>JACFYU010000042.1:1278075-2556151 GCA_014058305.1 Pleurotus tuber-regium | reverse complement strand
ATGTCTGTTTTCTAAGACCACGCCATATTGATACGTGATGGAGCTTAACATATGAACAGTGGGAAATCGAGGTTGAACAGCTTTCGAAGTGGCCGTCGGGGAGGTCGATTGGGGATACGGTTCGCTGACAGCGACTGTAGTTGGGAAGTAAGAGAATATACGACCATACTCTGTATGAACCGCTCAGAGGATTGAGGCTAAAGCGCTAAACAACGGGGATACAATGTCAGAAAAGGATCGCGAATAGAGAGGGTTAAACAACGCACTTGGTCCCAGCCGTCCTTTGATGCGCGCCTAACTTTATGATGGTGGTTGTAAAAACGTTTGTTGGTGTTGATATCAAACGATGGCGAACCTCATTCGATCACCCAAGTCAGGTAGCAAGTGGACGACGAATGAGCTCCTAGCCTTCAACATCAAGGTCCACAGGGTTGATGCTGCTGCATTTTTTGGTGCTACTCAGCTTCCAGCAGCGTCTGTCTCCGAATTCATCCTCAATAACAAAGAACTGCCGACACCGTCACCCCCTGGACTAACAAAGGACGATACAAAGTTTTACCAGTACCTGGCTATGGCATCTTCAAGTGCCGAGGAATCCGCCGTTGATGATTTCGCTTCTCATGTCCTCAAAATGTTGGATTATGATAGCGGGGATCGGATAATTCGCACCAGGAAGGAGATGGGATTTTATATGGGAGGGGAACACGTTGATGCTAAAGCTGATGTAACCGTTATGAGCGGCGATTATTGCCTTCTTGTTGTGCAAGAAAATAAAGTGAGTCTCTCTGTTGCGTTGTCGCCACTCTCATAAGTTACCCAGCGCCTTGGTTCGCCCGATGATCCGGAGCCCCAGCTCATTGCCGAATCCATTGCAGCCTTTGCACAAAACCGCAGGCTTCGCGAGTCTGCAGCAGGGTTCCCTTCGCTTTCACGCCAGGCTGTACCAGGCATCACAATGGTTGGGACTAGCCCAGTCTTTTATCGCACCATTGTCACGGAGTCGCTTCTGAATGCTCTATCCACGCTCACATACCCTTCTGAAACAACCACTGTCTTGAAGTTTGTCCCACCAGTCCCTAGCCCGCTATTTTACCTACGTGATGGAATGGTACCACTGGATAACCGTAGCGTAGTATTTGCTTGCTTCGAAGCGTTCAAACAAGTAATTGTGAGTGTGTCATAAGCGTACCATTCTCACCTAGTCTCATGTACATTAACAGGGAGAGGGGTTGTACAATTTGTAGTACTAGGATAGAATGTTTAGTGTTCGATAATGAACCAACTGGTGGTAACAATATATTCATGGATGGCGTATGCAAACCCTATCTATTGATCCGAGCTCCGCGTCTCCTCTTATGTGGCGGGAAGCGAAGCGACGGCTGAATCAATTCGTCCATACTTTTCCCCAAATTCTGAAATCTACTCTTCCATCGAACAAGCCAGCAAATTAAATGTATGTACACCGTTTCGTATACAATGTTTCATAACTTGACAAGCCATTTAGCGCGACAAGGTTGATGTGCAGTAAGTTTCTCTACTATATCCTCCGTTCTCAGTCTCAGTTTTCTTCCCGCACTTCTCCACATAGCGGAATCTATCTGCCTTCTTAGCAGAGTGATTCATCTCATCATCCCGACCCCGAACTTGCTCGATGCACTGCTTCCTTTTTTCGTGTCTAACATATGAAGGGGTCAAGGTCTATTTCATACCATTTCTCTCTTCACAAAGCACATTGATATCAAGCTCAAGGTTGCTGCTTGGCAAAACGCACGCTGGCGTATCCCTTTTGGTTTGCAAGTCAATGAAGTGGTGCGTCCTGTTTCTGAATCCTTCTATTGTCGTCTGTGGTCACAATCTATGATTCTAGGATACGACACGCCCCCCATTCAGATTCACAATTGCACGTTGATGCAGTATTTCTAATAATACATATGTAGTCTATTCATCGAAGCCGACGATGTCAACCAAACTAAGGGAGGACGGAATCTTTGTTGCGCGAAGATGAACGAGTAGACGCGAAGCAAGGATTTGACACCGGCGTGGTGCGGAGAACAAGAACCTCGTGGGTGGGCCCGTCTTCTATGCTATACGAGGCTAAGTATACGAGATAGTAGTAGCTAGCAAAATATGAAACATATCAGTAGGCATTCCCTATATACATACAATGACGACGAGGATGATGGCCGAGGTGATTCCCCCGCATCCGATTTGAGGGTTATGTTGACGTTGGCGTTTCCTGCGTCAGCCTGCACGTTTATGTCGATTTGAGCATTCTCGACGTTGACGCGTGGTTGCTAAATTATATATCTGATCTATGATGTGGGGAACGTTGAACGAGGGGGATATACTGGCGCCAACTTTTCTAGATAGTAATTTGCGTGTTCATGACTGTAATCCACAATTTCCTGATTACAACGGTATTAGGTTAATATGCTGGTTGGACGTACGAAATCATCGAAGGTACTTGGCCGAGAGTAGGGTGATAACGATTGATCGATGTACGGTGTCGTCTGGAGCGATCTCCAGTGGGCGAGGGATGCAATATATGTATTGGCATGCTGGGGATAAAGAGTTGGGGAGTTGCTAGGGAATGATGGAGAAGAACCGCTGTGGGAGCGCCAAAATTTTATACTGCGTATTCCGGAGGAACTCATGCTTCTGTTATTACACTCATCGCAAATCCCTCGCCCATCCAGTACCCTGACATTAACAACCACAATTTATACATACAAGCCAAATTGGGTGTTTTGGAAGTCAATGTTGACAGCCATGTACCCGACTAACATCCGGCTGGTAGCTCGTGGAATTCAAAACGACCCGTGTAATTCATTGTCGGAGGGATCTAATGCTGCTGAGCACCAATTTGCAGTTTACGAAGCAACTGACAAGTAGCCTCTAGTAGGAGATGCGCAGTACCACCACACCGACTGAAGGTTTGAAAACTCCGTAGCGCAACGCTGATCCGACGCATCGAATAGTCAGATTCCTTTCGACTTGCTTGAAGCAAAACAAAGTTGACGGTTTCGATCCATATATCCTCAGGGTACGGGTCTCGCTATAGTTGTTATTCAATCTTCTATTTTCCCGCCGTCCCTGGCCATCGTGCACCCCAGTATCCCTTCTGTCTTCCGCCCTCCCCCCACACGATACATTCATTCGTCTTAGAAGAGAAGTTGCAAGCCGCACCTCGCGCCAATATTAATGTATCCGTTCCCGCTGCTTCATACATGAGTACCCGTCATAATCTACGTTAAAACATCAACACTCGCGCCGATCCATTGAATCGAGAATAAAAGAACTAAGAAACTTACCGAAATTCCTCTTCGGATCACATCCGCACTTTTCCTTCTTCCACAGGTTGTTCTCGTATCCTATCTCGTCGAAGAAATGGATTTGATGTTTTTGGGCGAAGAGGGAGACGGCGATGGAGTGGATCAGAGCTTCGGCCCATCTCTAGTTATGTATATAAGTATGAGCGACCAAATTGTAAACGGGAAACGGGGACGGAGGAGGGAACACGCACTTCATAATGAAACCCGCCTTTCTTATCTACATAGTCGACAAACGCCTGGTACGCATGACTGCGCCAAAAATCCATACCGGCGATTTGAAAGTTGCTCCAAACTAACGCGCGTTGTAAAAGAAGATAATCAGTATAGTGTCACCAGCTGAATCAACTAGGACTTTAACTGCGGGAATGGGGAGAGGCAGAGACGGATGCAATGGAGGAAACGAGGGAGGCGAAGGAGGGAAGGAGGAAGGGAAGAGAGACGTACAATGACTTTGATTGTATGATTCCCCACCGTCATCGCTCAAATACCCCATCGCATTATTCTGAGCTACGTATTCGGGGTATAGCTTGGTAAAGTCTAGATAGCACAGTAATTACGCGTTAGTGAAAGTCGACTATGGTTCAAGGAAAGGAGAGAGAGAATGAGGGGAGTGAGGCGGGCGAAGGAATACCGAGGAGAATGTGAATGACGCAACAGAGAAAATTCGTACAAGAATAAAGAGACTAACCTTTGACATGCCTCACAGACTCTCGATTGTCGCCTTAAACTCATACAGCGTCATTGTGAACCCGAACGATTTGTTATTTTGTTGCATGAAAAGGAAAGGGTCGTCCATGTTGCAGTGGTAGCGGGTTCCTGGGTTATTTACTATGATTCTCGTTAATGTAACGGGGGAGGAAGGGAGGGAATAGATATCTTACTCGATCCACCAGTACCACCTGTACTTCGCAAGCAACCGATGTTTGAAGAAGTACCATAAATCAAAAGATAGTCAGACACGCCGACGAAAGAAGAAAAGGTGAAAGGAAAGAGAATGGAAAAGATTGTAATCGTAACGTACCCCGGCCCTAAACCTCCATAAATTGCTATGGTACACACTTCCGCCAAGATGTTGTCCTTCTCCATCCTCTCCCTCGTTTGTTGCGCTTTGGCCTTATCTATCCAGCTCGGCTGATCCCACATATCCCTAGGTACGGTGTCGAATTCGACGGTGGAGCAGGTCAAAATGGAGACGCGCCTGAGTAGCAATTAGACATTGTAATTTAAGACGCGTAGGCAACTCGAGTGAGCTGTATACCTCTTAAAGTCGTCATCGAATCTCGTCCCTGGCTCGGTAAGAGTGACGTAGGGATATCCAAACCGCTTATTGAACCTATCTTCAATATCTCTGATCGTCCTCACCACATTGTCCGCATCCGAGTTACGTGCGAGCATGACGAGCGTGGGTGCCGTCGTTATTTTTGGGTGGTTCATGCGAGGAGGAGGGTTTGTGATATCGTCTTGAATAGGTATGTCAAGCGTTTGGTTTTGGAGTTGCATTGGAGGATGAGGAGGAGGGACTAAAATGAGACTTGATGTTTTCGATGGACGTAATCCGGCCATATTCTTCATGCGTAAAGCTGAGGAGATAATGAAGACATATCTATCACAGTAAACTCGTAAGCAATATCAGTCAAGATATGAATAGTGAGAACATACGACCACGGCCAGGACAAGAAGGAAATATCTTGCCACGATATTCATTTCTCCCTCTCAAAGCAAGTCGAGGAGGTTGTAGATGTATTGAACATGGTGAAGCAGCCTCATAGCGATGCACCTCAAACGCCGAAGAAGCAAAACCTCGGAAGCTAGGACCTATCGGCAAATTAATGTACCACGTGGCATCCACTCACTGATCAAGCAAAAGGGGGAGGAAGGTTAGAAGCACCTAAGGCAAAGCAAATTAGCTGGAAGGAAGGCCTATCTATTGTATCGCCATTTGTTGGGGGCAATAGATGCCCTCTGAAATCAGCTTTTGGCTTAGATATAATTGCAAATACTACTTGTCTGATTTGCTCCATAGGAGAGAGGGGGCGATAGCCGAAGGCTATCGCCCCCTCCTCCTGGTATATTTAGTTATTAAACTAACAATATAGCCTTGCTTTGTCAAATATCTTAGTTTAACAAAAGAACTTCTAATATTATTTACATATTTGCTGACAAATTTTCAAATAAACTCCAATTAGAACCTGGTTTGAAGTTGATGTTGGAATAGTATCATGGGTTGAGCTCGGATTTAGCATAATATACCATGCTTTGTGGTTAGAGTTCGGGTTAGGGATTAGGGTCAGGGTATATTTACCCTTTGGCGCGGTAGCGCCTTTAAGTTAATTTAGGGTTAACTCTGGTTACACTTGATGTTAGATGATAATTTACCAATTGAACAACTTCATTTCAAGCTAACTAATTGTTGTTATAGCTCCCAAAAAAAAAAGACACGTAATGTAGAACCTTCCTTTGTTGAATATTTGCAGAATACATAGGCATTATGCGATGAGTGCAGTAAGAAGTATAACCTTTGAAAACCCATGGACACCCCTTGGCTAGCTATGGGGTGTCTCCGCAAGGAGCTTAGGAGTTGTGGATGTTGTGACGCTATGTACGTTGGGGAACGACTGGGAATAGGGCGCCCGGTGACGACCACATGGACACCCCTTGGCTAGCTATGGGGTGTCATCAGACTTGTATCGGAGTCGGTCGTGGTTTCTGAACACCCCTTGGCTAGCTATGGGGTGTCTCCGCAAGGAGCTTAGGAGTTGGGGATTTTACGCCGCTATGTACGTTGGGGAACGACTGGGAATAGGGCGCCCGGTGACGACCACATGGACACCCCTTGGCTAGCTATGGGGTGTCATCAGACTTGTATCGGAGTCGGTCGTGGTTTCTGAACACCCCTTGGCTAGCTATGGGGTGTCAATCGACCTGTATCGAAGTCGGTCGTGATTTCTGAACACCCCTTGGCTAGCTATGGGGTGTCAATCGACCTGTATTTGTTCAGACCATATTTGGTAATTTAGTTACCCGATAAAGACATTACCTGGACAAGTGACGCTACAACTATGTCACCACGCAATATTGATGATGTCAACAACTTGACAATTTACGCTTATGGGTTCCTATATCCGGTTAGCCACGTTTACGGTGAGACAACCTTTACGATGTATTGGCAACTGTCGACCGAAGAAATCTCAGTAATCTGAATGATAATAATATAGATTATACGCACTCAAATCTGTATGTCGGCCAATATTAGAATTCCTACTACCGGCATTTACTCTCGCACACGCAAACACGTCGGGTTCCACTTAAGTATCACTAGATGTTGCATTTAGCCGGTTCACAGATAGTACTCGATATTCAGAAACATCAATATTGGGCAGCACAATGGCTGGCGCGCATACAGATACAATCCGACCTTTGTATTTTAGACAGAACCTTCATACGGAAACAGTCCCTTCTCAACACCCTGCTATCCGATGCGGTCATCGAATATATTACGATTGTGGTAGGTCGTCACGTCTAATCCTAACAACCGAAACCCACGTTAGCGTCTATCTTATATGCATATAGGAAATAATTGCCGCACCAAAGCCATGGCGTGAACATTTCCTCCATTTGTATAATTGTACGGCTGCAACTCTACATAACTGACAGGAATGGTTTCCGAATCCCTACAATTTTGTAAGAACGAGTTCGCTAGATAGTTGGCATAACGTATATACATCATATATGCCTCATGTTCAATAGCCCGCCATAGCCCGCTGAGCCGATCACCGAATTCGATTAGCGTTTGCACGGAGATGTTTTCGTAGACTTGGTGCTCGCTTTGTAGGACTGGACGACTATCACTGTACGTCCTCGACATGATCAGTTAACGAATCCCTAAGACTTAAATAACTTACAACATATATGCGGGGGCAGAGCATCACCCGGCTATTATCAGCCACACCTCCAGACAGCGGCCCCTCCCAAGCCACCAGTTTCCACCCCGGTCACCTACATCCCCTTGCTTCATCCTCACGCCATCGACCCTCGGGCTCCCTCTGTCGCCAATCATCTTCCAATAGCAACTTTGCACGGGCCGCTCGCACATCAAGCTCTCCCAATTCCTCTTCCGAAGATCTCTCCGAATTTGAAAACGTTCATTCGAATACCAATGACGGCATGGATGGTTTCATCGATCGTTACAACTCAATCGCCTCCGAAGTCGTTTCAGCCAGTCGATTGGCCCTCTGAATGATGGTGTCAACGTCAATGAGGAGATCACTGGTGGGCGGAGCGATCGCAGACGGCGCATGGATGATTGTGATCACGAACAGCCTAGGACTGTTCACGATCCATCGCAGGCAGCCTAGGGCTGCACACGATAGGAATTGGACAATAAGAGCGGCCTAGGACCGCTCTCCGTTGACAGTATGCAGTCGAGGACTGCATACGGTGAGGAGGAGTTGGGACTTGTGCGTGAAACAACCAAGTCTGCCAGGTCACGGGATCGGTATTTGGCCACAGCCACAATACCAAACAATCTGCGGCAGAGAGGCAACATGTTTGCTATGACCGAATGTACCAAATAGATCGGCATCCAGGAACCGACGTGTGTTTGTCCCAAAAGCTCCATGCAAATAAAGACTTGTTCAGATCGAAGTCCATCAACCTCCCACCTTCACGCCATCAACACCTTGAACTGTAAGTCGCCTTTCTCCCATCCCTTTCGTTTGTTTTGCGGTACTCTGCCGCAAAACTTTGGCATAGCAGTCCTAGGCTGCTATGCCCATTTTCTCCAATAATTCTATCCTTGTTCCATATTTTATGTACTTTGTCACTTTTGCGTGCGGCACTCTGTCGCCCACAATTTCCATAGCAGTCCTAGGCTGCCATGGTCCTACTCGTTTATCACCTATGTTAACCACCTAACCCATTACTTTGGTAGAAATGCCTACCTTCACTGCTGAACAGCTCGTTCTCAACCCTTCCTTGTTGTGTTCATACAAGAAGATACCAGGTACGTACTCCCTTTTAGCGCGATATGCTGAATCCATTACCTTGATTTCAGACATCCGAGCCATTGACGGACGCGTTGGTGCCGTTACGCACAAAGGCCACTACTTTATCACTTTGCCAAATCAACGACATATTTATGAAGTGGTTGAAGGTTCAGATGTTAAAGTCACTTTGAAGAATGACGGGCGATTTGGACGTGAGGACCCATTTCTGTGGCCTCAATTTTACCTACGTCAATTTCCTCATCTTGCTTGCATTCGACGACGCCCCGACGGCCCCATTGGTCATGAGCAAATTGTGTTTTATGATCCACAGCGCATCGAGTTTCTTCCGGACCAGGGCACCGAGTTTGGCAAGATTTCCTATCTTGTCGTTCGACGGCTCCTCGTCGCAACTCGCGAGCTTATCTCGCATTTCAACGAATTAGAAAAGGACCCTTTGTTTACACGCCATATCGGCCTTCCGTACCTTCGAGGCCACATTCTTCAAGTACAGGTATGGTTGAACCGTTTGGTGACATATTCAATGACTTGGAAGCAGTGTCGCTTCGCTTTTGCACAAGTCCAACGACATTATCTGGAGATAGATGCGTTTATACAGTACTTGACGAAATATTGGCCTCGCATGATGGAGTTTAACTCATCTGTCATCCCCGCCGACCGTCTCATTGGTGCGGTCACTAACAATGTTGTTGTCGTAGAAGAATTCGCTCGAGCAGGGATACCGGTGTGGTTTATCCGCCCGACGTCAGCCTTCAACGAGCTGCGTATTGATTCAATACGCAGCTCGTTGAAGGCTGACGTCGGGCGGATAAACCACACCGGTATCCCTGCTCGAGCGAATTCTTCTACGACAACAACATTGTTAGTGACCGCACCAATGAGACGGTCGGCGGGGATGACAGATGAGTTAAACTCCATCATGCGAGGCCAATATTTCGTCAAGTACTGTATAAACGCATCTATCTCCAGATAATGTCGTTGGACTTGTGCAAAAGCGAAGCGACACTGCTTCCAAGTCATTGAATATGTCACCAAACGGTTCAACCATACCTGTACTTGAAGAATGTGGCCTCGAAGGTACGGAAGGCCGATATGGCGTGTAAACAAAGGGTCCTTTTCTAATTCGTTGAAATGCGAGATAAGCTCGCGAGTTGCGACGAGGAGCCGTCGAACGACAAGATAGGAAATCTTGCCAAACTCGGTGCCCTGGTCCGGAAGAAACTCGATGCGCTGTGGATCATAAAACACAATTTGCTCATGACCAATGGGGCCGTCGGGGCGTCGTCGAATGCAAGCAAGATGAGGAAATTGACGTAGGTAAAATTGAGGCCACAGAAATGGGTCCTCACGTCCAAATCGCCCGTCATTCTTCAAAGTGACTTTAACATCTGAACCTTCAACCACTTCATAAATATGTCGTTGATTTGGCAAAGTGATAAAGTAGTGGCCTTTGTGCGTAACGGCACCAACGCGTCCGTCAATGGCTCGGATGTCTGAAATCAAGGTAATGGATTCAGCATATCGCGCTAAAAGGGAGTACGTACCTGGTATCTTCTTGTATGAACACAACAAGGAAGGGTTGAGAACGAGCTGTTCAGCAGTGAAGGTAGGCATTTCTACCAAAGTAATGGGTTAGGTGGTTAACATAGGTGATAAACGAGTAGGACCATGGCAGCCTAGGACTGCTATGGAAATTGTGGGCGACAGAGTGCCGCACGCAAAAGTGACAAAGTACATAAAATATGGAACAAGGATAGAATTATTGGAGAAAATGGGCATAGCAGCCTAGGACTGCTATGCCAAAGTTTTGCGGCAGAGTACCGCAAAACAAACGAAAGGGATGGGAGAAAGGCGACTTACAGTTCAAGGTGTTGATGGCGTGAAGGTGGGAGGTTGATGGACTTCGATCTGAACAAGTCTTTATTTGCATGGAGCTTTTGGGACAAACACACGTCGGTTCCTGGATGCCGATCTATTTGGTACATTCGGTCATAGCAAACATGTTGCCTCTCTGCCGCAGATTGTTTGGTATTGTGGCTGTGGCCAAATACCGATCCCGTGACCTGGCAGACTTGGTTGTTTCACGCACAAGTCCCAACTCCTCCTCACCGTATGCAGTCCTCGACTGCATACTGTCAACGGAGAGCGGTCCTAGGCCGCTCTTATTGTCCAATTCCTATCGTGTGCAGCCCTAGGCTGCCTGCGATGGATCGTGAACAGTCCTAGGCTGTTCGTGATCACAATCATCCATGCGCCGTCTGCGATCGCTCCGCCCACCAGTGATCTCCTCATTGACGTTGACACCATCATTCAGAGGGCCAATCGACTGGCTGAAACGACTTCGGAGGCGATTGAGTTGTAACGATCGATGAAACCATCCATGCCGTCATTGGTATTCGAATGAACGTTTTCAAATTCGGAGAGATCTTCGGAAGAGGAATTGGGAGAGCTTGATGTGCGAGCGGCCCGTGCAAAGTTGCTATTGGAAGATGATTGGCGACAGAGGGAGCCCGAGGGTCGATGGCGTGAGGATGAAGCAAGGGGATGTAGGTGACCGGGGTGGAAACTGGTGGCTTGGGAGGGGCCGCTGTCTGGAGGTGTGGCTGATAATAGCCGGGTGATGCTCTGCCCCCGCATATATGTTGTAAGTTATTTAAGTCTTAGGGATTCGTTAACTGATCATGTCGAGGACGTACAGTGATAGTCGTCCAGTCCTACAAAGCGAGCACCAAGTCTACGAAAACATCTCCGTGCAAACGCTAATCGAATTCGGTGATCGGCTCAGCGGGCTATGGCGGGCTATTGAACATGAGGCATATATGATGTATATACGTTATGCCAACTATCTAGCGAACTCGTTCTTACAAAATTGTAGGGATTCGGAAACCATTCCTGTCAGTTATGTAGAGTTGCAGCCGTACAATTATACAAATGGAGGAAATGTTCACGCCATGGCTTTGGTGCGGCAATTATTTCCTATATGCATATAAGATAGACGCTAACGTGGGTTTCGGTTGTTAGGATTAGACGTGACGACCTACCACAATCGTAATATATTCGATGACCGCATCGGATAGCAGGGTGTTGAGAAGGGACTGTTTCCGTATGAAGGTTCTGTCTAAAATACAAAGGTCGGATTGTATCTGTATGCGCGCCAGCCATTGTGCTGCCCAATATTGATGTTTCTGAATATCGAGTACTATCTGTGAACCGGCTAAATGCAACATCTAGTGATACTTAAGTGGAACCCGACGTGTTTGCGTGTGCGAGAGTAAATGCCGGTAGTAGGAATTCTAATATTGGCCGACATACAGATTTGAGTGCGTATAATCTATATTATTATCATTCAGATTACTGAGATTTCTTCGGTCGACAGTTGCCAATACATCGTAAAGGTTGTCTCACCGTAAACGTGGCTAACCGGATATAGGAACCCATAAGCGTAAATTGTCAAGTTGTTGACATCATCAATATTGCGTGGTGACATAGTTGTAGCGTCACTTGTCCAGGTAATGTCTTTATCGGGTAACTAAATTACCAAATATGGTCTGAACAAATACAGGTCGATTGACACCCCATAGCTAGCCAAGGGGTGTTCAGAAATCACGACCGACTTCGATACAGGTCGATTGACACCCCATAGCTAGCCAAGGGGTGTTCAGAAACCACGACCGACTCCGATACAAGTCTGATGACACCCCATAGCTAGCCAAGGGGTGTCCATGTGGTCGTCACCGGGCGCCCTATTCCCAGTCGTTCCCCAACGTACATAGCGGCGTAAAATCCCCAACTCCTAAGCTCCTTGCGGAGACACCCCATAGCTAGCCAAGGGGTGTTCAGAAACCACGACCGACTCCGATACAAGTCTGATGACACCCCATAGCTAGCCAAGGGGTGTCCATGTGGTCGTCACCGGGCGCCCTATTCCCAGTCGTTCCCCAACGTACATAGCGTCACAACATCCACAACTCCTAAGCTCCTTGCGGAGACACCCCATAGCTAGCCAAGGGGTGTCCATGGGTTTTCAAAGGTTATACTTCTTACTGCACTCATCGCATAATGCCTATGTATTCTGCAAATATTCAACAAAGGAAGGTTCTACATTACGTGTCTTTTTTTTTTGGGAGCTATAACAACAATTAGTTAGCTTGAAATGAAGTTGTTCAATTGGTAAATTATCATCTAACATCAAGTGTAACCAGAGTTAACCCTAAATTAACTTAAAGGCGCTACCGCGCCAAAGGGTAAATATACCCTGACCCTAATCCCTAACCCGAACTCTAACCACAAAGCATGGTATATTATGCTAAATCCGAGCTCAACCCATGATACTATTCCAACATCAACTTCAAACCAGGTTCTAATTGGAGTTTATTTGAAAATTTGTCAGCAAATATGTAAATAATATTAGAAGTTCTTTTGTTAAACTAAGATATTTGACAAAGCAAGGCTATATTGTTAGTTTAATAACTAAATATACCAGGAGGAGGGGGCGATAGCCTTCGGCTATCGCCCCCTCTCTCCTATGGAGCAAATCAGACAAGTAGTATTTGCAATTATATCTAAGCCAAAAGCTGATTTCAGAGGGCATCTATTGCCCCCAACAAATGGCGATACAATAGATAGGCCTTCCTTCCAGCTAATTTGCTTTGCCTTAGGTGCTTCTAACCTTCCTCCCCCTTTTGCTTGATCAGTGAGTGGATGCCACGTGGTACATTAATTTGCCGATAGGTCCTAGCTTCCGAGGTTTTGCTTCTTCGGCGTTTGAGGTGCATCGCTATGAGGCTGCTTCACCATGTTCAATACATCTACAACCTCCTCGACTTGCTTTGAGAGGGAGAAATGAATATCGTGGCAAGATATTTCCTTCTTGTCCTGGCCGTGGTCGTATGTTCTCACTATTCATATCTTGACTGATATTGCTTACGAGTTTACTGTGATAGATATGTCTTCATTATCTCCTCAGCTTTACGCATGAAGAATATGGCCGGATTACGTCCATCGAAAACATCAAGTCTCATTTTAGTCCCTCCTCCTCATCCTCCAATGCAACTCCAAAACCAAACGCTTGACATACCTATTCAAGACGATATCACAAACCCTCCTCCTCGCATGAACCACCCAAAAATAACGACGGCACCCACGCTCGTCATGCTCGCACGTAACTCGGATGCGGACAATGTGGTGAGGACGATCAGAGATATTGAAGATAGGTTCAATAAGCGGTTTGGATATCCCTACGTCACTCTTACCGAGCCAGGGACGAGATTCGATGACGACTTTAAGAGGTATACAGCTCACTCGAGTTGCCTACGCGTCTTAAATTACAATGTCTAATTGCTACTCAGGCGCGTCTCCATTTTGACCTGCTCCACCGTCGAATTCGACACCGTACCTAGGGATATGTGGGATCAGCCGAGCTGGATAGATAAGGCCAAAGCGCAACAAACGAGGGAGAGGATGGAGAAGGACAACATCTTGGCGGAAGTGTGTACCATAGCAATTTATGGAGGTTTAGGGCCGGGGTACGTTACGATTACAATCTTTTCCATTCTCTTTCCTTTCACCTTTTCTTCTTTCGTCGGCGTGTCTGACTATCTTTTGATTTATGGTACTTCTTCAAACATCGGTTGCTTGCGAAGTACAGGTGGTACTGGTGGATCGAGTAAGATATCTATTCCCTCCCTTCCTCCCCCGTTACATTAACGAGAATCATAGTAAATAACCCAGGAACCCGCTACCACTGCAACATGGACGACCCTTTCCTTTTCATGCAACAAAATAACAAATCGTTCGGGTTCACAATGACGCTGTATGAGTTTAAGGCGACAATCGAGAGTCTGTGAGGCATGTCAAAGGTTAGTCTCTTTATTCTTGTACGAATTTTCTCTGTTGCGTCATTCACATTCTCCTCGGTATTCCTTCGCCCGCCTCACTCCCCTCATTCTCTCTCTCCTTTCCTTGAACCATAGTCGACTTTCACTAACGCGTAATTACTGTGCTATCTAGACTTTACCAAGCTATACCCCGAATACGTAGCTCAGAATAATGCGATGGGGTATTTGAGCGATGACGGTGGGGAATCATACAATCAAAGTCATTGTACGTCTCTCTTCCCTTCCTCCTTCCCTCCTTCGCCTCCCTCGTTTCCTCCATTGCATCCGTCTCTGCCTCTCCCCATTCCCGCAGTTAAAGTCCTAGTTGATTCAGCTGGTGACACTATACTGATTATCTTCTTTTACAACGCGCGTTAGTTTGGAGCAACTTTCAAATCGCCGGTATGGATTTTTGGCGCAGTCATGCGTACCAGGCGTTTGTCGACTATGTAGATAAGAAAGGCGGGTTTCATTATGAAGTGCGTGTTCCCTCCTCCGTCCCCGTTTCCCGTTTACAATTTGGTCGCTCATACTTATATACATAACTAGAGATGGGCCGAAGCTCTGATCCACTCCATCGCCGTCTCCCTCTTCGCCCAAAAACATCAAATCCATTTCTTCGACGAGATAGGATACGAGAACAACCTGTGGAAGAAGGAAAAGTGCGGATGTGATCCGAAGAGGAATTTCGGTAAGTTTCTTAGTTCTTTTATTCTCGATTCAATGGATCGGCGCGAGTGTTGATGTTTTAACGTAGATTATGACGGGTACTCATGTATGAAGCAGCGGGAACGGATACATTAATATTGGCGCGAGGTGCGGCTTGCAACTTCTCTTCTAAGACGAATGAATGTATCGTGTGGGGGGAGGGCGGAAGACAGAAGGGATACTGGGGTGCACGATGGCCAGGGACGGCGGGAAAATAGAAGATTGAATAACAACTATAGCGAGACCCGTACCCTGAGGATATATGGATCGAAACCGTCAACTTTGTTTTGCTTCAAGCAAGTCGAAAGGAATCTGACTATTCGATGCGTCGGATCAGCGTTGCGCTACGGAGTTTTCAAACCTTCAGTCGGTGTGGTGGTACTGCGCATCTCCTACTAGAGGCTACTTGTCAGTTGCTTCGTAAACTGCAAATTGGTGCTCAGCAGCATTAGATCCCTCCGACAATGAATTACACGGGTCGTTTTGAATTCCACGAGCTACCAGCCGGATGTTAGTCGGGTACATGGCTGTCAACATTGACTTCCAAAACACCCAATTTGGCTTGTATGTATAAATTGTGGTTGTTAATGTCAGGGTACTGGATGGGCGAGGGATTTGCGATGAGTGTAATAACAGAAGCATGAGTTCCTCCGGAATACGCAGTATAAAATTTTGGCGCTCCCACAGCGGTTCTTCTCCATCATTCCCTAGCAACTCCCCAACTCTTTATCCCCAGCATGCCAATACATATATTGCATCCCTCGCCCACTGGAGATCGCTCCAGACGACACCGTACATCGATCAATCGTTATCACCCTACTCTCGGCCAAGTACCTTCGATGATTTCGTACGTCCAACCAGCATATTAACCTAATACCGTTGTAATCAGGAAATTGTGGATTACAGTCATGAACACGCAAATTACTATCTAGAAAAGTTGGCGCCAGTATATCCCCCTCGTTCAACGTTCCCCACATCATAGATCAGATATATAATTTAGCAACCACGCGTCAACGTCGAGAATGCTCAAATCGACATAAACGTGCAGGCTGACGCAGGAAACGCCAACGTCAACATAACCCTCAAATCGGATGCGGGGGAATCACCTCGGCCATCATCCTCGTCGTCATTGTATGTATATAGGGAATGCCTACTGATATGTTTCATATTTTGCTAGCTACTACTATCTCGTATACTTAGCCTCGTATAGCATAGAAGACGGGCCCACCCACGAGGTTCTTGTTCTCCGCACCACGCCGGTGTCAAATCCTTGCTTCGCGTCTACTCGTTCATCTTCGCGCAACAAAGATTCCGTCCTCCCTTAGTTTGGTTGACATCGTCGGCTTCGATGAATAGACTACATATGTATTATTAGAAATACTGCATCAACGTGCAATTGTGAATCTGAATGGGGGGCGTGTCGTATCCTAGAATCATAGATTGTGACCACAGACGACAATAGAAGGATTCAGAAACAGGACGCACCACTTCATTGACTTGCAAACCAAAAGGGATACGCCAGCGTGCGTTTTGCCAAGCAGCAACCTTGAGCTTGATATCAATGTGCTTTGTGAAGAGAGAAATGGTATGAAATAGACCTTGACCCCTTCATATGTTAGACACGAAAAAAGGAAGCAGTGCATCGAGCAAGTTCGGGGTCGGGATGATGAGATGAATCACTCTGCTAAGAAGGCAGATAGATTCCGCTATGTGGAGAAGTGCGGGAAGAAAACTGAGACTGAGAACGGAGGATATAGTAGAGAAACTTACTGCACATCAACCTTGTCGCGCTAAATGGCTTGTCAAGTTATGAAACATTGTATACGAAACGGTGTACATACATTTAATTTGCTGGCTTGTTCGATGGAAGAGTAGATTTCAGAATTTGGGGAAAAGTATGGACGAATTGATTCAGCCGTCGCTTCGCTTCCCGCCACATAAGAGGAGACGCGGAGCTCGGATCAATAGATAGGGTTTGCATACGCCATCCATGAATATATTGTTACCACCAGTTGGTTCATTATCGAACACTAAACATTCTATCCTAGTACTACAAATTGTACAACCCCTCTCCCTGTTAATGTACATGAGACTAGGTGAGAATGGTACGCTTATGACACACTCACAATTACTTGTTTGAACGCTTCGAAGCAAGCAAATACTACGCTACGGTTATCCAGTGGTACCATTCCATCACGTAGGTAAAATAGCGGGCTAGGGACTGGTGGGACAAACTTCAAGACAGTGGTTGTTTCAGAAGGGTATGTGAGCGTGGATAGAGCATTCAGAAGCGACTCCGTGACAATGGTGCGATAAAAGACTGGGCTAGTCCCAACCATTGTGATGCCTGGTACAGCCTGGCGTGAAAGCGAAGGGAACCCTGCTGCAGACTCGCGAAGCCTGCGGTTTTGTGCAAAGGCTGCAATGGATTCGGCAATGAGCTGGGGCTCCGGATCATCGGGCGAACCAAGGCGCTGGGTAACTTATGAGAGTGGCGACAACGCAACAGAGAGACTCACTTTATTTTCTTGCACAACAAGAAGGCAATAATCGCCGCTCATAACGGTTACATCAGCTTTAGCATCAACGTGTTCCCCTCCCATATAAAATCCCATCTCCTTCCTGGTGCGAATTATCCGATCCCCGCTATCATAATCCAACATTTTGAGGACATGAGAAGCGAAATCATCAACGGCGGATTCCTCGGCACTTGAAGATGCCATAGCCAGGTACTGGTAAAACTTTGTATCGTCCTTTGTTAGTCCAGGGGGTGACGGTGTCGGCAGTTCTTTGTTATTGAGGATGAATTCGGAGACAGACGCTGCTGGAAGCTGAGTAGCACCAAAAAATGCAGCAGCATCAACCCTGTGGACCTTGATGTTGAAGGCTAGGAGCTCATTCGTCGTCCACTTGCTACCTGACTTGGGTGATCGAATGAGGTTCGCCATCGTTTGATATCAACACCAACAAACGTTTTTACAACCACCATCATAAAGTTAGGCGCGCATCAAAGGACGGCTGGGACCAAGTGCGTTGTTTAACCCTCTCTATTCGCGATCCTTTTCTGACATTGTATCCCCGTTGTTTAGCGCTTTAGCCTCAATCCTCTGAGCGGTTCATACAGAGTATGGTCGTATATTCTCTTACTTCCCAACTACAGTCGCTGTCAGCGAACCGTATCCCCAATCGACCTCCCCGACGGCCACTTCGAAAGCTGTTCAACCTCGATTTCCCACTGTTCATATGTTAAGCTCCATCACGTATCAATATGGCGTGGTCTTAGAAAACAGACATGGTGGTTGTCGTCAAACTTGGAACATTGAACAATGAGTGGCGATGTCCAATTGGTAGGGGATCTCAGACTCCGACGATTATTGAAAATAGGCCTAGGATGACCACCAACCTCCGCCAGCACTCAATAATTGACAATCTACGAGTGCTCGGAGCGGCCAACATGGATGGACCATAGCGAGGAAAATCATAAGATTGAGATACGACAACAGAGATATAGGCAGCACACGGAAATAAGTGTAGTAAGGGGAGGGGAGCAAGGTCTTAGGGATCGTAGAGAGAAAAATGAAAGTAGCAAAGAGGTATGACCATCAACGAACGTAATCGTTAACTAGAGGCATGAATACGGACGTTAAGAGCATGGGCGTGTAACGATATTAAGTATGACGAACGGCCGTATGACGTGAGCATCTACAAGACAATGCAATGGTGCTTCTTGCTGCCCTTGGTTCGGGTGAGGAGGGCGGCGCGAGTGGCGTATTGGAACACCTCGCGGACACCTTCACCTGACTTGGCAGAGCACTCGAGGTAGTGCCTCGCTCCGATCTTCTGTGCGACAGCCATGCCCTGAAAGTACGGTAACAACACAAGTCAGTCATTGATTTATGGGTAAGGAGAGGAAGAGCGACAAAAGGGGAAGAGACACCAAGTATCACTATCGGGCAGGGCGGCCATGGTAAATGAATATGCGAGGCGAAAGGCTTACCTCTTCCGGAGTAACCGGCCGCTGGCTAGTCTTCCTCAGCTCTTCGATCACGCGCGGGTCCTTCCTAAGATCCTTCTTACATCCGACAAGAATGATCGGCAGCCCAGCACAGAAGTGCATGACTTCAGAAATCCACTATTAACAAGCAAAGCGTCGCATCAGCGACAGATGTTGGTGTTGGGTTTCAACGTGAAATGGGCGGGAGAGTGAACGACATACCTTCTCCTGAACGTTATCCAGCGAGTCCGGAGAATCTACTGCGAAGCAAATGAGGATGACATGCGAGTCAGGATAGCTAAGAGGGCGGAGACGATCGTAATCTTCTTGTCCTGCTGTATCCCATAAAGCTAGTTCGACGTGCTTGCCGTCGACCTCAACGTCCGCTACGTAGTTTTCGAAGACAGTAGGCACGTAAACCTGAGAGAATCATGGGCGGCCGAGTCAGAACATGAGACGTGCACCAATATAGGCGCACAAATGGAACCGGCTGATATGCCAACGTGGAGCTGTCCAACTCACCTCTGGGAACGTCCCTTTCGAGAAAACGATCAATAAACAGGTCTACAAAAGCCAAGATAAAGGAAATCGTCAGTACACCAAGAACGTAGAATATTATTTCGATTCAAAAACAAAAGGCAAAACGAACCTTTCCGCAAGCACCATCACCTACGATAACGAGCTTTCTTCTAATTTCGGCCATTGCAGCGGGAAGATGGAGGTTGGAAGAGACGACGAGGAGGAAGAGACGATGGCGGGGTTGTGCTGGTTGAAAGAGTTGAGGACGACAAGCGGGCAGTGCTCAGTGTGGCGGCCTTTCAAGCGGTTCTTGAAATCGTCGGATGCACCGAGAAACTTCTTACATAACTATTCTGGTCCGTGCGTGCGTACTAGTATCCTTATTCGGCGCACTAAGCACGACTTGAAGGTAACTAGCCAGATTTATATGCAGTATGAAGTATATCATCTTAGAAGCCATCGGTTACAAATGAGATGTCATTTAGATACCTAGGAAATAGCGCAGAGGGTCCTCCCATTGACTGGCAGATCGTCTGGATTTACACATGTCTTTCTATCACCCCCACGGTTAGCCATTCAATATCGAAAAATCCCCCCATAGCGACAGCACCGTATCGTAGTCGTTGCACAAATGGTCGAGTTGTTAGAGAAATCAGGACAATATCTATCCCCTCGCCCTTTGGAACGTTTTGTTGTCCGGAGCCGATCCTACTGGGCCAATATTATACATCCTGTTTATCACTTGCCGCAAGCTTAGTGACTTGTCGATTCTTCGAGGGACCACCCGATCGTCTGAACAAAGCTCCCTTCCCCGCCTATGCTCGTTAATTGACCTGCGCGTGGTCCATGGGCTTAACATGGGATGAAAGGACCTCACACACGAAGAGAAGCCAGATACTGACCTCCCAAGTCACTCCCAAAGCCAGCGCCAAACCGACTCATTGACTCATCGACCTTGATTCATAAACATCAATTCGCGCAGTTCTCTTCACGAGCATTCAATAGCACCACGTAATATACTATCCTCTCAATGAGCCTAGCCCTCACCAAGCATTGTCCAGATCCAAATTCAACGTCAAGCGGAAGGGACTCTCGCGCGCAGTGAAAACCTCATATCGAGCTCTAGGTCATGGCCTCCCCGCACAGTGTCACAAAGCCATATTGCTGCCTGCGCTCCTCCAGGCCACTAGATTTCGATGGTGCCCTGAAGGCATCCGATGTCAACGTTCCAGGTCTTATGTATGTGCCCTATTTACGGAAAAGAAACAACTATCTGCGTCCTGATCGGTGACGATATGTAAGAATCGCACATATACGAGACGGATGTACCATTACTCCTCGCCTGGCGCTCTCTCGGATTCGGTGTGTCAGACCAGCGATTTATATTTATATCGTTCAAAGAACCCGCTGTTTCCGTTCGACAACGTTTCTCCGGAATACACGTATCCAGGATGAAGGTACGACTTTGCTGGAGCTCTAATCACGATCAAGGAATATCGGACTAGCCTTCATGGTTCAATTTGTTACACTTCCACTTGCATGCCACAGTCGCCTCGAACGTGTCATGGCTGCGGCTGGCTGCGGACTCTCGTTTCAAGTCCCCGCGATACCTGCATTATGCCATCAGACGATAGTTGTACAGGCCACTCATGGACATAATATCGCTGCTTAGTAGTAGGACGTAGTGCTCATCGGATACTCCCATGGTTCTAGATGTCACATGCTCTTATCGATGTCATCAACTGCGCGTAAGTTTGTTCAGTTGTCCGCTCAACAGCGCAGTGGTTTAGGCTCCGCAGCGTTCTTACTCATGCCTAGTAACTTAAACGTGATGCTGTTACAAATCCTCCGCAGAAACCGTTTTCGAGACATATATACGTTCGCCATTGCCCTCCACAACTCTCAAAACAATTCGATCAAACAAGATCCCGCATAGATGAAAGTCCTCGTTCTCGGGTAGGTAATACGCTTCCTATCCTATCACCATCACTGATTAGCATCGAAGCGCATCCGGATTCATCGGTTTCCCAGTTGCTCAAGCGCTGGCTCGTGCTGGTCATACTGTATATGGTGTCACACGATCAGCGGACAAGGTCAAGAAACTCGCCGTTGAAGAAAGTACGCTATGATCATCTACTGTCTCATTATTACCTTCTGCTCACTCCAAAACCTTTTATAGTCATCCCTATCGTCGCCGATCCTGCTGGTACTACCTGGCACGAGCACATCGCCACACTCGATGTGATAATTGAAGCTCTAGGCGGCTCGCCAGACCTCCCCAAGATTTCTCCTGATATATTCAACGCCGTTACCCAATCAGCAAAGAACCTCCGTCCTATAAACGCGCCTAAACTCACGTATATTTACACTTCTGGAGCGTGGATTCATGGCGATAGCCAGACAGAGGTTTTCAGTGATACTTCGCCAGTCAGTCAATCTTCAGCTGTAGCCCTCGTCGCATGGCGCGTGCCACTCGAGCAGGCGATTATCCAAAGCACAACTCTTAACGGCATCGTCATCCGCCCATCGGTCCTTTACGGTTATAGTGGTTCGTTGACTGCCATGTTGTTCAAGACAGCACTAGAGGGCAAAGTAGCGTGGTACGGAAAACCTGGTGGACGCTACTCAACAATCCACGCTGATGACTTGGCCGATCTATATGTCCGAGCTGCGGAGAAGGCTCAACTGGTTGGCGGAAGGATATTCGATGCTGCGAATGACTTTAGTGAATCGATCGATGATTTACTCCAACGGCTCGTGCAAATTTCTGGCGCTCAAGGGCCTGAATATCTTCCAGCTACAAATCGTGAGTTTCCAACCCATCCATTGGATGGCACGTAAATCTTATGTCGCTTTTTTTTTCGCAGTCTTCCTTGAAGCGGTGTCTTCATCCCAGCGCGTTCGACCTTATCTCGCTCGAGCACTTCTTGGATGGTCGCCCAAGAAGCCAGGTCTTATCGATGGCCTAGAAATTTACTACGCCGCTTTCAAAGCCTCCGTCGATGCGTAAAGTTGAACGTCGCTAGTGCCCTTACTCCACACTGTGATTATTTGATACAGGAATTGTAATACCGCGCGTGGAAATACACTTCTGGATTTCGTATGATGCACAAGTGGGAAGTTGGATGATCCAGAAGACTTCAACCTCATCGTCGCGAAGGACTGTCTTCAAACTATCAGCATATGTAGCTACCGAAATATATGTAGGTCGATGTATCTTTGAATCTGATGCGAAGGGCAAATTTACACGCGATGAATACGTCTGATGTGACTGTAGTGCTTAATCTATGACTGCCGACGTCATATTGTAGTTCTTCGCCGATGAAATTGCGCTTCAGCACCGAATATCTTAATCTGGGTCAAGTTTCCAAGCCTGAATCTGTGCAGGGCACCTGAAAGGGGCTGTGTGGTCGTGAACACTAGTACTACACTTCCTCCCACGTCCATACGTACTCTGCTGTTCTTGAATTCGTAGTTCCCAACTCCGCGCTGCTACAGATCAAATGCTGTGTAGCCTCATGGGCGTAGAGACACTTTAAAGAGTATCTCCCAAGCCATCTATCCTTGACGCATTTCACGATTCCAATGGCGCCGCTTATCCAACCACGAACCAATTCCGTCGACGCCACAAATTCCTCTGATGACCGTACCACTGTTGATATTGTATGGAGTTGCCTTGTCGTTATTTTCGCCTGTACATGGGTTGTCATCCATCCAAATGTCCCTCCGCTGAGCACCAGGAACTCGCCGTGGAGGATGTTACGTCGACGGATAATCCTCATGCTTTGGGCTATCCTCGTACCCGAGTTGATGGTGATGTGGGCGGTGCGCCAATGGTTTGACGCCAGGCAAGCTGTCGATGACCATCGCAACAACATGGGACAGATAACAACGAATGAATCTGGCGACGACGCCACTGAGATTGTAGGAGCATCAAGAGTTCAAACTAGTGATTATCCAATAATCCGTGTAATACTGAGCGATAAACATTTTAAAAGCAGCTTCAGATATACAATGGTCGAAAACACATGGATTCTTCTTGGTCATGGGAGGATTCTCGCTGATGCAAGATGGCAAGGAGATGTGAGTCCTTCATACTCACGAATATGAGACCAAAATGAATGTTTCAAATGCTACTATGCGCTTCCATAGACGCCTATCTGTCATGGATTCCGCTTCTATGGTTTTTCCAACGTTGCACGAAATGGACATTAAAGACAAGAGCAAAGGCGATGCCTTGGCTAAACTACTGGTGATAGGCCAAGTGTTGTGGTTTAGTCTTCAACTCGCTGCACGCTTCGTTAACCATCTGGCGGTTACCGAGTTGGAAGTTATTACGCTTGCCTATGCATCGATTAATGCAGCCCTGTATATTTTTTGGTGGAACAAACCTCTCGATGTCCAACAACCGATACCAGTTCGACTGATCAATCGCAGTAGTCGTAGAAGATCAATGAGTGAAAGCCAAGGCATAACGACGACCACCGGAAATATTATTTGGGGCCGAATAATATTCCATCTTCACGCCATGATTACCGAAGAACCCACCAACTTCTACGACAACCCTATGATATCTATTCATTTAAATGCATCAAGGGGCGACAAATTATCGCTGGCGATGTCAGGAGTTGCTAGCACAATATTCGGAGCTATTCACTGTATTGCCTGGCGGTTCCAATTTCCCACTGCGACGGAGCAGGCGCTGTGGAGAGTGTCATCCATTCCAGTGACAGTGACCCCCTTGTTTTGGCTTTCAGTTTTGTCGATTATTGTCTTACTGATCAAGGTGAAGGTCTGGTCCAGACCAGCAGGAACATCACGATGGGTGGAATGGGTGGCGGGTTCCCTAGAATGTAGCATTCGTTATATTGGGATGATACTCGTTCCTATTGTGTTATACACGTACTTCATAGCCCGTGTTATCCTTATTGTTGAAGCATTTGCACTACTTAGAAGTTTGTCACCAGATGCCTACCAGGTTGTCGACTGGGCCACATTTATACCCCACATTTAATACGAATACCAGAATTGATACCGTTGAGAAGATTTTCCTCTGAGTACATATGAAAGCGATCGTCGAAGAGTCGCTCGGCTAAACTCAGCCATAAGATATCAGTCAGATGATACCACACACAGTTTTGAGAAGGCCTGACGCACAAATAGCGTTTGCGCATTCTTTAGTCATAAGCGCTCGCATGTCGACAACAGTGCCCAAATATGTTCTGATTATATCACTTGACTTCGATTGACGACTCATTCGGGTTCCTAACCCAAGTTCTTTCCTAAGTCTGGTTAAAAAGTGCTAATGAGCACCCATCATCACTGATGTGTATTCCCATTACTTACCTAGCGTACCTTGTTCATCAGCGCTTCAGCGGCTTGCAAGTTTGCCGACCACAGCCGTATCCATCAAATCACCTAGAAGGCATCGCATAAATAGCTACATGGTCATAAAGCGGACAACGGTACACCTTTTACGGATACATGGCTCCGTTGAATTATATCGCAACCGCGTCCTACTCAATTTCTGCCAGTTAGCAGCTGGGAACAAGCATCATAAGCACAAAGCTGAGGTTGTGGATCCCAGTGGATTTTCTGGCGACACCCATTGTCGGCCAGGAATAAAGCTGGCAAACTGAGCGCTTCTCAAGCGCTACCTGCATAGCCCCGCTGTCAAGATTCAAATGTGAGAGATACCGCGAACTATAGGCCGATAAGAGATATAAAGCACACTTCCAGAGACATACCCCTCATCAATCGCACCACAAACTCATAACGACTAGCAGAGCTCCCATGTCGAAGAGAGACCAGCGAAGCTACGTGCAGGCTGCTGAACCTCACACCAATGGGAACTACGGTGTCCATCATGCACAAGCTGCTGACCCTCGCAACAATGGAGGCAATGCCGGACACTACTACCAGGGAGACTATTTTGCCGCCCCTCAAATGGGCGGAAACGCTGGTGGACATGGCAATCATAACGTGATCTTTGAAGGTGATAATGGTGAGTCCGACTGTCAGGAGCAAGACCCTGCTTATTAGAAACTTCCTCTGAAGATTCGCTCGAGGTGAAGCTCCAAAAGATCCAAGCCAAATCGTCGGCGAGTGATAAGATAGCCGATCGCTTTGTTCTTTATTCGCAAGTCCTACA
Organism: Pleurotus tuber-regium; assembly: GCA_014058305.1. Lineage (NCBI taxonomy): Eukaryota > Fungi > Basidiomycota > Agaricomycetes > Agaricales > Pleurotaceae > Pleurotus > Pleurotus tuber-regium. The sequence continues at coordinate 2,530,568 of JACFYU010000042.1, read as the reverse complement.
AATCGAGGAGGAGATACAGAAGCTCAGTACGCTGTGTGCACAGGTGAAGAAAGATGCGGCAAGGGGTTTACCACTTAGTGGATTTTGACGAATCAAGGTCGATGTATTGACTTCGAACATGACCAGGTTATTATCAGATTGTTATGCTACACGTGCGTTTGTTACCGTAAAACCAGACAAAGCCAAATTTGACTTACGAATCTTGAATGATTGGCACCTACCTGCGGGAACGTCACCCAAGCTGGAATCGTCAACATCCGCAGAATAGTACCTATAAGCAGGGCTGGCCTAATGATAAAGTCGGTACAATCCTTGGGAGGGATGGGAGAAATAACGACAGACACAGCGTAGTGATGACATAAGGGGAAAGCGTAATCAACATAGTTCGTCACCGGGAGAGAGGACATTCCTGGGGAAGACTTCCGACATTGGATATGCGACGTTGCTCGAAAGTATTCCCATGGGCTACTCGTGTCAGCGAAGAGATGTCAGCGATTGCAGGCATGTAGGTAAAACGTGCAAGATTTGATCTACTTCCAATTCGGTGCACTGACCTCTGCGTCGCAAATCGTACATGAAATTTGACAGTTCCCCGCTCGCGCTGCAATTTAAAAGGTTCAAACTGGATTCAGACAAACTATATCAGTGCGTAAATGTTATCCCTCCTTTGCAAATAGTCATTATCCTCTGGGCGTGCGATTAGCAGTTGAACTGAAGTATTTGTGAATCTATAGAGCCACCCGCTGGGTCACACCCATCGCCGTTAATTTCGCTAAGAGTCTAATCAAGGCTGTGCTTCCATAGAAGCTGTTTAACACGCGGATAGATTGTAGTCAGATAGTGAGTCAAGCCAAGTCTCGCAGCTCACCCATGCACGGTAACAGCCCATACCGCGCGAGTGTATCAACGGCAAGTACTGATATGTTTTTCATCAAGCAGGAAGTGGTTTCAGCCAACGTACAACCAGTATTGACGAGTTTCTGTTGGCAGGGCCAAATCTGGATGACCTAGCACGAGTACGATAGATGATCGTCGAACCGATACATGTCGTTCTACAAATCTATTCGCGTGTTGCATGTACCTACACTGGCAGGGCGACTAGCGGCGCGTAGTTCATGAGTCCACTCCAGCTTAAAGGAAGCAAGCGCGAAAGCCCATCCAAACGCACAACTAGATTAAAACGATTATCGCATTCCATGCCACAACGGCGTTGTATCACTTACGCGTATCACCAAACCCTTGCAATCAACCCACCACGCACTCGCTCTGACCCCATGCCCTTCGTATTGAAACGATAATTTCTTTGCCGCACAAATCATGGACAGAGCTATGTTTCATACTACAGCGCAATAATACCGAGCGATATGAAACCACGAACTTTGCACCGTGTAGGATTAGTGAAGCGAATACTTAGGCCATTGGACAAACTGTGGACGATCATGGTAAACAGAGAAAAATAAGCGCCGGGATCTCGCTGGAGCTCTTGTGGTTAAAACCATTTTTCCTCTGCGACTCCAGTTTTTTTCGCAATCAATCAAGCCGAATACATACCGAATCAATTCGTGCCCCTCACCATGAGGACGTGCTGGACTTGATCCGTGATAACCTTCTTTAGTCCTCGTGGCGCTTCCAAAAAAACACATAAAGGCTCGCGAATCTTCTTCATCGAACCATCAGATTGCTGGCCACTTCGGACAAGTTTCCCATCTGGTTAGCAATGGAAGCTGAATATGCGCACAGAAAAACATACGGCGAAGCCAGGCAGTCAAATCCGCCTGGAGCACAAAAGAACGAAAACAGAAAATGGGGAATGGCACACGACGCTGCCAATATCGTGCTAACAACTTTGGAACAGGCAGCCCAGTTAGCACCTATACCTTACTTGAAAGAAGCCGCTGGACTGGCGATCTCCGTCTTGCAAATGGTGCAGGTGAGTCTCTACGATATTTTCCCTGTAGTAGAAACGCGGCGACCTCATGTCAAATAGGACATGAAAGGCAACCAAGAATCTTTCAAGCAATTATCCGCAGATGCGTGCGGACTAGTTTACACTGCGTACAGTGTTTGGGAGGAGCAGGAGCGAGATGGAAAGCGAATATCCTCAGATCTGATGCAACATCTAAGTGAATTATGCAGGTACGCCATTCACCATATTCCCCAGTTTCATTATAACTTAGACATCTCCACGAATATCTCTCCTTTGGTATCATCACTCCGACTAGTACGATCATCAAAGTCGAAAAGTTCGCCCGGGATCGCACTGCGAGGAGCCGAGTTCAACGGTTCATTTCCAATAAATCTGATGCTGGAAAGATCCAAGAGTATCGGGCAGAAATCAAGTATGCGCTGGATCGTTTCAGCGTTCGTCCACCTCCTTCTCTATCCGCTTGCTACGCCCCAAAGAAACTGACCTTTACACCCTTTTAGATGCAATCCCATATTGCCGTCCGAGACGCAGTGTCTCGGATTAAGGACCAGCAACAAGCCATCCTCGATGTTCTTGAACAGCATAAGACGTCGAGAGACCCACCGTCGCACGATATCATCCACGAGTCGCAACGACCCGCTACCCATAACGAACCATCGCATAGACCCACGTCATCGAACTCCACCCAATCTCCTCCACGTTCTCCCGGATCCTCCCACTACTCTGCATTTGGTAACGTTGTGACGAATGGTAATGGAACTTTTACGTCCATCGCTGGCGATTACGTCGTCAACAACAACCGTTCCACCACCACCACAAATAGTTCTGGAAACATCACGAATATCAATATGACGAACTCTAATAATAACTATTCGGTTAGAAATAAATATGGTGGTCAGAGGAGGAGAGGTCGTAAACGAGGTGCATCTTTTTCGATTCTGCAGATTTTTGGGATTATGAACGCCGTGGCGTACTAATGGACGTAATGATTAGGGATATGATCTGGACTCTCATGTTTGTCTCTCGAGCCGACTTTCCGTTGACAGTATGATCAGACACTACCGACTCTGTACGTTATCTAGTGGCACTTTTGGGTATGTAGTTAATCGCTGTTCTTGTTCCCCTGCTAATGACGTTGAGAACTTGAGTATATGTTTTTGGACCCGGTCGCACGGAACAATCTCGCTTCGGTTTCTGGTTTCTTCCTAGACTTGTCGTGGAATTCCAGTTTAGCCGCTGGTGAGAAGGGCTTTATAATTGACATTCCGCTGCTATGGTTTTTCATCGAGTCTCCATCCACTGTGGAATTTATAATAAGATATTGACGTCAAACCTCTTCTCAAGCTTGTCGAAACCCCCTAGGGTTCAACGGACTTGTTGCCTTGCCTTTCCGACAGCTTACACAGGATAATTGGTGGATGACTCTCAGTCCATCTTTGGACGTCATTGTGAATAACACACGTTGATTAAATTAGAGAACACCCACAGCTTACGCCATCTCTACAATACAGCGCTGACACGAGGCGGACGGTGCCTAATTTCCGTTGTCGCCGTTGCTTAAAGTTTTTGAAAGGCCTACACATACTGTATGCCACCATATTGTCTTGCCCGTAATCCAGCATGGTAGGTACTTGTAGGCGCAGTTTATCCCCAAGTGGACGGTTTAGCCGTCCAATTTACTTCTTAGAAACGCCGATGGACCACCTGCACCGCACCCTTTCCGGATCGCCGTCAACGTGAAACGCTTGATGGGAAATGTCAGCACAACGCCGGAACAAAGCCACCGTAGACCACGTTCTCAGAGTACAAAAGCAGCTATTCAGCGACAATCCAGAACCGGACAAACTCTTCTCGACCTCCCGAGGACGTACTTTAAGACCCCCGTTACCATGTACACACGAACCTTGGTCCTGTAGACAAGGGAACCGAGGAGACCCGTTTCGAAAATAGGCATCCCAATTTTGGCGCTTTGATCAATGGATCCGATTCACAGGTGACGCTCGTGACCTGATGTCTACTGCACGTTCCACTTGAGCGTTTTAACTTGCAAATCGTGATTTGCTAAAAGACGGAGAGTAAGTCGGTTTACCCTTTGCAACTCACCAGTGGATGAATCATACAATGCCGTCGACGAGCTCACGGTGCGTTTCTCCCTTTCCTGGTGGAAGTTTACCTGCATTCACAGAGGCTGATCTTCCTCGAATTGATCAACCGTTTCCATAGTCTCGAAAGAAGTGTAGGTCACTGATGATGCATGAGTACCAGACCCGCTTGACCTAGACAATAAGAACGGTGAATGAGACAATTGGGATTGCGTACCTGTTGCTACCCCCTCATCTCATCATGAACTTTCTGCAGCTTCCCGGTGTTACGATCAATACCTTGACGAGGACGAATAAACGAGCGCCCAGGACCCACTTGCTTCCCACGACTGCAGGCCCGACTATCAGTGCCCCTTTCCTTGTTCCCAGTTGAACGACCATTCCTACGACAAGCTCTCGGTGATTCAAAAACAAGGGTTAAAATTAGAATTCGATCATCACCTCACGTAGTCAAGCGTTATCTCAGGTCCTTGTCCCTCTTTCCATCGAATACAATAGGTTGCAGGTACTAACGGGCAATCATCGAAAACTATTCCATGGAGAAACCGACGACCGTTTCTTCCTTCTTCAGCTTGAAAATTAAATTGCACAGATGCAAGGCCTGTGTGCAATAGTTATAAGCCGCGTACCTACGTCAAACACTGGGCATCTACTGGCAATCGTCTCCGTCTCGACCAAATGCTCTACACTAGCACTTCGAATAGACACCAGAAAACGAAGGGGTCATCACATCTTGCAACGGATGTAGTTTATGTCGCCCTAAAGACTCTCTGTACCGTTTCCGATGCATGTCCGTTTCCTCCATTCCTTTGCGTTGCACAATTGGCCTTGGACTTATGGGATAATATCGAAGTAAGTCACGATGCGCTTATAAATATGGGACATCAACGATAGCAGTGGTTTTATAGAGAGTCCGCCAAAATAAAGTCGAATTCCGTGACTTAGTCTACATGGCAGGCGACATAATAAGGACTGTTTCCGACGAGGTCAACACGCAAGTCACAATATCGGGGATGGAGATAACGGAAGAACATCAACGACAAATCCAAAAATTGGAAAGGTAAGCTCAACCATACGCAAGCGTTCATAGCCCTAACGTATAACGATTATAGCGTCGTTAAATCGATACACGATCTCCTTTGTGAACACGTTGGTCGGGGGATCCTTCGACGGCTTTTCAGGTCAAACAATGATTTGAGCATGATTGCAGAGTATCGACGAAAATTAGAAGAAGCGAGGAAAAACTTCCAGGTAATTTACGCATCAGTGCTCGACGCTCCGATTTTCTAATATCAGCTTTACCATAGATAGGAGAAATAGTTAGTACACGAGCGGGCGTGGACCGGATTGAGATGCAACAAGTGGAATCTATGAAAGATATCCGGGAATTAAAAGATATTTCGAGGGGGTCGTCTCATGCGCCAGTTTTCACATTTAATAATGGCAAGGGAACAGTAAATACCGTTTTTGGCTCGCAGCATAACAGAACCCGCTATCACGTTGCTAATGGAAGTGAGTCTGCCTGTTCATAATCAACGTCATCTGAGACGCCTACTTATTTTATTCAAACTGTGCAGACGTTATATACAAGGAACATACGACCACGACCTATCCCCCAGATCCTAGTGACGAAACTTTCGACGATGTTCGACGTCAACATGTTATGAAGGCGACTAACAAAGGTGTGGCAGCTTTTCGTTCCATTAGTACTCAAGTCCAACTCATATGCAACTCAGCTTACGCCCGATGGATGCGGAAACAAGCAAGAGCCGAAAGATGGTAGTTTGCCTTAAGCAAGTCACATACGACGCACTCCTCGGCCAGCTTATGGCCGCCCGTCAGTTCTCCTCACCCTAATCCTTGCCAAACCGGTTGCGTTCACATGTTATGACAGGGTTATCTGAGTTCAGCAGTTTTGAGTTGCAATTATTTATCACTTCAGTCATTGCTGTGATGTATCTCGGCGTCTCACATCCATTGCAATTACTAGACGTGGATGCGTACTTTTACCACTTCAAGGTCGTTGAGTCCTTTGTCAGGCGTCTCAAGCTTGTTTTTCAGAGAACGTTCTGGTAATCTGTTTCACATACATCTATGTACATACCATCAAGAGCAACGCTACATACAACATGTCACGTTTGCTACGAGTTATAAAGCTATTATCTGGTTCATTCATCAGTCGCTGGGCTGACTTCCCAGACGGGGGCCTCTGGTGCATCGGGAATAACTGGGATGGGCGTGATGACGACCTGCGATCATTGAATTGTAAGGTTAAACAATGGTGGTCAATACACAAGCAAACCATTATCTTACCGCATTACCAGCCGTGCCGGCATACCAAGTAGCTCCAATTATGCCATTGTCCGCAATGAGGCTGTGTAAGCATTAGTTTCAGCCTCGTATTGATAATGACTATTAGCTCTCACTTGATGACGAGCTTGCCATTGGGACGGTCGACTACTTTGACCCTCCACAAGGAAGGGGACTCGGACAGAGTCAGAGCGACCTCGGGTTCAGTATAGGTCCATCCATAGGATTCGTCATTGACGTCAACAATTACGAAGCCACCTCCAGTGCCTTCCACCTCCCTAGCTCTCCACTAGAGATGAATGTATTAGCATGATGTAAGGTTGCTGGCAGTCTACGTGACTGACCGTCTGACTTTTGCCAATCTCTGGATCGATGGTGATTTCTACATTTTCACCGTTTCCCGTGGCGTACATCCCGCCAATCCCAGTGAAAGGCGGAGCCCTGAGCTTGAACGGGGAAAGAGTTGTGAGGATAGACATATTCGAAGGAGTTGTAGTTGGGAGTTTTCAATAATCAAATTGCTTTTGAACAGCTGGCTAACTAAAGGCGTATTTATACGTTTTGATAGGACACTCAGGACGTAGCTCGGTTTATTCATAACGTGCTTCTAAGAACCTGAGATCAAAGCTGTGAGATTACGAAAACCAATTGAATATGAGATGTGCGAGCTTTCCAAACCAGTCGATGAACGGGAGCTATTGTTGTTGAAGCGTCGCGCCCATCGAACAATGAACCGAGCAATAAACCTCGTGTATCATGTCTGTCTATCATGGGCTTTGCGAGGCTTGACGTGGCGGCCATATGGCTTTTACTTTCCTTGGGAGTGATGTTCAATTGGTTGTATCTGACACCAACAAAAGTATATTTACCTATTCCATGATCTCTCCTCGGGGCGCCTGTCTCCACTGATTCTGCAGTGCATCCGAACTGCTGAGTGAAGCAGGTAAGAATATGGCAAATATGAGCGCTCTGAAGTGATACTCCAATACCCACTATAAACATTAGCAACGATTCGTCAATTCAATGGCATATGGTGTAATAGTTTCGGCTGCAATCCGACTCTAGCCCTTTTGTCCTACGTAAACTAGAGTTGCATTGTTAGCAAATAGCTAGTGGCCATGATTGCTAAAAGTAATAGTACATACTTGGTCGATACCGGGTGCAATCATCTTATTCGGAGCGACAGTGAAGTAGCGACATTTCTAGATTCACAGGAAGTAAGGCAGTCAATTGAGTATGGTAGTTTAATCAAAGGGTTGGCGTTATTCGGGCAGACTTTGAACACGCTGACAGGCGCGGTTCGAAAGATAGCTGAGAACTGAATTCTAAGCTATTTCCTTCCCGGAAAAGACCAACACGTCCGCCCCAAACCCCCGTAGTGCGGACTATACTTTGTATCGCATACCTTTCAGTAGTCGGCGGGCGATGTCGGCATGTCGGAATATCTTTCCCAGGGGAGGATGGTTGAGCAAGCGAAAGTGACGTTTTGAAAAGTCTATTGTGAGGTCAGATACTCCATCCATCTCCTTTGGACTGAAAACAGAAACTGGCTTGGAACGCAACTCTTTTCGCTACGCCTTAGGATAAGCGCAATATGAATATCCACGCTGGAGACACTTGGCGCTTCCGATGTACTATTTAGGAATGGATGGTAAGACGGAAATTCGGGAGTTACCATCGCCCGATGTTTGATTTGCCACTTCTCGCTTTAGCCTACGCTTTTTGCTTTGCTAGAGTCTTATCCGTGGACGACCTCGGCTCAAATGGTTTAGGCTTACGACAAATCTCAGAGGGGCTGCGTAATCAAATTAGCCTGAATCATTGGACATCATCCATTTAACATAAAGACAAACTAATCAGTTCTCAGGTGTGAATGATACGACCTTTAACCACAACCGGCAAGACGCCTGACGGAAAATGAATCGCTGTGTAATGGTCTGGGGATAAAAGCTTACCACCAGTGGGCAAAGAAAACGACGGCCGCCCAATGCTGGCCAAGAATCCATTTATGATACCGCCGTGGCCGGTAATAGAAATAACTGGCAAGAATTGCTTAGTAGGAGTACGTAGAGCAGGGCATTGCAAACGTACAGGTTCCTTTGTCATGGTTGAATACATGATCCAGTACGGCTTTTCCTCGCAGCGCGACGTGCGCATCAGTTTCTCTTTCGTCAGCCGTCCACAGTTCGTCATTCTCAGTAAATCCTTTTTTAATTTTCACTTCAGGGAATGTAGACAAGATGAACGTCTTCGAACGCCGCATATCGCATGTATGAACACCGTACTGCTCTCGACAGTTCTACAGACGGAAACTGTTAACTTGCTTCGAGCCTCGAGACTTCAACGAACTCACTTCTAGTACTAAAGCAGATTTCGACTTCTTTACGAATTCCATATGTTCGGCAAAGGTGATGACCCATGTACGGAGAGCACGAGACAAAGGGCTCGTGTACATTCCGTCTGGAAGAGGTAACCCAGCGTCTATTTCCGTCCTCCAAGCTTCTCGTGCAGCCTCCGCTTGGCTGATACCAGTTTCGGTTAGTTCAGCATCAGCTAAGCCGATTCTCAGTGGTACTAATTAGTAGGAAAATTGTGGGACATACGGCCCCATACGATTTCGCCGTCTCCATCGAGTTTAGACCAATAGCTATGTATAGTCTTTGTTAGCGGGGTGCGCTAGCATCAAATATGAACCTCACGCGTTCCAGGCGGGTGTACCGTATTTTGCTTCGGCGACATTGTCTATGGTAAGTATTCTGAATGTCTCCTGCTTTGTTCATCGCCAATTCGTTACGTACGGAAGCCTTCGCCGTGCCTCCCAAGGAAGAATACCTTGAATGAGGTCGTCGAATCGGCCTTAGCGTTAAGATGGGCTATCGAGTCGAAGAATTTCGACCATCGATCAGTTGAGTTATCGATGAGCCCGAAACTTTGTGGTATCTGATTATCATAGAAGGGTTATGGATATTGAACGCAATGCACAATCGCTGAAGGATACGCACCGGCTCGGTGATAGTGATATTTGGATTGTCCTGGACGAAGAAACCAGGCACGGCCTACTCAGAGATGTCATAAGCACTAATCGATAGAACAGAATAGGTTCCCTACCTCGTATATTCTCGGGAAATGGGACATATTGGAGATACTGGATGATAACGCCATATTGAAGCTCGTAAGTAGGTAGTCTGCCAGCTGCTAGACGATGTTCTTACCTTCTGGCTGGTCACTTTATGAATTCTTCTCTTTTCGGACACACGTGCGTGAAAGCGCCGATATTCCCACGCACTCTTCAATTGCGCCCTCCCCTCCGCTCTGGGCGTCAAGCTTGAAGAACGTAACAAGCGTTAACATAGCATGGGCATTTGCTAGCAGCGTCGGGTATGCGAGCTCTTCCTAGTCAAGGTGATATATCAGTTCAAAGGTTTGGGGCGTCGCAAAGCTTGCTTACAAGATTAAAACTAGCGCAAAATCAAGATTGGATGTGGATAGTTCGCCATCAGGCCATCATCGACATCGGTGTCCCGTGTCTGGCGACCGCAAGTAACGTGTCCAAAAATACATAATGAAGGAACTCATTGTCGCAGTATCTCCAAGCTGAATCAAGCCATAGTTGGCTACGTATGACATTGATAACAGAGATTGAATCAAGTTTGATAGAAGGCGAATCAAAGGACGGAGAAGAGGAGAAGAGCTGAAGCTGGTAAAACGGAAATACAGAGATATACGAGAATTTAGAGGAGATAGTCAAAATAAGCCATACCTTAAGTGACGTCTGCGGAGGCCTTTGCATCATGCGAACGATAAGCTTCGCACTATGTCTCGGGCCGGGAGCATTTGTGACGTTATTCGAGCTAGAACCTATTCGCGGGAACACATCTCAAAGTCGGCATGCACTCGAAGTCCGGGCTGTGCAAGGGCATCCCAGTAGGAAAGGGAGTGCTAAGCGCCAAAGACAACGGGGTAGCCCGGCTAGTTGTCAGTGGTCTGATGTAGGGGCTATATGTGACTTCAGGTAAAATGGCGCCTGGCAGTCGTCAGTTGCTAAGTTTAAAGGCAAAAGGGGGCGTCATCCAAGCAGCACGCAGACTGAACTTAGAGATTAGAGAATGCAGGATGCGTATGACATACAAATGAATACACACCAAAATCCCTTTCAAAGGCGTCTCCATCGCTCGCAGGGGACAATCACAACAGCATTCTTAAGAGAATATGTTACGTAACAAGTTCATTGGCCCGGGCGTTGCCGAATGAACTTAAGCGCGCGTTCTTTCAATCATCGCTGCGTCTCGTTCAATCTGAATATCTTCAGCCCATCGACCTAGGCTGTCTCTGTATATTGATTGAAAATTCGGAGTAAACAATGCCAAGAATGTCAAGATCTGTTAAGATGTCGAAACAACGGAGGGTTATGCAGGTAGCTTTACGATAGCATCAAACCCATTCAACGAACTCAATTGAATGTAATCGATTAATCAACGCATTCTGGACACGGTATGCATAGCAATGCCGCCGGCAGAACAGGGCTAAGAAGCTTCCAGTCAGGGTACAACAAGCGAGGTTCTCACCGTTAAGTTTCTACTACAGGCGACTTGCAACCTGATGCAAACACCCGATTGAAATCGGGCCGCAGCATGGGGGTATGAGCAACGAGGGAATCGCCGGAAACTTATCCAATATTGCGCCGACTGGAGGTGAAAGTATGCTTAAAATAGTCGGTACGGTGTATTGTCTACCGTCGACGTTCGGCCAAGGTCCAGGAGTGATGTATACTCTCGACGGGCAGATCGCCGAATATATGTAACACAGTAACAACAGATTGGAGTCTTCTGCTTTTACGATATGGCAAGTACTTCGCCCATCGAATCGCACTTCTTCAGAGCTAAGATTAGAATGTTCATAAGGCTGTCCTCAGGGTGCTTTTTTGATAGACAGTTGGTTTTAGCCATGGGTCACCTGGTTCCAATCACATTTCAGCGCCGGGGGGTACTGGGGAGTTTGTGATATGTACCATTTCATCCGATAAATCAACCTCCGGTAAACTCTGATACTCATGATTGACCGAATGCGGACGTCAACTTGGTTTACGTTCCCCAATTCAGTATTTCTGACATACTTCGGGGTTCTCGGTAATTGACATCTGCATCACTTCGAAACCTGCTGGCACTCTGATGACCAGGTGAGATACAAACCGACTTGCTCTAGACTTCGCTAATCTACGACTTCTTCCTTTCGCCTATTAGTGAGTAGCATCGGCTAAAAGCCAAGTCATTTCTGCCTGGATTCAGAAGAACCTCAAACGTCATAGATCAATAGTCATTTCTCTTGGTACGCCTTTGAACCAATTACCTAAAGCTGCAACAACGATATACCGCGTCTGCGCGGAAAAGACGACGTGTTCAGGTGTGTTTTCATTCGGCCCCGTGGGATAGAACTAGAAAGTCAGTGATTGCAATGAACGTCCACGTATAATTGCCAGAGAAACCCCAATCGAGGAACCCCTCACCCTCAACTGCATGTAGGCCTCGAGCATCTAACAACCCCCGAATATTCTGCCATCGTCTCGGTATTAGTACATTCAACTCGGTGGGTTTGGGGTATCGGAACCGCGGAGAATATTATACACCGAGCTGAGGAAAGGCAATTGCTTACCTTTGTGACATACGTGTCCATTACAATACCCATATATGGTGTGAACCTAGTATGAATGCGTGATGGCGATTTGTTTGCAAGACGCGAAGGCATCTGTCCCGGAGAACAGAGTTATGATTTTCACTCTTGACGGCGGTGATATAGACGCTCATCCTGAGGAACGTACTATCATGGCAACGAAACATACAGGGATAGCATTCACAGCAGATACGGTGAGAGCGAGTACAGTCACAACAATTAGTAATGCATCGGATCTGGCATATCTAATAATATCGTCTGTCAATGGAGGTACGACATGAACGAGGGACCCCCAACGATAACGAATTGGGTAAGATGAAAGGTGACCGACTCCCATGTGAGCAGAATTCGACTGGTGTTCATAGATGGAAAGGCGAGGAGTATTGAAACTTGGAAACATGGCCTGGCCAGCGCAATTTAGAAGAGGCGAAAGAAGCGAGATCTTGATGTTTGATGTGCATGTGAATAGGCAGTGGCTGGCCGGCACCCCTACAGAGTTAATTAACCAGGAATCAGGAACGGTTGATGATGCTTGGCACATCAGCATGAGAATCGGGATCCTCACCAACATCACGCCCAATCCATGATGATGGGCTCAGGCTCCTTGACTCCGAAATCCGACTCCATTTGAACATCCAGCACGCCTCTCTCATACAACGTAGACATCATCTGTTCCATCTCAGTTGCGACAAAACCGATGATAGGGTTCGCCTCGATATTCATGGAAGTAATGATGTGAATGTGAACCCTGCGGAGGCACCTAAAGTGAGGTTGAAGAAGCAAGGCCTCGATTTCAACCCAGCGACTGGTGTGGGTTCCGCGGAGGGGGATAAAATCCATCCTCATGCAAACGGATATCTCTTCCAACGAGTTATCCGCAGCAATCGTGCCCATCATCGCCTGAGACCACACTGCCGTATTGCCAGCGAACATGGCCGAGCGGCCAGAACCACCACGAAGATGCAATTTGCGCAAATTGGGATTGTGAATAATTCGCAGGGCATCATAATCCCTTGCCATTGAGCCTGAGAGTGTGGTTCATTTATGTGCACGATTCAGAAAGGGAAACTAACCACTAAAGTCGAAGTTGAAATACTCTAGAGAAGGTCCGACTGCTTCCAAGAGCTGAGAGGCTACGACGAAATTTGCATCGATCGGGGTGGATACATATAGCACAGGTAACCGTTCGATAGATACGGTGGATAAGGGGTGGAGGAGCCAGTCCGTGATGAACGACTGTTCGGAGCCCTCCAGGTGAAGATGTCGGAGATATGTCCGCTGCTGAGGAATATCTTGGGCGTCCAGTAAATAGCTGGACGCTCTATCATGCATATCGCACTGAATGAATTGCAGCTTGCGCAACGCTCGATTATTTCCCACGAGTGGTAAGAAGTCAGAATAGGTGTTGAAACGACAATATCGCAAGCTCATGGAGGAAATAAATGGAGAGCTGAGTAGAATTGGTATGTCTTCGAGTTCGCGATGATAATTGACCCAGTCGAGGCGCTCGAGTTCAAGTTTCCGAAGCTTGGATAACATTTTGAATATGTTACGCATCGTACCGCCTTTCATAATCGCCCCCGCTTCGGTTCCTCGTATGACGCATTCGCGGACATAGGGCGCTAAGTGTGGCGATTCCTCAAGGAATCTACAATAGGTTTGGAATGCTTCCTCGTCCTCTGCACGAGTTGGAGACTCGAGGTAGAGTCTGCGGTGGATATGGAGCCGACAAGTGGGGAGCCAAGAGCGACATACGAGAGAGCATTGTTTGATAGTATCAGGAGAGTCGTATAAGTTGTCCAGGATCTGGTCGACGAGCTCTGGAGGCACGACGCAGCTGCTCATGATGGGCGATGGTTAAAGTCAAAGACAGTGAAGTAACCAGCACACAAATGTGCGACCCTCGCCCGTCTGTGTCCGGATTTGATTGAGGGTGATTTGTTTGGTGTGCTCCCTATATGTACGACCCTGGACAAGGACAAAGCTAGTATAAAAGTTCCGCGGGTCTTAAAGCCCTCAATGCCCGCACGGGAATTAGCTTGGAAAAGGGTACATGTTTTTTTTATCAAAAAAGCGAGACCAATTCAGTTTGTTTGCGCAGCTCTGATGCCTACCGTAATGTCGTATCCAGGATCAGAACGAGTTAAGCTCACATCCGGAAGGGCCACTGGGGCCACGTGATGTTACCGGCGGTAGCCTACCGTCGGTGTCTTTCCGTCGGGAAATCGGACTTTGTAACGTTGTTCACAGCCAGATATGGTAACTGACACCACGCCAAGGTCAGATAACGTTCAGAAATGCTGGCTGGCTCACTCTACCTCGAAATTTAACTAAAGTGCTGGCTTCAGTTCTATAATATCGAAGTTTTGCTGAGGGAATAGCAATGGACCTTTGATCCCAAGAAGTAGGCTTTCCAACCAATGAAATCGGCTCACCATTTCCTCGTGAGTCAACACCCAACAGATTGGCAGATTTGTTCGATATTCATCATTCTATGACCTTCTACCTATTCAATTGATCCCCCTGAGAGTTCGCCGCCGGCATAGTTCAAGGGTTACATCGACGCTACAAAGGGAACCGCATCAGGATAGCGAAGAAGGAGGGTGCATTTTGTAGTACTGCATGGAGATACCGCACATTACGAACCATGGTGTGACTCGATTGGATAAACACCACCACCGGATCAGCGGAAGGGCACTTACCAGTCAGTGAATAATTGACATACATACTATTCTCCACCCCCCTGTTTCACCTTGTCCATGTTTCTACCTTCATTAGGTATTGATATTGTAATCTTCTAGCTAGTGCGAGAGCCGTGGCGTACTCGAAGCCTGTATATGGGTTGAGAGTGTGTAATCGCTCCTCGTGTATGGTGACAGCATCAACCGTTCAGTTTGATCATAAAGTCAGAGAACAATGGCTCTCTCTGACGGATAACAGCGAAAATATTTTAGTAAAGACAAATGCAAGCCGATGGGAAGTGTTGGATGTGCTTCCCCATGGATAGCACTTGACATAATTTCCGATACTTGAGCCAACCGGAAGCTCAGAACAATAGTTGAAACCGAAATTCAGAGCTAATGAGCGCTGGATAATACATAAATAATAATAATAGATTTCGACGCCCCACTTGCGATGTTCATTTTCTTCGGCATCGTTTAGAAGACACAACAAACGGCCGCCGTGTCTTCAGCGAAGTTCACGCTTTCGTTACCCAATAGCTTCCACAATCTAAGGCCAGAGCGCGATGCAGTAGTATGCACACATTGCGAATTGAGGAATGCCGGTATAGAATCGTACCTCGCACAACTTGGATCAGAGTGCTCATATCGATGCCTCGATATTCTCAAGAAACCTGAATCATATACCTTAGCAATAATGGCCCGCAGACTAGAGGGTTTCTCGCTGTCAGTGCCTGGCGATGAGGTAGGTGGCGAGTATGTGGCTGATCATGAGTATGTGGCGTGGAAGTGAACTCCAACTCCGCCCGTCAGGAACGGTCCGATGTTAACTTTAAGCGCTTAAGCGCTCGCGACGTGTTCAACCTGTCCTGCGCAATGACGCCCAACTTGGCCTAACCCAAACCAACTGCCCAATTCTTGACCGATGGCTTGAATCTTGATTAGCAGTTTTAACCTGACAGTGAACGACCAGCACGACTAGCGTTATATCTTGTGAACTAGTGCTAGCTGCCTTACCTGGCTCCTCTTCAGTAACGCGCACATAGATCCACCGGCTATTTGCATTTCTTGAACCACGTCTGCGATAGGGCTCCACTCTGCTTACTTTAGTATCTTTTTATTTCCAACCATTCTTGCTGGTTCGTTCTTGAGAATGCTTCTGGTTGTCTCTCGCGGACTCAAGAAGAGACTTAGGTTTACTCTCATCTTGGCTTCGATCCCTTTGGCATGAAATCGCTGCTTACGAGAACGGCCCCCTTCAGCTCTCGTTATAAATCTTCGACCACAATGCGCCTGTTCGCCTAGCCTTGCACTACTTTCAGCTCTTGGAATTGGTGGACAAGGTCGTATTCCAGGTGATCCGTCCCTGGTAGTCGCACGATGAAGCTATCTGCAGCTCTTATTCTTGCAGCGATATCGCTCGTATCAGCAGCTCCAGCCAACGACTGGTCGAAACCATGCTTCAATGGTGAATGCGCGTATGACCTTCCGGGACATCAAGGCTCTTCGGGGGTCCTGAGGATAGTAAGTACTATCCACTTGTACCTTACTGGAAATAATGACGACGACGAATATCATGTGTACAGACGGGCTCGCCGATGGCGATCACTGATATTACTTCCGCCGCTGGTTGGGTTATACTTGACTGTGACCCGAGCTCATTGGAACAAGAAATCCGACTTGTCTGCCAGAACGATGACGCTGACGCCAGTAAATGTAATCACATCTTTGAACATTGGGGCGCCGAGGATAAAATCGTCCGCCTTCCCGAGAGCGTGAGTAAAGATCCGTCTTGTTCCTCCTGCGGTTTGATCAATTACGACGTACAGTGTGGGTCAGGTCCATTTGCACGTATCGCACAGGCAACGGTGGCCAAAGACCAAGCCATCCCTTCTCACGTTGAAGGCAAGATCACGAGAAGAGATGGCGTCCCACCACAAGTTCATTTGCTCAAAATCGACACCAACTATGCCGCAATCGACGCTGCAAAGTACGTGAATAGTCATGATCATTGTAGTTCAAATCTAACGCTCATCCCACACCAACTTATAACTCTCCACATGAACAGGGTCGGCGATATTCGGTTTGGCTTTGTTGGTGTTACCCACCCCGATGCCGACATCAATTTCGCTCTTGCTGATGGTTGGTTCGACGGCGCTATAAACTGGGTTAGCGGTGCAGCGAAGACGGTCGGTGGCGCTGTATCAGGTGCTGCTAATGATGTTGGCAAGGCCGTATCGGGTGCTGCCAACGATGTCGGCAAGGCTGTGTCTACTGCTGCCAAAGATGTTGGTAAAGCCGCCGAGAGTGCAGGCAAAGCGGTTGCACACGTCGCTGGAGCGGCATTCCAGGCAATCAAAGGTATGTGTTGTCACTAATTCCATTCATATTCTTCACCGTGACCTATCGTGCTTTTCTCTGGAAAATATAGACGTCCCTGGCCTCCTGGAGAATGCTACTCACTTCGAATTCAGGCCTACTGTTGCTACTTCGCCCGTCGACCTTCGGGGCTCAGCTACGTTGGTGGACTTCCACCAAACCGGTTGCTCCGCCGTAACCGGTAAACTCAAAGTTGACGTTGATGGCAGAGGAAACGGCCAAGCCAAGGCAGGAGTTGTTATCGACGGATCGATCGTACCTCCTAAAATCAAAGAACTAGCGGCATTCGCAGGTATGATGATGTTTTGACCAATCATCGCGTACACCTTGATGTGATATATCATACATCGTGATTCAGGACTTTCCTTCGACGTCGACGCGACCTTGCACGTTGACGCCAGTATTTCTGTTCGTATCTACTTTGATGCATGGACGATTGCTGATGGTATTTTTCAGGGTGGATACGATACAGGTAGAAAGAGTATCATCAAGCCCATAGGCTTGCCGGGATTCTCTATTCCTGGGTAAGGCGGGGCATATTATTCTCGCCAACACTTCATTGATTTTCGACCTTTTGGTAGTATTTTGACCATTGGTCCCTTCGTGGAACTGGAAGCTCAAGCCCAAGCATTCCTGGAGCTTAACATTGATACGAGTGTTCACTTGGCCTACAAGGTCGACGACTGTAAGTCCCCGACTTGCATCCGTTATATCTTGGCCAGCGTCCTCACATCTGATGCGGATAGTGGAACTTTGGTATCCGCCAACCGCAAAACCCTCCACACATAAAGGAATCCATACCAAACAATCCCGTATGTCCATCTCCTCACCCTCGTCTTCTTCTCGCTTAGCTCTATTCATCAAATTCCCGACTCTAGCTCTCAAGTTGAAAGCTCATGCGAGCGCGGATGCTCAAGGTAAGATATTGATCTAGGATTCGATTCATATGAATCTATAATTGTGTATCTCAGGATTCATCGAAGGCCATCTCATCCCTTCGCTCAAGTTGGGTGTCTCAGCGCTAGGAGGCAAAGGCAAAGCCGACATATTCCTAGAGGCGGATGCGTTCGCCCGCGTCAGCGTCAAAGCAGAAGGTCACGTTAATGCTAACGTCGCGAGTGCACCCGCAGCCGGAGGGAAGCCCGCAAAGAAAGGGAAAGGTAAACGAGATTACGTGCCACCGTACGGCACCCATGCAAGAGACCTCGCCATCGTCACCTCTGGATTATCGTCCCGAAATGCCGACGATGTGAAGGCTGGCTTCAGCGGCTGCATCTGGGTCGACTGTGGGCTTGAATTGCGATACGGGGCTGAAGCTAAGGCTTTCGATCTATGGAGCGCTAACGCGCATGGACCCTTATGGACGAGTCCTATATGGCCAATCTGGTCGGTGAGTTGAATCTAACCTTTGATAGCCCAAAAGCGTGTTCAGCATGTTTAATTTGTGAACTCTCGTTTGATTTTAGACGTGCTTCGCTGCTGGGACTAAGAAGCCTGGAAAATCTGGCAATTCTCCTTTCGATCGGAATACCTTTTTGGCCAAGGTTAACGCTAAGAAGGTTCAGTGTGCTGCAGTGGACAATAGTCAACTAGAATCAGTGCCCGATGACTCGATACCTGAGAAGACGTACGTCTCGGGTGCTACCATTCTCAGCATAATATCACTAACGTATATTCTCGCAGCGTTGTACCTTAGGTATGAAGCACATTCCTGGTTAGTAACCGCGATAACTAGCCGTCTACTGAGCTTCAGAATGTATCTCTAGAGTAATAGTCAAGCTTGGGATGTATCTATACCGTTAAAACCCCTTCACAAGCGATACACACGACTGATGAGAATTAGTTTGTGAGCATCCATAGATTCTACCAATCAACTACTCGGGATTTCCATGACCTTTCGCAGGACCTATGTCAGTTCAAGGGTCATAATGTCAATGTCTAATGATAGTTCCGGTTATACGGCGGTCCCATCGTCCCATGAGAGGATATTTAAGATTCGTATAAGCCATAGCTGTGAATCGATAAGAGCCAGCTTTGAGACCTCATGAGCGCACCTCAGCCTATCGAACTTGTCTTCCGCCATGTCGATGGAATCGACATATCCATGGACGTCTTTTTGCCCAGAGACACTAATACCAACCGATTACCAGTTCTGTTGTGGTGGCACGGTCAGTGATCCGTCGACATTTTTCCAAACGCTATTACTCACCTCTCATACTCAGGAGGAGGCTTAATCCAGGTAAATGAATGACTATCTCTCCGGGTGTATTGCATTGTAAATTATAGCGTACGTATCCTACAGGGAACAAGAAAAGGTCAGATCAAGCACGGTTGCATAAAAAGAGTTCGCTCGTGCTTACTAATCGTCGAACGATTCATCAGGAAAACCCCGGAGTTATCGCATCTTATCGTAGGGTTTGTGATTAAACACAAGTAAATCGTACCATAACAGCGCCATACTCGGACCCTGCCAGGGTACCATCACCATTCCTGTCGACTTGTAATCAACTGAAAGTGTACCTCTCGAAAAGATACAATCCTCAAGCATAGTATCATGCTGATATTCAGTACCTGAGCTTGTTCGCAACCGGCAACCCTTTGCAAGAATGGAGATTCCACATGTCACATATCATAAGACCGAGCCAGCCAAGTGAGTGGTATACTAACTTCACACCAGCCTTGATTCGCAATATCCTGTACTAATACGTTCTACAGCACTCTGGTAGTTTCCTCGCAAGAGCTGGCCAAGTTATTTGTGGCTTCCCAAGTCAAGAACTCTCAGTTGCCTCATTCGAAGCGTGTGATTTGGGTTTAGCCGTGACGCCAGCCTGACCCGAGGTCTACTAGTACCGTATCGACAACTTTCCCCATCCTAACCCTCGCCTCCTATGCCTGAATGCGTATGCCGCAGACTCATCCAGGATGAGGGTGCTTTCCAGCGCCACCAATCAACGTGCACATCGTGGAGGCGGCACCTTGCAACTCTTACCGCGGCTCGCCCAGTCAAGCGCCGCCGTCGAAACACATCGGGTATCACATCAACGTCTCTTGCTGGCAAAGAACACAGTAACAGTACTCAGGTGAGAGTATACACTCATAACAAAGAGCGCATATTCTCATAGTAATCTCATAGAATCATATCGAGTCCTCTGAACCCACCTCAGCATATGCTGAGCACGCAGCCGAATGTGCAGCGTTCATGGACCCCCCGCTAATAGAACCTGCCGATACCGACCTTGAACCTCCCCCTCTGATGCCTTCCACGCCTTTGGCAATGAGTTCCCATGGTAGACCTGTCCGTTCTAATCGTGGCGTCCTCCCTGCACGATTTGTTGATTTCGTAGCGGAGGGTCCTTCCTTGTTAGACCTTGAGGATCCCCAAGGCAATAGTCCAGATACCCAGCTGATGATTCATTCTTCGCCGCCGGCCACAGAGCCTCTTCGTGTTATACGTACCAAACCGAACCTATTTGGTCTTATTCGCGAATATATTGGCGACCCTCCCCTTCGAGACCCTGAAGAAAACATTACCATAGATGACCTTGCTTTGCGTGATAATGTCGACGATCAGAGCTCAGGACAGGCTGACGAATCTAGTCAGCTACCTGAGAATCTCTACGCACCCTACCCAAATAAAAGCTCGTTCAGTCTCAGTCATTGGTATTGGTCTCAGCTGAACAAATCCCAGTCAGATTTCGACAACCTTACTCGCATTCTCACATCTGAAGACTTCAGCCCCCATGATCTTGTAGGCATCAATTGGCACAAACTAGATCGTGAAACAGGAAGTAGCTCGAGCCAAACTTTCGACAACCGAGCTGGCTGGCATTCAAGCTCAGTTAGCATCGATGTTCCTTCAGGAAAGAGAGGTACCCCTTCTGCCAAATTCACCGTTGACAAAATCTTCCACAAGTCGCTGGTGCAGGTCATACGCGCGAAGTTCGAAAGCCATTCATCACTTTCCTTTCATTATGTTCCATATCGGCTTATCTGGGCACCTGGTCCTATCCCTGAGCAATTGGTCTCGGGTGAGTTATATAACTCCCCCGCTTTTCTCAGAGCGCATGCGGAGCTACAGAACTCTTCGCCCGAGCCTGAATGCTCATTACCTCGGAATATTGCCGCATTGATGCTCTGGTCAGACTCGACCCATCTGACCGATTTTGGATCTGCTTCTCTCTGGCCATTCTATCTACAGTATGGTAATCAATCCAAGTACACCCGAGCAAAGCCATCAGCGAATGCATTTGATCACATTGCATACATACGTCATGTAAGTTACTATATTTTCAAGTACATGGATGCTTCTCAGCCTTTTTCAGCTTCCGCAAAGTATACAACAATTCGTGGTCGACCTTACTGGGAAAACGGCTACGAAGCCTCTTATAACTCACTGCAAACGAGAGCTCATGCATGCAATCTGGCGCCTTCTTCTGGATGATGAGTTTAGGGAAGCATATATTCATGGTATAGTTGTCAACTGTAGCGATGGCTTTCGGCGGCGCATGTACCCTCGCTTCTTCACCTATTCTGCCGATTATCCTGAAAAGTAAGTGGAATCCAGTACCTATAATTACATTGCATAATGTTGATGGTGAATGTAGGGTACTGCTGCTACTAATCCGTGATATGGGTGACTGTCCATGTCCTCGTTGCCTTGTCCGCAAGTCCAAAATCTACGCCCTTGGTACACCAGCCGACATGAAGCAGCGGCAAGAAGGCAGACATGTTTACGACGATATTCTCCATTCCAAAATAATCAAAGCGCGCAAGCTTATTTACGTGCAAGGTTATGTCGTTAATAGTAAGCTTGTTGACGATATCTTGAAAGGGGAATCACTTGTTCCCACAGAGGCACGTATAATACCTAGTAGAGTCACTCAGTTATTCAATCATCCATCTTTAGAATGCTTTTGCTGCTCGTCTCCGTGACTGCGGTCTTCAGGTATATGATATGTTTCTTCCTGATGCATTACATGAATGGCCGCTTGGGGTATTGCGGCAGGTCATTACCCATCTTCTTCGTATTCTTCAAGCGTATAGCAAACAAGCACTTACCGACTTCGACACACGATTTAGCCATGTCCCCGCGTTTGGCCGTGACACCATTCGCAACTTTGGTGATAATGTTTCAGGCATGAAGAAGTTCGCAGCACGCAATTGGGAAGACATCATACAGGTTTGTCACTTACTCCTGCTGCCGTTAATAGTGCTTACAAATTATCTAGTGTATTATTCCAGTCATTGAGGGTCTTCTACCGGAACCCCATAATACAATAATCCTAGATCTCCTTTTTGTGACGGCATACACACATGGCCTCTGCATGCTTCGAATGCATACAGAGGCTACGTTGACTCTTCTTAATGCTACGACTGTTGAACTGGGTAAACTACTCCGTAAATTCAAGTGCATCACTTGCGAGGCCTTTCACACGACTGAGCTGCCAAAAGAGGCTGCTGCAAGGATGCGACGCAATGCAAGACGGGTACTTAAAGCCAATACGAGTGCTGCTGATCTGGGTGATCCATCGACGCCATCTAGCAATATTAATATTGCTACACAACGGGTGTTCAGTATGAAAACATACAAGCTCCATTCTGTGGGTGGTCATTATGTTAGCGCTATTCAGGATTATGGAACCACAGACTCGTATACGACCCAACTGGTAAGTATTACTATTTTCAGCTTTACCAGTTCTAGAAATGTGCTATATTTTTAGGGTGAAGTTGAGCATCGCCGTAGCAAGACGGGAAGATATATGCGGACGAGCAAGAAAGAGTTTGAGCAACAAATGGCAGGAATGGACTTGCGCGATCAAAGGTTTAAGGATATAATGCACCGCATACAGCTTAGCAAAACATCACCTTCAGAGGCAGAAGCACCCAAGGGATCCACTGACGAAGATATTACGGGCAATCTTGATGAACATCACATCATTGGGACTAGCCAGCGTGACTATATTGATATAGGATCATGGTTGCGTACACATCAAGCAGATCCTGCTACGAAGGTCGGTCACTTTTGATTTTAGTAATGTATCATTAATGTGACTGTTCAATCATTATAGGACTTTTTCCCTCGGCTACAGGACCATCTACTTGCTCGTTTGCGAGGCATTACACATAGTGGTGATGGATTTCTGTTTCCTGAAAGTGAACGGTCTCAAATAGTGCTTCGCAACCATCGCATATATCCTCATCAAACTTTCCACATCAATTATACAACTTATGATGTACGACGTGATCAGGATATTGTCAAGTCTATCGGACCACGGCAGGACATTATGTTACTCTCCCAGCAGTGCGATGGTGATGGGGAGCCATCACAATCATACTGGTATGCCCGTATACTCGGAATTTATCATGCAAATGTGATCAATCTTATGGACCCAAGCCCTATACCGCAACGGATGGAATTCCTGTTCGTCAGGTGGATGGGGCAGGAGCCGGATTGGTTGAGTGGCTTCAAATATCGGCGGCTTGATCGAATTGGCTTTATTCCGGAATCTGATGGGAATGCATTCGGCTTCATTGATCCTAGCAGTGTGATCCGCGCAAGCCACCTTATTCCAGCATTTGTCAATGGGCGCACCAGCCATCTTCTAGGGCACTCCAAGTTGGCCAGAGGGCAAGATGCAGAGGATAAGGACTGGGATACCTTTTACGTTAACTGGTGAGATCCAACATTCTATCAAACAACTTTGTAGCTAAATACTGATTTAGCTTTGCCGATCGTGATATTCTCATGCGATATGTTGGTGGAGCGGTCGGCCATCATACTGCAACCAACATTCAGACAGCATTTCTTCCAGTCGAACCAGAGGACAATAACATGGTCGATAACTGTTCTACTCAAGAACTGGAATCACTAAGTGAGGGCGAGGATGATAGCTGTGATAGCGATGATAACATGTAATTTAACTGATATCTATGGAGAACCGTGATAGGAAGATTCTGATGCTAAAACCTCCATCTCTGAATCAGGCACCTCAGACTCGCTCACTTCTGAGTGTCCGTCTGAATTGCAGTGCGGGTAAATATCCAGAATGTCTCCAGTAACTTTCTCGGGCTTGAATATGTCCTCGACTCTCCACATGCCTCTTGCAGCATCGCAAAACCGGCCTGACATATGTTCAACAAAGGCACGCAAGCCACGTAACTCCTCCAGTGCAACACGAAGCTTGGTCTTTGTGTCTTCTAACTCCTCTTTGCAGTCATCAAGGGCTAGCCGCCAGAAAAGACATTGCTCCCGTGCTGACTGGACATCTTTAAGAGTGGGCGGCGAATGTGGTTCATCAACGAATAGATCGCTATAAACTGTAACAAGTATCAATAGCGGATACAAACTCAGAAATGGATCAAGCCCACATAACTCGGTATCCCATTCGGTTAAGCCAGTGCCCTGGTCATCGCAGGTTGGATGATCTCCACCGTTTACACCATCTTTCATTATTCCATCAAAATCCATAGTGGAGAAGACAAGGGGGGGATGGCGAATATCTTTGTAGAATGTTTTGACTCCAAGATCATGCAACTGTGAACATCATATATCGGTTCACGGTTCCGAGCACCATATGCGATTAGAGTTTTGAGTTCTTGGTGGATGAGTAACCATGTGACACATCTGCATTCTCTACAAAACGTGTGATATCTCTCACTTTCATTTATACAGGCTCTCGGATCGCCTACATGAACCGCCGAGCACCTTCCTTTCTCCCTGTGGTCTCATCTTCGCATCAACCATGCCACCCTCTTCTCCATCACCAGCACCACCAGTTACCCCATCCAACAAACGCAAGTTACCTGAGGTCGAACTCACAGCCACAGGTCGCAACAAACAACAGAAAAAGGGACGTTTTGCTGGGCTTGGCGGACACTTCATGTGTACCATAGAAGCCTTTATTCTACCCTCTGTTATCATTCAAAAGGGAATTGCACGGGAATCTGATCCTGATGGTGATAATGATGCAAACTACGATGACACGTTAAGTGATTGTTTATGTATTTCTTGCAAATTTTCTGATCTTGGGGTGTGGATAGCGAGAACCAAATATGGCGAGCGTATCAAGCATTGGTTGCGATGGATCCTGCTCTTGATGAGAAACTTGGTGACCCCGATGGTGCAATTGAGGTAGGAAAAGAGGTATGTTGTATGTTGTTATCTATACATAGTGCATCTGATATTGATAACCGATCAGATGCAGGATGGCGGCAGCTCTGCGAAGTCCATGGATACTGCAGGCATCAAGAAGGAGCTGCCAACTTGGTGGCTACAGCTCAACCCCCAGGCTAGCAAAGACGAACAGATACCCACCAAAAAAGAAGCTCGCGGTTTCAATAGCAAGGTAACAGGCAAGCTTCTTTGTCCGACCGCTCTCAATTGGGATGACCCAGAGTACGTGACCGATTAAGCATACTACTGATAGCTAACCTTGAAATGGTGTTAGCATTCAGAAGCATCTTCGCGAGGGCACTGCTACTATTCAAGGTGAACCAGTAAACGGTGGGGATTGGCCGAACTTCCTTTATGCGGGTACCTTTGATCCTGAAACGCCGTGGGTGGGCCTGCTTCAAGGGCCACTCCTCGTTAAGGTGATATATCTCTTTATTCAATACTTATCACTGTTTAGGCTGATGTTACTTCGGATACAGGCTTTTCGACATGTTTTCACATCGCCCTCCTCTGCCACCTGTGACGAGAACACTGGAGATATCGGTGCATCTACACGTGCTGGCAATGCTCAGCTCCACGGCATGACAAAAGTAACCCCAGGTTCTATTGCGTATATTGCGGTTCAGGTACGTACATCCATTTTTAGGCATTGGTGTTGTCTACTGACTCCAGTCACTGTAGGTCTTGTTTGCGCTGTCTTCGCAAACTACATTCCAGAAAAATTCGCGAGTACTCGACTGTGTTACCTTCTACAATAGCATCATGTCCTATTTCCATGACCCAGACAGTGCCGCGGAGGTGGAGGACTTGTTACGCTGGTGGAATAAGTGAGTCGTATTGTACCACATCATATACTTCTATTCCAACATCTATTGCAGGCGAATCTTTCCCTCTGTGGCGGCCAACGTCAAAAGCAACCGCCATGGGTCACGCGCTGCTATCAAGGCCGCTCGAGCCGCCCTCCGCGACAAAAACTAGGAAGCCGGATGTCATATTGCATACACCGTATACATATACATGTATAATGCCTATCTTCGTTTAAATATACATTAGCGCAGCAATATCAGTGATGTATCCTACCATGAATACTATTCCTGTGACCATTTTCACCATTATTGCGGCTAAACACCATTCTGAGATTTCCGTACCTGCTTAACTATTGTGCAAGTACACCCGACTCGTACTTCAGTGATAAGACCACAATATAATCTGACTAGGTTGATCAGCCTTCGATATATCTAGAAGATGTTATATCGCGTGGTACGTATTGCCGAAATCGAGTAGTATCATGAGATCATGGGAAGGGGGTGCTAGTCGTGCACAATGCTTTCACACATGGCCAACAAGCACCAGCCTGCCGTGCTTCCAAAATATGTACTTGAGGTTATTATCCCTCACTACCTCGCATACTATTCTATTGCATATTTTACAACTTGCAGACATTGCCAGGCCAAATAATATCGTTACAATATATTGCAAGAACGACGGGGATTCCCTGATGTTGATTGTATAGCGATCACTCCACATCTTTTCTTGGCTCCAGACAGACACAATCTCTGCGTCGTTTCAGCTGACTACCGACTTGCACCTCAAACGCGACTCCCAGATATTCTCTCAGATTGCAAAGCGGCCGTCGACTTTATCCATTCATCCCAGCAGTTCAGGGACGCTACTCAAAATCGCGTAGATACGTCCAAGATCATTGTAAGCGGTAGCTCAGCTGGTGGATGGCTCTCTTTATTGGCCGGAACGGGGATAGGGTACGGAGCTAGTGGATTAGAATCACCATCCCCATTGATATCAGGGATCGCTGCGATTTATCCGATTACAGATCTCATTGATCCATTCTGGACGGAGAAAAAGGGCAAGTTGGTTTACTTTGATCGGGTGATTGAGCGAGAAGAGTTGGCAGAATATCTCGATCCTAACTCGAAGAAGACTGCATTCTCAGAAGCGGATAGTCCGCGATCGTTGTTCTATAGTTATATGGTGCAGGAGTAAGTCGTATAGGCCATTTTGAAGTGTGGTTGCTTCTTACCTAAGATCGCCTTGTCATCCTCAGAGGAATCCTTCAGGACCTTCTTCTAGGCGGAACGTCCATCGCACCAGAAGAGTATAGTGTTGGTCCTCAAATCAAGACGGGCAAATTTGCGATGCCTCCGACTTACATTGTACACGGCACGATCGACACTAAGGTTCCGTTTAGTCAGGCAACTGCTGTAGTTGACGCGTACAACGTGGCAAGGGGTCTGCCGGTTGATTTTGACGAGATGGTGGTTGAACATGGGTTTGATAAGGATGGGAATTATCGGTTGGGTCGGATGTATGAGTTCATTAAAAGAATTGTTGGATGAAGTAAATAGCTCTTATTTACAGGCATTACGTTAAAATATGATACGATTCATCAATGAAACTCCAGATTGCGGGATGCTAGAGTAATAGGCAGAGTCCTGATGGCCTGTTAGACCGCCGAGGTTAAATCAATAAATCCAGATATTCTAGACAAGAAGATAGCAACACGTACTTTCTTGAATATATGTTAGATAGGTTGATGCTATAATCGTAAGTCGGGGAGCATTGGTCTCTATGCACCCGGCTTGAAATTGAGCTAAGAACTTGCTCATTTCTGAGCCTTATCATCTATACCTCCCCGTTCCCACTTATTCTCGCACTTATCCTCATCTCCGTAATTGAGTGGGAGCGATTTTGGGTAAAATAAGAATTGAATGGGAATATGGAGCGCATTATGTAACTCGGTCACACGCTTCTCTGATTAACTTTTGATCCAAGTTTCGCCTCAGTCTGTGTTACCGCTCACATTATGAATACGCGTTATTGTACTATCTGGACAAGTTAGCCTCATTTCGAGCTAGTCAAGTACATGCCCTCCTATGCAATGAGCATTGAGGACTACACGTGTTTGGACATATGGTAACAGGTAGATATGTATATATTCCGATGAGTCTCTGATTCCAGTCCCTTCATTATCGACTATCTGATCTCATCCCCCGCTCTCGATGTCGAGGAATATCACCGTCGGAGACGCTAGAAATTAAACTGACTGTGTCGAGAGACGTTCAGCCATCAGCATAACCTGGAGCTGTGTTGCAATTATTTTTGCTTGCACGTGGACTGCCGTACACCCGAATGTCCCTTCAGCACATGTACGCTCCTCCAAGTGGAGGTTGATCATGCGACGCATATTCCTAACGATATGGGCACTACTCGTCCCAGTATTAATGGTCCAAACGGCGGCGCATCAGTTCTTGGAGGCGCGAAGCATCTCCAGAATATACGATAAATCATTAGGGATAGTGAAGGAGGACGCTGTTAAATTAAACGATAGGCTGCTGCATTGTGTGTCCGCAGTGTGGGCGAGGTTAACTCTAGTATTCAGTGGGGAGGAGAAGAGGGCGACTGGAAAGGAGGAGGAGGAGGGGAAGGAGGAGGCGATGAACGTTAGCGAAGAATGTCGGACTCGTGGTGAAAACAGAAGTATGCTTATTCTCTACCGGTTGTACGTATGACTAACCGTCCGCGTCTCTTACAATAAGATATCCTTTGAAGCACTACCGCTTCCTTGTTTCTCCTCATGGGTGGCTTCGTCGACAATGCATCCGGCAAGACTCTAACTTGTACTTTCTCTGAAGATGATAGGCCTTACCATTGGCCACATCATTGGCCCAGCGTGCGTGAGGCCGACATCAAGGATAAGAATAAAGGAGATGGATTAGCAAAAACACTCGTCGTCATACAAATGTCATGGTTTCTCGTTCAGCTCCTGGCCCGCCGCATCGAGCGTCTGGAGATCACCGAGTTGGAAGTCATGACGCTGGCATATGTTGTCCTCAGCGGTATGTTATATGGCTTCTGGTGGAGCAAACCCTACAACGTTCAGGAGCCAAATCGAGTTGAATCACCCGACTTTTGTTTCGTTCGTCGCTCCGATTCCGTTGCCAAATCGAAACTTGACTTCGACGACATCTGGTCCGGCGAAGTCATCTTCCACCTTCATGCTAGAATCGTCGGGGATGAAGGTACCCATAATATTAATTCTTATGCAGCGCTTGTGATAATAGGCATCAAAGATGCTATTTCCCTGATAGTCACATTCGTCGCCGCAATCATTTTTGGTGGCATACATTGCATTGCATGGAAATTTCGGTTTCCTAGCCCAGTAGAAAGGCTTCTCTGGATTGTATGCGCCATGGTAGTGACTGTTGTCCCACTGTTCTGGACCATTTTCGTGTTGATTTTAGCGGTACTGAACCCGATAAATCGTAGAAACATCCCTAGAGTTCAGGATCGTATCATGGATTGCATCACCTACGCTATCATTCCAATTCTCCTCATTTTTCCCATTTTTCTGTATTCATACTTCATATGTCGTCTTATCTTGACTGTTCAGGCATTCGCTCTGTTACGTAGTTTATCTCCCTCCGCAACGCAAGCCATTGAATGGTCTTCCTTCATACCACACATCTAGTTACTTCTTCTTTACTCATTCTGATCTAGTACATAGCGTATTGTACGGTGTATATTTCATGTATCAGTATGGAACAAAGTAGTACTGGTGATGCGCAAATCATTGAGCAAGATGGAAAAGTTATTATCTTGGGAGTAACAAATTTGTATATCTGAACAGAAGCGAAATAGATAGATTGGGAACTAGTTGTTGTAAGTACTTATGGCAGCGTTATCGGAATGTATTCCCGGCGCTCGGCGCCAATAAAGGCAATCATAACGTAATCGAGTAAAGTTCGGCGCCGCGGTATATTTCCGGTCATATTGCGGCGTTGTACTTACCATTCCCGCTCTTCGGTGCCTCTCTATACATCACCTCGACCTGATCATCAGACATCAGTTATTATACCTCAAGTGCACCGGAGAGCATCTCATTTCTCCGCGATGCCACCTGAGCGCAGGCTAGATTAGACTCGAAGGGTGATGCAAAGGGATGCTCTGTATGGGCCCTATCATCCTTCGCTTATTTTAAATGAATGACCAGCACAAATTTCCGTGTGATCATGACGACGAACAAAGCTCGGAGAATTCTTCACGAGTACTTATATATACGGGCGTTGCGCCGCTGGATGTGGGTTGATTTTCACGATACGGAATGGTTAAACTTGGACTAGTATCATTCGTGTTCGCTGCGACGGTATACGCCCAACAGTCGGGTGTAACTACGCGTTATTGGTTCGTATTCCCTGCTTTATCTATTCAAAAGTAATTTCCCGTCTTTATCTCAGTTGTTTGCTCTTTTTAGGGATTGCTGCAAGCCTTCTTGCAGCTGGAGCGGAAAGGTCAAATTTCGCTTTGTTCATTTGTCCTAAAACTGATTGAGTCAATCATATTAGGCCACAGTGACGAAACCCGTCCTCACCTGCAATGCTCAGGGAACGACACTCACTGACCCAGACGTGAAGAGTGGGTGCGACGGCGGTACTGCTTTTACTTGCACGAATAATTCACCGTTTGCTGTGGACGATAATACCTCGTATGGGTTCGCGGCTGTTAGTATTTCGGGGAGCAGTGAAAGCGTGCGCACCATCTTCCGTTTTTCGTCACATGTCTACCCCTCCTAATCTGCTGAACCTCATCCAAATATAGTTATGGTGCTGCGCGTGCTACGGTAAGTCAACTTGGTGAACTGAAAGATCCAAAATCCTCTTACGATCGTAATCCAGAGTTGACGTTCACCAGCGGTCCTGTTCAAGGCAAGAAGATGATCGTGCAGGCCACCAATACGGGTGGTGACTTGGGTAGCAACCACTTTGATATCCTCATGCCGGGTGGTGGAGTTGGTAAGTGACATTATGCTACTAATCTAGGCGAACTTTAGTCGTTAACGCATCTTCGCAGGAATATTCACTCAAGGATGCCCTGCTCAATTTGGGTCGTGGAATGGAGTGAGTTGTCGGGAACTTTCGATTCCCCTTGCTAACGAAGCACGTTTACTCACTGGTATTCTTTTAGGGCGCTCAATACGGCGGTGTAGCATCAAGGAGTGATTGTAACAACCTCCCAGCATGTTCGTCATTTCTCATCTCCTCTTCCTACTCACTAAAGCTGAAATAACCGCACCACAGCACTCGTTGCTGGGTGTCAATGGCGCTTCGGTAAGCACCATACTAATATCTAAGCCATTCTTGACACGCAATGACACCCTTTTTCATCATTTTTACAGACTGGTTCCAGAATGCCGACAATCCAAATGTTTCTTTCCGACAAGTCCAATGTCCGACGCAACTCACGGATATCTCGGGATGCTCTCGATTGGATGGAGGAGGCCTCCCCAGCGCCACACTTGGGTCTCCCACTTCTTCTACTTCTAATGCTCCGCCATCTTCCACCTCGAATACACCGCCCACGACGACTTCGGCTCCTCCCTCAAGTGGGACTGTGGGTCAGTGGGGTCAATGTGGTGGTATCGGGTAAGTATTTCCTCTTGTTTCATACTTTCTGGTTTCTACAAGTGGGTTGATAATTGCGGCCGGTTTTTCAGATGGACAGGTGCTACTCAGTGCGTTGCACCTTTCACTTGCACCAAGTTGAATGATTATGTATGTCGTCTTATTTATCCTGCTTGACGATGCCTTGGAACTAACGGGTTGATTTAGTACTCCCAATGCCTCTAAAATCAAACCTTTCATCTGCACATAGCAGAGAAGGCGAGGATGTCAAGGAATACCAACGTATATACATAAATTATGATATCAATTAAATCCGTTCTATATTGATCTTGGATAACACAGCCTTAGTCGCCATCGTCATGCTCAAGTAAACCGTAATGTTGGAATGACGGTACGCCTTAGGCAGCTACATAGCATTGGATTTGTCATTCAGGGGCGTAGAAGACACCGAGTTCCAGATACGTCGACGTGATGCTATTAGTGGTATCCATAAAGCTCATAAATGCATAAAGGGTAAGCTCGATGGCATCAATATCCGTCATCCTTCATACCTAATAACGTGATACTTTTCTTCCTTCCGATATGTATTCATATCTAGAGAAAAAGTCCTTAGAAGGACTTATCAAAACCTCCCAACCTTCGTAGAGAAGTTTTCATATGATTCCCCGCGGCTCCGACTTCGAAGGTAAAACGGCTTCACACGCAGCATAGTGATTAAACTCAATTGAAAATCGAAGAACCATAGCTTTGCTAGCAACGTATAAGCCAGTAATCGGCTCCGGTCGTAGGGGTGGTATCCAAGGTCGTCTATTCGCCTTTCACATCTAGTGGCTGCGGGGTTCTGGTTACCCATAACTTTGACGATATCATCCATCCTAACGGCCATACCATATGGGCGACCACTGTAGTACCAGTTTGCTGGTGCACACGAGGATGAAACCCACGATCGGTCATATATAACACTTTAGAGCTTGCTGCTGCGCAGCCAAGGCTCGTCTAAGGATCCGCACATGCCATCTAGAAGGCTGATCATGGCTTGCCTTCGTTACTTTTCAGCTATAAGTAGCCTTTGAAGGCAGCCCCTTCATCCTGACCCCTTTGTCTCATATGTTACAGTCCTATCCGTTATCGCTTTGTTCAACAACAGGCTTGACTTCGTGTCCAGGTGAGCCGTCATTGGTAATACGGACACAGACTCAAATGTGGGCTGACCCCCCTAAGCAAGCGACACTTGTTCCTTACCGGTGGACGTCATCGTCCAATGTTCAGATGGTAAACAGCATGGTTCGCATGCACGGAATCTAGGGCTTTATGCTACGGGGTTCTTAACTTCGGATGACTCCGAGTCCGAACATTATGGAGAGGTGGAAAATATCTCTATCGAAGAAGATAGCAATATGTTTATCCTCCTTTGCAAGTTCTTGCACCATCAAGCTCAACCCGACGTATCATCACTCCCGTGGAAGACGTTTGTGAGACTCTCCTTTGCCGTAGAGAAATACAGAGTATACACCGCAATGGGTATTTGTAAGCTCAAAATGGAGTGAGTACTCTCGTCCCACATGCAGCACTGCTGTTTCGTTTCTAATAGATTGCCAGGTACTCGGTTGAGGACCATCCGTATGATGTATTTCAGTATGCCGCCGCCGCCAATTATGAAGGCCTGAGAGATCGGGCTTTAGCGTATGCACCCTATTTTGTCCGCCAGTTGATCTAAGCTCATGCTTTCGGTCATCGCTAGACTTTGCCTGAATTCTCACCCGCTCGATTGCTTTGTCCGAGCTAACGATCACAATCTCATCGAGCTGCGCGATAAAGCATCTATCAAAACGCTGAATATACCCATCGAAGACGTCGTAGTTGCCTTAAAGGGTAGCTATGGATGGACGCTGATATTTACGGCTTGGGTGAGTCTTCAACGTTTCAACGAAGAGGTTAGTCGATTCTTGCTCAGTCCTAAGTACAGGTTAGACAGCGAGAACAACTGCGAAATGGTCGCTTAGCTGTACTAAAGAGTCCCCCTAGTGGCTCCCTTCATAAAGGCGGGCTCGTGCGCTGCGACGACTGGAAGGATTTCTATGATGCAGTCTGCCTTGACGTCTACAAACAAATGGATGGCGACTTCAAGAAGGTGACGGACAAATACAAGCACCTCTTGGATGGTTGCACGCATTGCTTGAGGACAGTAGAGTTGTGGAAGCGAGATTTTGATCATATTATCACCACCCTTCCATCGTTTTCTACATTTTGTGATGCACCTGCGCACTCTCCATCCTGGAATCGCGATGTCATTATACCCATTGAGGAAGAACATTTGTAGAGGCCAATTTTGTGTAACCTACATAAACAGCTACACGTATGAACGCCGGTCAGCACTGGGTCAATTGTGCAACACGAACTCCCCGATTTACTGAATTGCAACTGAGTAAGCCCGGCTCCTCTACGAAGGATAAACGCCATAACATCACGAGCTCTGTAAAAACAAGATGGCATTTGCCGCGATAGGTTTTAGCCCCGAGGTAGTCAACCGAGGCAACTTTTGCCCCATGTGAGAAGTTAAACCAATTACATAAGCTCCTGCCCTCGAAAGAGTCACTGCAGATGCTTCAGCCACACCCCTCCATGGTTATAACGCCAACTCAAAAGCAACCTCATGTCTGATTCTCTATACCAAACCGTCTGCTCACTACTTGGACGATGGCTGCAATGGAATCAGCATCTTCAAGCGGATCGCAAGCACGAGAGTCCCGTCTCAGGACATTAAAAAGATATTTCTCGGGAGGAGTGGAAGATGAGGCGGAAAACTAGCAGTGGCGTTCGATGTTCCTGATATCGTGCTCACGACACTGGAAACAGCAGCCCAATTTGCACCCATACCATACCTAAAAGACGCAGCTGGATTGGCTGTTGGCATCTTTCAGATGGTGCAGGTGCGCCTCTTATATTAATGTCTATGAATCATTGACATAAATCCTCTTAGGACGCGAAGGGTAACCAAGAGTCTTTCAGGCGTCTGGCCGCCGACGCGTGTGGGTTAGTCTATGCTGCTGTGAGCATATGGAAAGAACAAGAACGAGATGGAAAGCCACTTTCTCCGGACCTGGTCAAACACCTTGGAGAATTGCTCGAGTACGCACCTCTCAAGTATCCTTATTTTTTTTTATTTTCGTCTGATTGGTCTTATCCCTCATACGATGCATATCTTCCATACCACTCGATCCCACATAGTACGATCACAAGGGTGCACAAGTTCGCACAAGAGCATATCTCACGAAATCGAGTCCTCCGATTCATTACCAATCGATCCGACGCAAGCAAGATTCAAGACTACCAAGCTGAATTGAAACATGCCCTTGATCGATTTGGGGTCTGTCCCGACGCCATATATTCAACGTCCCAGACAATGAACTGACTTTTTCCTACTCCAGATGCAATCCCATATCACCATACGCGAAGCAGTATCGAGAATCCAAGACCAACAGCAGGCCATTTTGACTTCCATGGAAGAACGCGGGAACTTGATGGACGTACCAGCGCGCAATGCCACTGGCGAGTCACCTAGTTCCGCTGCTAACTTTGAGCCGTCGCCGGAGCCTGCATCACCTATCTCCACGCCGTCGACTCCACCGGATGATCTGCCCTCATCGCTGCGTCCAACACACTTTTCGACCTTGGGGAGCATCGTAGCGAACGGTAGCTCAAATTTTACGTCTATCGCTGGCGATCACGTCATTAATAACAACAACTCTACCACCAATTCTCATAATTCGGGGAACGTTACCAATATCAGTATGATCAACTCTGGCAATGACTACTCCAAAAGGACTGGGCGTTCCGTTGGTGGGTATAGACGAAGGGGGCGTAATCGAGGTGTGCTCTTTTGCTTCTACGGGTGACGCAAAGTCTAATGCAAAGTTGTTCCTTCGCAGAGACCCACTCTTGGATTTGAACATGTATTTATACATAGGATTCCTGGAGGACCTATGCAAGTTCACGGATTCTGAATAATTTGTACTCGCATCCATACTGATCTGCAATATATATATCGATTATTAGTATAGGTCTCCTTGGCATCGAAGAGTATTTTCCCGTGTTTAGCGTGAGGCCCTGTTCGTGAAGATGCAAACAGTCCAAGGTGGTCGTCATCGTGTAATGCCCCTTGCGTGACAATCTACCACTATGAAGCACGTGGTGTGACGGCTTCGTCGGATATTCTGCGAACGCCCCGATTCTTTTCTCAATAATATCCTGCATAGAAGCTTCATCAAATTGATGATGTACTTGTCGAGAACAAATAACTCGAATTGTAGATCCAGAGGGAGCACTCCTCTCCTTATTCTCAGTTGTACGACGTTGGTAGTGCATCGAGTACTCATGGCTATCCTTCTGATAACTCCCTCTGCAACAAAGGATGTCTTCTCAGCTTCGAAAAGGTACATTGTCTTATCCAGATTTATGATCTCTATTTATATCGCCATCAATAGGACGCGAATTAGCTGAAGCCGTTGCTCATCAACATAATGACAGGTTGTGGGTCCAGGTGGACGTTCCTTGTTTTCTGAAGACGCCGAGCGCTCAAGTTCTTGTATTTCGTTGACACCGAACAAGTCCTACCAAATACCAGCTCGATTGTTTCGATTGCAAGCGATAACTGCAAATTGACAAATATTAAGATGACTATAAAGCAACGACGAGATTTTCGTATCTCCATCATTCAGGATACGAATTCTCTTTCATAAATGGCTTCCAGACCTCCAGTATCACCGAGAACATACTCCCAAATAGCCGACTCTGGCTCCCGCAAAACTGCTATGGCTTACGGTGCCCAGCACTACTCGCAGTCAGCGGCTGACACATATACGACCATCGGTAGCCCTGGCGGACATCACTATCATGGAGACTATTATGCTGCGTCTCAAATGGGCGGTAATAGCGGCGGGCATGGAAATCACAATACGATTTTCAACGGCGGTGATGGTGGGATGGTTTCCCTTTCGTATGCTGGCTGAACTGATAAAGATTTCTCTCTGTGAAGAATCGTTGGAGGTTGCGCTTGAGAAGATACAAGCCAGAATACATGCGGGAAAGATGGACGAAGTCGATCACTACGAGGTCCTCAGCAGGCTTGGAAAAGTCAAGAAAGAACTTAATAAGCTCCTCGATTTGCACAGCAAGTTGGATAGCGAGGCCAGACGGGGATTAGAAGCTTTGCAAAAATGTGAGCGCACTGATATGTATGAGTCGGCTAGATGATGAATGATGACTTAGGAGCTACGATACATCATGATCGAAGGCAGGCTGATTATTATATTCTTTATTTTAATTTTGGCGTAAATGACTTGGTTGGTGACTTACTGTAGTGTGTAAATCATGTTCTTTAATCCTTGATCATAACCTGGTACGAGTGGGCGGGAAAGACCTTGCCCTTATGGAGCAATAACTGCAAAGGGTAATGGGGCGAGGCTGACGCACTGTTTTCCTTTGTTACCTTTTGGTGGTGATGCAATTCACTTCTATTGCCGACAACAGCCTACAGGATCGCTTCACTCGAACCTACTAGCTCCTACCTGTCAGCGTATCAACGTTTGATTCCTCTGCGTGAGTAAGGCGCAGTGAGAATATTGGAATATCTTGCGAGTAATTTAATTATAATTGCCAAGACTCTTGGGACCAGCTGGAGTCGAGTCAACCAAATGTCAACTTGGGACCCGAATCCCTAGTCCTTCGCAAAAGGTCTGCTGTCTCCCTCTCATACTCTAGCCAATGAACGAGTGCTCGTCCTAGCCGTCAACGTCGCTCAGCGGTGAGTACATGACAACACGCCTAGACTTCGCACCTTGTCACCCCTCTACGGCTTTTCTTCATCTAGATAGACGAGAAACGACATGTAGCTGACAATGTATCGCGTCAAATGATTGTACAGGACATATTCCTCATCAACGATAAATTGGTGGACTCCCATACAAGGATGATTATTTCGCCGGTTGGTGTTATTCTCATGATCAAGTCTCTCATGCTCGTCGCCACAGCAGCCCGAAATGACTAACCAACTGTACATCTTTAAAGTCTTACTCAGACAGACACTTACACGTGATGGTCTGACAAATCCTCAAGAGATTGGCCATTTATACGCTGCTAGTAGTCCTAGGCTTTACTCACACGCAGTTTGCATTGCTCGTCGTCTGTAACGATGAAGGTTCTCATTCTTGGGTAAGTAGAAGCCTTAGTTAACCGCTCCTCGAACTGACGCATCACCGAAGCGCGTCCGGTTTCATAGGTTTTCCAGCTGCTCAGGCTCTGGTTCGCGCGGGCCATACTGTATATGGTGTCACACGGTCAGCAGGCAACGTTAAAAAACTTGCTGCAGAAGAAAGTACGCATAATCCTGACCAACTGCTCGACTAGCCTGACGATCATTTTTTGTTAGTTGCTCCTATTGTTGCCCATCCAACAGATTCTACATGGCACGAGCACATAGCCACTCTCGACGTCATTATCGAAGCCATCCAAGCACCCGATCTCGCCCAAACCTCATTGGATGTATTTAACGCTGTCGCCAAGGCTGCAAAAGCTCTACGCCCAGAGCACGCACCCAAACTTACATATATCTATACATCAGGGACGTGGGTTCATGGTGATACTGGCAAGGACGTCGTTAATGATACGACGCCAATTATCAACTCGGTACCCCTCGCTGCGTGGCGACCCCAGTTCGAGCAGCAAGTCATACACAACGACATCCTTAACGGCATCGTCATTCGTCCAGCGCTGGTATATGGACGTAGTGGATCGATCACCGCCCTATTGTTCAAGACAGCGCTCGACGGCAAGGTAGCGTGGTATAGCAAGCCAGGCGGACGTCTGCCGACAGTACACACCGATGATTTGGCCGATGTATACGTCAAAGTTTCAGAAAAGGCTCAGCTCGTTGGTGGAAAGATCTTCGATATCGCGAACGACTATAGTGAATCGGCAGATGATTTGCTGCAGCGACTTGTAGAGATCTCGGGTGCTAAAGGCCCAGAATACCTCACTCCTACGAACCGTGAGTTAAACCATCCATATGATTGCAGTAGCGTAGATTCACTGGTTTTCTGCAGCTTTCGAAATTGCCCTCAGTACATCGCAACGCATCCGTCCCTATCTCGCTCGAGCGCTTCTTGGGTGGTCGCCCAAGAAACCCAGCCTTGTTGATGGTCTTGAGACCTACTACTCTGCTTTCCAAGCGTCACTCAACTCGTAATATTGTATGTTATTGTATGTCTTTGTTACCGATTTTCTTACATTTCATTTCGGCCCACTGTGATATATTGACACGAACATACGTCATGAATATCTTATACCACCTACATTCTCAGCAGAATTCAAGTACCCGGTACTTGTATCGTCGAGTCCTGATGGGCAATATCGCTCGGCTGTCCTCATTCCCAAGCTAACCTCATACGTCTCGCCAGATGATGTATTTCAACCAGCAAGATTGATGATCTATCATAGATCCATTCATCAAATCCCACTGTTCGCTTGACAGATTCATGCTGTAATCTTTCCACGATCCAAGTGCCTGCATAGGTCAAGTTGCTATTCATCCCGGTCCTCCTCTGAAGCTTAGTTGATGATTACCTACCCCCTTTCGTAGATATGGATCAGGAGCGCATGCAAGGAACGATGGAATACCCTCGGCGTTGTAGCTCTAGAATCAAATGCCAGCATCTACGCGTTTTAATCCGGCCTCAAAGTAAGGATTTACTATACCAAGCTATACGCTGGACCGAATAACCATATTTGACTTTACTGACAAAAGAATCGGGGCATTCGCAGAATATTCGACGAAGCCGTTACACCACGTGCTCCATAGTGGTAGATTGTCACGCAAGGGGCATTACACGATGACGACCACCTTGGACTGTTTGCATCTTCACGAACAAGGCCTAACGCTAACCACGGGAAAATACTCTTCGATGCCAAGGAGACCTATACTATTAAATCGATATATATATACGGCAGATTAGTATGGATACGAGTACAAATGATTCAAAGTCTGTGAACTTGCATAGGTCCTCCAGGAATCCTATGTATAATAGTGGGTTTCTACGAACAACTTTGCATTAGACTTTACGTGACCCGTAGAAGCAAGAGAGCACACCTCGAGTACGCCCCCTTCGTCTATACCCACCAAAGGAACGCCCAGTCCTTTTGGAGTAGTCATTACCAGAGTTGATCGTACTGATATTGGTAACGTTCCCCGAATTATGAGAATTGGTGGTAGAGTGGTTGTTATGAATGACGTAATCGCCAGCGATAGACGTAAATTTTGAGTCACCATTCGCTACGATACTCCCAAACGCCGAAAAGTGTGTTGGACGCAGCGATGAGGGCAGATCATCCGGTGGAGTCGACGGCGTGGAGATAGGTGATGCAGGCTCCGACGACGGCTCAAAGTTAGCAGCGGAACTAGGTGACTCGCCAGTGGCATTGCGCGCTGGTACGTCCATCAAGTTCCCGTGTTCTTCCATGGAAGTCAAAATGGCCTGCTGTTGGTCTTGGATTCTCGATACTGCTTCGCGTATGGTGATGTGGGATTGCATCTGGAGTAGGAAAAAGTCAGTTCATTGTCTGGTACGTTGAATATATGGCGTCGGGACAGACCCCAAATCGATCAAGGGCATGTTTCAATTCAGCTTGGTAGTCTTGAATCTTGCTTGCGTCGGATCGATTGGTAATGAATCGGAGGACTCGATTTCGTGAGATATGCTCTTGTGCGAACTTGTGCACCCTTGTGATCGTACTATGTGGGATAGAGTGGTATGGAAGATATGCATTGTATGAGGAATAAGACCAATCAGACAAAGATAATAAAAAAATATGGATACTTGAGAGGTGCGTACTCGAGCAATTCTCCAAGGTGTTTGACCAGGTCCGGAGAAAGTGGCTTTCCATCTCGTTCTTGTTCTTTCCATATGCTCACAGCAGCATAGACTAACCCACACGCGTCGGCGGCCAGACGCCTGAAAGACTCTTGGTTACCCTTCGTGTCCTAAGAGGATTCAAGTCAATGATTCATATACATTAATATAAGAGGCGCACCTGCACCATCTGAAAGATGCCAACAGCCAATCCCGCTGCGTCTTTTAGGTATGGTATGGGTGCAAATTGGGCCGCTGCGTCCAGTGTCGTGAGTACGATATCAGAAACATCGAACGCCACTGCTAGTTTCCCGCCCTCATCTTCTACTCCTCCCGAGAAATATCTTTTTGATGTCCTGAGACGGGACTTTTGTGCTTGCGATCCGTTTGAAGATGCTGGTTGCATTGCAGCCATCGTCCAAGTAGTGAGCAGACGGTTTGGTATAGAGAATCAGACATGAGGTTGCTTTTGAGTTGGCGTTATAACCATGAAGGGTGTGGCTGCATTGTGGCATAAAGCATGGCTGAAACTTGCATCTGAATACATTCTAGGCGATTCAATGTGGTTCGGGGACAGGAGCTTATGTAATTGGTTAACTTCTCCCCATGCTCCTCCTCAACATTTCGTTGGTAGCAGAAACGCCTACAGCCAACGAGGTATTCTCAATTGGTCGTAGTCGTCGCAGCTTTGGCGAGCAGTAGAAACACGAAGGTTATGCGGAGTTCATGCCCAAGTTCATCGTTTCAATCAACTTCAATCCGTCGTCTGCTGAGCTGATCCTCGTCGAAGCGACCGTCCATACTATTTACGCGTGTAAGTCAACCGCATTGGCGTGCAGATGTATTGAAACCCTTGCTGAACTCATTATTAGTCGTAGTTCCGGAAAACCTCGTAACTTCGCATAATCTATCCACTCAAATTAAAGTGTTACTCACAGGTAACAAACACTGGATACCAACGGTGCGTGCCTAATTACCTCTCTCAACTTCAATAACATCTCTCGTTCCTACCTTCAGCTTCCTCACACAACATATACGTCTTTTCTCATCTCGGCGACATGCTCGCAGCTGCCTTCTTCCGCACTCGATAACGGATAAGGCTCTTCGTTTCGAGATGTAGAGGGGCAATGTCGTTGAAATACGGCCGTGACTGCGGGGTCGGGATTGGCTCGATGTTTTTCGACGATGAAGCCCACCAACTCGATTTTCGAAAGTATCATAACTTCAATGAATCGATAGGCTGGATGTCCGTCTATTACCTCGAATCATGGCATATGTCAACCTGTGCGCATCGTCGACTGCTCATGATACCAGTTGCTCATAGTGAGTGTTTCTGCATAAGAACGTCATGAGCATGGTGTGGTCGCTGATCCAATGTGTAGGTGAGTTGACTGTTTACGTTAGACTTTCTAATACCCACCATGTAACGAAATCCGTCGCCATCGAGCGGGCGAT
Organism: Pleurotus tuber-regium; assembly: GCA_014058305.1. Lineage (NCBI taxonomy): Eukaryota > Fungi > Basidiomycota > Agaricomycetes > Agaricales > Pleurotaceae > Pleurotus > Pleurotus tuber-regium. Next base: position 2,488,555 of record JACFYU010000042.1, on the reverse strand, counting down.
CGTTGCTGCCTTGATGTTGCTATCAACCTGTTTTCTCCGAAAGGAAGTTTGGCGGTGTGTGTGCTCGCCTTGCTTGTACATATGGTTAGTTTGCACATTCGTTCCCATGCGTCCAATAACTGACACAACGCATCAAACCAAACAAACTAATCTCAGCGACATCCAGAATGCCAAAAAATACATTCTTTCCCGGACCCGAATTGCACGAACGCAGTGCCCTCACCCAAATATCTTCTACTGGTAAGTTTTCTCCCTATTCGATATTTCCCTTCCTGATCCGAGGGTTGAGGTTTAAGTGGCAACACGGAGAATATCACCTTTGTGTGTGGGCGGCTATCAGTCACTCAGCGGCACACTCTTGATCTGAACTTCGCGAACTTTGCAGTGAAATACAACCAGGTACGCATTGGCTGGGAAATAGTCACATCCTCAGTGCTGTGAGTTTCCCTCTCATACAGGCAGACAGACTAAACGGGATTCGAATCCTGTGCTACGAGAGCACCTCAATTTTTGATCATCCTCTCTATGTTACTGATCAAGACCCCGAAAGTCGATAGGTAAGCCTATATGATACGTCTACGTGCCTAGCGTTTAATACGCTTACCACGTCGAAGATGAAACCCGTACATACACCTCTCAAAATTTTTTCTTCCCTAGCGCGACGCCTTGGTAGAACCAAGTTGGATGGATTCGTGATTATGATCGGTGAACAGCAGATGACGACTCTCGTTGGTTCCGTCGAACACAGAGCACTCTGCTCGGGGTGAGTTATCTTATTGCTCATCTGTCTTTTCCGGTCATATCGATGATATAATATTTTTGTCTTCACTTGTGGCCAACTACGGATGGAAGACCTAACTATTACATACGTATGACCGCGTTTGGATGAGTCCGCCATAGCTCCTCGGGTCTCAACAACCCCTCGGTATCGAGACTTCATTTTTTTCGCTTTATTCCAACACATTGGATGCTTCTCCTTCCATTCGATGGATCGTGAAATAATTTTACGGTCTTGATGGGGTTTGAAACACCGTTTTGACTAAACTCGCCAAGTTTCGCCCTAAACCACTTCGGATCGCCCATCCTGGACACTCTCGATACCGCATTCGATTCGGTACGCACAGATACCAGGAACATGCCAGTCAATGAAAGCAAACAGTGTCGTTATGGATGAATAGTATTACATACGCCATAACACTCTGTACGCATCTCGACTCACCCCATAGATCCATGCGTCATTTAATTCAGTGTCGCTCGTTTCCTGCTCCATTCTGCCATTTCGCGGCGCCAGCATTTATTCCGGTGCATCGGCAATTAAAATATTTGCGTTGTCTACTGCACCTGAAAGTAAGTGTTACTACTTACAGTTTTTGAAACTGAAACATCTCGTATAGTTTTCGGCTTCAGCTGTAGTTTCGGAGCAGGGTTAAAGCAGCTGGTCGAGGCTGACGAGTGCTAGCCACTATCTTTTCGAGAGCAATATGATCACCCAACAGCGCTCAACGCTTTCTGCCACGTGGCTACATATGTCCGAGGGCGATACAAGCAATAATGCCGACGGAAAAGCCACCCGGTCAATCAAATGAGGAGTAGCGCTGACGCTCGTCTCAGGGGAATTATGAATTCTCGTCATACGCGTCCTGGTTGACTATCGCGGACGGCGAAGCTTCCAACTTCAGGCGCTCTCTTCAATTATACTGACAGATGGCGCTGACTATGATATTGACTAGAGGTGGCTTGCAAGAATTCAAGTTAGGCACTGGTAGTCTCGAATATGAACAACAGGCAAGTAACTCGTTGTTGACGTATCCTCCTCGGTAATCTACACGATCGCGATATGGATTGGCCATGCATACCGGAAAAGTATTTTATCGGAAGGCTGCGCCAGCCTCATGTTAGGCTCTCCGCCCTGCAAGTTCAACCACTTTCATCGACGACGCGTGAAACTACTGCATTTGGGTCTCCCGCCTACCGGATCAGAATCGTCGTTACCTGCCCCCATATGGCAGATTCCCTGGGATGTTTCGGACGTATGGCTGGCCGCGAGTCTTCACTGGACAAGATATGTCAACTGAGCTTTTGGCTTAGCGGAAAGAGTTATTCTATACATACGCCGTGATGTAAAACCGTGTGCGTGTGTAGCCAGCTATTCCTGCTTCACCATAGTATTAGAATTCTGGGTTTTGGAGATCGATCACCTGACAATGAAGTAAAACGTCTCGCTGAGCGTCTAACGTAACCACCTTACGACCCGCCCGCGTAGGACTCTGTCTTGACGACATAGCATTGCTTGACCGAGCCAACGAGTCTTCTTTTGGGCAAAAGGTTGTCGCAGCTAAATGTCATCTTCGAGTACTTCTGGTTTCCTGTTCTGGAAGCTTTTGAAGTAGATGAGTCCTCGCCTACCATGGAATGCCCATGCCGCTGGAAATCGCAATTGTTTCCCTTGAACGTCGGGAATTTTACTAGGCAACGACCTTGTGCCTCTTTCGGGGTTGCAATATCTAAACATACGTCAATGCAGTATACATGATGGTTTGAGGCTCATGTGCAACCCGGTCTATCAAAAAGTGAGTGTTACACAGGCGAAGGCTGGATGCAGTGCAATTAAGTACGATATCATTCCTTCATCGTCCGAAGTCACCACTAGATGATACATCGTTTTACTAGCGCTCGACTGTATACCGTGGCGTCATTTCCTTTTGGAAGACCCGGATATACTCGGCCAGGGTCACAGACGATCGACCAACGGAAGGCTGGCCACACTACGAGAGGGCGATCCAACCTCAGCACCGTGATCCGATGGTTCAACCTCTGCAAGCCGGTGGTACATCGAAAGTACGTCTAGAAAGCGTATGTCCTTGAAGGATGCAGTGGTCGATGTGGGCGTATATTAACCAAGAAGGCTTTTGTCAATCCTCCAAGCTTCTCTCCAAGGATTCCTTCCAACCTAGCCTCTCAACTTACTCCTTCGATTAGAAATGTATACGAACAACCCATATGGACAAGCTGGCTGGCCCAACGCTGCTAACCGTGGCAACCACAGCTCGAACGATCCTCCCGCGTCGACATTCGGCGCACTTCCCTACTACGTCCCCCCGACACAAACAAACACGCTGATTTTCCAATTCACGTCCTTCAATCCCGATATTTTGAACTGTACAGTGCTCGGACCACAAAACCAACCATACTTTCGCGTCGTGACGGATAATCCGACCCCTGGATTTTCTGTCTTTCAGAATGGGCAAGGAAAGAACTTTGCTTTCATCGAATGGCGGAGCCATCCGTTTATCGACTTGAAGGAGATTGTACCTAAGCAGCGTATTGGGGACTGGCTTCCGCTCTCTTCCGACAGAAAGTGAGTCTCACTGCGTATAGTCGTCTTTTACTGGTAGCTTACCTTCCTGTTCTAGATATCGGAAGATGCGTGTCAGGAACAAGCAATATGCATGGATACCCAATGGTCAGTCTATCTCGGTAAGTACGGTTTCCTTCCCGAGTAAAATCACAGTTACTAACCGAGTGTATAGCTGACCTCTGTGAGCAACGGGCCAGGAGAAGTACTGGCCAAAATATCCAATGGTCCGAATGTCGTCTTTCTTGAGATGACAAGTCAGGCCATCAACCTTGGTCTCCTAGAAGTGGCTATAGTTGGCACCATTCTCTTGGTGTGCGGTCGCAACATAGACTAATGCGCAGCAGAGGTTGCATGATGAACTATAAAATACACGGCTGAACGCTTCCGAGCTATTTTCCTCTTCGGATGCATCATAATTTTCCTAACCTTGCAATTTTGTATCCATTAGTTGAAGTTAACTCTACCAAAATTAGATCACCTGGACTGTAATATGCACTTCTTGATTTTATCGAGCCTTGATTTCTTGATCGAGAATCTGAATGGGTCGTAGGTTATCGCGAACTTATGATTAGATCCAACAGTGATGGTATCATCAGATGCCACCTTACCAGCGGAATTGATTGACAATGTGGAGGTTCATCCCCGCTCTTCCATGCAAAATACAGAGGATCATGATGGGAACGGCATATCAGCTTCTACTATGAGAGATAACACATACTGTCTAGGCCCCTCAAACCTCGTCGCAAAAGTCACTTACATATCTGTCCCGTGATAGGAGGTGGCCTACAAGAGATGAAACCGCGTATTTTGTATATCTTCTCGGTAACCGTGGCAGACACAGGAAGCCAGCTACGACGTGGTGGTTATTCACTCAGATGAGTATTGAGTTTACGTGGGCTAACCCTAACCACACAAAAGGCTAAATCGGAACATTGAGAGCAACAGTACTGTGGGAAGCTTTTGATGCTTTCTCCCAAACAACTCCTCCGTAGTATGCTTCACAATCCCATGTCCAACTCGCGATTATTCTAGGATGGTCCAGGCGGCTCAATGTTAATGCGATCTTCAATGTTTTCCAATTGCAAGTGATACTCAAATCACACCTCGAACTTTAGAGACATTTACGCTGTGTAGCTACGAGCGCGTTCTAGCAAGCTGGGGATGGTAAGCTCTAGTAATGCTCATTCACAGCGCATATGTTGCTATTCAAAACCTTTCGATGCTTTGATGTGGTTCTGTGTCAAAAGCTCGAGAATACGATGTCCGTGGGCATCGTAAAAGCGTCGTTTCACTCTGGTGATTTCACACTCTAGTTCGTGGACGTCGCAATCTGGTGCATTCCAGATGAGTATAGTATATTTCTGTCAATCCAGGTGGATGCATACCAGCTTTTCAGTTGATTAATTAACAGGTACATTGATTTATTCTAATCGTGATTCTCGACGTACTATCATATGCTGTGTAGTTGTCGTGGAGCTGTACACCAATACCGAAAACAACTCGAATTCAAACTCGAGGTTAGTTGATACCCTTCTGTGGCCAATCATATATGTGCTCTAGTAATAGGCCGTAAATTTGGACAACCTAACCGCGATGATATCGTTCAATTCGTCTATGTGTAGCTTGACACTCGCAAAACAGCAAAGACGTCCACAGCAAAAATCGGCTAAACACTTGATTACCCACCTGCATGTGGCTCAACATACTCGCTAAATATACTCCAAACACCTCTACCCATGCAGAACGTCGCGCATGTATTCTGAAAGGTAGCGCCGCAGGTTCTGGAACTACCTAGGGTTGACTCTGACGGTATAAATACCTCTCTTGCGACGGTATACAGCTCTTCAGCGTCCTCTGCTTATAACTGCTAGCATCGCTAAAACAAGCCCATTCAGCCATGTCAAACATCACCTCCTGCGTTGGCCCCTTCCTCCTCAAGCTCACAGGATCAGAGCTCTACGCCACTGGAAATAGCCAGTTCGCCACTCTGGCTCCCCCGACTGCGGATCATCGAGACCAATTGGTGAGTCAATATCTGACTTGCTATCGGGTCTTGCTGATAGTTCCCCGTCTTCATAGTGGGAAGGTTTCTGTGTTCCAGGAAAAGAAGGCGTCGTTACTATCAAGGATAAAAACAGCGGCGAAGGATGGACCTTCACGACTCCAGGCAACCCCGTAACTCTATCCAAGACGCCTTCGAGTTGGTATATCGACTTTGTTAGTAAGGATACTGTGACGTACGTTTATTATTCCGGTGCTGAAGAGATGGGTGACACTGATGTTACGTTGCTACGATGATACCAGTGTGCATGCCGTTCCAAGCAGGCCTATGGTTGGCGCTACTTGGTATGCTGGTGTCGACAAAGATCAGGTTAGTCATTTCAAGGCATCGTACATCGTTTGTATCATCTACTCACCATCCTTGTACAGGTTGTTCTCACGTCCGTTCCTGTCGTACCTCAAGCACCCAAGGCACCCGTTTGGCAGTTTATCAACCAGTCCGGTCTCGATGAGTTGGATTAGAATACTTATAGCCGAAGCGAAACACGTACTCCTGCTAATATATGATAATTTGAGTTTTTCCTCGGTCTCGCTGTACTTTCAATAAGAGCTTGACATAGCTTTCGATTTTGGTGCAATTTTCGCGGTTGTTATCTAAGTATTCTGATGTCACGAGAACCAATAATGAATTAAACGTGGAATTCGTTGGTGGCTCTGATGCGTATACCGAGTCGACGGATTGGCGGTTATGAAGGATTGGGTTTTCCATTATAACACGTAGTCAGTACTTTCTGTAGTACGTACGTGCGTATCGATGACACGATGGTCCGTGCGTACTAGTACTTGTGCTCACATGACCGTGACGCGTAACGGCCAACTTCGCGGTACGTACTTTAACTTTAAGCTTACTACTTAGAGTCTTAGACTACGACTCTCATTTCGATATTATCAATAGACGTAAAGGTAAATTAGCACCAGACTGTTACTCAAGCATTCCTCCATTCTCATTTTTTCGAATGTCAATGTTACCATTACACCGCCTTCCTCTCAAGGATGCTTAGCGTATGTACAGTCGCGGACAATCAAACTCATCAATTTCTGGTGCTCGAAAACGAGAGTTTTTGTGGTAAAACTAGCTACGGGATCCGACTCAGAATTGTCGAAAGAGTCCAAAAACACAACTCCGAAGTTTTTCCCACGACATTTTTGGGGCGGCCAAAATTTTTGACTATTTCAGCGACGAAATGGGTGCCTATGCAGGGTTCAGGACCGCCTCAATCGACATCATTGCCCTCTGGGACACCACTCGGTGTCCCTTCTGCTTCTTTACAGCCCAAGCTGCCGCCTTTCCTGTCAACCCCTTCCTGTAGGCATCCATAAACCGCCATGAGCGATTTACGAACCGCCGTATAACATCCGTTGGGCAACTGTCCAGGCATTCGAAGGCTGCTTGCTTTGCGTCGTCAAATTTCAAAACTGCTCATCATCCAAGTCCCGCTCCCAATCTGAGTCGAAGTCACTATCATCCTCGCAAAATTCGTCCCCCGTGACATCTGCTGCAATGACAAACTCATGCTGATGTCCAAAGGCGCGTGAAGTATCCGGGAAAGGGTGGAAAAATGTTTCAAAGGTGAGAGTCATCCTCGGAATCACTTCTAGTGGTAGCTGGGTCATTGTCAGGAACATCACTTGCTGCCTTTGTAGGGGTGTTGAGTATGGGAGAGAATTTGGGCTGGTTGCGTAGGCCGCTAATATTGCGCTTTGTAGCTTTACGAGGCCTTCCACCAGGCATTACTGTGAGGAAAATGGCGGAAAAATGAGGATTATAATGAATATTTTCATGGCCATCGGCTCGATAAAATGTCTTGAAAAGTTTGGGATCATAACCCGCTAACCAAAAGAAGCCGATTGGCGAATTTTCCGTGATTTTATCGATTTATTTTAGGGGGGTGGCCAAAATTTAGAGGTTACATGGACAAATAGAGAAATATTTCGAATATCGCTCGTACAAATTACATCGCGACCGCACCTTGCCCATCCTCCACCCGACTCCGAGCGGTCTAGATAGTTCACGGGCTCAAAAAAATTTCCTCAAAAAAATTGCTGTGTTTGATTGTCCGCGACTGTAGACGAATATGCAATACGTAGAAGCCTCAGTGGGAGCGGGGTAAACTGCTTTCTTCAAGACTTACATACTTTGCATGCCGTGAGTGCGTCTCTATGGCAGCTAATAGTACATTGGTAGATGTCGTCTCATTGTAGACGAGCCTGAAAAATAGACAAGATACTCAAAACCCTACTCAGGCCCAGGGATCATGACCGGAGACTCGGAGTTTTTGTTCACTTCCTCCATCTGTTCGTTCCACTTCTCCAGGACTGTGAGAGGGGGCATCTCAGCCTCGGCTTCAAGGCTGGCCGACTCGTGCAAGTCCAGCAATACAGGCATGGTGGTGCGACCCTTGGGGCCCTCGCGCACAAGCTTGAAGGAGAACGTGACGACCTTACTGCTACCCTGGAGAGTCATCCGGCCTTTTGGCCAATTACATAGTGTATTGACATAAAAGCCCTAGATGGCGTGGGATGGTGAGCATGTACCAAGAGGTAGATGTTAGTGCGAGCCTACCCAGTAGTAGTGGTCTTTCCATCTGGTGAGCCAAGTCAGTAACAAACACCTGATGAGGACTGTGTAGTACTCACTTCTTACCCTTCGCTGATAGGAGAGGAATAATCAATTTCCCTTCCATCGAGCAAGATACATGCAATGATCACTCACTAGCGCATAAACTATCAGGCGTGATGCCATAGTCCTGATGATCCGGGGTCAGAGTTCATGTTTTTGTCCAGGCCAGTTGAAACTTGAAGCCGACTCACCTGACCAAATTCGACGATCTCGCTTGATGTAGTAATGACGCGAATGAGAGATAGTTTCTCATGCGGGCCAACTCTGACCAAGCGAAGGTGATTATGCAAAATAAATATATATGATGGTGTGGAAGGGAATGCTCACTTCATCTCCCATTGGCGCGACAACTTATGGCTCACTTCCTTGGTCTCGGTGGATGTCGACGACGTGGAGATGGTAATGTCGAACCCCGAGGAGGCAACGTCGAAGATAGTGATCCTGTTGCTGAGCGTAATCGACGCTGTACAAAGTACGTCAATGCAACCCTTTGGCGAAGCAAAACGTAATCTCGCAAGGCAACGCACCACTATTAGCGATGGCAAGGCTTGCTGTGGTCGTGTTGCTCCACTCCTCAGTCCACCTTTCCGAGTAGGGCTCCGAGTTCTGGGTGTTGTCGTAGGTCCACGCCGTCTCTTCTCGCTTGATCATTTTGGGGACTCTGCCGAGTACATAAGGTTTGCCGACGGTCGTGTTGTAGCAAAACCACCTTGGAGCGAAATGTGCATGGTAAGTGTTGGAATTTGACAGGAAATCACGAGCATGTTGGCTACTTACTTGTACCTGTCAGCAAGGCCGTCGTTGAGAAAAATATCGCCGATTCCTTTCATGGTACCGTCGCGTGTCTCGTTAGCCCTTTCGTAAACATTCTGTATGGGCCATCCGAGGGCGGCGAGGTCGTCCCAGGTGGTCTTAGTATTGGGCATGCTGTTTAATGCAGGTTATAGGCAAGGAAGGTGATGAAAAATATATGGCTTCTCCTCGCAGTTTTATACCGCAAGGTCTCTCAGCGTCTTGGCATTACTATGTTAGTAGTGAGTAATCTGCAAACGATGTTCCCAAGAGCAATTACCCTGCTGACTCCGCTTCCAATGTCCGGTCGAACCTCACCTTCGTTAAGTAATCTTCCGAAATGCCAGGAATCTGTTGCGAAGAGAGAAAGAGAGGACCCAACATATGGTCAGTTATCGCTTGCTGTTGTCAGATGCTTCCTAGATACAAATGTACCGTGAGCTATCTTGCAAATATGTATGTAAGTTCTTACCTTTTACTAGCGCATTAGCGAGGCGAAGCTCGACAAAGAAACCGGAGAGATATCATCACCGGAGGTGACATTATCCGTCCGCATGTCATGACAGACAATGGAGCAGCTGAATGAAGTTATGTTATCAACGAACAAAAACCTTCCGTCTAGACCGGTCTAGAGTACTCACAAAAGCACAGGGATCAAGATCATACCTACCAGGTTTTGGACGTCCTGTAGCCGTAAGAGTGAGCAGAGTTGTTTGTCGAAGGGAGATTGACATCCTGGCTACTCAAAACCCTCACCTACTTCGCAGCCATATGAGCAATTATTTCGACTAGTGGATACACTGCTTGCTAGCCGAGTACGCCAAAACTTATCAAGGAGACCGGAGGCCAATAACACCGGGTCCATGAGACTGATAAGCTGGAATTCCAACGTCGCAACATGATACATCCAGCCCTACAAATCGGATGCCGAAATCCGACTTTGACACCACAAGCGAAGAATATCGTCTGGACCACGTTATGATTGGACGCTACTGTCAACAGCAATCTCTTCTAGCCACAACGTTACAGCCTGCGGATCAAGTTTTATTCTTAAACGAACGCAGTGGCGCCGGTGATTGTTCCTGCCCGAACCATGGATGTCGAGATACCATTCCGCGAAGTAGGTTAATCATGATCTTGACATCGGTAATCCTACAACCCTGATCAATCGGCGTCATTGCAGGCACATGAATGCAGACTCAGACGTCAGCTCTCCATTTCTTGCTTTGCCAAACAAGTCTAGTTCTACTCAGTGCGTGTATGACACACAATAGAAATCTGCTGACCTTTTGGAGGTGTCAAATAATCGACAAGCAGGTATGGGGTTGGAATGGAGGGGGGGCGTTATTCGGGTCAACATGGTTGTAGCGAACGCGGTAAGCCCCACACCCAGGGGATCTTAAATACCCCTACCTCTGAGAGCTATTGTATTCCCAACCACCAACTCTCCACTACGATGAAAAGCCTTTTCTACTTGATCCCTCTGCTGTCTTTGTTCTTGAACATCCCCGTAGCGATCGCGTCCTCAGACAGCGGGGTCAACCAGCTTCCCCTTACGGGAGTAATCAAAGCTCCTATGGCGGCCAACAGTACGGTGACGAACAACTGTCCCACAGGAAAAGTGAGTCGTTTTCATTTCATTGCCTTGATGAAATGTGTCTCATGAGGATTTGAACTATGTAGAGCTGTTCGTCTGACCGTGAATGCGGTTGTAAGCCCTTCGTTTCTGCTGCAAGCGATTTTGATGGTTAATCCTAATTGTCTTTTTCGTAAGCCTGCTCCTGCAATCACTGGAAGGGCAAATGCGAAGAGTACGAAAAGCCATTGTTTTGATTCGCCATTCCCTGTCATCTGACTGCGACATATCTCCTGATAGGTGATGAGGATCGACGACAAGAGGCTGTTGCTGAGTAGTAGAATCTAAACATCACCACTATGAGGTTCATCAGCCCGGAACCTTTATTGTAACGCGCCTTTCGCATACCGCGTCTTGACTCATTTTCTCTCCAGTTCCTATTATTGAATCTCTAAAGAAATGTAATGTTACTGTGTTTCGTTGCTTGAATCGACTGTTCTGCAAGGTTTCAAGGCCAACCATAGTGTTTTGTGGGCCCTTCTACTAGCCTCCTACTCCTCCTGCCTTCGGCCTACGGTCCTTGCTGTTCTGCAGACCAGCGTAAGGACGTACGAATTACGACGGCGCCATGAAGGACATATCGTATAGGCTGAATAGAAAATTAGGTATTCGTGAGCCCGAGCCGCAAGAAGTCATCAAGCATCAAATTTGAAGGAGTCTGAGGAGTCTCGGATCCAAGACACGGAGTGACAGCATACTTACAGGTGTGCTGGAAATGGACAAGTAAGTGGAGAAGTAGAGGTAAGTTAGGCACCGACCAAATCCGAAAATCTCCGTCCGCCGATCTTCTTTCATGACGTCGGAATCAAGAACAGATAATTGACAGCGGAATCAAAATCTCAACCGAGCCAATCGAGCACACTGAAAGTGGAAAAAAACTCAAAGTTTTATTAGTACGTATACTGTTACATTCGATACCACCCTGCTTGACAAACAACTAAATAGGCGCTTTGGGTGCTTGTGGTACGACGGGAACCGATCGATATGTGAGAGTACCCTACGCGAGCATGGTGAGCAAATCATACAACTTGAGGCTATCCAAGATACCTTGAAATGATTAACCTGACCTTCGTCGTCGCTAGCATACCAAGTAGCCGTAGCCCCGACCATAGGTCTACTCAGGACGACACGCACACTAATACTGTCATAACGTATCAACGATCCCTTCAGCACTAGAATGATCAACGTAGTACGAACGTACGTACACCACAGGACCCTTACATGCTAACAAAGTCGATATAACGACTCGAAAGCATCTCGGATAGTTACAAGATCACCAGGCGTCGCGAGAGTTAAAGCAGAAAACTATTAGCAAGATCCGATATGCCCCAAAGCTAAAGAGATATCGAGCTAACCAATTAATGTGCGGTTTGATAATCCAAAATCGGAGAAGCCAGAGTGGCTCACTGATGTACGTCGTCAGGTAGAGCTCTGATCCTATGAGGTTTAGAAGCTAACGCAGGAGGTGGTCTTCGACGTGGTTTGATGGCTTGCTTTTGTTTTAGCGGTGCTAGTGGTGATTAGCATAGAATGCTGAAGAGCTTTATACCATCGCAAGGGAGATACATAAAGTCGGAGACATGCGCGACGTTCTTCACGTGTGGAATCTGGATGCGTTTGATTTATTATTAGCGAGTATATTGAGCGCCGCCCGACGTTTACTGCAAACGTGTTTGCCCATCAAATACTTTATTTCATTCCGTATTGCGAGTTTTATGTGATGAGTAGGCGGATTGGGGAAGATATAGATATCATCGTGGTTAGTTGTCCTAAATTACGGCTTTGTGATAGTGTTAGCAGAGCACGTAGATGGTTAGACACGGAAGGGTATTAACTCACCTCGAGATTTCAATTCAAGTTTCTCGCGCATCGATATGCAGCTCTGCTATATTTATACACAGTGTTGGGTGCTGACCTGACCCTAGCTGACCTGACCCACGGTCAATAGGGTCAGTCAGGTCAGGTCAGGAGGGGTACTGACCTCTGAGGGGGGTCAGCGGAGTATATATTGCTGTCCTGGGTGGTGGTTGAACACAACTAATAATTTTTTTTGCTTGAATTGTTTGACTATCTAACACTGGAACCTCACATCTCTCAACCATGCCTCGCGGTCGGGCTTGGGAACATTTCTTTGACAACAAACTGCAGTACAAAATGGCCAAAACTCATAAAGCTGCATGGTGTCGGGCATATGTTAAGGCCAAAAACAACGGTGATGACGAAGACGAGAGCACAACTACAGAAGAAATGATTCAGGCCATGAAAGATGCAGTGGACGAAAATGAAGATGACGTGCCAGATAGTGTCGAAGGCACTGCTCCTGCAACTCCATCAGATGCTGCAACCCGCCCACGTCTAACCCTCCATGTTAGCACAATTGAGAAGATCCCGCTCCGTGATGTATTCGATAAGGACCTTCGCAACACGGAGTCACCCTGGGGAGGAAAGATGGACATGTTCAAGGAGTTTGCATCTCGGAGGTTGGACGACGAGTTGAAGCTTTATGAGATCAATACTGAGGCCATCGAGGTATTAGAGCTAGATTAATGTTGTGAATTATGCCAATTCATAGATTTGACTTACGTCTATATCCATTTTTGTATCTGACCCTTCTGACCTGGGGTCAAACGGGGTCAGTAGCAGCCCTCATAGCTTGACCCCAACTGACTGGGTCACTGACCAGGGGTCAGCACAACACTGTTTATACAGCATACGATGATCCATATGCATATGCATACGCAGCAGCTAGAATCGGAGTAAATGTAATGATAAATGAGTGGATCTGGACATTGATCACCTGAAACGCTGGAATAACAAGACACATATCAAACACGAACCGGATCGTTCGCGTTATCATTCATCTATGTATACTATCCTCATCGGGATCACAACCTCCATAAACTAGGCTGCTCAACATTATAAAACCGCCGATCGGATGCAATGAAACTCGAAGGGCGTCTAAGACTCAAGATGACCATGTCCGAGGAGCATTGCTACGAAACGACTTGAAAGAAGCGACGTCTTTATTAGCAAAATATCGCAGACGTTATTGATGAGCATTGGTAGTACTCACCCCGATCCATAACTGAGACTCTCTAATGCGCGTAGCATACTATAGATACGCGTGTACTATGTAACATGTCTCCATGTCTCCAAAGTTCGAAACGTGTCCCGTCGATTATAGAAAGTCGCAAGTCGCCAATTGGGAGCAAAAGGTAATCGTATCAATAATTATTAATATGAATCATGATTCAACGAGCGGCCTAGTCAGGATCATAACAGGATTCTGCCAGCACGACCATGGGAAAGACGATCGGGAGTATCCGAGAGACTTGCCGAACTTCCCACAGTCGCTCAATGGTCCATGGCCTGTAACGTCTAACTCGTTGCTGGATGAATGGCGCTTCGGTAAACATCATACCAAAACCTAAGCTATCTTAACACGCAGTGACACTCTTCTGTATGTTCTCTACGGACTCAGACTGGTTCCAGAATGCCGACAATCTAAACATTTATCTCGTCAAATCTAATGTCTGAAAGAACTCACGGATAACTGCGATACTCTCGAATCGATGGAGGAGGTCTTCCTAAGTGTCACACTCGGGCCTCCTACTTCTTTTACTTCTAGTGCTCCGCCATCTTCGACATCGAGTACGCTTCCCGTGATGACTTCGCCTCCTCTTCACATGGGTGGAACCGTGGATCGCATCCGGTAATAAGAGTTTCTGCTTGTTTCTTCTTCGTTGGCTTACTACGAGTATAATCGCGATCGGTCTTTCAGACGGACAGGTGCGACCAAGTGCCTTGCGCCTTTTATTTGTCTGCAGAGGTAATGTTCACTTGATTCTTGACACTTCTTCACATAACCAAATCTTCCAGTGGTTGAATCGTCTTTGACACGGACGGACCGGGAGGGTTCCAAGCGAGGATAGCGATCGAGGCATACTGAGCGGTCACTCGAAACCCAGACAGAGGACGTCATACTCGGCATTGCCAGTGTAATTGGACTCTGAAAAATGGAAGAGTCGTTTCGTGTGTGCTTGAGAAGCATTCTAAGTCGGAAGTACATACCAATATTATGACCATATCGAATACCACCTCCGGCGTTAGTCCCTCCCTCCTTAAACTCATAGGATCAGAGCTCTTCGCTACAGCGCGTAATCCGTTCACCACTCTGGCTCTGCTCCGACGACAGGACATATTGGTTAGTCTCAATATCTCTCTTTCTTCTAACTCAATTGTATTCGGGACGGAACTTTCCGATAGTCTTGCGTTTTCGTAGTGTGGAGGATTCTGCGTCCCAGGAAAAGACGGAGTCGTTACTATCAAGGAGAAGCATAGCGGTCAAGGAAGGATATTCATCACGCCGGGCGATTTGGTAATATGTAACGCGCTCGAGGCACCTTCGAGTTGGTATAAGCATCAACTTTGTCAGTAAGGATTTTGTACGTACGTACATTTATCATTCTAGTGTTGAAGGCGGAGAGCTGATGCTGTTGCTAACGTTGCTACGATGATGATACAGTGTGCGTGCCATTTCAAACGAGCTTATGGTAGGGGCTACTCAGAATCCTGGCATCGACAAAGGCCAGAAATCAGGTTGGTCATCTGAAGCCACCGTATATGTACTTAGCTCAGTAGCTGGTACATCGTGCTCACAACCCTCGCACAGGTTATTCTCTCTGTCTCAAGTCTGTTCCTATCGTACCTCAAGCACCCAAGACACCTGTCTGGCCGTTTATCAACCAGTCTGGTATTGTATTAATGAATTTGCCTTTCCTGTCCTGTCCCTTGCTAATCAATGGTCCGAGCGTCTCGTCTCATCGTTAACGCACACAAGCACCAATTTTCCACAGTGTAAGCCTTGAACTCGAACTTTGGAGAGGGGCATCTATGGTGAGATATGCTTAATATCCCTAGCCTTTGAACGAGTTGCGAATATTGACCCATCTTGATAATGGGTGCTCAGAAAATGAAATCCAAATGTCCATTACTCGACATGTGGTCACCTCCGGCGATGATATCTCTCCGCTCTCTGGTCGCTGTATTTGTGCTTCGACCCACTGATGCCAGTGGGAAAAGACAAGAACTCACATGCATGTATTTCCCTGAAAGAGGTACAGAAGAGCGATTTGGCAAGTTATTACTCCGCGGTTCCAGGGTGTGCATCGGAGTATTGTGCTATTCCAGGAAGTATCTAACCAGAGCCGATGATACGCTTTGTGGTATATTGTGATCTCTTTTTGTCATCCTAGATAATTCTGAATAACGGTGAGGCTGGACATGGGAACATTGCTCGCAGATTCCATACTGTAAGATATGCCAACAACGTCTCGAGGCAATACTTACTGTTGCCATAAACCCGTAAGGAATTGTCGTCTCTTGATAGTATATCTCATCATATAATTTCTCCTCCAGGTGAGATCAAACAGTATGTCTGAACCATGAAGTAGTTGGGCCAAGGGGGTGCACGAAATACAAAACCTGACCTGGGGTCAGTTTATTTTTTAAGGCCATAGTGATCCGAACCAACCAACCATCATGCGAAAAATTCACCAAATATGGTAGGAAACAGTCACGTGTCTCCCCTTCCCCTAACTTGGTTGTGACTTCCCTCACGATATGCCTCTTCTTCACATTCTGTCCATCACCATTTCTGTGAGTATTGCAAGTTCAGCCCTGCAAGCATATTGCTGCTCCAAGATGGGACTGGAGAAAGCTAGCCTGCTAATAACCCAAAGTCCATAATCAGTACATTTCTCATTGAGTGATGCAAGCTTTTATGGTCTGTGTGCTCATCTTAATCCCTCACCTGGGTTGGCAGTTGTGAATGAGCTGTCATTGTTGATGTTGGGAGCTGGGTGTTGAATGCTGAGGTCAGGAGTTGGCTATAGGCTCAAGGTTGGGACCAGGGTGGTGAATAATGACTCATGAGTTAACTATTGTGTTACAGATACTTGAATATTGCTGTATTACATATTTAGCATCAGATATACAGTATAGCACTGAAATGGATCTAAACCTTGCAAATTTATGGTATTTTGCCTTAAATTTCACTATAAAAAAAGCGACCCCCAAAAAAATTTAAGGCCTCTCGAGGACCAACCAACCAACCAACCCCCTGTTGGGCGCTTAATTTCGTGCACCCCCTTGAGTTGGGCGGTACTGTCAATGGCAATTCCTCCTAGCACAAGGTCAAGTTTCGTAAATAGACAGCTGCAGTGATGCCAGTGCTTGTTTCTCCCCGGACGATGGATGTGCTTGACATTGGCTCCAGGCTATATAGGCGCAAGGTCTTTGTCGATTCAATTGAATCGAGGGTTACACGTGCGAGATACACTTCTCGACTTCATCCAGCCGGTACTTGTTTGTCTCCGAATCACAGATAGCGCAATAAGAAGATCCTCTAACGTTCTTTCACACAGAAGATGATCGTAATTCTGATATCGGCAGCCTATAAGCATTTTGTTGGGTGCCAGACAGCCTCTGAAATTGTACAAAATGTACCCAGCATCGTAAAGTTACTGCATCACCCCATCAACGACCTCTCAGTCTGTCTCTTTTGCCCAACAGTGCCAACTCCATTTCCATATTGTCCAGCAATCTCCACGATACTCCGGCGTGTATTGCAGCTCTACCCATTCCATTCAATAGTGCCTATGTGGCTATCGCAGATGGCGAGGGTGCCCCCATCAAAATTGGTGACTTGAGTAGTGGTGGAAACATGGAGGTTAGAATATAGCTTTATTATTGATACTCACGTACTTATGTCAATTCTTCACTTACCCTTGGGTAGTGGATAGCTAAGGCCTCCGGTAAAGGTTTTATCATCGTCAACGCCAACGGCCCGGTCAATTTGGGGTGGACCTTCACCAAACCTGGGGAACCAGTGACTATGTCGAAGGAGCCTTCCCAATGGGAGATCAAGAAATCCGATGGTCAAGAAATCAAGTAAGGGCTAATGCTGAACACGATGCGCTAACAGAGTTTGGAATGCATTGCAGTATTCTAGCGATTCCAGGCAAAGATGTCGTTGGAGAGACTTGGTACGCTGCTCCCAACTCCAATTTAGGACAGGTAAGGCATTAGAGAGTAATAGTAACATGATCAATCCCGATGCACTTACCATACCTATACCAGGTTACTCTTAAGAGCGTTGAAGATAAAGGTAGCCCACTGGCGCCTACCTGGAAGCTCTTATTCGCTGGTATTCAGTATTGAATTCGTTCACATACCGCACAGAGAAGATGGCTGTAGGAGCAGCCGGCCAATTATATGGAGAGTTTTCTTTTTTGAGTGTCTGTATTTCATAAAGATGAGATCTATATGTAGAGAAATAAGAAAATATATTGTGTTTTATCCGTAAGAGGAGTGTACGAATACATTGCTGGGTCCTTCCCCCCTATGCAATAGAAAAGACTCATTAGAAATACAATGTCTCACCGATGCTGCCTGTAACTTCAATAAAGGTAATCGCGCCGAGCTAGAGCCTCGGTATGGATGCCTTTATGGCGACAAACTACTTATTGTCTGAAAAGGAAGACGAGTCAAACTGTCCACGGTACTTAGTGAGTGTGAAACATAACCTGCAGACACGTCTTCAGAGAAATTCTGACAGTAAAGATATGTCATAATAGCGAGAGAAATCCATACACATACTCGCATCCTATAATGTCACTCTTCTCAGATTTGGTGCGTGAATGTTATTCCAGCTGATCAGTTTCTAACCCGGTGTTATTGGCCTCCGATTTGCTTTTTGGGGTTATCGGCTAAGCAGTGTCGAGATATCTGTTGAACTGTTCATGCGGCCATGCAATATGTGAGGACTTTGAATGGTTATTGTGTCAATCTCTCCTCAAGCAGCTTCGAAAGCTGATCCTTATGGCTTCAAACCTGGTAGGTATATCCCTAGCCCCTGAACAGTTGTAAATATTCGTCTGTTAATTCGTTGATAATATCTGCCCAAAGGTCCATTACCTGTCATTACATGTGGTTACCTCCGGCGATGATATCTCTCTGGTTACTTTATTGTATTTCGTCAGGATGCCTGACTAGGAAAAGACAAGAATTCACACGCATGTACTTGCTTGAAAGAGATATAGGAAGAGTGCTCTTTGCAAGATATTACTCCGAGGTTCCAGGGCGCCTGCTGGATGGGGTATCAAGAATAGAGTCACCGCGCTGGATGAAGGTCGAATAATGGGATAGCGTATAAATAAACTTCATATCGGCTCCAGGATATCTAGTCACAAGGGCTTTGTCAAGTTCAATTGAATTGAGAGTTACAGCTTACAGATCGAAAGGTGCAATTGGTCGATATGTCATAATAGTGAGAGAATCCATGCACGTACTCCATCCTATCTTGCTCTTCTCTGATTTGAATGTTATTCCAGCTGATCAGTTTCTCAGACCCACTGATCCGGTGTTATTGACCTCCGGTTTACTTTTTGGGGTCCTTTCTTCTTGCTATTCGCTTCCAACGTGACTACAACGAGGGTGCCTGCTATATGCAAGATGTTCTAACTTCTAGATGAGTATGCCTCATGGAAATCACCTTCCAATGCACCCAGCGTAAGCACACATCCACATCCAAGGCGCAATGAAGGCAGCTACTAAGGAGCGCCTGAGAGTCATCCACAATAGAGTCACTGCGCTGAATGGTAGTTCGAATGTTGGGATATCGTATGTATGCATAGCGGTCTCTAGATATTGATATCCGGGTTTGACTCACCCTGTTCACAGCATAAGAAGAGTAAATCCAAACCATGATGCTCCACAATAAACGGCAGTGTCTTCCATCAAGGTTTGTCAATAGAACGAGCTTCCAGTGGCGCCGGTGCTTGCTTCTCTCCGGACAATGGATGTTGTGATACTGTTCCACAGAGGGAGATAAATCTTGACATCGGCTCCAGGATATCTAGTCACAAGGGCTTTATCAAGTTCAATTGAATTGAGAATTACAGCTTACAGATCGAAAGGGGCAATTGGTCCAGGCGCATCTACAGGCAGGTACATTTCTTGACTTGCATCCAGCCAGTGTTTGTTCTTCTCCGATCTACCATTCTTCCACAAGAGATAAACATAATTTTGTGAGTCGTTGGGCGCCAGACGGCCTCTCTCTGCAAGTGTATAAATACACACCCAGGCAGCGTAAAGTTATTGCATCCTCCTCATATAACATCCTTGCAGTTTGCTTGCTTTCGCTTTCGCCACACTATTCCAATTTCCGTTCCAGCAGCTCCAGCTCCAGTTCTAGTTCAATAATGTCCGAAGAAATTGTTCTTATTCCATTTTTCATCATACGTCGACCCATTAGAACAGTTCGTGCCGATTACGCCACGGCAGACGGCAACGGCGCTCCTATCAAAGTAGAAGCCTTGGGTCCCGTCGAACAACAGAAGGTTAGAACATTAACATAGCTCTACGACTGTTATTCACGTACTTACACTCACCTTGACCCCCACCTTCCTTCTTGTTAGTGGGTAGCTAGACCCTCCACGCAAGGTGTCACCATCGTCAATGCTCATGGCACGGTCGAATTGGGGTGGACTTTCACTGAACCCAGGAAGCCGGTGACTCTATCGAAGAACCCCTCCCGATGGGAGATCACAGTCGACAAGCAGTTGGACGGTCGAGTTCTCAGGTAATATGCTTATGTTGAGCATAATAGACGTTTGTTATGAATATGATGGCTGACGGATGGTTGGTATCCCTTGTAGAATTCGTGCGATTCCGGACAAGGATATCATTGGCGCAGTTTGGTATGCTGGCACTGAAAATGGAGAGGTAAAGTGTTTGGACAGTGACATTAATACGATCAACTTGCATGACTTACAGTGTTCCTCTATTGCAGATTGTTCTTACGAGCATCCCAGTCATTCAAGACACGCCCGAACCTCCGACCTGGGCAATCTTCAGTTGAATCCGCTCACATACAACATAGAGAAGATGTCTATAGGAGCATTCGATGAGTTACGTGAAGTGTTTGTATTTCATGAAGATGCATACCTGTATATGTAGAAAAATAAGAAAATAGACTTTGTTATGGTTGTTTTATGAAGAATGTACAATTACGTTGCTTGCTCCTTCCCCTCTATGAGCGTCGTAATGGCAAAGACTCATTGAGCAGTGGAAATGATGGCTCACCATTGTCGGCTGCGAGTTCAATAAAGGTGGTTGCGCCTTTGAGATGAGCCAGAGACCTGGTATGTATCAATTCGAAGGCGTCTCAAATAAGATTGCTGGGCCGTTCCGTGACACTATAAAATGCAAAACCATCAGCAAAATCCGGTCAACCATCGAATTGAAAGGAATCAAGCTAACCAATTAGTCTCGATAACCCAGAGGCGAGCCGAGGTTCAAGTTGACAGTCGCGGGGAACACTTGACGAGGCGTCTACGATGTACAGAGAGTATATGCTCCTATGTTCAAACAATCAATGGGTTGTACCTTGTCCCGAGGTTCAACGTAACGTTCATGCACACGTTCAAGCTGAACTTGCAAGATGCACTATGGCTCGTGCACCGGAACGATGACATGTGGCACGCGAGCACCACGCGAGCACCACGAGTCTTAAAAGCTTAACTACCTGCCGCCCGGGATCCATACACGCTGCTGCTCCTCCTCGATCTCGACGCACAGTCGTAATCACGTCCAATCCCTCCACCTCCTCCTCCGCCATCCTCTTACAAGCCAGGCGAACAATCTCAGGAGGGGGGGGGTGTAGGCAGTGGAATGTGGTTCGGGGGGGGGAGGGGTTACTGCGGATGCTATAGGATTCGGAGAAGACTACGTATGTCTCAGTCTCAGGCGGTGTTGGTGAAGATCAAGCAACTCACGTTTGTCTCTATCCCCTATCCCTCCGTTTTCTGTTTTTCTCAAACTCAAACCCCACAAACCCCATTATGCACCTTTCAGCCCTCAAGGCTCCAAGTCATCGACTTGGAGCCTGAGCCCGAGGCTCGCTCCCCTAATGCAAATGTAGGTGCTTAGGAACTCAGTCTCCGCTGCGTCAGCGTTGGAATTCATGACCGTTTCGCTGAGTCGTCGATGAACCGTACCCAACGATCGCCATCTGCTTCAATACATCTGATGATTCGCGACCTCTGCATACCAAGGAGTGAAGTTTCCGGACGCTCACCCCGCCACCAGCTGCCACATCAAGGAGCGACGAAAAAGTCCAACTCGAATCATATTGCCTCTTGCCGCATCGTCATCGCCATCGCTTGTTATGTGAGGGTTGACGTTGAGGACGTGGTACCATCTCTCTCTCTCCCCCCCTGCCAGCTTTGCGGATTATCTCCAGCGGAGCGATTCCGTCCGCATCAGGACTCTAGATCCCCCGTTCCTGTCCCGTCTTGTCCTGTCTCCCACCTCTCGCTCAGCTGTCTCAAATTCAATCACTCGGTCACTCAGTGACTTGGTGTCTGACAGACCGTCAACAATCTGGAATGAAACAAAGGTATTGAGTATTGATTGGCACCTATATCTGCTATCACTAATCGATAATCTACACTGACTTAACTTGACTTGAGAAGACATCGATCCCTTCAAACCGATGACCTCACTTGACAAGCAGAGACTTTTGCCAATCCATGCCGACTGGTCTCACTGATTTCTCGCAGACTTAACACTGAATTGGAACCCTGATTACATTTGACCTGTGCTGACTTAGCAAGACCTGGTGCGACTGAAGTCAATTCACAGAATCTAGGTCATCAGCGGCATCAAAAGTCATGAAAATGTAATAATAAAGGTGCCTAGCCATCCTAAGTAATGTTAATGACTACTGCTGACTATGTCCAACTAGTTGTTTTAACTGAGTATCATTGTCTTTATTGGCATCCACCACCATTGCAACACCCTGAAATCTGAATAATGGACTGCAACAACTGCTATTATTAAGATCAATATATGCCCCACCCATTCATTTCTAAAACTTGTGCATGCATTGTCACACATCAAGACTCAACACACCCAACAATGAATATACACTACGTACACAACTTTCCATAGTTGCATTATGATAAGTACATGTAGATGTAGGTACGTAAGTAAGAATGAAAAGGAAAGAAACTAGATATGCGGTATGAAGGAAGACCATTCAATGGCTTGCGCTGCAGAGGAAGATAAGCTACGCAACAAAGTGAATGCCTGAACAATCAGGATGAGACGACATATGAAATATGAAAACAAATAAAAGCCGGTAAGTGGAGCCAAGACACAGACTAAAAGGATGAAAATCAGATGCAAAAAAAACTTCAAAATCATGCGTAGCGTTAGCACTAATTGCAATGGTTCCGTGTCCATATATGTAACCCATGCCCAGAAAGGTAGCAGGGCAACAATCCAGACTATGGGGGCTGCTGTCACCATGATGGAGCAGGTATTCCAGATAATCCTTTCCGCAGGGCTAGGAAACTCAAAGTTCCACGCCATGCAATGTATGCCACCAAAAACAATGGTAGCAACAGAGGTGGCTATCAAGGAAATATCTTCTGCTTTACCCGTGCCTTGGCCTCTGAGTGCCTCCATGATGAAGCTACGGTTGTGTTCATTACCAATGATTCTAGAGTGCAATCGGAAGATAGTTGTGTCGAGAATGATTCGTGTAAAGTTGAACCCATGATCAGAGCTTTGAGAGTGATCAGCGCTCTGAGAATGACGATTAGGTGGTGAGACTCGGATCGGCTGCTGAACATTGTAGGGCTTATTCCACCAGAATCCATATAAGATGCCGGTGAGTACAGCATATGCCAGTGTCATAACTTCCAACTCGGTGATTTCTAGGTGTTCGATACGACGAGCCAAGAGCTGAATGAGAAACCAAGAAGTTTGCATGACAACGATTGCTTTTGCTAATCCATCTCCTTTGCTTTTATCCTTGATGTCGGCCTCATAAACACTGGGCCAGTCTCGGGGCCGATGATCCGGCCTGTCGTCTTGAGAGGAAGAACGAGGAATCCCACCGGATGGCATGTTGACGTTGCTAGATGCATTACTGACGTCCCCAGATGCATTATTCGCCTCGCCAGATGCATTGTTGACGTCGCCGGATGCATTTTTGACGTCACCCGAAGCGCCATTGACGAAGCCACCCATGAGGAAAAAGAAAGAAACACTTGTGCTCCAAGGGACATCTTATTTCAAGAGACGTGGATGGTTAGTTATGAGTACGACCGGTAGATCATACACACACCTGTATTTTCCCCACGAGTTCGGCCTTCTTCGCTTGCTTTCATGGCCTCCGCCTCCGCCTCTCCTTCCCTCCTTACCCCCTCCGTCTGTTCGCTCTTCTTCGCACCGAAGATAGAAGTGAAGCCTGACCATACCGCAAATACACGATGCAGCAGGCCATCGTTCCAGTTACCAGCACCACCCTTGACTATTCCTACTGATTCATCGTGTACTCTGGAGATGCGCCTTGCCACAAGGAGCTCATACACGGCCGTTTGGACCATTAATTCAGGGACGAGTATTGCCCATATTGTTATGAATATGCGTCGCTTGAGTAATCTCCACTTGGAGGAGCGTACATGTGGTGGAGGGATATTTGGGTGTACTGCAGTCCACGTACAAGCAAAAATAATGGCGACACAGCTCCAGGATATGGTGATGATTGAACGTCTCCCGACGAAGTCAGGTTGATTGCTAACATCTCCAACGGTAGTGTTAGACGACATCGAGAGTAAGTGCTAGGTGGTCGAAAGGAAAGCAATCTGCATTCAGAGGCGTGGGCCCATATATATATAACTTGCAGTAGTACCATACGTGTGTAGTCCTCGATGCTCGTTTATGCAGGCGTGCGTGGTAGTCATCGGCTCAAACAGATTTCGAAGTGAGCCAATCCATCAATGTAATTCATGAAATAAGTTCATGGCAGCACAAAAACATACGGTCAAGGGCGAAGACTCGGGAGTTGAATTGAAAGCTGTTGACTTGCTAACACTGAACATCGACGAAGGCGTGTGACTAGTCACATGTGACTAAGTTACATAACGGGGTACCCTCGATGGCCAGCTCACAACCTTCGTGACCATGTCAGCAATAATCAATGATAATCAAGTTTTGACAGGAGGATCCTAGGTGAGAATCAACGGCGTCGACAGAAAGTTAAGGATTGATAACGAATAAGCGACTCATCCTGTTAAGTACTTAGATCAGTGAACCAGTTCCTCGTAAGCCCACATTCTCTTTGAACAATTGCGTTTTTGGGTTATAATACTTGCATTTGCAGGCACACCTCCTTGTCTCATCGAATCTACCATTTCCCATCCATGAGGCCACGACAGAGTGGGGACGAGTCATACTTTGCCCGGAATCGCCAGTGATTTTCCTAACAAGTGAAACGTTTCCTCAAACGTGTACTTGGTCAGGTGGGAGGTGTAGACGCCAATCCATCCAAGATCAGCTAAATTCTCCAGAAAGGAGCTTTGTGATTGGTATTTACAAGCGATCATCGATCATGATGGAGAGTCGAGACAATTTCTGTGCTATAGATTACGGCACCTTGGCCCCAACACTCGCGTCCAAGCCTAGTAGCGAGGTACAGGTGGTATTGCTCTCGTACGTTGGCACTAGTTTGACGAGCCCCCCCTGGACTGGTAGCGACCGTTTTCTTACCGTGAAAGTACCACACAGAGTAGCACCACTAAAACGCCTCGTGTCTTTCTGCCTTCGTCGCCCGCTATGGTTGGCTATAATTAGGTCAAATTCACATATCATGCAGCTTGCAACATGTCGTTAATAAAGTGAAACGACCCCTGCTGC
The DNA here is from genome assembly GCA_014058305.1 of Pleurotus tuber-regium. NCBI lineage: Eukaryota > Fungi > Basidiomycota > Agaricomycetes > Agaricales > Pleurotaceae > Pleurotus > Pleurotus tuber-regium. Next base: position 2,463,319 of record JACFYU010000042.1, on the reverse strand, counting down.
CCACATACGCCAGTACACATTAATTCGAGGTGTAATGGGGTACAATCTCGCGAAGGATAGGTGCGGAGAAATGGTTGGGAAATGGCAATTATTCCCCAGTGGGAGGAACTACATCATTGAAATGGGGGCCTCGCTCTCGTCATTGGCTGATTGAATACAGAAACTGCTCGTAACAGGACATGAAGAGCAGCTGATGGGTCAAAAGATGTCTGAAACGGCGATCAATTCAAGGTACTTCGCCTCAAAGATATAGAACCTACCCATGAGCGTCGGCAGGGGAACACTCAACGTTTCGGCATCACCATCTCTCACCTACCCAGGCAAACGGCACTCCCAAGACTCACCGCCCTGTTGACTTTGCTTCGTTCTTGTTCGGTGAGCCACTGACAGAATGCCAGCAAGCTGTGGTCGAAGAGAGGACCCGAAGTACGGCGCGTCGTTGGCTGCTTCCTATGGCGCCTCTAGGACGCCACAAATGATCCCAGGTACATCTTGAACTACGAGAGGCATCTTGCGAGGTCACTGGACCTCCCCAAGAGATCTTAAATACCCCAACTCTGAAAGCTGTTGCTCTTCCATAGTATCCCCAACCACAAACTGTTCACTACGATGAAAAACTTACTTCTTCTGATGTCTTTATTCTTGAGCGTTCCAGTAGCGTTAGCGTCCTCGGGCTGTGGCTACAACCAAGCTCCTGTGATCGCCAATGATATGGAAACGAACTATTGTCCTACTGGTCGGGTGAGTCGTTGCGTTTCATTGCCTCTTTGAATGCGACTTACGAAGGTTTGAACTAGCGCTGCACTTCTGACCGTGAATGCGGTTGTAAGCTCCCGTTCCTACTAGTCATTTCGATGGGCTGATCCTGATCGTCTTTCTCATAAGCTTGCTCGTGCAACAACTGGAGGGGAGTGTGCCAAGAGTAGGAAAAGTTATCTTTTTGATTGATACTGCCCAGCAGCTGATTGTGATGTATTTTAATAGGTAAAGACGTCCAGTAAGAAGAGGCGGTTGCTGAATATCGGATAGAACCTCACCGTCTATGAGGTTCAACGATGCTGATAGCCAAGACTTCGCTCATAACCTGCCCTTCGTATACTACGTCTTGACTGCGCTCTCATCTTGTCTTCAATTCCTATCTTTGAAATCGTAAAAGAGAAAAAAACCCTGATTAGTCTTGCCTACGTTTCTTATTTCTTGTGTCTTCCCTTCGTAGCTACGAAACACCCAACATATGTAGTCATGCCCCAATGTTGCTTAAATCGATGGCTGACAACTGTCTAGTTTTCGAGCGACTGCTTAAGCCGTGATACCCAGCCATCTTTGTTCGGAGATTCCATGTTACGGACAAACTGATGGCCAAACTAATACGTCTGCCGACCAGTGCAAGGACGGACGTACGACGATGCCAGTAGTCCATCATTACAGATCCTTTGCTGCTCAAAAAATATCTCGTTTCCGGTATTGCGATGGACCCACAGTCCCCAAGTGCGAAGATATACGAGCTTGCCGGGCGTATGAGTCATTGCAGTCTTGGCGACAAGGCACTGAACACATCAGGGAGAAATTGGCAAGATCGAACGTCCAGTCGATACGTTTTGATGATGACATACAGATTGGCTATGTGCTTGTTCTGTGTAGGTAGCTAGCACACTTTGGATTGCGAAAATGGGAATGCACTGAAGGATGGATGTGAGACGAATATAACAATGAAAAATCATGTACGCACTTTCTGCTGGAGCAAGTTTCGTAGCTTTGTCTGCTGAACTTGTGGCGCTATATATGATATGATCTATACGAATTAGAGTTTGCGCAACGTGGAAATTTTGGGAAGTCTATCACACCAGACGTGCTTCAGCAATGGTCATCTTGACTAGCAATTGACTTCAAATTTACTTACTCAATTCCAGACGTGAAAATCGTGTGTGTGTTTGCGTAAAGCCTATGACGATCAGGCAGTGTAGGCATAGTTGGTAAGATTGTCGTGTACCTTGTGTTGAGTCAGAAGGGAGAGGTCAGAATGATCGGAGAAGGAGAGAGCTCGGCCCGTGGTACCTGTATGATGTCCCCGCACTAGTCCTATCAACTCTCCAGTTCCGAAATAGGATACCCCGTTCATGATGATCAGCCAACCCAAAAGCGAAGGTTACACGTTGGCTGCGGATTATTGATGGTGGCCTAAAAACCGGTTTAGAGAGTCGACTGAGTCAACCATGTCCACGATTCAGGACTTTGTCATAGACGTTCATGTTATCCAAGTCTGTTGGGTCAAGAATGGTGGGCCGACAGTGACACTCCAGCGAAAGTCAAACCATTTGACGCCCGGGACAAACGTGACAAGGCGTCAAATCGCGAAGCGTACTGAGTTCTCACGGTATATGGCGATCAATCGATCACCCCTCGGCATCATGATGGTGGGAAACCTCTGTTCCGTTGACCATCCTTGTAGTTGTACTGCCGCCTGCGCAAGTTGCCATGAGTGCGTACGACTCTGTTGTAAAACATGGTAGCCATTTCTGCGCCGTCCTGGCGACTATCCATTGCGTAACAGGCATGCTCTGTGCTTCGGTCTACCAGACAGCCCCACCTCTAGAGTCTGCGCTAGACCTAGGTAAGAACAAACCTCTCTACCCTTTTCGCACACCTCCGGATTGGAGCTGGCCGAATGATTTAAGACGGAGCTACTCCCGTAAGGGGTTTTTCCTAAATGTTTCAAGTAATGCCTGTTTCTCTGCCTAGTTCTGCCTGTGGATTTAAATACTTCAGCACGTCCAAGTTTGAGAATGCGTCTAAACGGCTACCTCATCATCTTAGCCATGTCCTCTATCAAGTCATTCGTAGCTACTCAAACCACCGACAATGTCATCTTACTTCCGACATCCGAAGATGCCTTTTCTATGTTGACAAACACTAGTCCTATTCGGTACACGCATTGCACGTTTTTCAATCATCGCTATAATATGAATTTTGGCGTTAGCTGATGAACTTATTCAGTTGCATTTCTGGGGCGCTAGCTTTTCACAACTTCAAGTGGGCATTCTGTCTAACAATATTCACACAGACCGCCCTAGTTTACGACCACATCATCACCTTGGATATCGAGGCGAGCGTCACCGCTGTTATTTTCTATTCTTAGTGACTGACGAAGCTAACTCAGATAAGACACATATGGGGGTAAGTAAAGAAAAAATCACGCCAGCGGAGATCATGAATTACATCTTGGTGGGCAGCACGCCGTGGAGGCTTCCAAAATTTCTCTTTATCTTGAATAGGTATCTTTTGCCCCCCATTCTTTGGTGCGAGCACTAGTCCATCTTTCCACCGAGCGTACTTTATTCTAACTCGAAATCTAGTTTTAATGCTATAGGTGTGTCATTTATGCTAAATTGAACAAGATCATTGAGTGACGATAACTGATCTGCAGTGTTTGCAACGCCGGGTCTCTCCCATTCGGTAAGCCCGTATTGTGCAGCATATGCATCATGTCTCACCCTATGACACCCCTAGTTGTGAATTTGGTCATTCTCGTATATTCATCTCTCGCTAATTCCAGCCTATTAGTCGCCGCTGGTTCGTGCCTTGGCAAGCCTGGTACGTCTGAGTTCAATACGGTTACTCATCATTCGACGACATCCGGAACTCCCAGGCCTACTCTCCTTGCCATCATCACGACGGAAGCCATTGTTATTCTGAGGCTTTACTCTATATGTGCGTTCCCGATTAACTGGACTGTAATCCGATAACACGCCAAAATGGTCAGACTTGAATAATAAAGTCAGTTGCCATCCCATGTCTGTGGTTTATACTAAACGATATGACAGCGTCTGCTTAAGGCGATACTGTCTCTGTACATTTGTGAGAACCCACCTCCCCTTAATGGCGCATCACAATATTGACTTTCTCCTCAGGCGAGATAGTGCTGATGGTAGTTTTCTCAATACTGGTGGCTATCGGCGGACCTTGGACCCAAGGTTAGCCGCTAGGCTCTCTATCAGCGCAGTCTTACGTTTTCGCTTTCAGTCTTCGAGACGCCTCATTTTCTTCCTGGCTGCTATGGTCGTCCTCCTTTCTTCTTACAAGGATATTGGTAGGACATGCCGCCTGGAAGTAAACATAGTCAAACGCTGACGGACGGCTCATAGGCTTTGTCCGATAATATTTGAAGGCGAGACCATTTCTTCAAGCACCGCCCGTCTCATTCCCAATCTTTGACAAATTCTAGGCATAGTCATTGCTCTGACAGTTTACAAAATCGTCCAATTGAAGCCGTTTGATTTCACGGATCAACGACTGTTCGTTTCGAGATGCTTTCGACGTTTTAATCATACTCAATTACTCCCTAGCCTTTCTGTTATAGCTCGCGATTCATTGTTGTATTTTGTTGTCATGTTCAGTGCGTTTCAAATACTGGGGGTGTCTCAAACCGCTGATTATTATTTGAAAGGCATGCTCATCGCAAACTTTATTGTCTTTCGTATTGCTATGGATACATCCAGCTATATGGGCTCCTTATTAATTGGGTGAGCCCTCATTGACTCCCTGGACAAATGATAGGCTAATCTGCACCTCAGTCCATCCAGTTGTGTGGCTTGCGTCGCGGTCAGTCCATCGCACTGGAGCCAACGGGCGCTGACTCTCGTATTCTCTTCTTTATACGACTAGGCATCCCGTATGATGATGAATCTACGGGCTGTCAATAACTCTGACGCCTACGAGCTTCAGATAATCAGTACAATTCGCTTTCAACACGGCCAAAACGAGAGTGCCTGATGCAATTATAATCATCTGTCTAACCGCTGTATAATAATCTTTCGCCAACTAGTGTCTCCGGGCGACTTTTCCTGTATCTTTATAGCGTTACTTCGGCTGCAAAGCAATGATTCTTCTAAATCGTTTTAGCTTTATTCAGTGGCGTTGGAAGCTTGGCTTCCCCTCTCCAGCCTCCCAAAAGGCGAGACCCACAGGCCATGACTTCTTGAAAGAAGGAAGAACATGTCGCGTAGTGGATTGTGCCAACTGCGCCACCGATTCGAGCCTCCTCTGTATCCGAAATGGACCAAGCTTCGAGATAGGCCTGCCTCGTGGAAATCACCTCTCGAAACGTTCGACGCACCATTTGTAGACGATCTTAACGCTGGGATGAGCACTTGACTCCTGAAGCACTAATCGACGAACATAGTTTCGAGATGAACGAGGCTCTGCAAAGAAGCGCTCGTGCATACGAAGCGATGAACAGACAGTTCCGACTTCTTCACGATATCTCAAGTCGATAGCGGTCCTGTATTCATACCGAGACACGTAAGTACGAATGCACCGCAAACGTAGCTGAAAGTTAAGGATGACCTACATCTCGTCATGGAGAGGTATGATGCCGTCATTCTGAATTGAGATGTGTGCGAGTTCTTGTTCTTTCCCGGTCATCGGCGGCACGAAGCACAACGAAGCAAACCGGGGGAAATCAACGCCGGGGCTGGCCATGTTCTTTCCACATACCATGGCAGGTGGAATGGTCGAATGGGCTTTGAAGCTGTCAAGGTTACGTTATCGGGAAATTGACAGCTTCAGTCCACACGATTTCATGACTGCACAGCAGGGAATAGGGTTATAACGACCAGGTCTTAGTCGACTTGTAGTGGGAAGAATACCGAGCAGAAATGTTGGTCGAAGATGGTTGATACTGAGAGGAAGAGATATGAGAAGCTTAGCATGACATCGACATGGTGACTATCACATACTTCGTGCTGCATGAACAGATCATTCGACTGAATACATCAGCTCGCAAGGTTTGGACTTGTGCCGATGTGCCGAGTACCCCAAAAGTTACGAAGTAGCTCGGAACTCGATAGCACCGGGTTTGTGGAATTAATAGGCTGGAATCACAACGTGCACGCAACAAACTCTGGAAGCGCAATATATGGGATTACATATGTTTATAGATGTATAGATATTCGGGTTTGACTTACTGTCCGTAGTAGGAGGGGTGAAAGAATATGATCGGACCACAGTGTAGTTGGACGTTATTGTCAACGGCTATTTCTCCAATCACAAGGCTTCGGTGCAGTTTCGTGCCTCCAATTGAATCGAGCGTTGCAGACCCAAAGGAGCAATTGATCCAGGCCATCTACAGCACCTCAATGACAAATACTTCATCTAGCCGGTACTTGTTTGACTCCGAACCATAGTTGACACAATAGCCTCTGTTCCCCCGCAGGGGACATTCAACATCTTGACATCGGCAGCCTATTAGTATTTGTTGGGCGCTAGACGGCCTTTGCAAGCGTATAAATACGTACCCAGCATCGCAACTTTACTGCGTCTCCTTGTCGACAACCTCTCAATCTACTTGCTTTGCCAATCGGTTCTAGCCTCATAATGTCCGAAGAAATCGTCCTTATCCCATTTCTTATTGAATCCACGCCCTTTGGCGTCTTGCGCGGCACTTTCGCTACAGCAGATGGCGACTATAAACCCATCAAGGTTGCTCCCTTGGGTCCTGTCGAACGCCAGAAGGTTAGAGCGTAGCTCCAGGATTATCATTCGCATACTTACATCGATCCTTCTCTTCTCTTTGGGTAGTGGGTAGCTAGGCCCTCCGGTCGAGGTATTACGATTGTCAACGCTGACGGCACGGACGAATTGGGGTGGACTTTCACTAAACCCGGGGAACCAGTGACTCTATCCAAGAACCCTTCCCACTGGGAGATCGTGGTTAAGAGGGGACCAGACGGAGTCATAGAGCCTGTCAAGTAAGGGCTCATGCTGACCCTCATATGGATTTGGTAGAATATAATAGCTAACGGAACATGATATGCTTTGTAGAATTCGCGCGATTCCGGACAAGGAGATAGTTGGTGCGACTTGGTACGCTGATACTAAGGACAGAGAGGTGAGACATTGCAGAGTAATAGTAATATGGTCATATCAAAAACTTACCACGTTCGCCTATCGCAGGTTGTTCTTACGAGCATCCCAGTCATTCCAGACGCACCCAAGCCACCCGTCTGGGCGTTCATCAGTTAAATTCATTCGCATACGGCCCAGAGAAGATGATCGTATGAGCATCAGCTCACTCATGTGAAGCCTATTTTTCGAGTGTTTGTATTTCATGAAGAAGATATCGAGATCTGTATGTAGAAAAATAAGAAAATATATCGTGTTCCATGTTTGATTCGCAGAAAGGATGTCGCTCACGTTGCTGGCAGCTTCCCTCTACGAACGTTATAGTGGAAAAAGACTCGTCTACAAATGAGGGCGTACCATCGTCGCTTACTATGGTATTTCGACGGCTCGATAAATGGGGTGACTCTGTTAATGAGCCAGAGACCTAACAATATGGATTCTGTATCAAAGCATTTTCCATTCAGCTGGGGGATGCACGTACCAATGTCGCTTATATTCAGATATATAGCGTGACGGTGACTACTGTTGAGATGAACTTTGATAGAAGGACACAATCCAGACGTGAAACGTTGAATACCCAACGCCACCAAGCTCTTTCACTTAAGGTACTCTCCAGCTAAATCCACGACTTCCAGGCTCAAGTTGGCTTTGGTCAGATGAGGCCCATATCCTCACTCGACCCGAAATTGCAAGATCTACCATATAGAAAAGGGGATTAGCGAGTCGCCGAGATGGATGTTGAGTGAATGTTTGCCGATTCCAGGTTCGACAATTGGGCACATCTCATCTTTGTTGAAAAGAGAAAAAGTCAACAAGGCATCGCTGCATCGCCTCATGCTTTCGCGACGCGTCTCAACAGCATCTTAAGAACCCAAAATGTAGCAACATTCGTCGGCCCATCGATGAACAAACGGAAAAGGACGCACCCAGATCCCACATCAAATCCTATCGATGACTTGCCGCCAGCATCTTCCACCCACCTTCATCAAATCCTAGGACTTTAGCAAAACACAAGCTTCATGGATGAACACGTTTATGCGCGCTTAGCCGCGTCTCAACATCAACATTCAGGGTCTGATTTGCCAAGCTTGAAAACCTATGGTCATTTCGAAGTGCATGGTCGTAGTATTGGAAAGAGAGCGCCATCCACGGTCATCGACGGCTAATCCAAGAAAGTCATCAGTACGGCGCTAACTTAATCCTGACAAATCGATATCATCACAAGTTGTTTGCATAAAAGCGCGTTGTTTCTGTGGCTACTCCTTATCCCCCCCTCTTTCGCTGACTTTTATCATTCCGTCGACGTTGCTCAAGGCCTTCGCGATATCCATAAAATTTCGAATATGATGTCGAATGTTCACCAACCACAGAAAGATAGAGATTACCTAGCTATCTCGGATCATGGGTTGTGAGTAGCTCGCTAAGTGCGTATTAGAGATAACTATAACAATCATTCAATAGGATTGGGAACTTGAGGACGGCTGCATTGGTATGCCGCACCCTATCCAACTTCAAACTTCGACTGACTTGGGACTGTAGGTTAGCATCGACGGATCGAGTATGCTTTTCATTCCCCTCCTGATGCTACGGGAGTAATAACTACGATGAGATAGTCGAAAGCTATTGCGTGCCTAACTTCGACTCCCCGTCCATCTTTGCTCGCATCCTCGACAAAGACAAGGTTCGCTCAACCATGATGCATGATGATTTATCGTCTTACCCCTAACTTCGGTAAACATACGCGTTAGGGAGGACATTTCTCGATCACACCCACGATTCCATTTACCACGAAGCAGAACTATTTACCTAGCTCTAATGTACGTACTATTATAGCCCGTCGCCTCAATGTTCTTTCTTATATCCACCTGCCCACCAGATCCTTCAAACCAAGTGCGTTCTTTCTCCGAAGAGCGCTAATGGCATGATAACCGAGATCTACTGATATAGGTTCTTGAACGACAAGGGCGTAGTCAGCGTGACAGGTACTTCTCACTTCTCCAATATATGAACATATTCTTAGCGAAGAATCAAACACAGATTTCCTTCCCCGCCCCCTTCCTGGAACGACCAAACCTCTCTTACCATGGCTTATCCGTCGCGTCGAGGTCATTCGTGGCCAAGTTCCCCTCACGATGGAATGTGCACCGGCGTTCAACTACGCACGCTCTAAGCATGAGACTCATATCGTAGACGATTTGTCTGCGCCGCGTCAAAGTCAGAGAAAGAAAGCTACATTCACTTCAGATGAGCTGGAGTTGGATCTTCGCTATGTTGTAGAGAGTACGATGGTATGTTTACCCCTCGCTCCTTGACGCTCTTCCTCTCTAACTCTCAACATCCCGTAGGATAATGTTCCTATCCCTGCAGTAACTCTCCATCCCCTCGACCTGTCCGCCAAAGGTCACCTCGGTCTCGGTGTAACATGCTCCCTCAACCTCATCGAAGGCCAGTGCATCACCTTCATCCTCCGCACACCACCCTCTTCGCATCACGCCGACTCTCAACAAGCCCAGGAAAATACGGTGAATGATCTTCGTCAGCGTGGCCCGGGTATAATCTCTGGTGGCGGGAATGGAGATGAAGCTAAGTTTGGGCTTGAAGAAGATATCTCGGCGTTGGGGGTTAAGACAAGGGCGTCAGATGATCCGTTATTGACAGTAGTGAGTAATGAATCGCTGACGATGTTCTCGTTCGGTATGGGCAACTGACTGGTTGGTGATTGCAGGACCTCGTACATGGATTATTGAACGTGCGCTCGCTATATATTCTGCTATCACTCATGCACATGCATACTCCTTAATCCTCAGTCAACTCTGAAATACTGGCAAACTTGGATCCGACAATCAACGTATCAGGGATCATGGAAGGAAGCCGTGCACCGCAGTGCGCTTGCATTGAAATTGCTTATTTACGAGCCGACAGGTGAGTTTCTCTGCTCTTTCTCGACTTGCTACTTGTTCCTCGTAGTATGGGATATGATTATGTATTGATTTGATGGATTTGCAGGTGCGGTTGTAGCGAGCCCGACGTTTAGTTTGCCTGAGTATATCGGTGGGACGCGGAACTGGTAATTGTGATTTCTACTATAACTCCCAGTCGCTAAAGCTCCTTTACTGCTCTAGGGACTACCGGTTCGTTTTATTTCTTGTATCAGTGGTTAGCTTTTGCTCAACGATACTCTCAGCGCGTCTTGGATTCGAGACTCCTCCTTCACTTTGTACGCCCTCTTGCGGCTCGGTTTCACGCATGAAGCCAACGGTGCGTTGCTTAAGGCTATGTTAAACCTCTGTCACTAACTTTTTGGCGCTATCCAGCGTACATGGAATTCATATTTGAACGATTGAGGAATAAGAATCCGGATGGGAGTTTGCAGATTATGTATACTATACATGGTTCGTCTGCGGTGTCGTTCGCTGCCCTTGTATGAAACTGAGGTATTTTTACCATACGTTTTAGGCGGTAAAGATTTAGAAGAAATAGAATTGACCCATTTGGATGGGCACAAAGGCTCCAAACCCGTTCGGTGCGTGTCCGCTTCGTGGTATCAGGGATAAGATGAATATGGATTGACGTTCGTTGGCAGCATTGGTAATGGAGCTGCCGATCATATTCAATTGGTAAGATATACTACGCATCTTGTGAATGAGCTAACATTGCGCTGTCTAGGATATATACGGTGAACTGTAAGTCTTTATGACGTTTCATTTCAATAGCGTTGTCTCATCTGGGTCATCATTGGACGATTATCAGCATGGATTGTATATACCTCGGCCAGAAGGTGCGTTTGATCTCTGATGAACAGAGTGGAGCACCTATTGAATGCCACACTTCAGTTCGGGAAGCCATTGGTATGATATGACTCATTCTTGACTGCGACAGCAACTCATTTTACTCATTGCTGGAAGTCGTACGATGATTGGTAAGTTACACTCTCCCTTTCTACGATGAGAAGGATGAATTTGCATGAGATAGGGTACTCGTTCGCGAACTGTAAGCGAGAGAACTACTTGACAATTCGAGGTCTCTCCTCTCACCCCTATCCCCTCACCCCTGTAGTGTCGATTGTACGTACCGTCTATACTCTCTTACCGATTCTGGCGCTTACACACCGCAGTTGTCGTTCAGCACTACCAAGACCCGGATCTGTACGTACACTTCAACCCTACCTTATTCACTCGCCCCTGAAGGCGGATCTGTATATTTAGGTCTATCTGGTCAGTTGATACGAAATCTCGCTGCGATCACACGTTGATTACGGTTGATTTGCGTAGGGAAGTGAGGAATAAGAAGAGGCATTTCACGGTACGTCTCTACAACATTGCGTGCTGCGCATTTATCAATTATACTCGACGGATAGTATTCAAAGGTATGACGTCTACGACAGTTGAACCAGTAATTTGAAAGCTATTTGGTCGGATGCAGATTATGCTTTGGTACGTTTCTTACAAGTACCCGCCTTGTTAACGGCTGACGTGCGCCTGCCTTAGGGTTGCGATCGACAGAGGTATACCCCCATCTCCGACCATACCACTTCCTCACACTCAGCTCACCCATTTTCAGGCCTCCGACTTGCGGACAAACGATCCCTTCCCTGTCCAAAACGCAATGAATGGATTACTGCACGAGATATCATATACGAAGACATCATGCATAAAACATGGAATAACGAAGGGCGATACTTCGGGCAGAGCTACGAAGATCAGGATATCTTGGACTCGGCAGTGTTGATCATGCCGTTGGTGTTCTTCATGCAGGCGGTGAGCGCTACCCACAATACCCTGCTGCTTATTGAACCGAGCGTTTGGTGCGACTGCCAGTCGGATCCAAGGTTTGTTAGCACGTTGAAGCAGGTATTGAAGACGCCGGAACGGGGAGGGTTGACTTCTAATGTGAGTGTTTCACTGAATGCTGTTGTTGTAGCGCTATTAACCTTGAATCTTCTATCAGAATCTGGTCTTCCGGTACGATGTGCGCAAAACGGATGATGGAGTCGGTGGGGAAGAGGGGACGTTCTGTCTATGCACGCTTTGGTATGAAACTATTTCTATAATTTGAGTGAATTTCTTATATTTTTGGTGAAGGTGCGTCGAAGCACTAACCCGCGCGGGCGAGTACGATAGATCTATGTTACCACGGGCGGTGTCTATGTTCGAAGTAATATCTCAATTTCCCAATATTGCGGTCAGATGGTGGACTCACATATAACGTACTGCAGGACTTCTTACTCTACCTCAATCACGTTGGGCTGTGTACCGAGGAAATCTCTGATGCTGGAGAAGGGTCAGTACTAATCCTCATGGCGTTGATCCGGCAGCTAAATCTTCTGTTCGTAGACTCGGAAACGCAGTCCAGGGCTTCACGTAAGTTGCAATCTATTGAAATCCACTACAACTAACATCGAATTCACCTTTATAGTCATGTCACTCTGATCTCTGCAGCGTACAACCTGTCCAGGACACTGAGCAGAGTGAAGTAATTCATCCTCATTTCACCACGAGCATAGCCATAGAACAATCGCCCCTAGTATCGTACGATGATTGATCCATCCTGTGACAATGTGTATCAATATTTTAGGGTAACAGAGACGCCACTGCCTTTCGAGGTGGTCTGATATGGCCGACGCCTTGGCTTCAAAGAGTCATCAGCTGCCATGATGCGATATTCAAACACGATGTGCAACATTGATACCAAGCTAGTACGTGCGGGCTCTGTCCTTGTGAGCACCTCAAAGTTGACATTTTCGATAACATAAACCAATGAAACTTTGAGCTTAGCGGGCGATCAATGGTTGCGCGTCTATTGCCACGTGTGGCGGATATCGTTGTTCCGAACTCTAGTGCCACATTCTCCTCCGCAAGCGGCAACCTGCAGCCGCCTTTATGTACTCTAACTCTGAATGACTCCAGAGTACACTATGTAACCAGGAACCGATATCAATAATTTGACCCGTGGCCATATGGTATGTAGAGCTATTGCAGAAAATCGCAACTGCTGCGCATTGTGCGCAGTTAAGCTTTAAGCTCAATACTTCAAGGCTTTGTCTTGCTTCTGTGAGTGACCTTACCATTAATGCATAATGGGTCGTTGAATCCTAAATGCGGTTTGCTACTTCTAATCTATCCTTCGCGGATCCGCACGCGCAGCACTCGTTGGTTACAAGGAACCTTGCTTATAACCAGAACGGATCCTTTGCTTTCACTTCTGTAGCATGGCACAATCGAAATCTAGTCCGGTGTTCTTTGAAACGGACTCTCCGTCCTGCAGCTGCCCTGGTGAGCCAACGTCTTGTTCAAGTCGTAAATGATATTCAACTGTCTAACTTATCCACAGCGAGCGATGATTGTCGTTTGCCTCTCGACGTAGTTATACGGTGCTCGGACGGAAAAGTACACGGAGCGCACGTCAGAAACTTAGAACTGTATAGCTCAAGGATCTTGAGCTTGAATCTCTCTGAGATGTGCGAAAGCACCGAAAGCATCGAGGTCGATGAGGATAGTCAAACTATTGCGCTGCTATGCAAGTTTATGCATCGACAAGTTCAACCGGATGTTTTCTCGATACCTTGGGAAGACTTCCTCAAGCTTGCGTCCGCTGCAGAGAAGTACGGCGTATACAATGCAATGGGGGTCTGCAAGTTGAAAATGGAGTAAGCGGCGGCGTTATCTGTGTGGTCCCTATCAACGCGACGCTGATAAATTCATAGATACTCTCTCCAAGAGCACCCTTACGATGTTCTGCAGTACGCCGCGGCAGCGAAGTATGAATCTCTGAGAGATCGTGCTATGGCGTAGGCATCGTCTCCCTTCCTTGTTTCTATGCTAGCTCACCGGATTTTACTAAATAGGCTTTGCCTGGAAACTCATCCCCTTGAATGTTTTGTCAAGGCGCATGAACTGGACTTGACCGAGTTAAGAGATAAAGCTGCTGTAAAAACACTCAACTTGTCTGTTGCAGAAGTTGTATCTGCGTTAAAGGGCAAAGAGGGATGGAGGTCAGTGTTGATAGCTTGGGTAAGTTTCCTTTTGGGTCAATTTGATCGTACCTCAGTTAACCGTCGAGGGTAGATAATGCAGCGCGATGAAAGGCACAAAAGGCTGTTGCACCATCTCACCAATCCGCCTAACCCTGCCATGCACAAAGGTGGAGTTGTGCGCTGTGATGACTGGAACTGTTTTTATAACGACGTCATCATTGACTACACTAAACGGGCGGACGGCAATCTCAGAGCAGCAGTGACGAGTAATAAGCGCACCTTAGGCCAGTGTGGATATTGTCTCAAGGCCATAGAGTTGTGGGAGAAGAATATCGAGAGCATTATAGGGTCTCTACCACCGTTTTCTACACTCTGCGACTTTTAGAATTTCTGCCGGATATTTCGAATCGAGTCCTCTGATCATGTGCAACCCTGAAATAGTATCGGCCTTTGCCTTACGGATCCAGGCTTCCGCCGTCGCCTGTGTATAAATCAATCCATGATCTTCAGTATCAATCCTCCAAGCCGCCCTCCTCAATATGCAAACAATCACCACCAAATTTACTAAGCAGCTCAGTCAGTCGTCATCATGTCGTTTCTCTTCAAGGTTTGACTGTGGTTTAACGGCTATATAGAGATCACAAGCCCTATCGTCTTGGCCCCGATGGCCTTCGGGTCCACAGCCGAAATGGCGGCCATTGTCAGCGGTGCTGGCGGATTTGGGTTCTTTCCAGCGGGTATGTCCAAGCTCCTTGCTTAGGTAGAATCAATTCTAAAGATTCGCATCAAGGTTTCGACTCTTCCGGGCAAATCAAGCGGAATTTCGCATCGATCAGACAATCCCTTTCCGTGCCCAATGGGGAACCAATCCCAACAGGGATTGGCTTTATCGGATGGATCCTGGACATAACAGAATCTTCTAGTGACCCACGCCTTGCAGCTGCGCTGGCCGAGAAACCCGCAGCAATCTGGTTCGCGTTTGGCATCGATTTAGGGAAGTACATCGCTCAAGTCCGGGCATACAATGAGCAACGTTCGGATAACCACAAGACCCTCGTATTCGTGATTGTCAATTCTGCGGAAGATGCTCTTCGAGCTGTGAATGAATGGCAAGTCGACGTCTTGGTAGTACAAGGTAACAAACATCAGGGTTGTTGAAGCAACTCCTCGAATGACTGACGTGCGTTATTAGGTATAGAGGCTGGAGGACATGGGGGATCCGAGGCGCCTCCTCTCTTCTCTCTTCTTCCAGCTGTCCTCGCTGCCTTCCCTGCAGGTGATTGTCCACCCATCCTTGCCGCAGGTGGAATATCTACCGGCGCACAGGTTGCCTCGCTACTCGTCCTAGGAGCATCAGGAGTGGCTGTGGGTACGCGATTTCTATACACGCCCGAATCAATTTATACGGATCAGATGAAGGATGTGTTGGTGAAAGCTGGATGGGGCGCAACGGCCAGGGGCTTGATGTTTGATGAGGTAAATAGGACAATGGGCTGGCCTCCCAAGCACGACGGAAGAGCCATCGCAAATGATATTATGAGTGACTTTAAGGAGGGCTTGACGCTCGAGGAGAGGATGAAACGGTTTGATGAGAGCAAAGCGAAAAGCGAGGCGAAGAGACTGGTGATCTGGGCAGGCGTTGGCGTGGGTATGACGAAAGATATCAAACCAACAAAGGTGAGTGCGAGAAACGATGATTTTGAAGTGCATTCTGATATATACAACCGAGTAGGACGTATTTCGAGAGTTGCACGAAGATGCGGTAGAAAGGTTGAAGCTGGCCCCAGGACTATTAAGCCAATAGGGCTGAGTTATGTGTGCGTGAGTTTAAGTCCTGATCTACGAGGTATCAGAATGGAATCATGTGTGGGATTCGAAATAAGCGAAGGCGATCATAATATCATTTGGAGGTGGACACTGGTCTGCCTGATGTTGTACATCTTGGAATTGAAGTGTGCTGATTACAGTGGGGTCTCGGATACCAGCATTCGACGTTGAGCGTAGGTTAAGGGTCAGGCGCGAGCTCTACAGGGAAGAATATATTTCCCAGTCCATCCTGCTTCGATAGAACTCTGATTTACTTACCGCGACGCAAGAGGCACAACTAGGTGGTGTAAAAGCATTAGCCAACAACGAGTTCCTCACCCACGCAGAAATCACTGCCGTTCACTCGACCATAAAGAAGCCACTAGCATAATCATCCATTGGCGTTGTGACTATACGATAACGGAGGAGGATGAATATCATCCAGAGTCCAGCTACAGAAGCTTAGTGCTTTGAATTGTAATCAAAGTCATTGTGAACGCACCACACACGATCAAGGAATACCGTAGGGAGTCCCGCGTTAAATACAAGAAACCTAGAAAGAGATCTAATGCTGGGCTTATAACGCTGATTGGTGCCGAAGATTGAAAATCTTCGACTAAACGATTTCATATGCTGTCAACGCTACGACTATTCCTGTGATGACCATTGCTGTTATATACGGGCGTGAATCGTTATCTAGAAGCCGCGGATTTGTAGTAACTTGTCAATTTGTGTACTTTTATGGAGTATTTCGTTTTGAGAGCGATTGAGTTAGCACCTACGCGTCGTAGACGGTCCCACACGTCCGGGCGGGCAATATCGGAGTATGGCCTCATCTATATTCCTATGAAAACAAGGGATGCTCGATGTAGAGAGAGAGTCCAGACACCTCGTCATAATGGGCTACGACATAAAATGGTGATTATTAGCAAACACAAACTAGATCATCCATGGGACTTGATATAAGATGCGACGTCTGTCTCAACATCGTATGCAAAAACCCGATCGTTGATCGACTCGGGGAGCTTGCCTAGAGAGCACGGTTATTAGGAAAATGGAATACCACTCCGCGCTGTATGGGTTATATACTCACATAACAACCACAACATCCAGTCTCTCAACCATTCCTGCCACCAACTCTTTACCTTCTTTCCTCCTTGCCTCCGCTCGGCCATATCCACGATCATACCCACCCTCTTTATCCGAACCTCCTCGTATCCACGCGCGGTCCTTCTCACTGCTTCACTTACGTCGAAACGTTGGCCAAGGAAATAGTGCTTCAGTAGTAATGCGATCGATAAAGCGTCTTCCACTGCGCACGAAACACCTTGCCCACCGTCCGATGGCATAGCGTGGGCAGCATCCCCGACAAGCATGACACGCCCCGATGCACTGCACCAGGATGGTAGACGTGGACATACGTAACGAGGTAGGACAAGTAGGCCGGTCTGTGCTACGGTCGTGTTTTCTGCAGTGGCGCTATTCGAGCTGGAGTCTCCCGAGCTACATCCAAGGGTTATGATCGTTTTGAATGTAGGGGCGTCAGGTGTATCGTATGGCGACTTCCACGAAGCGTGCCTGTCGAGGAGCTGCGAGTATATTTCCGATACTATGGAGTCTCGGGTGGGTGGTGTAGCCGTTTCATACGTGGACCACCACATAACTTGACCTGGAGGATCACTGCTATCGGCTAACCCAAACCCGAAGAAACCTTGTGCACCAAATGTCATATTCATGGGGTCTGACTTCAAGCCCTCCTGTAGAGCTTTTGGAAAGCGGGAGAAGGGGATGAAGCCACCAATGCCAGTGTAGCCGCTGAAGGAGGCCACAATGAAAGGTGAGGTTGAAACGTTATTAAGACGGAGCAACGCTTACTCGTATGTCGCTATATACTGTTGCCCAAACAACGCCTCCCGAGTGACACTGCGTACTCCGTCCGCTCCAATGACAAGATCCGCCGTTTCCACTTCTCCGTCAAGAAATCTCACATCAACACCGTCTTCTTTATCTTCCACAGCCGTTACTTTCTTCCCCCAAATAACTGCTGCGTCTGGGACATCCTGTAGTACAGCTTCGTGTATCAAAGCTCGAGGCGCCAACATCTGCGAGAAACCGTATCGTTCTTTCGTGCCGCTCCTGAAACGACCCAGTAGAGTGCCTGCGGAATTTCGAAAGGTCATGATACCGCCTGAGAACCCATGTTTCTGGATATACGACGCTGCGCCTGGAAATACGGTGTTGACTGCGCGAAGTCCGTTGGGAGCTAGTCCAAGACCTCCACCAATGATTGAAGTGGTAGACCTGGGTGAATCGTGCGATTCGTATAGCAAGACCTCTGCTTCTGGAAGATATTTGCGCAATGCATGGTATACAGAGAGTCCTCCAATGCCGGCTCCTATGACAATGATCCTCATAGCTAGAAACTTGGAGAAACTTGCTATGCTTTCCCCATTTTGTTGGTGAGCGTCTGGAGGTTCGCGTATTTGACCGGCTTACAAGACTTTGTGGTGGAAGCGCCTAAGTAAAATATCTTCTCACGCTGTACAGTCGCAGCCGACACAGATGGGCAGAGAAGATCATAGAGGTACGGATATCTGATTCTAAAGCTTTTTTTGCCTGCGGCTCACAATCCCATCGCTCTCGCAAACATTCCATAATTGTACGTGATCATATGCATTAAGGATGCCCAAAGTGAAGTGTACTGAGATTTTGTAGCTCGGGGACTTCGGCGTTCGAAATCGAACGCAGGTTAAGCGTTAGTCGTGAACCCTGATTGTCAAAGAATAGTTATTAAAGTCAAAAATCATCACGTCTATCGAATCATCCAGCAATATACTTACTGTGACGCACGCAACGCAACTGGACGAGCCAATGATACAATAGTCAGACAATTCATGACCATACTAAATCGGAACGCCTCACCCAGCCAGCAAGAAGCCACCGTAATCTTCAACAGGAGAGGCCAAGCTGGGATAATGCCAGTTGATGAAGGTCAAAAAGAGTCCGACTGTAAAAATGACAGGCAATCCGATCCGCGAAGGGAATGATAGACGTACTGAACACCACCACAAAATATCCCATCGAGTCACGGACAAACACGAAAAACCTACGAAGATATTGAGTCGCTGAGCAGACATGAGCTCACGGCAAAACGAACACCGGATGATGTGCGGGTTGGAATATTTTGAGCTGAATAATCTTATAGGCTGTCAACACCACGGCTATCCCTGCGGTACTGCGGTCAGTGGATACCACCGCGTCGAATCGGAAAAAATACCTTCAAAGATCAACGGACAGAGCCTATAGAATCATGTTAAACGTCGTCCATATTGGTGGTCCGCATTCTCACCAGAACCATTGCATAAAAAAGGGTGGAGGGGCATAGCATCCAGGAACCAAGGATTCTATGTTTGACACTAGACGCAAACGTTGTAAGGGCATGAGAGCACAGAAGGATTACTAACTTGTTGTAAATGGCCCATCGACATTCAACCATATTGCGAAGGTAATCATAGGCGACACAATGCCTTCAAGCACCATTAGTAAGCGATACCCCGGCATCTATCGTCGGCCTACAGAAATATACGGCCAAAAGCATCCAAAATACAGTCTGCATTATTGAATTTAGCGTAGATGCAGCAGTATAGTATCGGGGGTCTACCTTGCTGTTAGAGTCTATTCGTGGAGTGAACATAAAGAAGGCTCAATACCCACAACTCCGGATACTTACAGATCGCGTATACTCGCAGGATCACAATGGCCTCCGTTAAGACAATGGCAAATAAGGTTGGCCTGAAAGGATGTAAAGGATATACAGGATCATACGAAAAGATTATGATGAAGACATACCACACTTGCCAGGTAATGAACTGGCGACAACTAGAATCCGTTGATTTCCTTAGAAAATCAACGCAAAGATCGAGACTTACAACTAAAACACTATTCAGTATAGGTTGAATCTATCAGTCAATTACGAACGTACCGACTCAGGGAGGTTCGGTATTGCTGAAACTGAGCAGCGAGAGTGGATTAGAAATGCGTGCGTTTCAATACAGAGACTAATTACTCACCTAGTACGTCTAAACTGTTTCTCCAGCATTCAGTACAGCAAGACAACTGGTCGACGACAGAAATGGTTACCATAGCATAGGTGGAACCACGTATCTGTTTATAACAAACAGGACTTTCGGGACCTTCCACGGTGTACTACATGGGATTGAGTGAAGTCCATATTGCCGCTGTGGATGACCGTCACCTCCATATTTGCTCAGCCTATGCCCATGAATCTGGAATCAGAGATCCTTTAGCATCAGAGAGGCCATCCTATCCTACCTCAGTGTCCAAAGTGATAAGATGATCGTAGACCAGGATTGCCTGTTCACAGATTTTCAGGTACGGTACAGACCGAACGCCGAGGTTTCAGTACATACAAGGAAGGAATCTGTCCATTTCGTCAAGATCATCAACGTGGAATCCAAATTTAGGGAAGAAATATGACTCGCAGTGCGAATAACGGTTACTGAGGACAGTAGCGATGTGTTCCGGGGTTGTGAACGAGGCCATAGAAAGTACGTTCCTTATTTCTTCTGCCATTATAAGCAATGTTTCCTTGGCCAGGCCCGTCCAACCAGATGACTGCCTTATACGCCAAGTTTGCCCTAGATGGTATGTCGTTCGGGGGGTATTTTGACAACGCTTGGTGATTGGCTAAAGATAGGCTTTATTTAGCTGGATTGTAGCATTCCCTCGGAGCGTGCGAGGAGATCTATGATAGCGCTGATGAGGAGTGTGGCTGTTCTAAGTTAGTTGTAAGCTCCATCAGCTCTGCGAGTTTGACAGATATTCCAGAGTTGAGGAGGCCTAAAAAAGGATATATCAGTGAGACAGACGACGTATGCAACAATTTGAGCTTTCAAAAGTGAATGTTCTGATGAATGTAGTCGCCCAGATGGCGGCTTTGATTCTGGTACTATACTGTTCGATCATCAGCAGCTATCGCATCAAACTATCATATATGTGTGATTATCTGACGTGGAACTCACTTCCCTCAAAATCATGACCTGCAAACGAAGAAACCTCTCTGGTTAGACATAGCCAAGCATCAACTCATGTAATGCACCGGTTCCGTAGAATCGTGTACAGTAAAGGCGCGGAAAACCTACTTATCAACCATTCATATTATGGCCATTTCAAGTTTCGACTAACCTCTCACGTCAAGCTAGGTGAGGTGATCATTCAGTAGGGTCGGGGATAACATAAAAGCGACGACCCTTACGTTGATATTGACGATATCATATATCTATTGATCATGAGGAGTTCCATGGCCGTATGGTGTGCGTCTTGATGTAGAAAGGTATTCATGACGAGGAGTAGCATCCTACTCGCATATGCTTAACCTTGAGTTCATAATGTTCAAGTCAGCCAATGTCTGACTAGATAAAACATATGCAAGTATACGTTGCATACCTCAGTTTCGAATGTAAGAGTATCGTCGTAGACCACTGGCAAGACCAACTGTATTAAGATTTATCAGATGATGATGACGTTGAAAATATCAGGCTTTCCGTCTTTCGCTCGCCCATGATGATGCAATCGATAGTATCGATAATGCTGTGCACCTGAAAGAACTCAGCAGAGCTACTTATATGTATTTCGCTGTTCATACCGGCGCTTCGCTGACATCTCGGAGCCATTAGACTTCGTTCGGGAAGGCTATATACCACACTCGCACGCCCTTTTACTGACTTTCGTAAGTTAATTGACTTCGTTCTCTCACGAATCCACACCACTCACCGATCACCAGCATCTTGACCTCTATCTAGCTATAATTTGACGTGCGTGTCTGTCAAGAACACAACTCTTGCATAAACGCAGGAACAATAACAGAGGTGGCTAATCGCAGAAGAATCGTGCACAGACCACACTTGGCTGTATAAATACCTGTGAATCTTGTATTACGGTTTCTCAGTTGAACGGTTCAGTACGACTACTCACAACCAATATGTTCTCTCGCGCTTCCGCTTTGACATTGACCTCTCTAGCTGTTCTTGCGGCCGCCACGGGACACCCACCCCCAACCACCACAGCTACCACCACTATAACCGTGACTGTGACTGAGGTGAGTCGCTGTACATCGATATACCGCCTCCAGGGCTCTCACACCTTTTTTGAATAGACTGCCACGGCCACTATCCCAGCTTCTCAGTGCAACACTGGCTCCATCCAGTGCTGCAACTCTACCGTTGAGGTCAGTCATTAACGTTCGTTGACGGTGTAGAACATGGTCGACTCATCACCATATGCAGTCTAAGTCTGTCGAGGGAGTATTTGCTTCTCTCCTTGCTGGGGATCGTCCTTGAAGGCGTTGATGCCCTCCTTGGCATCGACTGCGACCCCATCAGCGCAATCGGCATTGGCGGAAACTCTTGCACTGCTCAGCCAGTTTGCTGTGAGAACAACGACTTCGTAAGTTGTTTATATCGTTACATTGGAAAACTTACCTGGTGATCTCGGCGAGCAGAGTGGAATCGTTGCTATCGGCTGCGTCCCCATTAACATCAACCTTTGAACGCCGACTTGACGATAAGAGGAGGTTAGGGTCACATTCTGATCTATGTGAAACGTGTAATACGTGGTTTGTAGTATTATGCTAAAATGTATGATGCTGTAAGTAATGTGAGTAGGAAGCCCTTCAAATTGAGTGGTAGAACATGCTATCACTGTGAGCTTCTCGAAGGTCGAACTCAAGTGAAGTCAATCAACGTCCTCGAGGGCAGGAGAGGGGACTCGTACAAGCATTTGAAGTGAAGTAACGAGGCAACTCGTACCCATGCTCGTAAAGAGACCTGTATAAACGGGCCTGGTTCCCGTGAAATATCCGCGAATCCATGATCCCTTTCATCTCTCAGGACAGGGGATCCTTGTCCCAACGAGGGTTCAAGAGGAATACCGGACCTTAGCTAGCCTTAACTTCGTTCAAAAGTTGTCTAATGAAAATGCGCGGTCCTGGATTAGAGGCATATAAATATGTTATTAGCAATCCTGACTGAACGCAAGGGCAACGTACTGAACACCACGAGGCCATCTATAGAACACACCAACAG
Source organism: Pleurotus tuber-regium (assembly GCA_014058305.1). Classification (NCBI taxonomy): domain Eukaryota; kingdom Fungi; phylum Basidiomycota; class Agaricomycetes; order Agaricales; family Pleurotaceae; genus Pleurotus; species Pleurotus tuber-regium. The sequence goes on along the minus strand of JACFYU010000042.1, from coordinate 2,440,537 downwards.
AGCCGATATTGTCGAACGGTTATGAACCAAAGGCCCCCAGGTAAAGAAGCCATGGGAAGCTGTGAATTTCGCGCGTAAGCTTTGGTTGAATGATCCCTTGCCGAAAAAAAATGACTGTAGAAAGGCCCCTGAGCCTTTTCCCTACACGAGTCAGTGACCAAGGTCGGGGAACACGATGCGGCAGCGGGGATAGTGAATGATGATCTACCGGAATACTCCGAATGCTACTGTGCAACCGCCAGCAACATTACTCCCAGCTCAATGATTATGTCACCCCATATGATAATGTGAGGATAATGCATATCGAATCCCGGATCCTCTAAGCATCACCGTCTTACTTTACCATCGAGTTGGCGCTCCACTCACCTCTCATTCTGTCGACCTCGAACTTACGACCGCGGGCCCCGGATGTTGTCAACGGGCTGTGTAAGCCGACGGTCGCATGGAGATCCAGATTGGACTCTTTCATACGACCGCTGAAGCTACATGGCGCACTACTCATCCTGGCCAACAGTCAATAACGATGACCGGAATCGACTTCCTCATATCAGTTTTACGAAGTTTGTTTCTCTTGAAAAAGCCTCGAAGTGATAAGCAGAATGTATTTCCAGATTCTATTGATTTCCACCGTAACTATGGTTGTCAGGACGGCTCAGAGCGACTGGGTTGCGGAAGCGGATCAACGTTATCGTCGGACATTCGTCCATTTCGGATCTGGAGACGGTACGTAGATTCATCATCATCCGTGTAGCCTGATTACGACAACCTGTGGTTAGTACAATGCAACCTGAACCAGGGCAGATGAGGGTATATTACCGCGATGCAAGCCACACAACTGGATGGGCTGACAAAATCATGAACCTATCGTCAGTATATGATCATATGTCTGAAGAGTGACGCAACTCACCCAACTAATAGAGTACCACTATAATCGACAGTTAAAAAAGAGCGGCGGAAGAGTACGAAGTTCGCAAGAAGTATGGCTTTTCATAGATTAATGTGTTAAATCGACGTCAGTAGTTAGAGCTTACCAAACATGGCCAAGAAATATAACATCGAATCACGGACAAAAACGAAGAATCTACAAAGGACGTTCGCTCAGGTTACTCATTGAAACTGAACGGGATGAAACATACAGTGGCTGATGTCTGAAACGAAAGGACGTCAACTCGAACATTTTGTATGCTGTCAAGGCCACGACAACCCCTATGGCAGTAATCAGTGGTCTCCATGATTCGTTCGTTAACGGCAAAATTTGGTATTACCTTCAAATATCAACGGACAAAGCCTATGTAACTATCAGCTTTACCAATCGTATGACCTTTATGGTACGCCTACCAGAAACCTTGCAAGAATGCAGGTGGAGGAGCGTAGCATCCGGGAAGAAGCGGCGCCGTCATGAAGACTAGATGCGACGGAAGTCATCAAGGTGTTAGAAGTGAAGGGTGAATGGGAAACTAGTAGCGAACCTGTTGTCCACGGGCCACCGATATTAACGCATAGAGAGAATGCTACCATGGGTAGTATTTCGCCTTAGAGAACCGTTAGCAAATCAATCACGTCAGAAAGACAGCGGATCACTTACAAATATACATTAGTACTAGGGCCCAGAGCAGACGCTTTTTTGTCGTCGTCAGCACAAGGCCGGCAGGTTAGGAGGCTGTAGTGGTTTACCTGGTTACTAGAGTCTATGGGTTATGAATGAGATAACACAACACGGGTCTTACGAATAGATGGACTCACAGATGGCATACACTCTCAGGATTACGACAGCCTCGGTGGTTACGATCGCGAGAAGAGTAGGCCTGAAGGCAGATGCATGACTCAAAGTTGTAAGAATGGTACCATACAAAGAGACGTACCATGCTTGCCAAGGGATGAAATAATGGCAACTAGCGCAAGAATAATACATTATTATATGACATCGCAGGCGCATGTGTCATCACTTACAACTGAGGCGTGTCGTCAGTCAGACTGGATCGATGGATTAGTAGACCATCACACGTACCTTCTCGGAAAGATTTGGTGTTGCGTATACTATCGAAATGCTATATTTCTGGCGAGACTGGCATGAGGGCTATTGCCGACTAACCTGCAGCATCGAACCTGTTCAATATTCCCACGCGATCAGATACATTCAGAAGAAAACAAGAATGACGTATTCACAATAACATAGGAGGAAGAACGTATCTGTTCAGCAAAAATAAATATTTCGGTAGCTTCCACGGTGAACTATTTCCTCCAGCGGCTCGAATACAGGACATCCAGTTAGGGAGCGGAACTTGCTTACCCCCATATTTGTGCTACCTGGAAAGATATCAGCTACCCCGTTTTAACTCGAGACGAACCAAGTAAAACATGCAAACCTCGACATCGAAAGTGATGATATGGTCATAAATTAAGGCCGCCTAGGATTAGAGATGACGCTTGGTTTCAGAATCAGCTTCGATACTCGGTAGCTTACAAGAAAGGCAACTAACAAAAAATAGTGATCGGATGAGTCCGGAATCCATTCTTTGAAATTACAACCACTCACAGTGTGCGTAACGAACGGACGCGGCAGCCTCACGAATGGCAATGTCTTCTGGAGTCAACATCGAGGCGTCGGTGAGGGGCATATGTCACCAATTCGATCGCCCCAATAAATAGTCGACCTAAAGTATCAGCAAAGGCGGAGTTAAAGCTGCTACTGCGATGAAAATGGGATGTCTTAGTTACTTTCTCTTGTCTCAGTTATTGATCGCTTACCAAACGCGAGTTCAGACTACCATCTCTCGAGCATTGCTTCGGTGATGTTGAGGGTATGACAGGAAAATCTATTCCGTGATCTCGGATCCCGCAAAGTCGGTCGTCTGTTTTAGTCTGTAGGTGATATATATGTGAGAAAAAATCAACTGCCAAGAGTACAAGCGTCAGCACAATTGATACTGTAGCGTTTTTTTCCGAACATACGAGGCTCGCTTGTATCAAAGCTTAGCATTCGTGAACGCGAATATATGTAGTCACGGTGAAGTGATCGTTGAACGAAAGGTGAAGCTTTGAAGCCTTGAGGGTTCGTCTGAACTGGCTCATTTCCCACGGAAGCAAGTCTTGATGATGAAAGGCGAGGGGGATTTCAAACTAAGGTCTTACTCTATTGTCAAACATAGGGAATCAACTATCGACACCTCCATCTCCATACACCCACGCCCGCGTCCACACCACCCGCCTCGCCCTTCATTGACACTTATACCTCTAACTCGCACTAGCAGGGGCCTCAACCAAATTCGCCCCCAAATTATCCGGAACTGCCAACGTATCATCGACCTCACTCTTCAACCTCCCTCCAAACAACACCGGCCCATTAGCAGCTCTAAACTGTGCGATTCTCTCTTCGACGAGAGGACGGAAGTGGCGCATGAGGCCTTGGATGGGCCAGGCGGCGGCGTCGCCGAGAGCACAGATAGTTCGGCCTTCGACTTGTTTGCTAATAAAGGGCAGAGTTTTAGCTGAGTGGGGGAGAAAAAGTAGGGGAGGTGGAGAGGGAAAGAACATACGTAAGTTCAAGTAGCATATCGATCTCCCGTACGTGTCCACGGCCTTCAACCATGCGGTTCATCATGTTCATCATCCAGGTAGTACCCTCACGGCAAGGCGTACATTGACCGCAGGACTCGTGTTTGTAAAACTATTATTCAAAAGTCAGCAGGGATGGCGAATATAGCATAAACCACAAATGTCTATACTTGTGAGAAACGAGCGATGGCTTTTATGATGTCCGTACTTTTGTCCATGACGATGACAGCGCCTGTACCCAAGCCAGACTGAGCATCCTTGAGGGAGTCGTAGTCCATCCTAAGCCACGATGAGAACTCTACAAGTCTGCTGATATTAACACGAAAGGATGGATACTCACAAAACCTCCCCGCACTTGTCTATAGGCAAAACCGGCACCGAACATCCCCCAGGAATAATCCCCAACAAATTATCCCAACCCCCCCTAACACCTCCACAATGCTTCTCAATCAAATCCTTCAGCGGAATGCTCATCTCCTCCTCAACAACACACGGATTGTTCACATGCCCACTAATGCAGAACAACTTCGTCCCCTGGTTTCTCTCCCTCCCAAACGAGGCAAACCAACTCGCACCTCGTCTACAGATAGTGGGCGCGACCGCGACAGTTTCAACGTTCGCCACAGTCGTAGGACAACCGAATAAACCAACGTCGGCAGGGAAGGGTGGCTTCAAACGGGGTTTACCCTGTTTTCCTTCGAGACTTTCAATCAAAGCGGTTTCCTCGCCACAGATATATGCCCCAGCACCGCGGTGGAGGTAGACGTCGAATGAGTACCCAGTGCCGCAGGCGTCTTTGCCTAAGAGGCCAGCGGCGTATGCTTCGTTGATAGCTTGTTGGACGTGGGAGGCTTCTTGGTAAAATTCACCACGGATGTAGATATAAGCGGCGGTAGCGTTCATTCCGCGGCCAGCGACGAGACAGCCCTCGATGAGTTTGTGGGGGTCGCCTCGCATGATTTCACGATCCTTGCAGGTACCAGGTTCGCCTTCGTCGGCATTGACAACGAGATAACGAGGTCTAAAGGATATTGTTGAGATAGAGTCATTAGAGACTATCCGTCCACTCACCTTGGATCCTTCTCCCAACCGGGCTTGTTCATGAAACTCCACTTCAAGCCGCTAGGGAACCCAGCACCTCCGCGCCCTCTCAAACCCGAATCTTTGATAGTTTGGATAATCCACGAATCACCCTTGAGCAAAATATCCTTCGTTCTGTGCCAATCTCCTCGAGACTGCGTTAGCGTGCATCAGCTCACCCTGTGTCAACATAACACAACATGATGGGTATGCCCACCTGAGCCCCTTTCAAACTATGATCATGCCTGCAATATGCATTGGTGAAAATACGATCTTGGTCCTTCAACCCGCCATATCTTCGAACAGGAGGGTCCGTAACCGTTGCGAACGATCTCGCCGTCACTCGACCGAGCTTTGCTCTGGCAGGACGCGGTATCGCTGAGGAAACAAAGTAAATTCAATATTTAAAACCTAAGGAATTATTTCAAATGGAAAGAAACGTACATTTGAGTGAGGCTCTGAGCATTGCTCTTGAAGCCAGCTCGCCGAGCTCGTTGTGTTTGGTGAAGAGAAAGCGGGGTTAGCCGGACTCGGCTTATCCAATCAGGACCCTGGAAAATCTCTCAAGACGTTGGAGGCCAGGTCACTCCTAATCTTACCAAATTCGGACAGAGGTCGGATCCATCTTAGAGAAGATGGTAACTCCTTTACATCAGCTTTTGTGGCCACGTCGGGTGCCTGTGGTAACCTCATTTTCTGTGGTTCATCAAGGTCGATGTCTGTGTTAACCACCTTCAGTTACCTATTATGGGTCACTGTGGTGGCCATGGGCCAATTCAGGCTGCTCGCCCTTCAGCTTCCGCCCCAATATAGCACAAGCAGTGTCATCAATAGCTCCTCAATATATCGAACAACGAATATTCAATAGTCACAGTTGAAGGGTATAAAAATTATAGCTCCTACGTTTCTACATATCTTCCATATTTTCTGTATTCCCGCAACCAACATGACTTCTCTTCATATTGATCTTACCCATCCGCCACCTGCTGATTTTGGCTCATGGATTGGAACTGGGCAGACATACAAGGACGTTCCGCAAGCAGTTTGTAATGAACTGTGCCGTCGTACAGAAGTTTCCGGTTCATCCCTTGCGCTACTACCACCAAAGCACATTTCTATATCTCAGCTTCTACATTACCCATGCCCTACTGTTTCTGGAGCAGTCCAATTAGCCAATCCATCAGCGTGCTTCTCTACGGCTAGTGTGAATACTCCGGTCGGCTATCTGCTCTCTAGGCCCTTCGGCATCCCATCTCGTAAGTATCTTGCTCGACTACGAGATGCAGCAGGACAAGCTATGTTGGACGGCAAGAAGTCAATTCAAGACTGGAACGAAAAGGGCATATACCTGCCTTTCGAAGCCTTGGGATTCTGGAGTGTACTACTTGATGTTGCTGATGCGAAGGCCAGCTGGACTCGGGCCAAATCCTGGTTAGATCCCAAGATCAGTAACCTCAGTGGCGGACTTATTCAACAGACAAAGCGGATTATGGATCAAACTTTATGGGCTCAGTCCACTCGACGATTTGGGTGTAGTGCTACAGTCACTGAAATGGCAGATTTCCTATCACATAAAATGTTGTCCACCAGCCACTTGCCGATGTGGGCCATTGCTATAGGCATGGCATGTACGGGTCTGCACTCTGTTAAGTAAGATTATGTAAACTGTATTTCATGTTCTAGAAAACAATCAAGTATATTGAAAAGACTTACTGAATTATTTGAAAATTAAATGTGCTGATATTTTATATAATTTGGGAGTTTTATAGAGTTTTTAGGAAAGTGAATTTGTATTAATACAGAATCACTGACTTATTTGATAGGTCTATGGTCTTACCAAGTCTCTGGGAATTTACCCAAATTTTTCCTTAAATTTTAAATATTTTTTCCAGAACCTTAGACCTTTTGGAATTTAAAAGTATTGTTTAAGGCAAAACCCCCACCGGCCTTAAAGACACATGACTTTGAGCAAAGGTCTGAGTGGCTTGCCCTTCAGCAGGTATTCTATGCATGGTATACCAGTGAATTGCTTTGCTTAATCAAAGTATGGACTTATCATCAAATCAATGCTTATTGACTTATCTTCTCATTATCTAATATCCCATTTTAGGATTAGATCAGTGATGGGAACTGATTTGCATGGCCAGAGTTAATAACCGGGGATAAGGACCCGAACTCCGCACCAGTAGAAGCAACCGGCAACCGGCTATTGCAATACCCTCAGACTTAAATAAGCGCCCGAGGGTCCCCAGGACAGTAAAGGAACGGGTCCTACATTCTTTCGGACCCGTAATATAGATGTTATGCTTCGCCGACTACGGAATCAATATTCACAAGATTCCAACACTAATCAGCGCTTTATTATTCCATCCTCACTTTTCGACAGCGAAATTCAAGCGCTAGGAAGCCGGAATTCAATCACGTACCCTGGAGCCATCCATACGACGGAATCTGCTGCAATTGGAGACGCTCTTTCTCAGACCCAGCTGGATGTCTGCATTCTTACCATCGTATACTCTGAGCCAAACCATTGGGGGGCCATTCGCATCAAAATTACGCATGACCGTATTCTATTCAAATGGGGTGATTCCTTACAACGTCGCCCACCTGCTGTGTTTCTTCGTGGTCTGAGGAAATGGGCAAAGCATCATTTGCCGACCAAGCCAGTTAGCGTCGAAGAAGGACTACCCTGCAGTATCCAACCCACTAGTGATGGTTACTCATGCGGCATAATTGCTATCAACGCCCTTAGGCACTTTATCTTTTCAGAACCCCTTTGGAGGATAAGCACAAGAGAGGAACTTCGTTTAAAGGAATGTCTTCATGCCCTTGAAGACTGCCAAACTGACAGTGTAAGTGAATTGTCATTGTCTTCTCATAATAATCAATAACCTTGTTTTATTGTAGGTGGACGCTCCTCTCATACCTCAATCTATACTATGTGCTTGTATTGAATCCCCAGCTCACCCATCCACTCCTATCCCATCCTCTTCTATTGCTGCAGCGGGACCATCGTCTAAGTCTGTCACACCAATTTCACCCTCCTTGTCAATGTCGAGTCAGTCAAAGAATTCTAGCTTCTTACCCAGAAAGCGACTGTCTCCCGATACACCTGCCGATACTCATTATATAGACAAGCCTGCCAAGAAGCAACATACAGTCCTACCCAAATCCAATGTACCATCATCAGCCCCTGTTAGTGAGAGCGAGGACTCTGATGACTCTGAACTCAGCCGCACTGCAAGGACCAAGAAACGGCTTAATGCTTCAGTTGCAGATGGTACCTTTAAAGTCAATGCTCTTCAATGGCAAAAGTACCTGAAGAGTCTCCAGCGTTTGGATTCTATGTGCATTGTCGACTCCTCAGATCCAAAGAAAGCTCGTATGGTCACTTGCTCGTTATGTGGAAAGACGTGCATCATGTCAGAACCATACAATACGTGGAAATTCAAGCAGCATGTGGAGCTTTGCCGAAAGAAGCATCATGGGCATATACAAACTCTCAATCGATTTCTGTCACCCAAGCAACACCAATCCAGTACAGTATCAAAAGAGACCCTCGTTATGCGACCATGCTCAGGTCTGACAGTCGAGAAGGATCAACGACTAGCCCAATATACTCAGCGCACAGAAGTCATGTCAGCAGGAGGTGTCGATGAACGAGAGCTTGCAAAGTCGATATATGGGAAGAAATACAGCAAACTAACGAATGCCCAGAAACAGGAGGTAATACTTCAGCAGCGACAAACACATACTTGGAATATCTATCACGATGAGCAGCGAGTAGCCTCAACTAAGTGTCTAGGTACATTGCTTGCTTCTGCAGATGGCCCTCTTCCACTATGCGAGCATTGTGCAGGCTTGCTTCGTTCAAAAGCATATAACAATGCAGTTTCGAAACCCATACCTGAAAACCAGAATAGATCCTCAGTACCAAACCGTTATCGAAGTATTGCTGTTGGAAAGATGTATGGGTTGAATATCGGGCTGGATACTCTGCTCAATGAGGTTTGTCAGCTATATTGTCTCTACTCGTAACTCATTTGCTAATAATGAACCACATAGGAATCAGCCAATGGTCCTCTATTGCTACGCTTTGCACGACATGTTGCCGCAGGAAGTTTCGACAACAATCAAGTCTTCCTTCAACTTATCGAGATGACCATCAATGCTAAGGAGCGCAACTTGCGTGATCGAGGCATGCAGAATTTCCGGTATCCACCAGCCTTAGATGAATTCTATCATGTTCTCCAATGCATATCACCTCAAGCATATCGAGTATTCAAGAACTATTTTGGTGGAAGATCTGATCGTAGTCGCCGACATATTCTGGCGGCACAACCAAAGATTGAGACTGGGGTACCTGGTCGGGCATATGAGCAGGTTAACAAGTATTGCCTTGACTATGGCTATCCACACAATGGACCCCTTGCTTGTGCAGTCGACGATACAAAGCTTCTACCTGCTTTTCGGCCTTACTATGATTCGGTCAAGGAGAAATGGTATCTTCTTGGTTGCGCAGGGGAACCTATGGAAATACTGGATGTGGACGGACTTAGCAAACAAATCAAAGCTGCTGAAGAACATAAAGCAACAAAACTACGTCTATGGTCAATCACTATACCTCTTCCTCATGTTCCGCCTCTTGTTGTTGCTGTTCTGCCCATACTGGAGACGAACACTGCTGCTGAACTTGCACACATGGAGAAGAATCTTCTCACAGCACTACTCATCACGCCATCCAACCCATTCAATATCATTTCACTGAGCTCTGATGGAACCTCTGTTGAGCGAGAAGCACGGCGTGAATTGGAGCGAAGTGGATTTGCACAGAGGATTACTCATCGACTACCGCATCCTGATCAAGAATCACCACCCATCAATATCGAGCTGCTTAGGATTGGTAAACAGGTTCTTGTTATAGTACAAGACTCGAAGCATTGTCGGAAAACCCATCGCAATAATGTTTACTCTGGTGCACGCGGGCTTGTTATGGGAAAATATGTCATACACATTGGGCAATTATGGACAATGACACAAGACCGACACACATCCCCACTGTTCATTCGTGATGTGATCAATCCAGATCGACAAGATGATCGTGCATCAGCTCGAATTTTTTCAGCAGAAAATCTCCAACATGCAATCGATACCAAAAATGTGGGGCTTGCTATTTACCTCTTTGTCTTTGGAGAATTATTCGATGCCTACCAAAGCCGCTCGATAAGTCATACTGAACGAGTAAAGATGGTTCTCCGAGCTGCGTTCTTCAAGACTTTGTGGAAGCTTTTCCTCAAAGAGAAGAATTACTCTCTTTCTCGCTATTTCTTATCACATGAGGCCGACGACATTACAGACCTTGTGGTTAATGGCTATTTAGGATTATTATATATCCATCGGGATTATCAAGAGCATCGATTTCCCTTGCAACCCTGGTCTCATGGGACAGAAACAAATGAACATATATTCGGCCTCATGCGTCAACAAATCTCCGATTTTACCGTTCTTGATGCACTGCGAATCATCCCGAAACTCGATGTCCAGCTAATGACAGCTTGCAAACAACACCCAGATACCAGCGATATCCGTCAGGCTGCTGCAGGCTATTGCCACACATATTTCGATAGCACTGACAGCAGTATATCAAACCTGTCATGTTTCCCAGATGATGCACAGATATCTGCTAGTGCTTTAGCGGCGTACGAAGAGGCATGTGCTCTATGGCGATTACTCGGATATTGTCCATCACTTAACCTCACCCTTCCCCTCAATACCGACCTATCAAATGATGAGGACGAAGACTGCAATGAGATAGCTTCAGAAGCCTCAGATCGGCAGGAACTCGATCAAGCCCTCACAAATATCAGGAATCTATACCAAAGCTCGCATCCAGCACCTTCGAACAGAGTAGATAGCTGCTTAGATGAATGCGGGTTTGCAGCGACAGCGCTACATTTCAATGATTTTCAAACAATGTGCGTGTTGCGACCAATCTCAATTTTATATATTAATTTGATATGTTGTTTATAGACAGGACTTACCGGAGATTGATGAGCAATCCCTCGAGATGATACGCACCCAGCTAGGTGCTGTCCTCACCGCTATATCAGCGCAGAGTGAAGCTGGTAGACTGGCCATAAATACCCTGCTAACACATGTTTCCGTTCAACCAGACACGTCCTGGACAGTTGCGAATCCGTCCCAGTCGTCCTTCACTTCTCAATCAACGATCCTTGCGGTAGGAATGGATACTTCAATGGATTTATCTCCGTTGGTAGCTATACGGATGGTAAATCAGTGCAAAGAAGCGTCGCAGGCCTGTAGGAAATCAATAGCAAAGTCTGTTCCCGATGGCAGCTCAGGTTCCCTACATAAAAAAAAGGAGCCTTCCGAACGTCAACTTCTCGCTCAGCGTATCAACAGTATCCTCAAATCTGAATGCAACAATCATGGCAGCAGCACTGGGCTCAACCGAAAAACACGTTGGGAAAAGCTAGCAGCAGGTTCCACTCAGTCGACTCAAGCAATACCGTTGACTGGAAATTCGGCCAATGCTCAAAATGTAGCTCGCCAGGACGCCAATAGTGTGCGTCTATTACCTTGCTTTTATTTTCTCGTATATATTTATACTCAGTTGTGATGTGATCGCAGGTTATTCGGGCTAGGCGTACAGCATTTGCATCGCTGGCATTGTGTGAAGCCCTTGCAACGGCAAAGATTGATCTCATCTCCCCGTTAACGGCCAGATCATTTGGTATTGTGGCTGTTGATGGACAACTTGTGGTTGGCGAAGGTAATTCATTTGGATTTGTAGTTGACTTGCTCAGCTAATAAACTTCACAGTTCTTGCTTTGTATGAGCGAGGGGGAGGCAAGACTGCAAGACATGGATACGTCTCTGAATCAACCAATATTGGAGCCGTCTCATACCTTGTTCTTCGAGTATGGCAACTCACACGACAGCCTCGCCATTTCCACAGCTCTTTGTTAACCCTCCCTCACTTTGTCCATCTTCCATCTGCAGCCTTTCTACACTCAATCCCAGCAGCTTCGCTTCGCCTCCGTCCAGATGGTTTGGCTGTAGAAGTGGACCATGTTGTCTATGATTCTGTGTATCGACCCTTAGCAGAGCAGAAAGCAGTGGTCTTCAACTGCCTGAAGCAATTATTAGCACGCAAGCTTCGAAATCCAACGGAAGGCTGATCGTACAAAGTGATTTGAATTTTTTGCTATTTTTTTGCTATTTTTTAAGAATTCTTTTGTAGTATTAGACGTCGGATCCATATAGTAGGGTTTTGGTCACTACTAAATCTAGTACGAGGTGGGGGTCGGGTGATTTTACACCACTAAATCGCCCAAATTTTGACCAATTTGGTAACTACTTTTCACGCAAAATCCGGAAATTTTGGATCCAACGTCTTGAGAGATTTTCCGGGGTCCTATCCAATCGGAAAGTTTACAGTTCAGATCTGACCGTGAGAAATAAATTTAGGACTGTGAGAAAGCGGCACGACCTCCCAAAACCGGCTCAGTAAGCATCTGTATTTCTTGGATCAGTGCGTATACTTAGTCGACGCTGTCGTCTGCGAGTTACTAACACAGCCTCATTCCATGTCCTGGTGGCAAACTTATCTGCTGAAGCATTATTGTCAGTGCCCAAACGTGACTGGAGATAGTGACTATCAGACTTATTTGACAGCAACTCAACACATTGGTTTGCAAGTTTCAATACACGAAGAGCTAGAGATGTATGAGCTTGTTGATTTGGATGTAGAGGGTGAACCTGACGCTGACTTCCTCGATGCAAACAGTAGATACAATTTTACAAGGATAGCTACATGATTTGGTGTCCCCCTTGTACCCCTTTACACCCCTGTAAACTCATGTCATCGCAATAAAAGGGAAGGTCGTCTGATTAATCATAAGGTCGTGCGACCTAACTACAGTGATTGGCTAATTACTAAGGTGTCATTTGACGGCGACCTTTCGACTATACGACCTTTCCCTGACTAGTCGCGCGACTGTCCAACACTGTCATGGATACCAATTCTGCGGCAGCTTCGTTCAAACCCTTGTTGAACAAACTCGTGCAGACACCAGAGTATTTTAGCCCTGATGACCTTAAGAAGGCTCTCAACTGGCTATTCACGCCCGATGCGATTCATCCAGCACAAATTGGAGCTTTCCTGACAGCGCTACATGTCAATCGCGTCGAGCGAAGACCGGAATCTCTGGCGGCCGCAGCACAAGTTCTTCGAGATCGTGCTTTGAAAGCTGCAGTACAAGATACCGAAGGGGACTTTGTAGTAGATATCGTGGGTACGGGTGGCGACGGTTACAATCTTTTCAACGTGAGCACTACAGCAGGCGTCGTCGCCGCTGGTGCCGGCGCACGCGTAATCAAGGTACGTGTCTTTGCTGGCAAACTACCTTATCTCATATTCCCTTATCTTATCTATCTTATCTCCAGCATGGAAGTCGGGCCTCCACTTCATCGTCCGGTTCCGCCGACCTACTGCAGGCCCTCGATTGCCTCTTCACCGCTCCAACCCCTGGGACACCAATGCCAATACCTCGTATCCCATTTACATTTATCCTCGCACCTCATTACCATCCATCTCTTGCTTCGATTGCGCCGTATCGCAAAGCCCTTCCTTTCCGCACCATGTTCAACGTTCTTGGACCCTTGATCAACCCTGCACGTCCTCGTGGAATGGTACTTGGTGTGGCTGAAAAGGAAATTGGCGCCACCTTTGCTCAATCGCTTCGTGATGGTGGCGTCGAGCGTGCGCTCGTCGTTTGCGGTTACGAAGGTCTTGACGAGATCAGTTGCGCGGGACCTACGTGGGCTTGGGAACTAATTGATGGCCAAGTTACAGAGAAGACTCTAACGCCAGAAGATTTCGGACTGGAGAGACATGCACTGTCGAAGGTGGCAGGAGGTGGTCCAGATGAAAATGCAGCGACGTTCAAGCAGCTGCTGAACTCTGGCGAAAACATCCCACCAGAGCTGATTCCAGTTTTGGACTGGGTATGCATGAATGCGTCTGCGCTTCTGGTTGTTGCAGGAGTTGCGCGCGATTTCAAGCATGGTACGCAGCTAGCTAGGGAAAGTATAACATCGGGCAAAGCATGGGAGGCACTCGTCATCTTCCGGGATGCCGGCAAGGCTGCAGCTTCTCAGCTACTATCACCATGGTAAGCTACTGTCAGTCCTGCGTGAATGACTAATCCTCACCATCGTGCACCACCTAGAATCCACCGCGAGGAATAAATATGTTAAAATTTTAGCTTAGCTATCTTTTACACGCGCGCTATCAATTCGTAGCATTCGTCATATCTCTTTAGCCACTACAGATACCAACCGGGTCATCCATGAACACACCTTGAAGTTTTCTTATGCGTCCTCTCTAAGTCGTAGCCTTATTCAACACCTATATATGATGGTTTACACGATGCCGACCATTTCCTCAGACTTGCATTACTATGTTCTACAAGCGATATTAAGCAGTGACGACACTCCAAATATTGATTATCGAGGCCATGGCTACTACGTAAGATAGCGCGTACATGAATTACAATATTGGTATCGTATCATTGACTGAAAGAAGTCGAACTGGCCATCGTAGCCCTAGGTGCGTGCAATCCCTCGCCAGCAACTTTATTCATAGCTCCGTTGATTCCGAAGTTCACTGAACATATCAGATATCTCTTTAGCCTCCCATTCATCTTAGGGAACTCACTATTGCTCTGTTCTAGGACTCAATAAATTTGGCCCATCACACGCAAGATGCACAGGTAGACATCCGTCAGGGATGAGGACGATCTGGACTTTGCTCCCATGGAAGCACGATGAAAGCTGTTCAGTTCGGGACGAACCATGAAGGTATCAGTATCGGATATCGGTAGCAGCTCAGTAATTGTCTGCTACTGCAGTTCAATCAGCGACTCTCTTACTGGGGAATCTACTTATTGACTTTTACCATGCTCCGAACCGACTCCGAGTCTATCGTTGTAACTCATACCTTTACTCCGTAAGTACATTTCTACTATGTTCATCCTTAGGTTCTACTCAATGGGTGTAAGCAACCCTCAGGCAGCATACACTATTTATTCTCGGGCGGATCTATCAAACGTGGGGGATTATTGACAGTGATTCGACGTTGTACTATAGGGTCGTGCTACAGCTCGACTTGTCGGTGCAACTTTCAATCTGGGCATCCGCTCGTACAGTAACTTCTGCCATGAACGAATAAAACGCAGAAGCAATGTGATAATTAATTGCAAAACCTGAAGTTATAGTAAAATCAAAGTATCAGAGCGAGAGCTTATAGATCGAGCTGGTCAATACTCAGTCAATACTCCCTTCGGAGTATCCATCGACTTTGAAAACAGTCTATTTATATCGAGACAGACAACATGAAGAGCCATTTAATTTCGATCGCATAATTTCCTCGTTCCCCTTCTACCCAGTACGGATATATCATTTATGAATGAAGGGCGTTATCCAAGAACTGCTCATAAGTCTGCGACGTCGTCGGGTTGATGGCGAAGGTCATGCCAAGCCTGCAGTGAGCACCGCCGGCTTGTCTGCAAGCGACCCACTGAGTCGAATCGGAAGTGATAGGGACAACAACTGGGGGTGGGACACCGCTAGTGGCATCATGGCTATGAAAGCAATTAGAAATCCAGGTTCTACGCACAGTGGAATAGCTTTGAATGCTTACAATCCAGTATCGAAGCCACCTGGGACACCACCATCAGGAGGAGGGCAGGGAGTGGTGAAAGTGGTGGTAGTAGCAGAGTCTTTTCAAGGCACAAAAAAATGGCAATTGAATTCGTGTCAAAGCTCGCTGATAATGATTAAGATGACTTACGGTTCCTGGTCAAGAAATGGAAGGTGACTGTATCGCCAGCAACGACGCCAGTGATCGACGTTGGGTTGAATGCGAACGTGTTGTTTTCACCAACGTTGACGTCAAAGTTGGCTGCAAGAGCAGAGGTGATGAACGCGGCGGCAGCGACGAAGGAAGTGAAGCGCATTGTGTTGGTCAGAGGATAAAGCAAAGTCAAGTAAGTCTGAGCTCGATATCAAGCTGAGGAGCTGATGATATTCAAGGCCTTGCATCGTAGCCCTTTTATACGCAAAGACAGAGTCAATATTTCGATATTTTTCTGGCCCTTACGCGTACCAGGGTGATCCGTGCAGCGCATCTGAGGCCATTGTGAGAGAACCGGCAAAAACACCTCATGGCGACCTTCCCAAATTATTGGTTAGAATCAGCATAATGACGCCGCATCCGTCCTGCAAGAACATTTATTACACAGAAGAATGAGATGCCGGACCGCAGAACGATAAAAATAATCGCACAAGAGGAGAACGCATGTCTTTTAGTCATTATTATTGCGGGAATGAGTGAGAGAAAGTAATTACGCTTAATGTTGAACACTGGAAACGTTTGTTTTGTAGCCTATGGTGAAGGAATTATTATGCGCCTTCGGGCCCCACGAAGACGAGCCGCCATCAAAAACAATCAAAGCTTGTTTCGCGAAAAGGGCGCAGAAGCGTTCTTTTTGGGAACGGCAGCAAATATCTCCGAAGGAACATACTAACTCCTTGCACTGATTGAATTGAAGGACAGTTGTTGCTGGATATAGAAGGTTCGAGGTTTACTTCACGGTACCGACTGAGAAGATCAACACAGGTACTCACACGAAACCGAGATGCGGACATCCTCAATTATCGAGAGCATGAAGCTAGGGCCTGGTCCTGAAGCGTTCAACCCAACTATGAGGTAGAATTGCGGCCTCCGCGAGCAGGATTAGGCGACAACGACATTCTTGTTTTCCAACCTTGGCATGATTCGGCGTTCATGCAACGTCGCCGGGGGATACTAATGGTTTCTGAGTAAAGGGGTATATCACCTATTCTCATGATCCGAATCAACAGGCATAGGTGCTGATGAACCGCAGCACAATGAGCCGCACGCTCTCACGAAACGCTCGGCGTGAGTAACAGAGCAACACTTTGAGTAGGCCGTCGTATATCCTAAACACTGGTAGAGATGGTGAGCAGGACAATGGCAAGGGGCACATGTAACTAACAAATGCTATTCCAACGGTGAGTTAACTCACTGCTGATTGGGCTACACCACCGCGAATAACAGAGTTGAAGGCGCGGCCCGAACTGAAGGGCTGATATATATGGAGGATATTCCAATACAGCATCGTGGGCTGAACTAGCCGTCATGAGATAGGCATATCCCCAGCTTGACAAAACTGAAGGGGTACAATACCACCAACTATCTCCATGCCACTCTACATTACATCAAGAATCGCTGATGCTGCCGCGTCCTAGCCAAACCCAAGCACATACTTGATCACCAGGCGAATGCATTGCAGCGATACGATTGTATGTCATCGAGCTACTACTGAAATCAAAGAATGTGAAAGGTGGATTCTACCTTCCTGAGGGGAGCGTAAGCTGAAGAGTTGCCAATGATCATGGCAACTTAGACCAAGGCACTTGAGCCGGGCCGCGTAGCCGCAGTAGATTTTTACCTAGACGCGCGCTTGGATAAAAGGTTTAATACTGGAGAAAGAAGGTCTTGGAGTCTACAAGAATACGATCGTTGCTGAACGTGAACGTGGTACCTATTCCAGCTGATTGAAAAATCGTAGCCGCTCTTTCTTGTGGTATTTCGTCTTAATTTCGCCCCCTCCTCGTTTCTACGCTTTACAATTGGGGCGAAAAGGGGAAAATATCAATATCCGACAACGGACGTTGCCCTGCTTTTGAAGTATGCCTCTGCCTGCAGTGGTGACAATCTGGGGCCTATACCGTATACGAGAGGCTTCAAAGCTCGAGTTGAAGCAAGATAGCAGGAACTGCAGCATGCTGACTAATCCAATCTTGTTTCAATCCCCGATTGGCTGGCCAGAGAATTCCACCATCTTTGTGTGTCGAGTCAGAATGTCAAATTGTTTCTAAGCATCGTGCCCATCGACTACCTTATCGTAGTGTATCCCGGACGCCTTCTCATCCTGACTTAGATCACAAGGTAGAATCATGAGTGCGAGCACTTACTCTACATTTAGGAGGTGAAAAGCACCCCGATCTGACCAGATCTTTGTAGTTCTGGATGCCGATTCACTCAATGGGCGACTATTGTTCGCCATACCGAAGAAAGGTGTGTATCTATATCTATAATCGTTGTTTTCAAACATTCAGCCCCGTGGACAGGTCGACTGCACGAGAAGTGCCTATCGCTCCTAGCAGGCGCTGATATACAATTTCGGAGACACAATCGGCTCGATGTGTGTCTTGTCCAGAACCATCCAGTCGCGCTGTGAGTCACAGCGCAGATTATTAACATCCCAGCTTTCTGCTTATCACAGCTCAGAGTTTTCCTCCCTGCCTCCGATATACCATCGTTTGTCGGAAAGGGCAACGTCGATATTGGCATTACCGGGCACGATGTCATCCTTGAAGCACAAATGGAGCCACACGTAACAGAGATCCTCCGTCTCGGCTTTGGAAAATGTGCACTGCAGGTCCAGGTCCCTGAAGCATCAACCCATATACAAACCGTAGACGATCTAGCAGGCAAGAGGGTTGTAACCAGCTTCGAAGTCCTAGCGGGGAAATACTTCATAGAAATCGACCAGAGGATGGGATTAGAAGGAGAGAAAGCGACGAAAATCGAATATGTTGGAGGAAGCGTGGAAGCTGCTTGTGCCTTGGGGCTTGCTGATGGAATCGTTGATCTTGTTGGTGAGTAACATAATAACGGAATTTTCCTCGACATCAGATATTGAAGGTTTGCTTGGTCATGATTTATAGAATCGGGGGATACAATGCGTGCAGCTGGACTGCACGCCATCGCCACCGTCCTCGATACGGAAGCGGTTCTTATCAAATCCACCACTCCTAAACAAAAACATCCCACCTCATCTTCCGATGCATCTCAACCTCCCTACGATGCCTTGATCAAACTCATAACCGCCCGTATCGCCGGTGTGATTGCCGCTAGTAAATACGTCGTATGTGAGTATAATATCCATCGGTCCAAGTTGAGCGAAGCTACTGCTATCACACCGGGACGACGGGCGCCGACGATCGCTCCTTTGGAAGAGGAAGGTTGGGTTGCTGTTAGTTCGATGGTAGAGAAGAACAAAATGGCTAGTGCTATGGATCGGCTAGAAAGTATTGGCGCTGAGGATATTTTGATATTCAATCTGGACAATTGTAGAGTGTAACACGTAGAATATGTCAACCGTTTAAATGGGATGGATTGACTGTGGACTGGGTAGTAGTGGCAAGTGCTGTTGAATAGGTGCGGTTTAAAATTATATGTTCCGAGCAGACGTTTCTAAAACTATACTATTGACTGAGTGCAAAACGGATTAGTGACCTATGGAAGGATGGTTCGGGGAACATGAACATTGAATACCGTTATGCTTTCCGCTTATATCTCACCAACGGCACCTGATACCAATCTGCTTTCTAGTGGAGCCTACTACAGGTGTCCAGCAGTTCTCATCTCAAGATGCTCGGCACTCACTCGTCTGGCCACTACTGTAACGTCATTCACAAGTCATCCCCAAACGGCCCTAAAACCAAATACTCCTCTATGGCTTATACTGCCGCCCACTTGATTCACCCGAACAGGCGAGCAGCGCGTGAATACGTCATTTTATCGACCTGGATAGGCTTCATGCGTATACGGCTCGGTGTATGGAGGTAATATAGTCGGAGGAGGAGGGAGCACATTCCCTAAGCAAGGGTACGAATCATAGGCTATAGCAATCCTTCAGTGAGGTGATCGACTGCGGTTGACGGTACGTCTCTTGACTTGTTGTTGCCTATGTCCGAGATGCGGCCAGCAACTCTGAGTCTTCTCTCCGCTATTTATGACGAAGCTCTAGAATTGCCTGCTGATTCTAAACTCCGGCCCTTCCTTCCCCTATTAACACTAAGTTGTAACGAGGCGTATATTCTAGTGGTATACCACGTAACGGCGCTCTTAAGCTCATCGCCAATCCGTATCTTTCATGAAATCAGTCTTGGTAGATACTAGTATTTGTGAAACAAAGATCACTGAGTAGAGACTCTACTGAGAAGAACGGCCGACTCAACTCTCCACCTCTACGATAATCGTATTATTGTTCCTATATGCACCGGTTTTGAATTTCTACTTCAAAGGGCCTTGTCAATCGGATTCTGTTCAAGGCGCTTAGGGATACCCCTTAAATACCCCTAAATCGAAGTCCAGTCTGAATAGATGGGCATTGCTCTCAAGGTACCTATTGGGATTTCAGTGTATTATCATCTTGATTCCTCAGTTAAACTCAGGATTATGTCGTCGCCGCCGATTACCAATGAGGAATATCAGCAGAGGCACGAGAGGAAGGTAGTGTAATACGTAACCCTACATATTGATATAGAGTCACGACTCAATCTATCTTAAGCTGTACACGATTACATAAAAAATCTCTTTTTGCACTGAACCATCATAACGCCTGAGTAGCTCAACTCCCTCTGACATGGTAGCTGTCCCCTATCAGTAGGGATATCAACTGAACCTCGCGTCACGGTTACTGACGCTCCCTTTCTACTCGCGGTCGACATCCTCGTGACACGGTCGCGTAACAATGGTGGCATCTCCGTGGATGTCGACCAGTTTCAACCTACTCCGGCGTTCCTACGCTGTACTTCCGACTCTACGGCGCCATGCGCTGAATCCTGCTCATGGATATAATTCTCCTCTCGCGGCGCTATGCGCTGGCACCCGCTCTTCGAAAGATTCTGAATCATCGAATATCGGCGTTTCTGCGCTGTACGTTCTAGTACTCACGGCGCCATACGCTGAATCTCACCCATGAGTATGAACTTCCTCTTACGGCGCTACGCGCTGGCATTCCTCTCTTCGGAAGATTCTGAATCATCGAATATCGGCGTTCTTACGCTGTACGTTCTAATACTCGCGGCGCCATACACTGAATATCGTTCATGTGTATGAACTTCCTCTTACGGCGCTATGCGCTGGCATCCCTCTCTTCAGGAAGTCGTGAGACGCTGAATATCGGCGTTATTGCGCTGTCTCTCTATTCTTACTCTCTACGGCGTCCTACGCTGTTAAATCTCTAGCGACCTTACAAATCCTGTTAGTCATGATCTCCTCTCCCACTGACTCGAAGTCAGACGTCCATTGCGCTGAATTTTCGGCGCGAAGTTCCAACGAGAACTTGATGATTGAAACGAAGACTGGGGGGCCCTTGAATATTCAATATAACTCGATGAGTATTTAAGTCGAGACGATGCGTTTCGACTTCAGCATGTCTAGAAGATCTCCTAACATCAACCCCTCGTCTCGCGTCTCCCCCGTACCCCCACACTCCAACGCTCGTTATCCTACTTCGAGTTCTCGACGCTCCTCAGGACAGCCCGATAAAGATAAGGTCCGGGACCTCACCCCCGTAGCCTCTCCCTTAGCTGGGTCAACGCCCGAGAATGTTTCTCCTCCTCGCTCTCTAACTAAGGACTTATTGTCAACGGCGATGACGGACCTGCGTTCCGCTGATGTTCCCTCAACTTCGGTGGAGGATATTGTGACTACGAAGGAAGAGGACAAAACTGCTAATTATCCTCGGGGCACCGTAATATTGAACTCCCCCCGCGGAGATTCTAACTCGCTACCTCTACCTTCTACGATCACTAGAGGAGTATCGACCGCGAGGTTCGCCGCTCATAATCTTTCACGAGACGAAGTCGCGTCCGGAACTCCTTCCCCTACTCCATCGCTCAAGTCACTAACACGAGAGGATTCTCAAATCCCCGAGTCATCGTTACTTTTAGCAAGGACCGCGACGAATCTTCCCGAGCAGCTTTTCTTAGGTTCGATGAGGACTTTGAATATACTCATAGAGCCCATAGCAGACTCTATAGAGCGTTATCACGTCTCCGAAGCTGATGAAGAGGATCCTTTGGTTCCTTACGGCGCGAGAGACGGAATACTTCCCGGACAGACGCCGGAATTCTCCCAACTATTCCGCTACGTACTTCTACGATGGTCCTCGCCGCATAAGTTGTTGTTCTGGAACAACTTGTCGCACGACCTAGTAGATCTATTGATCGATAACCTCGCGGCGAAGGACTATCTACGTCGGCAAGCCGGCGGTGCGACGTTATACTCTGTGCATAGCAAAATTTTAGAGCCGTATAGTCACGCTGTACTCGCTCTACAACAGATTCTGGAGTCTCTAAACACTCTAAGGGGTATCCCTCCGAAACAAGGTTTCTCCTTAGATCCAAATTACCTTCTGATACGAATGTTGGAGGACCAGCCCGATCGGAATCGAGCGGACATAGCCTTCTCCTCGCTAACGCTACGAATGAAATCGGCGATTAATTTTATCGCTGCGCAATTACAGAGGTACTTTCGCGCCTTTAAAGGACGTGACGAAGACACTGCCTCTACCATATCATATTCCTCTACGGGCACTTATCGACGTTCCCAATTCGGTACTCGTTCCCCCAAGACTGAGTTAGCTAAACTTCTCACTCTTCCTGCCTACCGCAAGGCCGTACCCGCTCGCGCTGACCAGACCGCGGATGATTTAGTTCGAGAGTATACTTCGACTGAGGATTATCGACAGCTAATGTCTGTGGAAGCCGCAGTATCTCTACCCAAGGAGCCCTCTATATCGACTTGGGTAGCGTCGCAGAGGAGACCGACTTCAGCTCCTAAGACTGCCCAATTCGCGCCTGAACCGGTAGTCATTCCTCCGTCTACCTCAACCCATCCAGTCAGTTTCATTCCGGGACTAGGACGTCTACCCACGTCCGTCGCTGCTAGGCGATCTCCTTCTGGGGGGCCATTGTCGCGACCGACGGATGAATTTTCACGACAGACTCCTCCTCACTTGCGTAGTGAACCTAACACCAGGCGCAGTTCGCCTGATCGACGTGATTATTCTAGATCTCCTGACAGAGGCAGGAGACGTGATCGCAATACGGACCTCAGGGATTTCGAGCGACAAAGGAATCTTGACGCGCCTCCAGGAAGCGAGGACTTACGAGGAAATCCTACAGGTGAACCCGAAGATCCCACTCCCCCGGCGTTAACCGCTGCATCTACTCTACCGTCTCGAGGTTCCGAACCCTGGCAGATCAATCGTAAATTACCCCCGTCGATCCTACCTACGTGGAACGGGGATGGCAAGACCTTAATCGACTTCCTGATTAGCATGAGTGGATTCCTACACCTCGGCCCGCAATTGACTCAAGATATCGCCAATATCACTCCTACTCTATTCCAAGGTTTAGCTCTGGATTGGTACATTTCCTTACCCCCGGATGACAAGATGGAAATGACATTATCATTCAACAATCTACTATACTATGTACGAAGGCAATTCATGTCTTCGGCGTGGATGAATGAACGAACTCAGGAATTCGAGGAAATGAGGTTCAGACAGAAATCCCACTCGTCCGAGACCCCTCTTCACTTCATGCAAAGACGATCCCGTTACGCGAGCATATTATACCCGCAGGAAGATGAAGATACTGCCACCGTACACCGTATAATCCGTACTCAACCTAGTTCCTGGGATTCTTTAATCAACGCTGAAACGTGCCCGAACGTGACTATTCTCTTCTCTAAAGTTCTCGCGCTGGAACGTAGCCTTGTATCCTCCTGGATTCGCGATCTACAGATAGATCGAGTAGTCAATTCTACTCTCTCTAACGCGAACTCTCGACGCTATGGATCGTTCAAGGCTTCGGCGCATACCGTAGAGGAAGAGGATTTAGACCCTCCTGCTGAGCTAACCCTAGAAGCGGACCTAGCTAACAAGAGGAGTAGTAGAAATCGCCCGAAGTGGCCTAGAGGAGGAACTTGGAAGGGCTACTCGTTTAGTCGAGACGATTCTCGATCATCGGAAACGAAACCCAAGGGCGGCTGCTTTATCTGTACGAGTCCCTTACATTTCTTCAAGGACTGTAGACACTTCGGTCGTTGGGAAGCGATGAAGGACGCCATGATCGCCGAAGGTGCGATCGACGAAGAGGACGTTAGACTAGCTGAACAAGAATACGCTGTCATGTTAGCTGAATTCCAAACCCCTACCGCCTACTCGTCGTCCGAGTCTAAGCTAAATCTCTCATCAATCGTAAACCCTCTGCTCAAACCGAATAGAAGTTATCGGCGACGCCTATCTAAGCTTCCTAAAGGAAAACAACGAATGCTAGAAGACGAGGAAATTTCATCTAACGCGTTCGCGATCGAATCGTATAACGACTCCTTGGAGTCTTTCAGCGTAGAAAACGCCGAGTCTCACGAACTACTATCCTCGGAATCGACTGAGCCTCGTCCTTCGTCCAGTTCCTTGAAAATTGAATCTCCTGTCGTGATAAACATGAATCGAAAGCATCGCAGACCCGAAGGATTCGGTGCTGTGGGCATTCGAGCTCTACACGTCTCTGCGAGAGTGGAATCTCTGTCCGCCGATCCTATCACCGCTCGCCTCGATTCGGGCGCCGACATAACACTTATATCGGAAGATTACTGGCGATCTATGAGTCCCCTTCCTCAGCCACGTCAAGGAATGAAGATTCAACTCTATCAACTTACGAAGTCTGCGGAACTACTGGGCTACGTAAACCTCTCCGTATACATGACCACGAAGACAGGGGAAATTCTGCGATTTCCTACAGAAGCTTATATAGTCAAGAATATGCGCGTACCTCTACTGCTAGGAGAAGATTTCCAGACGAGTTATGAATTCAACGTATTCCGCAACGCATCAAGCGATTGCGAGATTGTTCCTGGCAATTCTGAGTACCGTATTGCGGCCTCTACGTCGAATCGGAAACCGTTAGGATTCACCATCCGTAAAGCCTTCCTAGGCAATGTCTACCTCCGTCATGGAATCTCCAAGAGAAGGAAACGTAATCCTGTCGTGGAGTCCATGCCTTCTACTCCCGTCCTAGCCAAAACTACGACAATAATCAACGCCGGTATGGTATCTAACGTCCAGATCGACTCGTCCCTGGAAGGGGAGTCGGAATGGATCGTAGAAAAGATGCTTATCTCGAACGAAGCTGACTCTGTCGCCGTAGCCCCAACTACTATCGTCTCCTCCGCGTACCCATACATTCCTATTGCTAACCCTTCTACGCGTCCGGTAATAATACACAAGGGCGACGTTGTAGGATGGTTACATCGTCCGAATTCCTACTGTGACTCCCCTCGATCTGAAGAAGATTATCTTCGATTCTCCTTAACCGCGGAATCCCTGAAGCGAGTCATTACTGACTCCCGAGTCTCGGCGTCTACAGGCGCTGACAACGCTAGTGATACGGAATCGGAGAAGTGGGGTCCTAAGACTACCGCCGTTCCTGAAGATCCTTCTCCTCTAGACGTGACTCAAGCCGTAAAGCTAGGACCTGATATACCGGAAATTATCCGTCCACGGCTAATGAACGTACTACGTCGTAATGCTTCAGCCTTTGGACTGGGAGATAGATTAGGCAAGGTAGATCTGAAAGCGAACATTCCACTTAAGACTGGCACTCAACCTATATCCATGCCGATGTATGGCTCCTCGCCTGCAAAAAAGGAGTTCATAGATTCGCAACTAAACAAATGGTTCAAGGCGGAGGTCATAGAAAAATCGACCAGCCCTTGGGGATTTCCTTGTCTAGTAATTTATAGGAACGGCAAACCTCGACTCGTAATCGACTATCGGAAACTCAATGCGAATACGATCGCGGATGAATTCCCTATACCACGTCAATCTGAAATAATACAATCTTTATCTGGCGCTCAAGTCATTTCTTCATTCGATGCTCTAGCCGGATTCACTCAAATAGAAATGGAAGAGGAGTCCAAACCTCTAACCGCGTTCAGATCACATAGAGGCTTGTTCCAGTTTAAACGAATGCCTTTCGGCTTACGAAACGGTCCTTCCATATTTCAGCGACTGATGCAAGAGATCCTCTCCCCATTCCTATGGATATTCGCGCTTGTCTACATCGACGATATCGTGGTTTACTCTCGTTCATGGGATGACCATCTGTTACATCTCGACGCAGTACTCAGCGCCATAGCTAAGTCCGGTCTAACTCTAGCCCCTTCAAAGTGTTATATTGGCTGGTCATCAATATTGCTATTAGGACAGAAGGTTTCTCGTCTAGGTCTCTCTACTCACAAGGAGAAGACTCGAGCAGTCCTGGAATTTGCTCGGCCGTCTTCGGTACAAGAACTACAACGATACCTGGGAATGGTCGTCTACTTTTCTTCCTACATTCCTCACTATTCCCATATAGCGTCGCCTCTTTTTACCCTTCTAAAGAAAGGCTCCCGCTGGACATGGACGGCGGAACACGAAATAGCCTTTCAGAATACCCGGAACGCGCTTATGCAGGCGCCTGTGTTAGGCCATCCAATACAAGGATCGCCTTATCGATTATATACTGACGCCTCCGATTACGCTCTGGGCGCTAGCTTGCAACAAATTCAATCTATACGCATAGGAGACCTGAAAGATACCAACACTTATAAGACACTCCTACAAGCGTATAAGGACAACAAACCAATACCCTCACTGATTACAAATCTTCCCTCCGGGCATGAGGAAATGAAACCGCCGCAGGAAAATTGGAGTACGAACTTCGAAGATACTCTCGTTCGAGTCGAACGAGTGATAGCTTACTGGAGTCGTACTCTCAAGCCTGCGGAGCGTAATTACAGCGCCACGGAACGAGAAGCCTTGGGAGCTAAGGAAGCTCTAGTCAAATTTCAGCCCTTCATTGAGGGCGAACGGATCACTCTTATTACGGACCACGCTGCCCTACAATGGGCCAAAGTCTACGAGAACAACAATCGTCGGCTTGCGGCGTGGGGAGCAGTATTCGCGGCATATCCAGGACTCAAGATAGTACACCGACAAGGTCGAGTTCATTCTAACGTAGATCCGCTCTCAAGGATACCCCGCAAGCCGCACCACGATTCCCCTTCCCGAGATACCTTAGATGCGATAACTCCGAGCGAAGACAAATTGCGGATAGCCCAAGATGCTGAAGAACGCAAACACCAAGCCAAGAAGGCTGCCTTCTCAGTATGGTGGTGGGAGGAAGCTATTACCAAGGAGACAAATGCCGTTGAAACCCGGAGCAAGACGAAACGGAACATCTCTAATCTCGAACCGGCGTCGAACGCTGATTTAGATACCAAGAAATCGAACGTCTCCTCCTCGAACGAAGACGAATCTGAACGTGAGGATCATTGGACTTACCCCGACGGAATATCTCCCCAACCCAACTTTCCTGACGAAGATTCTTCTCGTCTACCTCATCTACTCGTCGCTGTAGACCCTGATTTTACTAAAAAGTGGTCGAACGGCTACGAGGAAGACCCCTACTTCTCGAAAAAATTAATTGCCGCGCGGGAAGAACTTGAACATCCGGATAGAATACTCACCCCTTCACGTTTCCAACTCAGTCCTAATGGACTCCTGTACTTCGTTAATGCGGATTGGCAATATCGACTATGCGTGCCTTCCGCTTTAATCGCCTACGTTCTTAATCATATACACAATGCCGCCGAAGAAAGCGCCCATGCCGGTCCGCGACGATTTACGGCTAGACTACGGGAATTCTTCTTCTGGCCGACTCTAGCTAAGGATGCAGAGGAATTCGCTCGTACCTGCGATGTCTGTCAGAAAATTAAGGTCGATCGACGAGGCGCTATGGGAGGATTACGTCCTGCTCATATTCCTGCTCGCCCCTTTGAAACCGTCTCCTTAGATCTCATCACCGGACTACCTGAATCAGGCAAGGAAGGGTATACCGCGATATTAGTCGTGGTTGATAAACTCACCAAATACGCTGTCCTCACGGCGACCCACAACTCTCTGAATCAAGAAGGCTTCGCGCGTATATTCTTCGATCGAATAGTTAACATCTACGGCCTTCCGTTACGCATAATTTGTGACCGGGATAAAAGATGGACCGCAGCCTTCTGGAGATCTCTTGTCAAGAGATATGGAAGTCATTTAGCTCTATCCTCCGCGCACCATCCTCAAACTGATGGGCAAACTGAGATTCTAAACGCGACGATAGAAACTATGCTGCGCGGTTACGTCTCGCAAAATCGATCTTCTTGGGCCGACTTTGTAAGCACGCTAGCTTTCGCTTACAATTCGGCTGTACATTCTTCGTCGGGATATCGTCCTGATTTCCTTCTCTTCGGATATCGTCCACTACAATCTCTAGCGCCTATACTGGATAACCAGGATCCATCAAACCGACCCTTTTTGCCTAGTCAGACTGCAGAAGAATTCTCTGAAAACATCGATCATCATCGCGAGCTAGCTCGTGATTCTCTGGTACGAGCCTTGGAACGTCAAGCTAAAGCTTATAATTCGGGACGCAGACCGGTAGAGTCTATCGAACCAGGGGATTTGGTCTTAGTAAACCCTCATTCGTTGCAGCTGGTAGAAGTCGAAGGTACAGGTCGCAAGCTCGTACAAAGAATGATAGGTCCGTTCGAAGTCCTTGAGAAGATCAACCCTATGGTCTATCGACTTAGACTACCAACCAACTACCCCATGCATTCAGTCATCAACCTATCCCATCTTCGGCGATATCGTCCGTCTAATCCGAAATTTGGCCAACGCGTAGAATTACCCTCCACTCGAGACATCACCCCCGCGAGCGAAGAGTGGGAATTAGAGAAAATCATAGGTCATCGAATCTCTTCGCGAGCTACGGGACGAAAGCGTTTATACTTAATCCGTTGGAAAGGACTAGACGCCTCGGAGGACACTTGGTTATCTGAAACTGAATTAAGAAACGCCCCCGAAATACTACGCGCCTATAACAAAGGATTACCGTAATCTATTGATTAGATAATGTTCTTCTGGGAATCCAATCTTGATAATCAACGATTCATCTCTAGCAATAACCTTCATGTTGAACTCTCTCGAAATCGATCATCTGTTATACGATACCCCTCGTCTGCTTCCAGATGCCGGATATTACAACGATCCAGGCATCATTCCCTCCTTCGCGCTGTACCTGCCATCGGAAGGACAGTTACAAGGCTCCTTCGATGTGAAGGGCCACGGTAGACGATTCAATGTGTGGTCCTTGAACTCTGCGAAACTACCCTACTACCCTGGAAACAAGGAGAAGGGGTTACACCGAGAATGGATTTCCAGCGTGGTCAAACGCTTTGACGGACACTTAGGACCTTTCGACGCGACTTACAATCCCCAAGTTTTCGACGCGAACCGTCCTTATTTACCCTACATTCGGCGGCTCGCCGCTGTTAACATTCGAAACTCATCGTTACCTGAATTCCAATCCATTCTAAACCAGCGGTCCCTATGGATACCTAGCGACGCGAACATCGCCAAGTTCGGCGCTGTATCTACAAACTATTTAGACGAATTGAAGAGACGTCGTCGGGAGATTCTAGAAGCAATCGACGAGAAATGGGACGTTCTCAATCGCCCTGACTCTTTGTCTCACGTCTGGACAAATCGACCCGGTTATCCGTCGTTCGACGACATTGACGGGTTGAATCGTCAACTCTCTTTCGAATTCGTTTTGGACCGATTGACGGAAGTACAGCGAGGTATTAAGGAGATGGATGGGTTCCTTAGATATCTGAACCAGCGACTTAAAATCCTCCCAATGAATTCCAAGTCCTTCCTACGCCAGACGGTCATTCCCTGTGACGAATCGAGCGTTGGCGTCTGGTTAACAGACGACACCTCCCCCGAACTACAGTATTTCCTGGGCGGCGAGAGCGGAGTACCGTGTTATACTATTCACGAGTACTGCGCTACTGAATCTAACTGTTATCACTCCAAGTGCTATGATCTACTATCCCCGAAACATTACATCTACCCTTATGTGACCGTCGATTCTGCAACTCGAAAGGAACTAATTGAACGTTCGGATGAATCTTACCTCGCCGACCACGGACGAGTGCCGCTACCGCGGCTACATAGTCCTCTCCCTTCGTCCCGCTCCTTATCTCAACGACAAGGATATCGGCGTCCCGCTTTAATGTCTCAACGAGATCGTGACTTCTATACACTGCCAGACCCCCTCTCTCGACAAACTCCTTCCCCCCGTCCTATTCGTCCCTCACATGATGACTCTGTCAAGGGCAAGAACAAGGATCCCTACCTCTCTAACGTTGAGGATGAGTTTGAAATGATCGAAGATGACGTCTCGGAATTGAAGGAATTACCTTGGCTGTCCCCTCCTCGCATCGCCTCCCCTAGCCGAACATGTTATACCAATTGGATGTCCGATCAGGAGAATGGTCGACTGACTATCTCTCAAACCTATCGACGTGTCTCTCCTTCGGATCATGCGGAAGAATGGTTCGATCGAGCGAACGGTCGAAGATTGTATCTAGAGAAGGGAGATATCGAGTTGTTTAATACAGGAGGAGATCGATTTGGACAACCCGCTCCCGAATGCCCCTATCTCATTTACGACGAGAAGCTAAAAAAGAATTACCGCGTACAAGATTCTCGTTGGATCTATAAGAGCATAAATCCAGAAGCAGGATATCGTGACGTTATTCCCCCGTCTCGATCCTCTCACAAATCTTCCGCTACAGAAGTAGGAAGTTCTCTTCTCTTCTCAAACGTAACCTCTACTCGTTCTCGTGAGGAAATTACCCTTGAGTCGGAAGAATGTCTGCTTCCTCCTCTACTACACTCTCGATCCCCTTCCCCCGAAGCTATATTGCAAGATGAGGGCTCTAACGCGCCTCCCTACGAGCCCGTCTTCTGCGAGAGCGTTGCCGGGAACGATCGAGACTCTGTCGAGATCCTCGCCGAAGCTGGATTCTCACCCCTTTATCATGAATTCCCGTTCGTACAATCGCGTTATTGGCGTATAGATGTAACCCCCTCCAACGTGTGTTCATTCGACGATCTAAAATCAGTCTTCCTCGAACACTCCGCCGTATCCCGAATTCGCGTTAGCCAAGCGTTACGGACTTGGAAGGAGGAAACTCCAGTATTTTGGTTATGTTTCGACTCCGTACAGGAGGCCTTACGTGCTCGAGGATATCTATCCGGAACGGGATCTGACTCCTCTGGTTTCACCGGACCCCTAGTCCCGGAAGAAATTTATATCCTAGCCTTAAACGAGGTCCGACAACCTACGAAAAGGCCACACAGTCCTAATAATGCTTGGAACCTACCCATCGGATACGACGGACCTCCCGAACCTTCCACCCCTCCTTTTGATTCCTCTCCTAAACGTTCCGTTCGATCCCCCATCAGCCCATCAGAGATTCATAATTCCAAACGCACCAAGTTAGATTCATCCTCTCCTATCGGGAAACTTGACTCCGCTGGCTCAATACCGTTGGCGACTCGTATCGCTGAATCTTCCACCGACAGTTACGTAGTCGACGGACCGTCTCAAGAGAGCAGAGATCTTAGACAGCGATTACTTCCATCCGTCAGCCTCCAAGAACGGCTAGAATCTAACGACTACATTGAGTCTGAATCAGACGTCACGCAAAGACGACCTCATAAGCGTGGCGCGAAGAGTCGCGCTAAACACAACCAGGAATGGTTACGGAAGAGACAGAATCGCTACGAACAATATTCCTCTTGAACATCTCCTCTGACTACCTAAAAGTTTTTCCTTTTCTTCTTTTCCTTTTCTCTCTTCACTCTTATACTTCTTGTCTGATTGATCGCGACTGGGGGGCACTGTAATACGTAACCCTACATATTGATATAGAGTCACGACTCAATCTATCTTAAGCTGTACACGATTACATAAAAAATCTCTTTTTGCACTGAACCATCATAACGCCTGAGTAGCTCAACTCCCTCTGACATGGTAGCTGTCCCCTATCAGTAGGGATATCAACTGAACCTCGCGTCACGGTTACTGACGCTCCCTTTCTACTCGCGGTCGACATCCTCGTGACACGGTCGCGTAACAGGTAGATACCCAGCAAAGGCCGAACTAGGGCTCGATATACCAGATCTAGATTTCGGAAGAGGCATTGCACAGCGAAACACACAGGTGAAAACTGACGGATTGTACGTTCCAGCTATGATCTGGATAACTGCGAGTTGCATGATATGGGATCTCGCCTCCTTGCAGACAGATCATCTTAACGGGACAGATTGGCGCTATCCTGTTAGATGGGCTATATATACGTGTACTTCTGCCCGATGCTCACCCCTTTGATGGCCCAATTCAAGAAAGGGGCCCCAAGATCTCTTCTATAATCGGGCCTGCTGAACGAGGGGTCGAGGTCCACGGAGATGATTGGCGGCATCGTGTTCGTTATGGACGTGGCCGCTCATGTGATGGCCCCTACTGCATACACGATCCAAATGATAGTGAGAGTCTACCAATGATATGAATAGAAAGACAAGACTTCGAGAATTGCTAGGATGCCGTAACTTGGAGACAACGAGGACGATATTGTCTAGGCTGCCGGGGGTACGGGAGCTATTTACCGAATTACCGGAGATCGATGCAGGTTTTTGGGGGTTGTATTGCACGGGCTCTAGCCTCCAACGACAGAGATTCGCCCACCGATCAGCATCCTATGAACTACGTATCTTACGGAAGTGTATTCACATTTTTTGGGGGGAGAATGTTTCGCAGCGGTTTGTGCGGTCAATCAAATACTACGGATGAAGGAGGTCCAGACGGGAATCAGTTATTGTACGGGCCATGGAATGCATAATTGAGACATACCTTGATGGTGTCAAGTGTGCATGAGCGTAACGCTGGAATATTGTCTATATCAGGATGTATATTCTCACAACTCTGGAGCTAACAACTCTTTGGCGTTGATCTGCGACACCTCATGGAGGGTATCAACGTGAGAACAATCCAGCGTGAAATGAGTGAAGAGGTAGTACAGCACGTACATAGGCGTTTCCATTTAGGCGTTGTAATTGCTCAAGTCAGCGGTAGTAACCTATCTTGACGCGTATAGCATCGCATCGATGAGATTGTAACCGTCTACATGGCAGCACAATTGGTAGTATGAAGCCTAGTTTACGACGTATCAACACTTTTGAAAAGAGAGGAACGCTGGCATGGGCTAGCATCATATTGGTCTTTGAGGGGATACGGGTTGCCCAAGCGGGAGCTATCACTACACATATCCTCCCTAACGCTACTGTTGGCCATCGGTACACCTCTTCTTTTACAGATTGGAGAGCCCAAGTGGTACGAATAGCTGAGGAACATGTGCTTCATGGTCGGTCTCAGGTCCCAGTAGTGACCAGGTTACCCTGAAAGTATTCGGTACCTTCCAGTGTCCATTGGAGTCAGGCACCCGAAAACAGACAACATTTGCTGCTGATAAAGTGGCGGAATCCAGGTCGAAAGGCTGTTATAGTCCCGTGAAATTTGGATTTTATACTTAGAATATAAAGGTACAGAAGTTCAAAGTACTTACCCTTTGCTATGCGATCCTCATCTGAGCTTCACCTGCGGATACGAATGTCGCCATGGATCTGTATTTATCTTTGCATAACAGATCCGCAAAGCCTGACAGACCCACGAGGAGCCTTAGCATAGGACGTAGATAAGAAACATACGTCGGATTTGAATATGGAAAGCGATGTTTGGACATGGCCAAGTTTGAATTGATATATTCACTACAAAATCATCACTAGATTATAATTCAGCGGAATGATGACTTACCGATGGCGAACCCGAGCCTACCTCAGCAATGCGTATGTGAAGAGTTTGTTTGGCCGTACTTGCACCCGTGGCGGCTTTCCGTCCTCCACGTGGTACGGAACGAACAGAGCAACCTGAACTGAGACAAACCACATATTCGAACAACCTGGTCAAGATACAAGGTCAACTCTCTCAATTACACCAACGACAAGTCTGACATCGTTCCATAGGCAAAAGTTTAATACATATCAAAGCCAGAAAATCGATTTCGTGTTCACGGGACCACTGCAAGTCAGCACGGGGTCATTCATTAACCAGGTTTACGAGGGCCCCTGGATGTCGATGATGGGGTATATAGCTGCATCCCCTATCGCATCCTGCAAACCGTCAACAAAAATGATCCAACAGTCAATAATTCGATCACTTTTCGTTGTTTGAACTAAGGTTAACCTGAACATCCCCCCCCGCCCCGTCTTTTTGACAAAACGTTTCAAAATTGTCGACTTGTTCATGTTTCGCCCAACTACTGTTTCCGCGCCCAATTTCTATCTTCCCACCTACAGTTCACTTCTAGCACACACGAAGACGACGAGATCATATTGCTAGTTGCATATGCACACCCGGGGTATCTACCACATCCTTTCCTCAACATATGATTGTGATTCAGCGCCACTATCCCGATCACCATACTGGGATTTACGTTCCCTGATAATCCTCCATAGTGATGATTTCTGGGCCTGTCAAGCTCTGCCAGTGGCGTAGATGTTACATGCTCACATGGTTACACATGCTGAAGGGACCCTAGCATTGATCGATGTCCCGTACCTTCCTGTCCTCTTCGAGTGCTTATCTTCAGGTACCACGGCATTTAATGGATGGTCCAGCCTGACATATGAATCGTTCATAAACTCCCGTTGAAACGTATAGCTTGGATACACTCCCATCAGTTACCCCCTCCTGGTCTCATACCCATTTGCCGTGCGCCATATATCATGGCCAACTTCCCAATTGACACGGCTCAGATTGTTGCATTGTTTCTGGAGTCGGTGCTCTATGGTATGTACACTTTCCTCCTCCTCCTCCTCCCCTTCGGAACCGCGCGCTTGAAACTTATCCGATATCTCTCTCTCTCTATGAAGGGATCTACCTCGTCACCTTCGTAGCCTGTACGAAGGCCCTCCTATGGTCTAACGGCAGACTAAAGTCATGGGCCGCGATGAACAAAGGCATGCTCATCGCCTCACTAGCAATGCTAGTCTTCGCCACGCTCGACATCGGTTTCGGTCTTCGCAACAATATCGACGCTTTCATTCTTTTCCAAGGAGATCCAGAAACGCATTTCGATGATATAGGTCATTGGCTTAATGTAATGAAGATGGTGGATTATGTTGCACAGACATTCATCGGTGATTCGATATTGGTGCGTTTTGGGGATAAAATCCAAAGGTTGTGTGGATCACTAACTGATTGGTGGTTCAAGCTATACCGGTGTTTCGTCGTCTATGATAGTAATTGGTGGATCATAATCTTGCCGACGATGTTGTGGTTAGGAACGACAGGTCCGTGCTCTTCGTCTGACTCTCGTTCCTGACGTTCATCTGTTACTGCTCATCGTAGTCTGTGGTGTAATGACTTGCTACATCGAAGCATCAATAGGCACCGGCGCTCTAAGCCAATCAAAACTCAAACCATTCATCACCAGCATGCTAGTGTTAACACTCGCTACGAACGTTCTGACAACAGGTCAACAATCCATCTTCTCTCTCTCTCTCTCTCATACACCTTCCGCTCGATCTAACATCCACCTCGATCTCCCTTAGGCCTGATCGTTTTCCGAATATGGAGAGTCGACGCCAAAGTCAGCCGGTTCCGCTCCTTGACTGGGTCTTACAGCCCACTCAACAGAGTGATGCGCGTGTTGATCGAGTCAGGACTCATCTATACCACGGCGATCCTCATCCTCTTCGGTACCTACCTCGCCGATAGCAATGCCATACTAGCAGTATCAGACGCTGTACGTCCCCCTTTATCTTCCCTCTCTACCAATCACCTAATCGCTTATCATCATCATCACCTAAATCACAACCTCAGGTCGTCCAAATAATCGGCATCACCTTCAATCTCATCATCATCAGCACAGACAGAGCACGCAAATCCTCCGGAAGCCAGATCGAACATATGCCTTCCCAAGCAGGAGTATCGATAAACGGTTCGCTCCCTCTACACATGTTAAACATCCAGACCGAGGTCTCCGTGCAGAGACACCGAGATCCTCCCGATATCGCCAGTACCATCTCGACGAATAAACATGCTCAGGAATTGGAGAAGGAACCGTCGTGGTCGTGATGCATACTTTCACAGTGTGGCAGTGTGGTTTACGTTTTTGTTCTTCTCTGGGGTATATTTATGCATATGGTTGTAATCTGGTGGGCAGTTAATCTTCTCCCTCTCTTCTTTGCAATCCGTTCGTTAAAATCGACCGAGGGCAAAATTGAAATCGTTGTAATTTTATCGTTCATGTAACTTAGTGATCTTTTGTTTCGACCGGCCGCCTTGGGTTTTTATTGTGTTTTTCCAGGCCCCCCCCCCGTCCCCTGCCCACGATATATACATATTATACTTATAGCACGCACACCGTACCGGATAGATGAAAATGAACCACCTAACGTCTACGAGTTATCTCATTATCAGCGATCATGTTATAGAGAGTAATCCATTCATTCATTCATTCATTCACTTCCAATACCTGTACTAAACTCCCAAAGTTCCCGAATGAATCCCAACTGATACCAGCACCAGGCACACGCATCCGTAAATTAAATGAATCACGCATTACGCAATACGCATTACTCCCGATCGTGGCTGGCATCACTGCATCACTGCAAAAAAACCCCTTTGCCGATCCATCACACCTCAGGCCTCACACCTCACACATCACATCAGCAAAGCAGGGTACCGGTAAAGAGATGATGATGAAAAGATATATTACTAGTACTAGTACAATATACCACTAAAATCACCGCCACCCGCTACCCACCATCCCGCTCTGGTCTGTTACTGTTAAACTGTTAGTTTTTGACGGAAGGGGAAGGGTACGTAGAAGGGGGGTTTCATATATATATATATACTTATGTTGTACCTTAGGTATCATTGATTAAAGGGAAAGGGGCCGATGCTGATGCCAGGTCGAAAAACTCTTCCTTCCTTCTTCGTTTTGTTTTAGTGGGGGTAGAACTCCAGTTTCCGTCTTTGTTGATAAATAAGAACGAGGCCTGAGGGTATATACTATGTAAGAAAACATATTAGATAGCCATGGTTATATCTAATGTATGAATAACCGAGTGAGGTATCCACGGGAGAAAAGGAGGCCGTAACGCGTAAACAATGAAATCAAACAAACAAGTAATATACGGAAAATATATGGATATGGATACAGAGTTCAACGAGATGCAAGTCCGTGTATTTGGATATAGATTAGAGAAGGTCGCGGGGGAGGATGTGGGTGCACTGGCAGTGATGCGATGCGATGCGACGATAAAGTGGAGGCTGGGAACGATGACATCAGCAATCAACGGAAAAGTATATATCGGGAACAAAGCAAAGACGTCCGTCCCTCGGAAAAGCAATCGAATGAGGGTTAGGGTGTACCTATGCAGTCAACCGTCTGACAGCTGCAGGCCTCCGCCAAACACCTTCCCATTCCTGTAAGGCTTTCACGAAACCTGCGTTTGGTTTTACACATGCACGTTTTCTCTTGAGGAGTGCGTGCGCCGAATCAAAGGACATGCCGAGGTTTCGAATGAGATATGCGATGACTATAGCCGGACTACGCGATACACCCTGATAATTCAATTGTCAGCTACATGAAAAGCATATAGGCTGGTGATACGCACCTGCTGACAATGGACCAAGACGCTCCGTCCGCTCCTCAACGCCCCGTCGATATGATTACATACAGCTTCGAGGTGGGGCTTTAAGTCGGTAGTGGTCTGGTCGAGGATTTGGATGCGGTAGCAGTTGAACCCGTCTTTTTCTGAGAGTGGGAGCCAGGGTGCGTCGAGGACTTGGACGAGATGGGTGATGTGATGTTGGAGGAGGAGTTCTTTGTCGTTGACGGCGGATAGGGAGCCTACGTAGAGTGCGCCGGTTGTGGCTCCCGGGTTGGATGGCAAGGGTGATGGAGGTAAGATCTGGTGCATCGGCGTGCACATCGCTTGCATGACTTGAGGTGGAAGGTTGTCGAAGCGAATCATGATGATGATGAGTGAGACGAAAGAAAGGAGTTGATGGTTGTTGGATGGGTGTTGACCACAAGGGTATTTGAGGGAGACATACCCCCGAAAGTTAAATACCGAATTTTTTTTTTGCTTGTGGGACTGTGGAGTTTCACCGAAAGTTAAGAATTGCAAGAGTTGTGGGCCTCGAAGCTTGCATCGAGATATTCTCACTAGTTTCTTCGAGGCTTGGACTCAAAGGCACGATCACTAATGTGGCTGTGGTACGGTCTAGACCCTCGGCTTACAGCCAATCCAATGTTCTTTCAACGTATCAGTTTCTTCAAAGTTCTGATTAAACATTGATCGCTTAGCCGAAATCCAGTTTCGTTATACAAAAGTCTCAGTAGCTCATTGGACGTTATTAAAAAAATGTCAAGATAGGCCAGTCAATCAAAGTCTTTTGGGTCCTCTTTACTTCTTGAAGAACAATCGCGCACGCGCGTGTGCCTCGACCTGTGCTCAAAGGCCCCTTCCAAGGTCAGTTTCTCTAACCGTTCGTACCCCCCTTACCTCCTCCCCCTCCCCATGACCTCCTCCTGATCCGGCTACATGGCAGATCTCCTCCAACCAATCAGAGATACACCTCAGAGAGTTTATCATGATTCACGATCCTTCTCCCACTTCTCCTTCTCCTCTTCCTCTTCCTTTTTTTTTTTTAAACACCTGCCCTGGTCAAACACCCCGTCAAGCACACCTGGCACTCTAGATCATTCATTTCCACTACAAACGTACGGCCGGCAAGAATTTGGTGCATGCTGGCTAGCATCGTAAAAAGGATCTCTGGCATCCTTTACGGCAAGTCTTGTTTTGTGATTCTTTTCTATTTTATTTTTTCCCCACCACCTCGCTTAGAGGTCATCGCGGGACGTCTGATAGATCTCTAGTCTCTAACTAGCCCATCGGCCGTACCACATCAATATAGGCTGATCATTGTCCTTTTTTCTTTCTGAAGCTTTTCACGTACCTCATCTTTTCCTCCTCACGAGAAGCTCCCCGAGTCTCGTTCGTTCATAGACCGGTCTCAGAATCCACAAAGATGGTTTCCACCTCCATCTCCCTCTCTCCCTCTCCATCTCTCTCTCCTGACGATTCAAGCCTATCGCTACCAAAGCGGAATAGACCCCCACTCCAGCCCATCAAAAAAATGAAATGAACCAATCACGTTATATATAACAACCTAGACTGCTGCGGACATGGACATGCCAGGGCTTAGGTACTTTTAATTACTTACAGGTGGTTCGGAATTCTGGATCCCCCCCTCGATCAGGCCTTTGTCGAGGCTATACACGAGGTGGTGTATATGCGTATTTTTCACTTTTGGGTGGAAGGGAAGGTATATCGGGCAGAGTCAATCTACCCCACACACGCACACGCGCGCGCTTATGGTTGTGTTTGTGGGTATGAATTATCCGGCTTTCGTAAATGTTATTAATATTATAGTTAAGGGCATCTCAGACTCCTAGTCTCGACTCTTTCGTAACGATGCTTCAGAACGAACGAATCAATGAATCAATGAATCGTCTTTGTTTCTAGACTTGTTAGACTTTGCAAATGGAGATACTTTACTTGAAGCTTGAAAGCCTGATATATATATCAGACACGATGCCAGCAGAGTTGGATGTTGATACGTTGAAACGTTGATGATTGGGTATGGCTATGGTGCGTACGTGGAATAGACTAATTTTTATTGTTATTTTGGTTTTGATTTATGGTATTGTATTGTATTGTATTGTATTTTCGTTCCTTTTTGTGATTTGTTCTCAGGGCCGTAAGGTTTGCTTTGAGCTTCGCTGTTCGCATCACTCAATGCATCAATGCATCAATGTATCAGGCACCCACTACATACTTCTCTTCACCAACATCAGTTAGAGAATATCCATAAAATCCCCATCCAATGATCCACAGACAGATGTATATGTTACATGTTACATGTTACATACAAGAAAAGAAAAGAAAAGAAAAGAAAAGAGAAGAAGGAAAAATCTGACATTAGTTGACAAGACCAAGACCAAGGAGCGAAACGGCGCGCGGATGATAGTACTAGTAAACAAACGTTAAACTCCGAGATGAGAGATGAGAGATGAGATGACTGTTGATAGATCCGCATCAGCTTCACTTCTCACTTTTCCTTCTCACTTCTCACTTCACCTTCACCTTCTCACTTCACTGGGTTCTTGAATGTTGACGGAGTCATCCGAGTCATTGTCAACTTTCAACTCCCTCCTCCGAGTCTTCCTCTCCTCAGCCTCTAGATCTCCTCTCCTCTCCTCTTCTTCTTCAAGCAAGCCCACGCACACACACGCGCGGATTCAAGCTAGTCTTAAAATCGATCATAATTACCCTCGCTGATCGCCCTCGACTCCCGAGTGAGTGAGTTCCATTTCAGCTTTCAGGTCCCTTCGGAAGATCTGATCCTTTTCTCTATGTATCCGTTTTCTCAACAATGACAAGCTTAAGGACAAGGCACAGTAAGGGGGATTGGATTGTTTTGGATTGCATTGCATTGCACCGTCGGTGACAGATGTATTTAATTTAATATTAATATTGGGTTAGTTCGTTCTCCGTATACCCCATACCCCGTATCCCGTGTTCCGTTCTCGATCATCCGTTCCTTGAAATAAGATTTACATAAGAATAATCGAATAATCCGAATCGGATAATGAGAACGATACTCATTGCGATAGTGCTATGGTAGGATAGGATAGGCACGTAAATCGGAACATAATAGGTGCCGTATACTATATAGGGGTACCTAGGTTGATGACATCCGTCCAGGGCTGTATTAGTATGAATGACAACACTCAGCGCTCAGCGCTCAGTCGGTGAACATCCCCCCTGCTTAATGCCGTTATATATCATGTTCCTTAGCCTATCGTGGTATTGACTCCTTCTCTTCCAAAATTCCGTGTCACAGGATACTTTACTCTACATAGTAAATTACATGTACATGGAATGATTGATTCCGAAGCCCCTTCCCCCCCCCCCTTTTTCGTCATCATGAACGGAATGACCTCCCCCCTGTCCCTCCCACCCCTTCTCCTGAACGAACGTCTTCTGTAGCTTTTGTACCACATGAGTTATTATATCACCCCCCCCCCCCTCCAGTCGTATGGTATGTACTTGACATTTTCAGAAGAATGGTGAGGGGGAGGAAGTCGTGTCGTGACAGGCGCCGGAGTAAGTACAGCCGTACGTAGAGTCTTTGTCCGAGGACTGAGAATGGAATCTTTAAAATATGGATCCATTAATGGCCTTATATTGTACAAGCCTTTATTCCCTCTTCGTCTCTTACCTTCACTCTCAGATTCTCCGAGAGTTCTTCTCGTACATGTACATGTATATAATGATGGTAGTACCAACCTTGTGACTATGTCCACGAGAACCACATGAACACAAAGTTGACACTTTCTTACCGGTGTGGAGTGGGACCTGGGTAATATAAATATTATATAGTGAATGCATATGTGTGCCTTCCAAGTTCATAGCCAATCACAATAAATCCCTATTTTGTTTATTTTTATTTTACTTACTAACTTGCATAATTCGGAATTCCATTACGCCATATCCAATTGACCGACAGATGCCAGTGACTTTTTAGCTCTTATTGGTCTGTT
Source organism: Pleurotus tuber-regium (assembly GCA_014058305.1). Lineage (NCBI taxonomy): Eukaryota > Fungi > Basidiomycota > Agaricomycetes > Agaricales > Pleurotaceae > Pleurotus > Pleurotus tuber-regium. The sequence continues at coordinate 2,399,307 of JACFYU010000042.1, read as the reverse complement.
GAACGTTTCGATAACTTGAAAGGGAACGCATGCGGTATTTCGGGGCCAGCGAATATGTCCGGTGTCGTGTCAGTCCGCTATTCGTCCTTGGCACCTTGATATTAAGATGTCGTCATCCGTTCCTTCGTTCCATGCAGTGTCCCATGCACTGATCTTTTGACCGCGTGCAAAGAGAGTACAAAGGGTCTTGCAATCTTGTCTTTGTACTCGACCAAGAACGTTGGATTTTCGGAAGCGAGAGCAACATGGCGTTCCGCCTGTCCCACGTGGAGCTTATCTTCAAGGCACGAAATCGGAAGAGTTGATTGGTGAAAATATCCAACTGCCAATTGCGCAGTTGCGCCGCTCGTTGGCTGGCTGATGAGATGAGGTAGAGTTAGGCGCCAGATGCGGCACACGATTTCTACGGGCGCTTCCGTGAGGAAAACACAAAGACTCCAGCAGTCGCATCGAGACGAATATATGTATATGTTGTGCTTCCAGAATACAGTGCAGGAACGAGAAAATGTTGTAAGTGGTGAGTGGTTTATTCTAATATCTACACTTCTCGGGCTACAACACTTTGGAAATTATGGGCACAAGCTACTAGCGCAGTAAAACTAATGAAGATGCGGTACTTCTAGTGTACGAATAAGTTCGAGAAAATAATGCCGGCCCTACCGCAAGCATGAGGAAATGTTCAGTTTTGAAATTGGTACGGCAAGAAAGAATACCAGTATGGAACTTTATACGCAGTCGGGGGCAGCTGACGCAGTACGGTGAATATCGTGATGAACAAGACGAGCTAGCAGCAAAGGCATGACAACTCTATTTGCATTTTGGGTAACACGTCCATATCCATGTCTCTTGACGATCCAAGACACAGCGAGCAGAGCCGGCCATACAATTATTATCCCGCCGCTCAGACTACTAGCTGCTGTGGACGAAACCCACTCCGTCTTGGTAGGAAACATGTTCGGCGATTGTAAAAAACAGGCGAATAACCACGTACTTGCACACTGTTAAAATAAAGTGACCGAAGACCAGCACACGTCCGAGTGATGAATGGTGATTAGGTCCGTCGAAGATCCTCTCAGGCCATTCAGCCCCAGGTTTCCCAGCGACTTGATTGTGTAAAGAGAGGATTTACCACCTATAAAAGATATATCTTCTCCGCTCTCCTCTCCTGAGATGATGAGATCAGGAGTTTCGTACGCGATGGGTTCCTGTATATCCTTGGGTTTCCTCCACCAAAGGAGATAAAGCGCGATACATGAGAGGGCGTACGACAACGTCAACGCCTCTAAACTCGTTGTAGAATCTTTGGGATCCGCCGCTCGACCGATAAGTTGAATGATGAACCAGAAGGTTTGCATTATGGCCAACCCTTTAGCCAAAGGATCCGCTTGGGCAGAGGAACTCGTTTCTCGTAAATATCTTCTACACGAAGGGGATGAAGCTGCTTGCCCTCTCGGATACAAACAATCCCCCCCATAACCACGAGGAAGCTATGCGTCACATTCCAGCTGGCGCCTAAACGATCATAAGTAGTAGAGACAGGTAAGAAAACCAATATGTGGACTCACTGTTGGACATCGAGCTGGATTTGATGTATCGTAACAGGTAAATCGCATGGCTAGTCTGATGTATAGCCCACAATACCATGAGGTCGGGGAAATAGAGTGTCCATAGGCACATAACGACCCGTCGTTCGTATTGCTTCCTTCGAGATGCTCGAACATGTGGGGGCGGTACGTCCGGATGAATAGCCACCCACGTACAGGCAAGCATCACCGCCAGGCAACTCCATACAACGTCAGTAATGGGTCTCCCTGAGCTATACTCAGTAATTTGGATACTCGAGTCTCTGACAACCAAGGACTCGGAAATAATGGCAGGCATCGATGATGAGGGTGTGGGAGAATTGAACACGCCATTTGCGGGGGAAGGTTTTATGTCCACTTCTTCCTAGCCAAGCCTTCGAATCGCACTAGATAAAATATTTCTTCCCTGTCGATCTTCTTGTTAAGGAATTAGCATGCCGGCCAAGACGTTCAGGTTAAGGGCCGGCTGATTGACTACTAATGGGCGGTTACTTAGAGCAGTTGGGTATTTTACCGAAGGCGTTTCGTAGTATATGGCGGAAAAGGGCGACAAAACGATGGGTTCGTGGGTATTGTCTCCAGTACGCGTTGTGATTCCGTAATGAACACAAAAGAAATACCCTAAGGACTCGATGGGTGGATTGCTGGCGTCGTCACGTTGAATGGTAGCGCTCGTTCATTGAACGCGTCGTCTTCGAAGTGCCCTCACGTTCTAGGTTCCCTCGGCAAAGGCTGAACACGATGATCTTTCCTATTAATGGGTTCATGAGGTCAAACCTTATGACGGAGTCCTGGACACATACCCAGCTCTTCTCCCTCTCGCCATACCCTAAAACCACGCGAAAGAGCGAACGTGAAGCCGAATCCAAGGTCCAATCAACGACGATGGGGATGGCGTAGATATATCTATCACCGAGGGTACTACCACAGTGCTATTGAAGATTCCTCCTCTCAATAATCAATGCGGAAATTTGACTCATGGTTTCGAGGAATGTGAAGGTCAAAGCGAAGGGGAGAGAAGTGAAGCGCTCGTAAGTCGAATAACGTCACGTTGACTCGAACCACCATGCGCGTAACTTCAAAATTCGTTATCCTTGTCTTTATGGATATTGCATACGGATACTTTCATCCTATGCGACAGGTACCACTTAGTATGAGTGTGCTACTTACGGACGGCGACCCGGCTGGTCACCCAAATACAGGAACTTTGATTGAAATCACTTCGAACAATAGCATGTTGTTTTGTGGTCAGCCAAATGACATGTTCAGCGCTGGTTACGCACACTTTACCAACAATATGGGGCTCCAGGACAAGCATATGTTCTGGTGGTTGAGTACTCGCTTCGAGTTTTCAGTTATGGACGAACTGTTCATTCCTTTTCAGGTTTTTCGAAGCTCGTCACGAACCGGAGAACGCTTCTGTGGTATTGACATTTGGGGGAGGTCCTGGAGGTTCAGGCATGCTATTTCCTTTTGGCGGAGCTGGGTATGTCCAGAGTAGGCTTAGCTGTGTAAGTAAAATCTGATGAGTTATTCATACCAAAGGCCTTGCATCATTAAGGAAGGCAACGATGGTCGAGCTAGTGTCGTTCCAGCACCGTATTCTTGGACGGAGCATGTCAATCTTCTCTCGATTGATCATGTTAGCGTCTATTCTGTGTGTTCTTCAAGGTTCTTCAGATGACATCCTTCGTATAGCCTGTTGGAGTCGGTTACTCATATGGTAATCAAGCGTCGTTTAGAAATAGCAGCCACAGGGCTGCTTGGGACGTAGATGACTTTCTTCAGGCATTCTGGCAGTGAGTCGGCGTTCCGCTTGTAACTGATTATACTTGAATTATGGTTGCAGTCGATTCCCTCACTTAGCGAAGTGAGTCGATTCGTTACAGACCTTTTCTCCGTATTGGGAAATCCATCTTGCAGGAACCAATTCATGATTCATTCAGGCTCTTACGGCGGTGTATAGTAAGCGGTTATGGAATCCCAGCTAGGATGATTACTAAACAGTCCTCCAGCATTCCACACGTAATACATACCATCAATAGCAGGAATGCCGCAGCATCCTCTCACCGCTCGTCAAAGAGTACACTCGAGGACCGTATAATCAAATCACCTGAAACAGTATGTCTCTCCCTCTTGTTCACCACAATACGCGCTAATGATTATGAGTAGGTAATGATGGGTAATGTAATGAGCGACCTGCAAACTTATGTCCGGTACGTGCATCTGGATTATTATCTCTTCAGTCTGATTAGGCAATACCGAATTCAGATGGTTTCACCAATCGAACTGCGAGACCAGCCCGGATAGCAACAGATTTTTTAACGAAACATCCTGTTCTGATATCGTCCGTAACACGCCCAAGTGTCTAGATGCTATTCAGTTCGCATATGAGCAGTCGACGACTACTAGTCGCTCTGCAGCATGGAATGAATGTGCCAAATCGATGCCTTGGGAAGGGGTAGATAGGTCTCCATATGATATACGCAACAAAGTAAGCAACTCAGAGTATGATGCAGTGTCGTATTCATGAACTCTGAACAGTGTCCCGAAGGAGGATGCATTCTGAATCTAACGTATATTGATGAATACATGAACAGCGACCTTGTTAGAAGGAGCGTACGTGCATAATATTCTACTTTCGGACTGGGAACTGTCTGAGACATATCGTAGATTGGCGTACCAGATCAAGTCAAATACAAGGCTATAAATTTGGAGCAAATAGGAGACCCATTTATGAATGATGGTGACATGTAAGTTGCATTCACCGTCCGTTTGCCTGGTTATTTACTGTATGATAGCGTTCAACCGGCGTACCTACTTCTTGCTCCAGCTATCAATTCTGGCCTTCGAGTACTCGGTGAGTCAAATGGTATTCTCTCTAATGATTCATGTTTATCTTGAATATCGCTCTAGTGTACAATGGTATGGCAGACGGCATGTGTCCCTGGCGAGCCAGTTTAGCTTGGGTACGTCCGTCATCGAGTTTCCTTCATGCCTTGCCCTCGACCTTCCATTGCCCCAGATGAAGCTCCTAAAAACTCAGTATCAACTGGACTTCAGAAAAGCTCGAGAAGTAGAGTATCCCGACTTCGGCTGCTATATCAGACAGGCGGGTATAGATGAAAGTGGCGCCAGCAACTATACACTGGTGAAGATCAAGGACGCTGGACATAGTAAGCCTCCCAGCCGTGTGCTTGGTTCTTGGTTTGTGGTATTGATCTTGAGCGCGCAGTGGGGATCAACAATGAACCTGAATTTCTTCGGCAGTTGATGCTTAAGTGGCTGAAGCATGAACCATTGTTGTAATAACCTTTGGATATCCAAATGCTGAATTGACGGACCGAAAGAACGTTGCAATGTTTGGCCTGTCTCCATCTTCCCGTCTTGTGAAAAATAGAGCGAATGTTTCGCTTGGAGTAGAAATGAGATTCTTGGTTTCAATCGCATCAGTCCTATTCGGCAAATGAAGTTTGATCCAGCGTCTGCGTACCATCATCGCCGTGGCTTGTCTCCGAGTCGTAGAGGGTGACATGAATATAAGTAAGTCCTTGGTTGCTTTCGTTACCTTACTCCGACACCCTCGTATTATTCGACTCTAGGCAGGAGGCACGTCATCCGACCATTGACTTATACTCTGTTGCATGCATGTTTTGGCTGACACCTCAAATTGTGAGTTATCCTCGATATCTTACGCTCAAAATGAATGACGTCCATGTTGCAGCATCAGAAACCATCCAGACTAAAGATGGGGTAGATGCTTCGACGCGTGCTCGCTTGACCCTATATTATGGCGAATATTTGCTCCGGATGAGTCTCCTTGGTAGGCTGAATCTTAGGAGGTTGAACCTATATCCCTTGATTCTGTTTACGCCACGCGGATAGGACTTCGTTAATACCTTGGCAAATGATGTTATCTCTTCAATAGCGCACGTTCCGTGCAAGCTACCTTACTTGGAGTAATTCTGGAAAGCTGACCTACCCTGGTGACCCAAAAGCATCGGTGATAACGTTCCAAACTGAGGCCTCAAGATCACATCAGGCTTGACCTCTCTTGGTTACTCCTCAATCTTGCGATTTTGTTGCGTATCACACGGACCGGATTGCGGGGTAACTCTCGAAATCCAAGTCATTCCGTACAACGAATACCAAGCCCCACATTCTCGCGCACCTACGGCACTTGCCAAAACCCTGACCAACGCGCAAGAATCATCCTTATCTCTATCTCTGAAACGTCAGTCCACGCCACCGATGTAAAACCGCTGTGTTGTGCATCTCACTAACTTTACGCAAGGCGTTCGGCCTCGTCCCGAGTACGCCGTTCCCGCTTAGGTATGTAGCCTCCTAGCCTGAACGTTGGGCTGTCTCCGAATCAACCTCGGCATGGCGGAGAAAATGGTAACCTCCTTGCCTGAACAAGTGCAAGCTTCTTATTTTACCGCTCAATGGGACTTTTCGTTTTAGTGCCATCCTATGCTTAGTAGGGCAGCTTTCATATGCAAGCCTTGTGGCGGCTACAGTCCGGATTCCTCTATTGCCGATTCCGCTGAGTAGGAGTCAGAGTCTCATTGCCATGATTATATCTCTCATTCATCACTGTCAGCTACGGTTCTCCTTGTCAGTGTCGAATCGACAAAGGATTCATCAAGACGCTGTCATAATACTCGGAGAAACTGCGGATAACCTTGCGATCAACGGGCTTCATGTTATATCAACGGATTTCGGACTAGTCAATATCTCATTGGCATCGCAAACTGATTGTATCGAGTCTCTGATCTCGACGGCAGAAATTCTTAGCCGCTGGAATCTCATGCAGTTTGAGATAAGGCAATCCGGACGTGGTAGTTTGGTACTAGCGAAGGGCATACGACGCAAGGTTGCACACCTGCTCCATATAGCAAGTTCGGTATTCGGATTACTTGGGGAAAGTTGACTGGACGAATATGCTATTCATACAACTGTCTAGCTACCTCGTCAAATTGTTGGTAGGACCATATTCAAGCCGCAGAAGCGCTCTCTCGAAAATGGCCTGTGCTCACCACTTGACCACGGGCATCCTCCAATGTTTGGCCGCTGGTCCGGCTACATTACTGTGCGCAGACCCGTCGATGTATCTTAGCTCGTAGCTGGGTGCTTTCCCTGAGGGATTCTAACCATGACTGCTTGGACTGTGAAAACTCATACTTACTGGTCAGAGATACGTTGAGACAATGCAGCCTTTTGTCTAAATGACGAAATTGGCTATAACCGATGACTTTAACCATCGTCGCCTACCGGTCAGTGCATAAATCTCACACGGAGAAGCATTATTTTGATGACCGTACTAGAAAAAACATCTACCGTCTATGAGAAACGATGTGCAGCAGGTATGAAGGCCGCTTTGCTCTAGCTCTACAACAATACGTGTGGTGCCCCCCTACTTCACTCAACCACTGAGGTTAACGGTGCTACAACCAACAGCAATGACGCCACCCTAGGGGACAGAACGTTTAGCCGTGCGCTGGGGCTTTGAACCCTATTCAAACTTACGAAGTTATTTTTCTCGCAGCAAACTGGCTGGGCACTGCACGAGTTTCCGCTGACCCCAATTGCGGTGATAGGGTTGCAGGTCAGGCCGACAGGGACGGTGGCACCTTGCAATACGACCCCCAGGATACCCAGTTGTTGGGCGACCTGTGGCGAGTCAGACTACGGGTTAAACTAGTTAACGGAGGTTTTGCGATGGGTAACGACACCGCTTACACTCTGAACAGTCTCGCAGCACTGAAGATGTCCGGTATTGCATTGGGACGCTGGGATAGTGTGCACAGGCACCTGAAATAACGACACTGTCAACGGTGCATATTTTCGCAGGGGAGGTGCAAGGCTCACAGGATGAGTAGTGATGACGGTCGGGTGTGTGGCTGCACTGGGGACGGCAGATACTGAACGAGTAGAAGCCAGAAGGCTAATAAACGTAGCAAACGCGAAGCTGGTAAACATTGGTGGTCAAGCTGAAGCACGAAGGGATCTGTATATGACAGTCGTTGATTGGCAAACTTCAACGCTACCCCATGGTATTTATATGCATACATAAAGTGTGGTCAGTGCGTCGAATGGAAGAGTATGCGTTCTTATGGGCTTGCCAATTAAGGTACAGAAGTTTTACCTGATCACTAATGCAATTTTTGAGGCCCAAAGGGGTGGGATGGATTACATGAAGTGGAGACGACCAACAACGCGATCCTATCCTTCACTCATAAGACTGAGTTCATACGTCGCCCTTATCATCAAGCATCACTAGTAACAGACTCACAGACCAGATCTGTGCATTCAGGATATTGGTTTTGACGGTAGAACATGTAGACCAGTAAATATTAAGTTGCCGGTGAGAAGCTCATCAAGAGGATTCAAATAATCCAATCGAGCTGAGACTGAACTATGTAGCCAGTTTTATCTTGTTGTTAACGTGTCGACGGATCGAATCATGATAAAATCGTATTTCTGTTACCATGGTGAGGCGGAATCGTATAATTTCAATCCGTGGCTTTGTGCTAGTATTTCCTCGGCGAACCACTGCCAGAACCAGCACTAACTTCAATAGCCTCAACTCATACTATTCATACTCGGAAGATGACACTATTCTCGGTGCAATTTGCAAATGGTTGGACTCTGTCAAGGACACTGCGAGTAGACAAGTAGATCTACAACATCAGACTCGATTAGGCATCCGTCTCCAAGGCTCTAGTGAACTTCCAGAATGCTACGGTCAGAAAGTATGGAAATCAGCATGCATCAACATGCAAACAAACAATATTATAATACTGCACAGGATCTAGGGTACACAGATCGACCTCAACCAGAGAATAGAGCCGACAGTGACGGGCTGCGACTGATTTGACTGCGCTCTCACTCAAGATTTCAAAGCTAGAAGTAATTATCAAGGCGCTAAGAGATTTCTCAACTACTCGGCTTATACAATTTCTAATCTTCACGACGAACAAACTCAATTTTCACAAAGTTACGAAGTCCTACAGCTAACAAATTTCGTACACCCTAAGGCTTCACAATTTTTAAAGGCTGAGGTTAACGGGGCTGCAACCAATCGCGATAAGGCCGTGCTATGTAGAACGCCGTCGGATCAGGACAGTATTGGAGTAAAGGAGATAGACGCACGAAGCTATTGTCCTGGCAGCAAACGGGTTGAGCAGTGCAGGAGTTCCCACCAATACCAATGATGCTAAGTGGGCTGCAAGTGAGCCCAACTAGCCCGGTGACATCGCTGAGGACAATCCCCAGTAAGCCGAGGATTAGGCTGACAGCGTCAGAGCTTGCCTATATTGTTATCTCAGTGGAACATTACATCAGATGAGAGGAAAAGCTAGTATACCGATTGAACGGAGTTGCAGCACTGGATAGGACCAGTATTGCACTGAGAGGCCGGTATGGTAGCGGTGGAAGTCTATGTGAAAGAGTCAGAACCTACATAAACGCGACACGGTTGACTGAGGACTTACATGAGTAACAGTCACCGTCGTCGTCGTCTTGGGAGGAGTACCACCGGGAATGGCGGCCGCAAAGATGGTGAATGCGAAGAAGACGAAAATAACAGAAGAAGAGAGACGAGAGAACATTTTGCTCGTTGCTTTGTTGCGAGTAGTTGGACTGAAGAATCAACTGAGGAATAAAACAGCAGAGACAGTCTAGTATTTATATCTTTGACAATGGTGCGCGCCTAGAGAGACTGCCAATTTGGCTGAGGCCACAGCATGCATCTTCAGAAGTTCAACTTACGGAAATTCAGCCATTTCCTCACAGGATGTCCAGATCCTGATGGCCGAGGAAAGCAATGAATGCATGGCGGCTGTACAAGTGGAGTTCGTGAGAGCGAGCTTCATCCAATGGCGAGGTTGGCAGCATACAATACGAGCGGAGTTGGGGGTACCTCCTACCGATACTGTATTCGGGTAAATCACGACGAAGCCTAACATCAAAGAAGCAATGATTTTAGCGCCCTTACATGGCTGTTTTCTTGGGTAAGTCTGAGTAGTCATGACCTAGAAGTCCTGCTTTGATTAACCGCTTGCTGTAGTCATATCCAAAGAAAAGACGCGTTGAACCAATTAGCACAGCAGTTCAAGCAGTGCATCCTCTACCACTCGTAGACTCGCCAAAGTTTGAGATCGACCCTCGACTAAAATGGATCCTAATGCAGATGTTTTTTTCGGGTGTCTAACGGAGAGCGCTCGGGTGATGATCGTATGCCTATCCGCCAAAACGAGTGAAATTTTAAACGGCAAGTGTAAATGCGATTGGCACATGTCACACTGATGCCATCTCACCCATAACATAAACTATGTTATAAAGCGAGGCACGCGAAGAGTGGCTCCGATTCGTTGATAGAAATGTCAATGGGATGAAAAAATCGACGAAACTTCCAAGACTGGCCGTCTGGTAGAGAGGTGCCGGGATAATCGCAGGACGCAAGCCATTGAAATAGACATTAGCCGAATGGTAGATATGTGTGGACCTTCAATTTTGGCCAGCATGTTCAGCCTAATGCAATCCCAATGGTTGTCAATCATTAATCAGGAGGTAAATCATGAAAATACCTCCTTGAAGAGTGGGGATTCGTCGCTTTTAGTGAACGCGTGTTTACCTCATTTCGAAGCTCGGAACCTCGACAATGAACGTCATCTCCACAGAATGACTCTTTCAACGTGCCAGGGTGAGGAACGGCGTGTAACTGTCCGGCATTTAACAATCGATAGCCAGCCGTGAGAGGAGCGCGGGTGTTGGTCCTGACAAGAAATGTCGATTAAGAACGGGATATAGTCGACTCTGTACTAACCCATGCCTCTCTTAACACATACCTCTCTTAACCCATGCTCTGCAGTGACCCATGGGTTTGAGGCGTCCACCGACTTGGTTACCGCAGAAAAAACATAACTCCTCCATAACCCATAACCCATACCTCCGAGAGAAGTTCGTAACCCATACTTTTGCCAAATTTGGTAGTCTTTTGTTAGATTTTAGACGTTTTTCGTATCAAAAATTTACATTTCGTGTGGAAGAAGGCGGAAAGACTGCTCCATTCGTGCTTTAAACAACCCTAGAATGAAAGATAGGATTTTGATTTTCTGATAGTCTCCCGTATAGGTACGAAACTAGGTGACCATCGGAGCTATGTACGGAACTGCCAACAAATGGACTGAAGGGACGTACTGGAAGAAGGGTGAGGCATGCGCATTTGCAATTCAATAACCCCACGTCGCCCCGTAGGACGATAATAGGACTTCAAAAAAAATAACCCCATCTCCGTACAGAGATTAAGAGCTCGCAAAGGCGTATCCGCCTACGAAAGAACTCTGCCGGTGGGGTAGGATGTGCAATGCGTCTGACACAGAAGTCAGATCAGACGCATGTGCTTCCCATGTCAATCGTCATGAAGATTTCTTTGATGAATTGAGTTACGGCAGGATGACATAGCGCGCACCCGGGACAACAATGATAGAGGTTTTGGGCAACTCCTGTTTAGTCACTTTAAGGATTGCGATCAGTTCGTCAGAGCCAATCAAAGCGGGCTCTCTCGCTACCATGTGACGTATCAGTGGAAGCGGGGTACAGCAAATAAGAGCTTATGGAGTATATAGGAGTGCGGGCAATCAGAAAGGATCAGAAACATGGGTGAGCGGGAAAGCTGTACGTACTTTAGTAAAATTAATCGTTCAAAGCCGATACTAAAATAAGGCGTACACGCTGGACGGGTCAGTATGCCACAAGGTGGTGGTCATTGTTGGACTGATTGGCAGTCAAGGTCGCACGTTCAATTCTGCTAATAGTTAAGATACCCAAAGACGGCCAACACTCACTACGGGTTGAAGGCGGGCAACAGTATTGCGTAATAATATTTCATCCAATTTATTGAAAGGTTATGGCAGCTCGCGCAGGTGGAGGGAATGAATCTGTATAAGGAATGACTCAGTACCTGGTAAGAGTACTGATATATGTAGCTATACTATGTACCTGTATAAGGAATGACTAAGGAGTAGTTAGCGTATGCAATATAAACATGGGGACCATGTATCTACTCACCTCAGTACCTGGTAAGAGTACTGAGGTGCACTATCCGACGTGTACCGTAATTGTCCGCTATTGACCGTGGGATGATTACCTAAGTATATACAATGATGACTCGAGGTCAGTACGACTTGTTATTCCAACACTCCCCCTCAAGACGGACGGAGACCGAGAGCATGAACAAACTTGTCAAGCTTGGGTCGTGGAAGTGCCTTGGTGAAAATGTCGGCAGTCATATCTTGAGTTGGGCAGTAGGAGATGGAGATGTCGCCTCGTTCAATGATATCACGGATGAAATGGAAGCGTATGTCGATATGCTTCGTGCGGGCATGGAAGGTGCTATCCTTAGTGAGAGAGATAGCGCTCTGGTTATCGCAGTAGAGGGTGGTGGCGCTGCTGAGCTTGCCATAGAGCTCCTTGACAATCGAGCGTAGCCAGATGACTTCCTTGGATGCATGAGCCATAGCGACGTACTCGGATTCAGTGCTAGAGAGGGCAACTAGAGTTTGCTTCTTCGAACCCCAATTGACAGCTCCCCCTCCAACCAAGCATACAAATCCGGAGATTGAGTGGCGGTGGAGTTGCTGACCCCAATCAGCGTCGGTGTAGGCAGTAAGGGTATCTTGGGTGTTGCCTAAGACAAGGCGGAGGTCGCGAGTTTTCTTGAGATAGCGGAAGACTCGCTTTGCAGCGGTCATATGAGCTGGACCAGGGTTGTGCATGAAACGAGAGAGAGTAGAGACTGCGAATGAGATATCTGGTCGAGTTCCAATGGCAGCGTACATGAGGGAACCAATCGCTTCTGAGTATCGATTGCATCCAGCAGCTTTAGCAGCGGCATATTCTGCTGGGTTCGATGGGCATAGATCAGGAGTGGTGAGGAAAGCGGGATCCATTGGAGTGGTAGCGGAGGCTATATTCTCCCAACCAAAACGGCGGAGAATGGTGTCAATATAGGCCTGCTGGCCTAGGGAGATGGTGCGGTTCTTGCGGTTGCGGATGACCTCGAAACCTAAGAGCCAGTGAATCTCACCTAGATCCTTCATGGTGAAGGTCTCGTTGAGGAGCTTCTTGATTTCATTGATCTCCTTCATCGTGGGTGCAATAATGGTGAGATCGTCGGTAGCGGCGGCGACGATGGTGTAGGCATCAGGATTGAGGATCTTGTAGAAGACAGCTTGGTCAGCTTGACAAACGTTGTAGCCGAACTTGAGGAAGGCTTTGCGTAAGCGTCGGTACCAAGCTCTAGCGCCTTGACGAGTTCCATAGATAGCACGTAGAAGGCGTAGGACAGGATTCTTGAAGTCGGTATCACCAAAAATGCGCTTCGGGTCAATACCATCTGGGGGCTTCATATAGACATCTTCTTCGATTGGTGAATGAAGGTAGGCGGTTTTGACGTCCATCTGGTGGATTTCATCGTCTCGACTGGCGGCGATAGCGAGGAGTAGTCGTAGTGTGCTATGTCGGACGGTGGGTGCGTAGGTATCTTTGAAGTCGACGCCGGCGACTTGCGTATAGCCCTTCGCGACTAGGCGAGCCTTGTGGTCATCGATGGAACCTATAGGCGTAGTCTTGTATCTGAATACGAAGCGGCTGCCGACGACGTTGATACCAGGTGGAGCTTCAACGACTTCCCAGGTGTTCATCTTCTTGATGGAGTTGATTTCCTCCTCGATCGCAGCTTCCCATTGCTGAGCTTCTGGTCCGCTAAGCGCTTCCTTGACCGTTTCTGGTTCGGTTCCAGTAATCGCCATAGCGTATTCAATGAGTCGGTCATCGTACGTGGGTATTGTTAAGTCGGGCTCGTGGCAGATGTCAGCTGATGACGCAACAGTTGGGAGAGTCTTGCCATCGGACAAGGCTTTGTAGGTGCCGGGAGGAGGTCGTTCACGCATTCCTCGACCCTTGGTTGGATCAGCTGGGACAAGTCCATCAGATCTGGGTCTGCGTTGAGGAGTGGGGTGGTCAGAAATCGATTCTGTATCGGACTCGTCTGTATCAGTGGATTCAGAGGATGGCGTAGGCAATGGCGCTTTTGCAGGTGCTGGCGTAGTCGGGAATGGAACAGAGTTGGAAGAGGTAGTCGGCTTGGAGGATGAAGTGGTCGGAACGTCAGTCTTCTTCTCCCCCTCGGACCGAGCACTGTCGAAGAAGGAAGTTTCGTTCTTGTTGAAAACGACTTCCCGCTCGACCGTAATCTTGTGCTTTCTTGGCCAGTATATCCGATAGCCTTTGCTTTCACCATCGATGCCTACGAACTTCCCTTCTAAGGCTCTTGCGTCAAGTTTGCCTGCATCTCGTGCTTTAACGTATGCAGTACAACCGAAGGGGTGGATCATGGATAGGTTTGGTTTATCACCAGTAGCAACCTCGAATGGCGTTGTGTTAGGTGGTAGCGCGCGGGTCGTAGCGCGGTTCTTGATATAGTTGGCGTAGTTGATGGCTTCTCCCCATAGCGATCTTGGTAAACCTGATTCGATGAGTAGCGCACGTGTTAGTTCAACGAGCGTTCGGTTGAGTCGTTCAGAGATTCCATTTTGCTCTGGCGTATGGTGCGTGGTGAGCTCACGTGTGGTTCCTTGGCTCTTGAGGTGGTCGTTGAACTCTTTGCTGAGGTAGTCTCCTCCACGATCCGAAGCAAAGGTCCTGATACCGTTGGCGTCACGATGTTTCATGAGCCAGGCTTCGTAGAGCTTGTAGAACTTGAATGTCTCGGACTTTCGAGCCATCAGGAAGATGCGCGACTCACGGCTATAGCTGTCTGTGAAGGTAACCATGTAGCGCTTCCCATATATGGTGGCGACGCGCGATGGACCCCAGACGTCAGAGTGGACTCGTTCGCCATATGCCTTGGCTCGCGGAATGGTTCGCTTGCTTGGGAATGGGGCGCGCGTGATCTTGGCCTTGACACAGACATCACAGAACTCTGCTGTGGATCCTGGTTCAAGCTCTATGCCTTCAAGGACCTTCTTGTCCAGCATAGACTTGATGGCGGCGGGGGCTATGTGAGCCATGCAGCGATGGAGCTGCATCATTGTCATGCGGATGGGGGTAGCTGCGCTCGCGGTCTCGGCTGGCTTGCTCATGGCTTTGCTGGGTTCGACCAACTTGTAGAGGCCATTGATGTTCGGGATCTGGCCGATGACCTTGCGCTCTGGTCGCGGCGATAGTATCTTGCACATCCCGTCCTCGATCAGGATGGCGTACTTCGCTTTATCGAGTCGACCGCCGGAGATGAGGGTGAAGTAGAGGCCGGGGGAATAAAGGGTGTCCTTGAGGATTACCGTTGTGGACTTGTTCCCGTTGGGTAGCCGTAGTTCGACATCGCCCTTGGCTGTTGCTTGGAAAGTTCGTCCATCGGCGGCTCGGATTGGTCTCGGTTCGATCGCCGTAAACGTCTTGAAGCGTTCGCGATCAGGGCATAGGTGGGAGCTGGCGCCTGTGTCGAATATCGACTCGCTAGGTTTTCTGGTCGACGCGCTGGCCGCTGCTGTATCAACTACCTGCGGGGACTCTTCGACGGCTGGTTGTGCTACTACTGGCGCTTCGTCAGCGTCCTCGTTGTCGTCCGTGGTCAGATCGGGTGCCGCGGCTGCAAGCGTTGCGCTAAACGCGTACTGGACAACCTCCTCGTCGTCCTCGTCCTTCTCGGTCGATGCCGCTGCGCTCTCCGAGTTCTTCTTTCCCTTGCCCTTGGACTTTGGCTTCTTGCCTTCCTTTGGGCCTCCAGGTGCCCAGCAGTCCCGGACGTAGTGGCCTCGCTTGCCACAGTTGTAGCATTCGACGTTCGCGGCTTTGCTGCCGTCGCCGTCCTTGATCTTGCCCTTGCCCTTGCCTCGCTGGCCTCGGGCTTTACCGTGGGCGTTCATTGCTGAGTCGTCGTCTCGCGATTTCATGAGCTCGCGATGCTCAAATTCCTGGATAACCTGCGAAATCAGCAGTTCCGAGGATAAATCTTGACTAGTGGCTATAGTAGCCGCGCTCAGCGAATTGATGATGGGGCGATACGAATCCGGTAGCGACGCGATAACCATCGCGACGAAATCCCTATCCTCGACGGGGCTATTCATGCCTGCGAGCGTTTCGCGTAGTCGGAGCATCTCCGTTAGATGCTCTTTCGCGTTATCGTCATCCCCGCAGCGCATCTCTTGCAGCTTGCGGCGGATGTCCACTTGATAAAGCTTTGACTTGTTTTCGTACTCGGCGCATACTGCTCGCCAGACGCCGGCCGCAGTCGGGATGGATTGGATCTTCAGTAGTAGTCGTGGGCTGACCGTTTCGTAGACCTGCTGTTTAACCATGTATTCGCGTTGCTCGTATTCATCAATCTTCTTTTCAGCCGCTTCCAGGGTCTCCGTGCTGAGCACGTTCTCGCTGGTATCAACGGCTTGACCCTCCTCGTTGTATCGAATCGGAGCGGGTGGCCGAGCTCTTCCGTCGACGTGGCGCATCAAGCCTCTTGCGCCAAAAGTGGCAGTTGCACGCGCTTTGTAATGAATCCAGTTGGATCCATCGTCTGCGAGTCTCGGGAGTTGGAAAAGTTTGAGGCCGTTGGAGTCTGATGGGTTGGACATGTTCGCAGGGCCCATAACCTATTGAAAGGTTATGGCAGCTCGCGCAGGTGGAGGGAATGAATCTGTATAAGGAATGACTCAGTACCTGGTAAGAGTACTGATATATGTAGCTATACTATGTACCTGTATAAGGAATGACTAAGGAGTAGTTAGCGTATGCAATATAAACATGGGGACCATGTATCTACTCACCTCAGTACCTGGTAAGAGTACTGAGGTGCACTATCCGACGTGTACCGTAATTGTCCGCTATTGACCGTGGGATGATTACCTAAGTATATACAATGATGACTCGAGGTCAGTACGACTTGTTATTCCAACACAATTCGCCAAGGGTGTAGACTGTATGAAATGGACC
Organism: Pleurotus tuber-regium; assembly: GCA_014058305.1. Taxonomy (NCBI): domain Eukaryota; kingdom Fungi; phylum Basidiomycota; class Agaricomycetes; order Agaricales; family Pleurotaceae; genus Pleurotus; species Pleurotus tuber-regium. Next base: position 2,382,730 of record JACFYU010000042.1, on the reverse strand, counting down.
TAAGTGAGACGTTCGACATTTCAGCGCAACCCATGGGAAGAGCATAATGATGCAGATATCGATGATGATCCTACCACAAAACATAAAGTCAAAGGAACCACTAGCATGGGGAATAGAAGACGAAAGACGAGAAGCGTGGCTGATGAACCAAGATGCGAAAAATACAAGAACCTTGTTTTGGTACCTATACCGGTGCTATCCACCTTGACGACCACGGGCATTACAAGCCGCTCAGGCCAAGCTCATGCCAATAATTACATACTGTCGTCACAATATAGTGACATCATTGCAATCGGAGGAATTTGCTGTTGGCGGGCTGCTAGTTGGGCCAATCGGGGGTGGTGTGCGAGTGCACACGAGTTATGTAATTTGAATACTTAGAAACGTTGTAGTATCGAGCGTCTGAGGGAGCCGTGGGAGTGATATCCGGATGAACAATTTTATACATAGTGAAGGTAAACAACATAATATAGACGCACCAAACTCCGTTCACTTCTGGGACAATGAAACCAGCAAACCCGCTTCCGTCGGTCTCTTCCCAAGTATCGAAACACTCGCAAAGCTCCAATATAGAGCTTAAGACTATGAGCTAAAGACCCGTTGTTTCTCTTTCCTTCAGAATAGTCGCCACTCGATCTGATGCGGCTTTACTTTATCGGTTGGCTCGATGGAAGACCCGTACGCGATGATCTATCGTAGAAGCCCAAAACTTCCAGCGACGAGAACTGGTGGGTATGCAGCCGCCTAGCTCTGTCAATATCACCAGAGGCTTCAGCAACTTGGGGGTAAATAGACATCTCAGAGGACGACTATGGCCATATATCGCACATCCGGCACCTCAAGTTGCAACTACTCGGCTTCATATGCCTGCAAGATGCAGTACAGATAAAGCGACGGAATGACAACCGATGGACAAGATTCAATCAGGCAAGACGACCAAGTCCCTGTGCCATGGATGGGTCATGGAGCCGTGAGGCCATGAGCACGGTGATACTTAATGGTGATCTTTTCGGAATTCGTGGCGCGATTATGAGCTCACAAGGTAAAAAGACGCAAAATGACTGCTTCTTCAGCGATTATCCGGAATGCATGGGTAGTAGTGCTTCATCGGGTTTAATGGGAAATGTGTTGTCCTGTCCTTAACACGACTGATTTCGTACCGCGCCGGTCGGAAGACGGAAGGCCCCTCAACCTAGGGAATTGCCGTTTGACGGGCGATGGACGCAGTGCATCCACCGGCCTATTTCGTGTCCGCTGTTTTGTTGAGCATGTGTAGTGACGTGTGTAACTACGACAGACGATATCTATAAGGACCGGTCAGAACGTAGTGTCACTAGGGAAGAACATACGCACAGCAGCGCCTTCCTCCTAAGGATTGCTGTACCGCAGCAAAGAGCTTCATGTAGCCCATCAGCGACTGAGTGGAAGACAAGTAACTCAATTGGGTTCGCGTGATGTAGACCTCGAAAGGCGTTGACCATGACGGATGAAGTGTTCCATAAGCTGGAATACGTTGTCGGGGTTAGGGATAGCTATGTTGGATACTGGGTAATGACAAGCAGGAGGGAAGTGTTCTTGTGGTGCCGGTATTGGGACGGACGTACGACTGCACGCCTTAAGCCTGAAGTCAATCAATCGACTCGCGTTTCAGTCACTAGGACCCTAGGTCCAGCTGCAGGCAACTGGCTTGCGGGCCAAGTCATCCATGGCGAGGAATTGGCTAAAATTACTTTTTCGTCTGAACAGTTAAGCGAGCATGCGCTGAAATCGGTTTGGTTGGCAAACTGAGTTCATTGCGGCGGAACGTATGACATAGCATGATAGTCGGAAAGAAGGCAAGTCAACGAATATGTTTATGCTCTCTCGGAGATGAGCTTGCTGGACTCGATTACATCCGTGATGGTTTTGCATTATAAGAACTTAGAAATAACAGCTAGTCGCGAAGGGAATAAAAATCAACTATTCGGGTCGAAAAGTGAGAAAATTCAAAAGAGTGACCGTCAAACTCACCAGAATCGCTGCATTCGGTGTCTATTCTAAGAGGATCGATTGTCACCCTCTCGTCACTGTAAAGGTTGGTTTTCCAGCCTACGTTCGGTGTAATGAACCAATGCTTAAACTTGAGTCAATTGAAAGAGTCCCGGAGAAGTAGTAAGGCAACGGAGTAGTACTCTACGCTTTTTTGTGCTTCTCGGAGTAATGGTCCGTTCGACAACTTAAATAACATCCGCTAAATATATGATTTCATCCGAGTCACTGGGTGTAAAAAAAATCTCATTCTTCACAGTTCACGGTACTGGACTTTGATAACTCACCACGCAAGTTGCGACTTGTAAGTTCCGTTTGTGATTAGGAAGACAAGTTCTTGCGAACGCAGATATAAATTTTCATATCAAGATATGTTTACGCAGGGTCCATTCGTTGAGATAAGCATAATGTTAATGATGGACTACTCTTCGGAACAGATAAAAAAGCCGCTAGTAAGACCAGCGTCACCCACTGAACAAAACAATACTCACCACAAACTTCTCGACAACAATCTCAATGCATAGGAAACAAAGAACTTGATAAGCAGATCATGATAATATTGAGGTCATTTCAGATCGTTCAAATTCTACTCGAGTTAAAGCTTTTTAAACTTATAACTTGTTAACAAAAAAGCGGTAACGAGCGAAAGGATGAGGGTCTTTTCTGTCTTGAATGAGCAACAACTGGAGTGTATATATGAATGCGGTGCAGTCAGAAAGGGCCCCCGGCCGGTTGGAATAAACTGTCCCAAAAGAAAAAGCTTTTCAAGAAAGGATGACTAAAACGTGAATAAGAGTGCGATGCAAGATGTATCACATGGATTATGGGGGGTATGGTGGAGGGAAGAGTACATGGAACTGGGAAAAAGGGAATAAAATTATGGAACGGTCCACGGTCCAAGAAGGTGAAGGCCGGCCTTGAGATAAAAGGTGGGTCGATCCGTGCGTGATAGCGCGCAACTATGTTGGCTTGGACCATGGAAGGAGCATTACAAACCTACGACCATTACCGGCCCAAACCTTACAGTATCAAGCTAGCGATAGCGGACACAGCAGCCATGCCTACAACACCACCGACCATCCGTATATTCTCAACGCCCATACCCGGCACAGCACCATTCGACCGCTTCTGATTAACATTATTCTCCGCCGCCGGCGTGACATTTCTCAGCGCACGCGTGGGCAACATATTCGGCGTCGAAGACACTTGGAACATCGGTGCGACAGGTGTACCGTCCCACTGGAATAAGTGGAGTTTGAGCCCGAAGTTATTATCACGGAATTGGGCCCATGAGCGGTAGAGTTCGGTGAAGTTGTAATCTTCGATAAAGTTAGATACGGCGGCGCAGGGGTCTTGAATTTGTTGGTAGCCATCACCGAAGGGGGTTAGGACTAATGAGCCGTTTGAGAGCAGTTCGTAGGTGCCGTGTGCCCATTGGATGATGCCGGTGATGCAGTTGGGTTCCGTGCCTGCCAAATTGGGTTAACAACGATGCAGTAGGTAGAGAAAGAGAGAGAGACGCACCATTACCCTGGAATCTGTATCGTGCGAGTTCGTAGAAATTGTCTTCAGTGCTAAGGTGAAATCGCCTAGTCAACATACGTCGTTGTGTGAGATTGGGGAAGAGGACTCACAATGAATACGAAACACCAGTATTCTTTGGATAGTTGAAGGTTTTGTTCGCTGGATCAGCAAAGCCCTAGAGTATCGCAATCATGAGAAGTGATTCTCGTTGGGATAGAATGAACATACAGGGCCAGTGACAACGGCTTTGCTTCCTGAGCTCCACGTGCCAACGATGTTGGGATTCGCCACTTGAGCTTGTACAGCCAGAGCGGGTATCAGCAGGGAGTAAATGAATGTATTGAGCATGGCGTATATGACGGCGAATCTGAGGATTGGGGGGGTAGGTAAGGTGGTACGTCGACCCTTATGATAACAGTCGAGAATGGGAGTGTTCTTCGGTTGGAAATGTCGTTTCAGATGGCGACTCTGAAGTTGATATAGCGTTCGACGATGCGAGAATCAAGAAAAGCAGGAGATGATGAAGGGAGGAGACGGGGAGGAAGGCGACGTCGTCGTCGTTGTTGTGGGTGGCGATGAGAAAACGAGCGTAGATTTGTTGATGTTTGTTTGGCTTCGGTGCTCCTCCCTGTTGGCCAGCGCTAGTCTTTGGCGCTTGTCCCCGTTTGGGAACTCGGCCTGTCAAATTTTTCTCTGTTCGCGACCATAGTCAGCCTCAGAAACATACGCAAGAGACCTGATAGCAATTCAAATATGCACTTGGTTTCCTAATCTCAAGTACCCTATGGTGAGTCTTTAATACTTTAAAAAATGAAATTTCTACCTTCAGTGATGAAATCATTACGGATGTAAAATGTCGAAAGACTGTAACTCCGAGAGCGCAAACACATGTGGAGTACTCCGTTGCCTTCCTTCTGACTCTTTCCCCGTTGATAGTATTCATCGTTTAGTAGTACAGCGCTGAAGGAACGTTTATTCTAGATCTGATACCGGATAAGTCCTGATCAGAGTGGTCACTACTTCTTCTCGCTCTTTGACCGTCGGTTAGTAGATCCTTGCTTTTCTTTCTTTTCTATAACCGCCTGCTATTTATCATGATGCAAAATCATTACGGATGTAATCGAGTCCAACCAACTCGTCTGTCCGAGAGCGCAAACCTATGTGGAGAGTTCCGTTGCCTTCCTTCTGATCTTGCTATACATTCAAAATCGTCCGTCCTTCACCCCGAGCTTGCTAACCAGTTCAATTTCAGGTATCGTCGTTCATCCCCCTAGCGAAAGATCGGTCTTAGCCACTTCCTACCTGCGATCTAGCTATCGGCAATTCAAATGACCAAAGCATCGGCTGGTCGATTGACTATAGGAAGAACCACAACGGTATTCCGCCTCGATGTCAACGCCAATGTAGAGCTAATCGTAGTGAACACGAATATCGCGTTTCGGGGCCAACTCTTTAAGGAGGGGATCAACTACGTACCACGCTATTTCCTTGTCTGCAGTCATCCTTCCTGACATGTTCTCCTAGTAGTTGAAAGCCCTTTGTTTTCGTTGATGCCCAACTCGCGGTCTCTAATCTTCTGCCAAGCGCACCTTAATGCATCTAGCGCTTTTCTAATTGTCAACGTCTTGTCGAGTCGGTTCACATATTCGTATAAAGGCCTGCAAGCCGACGCTTCTTAATACGTGATAATCCTCATATATTGATGCCCACGTACTCATCTTCTACTCAATCGCCCACGGGCAACTTGCCGCTCAGAGCCTCAGACTTGAATGAGTCGCAGCATAAATGGTCAAATGACGAAACAGGGATTAGAGATACACTGGTAGCTGCAATTGAGAAGTAAGACCTTTTTCACCACTGTTCTGCTGCCACCATCTTATTCTAATTAACACAGGGCAAGAGAAACTGATCAATGTGTTGCTGCAGAGGTTCTCGAACGACTTAGCACAGGTGCATTACGAAATTCCCGAAATGATCTATTCTACCGAATGTCCCGAAGTGTTGCACGAGCCACCAAAGCAGCTCAGAGAAGTCAACTACTCAACTCTGAGTCCTCTGGTCTGGCTACGAAGAAGAAGAAACCTCGCACCATTGCAAAATCATCTGATACCCCAAGCTCTAGTGGCCGCGCACCCTTTGGTTTAGTTTGTCAGAAAGCGAGAGAGACTGCTCGCCCATATCTGCAAGGTACACCATACTTATCGTTGATGTGTTTTTTTTCATTAACATATATGGAATATACTCAGTGTCTATGACCGTCACCTTGGTAATGACCCGGACGGTCCCTAATCCTGAGATTCAACATTCCGCTCAGCCTTCACACCGCCTACCCATGCTCATAGAAGCCTCAGCCCCACCAGCCAATATCCAAAACACCACTCCCATTGTGGAGCCCATTACACTTCCACTGCCTATTCTATGCCACAATACTATACCTGGACCACCTGTTATACAATGGCTGCCATCTGAGGTCATGGATAACATGGGTATTGCCATGGCCGACTTTGTAATCCCCTCCAATCCAACACCTCTCATGTTCCGAGCTAACCCTGCTCTAGATGTGGTTCAAGCTGAGGGGTCTGCTTCGGGTAGTGCTAATCCTCTGGAGGTGGCACATGCACAATTTGAGGCTATGTATGGTACCTATGAAGTTCCTTTAGAGTAGACTTACAGACTCTGTTTATCTCAACTCAGATAAGCTCTTATCAAGTATATTACTTATGTATGTACTACTTATTGTAAAGACTACATTGGAATTACCTTTGTAACTTTGATACTCACTGTACATAGTACAATTACAAGAAAGCTATGTGTTGAATGTACAATGAATGTGCATGACAGAATAGTGTGTCAGCCAGTGTGTACATGACAGTGTGTATGTGGACACTCCAGTGCGTACACACAGCCTTGACACAAGTGTGAGAGTGTCAAAAGTGGTGGTTACTCATCCAAGTATTCGACAATTGATGGAGAGGACATCTATATAGTTCACGGCTTCTCGCTTGAAGCACTCTTAAGTCTTGCGTAGAATACTCCCTCCTGGCACCTGCGTCGCGTATGATGGCTGTAGGGGGGGATACCAGGTAACAAGCCTGAGATATTGACATCCGCGCAGGAGATCACTAATTCTATTAAGGATCCGAGGATGAGTCGCATCTAGCTAGAGGTCACGGTATTCCCGCCTGGAGGAATCGTGCTCAGCGTACTCGACATATTCCCTCAGACAGTGGGGGACAAAACCTTTGCAATGTTTCATAGTTTTAAGTTGTTGCTCTAATATCTTATGTAATCAAATAGCAAAAATTCCGGAAATATTATTGAAGATAGTCCTACATCTTATCTCAACTTTGAGCTATAATTTATGGTATTTGGTCAAGTTGTGATGAAGATATGTACATTTCATTCCAGCCATAGCATTGCAAATGTTTTGTCCCCAACATTACAAACTCTATAATTAGTATTTGGTATATCCACCCTTGGCTTTAATAATTGCTGCAACTCTACTAGGCATACTCTGAATCAATTTCTGACATACCCCTGCATCAATCTTGTTCCACTCCTCCTCTATACGCTCCCAAAGCTCCAAAATCCCTGATGGTGGGTTTTCATACTCTGCCAGCTTCTTTTTGAGGTGTTGCCAGAGATGTTCAATGGGATTAATGTCTGGAGATTGTGCTGGCCACTGGAGAACCTTCACCCCATTGTCTTTGAACCATGTTTTGGCCTTATTTGATGTGTGCTTGGGGTCATTATCCTGTTGGAAAATGACTTCATCCAAGGTTTTCGCATAATAATCGAGGCTTGCACACAGATCATCATCCAGAATGGATACATAGAGGTCAGCATCCATTCTTCCATCAATCTTGCATGCATACCCCACCCCATCCCACATCATACAGCCCCAGACCATGACAGAACCACCTCCAAACTTCAGTGTACCCTCCACCAGCCTGTCACTCAGGCCTCCCCCCTGCCTTTTCCACACCCAAGAACATCCATCTGACCCCAGGCGGTTGATTTTTGTTTCATCAGACCACACTACCTTTTTCCAATCCTCCACAGTCCAATGTTGATGAGCTAAGGCAAAGTCTAGCCTCTCCTTCCTATGTCGTGCTGAGAGTAAAGGCTTTTTCTTCTTTACCACAGCCTTCATTCCTGCCCCATGAAGGTAACGACGCATAGTCCTAGCAGAGACTGGCTGGTTGACCACATCCTGAAGTGCTTTGGTGACTTGAACTGCATTCTCAGCCTTCTGTGATGTGATTAAGCAAACTGCATGCCGGACATGGGTAGAAGAAAGCTTCCAAGGACGGCCACCTAAAGGCTTTTCAAGGGAGGGTCTATGTTTGGAGCGTAGTCTGGAGATGGTACTGGTATGAACACCAGTAACAGATGAGATATGACTAGCAGATTTGCCAGCATCTAGCAGTGAAAGAATTTGCTGCAGTAGAGCAGGGGCAATAGGTTTCATGATGAATTGAGTAGCTATATTGGAGGGGGAGTGTCATTTTATATTGCCAGGTGTATGGTGCTGTTGATCCAGTCACATGACTTTGTTGATTGACTTGAGCAATCAACAATGTCACATGATTTCATGCTCACAAATTATAGGGGACAAAACCTTTGCAATGCTATGACTGGAATGAAATGTACATATCTTCATCACAACTTGACCAAATACCATAAATTATAGCTCAAAGTCGAGATAAGATGTAGGACCATCTTCAGTAATATTTCCGGAATTTTTGCTATTTGATTACATAAGATATTAGAGCAACAACTTAAAACTATGAAACATTGCAAAGGTTTTGTCCCCCACTGTATACATAATCCTCGGAGCGCCCCAAGAGCCTAACCAGGTTCCCAGGGTCTATTCCTACCAATTGTTCATACATACAAAGATCATATATAAGGTGATTTTACATTGCAACGGCTTGGGCTGCTGCTCGCGTATGATCTGAGATCATGATACATATACGCATATGAGTCGCTCGCGGCCCCGAGTCTATGCAAACCAAGCAGACTTCCAACAGAGTTCTGCCAGCCACGACGGGCTAAAGCGATAACATACGTATGAGAGTTTAGAAAGAGTGTGAAAAGGGTGCCTATACGAGGGAACATGACGTGGTTGAGATTTTTGAGGTGTACAACGCTCAGCTGTAAAAGCTCGATCGACGGCTTAGCGCAAACTATTCGCCTAAAGCTGGAAGAGCTGAATGAGCAAGCAAGACAATTAATTAATTAACGTTATAACCGCCAGTCCCCAGTAATCTATTAAAAAAAACCCACCTCACTCAGGTCTGCACTGTGACACACCAACTCATCAACATTGCAACACGCAACACCAACTCGTCAACTCAAAAACACTCAGCCTCTATCAGTCAATCTAAACTTATCACTCAAAATAACCTCCCCCCAAAGAAAGAAAAATCCAAAAAAATCGATCTATCAAGACATCTCATTAATCATCTCACCAACTTTATAAAATTTCATTCAATTTAACAATCGCATCACAGTTATATCGCAAAGACTTAGCCTTTAAGGGCAGGAAGTACTAGGAAAGAGTGAAACACATCTATGCGGTAAGCTACTTAAAGGGAACATCAATTAAGCTGCGGGGACAGTGGGTTTGGCTTGGCTTGAGGGAGGATGATACGACGAGGAGGGTGAGGATGAGGATGAGGCGAGGGAGGGAGGGAGAAGAGGAAGGAAGGAAGGACACACACACAGAGAGAGAGAGAGAGAATATATTGGGATACGTATTGCACACAAGTCCGGCGATTGAGACACAAGAAATGGGAGAGGAGGGGGGGAGAGAGAGCAAGGAAAGGTGATCAAACCGATGTGATATAACCGATGAGACGATGTAAGGTGCTACAAGGGGAAGGTAGGGTACGGTACGTAGATGCGAGAGCTATAGCAGCAATTGCGGTGATTACGATGCTATGAGGAACAGACGAGGGAGGGTAAGGGCATGGGCGCATAGGTAATAAGTACACCAAAGTAAAGGGGCGGGCAAGAAAGGAGAAGGGGAGGGAGGAGAGGGGAGTATTGGGATCAATCCTTCTTTAGTTCCCGTTGGATGACAAACACCCGTTCGCCGTCGTTTGTTACGGTTGCTTCTTGTATCCCGCGGATACCCTCAAGAGCTTGTGTTGATGCGCCCTTGGCGAGGACGACGTAGATCTCGAGACCATCGCCAACCTGAAGTACCACAAATGCAAAGATAAGTTAGTACCTGAACAGGTGAATCGGATGAAAATTCAAAACGGGGATGGATAGGAATAATTCGAAAAAAAAAGGTTTAGAAGATGGAAACGGGATGGGTATATGATAGAGAGGTTACGTGTAAGGGGTTGATGAGATATTTAAGTTATATGGAAAAATTCCAGAGGGAGAAAAAGAATAAAGGTTAAACGACAAGTCAACTGACCTCGATATGCCGCTCAGTTGCACCCGTGAACGAGTCAATGACAAGTTTGAGCACCGTAGGCAAGGGCAGATGCGTCGGGTGTGATGTGCCAGGTGCGGGTGTCTGGTTCTTGAAGTAGATCTAAATAACCGACCATGATACCCATCCGCCGATTATGCCAGATAACGCCGAAGAGGTTAAGTGATGGAGAATAATAAAGACGCGCGTGATCAATAAACCGAGAAATGGAAATGATGGGATGAATAGAAGAAAAATAATGCGAAATCAGAAATCGACGATAAATATCGAGTAAACCCCGGATGGGAGGTCGGAACGAGTGGATGACGGCGACACAAGTTTAAGTGTCGGGAAGAGCGACGTAGCCGAGAGAGAGAGACGACCGCCGGGTGGTGAACAAGTGAAATCCCAAGATTCCAGTTTCCGAAAGGAATGAAAGAAAGAATCAAAAAGGAAGACGATGATAGGTAATCGGGATCGGGGATCGGCGCATATCCGAAAGATAAGCAAGAAAAGGGAAAGAAGATGGTAAAGAAATGGCATCGGAGTTCGGATTCGGGGAGGGCGCGGGATAATCGTCGGCGAAGGATCGGGATCCCGGGTCCAATGTCGTAGTAGGTATTGAATACACAGTTCAATAACGAATTCAATTCAATAGGTTTGAGGGCAACGGAGTATATCATCGCGCGTATCAGAAATAAGGGAACGTGACCAGAAGGGATAACGTGATGAAGAACATGGGAAATAGCGTCGGTCAGCGGGACTGTAATATTAGGGAAGTGAGACAGGGAAGGGGGACTTGCCTGGTTATCCAAGAAGGGTTGAACGAGGGACTGTGCGGCACCTGCTGCCCGACATGCCTCACGCTCGTATGAGCCTACTGGGTCAAATGAGTAGACCGCGCCAGAACCTGAGGGTCGAAATGAGAGATGATGCTGAAGGGAGATGGGTTGATGCTTACCGTCCTCTTCTATGCCGCCCAGGATGTTGTATACGTAGTAAGGGAAAAATCGACGCGCGTACAGCATTGTTTGGATCAGACGCGCGATCGCTCGTAGAGGCATGTCCTTGGCATGGGCATGACGGTACCACTATGGAAGAAAAGAGTACGAATTTGCGATCAAGGCCATTAATGGATAATCGAACCAACACACCTCTAACCGTTGCCTCACTTTCTTCACAAACATGTTACCATCCGCAGCAAATCCATTTACCGCAAGCACGGCGCGATCGGTTCTATTCACCCAATATAAATTCCAAAGAGATGTGAAAAGAAAGACGTGCTCACAATCTGAAAACCTTTGGCGCGTATCTCGTTTGGATGCTGTAACCTTCGCTTTGCCGTGTGTCGCCAGCAATCACGCTAAAATCCTTGCCAGCGATGGCGAGGATTGTTCCACCGTTTTCTGTGTACGGGTTGAACTGACGTTGTTGTGGCTGCTCGGATGATATATGTGTATGAGGCAAGCCGTGAGGCTGAGCATGGGGAACAGAGAGCATGGCAGGCATATTCCTTGAAAAAAAAACTGGTGAACAAGGAATATCAGAAAAGGTCGGGAAGAGGGGGGAGGGCGGCGAAGGGGACGGTGTATCGGGGGCAAAAGAGAAAAGAGGATTGGGAAGGGAGGGTAGATATACTCACCTTTTGACAGTAGCAAAAGTGGATGAGATTACGCGGCCTTGGCTCAAGCGCGATACACCCTGTGTTATCTGACCGTGAGAAATTACAAGTTTGTGAGTTACTCCGAGCTTTCAGCCTCTCTTTTTTTTGAGGTAAAAACAGAAACCCTGCCAACACCCAGGAAAGAAGCCTGCCGGCTTACTCTTCTATCAGGCTATGGCAGTTGTCCCGACGACTCCCCGACGCTCTGTTCCGCGTGGGTGTCCGAACGCTCTCTTTTGCTCTCCCATGCTGTAATTTCGATCCTGTTCTATCCATACCCATGGGTACATCATAAAAAAAAAACAAACAATGAAAATCTGGATCCCCCTCGTGTCGTTAACATCTATTTTCAAACTTCAGTTCCAGAATCACTGTCCTATCTTGGTATTCTCCAGGAACCAACTCGTACCGTTGGCGTTCAACTGTATTAACATCAGGGTTCCATGGGTGGTAAACTGTCAAGATAGGCAAAGATAGATTTGAATCCCGTGTCGCCGTGTCGCCGTCTCGACGAGGTTCTCCCCCCCTGTCGATTATTCAAATGATAGCACGAATCGAGCAAGACCCACGCCCCCTCCCTCGGAAATCCGATCTTGGTTTGTCAGATTGAAAGCCATACGAAGAACGCATCACGCCATGATAGCTTAGGTCTCTGCTTATTGCATCAATATACCCACCGTATACACCATCTGGTCACCTGGTGGGTCCCGCTTTGCCCTTCTCCTGCGAGTTTGGTGGCGTGGGTGGGGCTACAGGAGACAATTGATGCGGCCTCTACTCTTCAAGACAGCGCGGATCGCAATTCGGGAGGGTGTTGAATAACTCTATGGCGGCCATTGAGCGTTTGCCACCCTAAAAGCGGCTGAGAGACGAATCCCATCCCATCCCATAAGCGCATCCCCTACTTCTTGGATTCTAGACGTTGCGATTGAGTATGTATAAGTAACACATCCGACTCCCGACAGGGAGATCATAACTCTTTCCCTCTTCTTCTCCCGACACCGAAAAGACGCAGGTCGCACTGTCAGTGACTGAATTTCATAATTCTTGGCGCTTCGTCGCTTCGCTGGATATCCTGCGCTTCAACGACCATATTGAATATCGTTCTTCCCTGTCTTCTCTGGTCTTCTCCATCCCCGCACTGACCACGCGTACTCGTTCTTTGTGCTTACTCAATCATTCATTGCTCGCTCCCACCATATCAACTAGCAGGGGAGGCATCAACAACCCCCAAACCGTTGGACCGGTACAATGTATGCAGCAAGGTTGGGTTGACATATTGGCAACGTTCCCTGTTTTTATTTCTCCGGAGTCAACGTGCGATCTACTCATGTTCATCGCCCATGCTTATTGGTTACCCCTCATACTTCGTTTTTATTCGATGTAACACCTCATGCGATTCATAAAACATAGATCACCGCTTTGCTTTTTGGTCGATAATCTCACATATCGCATCATCGCCACTATCTTATCCTTATCCCGTTATCATCATCAAAGATTCTTCTATGTACTATTCACCGGTGTTTCTTGTACACGCACAACCCCTTGCACCCCTCCGTCAACCGTCTGATCAACCGCCCAATTATCTATAGGCCTTATCTCTCTCCACCACACTTCTGATATACCCTACCCCTCATCTAGATTCAAGTACCACTCAACCCCTTTCCCAGCACCATCAAGTCGCCGTCGGCCCTCGTAGCATCGCGCAGCAAAAGAAGTCCCTCGAAATCCACTTTGTGGCATCTTGATCTTAACCCCCTACCGTCGGACATCAATTTATCAACTTTCTATCGGTTTCTCTCGCGGTCCCAAGACGGTCCATCATCGACATCCATCATCCATCATCCATCACATCTTCCTAAATCAGCTCATTCTCATTCGTAGAAATCCAGGTTTTGAGAATTCATTATTAACGTGATATACTTACACCTAACCCAAAGGAGGATATGGTTACTATTTACAGCCTAAAATAATATACTCCTGTGACCTTTCGCGGTCTTTGGGAGAGTACATATAGTAAGTATAGTAAGTAATCCGAATCCGTTGCCGGGTTTTCCTTGGACACGGACCTGGTATCTGGATATCTAGCATAAGTAAGTAACACGTTTCCTCGTACCTCGTGATCTAGTCACTACCCGTGGGGGGCCAAGTCCTGATATAAACGCAAAAGCCGTAGGCTCATAGGCTCATCATCGGAGAATCGGGACGATAACGAAAGTAGTAGGGTGGGATGTTGTCAATCGGACATCTAGCAGGGTCAATGATGCTCGATGCTCTCTAATCGCACATAGCCAAGGGATACCCTGGTAACCTAGCGGTTAAGGCGCGGGCGCGATTGACTGGAGATACAACTCGCGGACTCTCGCGGGCCGTTTGGCGTGGTCGCATCAAATGCATCGTCGACTCGCCAACTCTTATCACAAACGAACATTATTAGATTTCAGCTGAATACCGACTCTTTCGCCTGGCGTTATCAACTTTTTATGCATTACATTCGTAAATACTAAACTAATTCCTCTGGAACCGCCGGCCATTATTCGTTTCTTCAGTGGCAACTTCTCACAAGAACTACCGAGGTATGCTAACTTGGAGGAGTAATCACCTCCACGCAGCGCCGCCACTAAATTGCTGTAATGGTGAGGAGCCTGGAAATGATAACGCGAGTAAGCGAGCTTTCCTAATCCTTGACGAGGGGAACCTGAGATCTCGGGCGCAGTTATCTGTCAGACATGGGGTCACCTGCTAGGTACTTGGATCTCGGGTCCGAGCTACACTGGCGTTGGATGGATAGATATCTAGGGCCTAGCGACGACTGTATGGCGTTATAAAACCTCGAAATCAGCTACATAGCACCTCTCATCATTGCCACGACCACCTGAGCATATTGCGGTCCAGTTGTATGTGTCCCTCCCTTTGCATCATCACCCCAAGCTAATGCCTCGTGATATCACGCATCTAATTAACTTATATCTATCGTCTATTTCCCCGCTTTTTCGTCTAAATTTTCCTCCGAGATATACTTATTGAATCGATTGTCTAGGCCAAGTTCGTAATAACCACCGTTTATCTCGCAATATTCCGTATAGGACTTGCCGTCCAAGTGTCCACTTATCTGCTTTGTGACAGTGACAGCCGACTCTTAATCTACTCGTACAGATGATCAGTCTTCCTCTCAAAACCGCAGTCGACAAATTTTGATCTTGTTTATGACATTTCAGTGTCAGCTTTGAATGCACCCACGATAATGTATTTCTCTGCCCCTGATATGTTTTGGGGTGTTCCTGAACAGTTACCTTGTTCCCGGATGTCGATAACATGTTTTCCGCCACGTCCCGGGTTGGCATGGGGCGCCGTAGGGAAGTTTACGATAAGGAAAATATCCTCGTGACACGGCTACTGGTAGGGCGATTATGGCATGGCCCAAGTAGGTAAGAATATTTCTATATCTATATTCTATATACAACCCTTATACCGATCTCTGACCGGATTTCACAGCACGGAGGTCTTCATGATTTTATGGGAGTACCGAGATTTGTTTTTGCTGCAGATCTTCATCATGGTACACTTGTTGAACCTCGCTATCGGGTAGTCAAGCTGTGACAGCAGCTAAACCCACATGACAAACCCTGGCTCCATGGGCCGATATGGTGTTCACACTGTTTCCTCACCATTCTCCAACACCATCTCAAGAATATCGTCATCTTACTATGGTTAATGTAAAGTGCCGAACTCCTTGTTAGGCTAGCGACGATGAATGACTCATGCAGACTCTCTACGACATATAGCAATTTGTTCATTCGCGCACTCGCAGTCGTAGATATGCTTCCCCATACGATCCCGCTCCACTATTTAATTGTCGGCTCCAAACGGCGAGTCGCCCGTGTTCATATGCTGCGCTAACCGCATCTATACCTCTCGGTGACACGCCAACGATGCGCGTCGAAGGTGCGTCAGTCTCCGTCCACTGACCTAATCGCCTCCCTCGATTATAGCTTATCAAGTAAATATGACTCACGGATATTCTTGGTGCAAAATATGGTCCTCGGACAAACCGACTCCACTAGAAGCTGACTCGGCGATCAGAGTTGCGCGATCACACTGGATGTATGTTTCCTATTTATCCCCCCCGTCGTCACCAACCGTCATCTACAACGACATACCCGAGCCTATATGACAACACAAGTGGGGCTGGTGGTATCTCGATGGTTTTTTTCGCCATCGAGGAGTTGACGAGCAGAAACCAATTCGATTACAAGTCCGACTGGGTTCGATCACTTGGCCCATTCTGGTACGTTCAGCGCAACAATGCGAATTATCGTCGGTTAGACAATCCTTATAATGCACTTCCAATCTGTCGTGTTAGAATCCAGCGTTCAAACTTTCACCCCGAAACCCAATACGCTCACACAGACCTGTGTGAAACAGATACTACTTATCTGTTAACCGTCTTCCGGTAAGTTGGCGGCTTATCACTGCCTTGTGCTACTTGAACTCATAGTCTTCTATCTTCGCGTGGTACCTAAAGATGGAGATGAGTACCTGACACGAATCCGATGAACTGTCTGTCGATTTTCATTCACAGTGTGCATAGTGCGAGCGCTCGACTCGATTGCTTCGAAGGTGACTCCCATATGTGCGTTCCCCTTTATGTACTATATGACGTCTTGCCCCTTACTGCGGATGCTAAGCAGCTTCAACCTTTTTGAGTTTTTTTACAACAGAAGGTGCCCCAGATTCATACATGCGTTGAAGTTGAGCAGAACATCTATGAACGGCTTGGTTATCTCACGCAGTTCCATCATCAGGCTATGCTCCGCGTTATTACATTCGGTCCATGACTTGTAAACATTACAGTGCTCACGATGCTCGGATCCGGGGGGAATCTGATCAGGGTAACTACGTACCCTATCTAATTCTAACTCATGCAGATGTCAATACTCGTGGGTATTCGCGCTGACAACGGCCATACTAAGGTCAGTTGATCAGTAATTAGCACTCCCATAACCATGTTGATGTTCTTTGGTCAGTGAAACACCGCATTTCAATACCGTGGGTACTCATTGACTAGATTTGAAAGAGTCTATCGGACACGATGCACCCTTGACTACCCCTGGATTCACTTCTCTTTTTTCACGCTCTGCCCTCGGGACTACATATCAGGTGCATCAGTTCCCGGCACCCTGTAGGTTGCATAGGCTTGTTCAAACCAATGATCTGGAATTCAAATACAACTCACCACATTCCACGCATGAACACATTCTCCTTCAGACGCCAAGTTTAGCTCTGTCCATAATTCACAAAGGCCCCGTTTACAACTCCTTCTCTTGTGTTCAAATAGTTCACCCATGCATCGGCCGCCCACTGGGTCTGTCTGTTATGCCGTTCATTTCTCCGAGCGTGATTCCTGACGCAACATGCTCCGTTCAATTATGAGATGTCTGTTTGTGTCCCCAAATCACGGCCTCACACGTCGAACGACTCACGCTTTCCCGGCTGTTTGAAGACTCGAATTCCCATGAACGTTGTCTGGCCTCTAACCGGTTAGTAATAGCTGACTCACACGCATCCGCTCGTCTCGAACCCTTCGAAAGCTTTGGACTGTTCCCGTTATTCAGTATGTCCAGTCTAGGCGTCAGAGGGATTTATAGTTGACTCTTAATCGGAATAGCCATCAGTTTAGAGATGCTTTAGAAAATGTCGATCGGTCATGGGTATGGCACGAAGATGCTAATGTTCCGTCTATTCCATCCTATTTTGCATTCGGGTTTGCGACGGAGGTCCCTAATGGCCCTGCCGCTTTATCGCATTCTCTACAGCGAATGGGGTCCACCGCTTGTCGAATTGGAGATTTTCGGCTGGAACTTTCAGCTGACTTGGTCCAACCGGATTGAGCGTAGCAGATAGCCTCTTATTGATGGACGCGTAGGAGGTATAGTCATAATTCGGGTTTTGGACTAATGATACATCGGCTTTGCGCAGGGGTTCTACGTACACGCATACAAGAGTACAGGGAATCCAGCGACTCAAAATGATCGCAGAGATATTTGGGGTTTGACCGTGGACTGCGCTGCTGATTGAGCAGTCTTACCAACAGCTCGACGAATCGACTGTTCCAGCAGTTCTCTTGTAGATGGGTCTAATTTATTCGCAGCCTCTTTGAATGATAGAGGTGACGTCGTTGCAAAGGACAATAACTGTGCAACGCTTGAAGCGTGGACTGGCGATGGCGTAGCCTCATTGCTACTCAGCGTGAGCGCGATTGTAGGAAGGAAGATGCCCAAAACACGATCACCTAGAGGCGAAGTTAATGACATGGTGCTCAGGACTTGTATCTCACTCACGGTATTCTTCTGGGACGGAGGTGAATACAGCTAAGAAAGCTTTCCAGACCTCCCCTATAGCCACCACATGAGCGTCTGATACGCCAGCCTCATTGATAAGGGGCGCCATCTTCGCAATATACTCAATCAAGCCAGGCAGGAGTAAGCTGCAACAGTGACGAAGGAAAACGTTGCCAGCTGTCGCTGCAGCAATAAGAGTTCGGATACAATGTACTGCGGTCAATGCGGTTTGCTGTGGGTGGCTAACTGATCAGACAGAACACGCAAATTTGGTAACGAACGTACATCATCGTCTTCCAGTATTTTCTGAGATAATATGAAGCAGCATCGCTCGACGACTGGCCGTCCAATTTGGATAGTTGGCGGTATGGAGGTCAAAATGAGCACGACGGCTAGTAGATTATTTTTGACTTTCTTAGCGGATATAGCACCCTGGCGGCCACTGAAAAAGTAGGGTATCCAGCCGCGGAGTTGAAGCAGAACAATGATTGAACTGACCTCATGTCATCGATGTTCAGCAAGCATGCAGAAGCGAGAGCATGAACGGTCTTCTGGAACTTGTCTTTAGCCTCTATTTTGCCATGAGTGGGTAGATCCAATAGCGATTTTAAGGATGGAAGAGTAGGTCCCACTAGGTCAATTTCCGAAGACTCATCCTTCAACAGTTCTACGTCCTGTGTTGGATAGACGTATGCACCCGATATACTGGGACTTACCGCTATAGAGAAGGATACCCACGCTTCGAACGTCTTCCCTCTGAGGAGATTGGATTGAGGCTGCAACAGAAGCATAGGCGTTGAACGCTGCCATCAACATCTTTGCACGTTCGACCGGATTTCCTTCTGTTGCGAGATATTCGGCAAATGAAATTATGCAATGCATGAATCATTTGACGCACGTATAATAGAGCCCTTGGCGTTTGAGGTGGAATGTTGGATTATGTGTGAACATATTCGGAGGCAGTGGGTTCGAGGTGCAGTCAGAGAGAGGAGATCTAGTGATCTATGCAATTGTTGTGAATGGGGTGCCGTCTCTAAGATGGGTAACTTACGCTGAGTCTTTGTCCTGGCTCGAAGCCCAAGACAACAGTACGTCTATGAGGTATGTTTGGATATCGGCTGATTCCGTCATTGCCATCCGATAACACAAATTCAATAGTTCTTCAAAGGTACTTGGTTCCATGATGGCCTTGCCACAATACTCAGGCGTTACAAGGTATTTCAGCGCCTGGAGACAGGCGATAACCAGACGGTTGCGGGTAGACGGAGGACTTGATGCTTCGGTCGACGAAGTGGCTAAAGCCTCATAGATAAGTCCGAAAATAACGTAGAAGAAGGCGGTTGGTTCAGTTCGGAGAGTTGGTTTTGCAGTGTGCCCGTCTTCTTGCGTTTGTCCATCCATCGCCGCTAGGATATAAGGATCCTCTGATTGCATTGCTGTAGCAACCGCTTGCATTATAACAGGCCATGATTCAGTGTAATACTAAAATATGTTAGTAGAAAAAACGGATATGATGACCAATAAACGCCACACCGGTAAAAGAACCTCCTTCCCGAGGCTGGAATATGAGGTGTCTAAGGCGACGGATGAGGAATCGTGAAGGAATTCGGTATCGATACGTATAGTAGCGTAGTCACGCAGTGAAGCAATCCAAAGTGTTGCTAGTGTCGAACGATGGGGCTCTATGACTTGGATGAGATACTGTTGCTGCGCGAGAGCAATCTCTAACTGCGCCCAAGCCGACAGTGTCGAAATCCTAAGCATTGATGACGCGTTAGGACTCAGTTCACCTGTCTCTCCTAGGGAAAGCATTCCAGATTCTGCCATTTATCATTAGGTGCCGCGCATCATTTAGAAGGAGGCTGAAAAATTACCTTTGGACTGCTCAAGTGCCGTTGTAAGAAGCTTCAGTATTCGCCCCATCCGTCCAACATCTTTGGCTACCCCACAACCCACAAACGCTGCGCACGCATGTACAGCAGAAGCCAAGATCTCCGGCGTGGAATCAGCAGAAAAAGCAGGAGTCAAAGCTGCTGTTATGGGTGCTTGGTGCTGTTCTAGCAGAAGAGAATCCTCATATGCAGGATCAGGGGCTTTCGCAAAAGTCTGGTTTGCCAAGGAAGATAAGCATCTCTACTTGAAATAAAGAAGGTGATTATACCTCGATGACATCACGCAGCACAACCAGTCCCTCCAAGCGGATTTCGGTAACGTACGCGGTTGACGCCGTGAATGCCATCTTGATGAGATCTGGAACACGAGAAACCAACAACCCAGCTGTCGCAACGCCCAGATTGCGAGCAAAGACGGCGTCCAATTGTTCTCGCCGTCCACTCTTCGCCACCGTCGTACATATCTGGTGCAAACATTGCAAAGCGAACAACTGGGTTCGCCATCGCGAAGTTTGATAACCTAGGGTACTACTTGAAGCACCTGATGAAGCGCCCACGTTCAAAGATTCTCCTTCATCGTCACGCATCCCCTGTCTATTGGCAGCATCAGCAACTTGTTGGGAGGCGGTGGTCCTCGACATGATTCGTTGACATAAATCAATCCATGCGGAGGGGTTATGTACCACGGTCTGCTGCAACCAACTCGTGATAACGTTCTTAACCCCTTCAACGCTCGAGTCGTCGTCTAGCATTCCAAACAAGTCTTCAACGAGTCGATCTCCGCCCACTCGAGACATAACCAACGCATCTTTCTGGACAAGTTGATACAGGGCGTTGATACTAGCTAGTTTGAGGGGACGTCTCGGAGATGCCAAGTATCCTCTGAACTGGGCCACCAGCCGGGGAATATCGACATGTTCAGGAGCAAACATCAAAAAGTGCTGGATACACTTGATTGACTCTACGCGGATGCTGTCATCATCTTCTGCGGAAAACTCTTGTACGAGATTGAGAATCAGTGAACGAGTGCGTTGAGACTCTTGAATGTCGGGGCCAAGAACGGTGATCACCGCATCGATGATCTGACACACAACTGGATACGCAGGGAAGTCTCCGCTCATGTTGGCATTGACCAAAGTCCCTCCTTCACGTTCGTGCGAGTCCATTGAATAAATCTTGAGAAGCATCCCAAGCGTGCTAGACACAAACGGCGCATATGTCAAACTTGCGGCGTTTATAACCTGGGCCAAAGCACGGAGGGACCAAAAGTGTACGAGCGGATGGGGGTCATTGCTTAAGGACATAAGAACGTTCACCGTCGTTTTGAGGAGGGGGCCAGCAGCCATACCGCCAACGTAAGTGTAGATGGCACCGAAAGCCAGGGAGCAACCAGCACGGCCGTAGGGATCACGATTATTGACGACTTGGTCTACGAGTAGTTTCATTTGACTTGTGAGGAAGTTGGTTCCTGCAATATTGGCGATACGGCCGATACACTCGCTACTTGCCTTCCGAAGGATTGGATCTCCATCGACGAGGGCGTCCTATATCATCAATGTAATTGGCTGTGATTACTTGAGAATATTGAGCCGAACTTACCTTCAGGAACGAGGAGAGGAGGCTAGTAACCTGCGAGTTCCCAAAACTCTCCCTCGCCTTCCCAATTCCATGCTGGCCAGCCACCCGCAGGGCCAGAACCAAGGCAATAGCGGCATTAACAAAGACTGCCGCCTTCCTCCCCAGATTCTTCTCGAACTTACTCGAACTTACTGAATCAATCATCTGACTAGTGATTTTCACAGAAGAAGAGGAATCCTGTAAAGGTAACAGTTGCGCGAAAAGGTTGATAGCTGCATCAACGACGGCTGTAGCTGGAGGTGGAGGTTCCGGAATGTAGTGTTCTGTCTCGACGAGGGTGGCCTGACAGACGGAAAGCGGATCATGTTCACAAGCTCCAAGAATAGGTTTGCGTAACTATTGCAATTATAACAGCGTGAACAGCATATCGGGGGTACGGCAAATCGAAAAAAAAGCTTACCAGCTCGTCAATAGAAACTTCCACAGAATCCCTATTCAATCTATCCTTCCCTTCACTCCTCTCCGGTACGTCACCTGCTGCCCCATCCCCATCGTCAATGTCCAAATAAGTCACCCCATACGAATACCCATCCCCACTCTGCCATACCGAAATAAAGGACCCAGAGCTCGATGCGATGGCGGCTTGCATCGATGATCCCGCATACCCATCCGGACTAGCGAAAAGTGACACCGTAGACTGCAAAAGTGATACTTGTGTAGACTCCGTTATCGCGTTGAATCCCAATGCCGAAAAGCATTGGTATGCCCTCCGACGTAATAGAGCCTCTCTTCCTCTTAACGACAACCCTTTGCTAATGGTAGTGGGAATCTGCGCCGCCTCAACCGGTTCCTCGACATTCTGACTAAGGAAATTATTTGCAAAGGAAAGGGCATTGCCCAATACCGACGCAATTCTCCTTGCGACATCAAGCGTAACCAAAGTTCCAGCATTATGCTGCAAAAAGCACAAAATCGCTCCCAGAGCGCTTTCCCGGACGTGGAGCAAGAACATCCATTCAGCAATCGAACGACCAGAACCCGCAGCCATGCCTTCCTTCGATGTTGGTTTAGGTAGAGCATTCCGCCAGAGGACGAGCAATTGGGGCAGGTGAGGGCGAACAAAGTTCGGTCCGAGTGACATGAGGGATGCTATGAGGGTCCACGCAACCTCTACCTCAACACCAGCAATTTTTAAGTCGTGGTCCCCGGCTCGCTTTAACAGTTGCGTCGCCATGTCCAATACTTTAGCAGAGATATCGTAGGAAACGTATAAAGGGCGTTCAGAAATAATCGATACTAGTGCAGCGAGTCCATACGCATGTCCGAGCGTACGTAAGTTGATATCTGATGGCGCAGCTGGTGAGAGAATCGACGTCAGATCCCTTTGCAGCATATCGGTCACGGCCAATATCGTTCTCGGAAGACGGAGGGGTGTTGAATAGCAGAAACAACGGAGAGTCCATGACGCGTTCACTCGAACCGAGTGACTAGGATGCGTAAGGAGGGTTATTAGAGGTTCAGCTACGGCATCCTACATCGATCGCATACTTAAGCGCAAGCGAATATATAGCAGATGAAAATATGCAACTTACCTGAACGGGAGGAGGTGCATTCCCCAGCTGTTGCAACAACCCTGCCACCTCTCTAAGCGCGACTACTAACACAGCAGACGCCGGGGCAACCTGCCCAGGCATCATCGCCGGCCATCTCTTCAGATACGAATTCGATAACTCCTGTATCGCCCCGATTTGCCCCTGCTCACTAAGCATCCTCACACCAATAACATCCCTCACCAAAATCCCTACGGCGTTCCTTATCAGCAACGTCTCATACCTCATGGCGCTGCTACTCGCGTTCAAGTTATTCGCAGGCGTGTTTCTGTGCAGAAGTGGGTTGGCGACGATGTCGTTCATCAGATGTTGGATGAGTAATGCATAGTTGCTCTCAACGAACGATGGACCAAGCTTGGTGATTAAAGCGAAGTAGAATTCGAAAATCCCGATACGCGTTTTGCGAGCGGCTAATCCGGATGACGAGGTCAGGGTTTTAGTGAAGTGGGTGGAAAGGTGAGTGAGCATCTCTGCTGGTGTGAACATCGCCTTCTTGGTTTCCGCGGGTGAGCTACCGGCAGGGGAAAGGGGATCATCTCCGGGGACCTGGCCATCTTTTTTATTGGCGCCTTTCTGTGTTGTCTCAGGTATGACCACGGTACGCTCGATCTGTGTGGACGCCAAAAGGTGTCCCACGAGCTGAGCGAGGGAACGACGGGTTACCTGGTCGGCACCTTCGAGACTCTTGACGCACAGGGTGATGATGGAGTCTATGTCATTAGAAGACGGCAAGCTGTCGGATGTGAACATGGCGATTAAGACTTCTGCAGACGCTCGTTGAACAGGCATGCACTTGTCCGTCAAGCCGGATCGCGCCTGCTTGATGATATCTTTAGTGGTCGCGTCCGTTACGGCACGTTTAGCGGAATTAAGAGATTTACGGAGCGCTGTCAATGCATGGTATCTGAGTAGAGGGGACTATGCAATCGTTTTAAAATTAGTAGTTCGTCTAGGAGAACTGCGACGCACGTTTGAAGACTTGGCTGTTCTCAGTGTGACGATCGATATTTCGGCCATGAACGACATGACCTGTGATAATTAAAGCCATCTTCAAGCAAAGTAAGGAGTCTCTCATTACATACCTGCGATCCGAACTCATACATCAAATCTCCGATACACGAGAACGCAGCACTATTCTCCCCCTCTCAATCATCATAGCTCAAAAGCAAAACACAACTGCAACGACTTACACTTTGGCCGTATCCTTGTCAGCTGCCTTGAAATCTCCAACGACCTTCATTAATGCCTGCAACGTATCAAAAAGTGTTCTAGTTTCTCCGCGTCTATACAGTTTGATGAAGCATCTAGCGACAAGGTGACGTATGGCACGACCAGGTGTAGGATACGGTGGTGCAGCGGTTATAATCTTGATTAATGTTTGCTCGAGAGTACCCTGGGCCGTCTTGAGAGTTTCCTATTCACACAATTACCTGAGTCAAATGCGAAATGTTCGATCATTGGATTACGCACTGGACTTGCATCTGCAATCTTCTTCTCCGTGGAAGCCAGCCAGGAGAACAAATATAGCTCGCCATTCTCGCCCAATACCTCTGGCTTAATGACAATCAGGACTGAATGGAGATTCCGTTTTCTCAATTGCCTACCTCTTCGATTTCAGGGAGTTGAGACGACATCCAGGACCAAGCTTCACTACAGTAGTGGGCGCCAAATACACGCTTATCCACGTGACACAATTTTCCCCTATTTTGCTCAAGTTGCTCAGCTTTCACAACTGCAGCCGCCATGTCTTGTGCTCGTCGATGTCTTTCATTATGTATAGGCAAATGGTCATGCGTTCATACTTTTACGTGGTCTGTCTCCGTCCGATATGCAAGCAGTGGAGGGGTCCTCATATATAGTCGTGTTAGACGATTTGATGATTGGACAATGTGTTTGAATGGATCTATTGATTTTTAGGTTAAGTCCAATCCGGATCTAGCTCTACTACGAACAAACACACGAAATCAAGCATAGATAGACAATTACACCTAGAGGGTGACATTCAACTGACTGATACTTTCAATATGAACTACTGTTTGTAGTCCTCCGTCACGATACTGGCGTTTGGGAGTAAGAGCATGATCCCAACCGCCCTCCTCCAGCAGTTTCACGATAAGAGTAAACTAAGCGTACTCCCCTATTGTAAAACACTGCGCTGGTCTACAGTGGGTCCAGATCGCTTTCGGGAGCAAACCGTATCCCGGGCCTTGGTCGCCACTTTGCAAAGCGCCATCGATATTCTTTACCTTTATTGTCAGTTTTGATAATGTAGTCTGGCCCGTTTAGCTCTATACGTTCGTATAGTTTCTCCCGCCAATCTGGTCGCATTTTTTCAACTCCTGCGTTGAAAATTGCATAACCTACACGTGGGTTGGGTTGGCAATCTCTAGGGTACGGAGACGGCATATGAAGACCTCCCTCTGCGAGAACTTTGCGCATCCTGGCGACTTGGCTGTACGGGAGGCGGTTACCCCATTCCTCTTCCGTCATATCAGCAGGTTTATAGATGGTACCAGCGAAGTCGATTAGCACCGGATTATCGAAGTCCCGATTCCGTACCATGATATTGGCCAATCGGATATCGTTATGGCATAGTCTAAGCCGCCGTAATTCTCGCATTACTGAGAGCGTCGCATGCGACACACGGTCGGCCTCTTCTTCAGTTATGTTGATCCCTACGGTGAACATTTGGAGAGTCACGCCGTCGATATATTCCAGTGCAAGCCCATCAACGTAGTCAAGGACGGGATGAACGAAGCTAGGCGGGTCGACTACATCACTAGCTGTGCGAACCTGGTAGCGAACCGTTCCATAAAACTTTGGGACAAGTCGTCCTTGGAGAGATCTTAGACGCCGATAGGTGTCTACCTCGGATTGAAAGCTGCCTTGACCGAGAGACCAGTCCTTTACCTGATCCATCCAAGGTTCATGTTCGGGGTCTGCTCTCCGAGGGAATATATCGCTTCCACCTAAGAAATGAAAAGGATTGGGACGCTTTCCTTCGTGTTCTATTGCGTATAAACCCTTCCTGACGGCGTCATCAAGTGAAGGGTCATAAGCGCTATTCCATCCTAACGACCGACGAAATCGTCGATCTTGAAGCTTAAGTACGAGTTGATGTGGAATGTGAGTCCGGGGGGGCGATATGACTTGAACTAGGAGTGCTTGAGAGGATGTGAAAGGGAAGAGAGGCTTGACGATTTTGACAATTAAGTCTTGAGGAGTGCTCTCCTGTTCGTCCTCAGGCTGAAATGTCAGCGACAATGAAGCACCCTCAACGTAAGGGCAATCAAGCATAGAAGGGCTATAGTATGTGCACATTGAGCATAGGTGGCCGAGAATATCTGCAAGTGACTTACTATCCTTCTGGATCGCCATCCTCCATCATGTGAGATACCTGAAATGTCGACATCAACCGTCGGGCGAAAGAACGAGGTGCCTGGAGATGATTAAATATGAGAGTCCCAATCTTCCCAGGTATCCGCTGCGTATGAAAGAAGGATGCCACTAAACAACCCATGACTCGACTCGACTAAGGACTTGAATAATTCGTAAATTCAACTTATTGGCAAGCCGTATTGATCGTTGTTTGGTCTTGAGGGTGCATCTAGGTCCCTTGTTCATTATTACGGGTCCGTAATTACCTTGCTTGCAAGGTCCTGTATGCCAAAAATTTCCTAAAAAGGAAGATCGGTCGTGCAAGCCAGCGCGAGCTGGCTCAGTCAATATTCCAGTGTCACCTCATTGGCTCTTTGATGTTCCTGGTGTCGGTCTCCAAACAACTGAGCCTTTATATTCTAGAACTCTTACACTAAACTTGTGGGTTTACCACTTCATCAGATTTTGAAGCGATATCGCAAGACTTTCCTAAAAAACCGTGAGTGTGTGCGAATCTCACTCTGGGACTTGCCGGCTAGTGCCGAGTGGCACACTTTCCTTTCTAGGTAGCCACCTTGGCGTCTAAGTAATGGGCGCCTCATCACCTTGTAGTGACCAGAGTGCGAGTCGTCCTCTGTCGTGCAACTGTCCACTTCAATCACAAAGAATTGCGTGTTGTGACCATTATCACCTACACAGGTCTGTTGCGACAACTCGAGGTTTGTACTAAGTTTCTTCTTGTGACCATATATTTGTGTTGTGACCAAGAGGCGGCGAGCGAATATTTTAAAAACACAGACCCCCTTAGGGGTAGGTAGGTAGTTGCCTCTTGTCAGGCTTGCAGGTGGATTTTTTTTGGGTGGTCCATGGACATCTCTGGAGGTCTCAATTCAAGATTTCTGTCTGCAACCACAGTGTAGTGCCACAGAATCTAGCTGTGAGGCCTGTATGGTCTATTCTATTGAAAGGTTATGGCAGCTCGTGCAGGTGGAGGGAATGAATTTGTATAAAGAATGACTCAGTACCTGGTAAGAGTACTGATATATGTAGCTAGACTATGTACCTGTATAAAGAATGACTAAGGAGTAGTTAGCGTATGCAATATGAACATGGGGACCATGTATCTGGTGCACTATCCGACATGTACTGTAATTGTCCGTTATTGACCATGGGATGATTACCTAAGTATATACAATGAAGACTCGAGGTCAGTACGACTTGTTATTCCAACATATTCTGCAGTCATTGTTCATGCAATATACACAATATAAGTCAATTCAGCCCAAATAGTGCCCAGGGCTGACCTAAGAAGTGAGGATCAGCGCAGAAGAGCGAAAATGTCTGGGACTAGCTGAAGCACAACGGAACACATATGCTAGGCAAGACAAATATGTCCACAGTCCAGGTGACAAAGTAGGGGGTAGGGGGGTACTGATTAGCAATTTTAGGCAGCAAAGAAATTCTATTAGTAGGTAGGGGGAGTAGTCCTGTAGAAAGCTCCCATAAATTGAATAATCGGGTGAATGTCACCAAATAAATTCCGCGCCACCTCTTGGTTGCGACCACTTTTATTTTTGCAACAAACGGAATGGCATAGGAAGGGGTTAATAGTGTAGACAGAGAATGAAGCCGTGAAACTGAGAGTGAATGAGAGTAAGACTTGCAAGCAAGGGAATGGAATCGTCGTCAGGCAGTCCCTGGTGAAATGAAGGATCCGTTTTTTGGCGGTCCTGGGACCTTCCGGCGCTTATTAGGCGCTTATGTTAAGTCGGAGGGTATTGAAGTAACCGGTTGCCGGTTGCTTCTTCGGTGATTAGCACTTCATTTCCGTAATCTAAATCTATATTGGGAAAATTAAGCTCATTTATGTAATCAGCTAATCTATATTCACAGTTAAATTAATTACATACTACTACTGAGTTAACAGTTACTTAAGGAAGCTTTCCCACAAGTTATTATTTTGGTGTTGAGGTATTATACAGAGACATTGATCTTAGGTGAAGATAATACAATAACCGGCTATTACTTGGTTTTATCTCCCTCCAGAGTTAACATTCTGTGCTAAGTATCACATACCAGTCACATCTGGTCACTGGTCGACCGGTCACCTCGGACCCGTACATGCCATGCTTTGTGCAATGGCCCACATCTGCAAGTGCTTACTATCACAACTCATCCAATGCTGCGTCTGTCATCGACGTCCAAGGGTTGATGTATAACAAAAGAGACACTCTCTAGGTCGACTTGGCGATAAACTCGGCGCCGTCTATATTTTCCTGATCGTCCTTAAGTAAATTCACAAACTCGTCTTTACTAGGTTAACTTTTGTCTAATCGCCACCTATAGCTACGCAGTCACCATCGTTTCCAATAATGCTTCACTGTTGTAACGCCCCAGCGTGCGCCATCCATGCAGTGGCCACTCATCGCCACATATCATGTTGCCATCTGGTCAAGATAAGCATGTCTTCTGTGTCGCCACATATTCTGGCGCCTTTATTATTCTTTGGAGAAGAGAGCCGTCTGCTAGTATAAATGCACCTTCAGCTACATGTCTCCTCATCTGCAACATACTTTCAAATATCTCTACTCGAACGGTGAATTGTCATTCACAATCATTCATATACATTGAAGTGATGTCTTTGGCACGATTTCGACGTGGCATCATGAAGACCATTGTAAGTGCGTCCGTCAATTCTTTAGTATCGCTGCTGACGATGCATTATTCAGTCCGATATCAAGGATGCTGACCCTTACTTGAAGCATATCAAATACCGCAAGCTCAAAAGTGATATCACTGACGAATGGAAGGCGGTTTTTAATAAACCAGGGCGCCCCCAGAGGGTACATGGAGATGGGAAATCTAGGTTTGATGGCAAATGGACCCTTTGGGTGGACTACACTCCGCTCTCCAAGTCGAAAGCGAACAAACCAGTTGTCCACTTATGCAATCCAGACGGCGAAAACAATGAACACTTTAATGAAAACCATGTATTGTTCACTGCAGAAGTTGATGGTATCAACGATGATGTCCTGGGAGACCGAGAGACGTGCGAAGAATATACCAAGCGCGCAGTCCTTGAAGGATACACAGTAAGTCATCACCGACGCGCTGTTTTGATGGGGCTGACGATTAACTATGAGGCCCTCACGGGAAAGAACATCAAGTAGTCGATTTTCAGCTTCCTTTGTAAATTATGACCGTCATATATGTACTCGAGTTGTTCAACAAGTTAATCGCAGACAGTAGCTGTCTGAACCCGGATATGGTATTCAGTAGACGTGATAAGCTCGCTGACAGTAAATGACAGACATAACTACGAGATACTCGGGTGATTGTGAGCCCTATCTTCTGGGTAACCTGCACGTAAGAACGATCAAGGTATGGTCGATCCGCTGCCAATCGCGAGATTGACCTAGGGCTGCGCAGCTCCTACACTACTTGAAGAGCACTCAAGAGATATGAGCAAACACGCTTCACTGATTTTACTCCTGGACCAACATCAGCCAACATCCCCCAGTCGTCAACTGTATTACATGTATGATAATTGAACGAGGCTCATGAGATAGCTCGAAGCTTCGTCGGGTCCGTAATAAACGCGGTGTTTACCAGGCTAGGTCCGTAACAATGAGCTCTTATTGCACGTGACAATGAGCCCCTAAGATGGCGACATCTGCCGCCATTGAAGCACCATCACTAATCATCATCACAAACGCTGTAATGGGAGGCCAACAATCCCCTCGACAAGCTTCTGTCTTCGAGACTTCACTTGATCTACCTCGCCAATCAGTTAGTTATGAATAACTGTCCACCAGAACTTCACTCTTACATCGTTCGCCTTGCTTGTACCGACGATGGTAGCACCGTTCGCGCATTATTGCGAGTGTCGCGATATTTCCACTCCATTTCCGCGCCATTTATCTACCAGTCAATAGCGCTTGATGGACCCGACAGTATCCTGAAGGTGGCAGAAATATTGGGGAATATACCCGTACACCGACGAAAAATTCGACATCTCTTCATATCCGACAAACCACGCTCCCGCACTATTGATCAGCCAAAACCTACTACTACCGTCACGCACATAAACCCACAAATGGAAACTGCGATGATCAAAATCGTACTTCTCGCAGCTCCAACGCTAGAATCACTTGGGTTCCTCGCAACAAACGCACTGAGAAGTACAAGCCTAATATCGCGGTTATTTCGAGTTACCTTTCCTCGCTTAAAAGAACTCACGGTTCATGGATATTACCCCTTTCCAACACAACCCAATGTTATGCCAGTACTAGAGCGTCTACACCTATCCGGCAATCGTAATCCCCATGGGCTCCTCCAGCTCGGTGGTCTAGACGCCGCTTGTCCGTCATTGACACATTTGCGAGTTTCGGGACTGGGTGGAGCAGTAGCTTTTGCCGACGAGTTACACGACAGTCTGTTTCCACCATCTGAGGATGGTGGCATTTGTGGGGGTAGTAGCATGTTTCCGGCCAAGCTACCTAAGCATGTGAGGGTAGTGGTTGTGCAACCCACACCCGCCTCACCGCTGCCGGCGAAGTGCGGGACGATGAGGCGGAAGGCGAAGATGATGATGGATAGGCTGAATGAAATCGCAAACCTGAGGAGGGGCGGGGATGGGACGAAGTTCATTCTTGAGGAAGAACACGAAACAGAAGAAGCTGCATTGCATGTGCTGAGAAAGGACTGGATAGATCGACTCGCGGGAGGGAAGGGGCCTTGGGATTAAATGGCAATGTTTGTGTCTAGGGTGTTTAACGTGGTGACTAGAATGGATGCACGATAGAGTCTGGTTACCCTATGGTAGGCCTAAACCTCAGGTTAATGTACGAGGTCGCCTACGCACTCTTTGTTTGGACAATATTATCACCTAGCGTATGTATGTAGTTAGCTAGGCTGACGAACACAATAATCAGGGAAACGAACCATAGAACCAACTTTGGCTTGACGCTTGCAATTTACGAGGAATTATTCATGCGTTGAATGCTTACTGCTGTCCGCTCAGAGTGTTGCACAGTGAGGATACGTAATCTTAATGGATTCCATGGGTTACATGCGAAGCACGTCCACCTTCAATTGTTGATATACAATGTCCTTTCATTCTTCAACGTTAGCAGGGATACATCCAAGACCGATTAAACCACCCTACATGTGATGATTCCAGTCAATCCTCCATTGCTTTCAAAACATGGTTACTCACGAAAGAGTTATATTGACAACAAGCCGCATTCTCCGTACAATTGCTCGTCCCACCAACAACCGGCTTACAGTTTACTCCCACGGAGGCATCAGCTCCCCATAGCACAATATTAAACGCCTTCATCAGTTGAGCAGGCTGCTCGACATATTTCTGCTCGTCCACAGTAGATATTGATATTCACTGTCGCGTTAGCCGGGGCCCCCAAATCCTAAAGAATAAGGATGTACCGGCTCAACTGCCTTACAACATAAAAGTTCTCCAGATATTTCTTCACACTGGCTCGCTGGCATTGGATTCGCAGTCGGGGTAGGCTGAATAGTGAACGCTGTCGTCTTAGGCATGAATTTTCGTAACGTTCCTGTTGGGAACGCCACAGGTGAAACCGAAACTGTGGTCAAGGCGGCCGCAAAGATAGACGAGTGCATTGCGATGAAGAGTTGGAGAATCATAGCATGCGATGGGTGCAATCGCATTGAGTCGATGGAGTGAATACTGAAGCGAAGCGACAAATGCAAGTGGGTCCGTTGTGAGAACCTCTCACGGTCGGGATCAATCAATCCATAGAGAGCATTACAGCATCAAATGGGCAGTCTGTCCAAAAATCGCAAAACATTGACAGCTTGGGAGGATTCATGCCAACTTTAGGAAGAAGGCAAAGGGAAAAATGTCAAAGGAAGCATTTCACGGAGGATCATGTTTGTGTTTATTTCTGTCGGGAGTTACTGACATAATCCACCAGGAAAGGGGCCCCGTCGCCAGGCTCCGCCAGGCCGCCCCTAACTTTCAAACTCACGGACTTTGAAAACTCCTTACTACTTCGTTCATGTGCATGGATGGCCTTTGATTCCGAACGTTGCACAAATGAAGGATGAACATGAGTACTTAGAGGAACAGGTTTGTTGTCATACTGGCATGAGTATTTGTGCTACATCTATTGACCGATTCGCAGGTTGAGCGCCCCAAATAACCTTTGTCAGGCTCCTACAGTAAATGCTGCAGTGGATATAGTTTATTTGGGATCAGTGCATCTGTGTCTTGCTCACTCGCCCACGGGTACTCTACTAGGTACGTCAGTACCTCTATTCTTGATTGATACTAACGTGGTTTCGTTTAGAACTACAAGTGACCATCGCTTCACATCAAGAAACAGAAAAAGTCACTTTACCCATTTATTCTGGTGATTTCGTGTCCCTCCGATCCAAAATAGACGCCACCTGTTGTCGGTAGCTTTCAAAAACCCTCCGTCGAGCACTAATGAGTCCCAATAATTATCTTCAACTGTTAATTATTGTTAATCATGCTATATTGATGACCCACTACTATTACATTTGGTATTTCTACTGCTACCGACTACGAGTGCCCTCAATTGGCTTCGTATTCACCTGTGGACCCGAACCGTCGGTATCCTCGGCTCGGTTCACTTCTCAACAAACGTGATGCCTTCGGTTCACCTTTCCGGCGGACAATTTCCGAGGCGGATGGGACAGAAAGAGAAAAGCAACCCGTATACAGACGATAAGTAGAGTGGGCGGCGGGGTTACACTCTCAGTTCCCCAGTCCCCGGATGATAACTCTACGGTCTACCTTGGACCTATCTTTGGCCTATGATGAAGGGAAATTTCAAAAGACCGAGGCATCTTACCGGTGGGACGTCAGTGCGACAACTCCGAACATGTATTACTTGCGAGCCGACATATCAGCATCCCCACAGATAGCAAGTTTTTCTGGTTACAAAATGTCCTTCCCGAGCACACCCACTATGCAATCGCATGCCTACGAAGCCCCAATCGGCGCGTCTCTATACCAAATCTTTGCTGACTGTCTGCCAATGTATCATCGTCGGTTCCGACTCGGAAGTCAAGCTGTCCAAACGTTTCGATGCTCCATGTTAAAATGGACTGTTTCGCGCTTACTTCCTTCAAATTTAGCGTGATTCGGTTGATCATGATTGATGAAATTCTGAAGTCAATGAGTACTGTTTTCAGGTATTCAGAGCAGTAATATCACGCACATCATAGCTGGCCTGAGGGGAGAACAGAGGGTTTCGGACAGCTGGGCTTTATTATATAATAGAAACTCACTGATTGTGCATGAGCTTCAAGCTCGGCTGTGGGTACAATGATATGATTCATGTAAAGACGAAAAGATATTAAGAGATCGACTCACTCGTGCATAGATCAATAACAGAAGCCAAATGAGGTTTGAAGAGAAGAGCACAAAAAAGTAGATGACTCCGTCACGTTGGATTACTTTCATGAGTGTTGTGAAGTATTTATAGCGCGTCGCTTTGTAAGTGATGTAGAAGATGATCGCGAAGGCTAAGCAATCAAATGCGAGACTGAGGCAAAGAAAAGCTTCCACCCATGGAGTCCTGGATCCACTCTCAGTATTTGCCACCAGGTTGGATAACAAAACATACACAGTCAAGACTGATATAAAGATGCAGACTGGGGGAGAGCGGTTAAGCAGGTTGGTGTGCACATGCAGGAAGATTGTTCGCACCGTGGTAAGGGTCAATGGTAGGCAAGGCAGGAAGGGTCGGGATGGTGTCACCGGAAAGTAATAACGCCGGCTGATCGGTTCCCTTGGACGACTGTGACATGGTGTACAACGCGATTGCCCACTGCCAGCAGATTATACACCCAGATATGAGGAGTACAGACTTGTGGAGTTTGAGTAATGCATATACCCTTGCATTATTGGTTATTGGCGGCATTGCATCATTATTGGCTGTAGTTGGCTTACCGTAATGTGAGAAATACTTCAGCGGTGAAGGTAAGAAGCATTGTCTCTAGCGTTTCCATGAATCCGAATCGTGCACACCTATTGAAGGGGATGGTCAGCGGCTATACAATCCGGTTAACTGACACCTGTGGGGAGAGTATGATATAGTCAGCTTGGTTTTTGAAGACAAACTTGTACGCACATCTAAGTCCCAGCTGGGGGTGGAATGGGCTGTGTCCCTATGATTGGTCTCGACAGATTTGCTATCAAATGAGATCACGAACAAACCAATGAGAGGACGATAACGCAAGGGGCCAGATAATGGTTCTATGCCGGGCTTTCATTCGTCATGCACAGCGCGGGGGGGGGGGAGGGGAGAGCAAGATGCGCACAAGAATGAATAGCCAAAAAACTAAGCGAGGTTAATTAGTCATGCATCATGTTGTGATTGTGTCACAAGGGAACTCACCCATTGTCTTATTGCCTTTCCAAGCATATTCAATCTACATAGCGAGATGGATTAGATAGCTTCTGCAGGGTCAATAATCCGATCTGAAAGACCTCAGATTCGAGCGTAGGAAAGTAATCAAACACCCAGAGAGCTGAGACAGCCACGCAATATAAATACAAGACTTGTCAATCACCGTTAACTAATTTATGTGGCGACAAAACGACATCACCTCCAATGACCACCTATTCATATATCAAAGTGAGCGAGAATAGTCATAGCATATGTTGACACTGACAAGTCAAACCCAAGGGATATAATCGAGGAATCGAGAGACTCCGCCATCGAAGGGGTGGGCTATATGCTGGAATAACACTCCAGGCATCGAGTTATATGTACCTGACAAAATAACAGAGTTTTGTATCATGTTGCTCAAAATCTTCGCCTTCTCACCTTCATCAGATTATCAAGAACAGGGGGTATTCGGTTATCCAACAATGCGGTGATATCCATAGTAGGACAGCGCATCCCAGGATGACCCAATGATGTTGATGCTCACCGAGCGTCAACCGTGGTTCCCGGCCTACTTGGATAGGCAAGTGGCAACTAGTCATCGTGTAATCTGTCCTCCGAGCTCTGCATTTGTCAACCATTGATCTCGCTGATCACTATATATATACTTCCAATTATTCGTGTGCACTCAAGCATCGTTGATGAAGAGAATTCCATCTACCGTTTAGTTACAGATGGTATCAATACGCGGTCTACCTGTAAGATTCCGAGCTTTGCAACGTGCTGAGACTAAATCTTCAACTCACTAGTGTAGTCTAAAAGCAGAGACTTGGGATTCGTCGTGTTTTCATATTTCATATTTGTTTAATGGATTAACCGCGCCTGGATCTGTAGGATTTACTCGGAATATAACGCGATATCACAAACTACCCAACGTCTATCCTTCACCGTATTACTCACCCTAGCGCCACACGCGCCATCCAATCAAAGATATATCGGATTGCCATCTTGACGCATCCCCAGATACGTCCAGCCCCGACATAACTTCGCAGATTACCCGTTATCCAATCTTCGCGCATTATAACAGATGATTGCTACATTCGTCCGTTGCGCCTTGAAGCTTGACACGACTTTTGTCAGCCACCCACATCCACGTCAACGGCCCATCGCTTCGCACGTCCACAGTCCAAATCAATCATATCAGGCTTGGGCTTGGGCTTGGGCTTGCGCCTCTACACCATCCGCCCTCCTCTCACCCTCGCCAATATCGCCCCAACAACACCATGCGGATCATCCTTCTGCACATTAACCCCAATAATCTCATCCATCGCGTTCTCCGCAAGTCCTAACACCCCCTCCTTCAAACCGTTTTCTGGGTTGCAAGTCACTCGGACGGTTGCGAGTTTGCGTGAGGTGGGTTCGAAGATGAGGGAGATGATTATGTCCATGGGCGTAGGGGTGATGGAGGTGGAGGTGGAGGTGGAGGTGGAGGCGGTGATTCGGTATGTTAGCCTGAGCTCATTTTCCGAGACGCTCTCTGCTGCGACGAGGTCGTGTATACTCCGATGGAGCGCCAACGAAGAAGTATACCTAAAATACCCACCGTCAACATAACCAACAACATAACAATCAAACCAATACATACCAATCATACAACGGCACAAGCAACCTCTCGTCCTCCTTGTCCTCCTTAACCCTCTCCCTAATCTTCCTAACCGCCAACTCAGCCTCCGCTCTCTCCACCTTCAACCTCTCAACCTCACTAGCCCCCTCCTTAACTTTCTCCCTAACTTTCTGCATCTCTCGTTGTCCGCCCTCGATTTCGTCGTTGAGGGTTTGCATTGTGACCACTTGGTCTGCTAGTTTTTGGTCTGCTAGGGGGATCGTTAGACGGGGGTGAGGGTGGGATTGACGAAGACGGGTTAGGGCGAGGCGGGTGTCGATGATACGTTGTGAGAGGGAGGACATGCGGGATGTGAGATATTGGGCTTTATTATAGTCTATGTCATACAACCATACAACATACATATCAGTCAAAACGCTACGAGCGTGACCGATGTGACATCCCATTATCTCACCTTGTTCGACAGTCGGAGCCAGTTCCCTAATATTCTTCTGCTTCAACGCCAATTTCTCCTTCGCGGCTTTAAGACGCTCTTTCATTTGTTCGTTCAACGCAAGGAGTGCTTTATTATCATCTGCTGTCACTATCGGTGCATCGTCAATATCGCTAACAATCGTCTTGACGTATTTATCCTTGGCGTTCTGCTCAAGATATTGGAACTTTAATTTGCGCAAGAATGACTGGATACATATGGTTAATAAACACAGTGGAAAACTATGGAACATTTCAGCTTGAGCTCACCGTCTGCGCAGAAAGATCAGAGACGACAATCGCTGGATCTTTAGCATGTATTTCTGCGGTATCGTCTACTGAATCTTCTTCGAAATCGTGGCTTTTCGAGTTGAATTGATGGACGCTTTGTAGGATGTGTAATGAGGAAGACGCCGTTTCAAAGTTTGAGGCTAGTGTTTGGATATCCTCTTGGTTGTAGCTTGCCATGATGACCAGTACTGAACTCTGAGATCGTTCTGAACAGTGAATGAAATCTGAATAAGTTCCCGTGACAAACTCAAACGCGGTCACGCGTAGGCTAGGACGGACGTAGGGTGTTTTGGCTGGAGGGTAGTCAGCGGTGGTTGAAATGCTAGTTGTGCCTGACGGCATTGCATCGGCATCCCTCTCACCATGTGGTGGGCTGGCTTGGCATCGAGGAGCTGTATTTTTGAAAGCAGACCGACATCCACAATGTCAGCGCAATCCTAAGGTACCCCTCACTGAATACTCGCCTATTCTATATCTCACCTGTAATTCTATCTTATTCACTCAGTAATCAATACTTTAATGATGCCTCCCACCACCTCTGAAGCTATTCAAGGCTCCCAAGAATGGTTTCAAGAAGTCATTGCCCCAAAGCTTTGTTATCGAAATTACAGAAACTACGTGACAACACTTATAGGGGCGCGCAGGTAGTCCACTGTTGTCGAAGACAGTTTCCTTTACGAAATTATTATTGATGCAAGTATAGTTTGGAGTCCGGCCATTGTCAAAGAGCTGGAATTCGAGTCATTGGTCTTTAGACCTCGGCCTCTGATCAACGTGGTGTCGCGTTCGACACCAAACGTGTCAGTCGACGCGCCGAGTCTGAACTCTCCTGGACGCGTTCAGGCGCGTCATCCCGTTTTGGAAGCGGATCTTAAATTCACTATGCCGATGCACGGCCATCACGAAAATATCACGGGTAGTGCCGAATTCTACCCTCCTGCCAAAGACACCCGGGTGAATACCAGCCTCTATTCTAAGAGTATCGACTGTCATACTCTCGACATAGAGGTTGGTCCCCAGCCTAGTCACGCGTACATACGACGCGTTTTCGATCGCTGATTACCTTCCGGTTCTTCGGCCCGCTGCTGCTATTCCCACAGTCAATGGGAGCGTCAAGACGCTGTCGCACTGCATCTCGGAATTGGGTTTTAAAAAGTAGCCTAAACCCAGAAACATTGTAATCATCAGCCTTGTACAATGCAGCCCATGCTCCTACCTTCTCCTCCCTCTAATGCTGATTCCCACACACGAGGCCGTGGAGTCAGAGCGTTCTAGCGTGTCCCGAATTCACCTCATAATGGGGTCTTTTGACAGATGTCTATGAAGAACTTCCTATGCTTCGGCAGGTGAGAATTGATGAACCGAGGCCTATATGATATATCCACATTGATTGAACTTGGAATATATTCCAGGGAATGGAGCGTTAACTATGTTCTGGGCATCATACCTTCCGGAGCATTAGCGGAGTCCGGACTCCCAGACTACTTCATCGATATTGAAATATTGACGATCGCTTCTTCTACCTGCAAGTGGCAATGCTGGATGTAGATAGGGGAGCAGGTCACACGCCATCAAGCGTCTACACTTTGTCATGACTGTACCTCACCGACATGGTAGTACCCACTGAGATTTGACAGCGACAAGCCCAGCTCTCCCCTATCTCTTCAACTAGTCAAGCTTCAGAAGCTTCAAGCACGACCCAACGTGTATCACTTACAGATTCATATCGTCACGGATTGACCTGTGCCCCAGCCTTAAGGTGTGTATTGCGTTCTATTCGCTTCTGAGCTGAGATCTAGCATAAGCTTACGCCGTTTAAACGTTCACTACCGACTCTCACCCTAGTTCAATAGCGCTACAGATCCCTGCCTACCGTTCACGACATAGTCACGCTCCTACCACACCATCATCACCTCTCGATCTCAACCGATGTCAACATCCTCTTCCACCAATCAATCATGCACACAGTCTCAATCCACCACTCCAGATAGTAACACACGCTCCGCCATCGACATCGCCTGGAGCTGCATCGCAGTCATATTCGCTTGTACATGGACAGCAATCCACCCTAACGTCCCCCCATCAAATATACGTTCAAGTCAATGGAGATTATGGAGGAGACGAGCGGTACTTACGCTCTGGGCTCTCCTAGTACCCGAATTGATGGTTCAGCTTGCTGTGGGGCAGTGGCTTGAAGCTCGGCGTGCTTCAAAAGTACATGAGACGTTGCGTATTCGGAGATCGTTCGATGCGGCTGCGAATCGATCGAAAGCACGTAGTGAGGAGAATACCTCAGAGAAAGGTCAACCAAAGGAAGGCAAGGGTGTGATACTTATTGTGTCGTAAATCACTCAATAATCCCTATTGGCTAGATATCCGTTGGACCAAAGTCCAGTCTTTCTTTTTGGTCATGCATGGATTTACCGTCAAATCATATGGGCACGATATTCCCCTCAGCATCGGGGACATGCAAACCGCCGATCGTCTAAACCAACCACCTATCCCCGGTCACCCCTCCGTCCCATGGCCCGAAATCTCGGCTGAAGAAGACGAGATCAAGGATAAAAGTAAAGGCGACGCATTGGCGAAGACACTAGTCGTCGTACAGACGACATGGTTCCTCATCCAGCTTTTAGCACGTCGTATCGAGCATCTGGCGACCACCGAATTGGAAATAATGACACTGGCATACGCTCTTCTCAGTGGTGTCCTGTATGCATTCTGGTGGAATAAACCCTACGATGTCCAAAAGCCCATTCAAATCGAATCGCCTACGGAAGTATACTTCCTACAGCAATCCAGGAAAGCAAAGCTAGAGATTGACCGAACGGATATCGCGCTCGGGAACGTGATATTCAAACTCCACAGCAAGATTGTAGAAGACACAAACTGTCGTGACGTTGTTTACGAAGCTTTACGAGGGAAGCTGACTTTAGGGAACACATTGACTATCTCGTTGACAGTGTCTTTCATCGCTGGGACGATTTTCGGGGCTATACATTGTATTGCATGGAACTTTCAGTTTCCTAACCCAGCTCAGAGGGTATTGTGGATTACGTGCTCCATGTTGGTAACTGTGGTGCCGTCGATGTGGGCTATTATGTTACTGCTTCTGAGGGCGTTAGGCTGGATCCGGTATAGTCCTTATCATAGGAAGATTGGACGAATCGTGGAGTATGTTATAGTCTACCCTCTATTTTCACTCACCCCAATTTTCCTATATTCGTACTTTATATGCCGTATTGTGTTGCTTGTTCAGGCGTTTGTTCTGCTAGGAGATTTACCTCCGTCTGCAACGCAATCTGTACAATGGTCGAGCTTTGTTCCGCATATTTAGACGCTTTTGTATCAATTCATCTTTGTTTTTGTGTAAGCCTAGTTCTTAATTATAACGAGTATGCTACCCTCTGGCCTCGAAAGTTATTGCCAATAAGAGTTGCGGACAGGAGGGCGTTATTTGAGAAGAGTCGTGATGCATGACACAATCATTCCCCTGTTGTATAGAAAAACTCGACTATGTCCATCCTATGAGGGAGACAAGTCGCGTAGGGGAGAGAATACCTGAATAATCAACATATGAACTAGATAAATGAAAATATTACACAGCAAATATGGCACAAATATGGAGTTCTGTTGAAGATCAAGAAAAATCTAAGCGCTCGAACTGTATTGGGCGCTTAACGACTCTGATCAGTGGCTGTTGATCAGGGTCATCAACTTGATGGCCTCGTACAGCTTTCCTGTCGAATGAGTATATGGCAGAATTGAACTCACCAATGCACACCCTCCAGGCCCGGAGAAGTAAATATCATCAACAATCTCCCCACCTCTCCAAGTAATCTCATACTGCATCAATGTCGACGTCTCCTACCCAACCCGATAATAACGACAACACGCGCACCGCCATCGAAATTGCCTGGAGCTGCATCGCAGTGATTTACGCTTGCACATGGACAGCTATACATCCAAATGTCCCTACTGAGCAAATCAGCTCCTCTTCATGGAAACTACTTATACGACGTATACTCCTAACGTTCTGGGCGTTGTTAGTTCCTGAGCTGATGGTGCAGTGGGCGACGAGGCAATGGCTTGATTCTCGGCGTATTTCGAGGGCGTATAAGGAGGTGGAGAGTGCAGGGGAAGGAGCACATAGTGAGAAGATCAAGAGTGCGTTTACTTCTTATGAGGCTATCTACTGTGGCTCAACAATCAAAATGAACTAGAGATCCCCTGGACCAGTACCCACTCATTCTTCCTCATCATGGGCGGATTTACGATCCAAGTAACTAATGAACAAACTCGGCCCCTCTGTTTTGATGACATGAAACCGTATATAACCGAAAGACTATCTCGCCCTCACCCACATTCCCTAGATCTTCCCCTTTCGATCCCTTTTCCTCGTTTGCCAGAAGATGAAATCAAAGACAAGAGTAAAGGCGATGCGTTAGCGAAGGCAGTTGTCGTCGGACAGACTTCGTGGTTCCTTATCCAGCTGCTATCCCGTGCGATCAGACACCTTGCGATCACCGAGCTGGAAATAATGACACTCGCATACGCCGTTATCAGTGGTATCCTATACGCTCTGTGGTGGAATAAACCTTACGACGTCCAGAAGTCGATTCAGCTTGACAACGGCCATTTTTATCCTCAGTTCGACCGTCAACCACCGCTAAGAATCACTGTCCCGGACATCGTCTCTGGGAACCTTATATTTCAGCTTCATGGTCAAGTTGTCGATGACAGACAAAGACATACGGTCCTCGACAAAACATTTGATGAAACCTTCTTCCGCAGCCACGCAGATTTAGCTATATCCCTCCTCGCATCCGTTATTTCATCAACCATATTCGGCTCTATCCATTGCATCGCATGGAACTTCCACTTCCCCACTAACGACGAACGGATTATATGGATCACATGCTCGATAATCGTTACAGTGGTTCCACTTGTGTGGATTATCGTTATGTGTATTGTGGGATTGTTGGTCATGATAGAAAGACGAATACAGCGCCAGGTAGTTAAGTCGATGATTGAGTGTGGAGTTGGATTTCCTTTGCTTGTGCCCCTGCCTATTCTGCTTTATTCGTATTTTGTGTGTCGACTGATTTTGATTGTTCAGGCGTTTCTACTTCTACGTGGGCTATCTCCGTCTGCTATGCAAGCCGTGGAGTGGTCCACTTTTATACCTCATATATAGTCGTGTTAGTAGATGTTGTGATGATTGGATAATGTATTTGAATAGATCTATCTTCAGGTTAATTCCAACCCATATCTAGCTCTACTATAATATACGAGATCTAGTGGACACCACGCTACGATCGAGTATACAGACGATTGCACCTGGAGGGTGACGCTCTTTCAAATGAGCTACTGTTTGTAGCCCTCGTATCACAATGAGAGCGTTTGGGAGTAAGAACATGATCTCGGCCTCCCTCCCCCAGGAGTTTTGCAATAAGAGTAAATCAACTTTCAATCAGGCGTACTCCTGTATTGCGAAGCACTGGTCTACAGTGGGTCCAGGTCAATCTCAGGGGCAAACCGTATCCCAGGTCTTGGTCGCCATTTTGCGAAGCGCCATCGATATTCTTTACCTTCATTGTCAGTTTTGATAATGTATTCTGGCCCGTTTAGCTCTACATGTTCGTATAGTTTCTCCTGTCAATCCGGTCGCAGT
The DNA here is from genome assembly GCA_014058305.1 of Pleurotus tuber-regium. Lineage (NCBI taxonomy): Eukaryota > Fungi > Basidiomycota > Agaricomycetes > Agaricales > Pleurotaceae > Pleurotus > Pleurotus tuber-regium. Next base: position 2,339,824 of record JACFYU010000042.1, on the reverse strand, counting down.
TTTTCAACTCCTGCGTTGAAAATTGCATAGCCTACACGTGGGTTGGGTTGGCAGTCTCTAGGATATGGAGATGGCATATGAAGACCTCCCTCTGCAAGAACTCTACGCATCCTGGCGACTTGGCTATACAGAAGGCGGTTACCCCATTCCTCTTCCGTCATATCAGCAGGTTTATAGATGGTGCCAGCGAAGTCGATTAGCACCGGATGATCGAAGTCCCGATTCCGTACCATGATATCGGCCAATCGGATATCATTATGGCATAGTCTAAGCCGCCGTAATTCTCGCATTACTGAGAGTGTCGCATGCGACACACGGTCGGCCTCTTCTTCAGTTATGTTGATCCCTATGGTGAACGTTTGGAGAGTCACGCCGTCGATATATCCCAGTGCAAGCCCATCAACGTAGTCAAGGACGGGATGAACGAAGCCAGGCGGGTCGACTACATCGCTAGCTGTACGAACCTGGTAGCGAATCGTTTCCTAAATTTTTGGGACAAGTCGTCCTTGGAGAGACCGTAGACGTCGATAGATGTCTACCTCGGATTGAAAACTTCCTTGACTGAGAGACCAGTCCTTTACCTGATCCATCCAAGGTTCATGTTCGGGGTCTGCTCGCCGAGGGAATATATCGCTTCCACCTAAGAAATGAAAAGGATTGGGACGCTTTCCTTCGTGTACTATTGCGTATAAACCCTTCCTGACGGCGTCATCAAGTGAAGGGTCATAAGCGCTATTCCATCCTAACGACCGACGAAATCGTCGATCTTGAAGCTTAAGTACGAGTTGATGTGGAATGTGAGTCCGGGGGGGCGATATGACTTGAACTAGGAGTGCTTGAGAGGATGTGAAAGGGAAGAGAGGCTTGACGGTTTTGACAATTAAGTCTTGAGGAGTGCTCTCCTGTTCGTCCTCGGGCTGAAATGTCAGCGACAATGAAGCACCCTCAACGTAAGGGCAATCAAGCATAGAAGGGCTATAGTATGTGCACATTGAGCATAGGTGGCCGAGAATATCTGCAAGTGACTTACTATCCTTCTGGATTGCCATCCTCCATCATGTGAGATACCTGAAATGTCGACATCCACGGCGGCAATAAAATATGAGAGTCCGAATCTTTCCGGGTACCCGCTGCATATGAAAGAAGGATGTAACTGAACAATCTAACATTGATTCGAATCTATATTAGAAATTCTCTGAAATTTTTCCCACGGGATAAAGCGGTCATCTCGGGGAGACAAACCGGCCATCTCGGGCTTGCCTATCTAGACTCAGACGCGCGGGAGTGCGAGTTAGGGGCTGTTGGTTAACAATGGAATATTCTAACTATGTTCCTCCTTGCAAAAAGAAATGTTCTGGAATATTCTCTCTGGGTATATAAGGGGCCCATGAGCCCCCTCTCAGACTGCAAGACTAATTGTTTGTGCAGAGATGGCCTGCACGAGCAATCAGCCTCTTATTGCATTGCATGTTACATAGTAAGGTAAGCGCTTGAGTGACTCAGAGGTGTTCAGTCATATGAGTGTTGCATGAGTGACACCTATTAAAATATTGGTTGATGACTGATCCGGGAGTTTATCGCTTGAATATTTAATTGAAAAAATTTCCATGGGCACTGAACGAGCCCAACTGAAAGTTAGACGAGACATGGGAGGGAATTCACTATGATAATTTAAATCACACAGGGTTAGCATGAATAATCATTGAGATCCCTTTCTACTGGCCAGATAACTGGTGACAGATCTTTCCACACGAGGCACCGAATGAGCCCAACCGAAGATTGGGCGATGAGGTGCACCATATTTCTTACATAATTTTCCGTGAATAATTGTCAACAAAGCACTGTCTAATGGGTCAGGTAAGATCTTTTTCTACTGGATATTTTCTAGCAGATTATTGGGTATTTTCCACACGAGGCACCGAATGAGCCCAACCGAAGGTTGGGCGATGAGGTGCGTCTCTTCTATGGCATCTTGCTTTCTTACATAATTTCCCGTGCGTAGCACGGGTCTAACTGCTAGTATTTCGTAAATTCAACTGACATCTTGACAAGTAGATGACTCGGAACAAGCCCCTTGCCAACGTTGTTTGTACTTGAGCTTGATGGCACAAACCTTCCTTGTTCAATCGAACGTTCACACTAGGGGAAGTGTGCGAACGGTGAATAGCAGCATCGGGCCGAAGAACCGGAAGGTAATCCCTTGACAAACTCAAACGCGGTCACGTGTACATACAACGCGTTTACGATCGCTGAACTTATTCAGATTTCATTCACTGTTCAGAACGATCCCCAGACCTCAGAGTTCAGTACTGGTCATCATGGCAAGCTACAACCAAAAGGATATCCAAACCCTAGCCTCAAACCTCGAAAAGGCATCTTCCTCATTACACATCCTACAAAGCGTCCATCAATTCAACTCGAAAAGCCACGATTTCGAAGAAGATTCAGTAGACGATACCGCAGAAATACATGCTAAAGATCCAGCGATTGTAGTCTCTGATCTTGCTGCGCAGACGGTGAGCTCATGCTGAAATGTTCCATAGTTTTCCACTGTGTTTATTAACCATATGTATCCAGTCATTCTTGCGCAAATTAAAGTTCCAATATCTTGAGCAGAACGCCAAGGATAAATACGTCAAGACGATTGTTAGCGATATTGACGATGCACCGATAGTGACAGCAGATGATAATAAAGCACTCCTTGCGTTGAACGAACAAATGAAAGAGCGTCTTAAAGCCGCGAAGGAGAAATTGGCGTTGAAGCAGAAGAATATTAGGGAACTGGCTCCGACTGTCGAACAAGGTGAGATAATGGGATGTCACATCGGTCACGCTCGTAGCGTTTTGACTGATATGTATGTTGTATGGTTGTATGACATAGACTATAATAAAGCCCAATATCTCACATCCCGCATGTCCTCCCTCTCACAACGTATCATCGACACCCGCCTCGCCCTAACCCGTCTTCGTCAATCCCACCCTCACCCCCGTCTAACGATCCCCCTAGCAGACCAAAAACTAGCAGACCAAGTGGTCACAATGCAAACCCTCAACGACGAAATCGAGGGCGGACAACGAGAGATGCAGAAAGTTAGGGAGAAAGTTAAGGAGGGGGCTAGTGAGGTTGAGAGGTTGAAGGTGGAGAGAGCGGAGGCTGAGTTGGCGGTTAGGAAGATTAGGGAGAGGGCGAAGGAGGACAAGGAGGACGAGAGGTTGCTTGTGCCGTTGTATGATTGGTATGTATTGGTTTGATTGTTATCTTGTTGGTTATTTTGACGGTGTGTATTTTAGGTATACTTCTTCGTTGGCGCTCCATCGGAGTATACACGACCTCGTCGCAGCAGAGAGCGTCTCGGAAAATGAGCTGAGGCTAACATACCGAATCACCGCCTCCACCTCCACCTCCACCTCCACCTCCATCACCCCTACGCCCATGGACATAATCATCTCCCTCATCTTCGAACCCACCTCACGCAAACTCGCAACCGTCCGTGTGACTTTCAACCCAGAAAATGCTTTGCAGGAGGGGGTGTTAGGACTTGCGGAGAACGCGATGGATGAAATTATTGGGGTTAATGTGCAGAAGGATGATCCGCATGGTGTTGTTGGGGCGATATTGGCGAGGGTGAGAGGAGGGCAGATGGTGTAGAGACGCATGCCCAAGCTCATTATGGTTGATTTATTCGACTATGAACGTGCGAAGCGATGGGCCGTTGACGTGGATGTGGGCGACTGACAAAAGTCGTGTCAAGGCGCTACGGACGAATTGCAGCAACCGTTCCGTCCGTCCGTCCGTTCGGTGCGCGGATGCAGGATGAACTGATAAAGGGAATATCGGGGCGCGATGAACGTGCACGTATCTCGAGATGGTAATTAACACGGGCGAGAGATAAACGAATCGTTATACGATAGAAAATGTGTTCGAGAGGAATTAACGGGCGCCGTCTCCTGGAGTGAAAGACTCTTCTATTGCTGGTAGCATAGCCTACATAGCACTCTACTTTCGTTGTTCGGGTGAACCAAGAGTATTGTTGACTCAGACGATGATACAGCACATCATTTTTATTAGTTAGGCATACGACAATGGTAATCATATCAAACGACCGACGAGCCTGTTATCGGACTGTCGAAATACTCCATGATTTCTTCAGGCAAACAGTCATCAGCGTCCGTGCGCTCATATACTCCCAGAATCCCTCCTTCGCACACCAGACTCAGCCTGGCGTTATGACCCTTCTCAATGACTAGCTTCTGAATAAATTCAAGTACCCATCGCAACATTTTCAACTTGGGCTGCTCTGCCCTATTTCTCTTCTTCATCGACTCCGAATCGAGCCTTTCCTTGACCAACCTAGTGAAGTGCCCCTGTCGATGGACTCCGATGAAAAGGTGCTGGGTCTGCGAGAAGAATAACTGTGGGTATACATTCGACCAGTTCATGCTTTCGTAGTTGCGAAAGGATCTGGTCGTCATTTCCACAAGTGACGATTGTGGGACTGACCATGAGCCAGCGGAGTAGACAGTAAGGCCAGAATGGAATGTGGCATCAGACTCGGAAAGTCGGCTTTTCGAGGCGAGGCTGACATTTGCGAAGCTGCTCGCAAGGTCGTCTAGATCGTTAGAGGATTTTGTGCTGCGAGAGGGATTGTGCTTTTGTGGTGTGATGGAGGGAACGTAGGCATCGACTTCAAAGCGGACGACCATTTTAAGACCATTCATGTCCTTTTAACGAAATTAATGTTGACAGTTACTTATAAAGTTTGGTGAATGATAGACGAAAGGATTATGGACTTACATAGCTGACGATTCGGTGGTGACCAGTTCCTTCCTCGCATTGCGCCGCAGACGTGGTCATTGTCTCTTCAAAATTATGTCCGAAAGCAGCTCCAGCCATTTCTCTCGTACTCTTGGACCAGCGGTTCATCAAAATCGTCTTCGTACCAGCAAGCTGTAAATCAATTCTGAAGTCGCCTTCAGGGCTATTCTCCGTGGAATCGATCCAACGATGGAGCTTCCGGAGGTTATTTCTGTCGGTGACAAAGTCAATAGAGGGCCAATCAAAGTTCGGCTCGTCAGAGTCGGGCTTTTGTCCAGCTTTGATATTGACTGCGACTATAAGTGGAAGTAGTATGGCGTCTGGAATTCGGTAGCCGTTTTGATCTGCTATTACGATGCCAATGTCTCTTTCGAGTTTAATCGGCATTGGCTTGTCAACCCACTCCTTCGGTGATCCTGTGAAAAGGGAGGAAAGATCAGTTCCATAGGTAGGCACAGTTATCAATGGGCGGAATGGAGATACCGGGAACGATTATGCTGGGCGTTTTCCGATCGATCCAATTGTACGAGCCGATGTACTGCACATTGCTAATCTCGACGGTTTTATCGTCCCTGATCTTTGCGGATGGTTTGTTGATTATCTGTAATCGAGTTGGAAGGGTTCCTTCTCTGACATTTCGAGGTGCAGGTAGAGACATATGAATCGAAGGTATTGCAGTTCTGAATGAAATCGCTCCAGTAGTAAAAATTCATGGAGGTTTATTGACATACCTAGTAGAGTACCCGTGGGTGAATGAGCAAGACACAGATGCACTGACGCCAAATTTCCTTTATCCATGACATTCGTTGTGGGAGAAAGGCTATTTCAAATAACCTCTCTCCCACAACGAACTTATTTGAAGCGCTCAACATGCGAATCGCTCAATAGATGCAGCACAAATACTCATGCCAGTATTTGGCACCAAACCTGTTCCTCTGCTCATCTTCATCCTTCATTTGTGCAACGTTCAGAATCATAGGCCATCTATGTACATAAACGAAGTAGTAAAAAAGTTTCAAAGTCCGTGTCCAAGTCTTACTCAGGACGGTGGGAAAGTTCCGAGTTGTAGTTCTAAGTTACGGGCCGCCACTGCAGTGGCGCAGTGGCGGCGTTTGTCACATACACTTACCTAACACTGAGCGTGTCACAACTTCACTTCACCATTTCAATGGCACCCATTGGCACCTCCACGAAGAACTGGCCGACTCCGAGTCGGTGTACGCGCTTCGAGCTAGCTTACTGTGTATCCACAGAGCCATTACCTTCGCTCATCCTCCGCTACGTTGACCAACGAAGGTAGCGATATAGATGAATTGCACGCAAATGAATGGACTGTGATGCCTCGGAACGAACTTGAAACAAAAGGTGTGCAGGAAAGCGGGAGTGTAGATAGGAAAGCAAGGTATTTCGATAAATGATGGTTTGTTACTATTTTAGCCTTCAAGTTGCTGACTAGGCGCTAAGCATGGACGTTTGTAACGCAGAATTTGGTTCCCGCCTAAGTTTCGTAGTTGCTCGTGTTAAGTAGATGATTTTTAGGGATTGTCGATGCGCTTCAGCATGCACATCTATCATATGAAAGCATAGAAGGTGCGTATCTGTTATTGTCTCTGGCATGTCTAATGTGTTCAGGTTCGTTATCCGTGAATACAGATAGACAGAGGAGCTAGCTGCCGAGAGACTTGGAGTATCCTTCACCGAGGGAACGATGAACTGACCGCAAATGCGGAGACATGAACCTGCGAGGTAGCTAAAATACCCAGATCCGCAGAAATGGTCTATAAATTCCAGTTCAGCATTGCTTGCAGTTCAGCATTGCTTGCAGCTCAGCATTGCGTTACAATATTACCTTCAATGATCAACTCCTCAGCGAAGGTTGGGATTGCTGGAAATTCTCGGGCAGTCTTGCAAGCTCACACGAGAAGCAGGCTTGTACATAAGCTATCAACAGCGCTGACCTGACACGTAGACTGCTTTGGAGTGGCTCGCGGTAAATCTAATCAACTATCAACTATCCTCGCTTCTTACACATGTTTCCCAGACATTACGGATAACCATCACCGCTCGCCCGGTTCTATCGAAGAATACATAGTATTACGCTTCTTGGGCGCCCTGACGTCAAACCCTTGTCCAGGTGCCAGCTCATTATGAACGCACGCACACAACGGATTCCTGAAGATAACGCATAAACCTGACATACATTGTATCAACCCAGAAGAACTATCACCTGGTTCATCCGAGACGTCGTCTCAATTACCGGGATGCAGCACCGGAAATAGACGACCGACGTTAGCCTTAAATAGTCTGCCTCTTCACATATCGTTCATTGCAATAGCCGCAACTTGCCCATACAATGGCCAAAAAGTCTTTCGCTATGTCAACGAGCCGGGGTCTACTCGGTCCTGCTACAAAGGAAGAGCTGCAAGCTTGCTGGGAACTCTGTCGTTTTCATAGGAATATCGGCTTTTGGGTTGCCTATATCCCAACTGGTACCATATCTCTCTCGTCGTCCACAGGAGTTACGCAAGCTTAGTTTGGTATACAGCCCTAGGTATCCTCATGGCGTATCATGCCCAACCTCAACTTCCTGCATCCACTGCCCTCATGCGGGCCGCCGTGTACATCCCCTTGTGCTTCGGCATCAAATCGCTGGTAAGTGTGACTAATAAGGCTGTAGACCCGGTTACTTCTTGATCATCAATGGAATTTCAGATTTCGACCATCGACGATATTCTTGACAGTGATATCGATGTTCGTGTAGAACGTACCAAGAATAGAGCTATCCCCAGAGGAGCGATCTCGCTCCCACGGGCGTGGATGTTCTTTGGCATTCAAGTCGTCATAGGCATTTATCTCGCATATCAAGTATTAAGCCCTTCCGCGTATGTTTTCGTGTTCTCCGCTAATCGATCTTTGATTAACGGAGATCTACTGCAGCCTACGTGTATCGATCCCTGCTTGGCCTTTATATATTATATATCCCACCTGCAAGGTAACCAGTCCATTGACATTGAGACCCTCCGGTGGACTCATGAATATTTTCAGCGATGGACATATTTGACACCCCTTCCTCTGGTACGTAGGCACACGTCGATGAATTTGGCAGGGATGACAATATAGTCTTAGGGGCTCATGTTCGGCGTCGGCATCTTTATGGCATGGTATGACCTCAGTCTCGACGGGATGATCCCTTGGGGCTGCCTACTTCCTGTATACATCGGCACCTGCTTGTGGAACTTCACCTACGAGACAATCTACCAGCACCTAGTACGTTATCCGAGTCGTATACGCTACTCATCTGATATGCGAACTCTCCCAGGATAAAGCTGACGACGTCAAGATCGGTGTTCGCTCTCCTGCGCTGCTTCTAGGTGATAAAACTATCCCTGTCTGCAGTCTGACAGCTATTGGTTTTCTGGCCACGCTGTGCTACGGGGGAGTAATGAACGGACAAGGGCCAGCCTACTTCGTTGCCGTTGCGTTTACAGGCGTAAAGCTCCTCACACAGCTCCTCAAAACTAATGTCGATTCTGCGGATGATTGCGCAGCCTTCTTTATGCAAACACCAATGATTGGACAAATCATTGTCTCTGGTCTGCTTATTGACGTGGTGTCCCATCGTTTAATGAATGGAATTCCTCTCTGATCTCTTGTAACAAGTCATTTATTCTGGACTTTGCTTTGCTTGTATTATAATCTTGTTGCGATGAATTTGGCATACAGGATAGGGAGTTTCCCCGACTTGAAATATATGATCTGTAACCGACCATCACCATATGATAACGCCGCAAATCAGAATGTATCCACTATTCGTACACTTTTTAAGTTCCGTTTGATCCGGCGTACGGAGATGAAATGGTCCTCGCAGTTGTGTTCATAGAAGACAATGGGCCCGCTTTCCGTCACCCTGTTTCGCGAGGTTGAGTTTCTTGCGAGCGAACTGAAAGCGATCATGATTGCGTACGATATGAATAAACGGACTAATGGTATCGGCCATTGTCGGAAAATAAACGCCCGTTAATCTCAAGATTAGCTCGCATTACGAACACAAGATTTTCGTATTACAAGCATCCCACTGACGACTAAAGTATATACACCAAAGCGAATCAAGCAGCGTGACCAGAGATTTATGAAGTTAGACCAGAGTTCCGACTGGCTTTGAATCCGAAGCAGGGTCTTCAGACTACGAGATCACAGCTAAAGAATTGCAGAAATGCCATGAATGATGAAACTCACCGTAGTCATGACAGACATTTCGTGGTCACCACGGGCGACCTTAGTCGTGCTCACATTGACTGTGACAGGAGGCTTTCTTATGTATGTGTTCGAGGCAGCGCTTGGCATGTCTGCCCACAGAGCTGATTGGGTTGGGGACTCGACGACGTTAGAGTAACCGCCGTGTTTATTTGAGAAGATCATGCGTGAGTTGAGTGATGCCATAAGGACGTTGGAGTACCTGTGTCCAGTCCATGATCAACATAGGGAAACTATGTATGTCGATAGTAAACTTACAATCTTCCTAGAATAAAGAAGCTTGTGCCGGATATCAGCGAAAGCTATCGAACGTATGAGCGAACCACTCACAAAATAAAGTGAAAACCATTGTTGGGCATAATGCGGTATAGAATAAGTTCAACCACAGCAGCTACGGTGGTAATGAGATTCGTCTCGACTGTGAATTTAGCAATCCGGGTCAAGAGTTGGTTCGTCTGGCGGATAGGCGAGTTTGAAGCTGCCATGACTAGCTGAAGAGGATGTCAATAAAATATTGGCGAGCAGCAACTTGGAAACCACTAACAATGGTGACCATTGCTATTGTGATTAGTATGTCGCAAACTGCACTACCGATGAGCCATAACTAGATGGTTGTGAGCATCATGAAGCATTACTCAGATAAATCACTGACGTCAATAAACCTGGTGAACATTTGGAGGCCTGCAATCGTAGCGTCGTTGACCACGGCATTCTAGCAAAGGGTCTCATTGATGTTAGGAGTGAGCATCTTGACGTGGACTTACCCGAAGATTGTAATAGAAGGCGGCAAAACATTGCGCGAAAGCCAGCTATATACGCGGTGTATATCTCGGTTGTAAAGGTGCCCATAGAATGAATAGAATATACACTAACCATCGCAATTGGCAGGCACAACCAAAGCTTCTTTGAAAGTCGATGAATCCTCCAAGCGAAGAAGCACTGAACAATAAAAGAGACTACGATTGTATGGTTAGACACCGGATCAAAACGGTAGGGAATACGCTCACCAAGTCCATTGAAAGGCGGCATCGAGATCCACGACCAATGAAATACGAGTATTCCGTTTATGTTACCCCAATTTGTACCGAAGCTATTCCATGAAGCGATGCAACAGATGACCGTGAAGATTGTCTCGAGGGCAGTGACCACCCATACTAGAGAAACTGGTTAATATAGCCATCCAGCTCGAAACAAGCTTAGCCATACCTAGAGCCTTGATACCAGCTAAATCCTTAGGAAAGTGGCTGAGATATATGGCTAGAGTTGACCGGGATTTTGAGAAGGTATCACCAGCAAGACGAATTCATGACTTACAGACTTGAACAATGAGGATGCCGTATAAAATAGAACTAAAGATGAAACCCAAAGCCTGTGTGGCCAAATGAAGATAATATTCGGACGTTGTGACGAAATGGAATTACCCATGGTCCGGTTCTATCCGCAAAATGAGTGTTGTCCCGAGTTGATGATCAAAGAGATAAACTTACAGGGTGGATACATCCAATATTGGTGGTGGGGGTGCGGCGTCCATATAGACAATGATTTGATAGATACCAACTCCCAACGTCTCGCTTTTATTCAACTACGATAGATAACACTTATAACCATGTGGGCAATTTACTTGCTTCCAAATACTGAAGGAAGAATGAGCGCGCTGCCATCATAATCATGATCGAGGAGAGGATGCTCACCCAGCAAATTTACGCGGCAATTCCCCTGTAGGTTCCAGGTGAGGTTTCAGCTCACTTGTTTAGACGTCACGACCGGGGAGAGCTGAATTCAATTATCTCAGAGATTATGAAACAGGGAACGGTGAAGTAAAACAGCCTTGCTGTCCAAGCAACCTGTGACTCCGACTTACGACACTATCATCGGAAAGGCTTCCGAGTGATAATTATAAATTTTCCTTGCCCAATGAACTGTAATTCGAAGTCCCGAAAGGCAGTGACGGGGTGGCGTACATGTGGATAGAGCGATACTTACGTTCTCGTTCAGAACTTCATCAAACGGATCATCGTCGCATGAATATGATCAATTTTACCAATACATAATATGTCGAACTACACGGCGAGAAGGATGTTGTCAAAATTTTCTTCACGCTGGGCGTTGATGATCTGATCTCGAAGGAACTTGAAGTCTTAGCACCAGCCTCCTACGAGTATATCTATAGTGCACATATTTCCAAAGCTCACTTCGAATGACATAGAGGTGTTCACACTCCCGATGAGCGGATCTATTGGTTTGTTGCCAATGATCAGCTATTTGCATAGTGTGCGGTGATAGGGACCTGTGATGTGAATGCTGGTGGAACTCCCAACAAGGTGGTTACTCTGACTATCAGACAGTATCTGCGAGTGCTGTTGAATGAATCAGAATGATTAGCAACAAAGATCATCATGTACCTTGCATCCACCTTGCATACTACTACATTTATTTGGATGCAGGCGTCTCGAATTATTGTTCCAATCACACAAGCCAAGGATTAATCTGACTGGGGTAGGTTCGTGGCGTCGAGTTCGGGTGCTACGCTGTGCTACGCCACGGCCACGCCACGGCCCACACCCAAATTCCCAGGCCTATGTAAGCAGAATGCCGCTGGTCCCCCGGCTCGGCGCCTATCCCAGATAAATGAACCAGACTCAATGGCTTCTGCACGTTTTACTTGACGGGCAGCCCCTCGCCCTACAGCATAGTCTCGTCTACGGAGAATAGCTACCAAAGTGACTGGAGGGACTCGATCACTTGGGAGCACAAGAAAGGATAAGAATCAAGGTCCGCAAACCTGTATGAAATTAAAGGTGTATTGGAAGAGTAGATGCTTCAATGGAATTTACCCTGGTGGGACATAGAATTTTATTATCGACCGAAATTCTCTTCCATGGACTTTTAGGCTGTGGTTGATGCCATATTTCTTAGCCCAATCGAATAGATAATCATCTAGAGCTGTGCACTCTCCGCTTGAGATTTACCAGGATTGAACTTGGTCATTTGTGAGTGTGTACCATACGCACCTCTTGGATATGCCAATGTACCCAACTTTGTGCTTGAGGGTTACACCAATTGATAATTCTCTGTTCCTTATAGACTTCATCCACTACTTCCGACGTAGAGGCTGGTTAATGAGCCTATCACCCTTCGTTGGACCAGGCTCTCTGCCATTATTCATTGGTGCTAAACCTCATTAGCCCATCCTTGATACAAGTATAAATCTCTAAACCCCGTCGCCGTTCTTTGATGTGTCAGATCGGAATCTTCCTATCGTGTTGTAGTCATGCGACCACGATGGCTCGAATCCAGGGGACCGACGGACAGGTTATATCGTATACTTCAAATGTTCCGCCGCTGCATTAAGTAGCTAGAAGTCATGACAGTGCGCGCTGATGCCCGACCACTAGTTGCCACACCAATATTCGGGATGGAGAGTCGATTGTGTCATATCTTGGGTCAGCTGTCCCATATTCATTGGTCACTTGATGGGCATCGAGATTGTTGATTGGAAGTTGAACATTTTGAGACGCGATTTCCCCACAGTAAGAAGACGGATCCTGTCCAATAGATGTGGTACAGTAATCTGCTTTCAGTTCCACAGTGTGCAATACGCACGCAATTACCTCAATTGCAAGACTGAATTCGTGTGAATGAATGAGGATGTCGATGGTAGCCATTATCGTAACGGTGCGATAAGTTATAACCATCCCGAAATAACCGTACTATTGCATCGACATCATCTCTTTTAAGTCTTGTTTCTCTAACTTCTAGTTAATTGCAGAGGCCATGAGGCGCAGTCGTGCGGCGAGTTGATAATGAGCGCCTTGGAAATAATCCACTTCGTGTACATTCAATCATGATCGTGATGCTGCTATAATTACGCCTTCAGTCTTTGGAAGCATATTCTCAGCATTGAATTCAGGAATCATACATGCGATAGATAAAAACAATCCTTTCGCCAAGGCGCAACCTCCTGCTGCCATGGATGCCCCACAAGTGTCTCAGATGGATGTATCTAACCTGTAAGTAACTTCTCCTTTGATCATCCGACCGGTCAGTATTGAGCTCTGGTAGGACAGGACCATGGGTAATTGCCCATATTCTACGAGGATTGAATGTTCATGTCAATTATTTGTACAGGCTTTGGGTTTCATTTTTAATTCTATACTGTTTGGAGTATTCATCGTTCAAGTATGTAAGTCGAGAATTTCTGTTCTATGGGTTTATTGCCAGATCTGGATCACGACGAATGACAGCTATCTACTTCACCCATTTCCCTAAGGATATGACTGGTATCAAGATCCTAGGAGTGTCCGAGCGCCCCTTTGGAACTATGGCTGTCTAATACCACTCCTCTAGTATGGGCAATCACTGTAATTGAGACCTTTTATACCATTATGTGCTGCGTCGCATCATGGCATACCTTCGGTACAGGTTGGGGTAACGTAGATGCATTACTCGTATTTCATTGGTCGTGGGCAATATTACCTCTGCTAAGCGGACTCAGTAGGTGTTTCCCCCTCCCATAGTTAAGCATAATCACCGTTCAATTGCAGTCTCCTCTCCTGTTCAATGCTTCTTTGCTTGGAGAATCTACAGACTTTCAACGAAGATTTGGCCTTGTGTACCGATTGTGGTGGTCAATGTCTCTTCACCTACTCAAGTCTGATACTACGGCTGACATCAATTCCTCATAGATGTCTTTCCTGCAATGCTTTGGAATCTTCTATTATGATCTTCGGGTATGTGCATATCCGCTGCATTTCCCTGAGCTCCGACTCATATTATTTAGGACCTTGCAGATAGTGGCGCCACAATTGCAGGCCTTCAGAAGGTCATCCCGTTCATTGAGGTAAGTGATATTTTGAAGGCTGTGCCGTTATACTAATATCTGTTAGTTATGGCTCATTGGCAGCGCGATATGTGATATCTTGATCACGATAGCAATGGTCACCATTGTAAACAGTCTCGATACTACGATCATCTAAACCATCTGACATTCACCAGCTGGTCATGGCAGCTTCGCAATCACCCCTCCGCCAAACGAACCAGCTCTTGACCAGGATAGCCAAATTCACGGTCGAGACAAACCTTCTTACCACCATTGGTGCCGTGGTTGAGCTTATTCTGTATCGTACCATGCCAGATAATGGCTTTCACTTTATTTTGTAAGACACTCTTGCCTTGCGTGCATATTCAAAAGCTGTTCTAATGTCAGCAAAAGTTTCTTCATTCTAGGCAGATTGTGAGTTCGGCCTTCAAGCGGCTGAGATCAATATTCATAATTTTGTATTGAATACAGATACTCGAACGTCCTGCTCGCGTCCCTGAATTCGCGCATACTCTTTACCGCTAAGAACAGCGCTTATTCCAATGCCTCCGCCTCCCCAACTCGTTCGATTCTTTGGGCGGATATGTCGGGTGTCTCTGATACTTACATAGGGCAGTCGAATGTAAGAGTCAACGTGAGCACGACAAAGGTTACGCGCGGTGACCATGAAATGAGTGTCATGGTGGGTTTCAATACGGTTTTTATCATCACTTGCTGACGACGTGTTCTAGTCTGAAGGTCCTAGTACGGACACCAAGCCAAGTGAACCGTTTGTTTAGCTTTTGTAACACTGAGATTGTTCGGAGGTCCTTAATTCGTTTTGTTTGTGCGAGATCTATTGTAAGTATGGTGAGACGTGGATAGTATACGAGCGGAATCAGCCAACTGTATGTATGATTGAAAGTTACGATCAGATAATTACCTAAAGCCTAGATTTGCCACCTGACTTGCGTCGTCTATCGCTGATAACCTGTTTCGGGGGGTAGATATGACGTCGTTTCGAGTCCTCTTCTGAAATAAAACCACCGCGCATGCTATCCTTCACAGTTTGCTACGTCGAAGAAGCCTTTTCGCAGTAGTAGCATAGTGTTGATGTCGGGGTAGTAACAGGATGAATGGACCATCAAGAGGGTTCCAATTCCCCACAATGGTCGTAGATAGTGAAACTCCCGTTTGGTAGCATGTTCAGGGTCGAGCCTGATCCACAGGCATGTCGCAAGGTCAACCCATGGGTCCAACTTGAGACAATGATATTGGAAGGGACTTCTGAGTGATAATCATGATTGTTTCCTACCCGATCAACTACGAATTGAAGCTTCAAAACGCAGCCGCGAGGTGGTGTAGTGTGGATAGGATGATATGCTCCAATTCAAAGAGTCTGGCGGATCATCGTCGCGTGAATATAACCAAATAGATCAGTATATATCATGTAGTGAACCAACGGCCATAGAGTTATTAAAAGCCTCTTCACGCTGGGCGCTGATGATCAGAGATCGAAGGAGTCGAAGTAACTGAAGCCTTCGAACTGGCCAAGTGTATCTATGATGCACATGTTATTCAAGGGCGTCCCCACTGATATAACAATAGTTTGCACTCACGGTGAGCACCGGGCAGATTTGTTGATTTGTTGCCAATTATAAACTATCTACGTAGCGTGCAGTGATACAGACCATCGACGCGACAAGCAAACCTGCCGACTGTCTGATGCACCTATAGGATCAAATCAGGCCACGCACATGAGGCACGACATCGTATGTTCGGGCGCAAACCTGATCCCTCGTACGTATCCTGTAACTGCTCAGCGATAGAGAAGCGCAAAGCGATTAAACTCCCAGTAAGTTTGCTCAGGCATGTGCATGATTCGGCATACACAGATCAATTCATACCACCATGTAGTATCATACCTAAAATTGAACAACGATGGTCAAGGGATTGGTGAGTCACTGTTACGTTAATCGTTCAAAGGTTGAACGACAAGCGGCCTGGGCCCCGAAAGGACCTTCCTCATTTTCCCACGGCAGTACTTGCGTGACGCCAGCACATTGTAGTCCTCCTTCAAGTTGGTGCTTGGGCGAGTGAGTCGTAGAGAACAACTGATACATGACTCTCCCCTCAAAAACCGTTCGACCGCCGAGGGCGTTGAGTATCTCCTATCATCGAATCAGAACCCCGATCCGAACTGAAGGAGATTCATACGGTTTTCTATGACTATTGATGCAAGAAGCACTGAGGCAGCATGATTAACTTTCGGCAGCACACGTATGGAGGTTCTTTTCCTGCGAGCCAACTCCAAGTAGACCTTGGGTGCCGACTTGCCCATATACACCCTTACATGCCACTGCCTGAAATTCATTTCGAGGCGGATTCGGTGGCAGACCGGGATAATCGTTGAGGTATTGAGGTTCTAACTTTATTGTGTTTTAGGATTGTATTTTGCCATGGCTTGATGTCTGGTCCTATTTACCACTTCCCCATCATATACCAACTGATTGATCCTGCGTTCCAGATATTTAAGGATTTCCCTAACCATCAAATAGCTACTACGAAAATCTCATGGCAACCAACAACAGATACGACTTCATTATCGTTGGTGGAGGTAACGCTGGGCTCGTGCTTGCCAAAAGACTGTCAGAAGGTGGTAAATTCACTGTCTGCGTCCTTGAGGCAGGGGATACCTTGGCCGCCGACCGAGATGATGTCGCAATGCCTGTAAGTACGATTCAATTGTTCTTGAGCTACTCAATAACCTTTTCTATAGGCAATGGCGCTGGCCGTACTAGGCAAAGGTGACGGTATTGTGTGGCCCTATGTAACTTGTCCTCAGGCCCAACTCAACGGTCGACAGGTCCCGTTACCTGCGGGACGTGTCATCGGCGGCTCGACCAACGTCAATCTCGTCGTTTGGACTCGAGGACATGCTACAGATTACGATCGAGTGGCCGAGGTTACAGGTGACCCGAGCTGGACCTTCTCAGCTCTCCTCCCGTACTTCAAAAAATCGGAGACATACCATTATCCGCCCGAGCCACACGCCGTCAATAAAGCTTTGCACGGCGACTCTGGCCCTGTTCACGTTGTGCCATTTAACGCTTCTGGGCGACAGTTCAGATGGAGGGAGACAACTATGAATGGTTATGAAAGTGCAGGGTTTAAGTGGGGTGAAGACATAAACGATGGTGATACTCTTGGATTCGGCGAACTGGCTTGCAGTTCGTACTTTCCAGGCGGTGGTCGGCAATCCGCTTTAACTTACATTGCCGAAAAGCCGCAGACGCTAGAAATATTAGGAGGTAAAACGGTTGCAAAGGTGATCTTCGACGGCACAAAAGCAGTTGGAGTGACCACGGTGGGTGGAGAGATGTTCTATGCCCGCAAAGAAGGTCAGTTAAGTTCTACAAGCTACGAAAGTTTGCTTAGATGGTTCTTCAATAGTCCTCGTATGTGCCGGGGGATTGCGTTCGCCAGCAATCCTACAGCACTCTGGTATTGGGCCAAAGGAGCTGCTTACTTCATTGGGTATCCCAGTCGTTGTCGATTCACCAGGCGTCGGCCAAAACTTCTGGGACCATCCGATTCTTCATATGCGCTGGCGAGTCAAGGAAGCGGCTAGAGGGGGTACAATGGAAGATCTCAGAGATCCCGAGCGGCTCAAGGCAGAGATGGAGTTATACAATTCCAACGGTACTGGCCTTCTGGGGGGCGTGCCATTCGAGTTCACCGCTTGGAAAAACCACTCCAACGTTTGTAGAGATATCATCAATGCAGAAACGGTGAGTGATTAAGCATATTTACGACATAGCCCTTAATACTATAAACCCGTCTAGTCACTTTCTGAGAGCCACCGTAAATACCTAGCTTCGGAGACGACACCACACTCTCAATACCTACTTATGTACGGTTTCGCAAATACTCGGTACGCAAATCTTGGCCCGGAGGACTCTTATATATCCATCTCATCCATGCTGGTGATGCCTTCGTCCCGCGGTTCTATCAAAATCTGTTCTTCGGATCCATCCGTGCTACCGATTTTCGACCCACAATGGTTAACTACGAAAACAGACAGAGCTCTCATGAAAGCCGCTCTGAAAACTAGTGCGGAGATAATGGAAGGTCCGGCTTGGAAGGAAATCATCGAGGAGGAGGTTAGCGATCGTGATGGTACTTTGGTTGGTTTCACCGATGAGATGTTGGAACGGAAGATAAACGAAGGTGCTATGACAACCTTCCATTATGTGAGTAAGACATCTGTGGCTGCGTAGCGCTAGACTAACTCTAATCTTGTACCGGCAGGGTGGTACATGCGCCATGGCTGCTCCTGATAATGAAGAGGTGATACCTGTCGTGGACTCTAAGTGTCAGGTGTATGGGGTGACAGGCCTCAGAGTAGTTGGTAAGTATCCCGTGTAGCTGATAATTGCTGTCTGTTCAACTAACCGCGTGTTAAACAGATTTGAGTGTCTATCCTGTGCCTATATCTGCTAACACACAAGCTCCTACGTACGCACTGGCAGAGAGGATAGCTGATGTTATCCTGACGACGTATCAATCTTAGCCATTGTTTCTGTACTTTAGTCGACGTCACGGATGTTCATACTTCATATTACATATTTCCCTCAGCATTATCTACCCCCTGAAGATGAAGATCTTCACGTATGTTAAATTCCATGCGGCTATGTTAAAAAGAGACGTTTAACTCGCGTCTGACTCCCCCGACATACACTCTCCTTCATGGCCGCAAAGAAACGTAAATGCGCCGCTCTGAGTGGTATCGTAAAACGAAAGCTCATCGACTTCGCTCTTTGAGTGGATTGAAGGAAGTTGAGCTTGGACGAAATGGCGAGACAGGGGTGAGCTTAGCGCTGAATTGCCGCTCATGCCCTGGGAAAAACACACGAGCCTCCGATCCTCAACCGTTCCAGTCGCAGACTAGGATTATTGAATGCCAGAAATCACAATTCGAAAACGGCCTCGGGAGGAGGCCGTTGTTACTCAACGAAAATTCTTCAAAAAGACAGCGAGAGGCAAGGTCATCAAAGGTGCGTAAAATGAGGCTGGAAAAAGAAGAGATTTTTTGGCTTATTCACCGCCAGTTCTTCGTGAGCGATACCTGCGCACCGATGTCAGCTGTGGAATACAAAGATGCACCGCCTGCTCGCGGTTTGAGCAGTTCTCCGAGGAGACTTTACGACCCAGGTATCAAGAACTTCCTCAGTTTGGTGACAAATCGCATACAAGTTATTTGGACGGACATTTTGTACTACCAGATACAAATATATTCCTAGCGCAGGTGCGTATGGACGATCTTGCTGTCTCGTTATCATTTAATGCATTTCATGCCTTGTGTAAAGATGGATCTTCTGGAATCGACGTTCTTCCGTGCACCTATCATTGTCCTCCAAACCGTAATGGAGGAAATTCGGCATCGATCACTTCCCTTGTACAATCGACTGAGAAATTTGATTCATAGCGAAGATAATAAAGTATGGGTATTTTACAACGAATTCAGATCGTGCGTATCATTTCTTTTCTCGAGTTCTCCTACGGATGAGCTTGTATAAAGAGAAACAGCCATTGTTAGAGAGGAGGGCGAAACACCCAATGATCGCAACGACAGAGGTGCGTGTCTAGATAAAAATACTTCCTTTACTCGGCTTTGCAGAGTTTAGCTCGCTGATATCTTTGTCCCTTTACGCAGGTATACGAAAAGCGACGGCGTGGTATAATGAGCATGCCGCTGCCAATTGTCGTGCGACTACATCAACAACAAGCACGCAACCTCAGTCTACCAGGACTATGCAACAGGCTCCGGCCGCAAAAATAGTTCTCATCACAGATGATGTTGCGAACAGACGAAAGGCGGAGTCAGAGGGCATCCCGTGTACCTCTTTGCGAAAATATATAGAACAATCAAAGGATGCGAATCAGTTAATGGATCTTCTTGCTGCCAGCGGAGCTGATGAAGACGAGGAAAGCGAAGGAAAGCCTGGTGGAGAAATTGAACCGACGGAAGCAGAAGCAGCTCGGAAGGAAGTATATGATGAGGTGTGTGTGTTTAGATACTTTGTCTCTCGGTGCTTTGAACAGGTGTTGGTAGCATCTTCCTACTTCTGTCTTACTTGCGGGCATCAAAGCCGGAACCCTTCATCAAGGGCATTTCAACGCAAATCAGTATAATTATCTCGAAGTATGTCTTCTTCGGGCTATCTTATCTGATTCTCATCCTGTGATTAGGGGACTGTTCCAGTCCCAGCATACGTCAAACCTGTGCTAATCATTGGACGATTGAATATGAACCGAGCCGTTCAGGGCGACGTTGTGTGCGTCGAGGTGTTCCCCGAGAGTGAATGGCGAGCGCCAGGAGATGAGGTCGTGGAGAGGGATGGTAAGCCAAAGTTCGATTCACGCTATTACCAGCTCTGATCTATTTACTAGCTACGCTGAAGAACGATGATGCGGAAGATGAAGAAGAGGAAGGTGAAGGCCCCGAAGATGTCGATGCCGATGCCGCAGAGTTGGAGCGACGTTTACTCAGACTTGAAGCTAAGCAGGAAGAGGCACGGCGGAAGCGACAACAAGAAAGACAGCCGACTGGAAAAGTGGTGGGCATCATCAAGAGGAACTGGCGCCCGTAGGTTCTTTTAGCTTAGTACTCGCCGATTTCTCAACCTTTGCCACTTTATAGGGTAGTATGCCATATCGACCCGTTGACTCTCCCCCCAACCTTGGCATCTACGACGTCTACGTCTCGTGTGTTGACCCCTCTCCTTGCCATTCCCGCTTCTCCACTATTGCCACGAATACGTATTCGTACGCGACAAGCGCCATCGCTTCTCAACCAGAAGCTGCTTGTCGCCATCGACACCTGGCCCACGAATAAGCGCCACCCCGAAGGCCACCTTGTCCGTCGTCTCGGTGTCGTTGGAACGAAGGACGCTGAACAAGAAAGTTTATTACTGGAGTTCGGTGTTGTTTATGCGCCGTTCGGGAAGCGGGTGATGGATTGCTTACCTGAGGAAGGTGATAAATGGGTTGTGCCTCCCAAGCCTAAGCTAGAGGAAAGCGGAAGTTCGGATACGAAGGCCAAGGATATCTGGAGGGATAGAAAAGATCTGAGGGACTTGATCATCTGTAGTATTGATCCTCCAGGTAAGATGTTTGTATGTCTTCCCCAGCACGGAAAGCCCTGACCAGGTCCTCTCTAACGCACAGGCTGTCAAGACATCGACGATGCACTTCATGCACGTCATCTACCAAACGGGAACATAGAAGCTGGTGTTCGTGCGTTTTTCAATCTTCTTTCTACGTCGATAGTTTGGCCCAATGCCTGTCAGATATCGCTGATGTGTCCAATTTTGTGATCCCGGACACACCTATGGATAATGAAGCGGCATCTAGAGGGACGACTGTGTACCTCGTCGATAAGCGGATCGACATGTTACCCGCTTTGCTTGGGACGAACTTATGTTCGCTTAGACCTTACGTTGAGAGGCTAGCATTCTCAGCGATCTGGGTAGGCTACAGGTTTCCTTTGGGGACTGCTTACCTTATGATATTTACTTGCATACAGGAGTTGACACCGGATGCCGAAATTGTGAATGTTCGCTTTACAAAGTCCGTCATCGCGTCCAAGGCTGCGTTCACGTATGAAGAAGCGCAAGTACGAAAGGATGACCCGTTAGTCTATCTATATATCACTTGACTAAATCTGACTTGCATCTCTTCCTAGGCATTTCCAGGATGAATTGACCACTGGCATCCGGCTGCTCAACTCTCTGGCGATCAAGCTAAAAGCTAAACGAATGGCCGCTGGGGCTCTCAATCTCGCATCGCCTGAAGTTAAGATACACCTTGACAGCGCTGAATCTTCGGACCCAATCGACGTGGAACAGAAGGAGCTACGAGAAACGAATAGTCTAGTGGAAGAATTCATGTTACTCGCAAATATCAGCGTGGCACAGAAAATCCAAGAAACGTTCCCCCAAACCGCTGTTCTAAGGTGAGATATACATCACTGCCACTTACATTGCAGACGTTGACGTTGATATTTTTATGAAGGCGGCATTTACCACCACCGACGACGAATTTCGAGAAACTGCAAGATATTTTGTCAAAGCGGAAGAATATGGTTCTTGATGTGTCAAGTTCTGGCGCATTGGCAGCTTCGTTAGACAAATGCATTGTTAGCTCCAAACAATGTCTTTCCCGCCAAACATGCCGCTGACTGTCCCCTCTGAACTAGGATCCGTCCGAGCCTGCCTTCAACACGTTGGTCCGGATCATGACTACTCGTTGCATGTTATCGGCAGAGTACTTCTGCTCTGGTAGCGTGAGCAGAGATGCCTTTGGTCATTACGGTCTAGCAAGTCCCATATATACTCATTTCACAAGTCCAATAAGGCGTTACGCTGGTATGTTGACAATATTTGACTTTGAAGGATTCTTTGAAAGCAAATGTACCAGATGTCCTCGCCCATCGGCAGCTTGCTGCCGCAATTGGCTATTCCTCGTTACATCCATCTTTGCATTCGAAAACACATGTCGAACGAATACTAGACGTGGTTAACCGCAGACATAGAATGGCGCAAATGGCAGGCCGAGCTAGCGTCGAGTTCTACGTCGGACTTGCATTGAAGAGCAGAAATGAAACTCAGACCAAGGAAGGGAAGGTAGATGGCGTTTTAGAAGAAGCTTTCGTAATCAGGACCTTTAGGAATGGCATCGGTGTGTTTGTCAACAAGTGAGTCTTACTTTCTACCCCATCGGCGTCGGTTTAACCTCAATTTAACCCTTGTTCGCTTTCACCAGACTAGGTATCGAGGGCCTCGTTATGTTCAAGCGCGATGCCACGAATTTCGACGCGGACAATTACACAATTAGTGTGCCAGGGAGTCTGGGGGGCAGAGAAGTTAAGATTGGCGTTTTCGACAAGGTGATGGTTCGCATTGACGTTGAAAAAGACAAAAACACGCAGCGAGGCAAAGTCAGGATGACCCTGGTGCAGCCTGTAGATTCAAGTTCTCTATAGGGTGCGCCGGGGATGTAGAATACACGACTTGCTTTATTCTGCGCACTAACCTGCGGAGCTCCCCGCCTCTTTCTGCAAGCGACTAGGTCGTAGATATTTCCATAGAGTACCAATATAAGAAGTATACCTGAAAGATCCGCCATTAAGAAATGGATAAAAATGACTGCCGGTGTTGCATGTGGGCGGTCTCTGATCTTGCGACACCGACGACTATTTGCTCATGCTCGCCGCCTGCTCAGCTTCCGTTGACTACATTTTCAGCCTCTGCGCTTCACTCGCTCTTACCTCGATTTTTCTTCCTCGTATTTATGTATCTGGGGCTGCATGTCTTCGATTTGATCATCAAAGCGCATCTGCAATGTGGAGTAAGGCAACTTGATCTGCACGGGAGTAAGCATGACGGAGGCGACCAGTGCAAGGTGGGCGTCCAGGAGATTTTGCAAAATAGAGGATACGCGGCCTCGAGGATTCGGGCACTGTGAAATACTGGCAAATGACCTTACTTGATGTACATCATGGTCAATCACATAATGCGAGGACACTAGATGTCCCCGATCTGTACTCTGCAACCTCTCCGCTTGCTAGCTTCTAAGGTCGAGAATGAATATATCGGATTGCCATGTTCACCTTCCTGAGATACGTCTACGTTCATCGCGCCCCGACCTTACTTTTGTCAGATACCCGGTATCCGGTCTTCGCGCGTTATAACGGACGGGTTCTACATTCGTCCCGTTGCGCCTTAACACAACTTTCGTTGGTTGACCCACATCCACGTCAACGGCCCTTCGCACCGTCCATAGTTAAATGAATCAACCATTGCGGGCTTGCATCTCTAAACCACCTGGCCTGCTCTCACCCTTGCCAGTATGGCCCCAACGACACCATGCGGATCATCCTTATGCACATTCACCCCGATAATTTCATTCATCGTGTTCTCCGGGCGCTTCATCCAAGGCCTTCTCATGGTTGGAAGTTACTCGGACGGTGGCGAGTTTCAGCGTTGTAGGCCCGAAGATGTGGATATGAGAGGCGTCGATGCGGTATGTTTGTCTGAGCTCGTTTTCTGAGATGCCTCCCCACAACGACTCTGAGGTCATGTTTACACTGATGCAAGTGCCAACGAAGAAGATTTCGCTTTGAAAGGGAGGTTACACGGGAAGTGAGGGATTGGGCTTTGTATTAGCCTGTGTTATTGTATGAGTACTTACTTTAGTGATTAATGGCATTACCCATCGACGCCACACTTCTGCTGAAGGTCAAGACGTCGTCGGGAAATGGCGATTAAACGTCAGGTCGCAGATGTCGACATGCCTTGCATTGATGTTGACCAGCATGGTGATCACAACGCAGGCATTGTCGGTACTTATTCTGAGCTCAGACGATGGGTTGCAGCAGTGTTGTACCAGCATTGATGAGTAAGCGGTACCAGGTTACCATAACTGGAAGCTCCTTCGATCACAAGCGATAAGATCCTGGCCAATCAACTTAGACCCCTGAGGACTGTGCGGATAAAATTACATGGCAAGAAACCTGCCGTGTGAAGAAAACTTTCAACCAACAACCAATAAGATACATCATGACGCTGGATAGGAAAAGGAAAGAAGTTTCCGAGCCAGTCAGAGGTTCCAGCAGACCTCGCAGCATATTACAAAACGCAGTCCGCAATCCTTGAATCCTATGCACAAAAACTCCTAGAGTCCACATGGTGGTCTGATCGGTGTTCGAACTGAGCCCACGTCGGAGTGAGAAATTCCATGGGAGCGGGGACCGTGAGCCCAGATAGATGCCGGATCTTGCTACAACTCCGATGTTGAATGTATCATGTACTCATCAACGCATCATGCATCAAGCTTTCAATTGTCAAAGCCAGTTAACGGGGAATCGATATACCAGCTTTCGCTATCTGAGTAAATCTATCTCGTCTTTGCAGCAGAACCGTATGGACGGTTTCTACAGCAGGGCGAAAACTATCTGGATCTATCAAGAAAATAAAGCACAATAAACTAGATTCTGCTCTATTGATTCCTCATTTGTCGTATTCTAGAGCCTACTCAGTCGTCGACGCACATGTTATCTTGCTGTGTGACAAGCTCAAGAGAAGAGAGAAGCCCGACTCCATTATTGGTTTCTGTGGGTGCTTATTGAGCAACATGGCGTGGGGCCATTGTTAGTGTGCACACGTATGCACTTGCGGGTGTACATAGCTGTAATAGAAGCTCGTCGCTTGGGTAGACGGGTGGGAGCATATGGAGGGAATGAATTTGGAGAGGTTATGATCAAGCCAGGAGAATGGCGTGTTCTACACATTGCTCCTCGCCTGACAAGTTCTGGCAGCGGCGCTGTTGGGTGGATACAAACAGAATTTTTGCCAATTGCAGTAATCAATACTGACTGACCCCTTTTCAGCTAGCCAGTATGCCATCTTAGCTGAGACTTCTCTGCCTCCCGAAGACTTGACTTGAATAAGGTTCACCCGGCTAGTCAACAATTGATGGCGAGGAAGAGAAGTATCCACTGCCATGAAGTGGGCTTGCCTCTCAAAAGTGAGGCACCACCGCACCGGAACTGGGGAAATGATATTTTCGCCACTCTGTGCCAACATGAACGAAGTCCTTAAGCGATGGGTCGAAAAACCCGTTAGAAGTATCGTTTGACCCACACTACATGCGGTGTCTTGCTGCATCAATTTAGTACCCCAACGTGGTGATTCTAATCCTCCAATGTTTAATTTTCCTCGAGCAAAACATCGGATAGTCGGAGGCCGATAAACAAGTAGATTCCAGATTCGATAAAACATGTTTCATCCGTAACTCGTTACAACGTGTACGCAACCGTAGATAGCCAGATATTTGTCATACGTTAAGTGTTTGTTTGGGGGAAGGCAAATGACGCAACTCTATCACGTTCTTTTGATCTTCCGCCAGAGTGTCGTCGTAGGAACTAATGTCCAGTGGGCGGAAAGTATGAATACTCCACGACATCACCGAGTGCCTCGCACTGGCTTCCTTCAAATTCAACGTGATTCGATTGATCATAATTGAAGAGATTCTAACGGGTGTGAGTACGACTTGGAGACATTTGCGGAGCAAAATACGTACACCATAGCCGGTCTGAAGGGGGAGAAAATCGAGCGGTTAGCCTGGTTACCGGTATGTGATTTACCACTTACTGATTGTGCATGAACTTTAAGCCTGGCTGTGGATAAAACAAGGATTCAGTACAAGCTGGGCCAATAGGTAACCAGCTACTCACACGTGCATGGAGCAGTAACAGGAGCCAAATGAGATTTGAGGAGAAGAGGACAAAGAAGTAGATAATTCCGTCACGTTGAATCACCCTTAGGAGTTGAGTGAAATAGGTGTTGCGCGTTGACCGGTAAGTGACACAGATGATGGTGATAAACACCAGACAGTCAAAGGCGAGGCTGAGGCACAAAAAGGCCTCTACCCATGGTGTTCTGTGTCGGCCGTAAGTATGTCAAAGGTTTAAAACAAATAAGAGGATGTGTAACATACACCGTCAGCGTCGAAATAAATATGCAGACTAGGATGGTATATTGTCAGGGCTGTGTCTGTTTACAGATAAAGAGATTCGTGCGTACCATGAAATGGATCGATGTCAGGTATGGGAGGAAGCGGAGGTAGATCACGGGAAAGCAGTAATGCTGGCTGATCGGTGCCTTTGGAAGACTGTGACATGGCATAAAGTGCTATAGCCCATTGCCAACAAATGATTATGCCCGAGACAATAGGTACAGCTTTGTGGCTCTTGAGCAATGCATACACACTTGAATGATGAATTATCGGATGCGCTCCAGATTAGCGATAATTATAGAACTTACCGTAATGTCAAAAATACCTCTGCGGTAAATGTGAGAATCATTGTCTCGAGTGTTTCCATAAATCCATATCGCGTACACCTGTAATGGAACGAATCATCAGTCATCGTATGGAAGCATGTGATTAGACAAACACCTATACAAGTCAAATGAGTTCAATCAGTTAAGATTGGAAGAGAGGAAATGATATGGTACCCACGTCTAAGTCCCATCCTTTCGCGAAGTAAGCTACCACAATGAATTCAATCTGTAAAAGACTTTTAATCAATTTCAATGAATCACGAACCAGCCAGTGTGATGATGATGGTGCAAGGTGCAAAATAGCGGTTCTGTGGCGAGATCAGCCTATCAAGCCAGAGGTCGCAACGGTTTACTAACAAGAATATATACCCAGAACACTATTGGAGCTGCATCAGCGGGTGGACTAAGGTAAAGTGATAACTTGGTATTTTACCCGTAGATTTTCTTCCTGTCCAACCGTATTTGACCTATAGGATTAGGATAACGGGTTAATCAGTTTATATACCTACACAGATTGGCACGGAGATACAGACCTCAGACTCGAGAGTAAGAAAGTAATCGTAAAACCAGAGAGCTGAGATGGCCACCCAATATAACTTGAATCATAGGTGGACGTATCAGCCACCGTGAGCTAATTTATATAGATGAACTCTACATTACCTTCATCGACCAGCTACGAGTTCGCCAACGTCAGCACTAATAACGGCAGAGAAGGAAAATCTTACTAACAGATCAAAGCCAAGGGATACGATCGAATCAACGAGAGGGTCGGGCATTACAGAGAAATGCACTTTAGTAATCAATAGGGTACAAGAGTGCAGGTTGAGCGAGCTGGGGTCAGAAATTTGGCCCTACTATATGAGCGCTGTTGAGAGAAACCTGAACCTCTTGCAGTATTGACCGGAATGATGTATCCGCCTTGACATCTTAGTCAGGGCAATGATGAAACTGGCAGAGCCTCAAAACTTACCTTATTCGAAAGTCTCAATTTAGCACCCGGATCATTCATGGGGGCTCAGCCCCTTCAGTTACGAATATTGAAGGTTGTGATAAGTACCACGGACCGATCCAACACTAACGATGGTTATTGCCATTGACCGCACATGGGCGCATATATATCTTGTACGTAGATATCCTATGAGCTTGTGTATATGAAGTTCTGATATCTCTAGTGATATGAATACCGGTGGGCACGGACAGGCGGTAATTTCAAGGAATATTATTTACCAATGGGCTCACATATGAGCTGACCAGTGAATGAAAGGGGACGGGTATACCCCCATATATGGCCTCGCCAGGTGATATGGACCATGGGCTTGGCACCATAAGGATGCAGATGGGCCCACCAATAAATACGCACACAAGTTACCTCTGGGCTCACTGCAACTAACATATCTGTGTGAGTCCATTGCGAATATCAATTCCATATATTATCCATGAGCTCACTGGCCATCCTACATCCAACGAGCCCATTGGAATCCACACACATGTATTACCTTTGGGCACACAATACCTGCTAGATAAGAGCCCCCGAGCTCGCCTGGCCATATTGATTGTGCTGGGCCCAACATTATGCGAAGGGACATATACCGCCTATGGATCCATCCCATTTAGTTTATTGATGAGTCCACCGAACTAATAAGGGCTATTATTCCCGACGAGCACACTTGACACTTGAGCTCATGGATATATGTATGGACATATATTGTTGGTGGATCCGCATTGGGTAGGGTTTCTTGACGAGCTCATCACAATCTATATCGATGTTATTCCTTGATGAGCACACCTAATGGCCGTACTCGGGCTGAGCCCGTCGATACCCAAACTCAACATATATTACCTATGGATCCATCCTATCTAATGGCCTGGTGAGCTCATCGCCATCTATATTGACGTCATTTCCGGTGAGCTCATCCGACGGTCGTACCTGTGCTGAGCCCATCGATACCCATACCAAACGTATTGCCTGTGGCCCCATCACGTCTAGTTTGCTTGGTGGCCCCATAGCAATCTATCTTGGTATTATTCCTGATGAGCGCACCCGACAGTCATACTTGCCTGGGTATACACTGCCTATGGATCCGTACCGAGTGGTTTCCTTGGTGAGTCCATAGCAGTCATTACTGACCTTAAGGCCTTAATCGACAGGCCCACCTGGCGGGCGTATTTGCGCTGAGCCCGTCGATATTCAATCAATATGTTTTGCCTATGGATCCACCCAGGGTAATTTGCTTGATGAGTCCATATCATTTAATATTGTTACTGTTGCCAACGGGCTCACCTAATTATCATTTTCGATCGATATGGCTGACAGGCTATATATATCACCCTTGGTCCCATCCCAATTGTTTTCTCAGTGAGTCCACCTATTTCATGGTATTGCCGGAGCTGGCTACCTTGTCCATCTGGACCATACAAAATCCCATTGGACACACATTGCTTGTGGATCCATCCCGACTAGGTTATGTGGTGAGTATAGCAACTATATCGATATCACTACCGATGAGCTCACTCAAACTTCCACTGAGCCTGTTGATATCCAACTTGATGCTGTATCACCCTGGTCCCATCCCCACTCGTTCGCTCAGACAGTCGACTGAATTATCCTTTTATAGCCTTGCCAGCGAGCTCAATGTAAGCTGATCTATATATTACCTATGGATCCATCCCAAGTAGATGTGTTTATGCGTCCATCGCAATTGGTATTTGTGTTATTCCTAACGAATGCACTTGGTGGTTGTACTCTGACTGAGCCCGTTGATACCGGACTAGGTATTCAATTATTCATCCATGGACCCATCCCTACTCATTTACTTGACGAGTCCACCGAATTATTGTTTCATGATATTGCTGTCGTGCTCAATATGATTACCTACGAGCCCACCCGACTGTTGACCCAGATTTGTGTTATCTTCATGTACAAGCTTAACAAATATTCCTCGTTTAATAGTCTCCAATGTACTCACAATCTACTGCAATCCTAAAATAATACCTAGCTTGTTTTTTATGAAATATTTGCGAGTCCTTTTTTCAAAAGCTGACCATCTATCTGCCGTCCTCATCGCGAAGAAATATTGACCAAGTGTGGGCGATGATTTGGCTATATCTTCCCATTTTCGCACCTCAGAGTTGAACCATTCCAAAGTCCATAGCATCTCCTTCTTTAGCAACAAGATTTCCTCTGTCCATCTCTCGTGTCGTGCCTTCGCCCGTAGATAGTTTATTCGGTAATCTATATTTATATCAGTTTTCCATTCAAAACGTGACACGGAAACTTACATTCTTCCATAAGCGGGCTATTGGTCAATTCATCATCGATTCCTTTGTTGGTCAGCCGCCAGAACCACGGGAGGGTGTGAGCCGATTGCCCCAAACGGTTTGGATGTTCTACATCGCCCTTCATTTGAAGATCCTTCTCTCTATCGATGGGTGGCCAGCTGAGAGCTGCGTCTGGATCTATTTTCCGCAAAGAATTGACAGCTCGTTCATAGATATCCACTTGCAAATGGGCTTCGTCGTCATACAAGTTGATCGCGCTCCAAGTTCGAGTCACATGATGCTGAGTTCTATTACCTCGAAGAACTTTACGAAATTTGAGCGACTTCTCCCCAAGGGCAATACGGAGATCGTGGAGCGCATTCTGAATCTGGGCATCACGTAGTTGTACCTCCTGCTTAGCCATCTTCGTCCATCCCAACTCCTCCTGCTCTTCCGCTGTAAACGTTGACGGAAAAGGCAAGACCACCTCCTCTGGCATTTCATCTACTCCGTTGGTGCTAGCCATCGTCTTTCCATTCGTGGTAGACTGATGGTTATTGTCGATGATTGCACTCTCAGTGCCAATTGCCCCAGCATCAGAATCTCCACCATTACAATCAGAGTAGCTACCCTCGTCCCAGTCCAGTGTGTTGTCGTTGTTATCTTCGGCCTCGCAGATGTCGCCAAGTTCGTCTTCATCTTCACTGTTGTCATGGCCATTATCGGCGCCGTCATAACCTTCATCGTTCACGCTGCTGTAACCTCTGTCGTCACCAAATCGGCCACTGCTGGCTTCATCAGGTTCATCTGTATTAATGTTGTCGGATTGGCCAGGCATCAGGCCTTCGACACGTTTCATGAAACGGTCTATGCGGATTTTCAGGCGTCGCCGACCATCCGCTAGTGTATTTCGTTGAGAGACAGTTGGATTCTCCCCGAAAGCATGTATACGCCGTTTGAGGGAAAGTCTGCGAAGGGTCAGGGAAGATGCAGGAATTTTCATGTATAGAGAGCTTTAACTCACTGTGATTTCTCAATAGAAAGTCCTTCTACAATTGTTGCAGCACCACCAAGCTTATATCCGTGTTTGACCAACTCACGGTTTGAGAGTGTGGCCCGAAGAGAGGAAATCTGAGGTTCTACAGCAATATTAATATTGTATGAGAGATTATTTATAAGAAATACCTACTTGGCCGTGCTGCAATATCGTAAATTCGTCGTTTTTCACCACCCTCTCTGGCTGCTTCCTCTGCTTGAGCATCCCAAAGCTCTAACTCTTGAAGACCAAGACGGTTACGAAGGCCGAGATACGCTTCCTCGATCTCCGGAGCAATTTTTGATGCGCGCGTCCACTTATTCACCAATGCGGCACCTAAGTCTATGGTAGTGTTTGAAACTGGAAAATGGAACATGTATCTTACCTATTCCCGTCATCTTCTTCCAATTTGAGTCTTGGGCTGTGTCGTCAATGTCCTCCTGACGATGTGCAAGCGACATGGCCCTCGTACTCCCCGAAAATTTATTCATGTTAGACCACAAGGGTTCTAACGCTTCGCCGTCCGTGTGCGCTGACCCTGGTTCGAAATTGAGGCTGAAAAGGGGAAAACACCGATCTACATGAGCACCCATATGAAATTTACCTACAGCTTGCTTGATTGGGACAGACGGGAGCTCGAGAAAAGCTCCTGTTTGTAGGCGGCTGGCTAAATGGACCCCATACTGGCACATGACGTCGTAAATCAACAGAATGCCCATTATAGTTTGTCCCTCCATGCTGACCATCCGTGTGAAATATTTCATGCCCTCAGACACAGCGTAATCCATGTTCTTTTGCCTACAAACAAGGTTAAGACATTTAATCAATCAGATGCGGGTTACTTACTGTTCGCCCCGTTTGAAATTAACGATGGTGTGCGGTACAAAGAATCCATGCCTAGCACATGCAATTGCACCGATCCCAGTATTATCGACATGCTTCCGGGCTCTATTAGCCTGGTTGACGGCCCTATGATTCGCGCATTGAGACCGTTCCTGAACAGCGGGTGTGATGGCCAAGTGAGCCTCATATGTCTCGTGTGTCACAACAAACGCCTGTCCATCTCGTAGCCAAACATCGAGCTTCGGCCGTTTCATTGCAAGGTGGTCAAATTTGAAATTTCCATCGGCAGTCAGCATTGGCGTAAGCAACCAGCTAGGATCATCCGGCGACCAGGTCTGGTTGGTGACGTTACGTCCAGGCTGCGGGCAAGCGGGACAGAAAAGGGCTAAGGATCCTGGTAGCGTAGTAGAAACATCAAAGGCTCCTGCTGACATCCTTGACTTGAGGTTGCGATAGCATCGTGACACTCGTTCCAGCTCTCGGGCCCTGTCCTAATATAATAACTTGAGCTGCAAAATCGAAACCAGATGCGGAGACTTACAGGTAAGTCAGCTGGAGAATCATAATTTGTTCGCCGTTGTAACATAGAATAAAAATTTGACGAAGAGGTCTTACATTCCATGCGTTGTAAATGGAGCGAGTCGAGTACCTCGAACGTGAATACGGTAGCAGGTTGGTCGATGGAAGCAGGAAAGAGCCGAGCGCGAAGAAGTTGGGTATAGTGGTCGATGTGAGGGCCGCAGGCACACCACTGGACACGACGCATGTGTATGCCAGTAGTATGAATAACAGTAAGTCGGTTTTGAACGTAATCTGAGGTTTTGATTAGTGCACGCTTTTTGAATATCAATTGATCACCTACCCGGTGCAAATATGTTCTCCTTCTCTGGATTAGATTGCGTAAAACACTTGTGGCCCTTATGCCCGAGGTAGAGGACCAGCCCCAGGTCATCGAGGTCCGAATGCCTGTATCCACGCTCGGTCCAAACCTCGATACGATGAAAGGGATTCCATTGGTGGATTTCGACACAGCACATCTCACATACGAGATGCCCACCGAAGCAGTCGTTACAACGATATAAGGTGGTGTCAGGCGGATGGTTGAGCGAGTCAGACCCTGTGGATGCAGGGGAAGAATCGGGTTTGTGAGGACATCGTGAACACTGCATATTGCAGCTGTCTTCAACCTCCATGTTCAGTAACTCGTTTAAATCGTATTGGCGACGGCGATCCACCCAGTCTCTCAAGTAGTCATTCTGCGTCTGTGGAGAGATCAGATAGAATAAACTTGATTTTCGTGCAAACATACCCTGCCATAAAGTGAGAATCCGGGTATTGGTTCAGTGATGTCGAAATCACATGTCTCGAAGCTTGAAGGCTCAATCGGACCAGCAGAGTTGGGTTGAATAGCTGATGTGGAGAGTTGTGTTGTATTGGTAGGAGTGCTGGGCTGGGAGAGTTTTTCAACAAGTGTGGTCATCTTCCGAGGTGATCGCAAAGAGTGGAAAATGCGAATTCTGCGACGCTTTCCATTTGATTCTATCTTCCAAGTATCTTCATGCCAACCGTTTTCTGGGGGTTTCAATTTAATTCTTGCCATCGTTTCAGGTAAGTTGAACAACACTCAACTTCAACGTGTGCGCTTAAGTCTGAGCGGTATTAGTCAGCTGGTCCGTCCACAGGCAAGAGGAGTCAATTTTGCTCAGACTCGAGTCACAATGTATACCATATCATACGCAAAATCCATCAACCTCTCGTCTAATTCAATGCCTCGACGACAACCGGTCCTTTTGCCTGTGAGTTTAAGTCCATCAGTGGACATGTTCAACCACTCACTTCAGTCGGCGTTGTACTAGGATGTGCTTGCTTTACCAGTTCATTCCCCCGCCTATCGAGCCATTAAGGTTGGTGTTTTGTCATCCACTCAGTTCAAAACGGCTTATCTTCGCAGAAAGCCATACGGGGTATGGTCTTGCGCCATTTTGATCTTTCATCGACTGCGGGATTGCAGGCTGCTTCATTGTGGAAAGCATTTTGGACGGAGGTAAGAGCTCTTACCGATCCACCCAACTTCACCAATATATCATTTACACAGGTAAACCAAACTCATCCCAGCTGGTCTGTTCAACCAATCAAGGCCGCGATCACGTATACCGCAGTGCGAGATATCAACAAATTGAGAATGTATCGAAGCAACCAGCACACAGCCCAGGAGCGTAGAACTGCATCAGGAGGAAATACAATGTCTCTTGTTGATGAGTGTGAAGGAGAACCCCTGTGGACGGAGCAACATTTGACAGGATATTTGGCTGAGCACGGTACTACTTGGCGGGTTAACGCAGAAAGCGGCAGTTCATCTGATGCTAGCCTCACTTTTGGGGAGTGCCCGGAAGTCTTTCTTCGGTATCATACATGCGTTCTGACTTGAATGTCAAAGACTGACTTTCGTGGTGGGATTTCTTAGATTTTTTGAAGCCCCCTCGTGTATGGGTGACATGTCTGCTGCCACCACCAAAGCTACAGGAGACTTACGGATTCGGCATGTTTCCGAAGCGAATGTTTTCGATTGACGACAAGTGAATTTTCCCCAAGACCAACTGCTCCCTTGCAACATCATTCTGTAGAAACGTGTCCGCCATTTTTGTTTACCGACTGTGACTGATCCTGTAATCCAATAGCAACCAAAACATCCACATATCCAACATCTAATGATGACCCAGTGTATCCAGTAGATCAAATAGTGCTCATTCTAGACAGTAGACAATACGTGTATTCAATGCCCCACTGATGGCCATATGAGCGACTCTGAGAGAAAGAGCAATCATATTTCCTATTTATGGCAAGTCTTGACCCGCATATCTCCTGTTTAGGCAGCTCTCTGACCTAGGCGCGTATCTCTAAATTAAGCAATTTCTGACCTGAGCGCATATTTCCCATTTAGGCATTTTTGACTCAAGCGCCTATCTCTCATCAAAGCGCTGATCCTTTGCACAGAGCCGATAAGATAATCTAGTTGACTCGTTGATGTCATAGATTGCAAGGATCATTAAGCAGGTTTCTGGTCAATGAACTAACGAGGAATCGAGCTTGCAAAGAGGTAGGCGATTAATCAATTTAATCATGGTAAGATAACGCAATGGATTCTGTACCCAAAACTGATTGAGAGGGAGGATATGTTATGCAAGTTCCATGTGAGTAGCGTGAAAGGACTCTTCCTTGTGGACTTGTCAGCGGTTGGTGAGGCATTATGATAAATGTGACATGATGGCCATCGGTCACCGTCGCCAAGTCAATGGTGAGCAAAGACTCTACTTTTCTCAACAACGCTCACAATGTCGACTTAGATCAACTTGCCTTCTCCTCGTCCTTCTTCCGACAGCTCCGCCAGTACAATCGCCCTTGTTGTCGCAACACTCACCCATTCACATGTTCTTTTGTTACTATCCCTCGATGAATCTGTCACCAGCGTCCCTCTATCGGTCCAAGGATGTAAAAAGCGGATATGGTATTTCTCAGAACCGTCTTTACAAACGGCACTTATACCAATATGGTCGTCAACACCCTCAGCAAATCACAAACAGCAATACTCTTGTCTGACCAAATCACATCACATTCCCAATGATCAACATGACGAGTGTATTCCCCTAGTTATGTATATTGAAGTTTGTGTCTCTAGCTTAACTTACTATAGAGTGAGCCACCCAACGCCCGCAAATAGTCCAGAAAAAATAAAAATAATTGTAAAAAGAACAAAAGGATATAGAATGAGAAAACATTAAAACTGTAAAGTGAATTTCAACAGGCAGGCAAAGGGTGGATGAGAGTAGAGGTCGAGCTTGTAAACGGACATGAAGAGGTCACATGATTTGGTTGATACTGTTCCAGGATGCTGCAGCCAGTTTGCACACCACTTTAAGTTGATTTTTTCACTGTTGAAGTCGATTTGTTCACCGTTGAAGTCGATTTATTCACTGTCGAAGTCAATTTGTTGACTTTTCGGTTTACCATGTCCCAGAAGAAGATATCTACCGATGATCCATCACAATCCCACCAAGTTCCACGTCTCCCAAGCCTCAGCTGTAATCCCCCTCATAAAAGTGAGTTACCCATTTCTATTGCAAAATATGATGAGTGAACGAAAGGTCAGAGAATCTATACCATGATATCGAATCCCACCCTTCAGATTCTACGATACCCGTGACTCCCCCAACGGCCAAGTTCCTCCTAGCTCAAGAGCGCCGTCTTTTCGCCGATGACACACGCGAGGCCATGCTGAAGTGGCCATGCCACCCACAGCGACGTAATCGACCAAACACCTCCGATGGCTCGCAGATTGCCGAGAGTAGTAATCCAGCACAAGCACGTACAGCTCACATCTTTTCAAAATCAGATTTCGACAATATAGATGTGGGTAATGACGCCGAACGCCGAATACGCTATGATTCCCTATTTTCCGGAGAAGAGCTAGCAGCTGCGCTGGCTTGCGACGACCCAAACGAAATTTTTAATCAATTGTAATTAACTCTATGAACCCCCAATTATGAGTGCCGCTGATTATTCCATTAGTATCATATGGCGCGATCCTTCTTTATTTGCGTTCGCTCTCCTGGCATGCTGACGCGGTGCGATAACTTTTCTCATGTCATATATTCATAGTTATTGCCTATTCTGTAATACATCGCAGCCGAGCTTAGCCTCAAACCTGTACTAAAACTCCGCTTCTTACCAGGGTTGGTATTCTCGCCCCGTGAATATTCATTACCGATATATATTGCGCGCAGAGCCGAATAAAAACTTTTTGTTTTCGGGAAGTCTCCGTCTCGGTAAGGGTTTTTTATTATTATTTTGGTCGGGCTTATCCGTTTGTCTTAGGTGCAAGACTTCCCGGTACCTGATCAGGGCTGCCTTCGGATCTTTCAAGATACCACTCTAGTGCTTCATTGAATATACTGGCTGTAACCGACCCCAAATGCGATTATGTTTCTCGTCTCCTCAGTGTTGGCTATAGGTAGGTAATTTTTCGCATTCAGTCAATCAAGATTTTGCCAGCCGAACACATTTACCACCGTAGAAGCTATTGCGATCATACCCCCCTTGCGGACACCTCTTATACGCGGTCAGTACCTCGTAAACGCCTAACTATCTGTTGACTTCTAGCCCCCGTCACTCTCCTCCACCGGTTTACCATCGAAATGCCTCGCTGGGTAGAAGCATGTCATCTTCCTATCTTGCACGCTCGACGAGACGAATGGAAAGCCGCTCAAGGTACCGACCGCAAGCGACTTGAGAAAGATGTTGCTCACACGATTATCAAAATATCGAAAGAAAACGGAAAGCCACATATCGATCAACTTTACCTGGTAAGCTTTCCAGCGATGAATACGGTCTTTTATATTTACTAACTTTAACCTCCAGAAAGTCGGGACTTGGTTCCAGAACAACAAGAACAAGGTCTTGACCGCTGACTCGACTGCTACCGACGACACCAATAGTGCTAATGACGCAAAGGGGGAAGCAGCCCATGAAGCTGGATTAGACCAAGACACTGATTCGGCGGACGCGCTTCTGACGAAAAAGGGCGGCTATAAGAGTGGTAGGATTTGGGATGGGCTTCGAGTGGGTATATTGAAGTACCCATCCGAGTGGCAAGAGGCTCAGCTCCCTCATGCGGGGAAGCCCTTCGGCGAGAAGATGCGATTGGCGAAAAAGGACCTCGAGGAACGACTTGCAGCCCATTTGTCCGATTTACAAGCTGAGGCTGATGAATGGAACAAGAAGGGACCGCCAAAGGAGATGCAACCAATGTATGTACATTAGCTAATGATCTACCGAGGCTAATATTTGAGTCTAGCATAGCGCGCCAGAAATTGGCCGATCGTACACGAGCATTTATCGCGGATCAATACCAGGAATGCGGAGCAACAATCCTTGCGTTCATTGCTTATCAGGATGAAGAATCGCAAGTCGTATGTTCTTAGTAAGTCCATTGACCATCGCATACGCCCTAAATCTTGATCATACATTTCTAGTGTTGAAACGAAGCAAACGAAGCCTTCATCAGCCTACAAGCCTTCTGAATGGAAGTCTGCCATGCAGGGATGGGTTACAGCCACTAACGAAGTCCTTGGTAAGTGATGTTTATTGACAAATTATGCGCCGGCAGCTGAGCTACTTGTAGGTGAAGAAACGAACAAGGGAGAGGGTGGATCTGATGAGCCTAAGGCTTCTGGTGATGCCTATGAGAAGGATGACAACGGCTATCCTATACTTCCACCGCGCCCCGTTGGTGATGCGGAACACATGCGATATCTCATACGGTCGTATGTCAATCAGGTCACTGGTAAGGTTCTTTTTTCTTTCTATATATTCTCCACAAGCTGATAGGTGGCATAGAGCTGCAAACGGGAGACAAATCAGCTCGCTGGGGTGCCATACATGGTAATCAAAGTAAATACTTTGCACCAGAATACCTGCCGCCAGGGATTGTCTTGAACGAGCCCTCACGGATGTCGAAAACCTCACTCACATTATTGTACGACCACTGGCGGGGGAGGCAACTGGCAGGGAAGATGGCATTGTGTTACCGATCCCACGAACGAACAAGTCGACCTCTTCCTCCTCGACCTAGCTATATCGAGATCGATGACTCCAGCCAGAGTAATCGACTGGAGATGGAGGACTCGAGCGATCACGAAAATAATCACTCTGATAAGGAGGGTAAAGGCAAAGCCCACAACCATCGCTCAAAGCACCGGAGTCGGGCAGGCTCTAATGTCAGTGACAACACAACCAATTCAACACTTCATATGGAGGTGGATGGCCCGAACGACGATACTGATGGAACTTCCAACCCACGCGTAGGCGATGCCACCGATAAGAAGGGTAAGGGCAAGGCCCCTGAGTATTGTTTGAAACGGCAGAGTCCAGAAGATTCTGACGTTGACAACGATGCAACCGAGTCGACTCTCAAGGACTTTGAACCTACCTATACGCAGCCTCCCAAAAAACGGAAAGTCATTCGGGCTAATGGGGACGATGATGACGTCTCAACCACTGGGTTCGATACAACTCAGACTAATCGTATGCCTAGCATAATCTCCAAGCCTGGCCCCGTCAATAGTCAGGCCTCGCGTATAGCCATCCTGCACTCGCTGGTCAAATATGCGCCTACATACCATCGCCTTATCGACTTACTTGACACATGGAAGGTAAGTAACCTAAGCGCATTTTTATCTGCTCCATGCCTGACTAGATAATGTCTATATAGAAGGGAATGGTCTCGCCCACGCCCAGAATCCGGTCGCCTTATTGGGCGACTTGGGATATGGTCAACGCTGATCTACCGCCGGCCTTCTATTCTGAGAAGACGGGACCAAAAGATCGGGATTCGTATACAGCGGTAATCAGATACCTTCAGCAACAACCACATCTCGGCCTTGGAAATCAACTAGGACAGTATGAACAGGTCGAGAAGATGATTCTAGTGGCCGGGTTAGCCATCCGTGGTGTCATCAAGGCTGTTGACGCTGAAATAGATGACGAGGCGATCCCCCCATACATTCGACAGTCGCACATTGATTCCACCCACCTCAATCAACTGATGGACTTGTGTCAAACCTTGTATGATGCCGTAAAGCTCCCAGTTGAGAAACAGTGAGTCTTGTTTCTTTTCACCGAGTCAGATCACTCGACGCTCTGTTCATTTAGTCACTTGCAAGTCGATAGCAATCTCTCCCCTTCTCCTCGCCTGGCTTTGGGCAGATTGGATGCTGATGTCAAATCGGCTACCGGCTCTGACGACGAGCCCATCACATCTTCTTTCACCATTGGCAGCTCAAAACACACCGGCAAATCAAGAACAGATAATGGTAAGCCTCGTATCACTGTTCACATCATGAAGGTAATGCTTACTTCTGATACGTGCAGCTGCCCCGCCTGCCAATACCTCCAAACGGGCAAAGAAGAGTATAGACCCTGAGCAAGACGTAGAGAAGCCAATTCCCCCCTCTGTTAGCGCAATACTGGTGGACCAGACTGCTAAAAAGACGAAAGACGCTAAACGAAAGTCTCATGGAAAGTCAGGAGTGGATGACAACGTGGCTCATGTTCGCTCTATCGAGAGCTCTTCTGGAGTCAAGGATGCAGCTACAACACCCACCTCCATATCCGAGACTTCGAGAAAGGGCCTGGATTTATCCAATACTACCGAGGGCTCCGATTCCACTAGCCTCAAGCCGTCATCATCGACGCCACAACCCAAATTCATCATTGGGCGCCAACGCATTCCTCAAGACTTGCTCACGCTAGCAGTTGACTGTGGGCTATTGGCCAGCGACGCGGCAATCTTAGGAAAGGTCAGCCATACTGATTGGAAGGGTTTGTGCGAAACATGGGCCTCCCTCGAAACTGCTTGGGCAAAAATCGAACAGTCACCAGCTCAGGCAGTACCAGGTCTAGTCAAAGGGTTTCCTAACGAAGCGAAGGTGTGGGCGTCAGCACGAAAGAATGGGAACAAGTATAACGAGGCCAGATACATCAACGATCCAACATTCGGGCGAAGGCTATTCAAATGGTACAATGGAGTATGTCCTGTCAACCTCTCCCCTTCCATTGTCGACAGTCTGGCCTGTGACGCTCCATGGGTACAACGGGGTGGAAAAGGATTGATGATTGTGATGTGGGGTATGAAGGTCTGGGGGCTAGGTTTGCATCAGCGTACGATTGAGCGTACCAATGGTGGTGATGAGGAGCTTACCGAGGATAAGAACCATTTCTCCAAAACATGCACATCCCTCAAGGATGTTTTCAGTTACCTCCTCAAATCAAAGAAGCTGTATGTATACAGCATCAGTTTTCCACAATCATTCTGACTAACATCAGACACAGCAAAGGCGGTTCAGACAAACGGGTTTCAAAACCAAAGGTCAAGCAGTGAACTGCCTGCCCCCACACGGTACACCGTAGTCTTTCCAGGATATTATATACGTGCAACTCGTCATTACTTCCATACAGATTTGGACTATGCTATGATATATGGTATTATGTGTTATGCTGGCGGACTCGTGGAATACCTATTATCGGTCTCTTCGGGCATTAGATATTTGGTTATCTGTGTGGTTATGTGCTCATGTTTTGGCAACGCCCATTCAACATCAAGGTGTGACCACGCCACAACCAGCTTACCACGAGCTATCGTCTCCCCATCCTAGATGAACCATCTTCCAGCTAATCAGCTTCATCAGTGCCCATCTTCTACTCAAGATGAAGTTATTCAAGTAATCTCAAATACACAAGCATCTACCCACATCTCAGAATACCCTGCTTTCCAAGTTATCTCAACTCCTCATCATCACTCGTTGGAAATCACTTTTGTAGAAGGATACTGGCCTCGCATCGAGTTGACCTCAGTGGCGGTTGGGAAAAATTACAGACTCAGCATTCAGGTTGATGTGCAAGCTAAGGACACTATTTGTAAGTAGTTTTCTTGTTTAACGCTAATTATGGAGTTAGAAAAATGAATAATGTAGTCAACTACGCTTGGGACATCTTGTTTCCCCCCGATGATGCCGATATGTCCCGAATATATGCGAAACTCCTAGGTGGCCAATTGATGATTACTGTTGAAAGACCTTGTTAGATTCATTGTGGTTCATCTGTCGGATTTGAATTCAGGTAAGCTGGTCTTTTTCTCGATCATACATGCACTCATCTTTTATTTCGAATATACAGGGGCTGAATAGACTTGTATACACATTGCAGAATCTGATTTAGTTGACTCATAGCGGCCTATCTACCAGAAATATATGTTGCAGGTAAACTAGCCCATTTCTGAAGAATACTTGCATTGATGTTTTATTCTGAACATCAGGAGCAAGGCGTCAATTGACTTTTGTATAATAGATCGGTTTTTATGCGATGCAGAATTCATCGGGCTGTATCTTGACAACTCGTCTGGTCAGTTCACTACCACTCGCTTATCTCATGCTGAATTGGTGACGCGAGGGAGCCTTGTCCCATATAGTCTTCTTACGGAAGCCCTTCTGGTATTGGTACGTAGGCGGCTACTCAGGTTAGCGGAGAAGTAGTCTGAATACAGGAATGTCGCTTCTTCGAGTTCACCCACGATACCACGCGCTCCCAGAGCTTGCCACATGTCAATCGTGAAGGTATGCTTACCCCATTCAGCTTCAGGTTGTCGACGTCGGATAATTCGCGCCCACGTCAATGAATTCGCGTTCACCACTGAGAAAGGCTATACGAAAAATAGATGGTGCATGTCAACAGGAAAGATACAATGATGAGTAAGATGATGTAACGGTAAGCACAACTAGATATACAACAGAGCTCGAAGTATTATGCAGGATACAGCTAGTCTACGGGGTACAATCCACAGAAGCCACGGTATCTCCCAAATCCACCGATGTAATCCAAGAAAAAAAGC
The DNA here is from genome assembly GCA_014058305.1 of Pleurotus tuber-regium. Lineage (NCBI taxonomy): Eukaryota > Fungi > Basidiomycota > Agaricomycetes > Agaricales > Pleurotaceae > Pleurotus > Pleurotus tuber-regium. The sequence goes on along the minus strand of JACFYU010000042.1, from coordinate 2,297,473 downwards.
AATGCGAACTAGCCACGGAAGCCCACTGGCAGCTCAGCAATCCGTCAAATCTCGAAGGAACAACGCAAACTTACCGTTGAAAGTTGCGATAGGGTATAGATGCGATCAACGTCTATCTACTCCTGCAAAGCAGCTGGTGAACAGCCAGCATAAGGTCACCCTGAGGAAGACGTACCAAAGTTGACGAGAGTCGGCGCAGGAGGAACGAAACAAAAAGGAACGCGACGGCGAGGACGAACGCAATGACGACCACGCAAACTAACGCGCAGTTTCGGATTCGAGTTGGAATGATGGTTGGAAAAGAAAGGAAGGGAAGGACGTACGCAAACGGACCCAGCCCATCGTCGATTGTGTCGACATATCCACAACTATCGCCCCATTGAAGAGCTCCAAGAACAGTATACGCCCTGTAAAACCGTATTTCGTCAGGTAAGCGCAACATCTCCAAGAAATATCGACGAATACTGACCTCTGCGTTCGTCTACAGGTGTCCTTGCACCCCCATTTGAAGGCTGCATTGCCCTCTCGATATCACCATTGGCGGCAAGGGGAACGGCGCTGGCGGACGGCATGTTTGCTCGTATTGAGGGCGAATAGGACGGCGAAAGAAGGGGCGGCGATGAAGGGCGGCGATGAAGGGTGCTTCAAGGCAAAGCAGAGGAGGAGGAGCGACTCAATTAAGCGCCGATGTTAAGCACTCTGCCGATCAGATAATACGTAATTAGATTAGATTAGATAGGCGCCGGTCCAAAAAATGGACTCACCAAGTCAATAACATGCGTTCCACTGGCAATAAACATACCGCCGTTCGCCCTTGTCTCGACATAAATTGTAATGGGCTCACCGAATAAACTAGATGAGATGGGCCCACAGGTAACTGTACTCAATCGGATATCGTCGGGCTCAGCACAAGTATGACCGTAGGATGTGCCCATCAGGAATGATATCGCAATTTATTGCGGTGGACTCACCAGTAAACGAAACGGGATGGATCCATAGGCGATATACGTCTCTTTGTATATCGTTGGGCCCAGCACATCAAGATGGGAGGATGCCATCTACATATTGGGTATCATGTGCCCAAGGGCGATACACGTATTCCTATGGGCTCATTGCGGGTATGATAGCCAGGTGAGCCCGTCCCCATCTTTCTCAGTCAATACATATGTGAGCCCATCGGTGAATAGTATGCCTCCTACCTGTCCAGTATCTGTGCTCACCGGTGTGTCGTATTACAGGTAACATTGACTCATTGGAGAGATATCAGAACTACAGATACACGAGCTCATAGGATGTCTAAGTAAAAGATATATATGCGCCCATGTGCGGTCAATGGCAACAACCATCGTAAGTGTTGGATCGTTCCATGGTACTTATCACAACCTTCAATATTCGTAACTGAAGTATGTGGGGGGCTGATACAGCTTTGTGATAAATCTAGACGGTCCCACTTCATCCATGTACCTATAATCAGATTGCAGGAACTATGGGAAGTTTCTAGTCTTACGCGAGATCAGGAAACGCCCCACGTACCGTGTAAACACCCGATTTGAGGAAACGAACGCTTCGGTAACTGAAGTTAGACGTACGTCTTGAAACTAACTCAGCGCCGCTTGACGAACTCAGCGGAGTATCCGTCTGAATCAAACCTACACTTGCGGAAGTACAGCCCGGCGTGTATCACTAAGCTAATTCAATCCCGGGTGCGTTGATAGAATCAGTCCGATTACCCTGGATCTCGAAAGCCATCAATTTGAGCATATGATGCGCAACGTGATATTTGTTTCTGCGATTGAGCGACTGGAGGGGTGTGAGTAAGATATAGGACAAAATAGAGTAGAAACTCTCATGCGTATACAATTAGAGGGGGATATCATGGCTTAAGCGATGTAAAAGTACATCAATCAAGAAGCCAGCACTTATGACCCAGCCAACCGCCCGCGTTCCCAAGAAAAAAGCACGACAAGAGTCCACAGAATCGATGTTCGTTTGAAGTAAGCGAACAAGGAGAACTGTACCTGCAATTGCTACAGAGAGATAGAACGGTACTCCATGATTGTTCATCATTCCGCTATAACAAAACAGGGCTAGAAAGCCCAAAGATGTCGCGCTACAAACGGGGATGGTTTTGTTGCCCAGGAGCAACGCGGGAGAGTGGAGACCAATTTTGACGTCGTCTAGTTTATCCTGAGAGGCGTGAACTCAAGTGAGCGACGGGCGCATGGTGCGAAATTTACGCACCTGATGTTGGTAAATTGTCTCGTAGGTGAAGGTCCACATACAAGTGCCAATATATGCAGGAAGTAAGCGTTCCCATGGGATCCATCCCTCGACGTGAACGTCGCACCATCCCATTAACATGCCGATATTGAACATGAGGCCCTTTGACGAATTTCAGTCAAATTGATAGCCTCAACCCTGCTGTAAAATATGTATTCTCTCACCAGAGGGATAGGTGCAAGATTAGTCCATCGCTAATTTTACAGTCAGCTTATAGGTCCATCGCTTCATAAATATGTTACCTTGCAAGTGGGATACACAATATACAGTGGCCAGACAAGCATAGACACACGCAACCTGCCCCAAAGGATAATTGATATGCAGCCAACCAGAAAAGAGGTGAACAACGTACGCAGAGTTACTCAGTACATAAAGTGCGATGACGACGCCTATGAAAGCTTGGATGACAAAGAAAGCCCAAGCACGGATGAGGGAGATCGATCCCCTTGGTAAAGGTCTATTCTTAGTACGTTCTACCAAACCGTCGAGGTCGCTATCCAATATGTCGTCGATTGTCATAATCTGCAAGGGGATTTAATCAATCATGATATACAACACCTATCAAGGTACGATTCACAAGTGATTTCACCCCGAAACACAACGGGATGTAGAGGGCTACACGCATTAGAGCACTAGAGGCAGAAATTTCGGGTTGTGCATGGTATGCCATCAGAATCGACCAAACTATCAATCAAGTTGAGTCAAATAATCAAGATCGGAGGCTGAAAGGTTGGATGTTGAACGTTACCAGTTGGTGTGTATACGACCCAAAAGCCAATATTATTGTGCAAACGACACAGCTCCCAGCATGCGCCCAGCTCCTCCTTGGTAGGAAGACTGAGCAAGTCATGGTACGCCGGTGTAGATTGTAAGGCCATTTATCAAGTCAATACCCTGTCAAAGTGAGAAAGTAGGTATTTAACGATGTTCTGCCGCTCTACGATTCCTATTTATATCTTACTCGGGCAGCTATCTTGACTCTCAATGTTTTCAGGTGGCTTGTCATTTTGGAGTCGTGTGGGTCGCCTGGGCACGAAAGAAGAAGATTGCTCCCACAGAGGGATGAAATCTTCCTCGACAGTGAATCGCACCCGTCGTTATCGCAGTTCCGACCTGTGAGGCGCCGAAGTGGTAATTTGCTTGCCAGAAAGAGATCGCTCGCATAGGATAACAAATCTGTGACTGATCGGTCACTCGTTTGGTGGGTATCGTTTCCCACCCCTCTCCCTCACTGTGTTCTCATCAACGGCGTTTTCTGAGCAGCATGCATCCATCAACCTAGATTCTTCGAAGATGAGAGATGGAAGCACTTCAAGTTCGGCAATAGGGTCTGTATGGAAGGTTTATTCTCGTCTTAGGCATCGCTCAATTAATTATTCACAGAAGCATTCACAGCATCTGCTTGAATGAGTTAGTGTTCAAACTATAATCAGTCAAAGGGCGTTAAAATAACGACGCCTACTCGAGTTTCACCATAAAACCCTATGGGCTCCTGTCTATCCAAGTTCAACCCAGCACTCGACATGTCTAAACCAGCTGCTACAACCATCTCCCCCGTCCGACAGCTTTTGAGCCTTATCACCCAGAACGTTTCGATACTCGAATCTGCAACAGCTCGTAAAGGCACTGCCATACCCGACCTCAATGCTCCATTTCATCCGGCGACCGAAGCCTTTCGTGGCGATCCAGCTGCTGCTGAGGCCGCCAATGTGATCAGTGCGGCGGCATTGCAGCTCGCCGCTATCCTCATGCCACCTCAAGTTACTCTGTACCATATCGTTGGTGGTGTAAGCCAAACCATTTGTAGCCTGTTTTATCCATTTAACAACCTCTTCGCATAGCATTTCAAAGCGGCAGCTGTTCGCGCATGCCTTGAATCCAATGTTACCGAAATCTTGCGCGAGGCCGGACCTAAGGTATGATCCTATCTTCCTGTTGCGACTTGCGCCTACAAAAGCATCGCTAGGGATTGAGCGTCAATGGTATCTCGGCCATCAATGGCCAGGACCCTCAGAAGATGGGTAAGGACCAGCTGATTGCGTAGTATTGTCTTCTATCTCATGAGGGTATTCAAGGTCGATTCCTTCGCATGCTCGCTACTAATCACATCTACCGAGAAATTGAGCCCGATGTGTTCACGAATAATCGTATCTCCAGTATGCTGGATACCCTCAAACCTACTAAAGATATCTTCGCCGAGTGAGTCTGACTTTGTATGGTTTGCGAACCTACTCACTAACTATCACCAGCCCGGAGCACAAACACGATGGGACCCCTGGACTCGCTGCACTGGCTGGGCATCAGTGAGTTGTTTGAATGAATACTTCTGTCCTGTCACCGCCGCTGACTTTCAATACAGCCTTGATGAGGCTTTCAAGGCCGCTGCCTACTCCTGGGAGACACTTTCAGACCCAGCGACTCGGCGATCCGGTGATCCAAAGGCTTCTCCATTTGCGCGCGCCATTAACTCCAAGGAGACACTTTGGCAATTTTACGAACGGCCTGAGGAGAAAGCGCGCCAACACCGCTTTGATATTGGTATGCAGGGAATTCAGGCCTTGCAACCTCCTGATGCCATCTTAGGCGGTACGTCCTTCTTTACGCCGTCAAGTAAAGTTTGATAACGATGTGATGCATGTGTAGCATATGAATGGAATAGTTTGCCAGAGAGATCTCTTGTTGTAGACGTTGGTGGTGGCGTTGGGACATCCGCTCTATCTCTGGCTACCAACGTTCCCAAGCTCGACATCGTCGTACAGGACCTTCCTAGCGTAATTGAAAATGGAAAGAAGGTGAGCTACCCAGTGTTTTTTTTTGCTTCTGCTCTCATGTCGGTATAGATCTGGGCCGAGAAGATGCCAGATGCTATCAAATCAGGCCGAGTCAAGCTCGAAGGTATTTTCGTTCTAGCTCCATTGACTGATTATGCTTATGTCGCGCCGATAGTGCATGATTTCTTCACACCGCAGACCCAAAAAGGTGCTGCCGTGTACCTATTGAAACAAATTCTGCATGATTGGTCGGACGAATACTGCATCAAGATTTTAACTCACCTCAAGAATGTCGCAGCCCCACAAACGAAACTGATTTTGATGGAGAGCGTCATGCCGTTCGCCTGCCATGATCCAAGCGCTGACAACAAGAATGGCATTCCTGGCGCAGTCCCTCGCGAGGCTCCCGCTCCTCTTCTTGCTAACTTTGGCGCCGTAAACGAAATGGGTTATAACGCGGATATCGATGTACGTTATCCAAATCTTCCATAAGGCAACTTTACCTGACAGACGAATCTCTAGATGTTCTTGCTATTCAATTCCCAGGAACGCACAATTACCCATATGGTTGAGTTGCTCAAGAACACGGGTTGGAAAGCAGTGCAAGTTCGCCGTCATGAAGGGGGAGACAGCACCTTCTTACAGGGTATTGAAGCGACTCCCGCGTAGGGCAACTGGTAGTACTTGACGTACCTATAAAGATCTATATCTGATAGAAGTCCCCCGGGATCGAAAATGAGTCAGTTATTGGCCATTATCTTGTTATACGTAAATTGCGAGGTTTGATGTTCCACATGAACCATAATGCTGAAGTAGGCAAACCAATCATTTCGCAAGGTGGCATCTGCATCATGCCTCGAATGCCATTTCAATAGTACCCGAAGAATACACATTTGTGGGATTTTACTCGATGGGTACAGTCTGGAAGGCTATTCATTCGAAGTGAAGCGAACGATTGTGGATCATGCGGCGCCTGATCTTTTGGCCAAACGTCAATACCATCGGGATTGATGTATATACACAACGTCGGATTTCTCCTTCCAGTTCCAATATTTGTATGCGTGAGCTAAACTATGGGGAATCTTGCCAACTCCATGATGAGGTTCTGATAAGACAACCACGATTGATCTATCCATATGAGGACGGCATATTGTGGCGTGCCAGGACGTAAAGGTTTCTGCTTAACTATGGGAGGTTCATAGAGGTTTTAATGTCGAATCCCAAGCAGGACGAATTTGGATGACGAACCCTCTTTAAGCCGGCCACCAACAATGCAATATGCTACCATATCCAGGCATCGCGGACCTTCTCCTGCTTTCACATACAGGCACTAGCAGCCCATCTCTGCTCGCTGGATTGAAGGGGAATCTGTGTGGCTCCCGTTTTGGCTAAGTCTCAAGATGAGAGAGGAGTGCGAGATAGCACTTACCAATAAGAGCGAGGCTGAGCGCTGAGGTTCGGTAGTCCTTTATACGAGGTACAAACCGACACCTGCTGAACATTAGCACTAGAATAACTGAGGGACGGGGGGGGAGTAACGGAATAGTCGGCCTGCTCACGCGCTAGGTGGCTGTGACACAGTGTACACTCACGAGGTACAATTACTAATTAGCCGTGGACTTCGCGTTAGAGTAGTAGTGTGACATCTCGGCGTTATCCTAGTAAGAGTGCAATGTTCCCTTCATCATTTGGCCCAAGATAAGAGCGTGTAACTGTTCTGATTCCAGGCAAACAAGTATATTCTTACCCGGCTAGAAGTTCAGTCGTACCGCATGCTGTAAAGATCTATTGATGCATCATGATGATCATTCTCAACTGCGAATGATATAAGGTTAAGGGCGTAGCCCACCCACGAAACCCCTACAACCATGCAGAGTAGCTCCGTAATAAAATGTAAGTTTACGCGGTCTTATCCTGCCTTCATCTCCTGATAGAATTACAGTCACTCTACTTGTCGTCTGTGTAAGGATTGCTTCCCTCTTTCTGACTCGCCCGCGTCAGAAAGTCTCGACTGGGAAGGTGAGCTGGAGACATCATTGTTCAACGATATGCATTGAATATATATCGTAGCTCACAAGCAAAGACGAAGTTTTCTGGTGATACTGCGTAGTGTTCAGTACGCCGCTTCGCATATTATGGAATCAACGTTTTGACTTAAACTAGTTTTCTAGGATATCGATGACGGAAAACACACTGTGTATATAATTCGACACCTTGGGTGACGACGACGACGGTGTGATAATCAGGCTTCAAAGTATTCTATGTAATGCGGCAGTAGAAGATTGCTGGTGTTCCGCGCTACCAAAATTCCGGCGTGAAGGATGGAGGGACCTATTTTAGTTCCATACAAATTTATGGGAAACAGGTACAGCACTCTGATGCACATAGTGACGGCCAATACAGGGGTCCGAGGGATTGCGACGTTCGTCATGACGAAGCCGTGCGGCCACATAACTGGAACTGGAGATTATCAAGTTAATTCTTGCAGCGAAAACCTGTCTATTACATCGGTACGTAAGTAAGAGTTGCGAGTGGTCCCTGTTTGATAGGCTGTAGTTGCCATCCTGAGGATTTCCCGAACCTTTCGAATTCTTCTATAGTGGGCTCACGTCCGCCTAGCAGTGTAAGCATCTTCATGGTTCGTTAGCGCTGAAAAGCATGTCCGATAAAGACTGATACAAACCTGCATATCAATCGCAGTCACAAAACCACCCGCACCTACACCTAGATTGGCCAAGAGCGGGTAAGGAGCCTCCAATGCAATTCCATTTGCTAGCGGTGAAGTGTCTTGGCATACGTGCGGGACTAGCATCTCGAAGATCAGAAGCTTGGAAGAGGGCTTTGCAGCGGCGCGAAGATTCTGCATGATCTTGACTCCTTCTGCCTCGGGCCAGTCATGGACGATGAGGCGCATGATATAGACATCTGCACTAAGAGGCATCGGTTTGAAGAAATCGTGCACTGGAAGCGAAAAGGCATGAGTTGATGGGAGAGACACAAAAGCGGAAGCAATCACCTTGAAGTTTCACTGTCCCATCCGCGATGGCCATTTGAGCATTCCAGACTATCAAAACTAAATGCAGTAAATTCCAAGATGCGTAAGTAGAAATTCTGCTCACGGTGGTTGCGTCCTCGATAGGCCGCTCCAAGTCTTGTACGATGTAGCGCAATTTTGGGGCCATCTTGGCGATGTCCAGGGTCAGCGAGCCAACGTTCCCTCCTACATCGACCACAGTCACGCCAGGGTTCATGTTCGCCCAATCCAGAGCTGTGTAGAGTCCTGATTCAATACTAATGGCATCTCGGAATATTGGACGAACCACTCGTAAAGATCGCCGATGGGTATCGATCTGCGCCACCTTTCATGGCAGCGGCAAATCGACGGGCCCGCCACTGACGGTCTGGATGTTCGAACCATGCGAATATTTTGTCTTATCCTTGACTGCCATGTTGAATGGTGACAGATAGTCCTTGGGATTCTTAATGAATTCCACAAAGTGCTGGCTCCCAACGAATGGTTCATCGGTGCTTTTGTGTGTGAATCGCCATGTTGGGAACATCGATTCATACAAATGTGGAGACGTACAAGTGGCCAACGAGGGCGGAAATAGGGGAACCGTCATATTTGGTCAAAGGGCTGCAGGTAATAGTTATTAGTTAAAAAAAAGGAAAGGAATCGTTGCATAACTGATCAGCGTACTCTGCTTCTATATCGTTCAAGAACCTCGCTTTGATGAGGAGCGATGAGATTCGGTTATTTGCAAATACGTCTGGAGTCACTTCACGAAAGATGTGTCGAGAAGCCAGGTAGCGCAGTGTGCGGGCTTAAAGGTATATGTATCAGGCAATATCTAGTGCTCCTGGCAAAGATGCAAACCCATATACGTCTCATCGATGCTAACCTGCGACGCAACGTCTTCACATGCAAGCCCTAGTTATTGTGAATGGTGAGCTATGCTACAGTAGGTCATGTAAAGGCTTACTTCAGGTCCAGCCGTTTGCAGCACGTTCGGCACATTCAGGTCGTTCACGAGAGCAAGCGTACAGGTAGAGTACATGCCGGTAGCATGGTCCTGAAGAGATTTCATAGGTGACCTGACCAATGCAATGAAGTGAGAGGCTGCTGCGATAAGTGTCCTGACAACATTGGTTATAGCTTCATTGTTGTCTAGGGAGGAGGGTGCAGATCTAGAGTCGTCATCGAGGGAGGGAAGAGAAGCACCCTTCTTGCTGTAGAGCAGTTCCAAGGTCTTCGTTTTGGGGCTAATGATTTGTTCCAGGGCGCTCAATGGACTAGACATTTCAGGTGGTTAGAGGCTGGGTAGAATGCAAGAAAGAGGACTATTCAATACCGTCTAGATCGTGAATCTGTCAACAAATCGACAAGGTCCTTTATGATAGTCGAACGTGGTAGGAGAGTCGACTCCAGGTTGATGGATTACAAACTAAAGATTGAAGTTCAAAGCAGCTATCACTTATTCACATACCGTATGATATTTTTGTTTGTGCGATGTTCGAAAAAGAACGGTACCCACAAGCTTCCATTGCGACAGAGAGGATTCGAAATAGACATAAATCGCTGAACGCGGCCCATTACTCGCAACTCGCTTTCAGCTCAGCTTCATGTGGGCACATGTTTGTCCAGGTTACTGTGGATATGTGAACACGTTGGAGGTAATATCAAATTTCCTGAGTTCGTGAGAAGGTCCATGATTGTCCGTCAAGTAGGGAGATTACCTAGTATCATTAAGCATGAGGAAGGGACGAGACCGTAGAGAGCAAGCTGTGTCGGAAGTGTGCAAGGTAGCGAAGCATACAGTGTGCTAATTGCGCGATCAGTCGGTACTCGGGAAAAGACATGGAGGTTCTAGTTAACCAACGTTACAAGAAACCGGACTCGAACCATTTCTGAAGCCACTTATGTACCTCGCCCTCCGTGATTTGCCTGATACTTCCTTGGCCCATGAGGGTCGACGACTTGCGCGATGCTGAGATATCCAAGCTAGGCATTGCCCAGGCTTCTCGACCGTCCTTAGGACCTGCCTTCAATGACCGGAAGAAATGGGGCATTCTGAGGGCTGGGATGGCGTGCAAATCATCCCCGTTCCCAGGGCTGTTTACGGCACTCTCCTCCAGACGATCTAGCCAGTCGGAAAACGAAGTTAACGGAATGTTAAGCTTGGATGAAACGGTCTGAGAAACGATAGAGGAAGAAACGGGATTGGGATGAACCAAGTGGAAGATCTGGCCACGATGTGCATCTTGCGCTAGTTCAAGGAGAGCTTGTGAGGCTGCGTCGACTGGCACCCAGCTGATCACCTATGTCCCGAAATCGCCGATCAGAATGTTCTAATGCGAGTATATCTAAATATGCCTTACCTTATCGCTCTCGAAGCTAGGAAAACAGCCTATGGAACGCGAAGACTTGATAACTGCAGGTACCCAATCAGTTTTCTTCCAGTAGCCATTCGTTCCCCCAGTAAGTTGCCCGATTCGCACTATTCTCACCCGCAGCGTTGTACAACGGGCTGCGTTCAAGAGGATCGTTTCGGCTACCCATTTGGCCTGGCTGTAACCAGAAGTATTTGCTTCGTCCGGAGTCGCCGGAATTTCAAGGGCGTCCGAGCCTCCTCCGTTGTACCCTGTCTCATCAAAATACAGTGATGTGAATTGCGATGCAGACAGAGATTACATACGGGCTAATACCCCAATACTGCTCACAAAGGTAACGGATGGTGGTTTCGGCCGGTACGAAGATAGAGCTATGTCTATCAGATTTCTAACAGCCTTGATACTAGGCTCAAAAGACTGGAGGGAGAAATTGAAATCTACAGGCCATGCTATATGTCACCATTAGTAAATCGTATCGAAGGATCGCATGGAATCAACATACCATTCAGTATGATATGGGTAACAGACGATCGAATCTACCGCAGACTCAGCGACTACATTGATTCATATTGAAATTTAATCACCTCTTCGAGTAGAGCGGACGTCAACCCGGCGTTAGCGTCAGCGGTGTCCGCTTCGACAAGAACTAAACGCTCAGGAGGTTGAGCAAGGATATCAAGCGGCAGCTCCAGGTTTTGAAAAGCGGATTTCTGCCTCTCGAGTAGAGAAGAGGCACCGGTTCCAGCGCGATTTAGTGCGTAGACCCTTCTGACAGTCCGAGATTTGAGAAAATCGTAGAGCAAACTAGCGCCCAAAGATCCCGTTGTCCCAGTTACCAGGAAAACGGCGTCATCGGGTCTTGTACTTGCAGGATCTGCTACATCCGACCTTTTTGAGAAGTTTTCACTGAATCGGTCGGCCATTTCCAGCATGTTTTGGGTTACAAGTTTATCGTCATAGGAAGAGGTATTCCGGGCAAGGCCTTTCGAAGCGAGCTTGGCCGTGAAGGAAGCAAGCTTTTCGATTGAAGGGAATTGATAAACAATGTTCTCTTCAACTCTATTGGTGGAAATTCTAGTGCTGTCACGGATAGCGCGTAAAATGGTATTCCGTATCCAAGTTGCTTGGAGACTAGAGGTAGTGTTAGGCAGTGGTATCCGTACGGACATTAGGCAATGATCACCTATCGCAGCCGTGTTGAAATAGGTCTTCACTATCCCCTAGATCAGTTCTCAACACGCTTTGAACAACTTTCCTAACAAAGGGCATGCAAGTTTCCATATCCCATACTTCCGGAGGCTCAATTTCTGCCTGAGTAGTTTCGGCGACGGATCGATAAAGGGCGCCGATTTCCAGCTCGTAATTATTGATGATTCTCTGTCTACGCGGGGTATTCTTCCCCGTGTATTCGAAGGGTTTGTCGAGTGAAGCCACGAGTATCATCTTAATCCCATATGATGAGGAGCAGATACAGCACTGAGAATAGCAAACCTTTACCTCTTTGAATAAACGCGAGTGTTGCGGGGCATAGTCGTTCATCCGTTCGACTGTAGGCCTATCGTAGAAGTGATCAGATACCTCAATAGAAGGCGGTCATGTCACAAGATACCATATAACATTTCGAAACTCTGCGGGCTTATCCGCATCGGTAGGGTCAAATCGATAGGCTGGAGTCGGTTCTACGATTACGCCCACATTAAATCGCTCGCGGCCGAACATGACTGCAGCTTGAACATGAGGATCTGAGATGGATTAACGTACCTAATGGCCCAGGGTTGGTCTGGCGAATGTTAAATAAGTAGTGTTTTCATGTGGGATGATATTAATCGCTTGCCTTTTCACCCGTACTATGCATAATTTGATCGTCGGAACGTCCAAAAATTTTGTAATGCCCGGGCTTCGTAGGATGAGCGACAAAGAGATCGCCGGTATAATAAGCATCCCTCCCATCTAGCTGACCATTGTATACGCTTAATATCTGGTACGAAGTCGGCTACGAATGTATTGCGGTCATTACCCGAATATGTGAGAGATAAACCTTCTTACCGATAACACCAGTTCGTATTGGCCATGCCCATTTGGAATATAAGCCTTATTCAATTGCTTAGTTACTGAGAAGTATTCCCAGTCGAGGTCAACATGGCCTAGCGACAGGGTATTAAGTGGATTAGCCATACTTGAGAAAATGCCTTACGAGGTAGAAAGGTACTAATGACTCCAGCCTCTGAGCTAGATAGTATATGCTTAGAATCACCATGCGAAAGACGGGGGTATTGGTTACGAACCTCCCATATATATTGAATATTGTAACCCCTCGTCGGGCCATTATATCGCCGACCTTCTTATTTAATGGTCCCCCGCCGAATATCTATAGTGAACTCAACATTTTAGATCTGATTTCTCGAATAAATACACGCACGATGCCTTTGATTCGTGATAAGTAGTCCACTATGCTGTCGTCGCGGGACCAAGCCTGGAGATTAGTTATAACTAAGAACAGACTCAGAGGGCGACCACAGAAGCAGACCTCGATGAATGTAGGGACGCAGAATATGTATTCTGAGCTGGTTGCCTTTGCGCTCATGAGGACCTTATCTGGTGTCGGGGGAACAGGCGGAGACTGGGGTCTAGCGGCAGTAACGATAATACCCATGGATGCCTAGCAGGTCAGGGGGTCAGCTTTAGCATGCGATCCTCGCGCAAAGGTATTTACTGTCCACGCTGTTTGCGCCATACCCATTCCGTGAAACATCGGTAGGGCCTAGATGAGGAAAGTCAGAAGGTTACAAAAGCGAAGTAAAATAATGCCTGACGTGACAAGATACTTTCGCGCCAGTGAGGTCACGCTCCCCGAAATCTATCAAAGTAACTAAATATGGTCGTATAATGAAGACACTGAAGCCACGTACAAGGTACTAAGCACAATTGAACAAGTTGCAGATGAGTCCAACCTATTGGTTTTGGAAATGCAGTACTTCCTATGGAGAATTTGAGAAACTAGCGGCATTGTGAACGCTCAGGTGTACCTGAAGAGTGAAAAATAATCGCGAGACTATTCAATTCAGGTCGATACGGAGGAAGTAGTTCAAAGGAGCTGTTATTTGTGAAGATATCCTCAGGGCGGGGTACAGTGGTGTGCCCGGGGACGTCTATGTGCGGGTATTTGTTCTGCAGAAGCCGTAATGCTGCTTGAAGCACATCTTGGAGAGCCGGTTCAGAGCCTACGAGAACATGGTTGGTAGTAGTTGCAGATAGAAGATGTGCAATGGCTGCTGGGGAGTTTCGTGGTGAAAGCAAGAAAGGAATGAACCCAGCTCGTATTGTGGCGACAATCAACGTGAAGTATGTGATAGTGTCTGAGACGTGAAGATTAATACTGACGTCAAAAAGCAGTATGTGGTACTTACCAGAAGTCGCAAAGATGGCGACGATTACTCCTCCCCCCGGCGAGGTTTTCAAAGGAACGTCCCTCTGAAGCAATCGGGCGCCAGTGTGAACTGCTCGGACGACCTCCGGCCAATTAACATCCTTGGATCGACCATCTTCCTCAGGATATACGAACACTGGGTGATCTGGCGTGTGATGATAGTGCCAATCATATAACTCGGGAAACGTTAAAGAGCCATCCAGTGGAGGCGGTGTGAAGGTTGAGCACGATGATGTTTGCGTATTTGGTGGAGGTGGAACAGGTAGAACGTTGAATTCTAATTGAGGGGAAGGAATGAAATTCATGGCTCAAAGCTGACTCGGAGCAGCGCAAACTCCTATCTAAGATATATGTGAACGTTTTGCACATTTTTGTCTCATAGAAACGGCACGGACAGAAATGGAAAAACTGAGATCTGATAGTATGATTGCATTTCTGACCGTGAGAATAAGTGTTGTCAAATCGTATCAAAGCCTAATGGGCTAGTGGCCATCTTTGGCAGCATCGTAGTGCCTCTGGCTTGTTGGGGTCTTTAGAAAGATGATACAATCCTGCTTACCTTGATCGATGTTCACCGTCGAGGATATTCAAGCAAAAGCGAGAGAGAGAACAGCTTAGAGCTAGGGTCTTGTAAGCCCACTTCGGAAGCGAAATCCGCCCTGTATATTGTATAGCAAAACGTGTTTCGAGCGCGCAAGTGAGAAGGATGCCCAGATTTGGTATCGTCCTGTTGTTGGCCCAACGCTGGCCTTCCAGAAAAAGGGAAATCAGCCCCTCTCGCTAGAATAAATGAGAGTTCGCCATCATGCATCATGCATGACCAATGGAGCGACCATCCTATGTAAGCATGCGCACACATATCCTCGGATTGTTCAAAACGCTCACCAAACTCCTCTGCGCAAATTCTATTACGGTAAGCTTATATATATATATGGAAGATATCCGCCGCCTGAGCAACGATTCATCGGGTCAATAGTCCATAGTGCGATCCACACACTCGCTGTTGATCGCTAGGGCTCCGAGTCAATTCGACCAAGAACCAGGGAATAGCATCGCAGGGACAACTTTCAGTTTTAATCGAGCATCAAGAGAATGCCGTAGGAAAGCGAGGAAGGGCCAGATGTTGTCAGACATCATGTGCAAAATCTGATGGTCCTCAGCATTCGAAGTGCCCACCCCCTCTTCTGCATTATCTACATCGGCGTCAGGTGGCGTCCCCGGCTTCTGCTCAACCCACACAGCACACAATTATCAATACTGTCCCCGGATTATGAAAGAAGGTAAAACTAAGCGCGTACCTAATCGGTCAATCCCAACCCCCTGGTTGAATACGTCTACGGATGTAGTATCTCGCCTGTATTCCGCGGGCAAATATGATCTTGTTTGCGAACGCGCCGGTCTCGGTCGACCCATCTTATCCTGTCAGCCCTCAACAGGGACTTGTGTGGCTTGCACCAGGGAGGGACGAGTGTAGATGCGTGAAGAAATAAAAAGAAATGGGGCTTGAACACCTTGAAAATTTCAGTCACAGGTAGCATATTCGTGTCGAAGAAAATTAGCGGAAGTAAAGACAAAGCGTCATTCCTTATATGGGCAGACAACCGTCTCTGAATTCCTCAACAGCGTCTCTGAGTCAATGAGACGACCTCGAATAGAAATTCTTGATAGAGGGCTAAACTTCTTGAGTCAACAAAAACCACTACAGGTTTTCGCAATCTGCATACCTGTCGATACTTGGATAGGTGATCAGCCAGCATGATCCCATAGTGAAAGCGTCCTATGTTTGTTACTCCTGCCTAAAGTACCGACACTTCAAGCAACCATCCAAGGGCATCCAATGACTCAACGTGAAGAAGGGGGCCGCGTTACTCTTTTCCCGGAGACGTTCGTGAATAGTCATGAAGAAGCCGTGTGGTCTGATACTCCTGGTATTTAGGGTCGCTTTCACGAATAGCATCGCCGCCATATATTCATCCGTTTGATACTGACGACAGGCTACATAGTGTCTTCAGATGAATAGAGATGCGACTTTAAACTATTTTGTTTAGAGGTGCATAGGGGACAAGATTAAGGTATGCATGTGAGAACTTTATGTAATCGGCTTCCAATGCCGCTTCGGGTCCGAAATTCCCGTCTCAACGGTCTAGGACTGTTCACCCACATACCCAATATTATTACATCTCCTCACTCGTACATACACATTCAGGTTTTCTGTGGGTCAGAGAATCTAGTAAGATACAGTACACGTCCACTCGTTGGGTTTACGCATGCTTTTCGACTGGCGTCGACCCTTGCATCGACCAGGACCTGTAGTCGGTGGAGATATACATAAATCCTCTATTGACCAGAAACACCACGCCAATACCCGTATCTCCTCGCCTCGACCTGCACTTGTCGTCTAGTCATGTGCGCCTGCTGTTTAACTGGTGTGGCAATTCAATCGGCGGTGAGTACATGTTTACGCGTTTATCTATCTTGCCATCTTTTTCAGACCTCTACCAACTCTCTGGTAAGGAAATCAATATTACTCACGCTGGGCATTTCGTGTGAACTTCTCGATATTCTACAAGTCTTTGTTTTCATATGCCTGCTCTTTCGGACCATGAGAATGGACGACAAGTCCCAAGGATCATTCCTCGCAGTAGCGTAGGCGGAATATACAAGGTCGAAACCCCTAAACTGATGCTATGGTCCGTAACCCTCACAAAGACTCTATCCTGGGGATGCGCTCCTCAAATATATTATTGCGAAAGTCCATTATTATGATTTCACGCACTGTGGCCATCTTGTCTCATAAGTACTTTCATTAACCTTCGCTTCCGACAAGTTGACTTCTAGATATCCATAGCTGGAAGGTACAATCTTTCTACATGATCATCAAGGGCGTTAGTACGCTTCTTCGGAGGTATTTTCTACGCGTTCCCAAGATAAACGCTTCTGCGCACATTTCGCGAAACAAGCGTTGATTGTTTTGATGGTGACCTGTCCTCGTGGACTCAGGAAGCTCATAATCATTACTTCCTTATAGGCTGCATAGCAAACTTCTTTCAATGTTCAGCCCTAAGCGTAATGAACTTCTCTCACTCTCTAGCTCGGTGATGACCAGAGAACGCGTGTAGCTTGGGCTTGGTGGGTATTTTTATCTCTGGAGGGGATCCGGCATCTCATTTGAATGCTTTTCTACCGTAACGAAGGTTCTCGCAAGACCTATGCGGCAACGTCTCTGTTGATTCTAACCAATGGTGCGGACTGGTACCATGAGGTGTTTTCGCCTTAGTATCTCACAAAGAGCTTTCCAGGTACGATGTTCGGACGCCTTACGGCGCATAGCGGTCAGACAATATTAGGAATATAGCCATTACTTTGCGTATAAAATAGCGAGGGTCAAAAGCTTGAAGAGCATCAACGAACTCACTTGATATCGAGCTCAAACACACTTGTCTCTGATTCATCTAACTTACAGAATGCGTTTCACATCTTTCGTCACTGTTGCCGCGATCGTCTCCTCTGCTCTCGCGGTCAACTTCAACGTCAACGTTGGGGAAGGAAATACGTTCGCCTTCAACCCAACGTCTATCACTGGCGCTGTTGTTGGCGACACCGTTACCTTCCACTTCTTATCCAGGAACCGTAAGTCACTGCACCTCTCTCCTATGGCGTTTGATGCGAGTTTTCCTTCTCTTTAAAGACTCAGCTACCACTACCACTTTCACCACTCCCTGCCCGCCCCCTGCTGGTGGTGTCGCTGGTGGTTTCGATACTGGATTGTGAGCCTCCACTATGTACCCGTCTGGGTTGCTGGTTCTGATTGTTCTCTTACAGTTTTGACGCGACTACCGGTGCACAACCGTCCGCTGTCGTATCCATCACCACTACTTCGCCTCAGTGGGTTGCTTGCAGACAGGCCAATGGTGGTCACTGCAGGATGGGCATGACCTTTGCCATCAACCCGACCACGTCGCAGACCTACGCACAATTCTTGGCCAACGCTCGTGCTTCATAGATGTTATATAATGATAATGCTAGGAGCTAGGGTAAAATACATTTTGAGATTCTGTCATTTTCGTCTCTATTCGGGATTGATTCGGGATCTGGAATATAAGGCTTTCTGTCTTTAACTGCTAGGACGCAGTTAGAGATCAAATTTCAGGGATCAGTCTGTAGTAGTGATGTGGGCATGCGGTGTGAAGACGTGCCAATGATTGCTGAGGCTCCCCTCTGAGGTGCTCATGAGTTTCGTAGAAGGGACCAATTCAATATCTGCATTTTAACTGCATAAATCGTAATACGCAGAACGTCAATCAACTTCGCTAGACCGGTACTGCAACGATGTGTGAAGTCATCGACCCCGGAATTCGAATAATCTCTTGAATCTTCCACCCGGTACTGCTGGCCAATTCAATGTAACCTTTCAGCGTGCGCTCCTCTCCATTAAGGCTGATAAGCATCTGCTAACGTGTTAGCCACAGGTATTTGGAGGATGAGAAAATGCACAAACCTGGAGATCGCGAAGGTAGGCGACTGCACCTGCTTTTCCGAAATTGGCTAATAAGGGCTTTGGTGGTTCTACTGGTTCGGCTCCTGGGATACTAGCTGCAATTTCCTTGACACGGTCGTCTGAGCATGCGTAGGGGACAACCTATGGTGACGATCAAATAAGGAGGGAACCAATATATGTTTGATTCAGACTTACCCCCTCGACAAGGACGAGTTTAGTATATGGTTGTGCAACGGCGCGCAAATGGGATAGTATCTGGGTGGCTTGAGTTTTCCCGTAGTCGTGGACGATTGCACGGAGTAAGAAGGCGGATGCATTCTTGACAGGTTGAGGGGTAAAGAAATCATGTGCTAACGAAGGTTAGGCATTACGATAAACCCCCTGTACGTTTTCGTGTGACTTACCTATTAACTGGACGGAGCCGTCAGAAATAGCAGTTGGAAGATTTGTATTCCAATACTAGTTAACGAGGATGAGCAAGAGGCCGAACAGATAATATACCCTTACTTCTTTCGCTTGCTCGATAACAGCCTGACGGTCTTGTACAACATACTTGAGGTGCTTATATTCCCGTGCAATCTGGAGTGTATTATGCCCCACTCCACCTCCTACATCAACGATAACGGAGTCCGCGGGAAGGTCGCCCCACTTGAAGCCTGAAGTTGAGCTTTTAATACGCTAAAATATCAAGAAGATGGAGATACGAGTAACCTTGTAGGATGGCGTTGGGCGGATCGACCTTTGCAGCCCCGGTCATTCCAGCGGTGAGGCGCTTGAACCGGTACTCGTTTCCTGGTTCTTCATACCACTCCCAGACAGCTTTGGAACTCTTCATAGCAACCTGAAGAATTGTGAGGAGACATCGAAAATCAACTATCGGGCACCGCACCATCATAGGCGAATGCTCGGGAGCCTCAGATGGTCCCAATTTGGGATCGAGAAGTACCTCTGCCAAATGGGCAGCACCCTTGAATACCTCGTCCGTACTGAACATAATTCGTAAGACAAATATATAATCTAAGACAACTAGCTTATACCTGAGCTCCATGATGGCGCTGAAACCAGGGGTCTGCATATGCTTATTGACAGGACTACTTAATTGTCAGCGAGAGGAATAGAGTAAATGGTATTAGAATTCTTACTCAGCCTTGATAGTGGCCACGGATTTGGTGGTATCCAGCAATGACGAAACACGGTTGTTGGCAAATACATCAGGAGAAACCTCGCGGAAAATGTGATGAGTGCACAGAATGCGCAGGATACGAGCTGTGGATGGGATTAGACTATGTAGCTTGAGAGGAATTAGGTATACCCACCTAATTTGGCTGGATCTATGCCATTCTGTTTAGAGATATCTTGGGTGTGCAAGCCTTGAGGGTTCTCCCTCAAGATCTCAACCGTATTGCCTTGCAAAGCGACGCGAAGTGCCGCTGATGCATGAACCTATATCAAGTAAAATACAGGATTGAAGTACACGGAGATAGGATGAAAACTCACCCCACCGATAGTGCCGAGCAGCGTCGATGCTGGCGAGCTCACTGTAGCCCCTAACTGACCACAGGCTGCAACGATTAAACTGGAGGCCTGAATCAGCTCATACGTCATTGAAAGGCGCTCGCCGGGAGAAGTGGGGTCGAAGGGTGTATCCAAAGACGGATACTCGAGCCCAGCTTTTTCATAGGCGTTGTCAATTTGAGTGACTGATTGGGATATGATATCTGCCAGTTGACGAAGAGGAGATACGCGCGACGACATCGTTGTTCTGCTGAATGCACCTCACTTGATGCTATTACTGTTATATATACTAGGCAGGGAGCTGCAACCGACGACCGACACCCTACGATGCGGACGGACCAACACGTGAAGCATTTTGATCAACAAAATGCGAAGAAACCTTATTTCAAGAGTCTCCACAGCGATCTAGAGTGGCTCCTCTCTGTATACCTGTCGATATATGAATACGTGGTCAACCGGCATGATTCTATTAGTGATGTCGAGGTTCAGTTCAGTCCGGTTCAAGACACAATTTGCCCAGACACAGAACTGAACTTGAGGTCCAGTTCTGCTGTTTCTGTGGACTTGGAACTGAACCAATGGTTCAGACGAACTTCAGTTCAGTTCCGGTTCACTACTCCACTGGACCAAAAACTGAACATATGGCTTCAGAGATTGAGAGGTACCACATTGAATTGATTTGTATATATACGACAGTGTAACTACAACATCTCTAAAGTTCATCATCTTCAGTTAGTCCTATCAATTGAGCTTCAAGAGCCTCAAGGGCCTCCTCTGATGCTGAAACATGCCCATTTCGGTACACACTTTTAAGGATCTGAATAGCTTCAAAGATTTCGGGAGTAAGGCGGTTACGACGAGAAGTTCCGGTAAGCCCTGCACTGGAGAATGCACGCTCAGAAGGAGTCGCAGAACCTTGTATGGCGAGATAATCGCGGGCCATGCGAGCAAGAGTCGGGTATTGTACAGCATGATGACCCCACCATCTCAAAACATCACCAATGGACTCGAGGGGACTTTCAAGGTAGGCCTTCAGTTCATCTCGGGGTTCCGCTTTCAAACGGTCAGCTTCCTTTCGAGACTGTACAGCAGCCTTCATCCAGGAATAACCATATTGCACTTTTGATGATGTTTCTTCAGCTATGCCAGATAAAGATCAGTCGGGGCAAGAGTATTAAGTATTCACATACATGGTTGGGCAGCTGATGCAGTCATAGACTGAGACATAGATTGAGTTACCATAGCGTCCGGGGTGATGGAGGGTGCGCTAGCGTAATATGAATCAAACTATTTCATCACATTGATTAGCACGCCATAGTGTGAAGTATATGATGACTTACCACTTCCTCTAGTTTAGATACACCTTGCGCGACATATTCAGCATCCCATTTGTCTTCGGCGTATGCAAGTTTGATGTTTGGGTCCAAAACTGGATCGATCCAAATTAGTATAACTTGAAACAAAATTATATCTGACTTACCTAAGCATATAAAGTACGCTTCGGTGTCGTCTAACTTCCAATACCATTTCTGAACGTTCTCAAGTGCAGCGTTAATGGGTGAAGCCAAATCTTGAAAACGTGAGGCCTTTGCCATGTTCTCTAGGGATTGGTTGAGAAATTCAAGAACAGGAATGGTGCGGTAGACAGTTGGTTCGTGAGAGCTCGAAAAGGTTTGCGTGGCGTTGGCAGGTTCCTAGAAAGAGTTATGAGATCAAGCATTTGGTAAAGAACACATTGCCTACCCGAAGAACTTCATGAATCATCTTGAGTCGCTCCCAGTCCTTCTTCGTCAAGTGAAAGTCAGCATAATTCTTATTCCTCAAGTCGGGAACTTCATCACTGTCATCAGCAGTTTGTATGAAATGGTTTACCGCCTATATGTAACAGTCATTAGTCTATCTTCGTTAACTAATAGCTGATGGCGGTAGGTACTCACAGATTTAAGAGAGAGAATTCTCTCTAGAAAAGCATAAAGAGAAGCCCATCGAGTGCGCACCCAGGTGAGAAGTGTTGCTGGAGGTGTTCCAGTTGTCCGACAAGACTTTGCAAAGTAGGCGCGAGCCTGTGGTGAGGATCGTATCTAAGTTATATCAGTAAAGCCCATCAAGACAAGGAAAAGAAGCATACCTGCTTGACGAGGGCAAGGATTTTGCCCAGCGCATCAGCCATATCATCCTTATTACCATCTCCAGTGTTTACATTGTCCCCGTCGAAGTCGAAGTCCGATTCGGAGTCATCATCAAGATTACAACTTTTGACTGCACACTCTAAGGCGTCAAGATCAATGGTACTCCCCTGGCTCGCTTTGTTAATTGCCTTGCGTGCTTTTCGAACTAATGCAGTGGCAGAAGTGGGAGATATATCGGAGACGAAGTGGCTCGCCGCAAGATGTATACTATGTTCCATGCAGCTGAAACATATTGTCAGCATTGTAAGCAAGGCAGCGCGCAAACGAAAGCTTACCGAACACGATGCCTTTTGGGATTCCAAGTCTTCATTGTAGGATCTATGTCCTTCGCAACAGTAATCATTGCCGTATCATTGTTAGCCGCGTTGTCGGAGGTAAACCAACCAATCTTAGGACGAAGGCCGTAGCGGTTGATAACCCGAATTAGTACGTTGCCTATATTCTTTCCCGAATGATTTCCCGTAATAGGCGTAAACGCAAGTTGCTCCGATTTGAGCTCCCAATCCAGAGGGTGGTCAGTAGGTGCATCGACATAGTGGCCAGTAACCGACAAATATGGATCGCCTGAGTCGGATGTCCACGCATCAAATGTAAAAGAAACCTTGCCAGGAATGTTCTGATATTCCCCTCAAGTCAGTAATAGTATAAACATAGTGATAGTGAAGATTTGTTTACATACCTTAAGATGTTCTTTGACTATTTCTTCGACAGCTTTGGCACGTGCAAGAATTTCATTGCGAAGTTTGTTACGATGAGGAATTTCTTTATCATTCAATGTTGGGCGCAAAAATTGGAGAGTACGGCGAAAGGTGCGTCGTTCAACTAATAAGAATGGCTATATACTTAGTATATTAGCATGATTATAAGTCGCAAATTAATGTGGGGATACTGACCTCATCTTCGACTACAAACATCTCAACAATATGATCAAGTAACCCCTCAGACGTGAAAGGGGGCTGGCGAGGTTCTCGGATAACAATGCCATCCAGATTAGTTTGTTTTAACCTAGTAAACATGAGTTTACAGAAAGAGCAAACCCTAATTGTTAAACTTACCCGTTCTCTTCAGTTTCTGCCTTTGAAAAGACCCGGGGGTGCGTTGGAATATTGAGCTTCTCGCAACGTTCCTTATATTCAGTAACATGGCCAGGATTGCTATACATCAATGTTAGTCGCGATTAGCATGACTAAAACAGGCCGCGTACCGTGCAATATGCATACGAAGGGTACTTGTACTACCAAGGAAGAAACAGGCTTTCTCGGGAACTTTTGATTTGCTAGCATAAAAGCCGGTTAGCATGTGATGCGACTCAATAGAACTTTGATCTCACAGACAAAGCATGCACCAATGCCCGCTTTCAACTTTACCAGTGTCAGGATTGACCCGGTTCTCGTCACGTCGAAAAATTGTGCGAACGTCTGCTGTACGCTCATGTTTAGGGCGTTGAGCCTGAGACTGGTGAAATATGTTAGCGGAAGTGGAATATGAACAGATATAGAGTTGTGATACATACCTCTCGATCCGCATCACCCATAGCCTTTGTCAGGGCATATGCAGCGTCAGCATCATCATCGGTATCGCCTATGGTGATCGCAGCATCGGAAGAAGCTCCATCGGTATCCGTCAAAGGTACTTCTTCAGCATCAAGGGCGGGAACAATGTCGTGATCAATCTCCATGCCATCTGAAGGTTCGCCCTCTTCGTCGTTAATGACTACCTTCCGTGAGACTCGCCTAGTGGGGATAGCAGCACTAACGGGCTGTTTGCGCTTGGCTGGAGCGAGGGCAGAGTCAGCGTTGTTAGGATCAACAAGGCGGGATGATGGACGGCCGACACGGCTGGATGTACGGCGCTCGGCGTTGTCAGGATCAACAAGACGGGAAGATGGACGAGTTACACGTCCAGAAGAACGGCGAACACCAGAAACGACTTGAGCAGGTGCACGACGGGCAAAGAAAGGATGTGCGGGGAGTTCTGTGTCTTCGTCGACTGAAACGAGCGGTGGAGGGCAATCGTTCGAAGATCCGGGTCCGGATATGGGTACAGAATCATCGGGATCGTTGAAGAATTGAATTTGGGATTCGTCGAGGAGCTCTCCATCTGGTCCAACAGCGCAGCCAGCCTGAGACATGTTAACCGGCGAGAGTGTTTTTTGAAGGTACTTGAACATCAAGGCAAATAAATAGTGGTGGCGGGATGTATCATCAGCCGACTGAGCACATGGGTATTCAGTCGCAAAAACTGAAGACACATTGGGTAAAATCAGACGGCTGCTGAGACGCCGGGCCAGAGCAACAATAAGGCAAAAAACTTACAGAAATGGTGACGGAAACAGCTGATCAAGACTGATAGAAAACATAGCAATGTGGGGAAACTCCAACTTCTAGACAACAGCGTTGCAGACAAGCACTTGATTTGAGGAGAAATAGTAAAAGGCGAGCGTTGAGTGGTTGCGACCAGCATGGATTGAATGTGTCCTGTTGGATCCATAAGTTCAGAATGTGAGCATGTTTGTTCATCAATGTGGCACATACCTTGGAATTGCAATTAGAAGCCTTTTGGGGAATGCATTGGTGTTTTACTGACAGGTGCGTGATTCCAAGTAGTAAGCAAAGATCTGTAACGATGAAGGGAAGATGAGGGTTGAGCAAGAGTGGCGTTAACGTTGAAAGTCAGCGATGAGTCAGTAAGACTTATAGACCGTGGAAAATCAGTATAGACTGTGAGAACCTTACCTGTTCAACTGCGTTCAACCAACTGTGAACCGAGGACCGGACATGTGGTCTGGTCCCTTGCAACCTACAAACCATGGACGGAACGCTGGTCCAGTTCCGCAAAGTTCAGGTTCGAACTGTGGTTCAGGACCGGACGATAGCATCACTAGATTCTATGATACGTACTGCGTACGCCTGCTACTCCTCCCTAAGGTACCAATCCCTCAACCATCTAAGGACAACCACCAAAATTCCCGCATGATAAGGGATCATCGTTACTCTGATCCGTACGAATTCCTAGAAGCCAGGTACAGATGTGATGCGCCCACAGGCTGGACTGCCGGAGACATTCGTCATGACGCCGTGCGGCCAAATACCCAGCCTGAGGCATGCATTCGCACCATCATTGATTCACCCCTTCAATACCAACGACCAGCTAAATGGTATCTCCAGAGGGACAAAAAGGATAAGGGACTTTGGATTCCCAGTAGACCGGGGTTAGTAAATGGATCTTATTCTTCCACCAGTCGCTGCATTTTACAATCCAGGTATGACGAGGCTTCGTATTAAATTCCTTGCTCATTGAAATTCCTTAGATGACCCACAAATGATTTGGCCCCCCTGCCTTGGGCAGAAGTCTGTTCGGTGGACAGATGTTTTCAAGCTTATCAAGCAACCACAATTGTGTTGGGAAAAGTGGAGGCCAGGGAAGACTCTAGACCAATATAAGACAGTTGATGAGATCTGGGAAGTCTACACTTTGGGTGAGCCTGTCCTTAATGAACAAGGTGTTCAAATTGGTGTACGGCCACCCCTACGTGATGTCGAACAGGCCTTTCGATATCGGTGGCGTACCAAGGGTGAGAAGGTAAGCTTTAAACTACAATTTATCGACCTATTTATGAAGTAACCCATTTTCAGAATCAGAAGAAGACATGGGAGCGATTTCGGGAGATACCAGAGTATATTGACCATCAATCGAACTCACGCAAGGTATTACCCAACATGATCATTGCAGAGTTAGAAGCGATGCGGATTGTGGAGATCATGGCAGGTGGTGGTAGCAAGACACACAAGATGGGGTTGAATCAGCTGATGAAAGAGCTACAAAAGTGCCGCAAAGATTCTTGCCATTCTGATAATACCACTGCATCCACGTCTGCGATACCATTGCCTTCAAACCCACATAGTCCACATCAACCACCAACCTCATCACCACCAACTTCACCACCAGTCTTGCATTCCTCACAGACAACATCTTTAGGCTCGCCATTTGAGCACCGAGTATCATCACCTGATGCTGAAGAACCTCAACCAGGCAAAAGACAACGTGCTCCTGCAGTTGGTGTCCGTGTCCGTGCTAAAAAGCCTAAAGTGATACCATAACTGCCTTCATTGCATTGTAGACCCACAGTTTCAATTAAAATATATATTGTAGTATTACATAGTACATATATCATACATTGCAGCACAATGAATAAGAAGCAGAATCAAGAAACCATTACTCATCCAAAGTAAGGTCTATCACATCATTGGCATGCTCTCTATCATCATCAGAATCTGTCAACTCAACCTCTGCAACAAATGCTGTTGAAGTAAAGGTGTCGACAGCAAGCTGCTGTGACTGGTGGGCATTCAACTCCTGATTGCAGTCTCAGTGGTTGATCATCAACAAATAGGATAAAGAGCTCACTGAGGCACCTGTAGCAGCATATAGAATTTGTGGGATCTGAAATGATTATAATCAGGTTTGCCCACGCAAGCTATGGAATGAGTATTCCACTTACTGGAATGACACATGCATTGTAGATTGGCTGCGGAAGCTCGATGAGTATAGGCCTACCCTCTGTACAACGTGATTGCAAACGGCTGCCCATATTGGCAATGTAATTGGAAGTAGAGACCTTCATCTTGACTGTCGCTACTTTACCGTTTGAAGAAGGGATATAGCAGATGATTTTGATGACTTGTGTAGAGATAGATGGCGAAGTGACGAGACTGGTGGAGGCATGATAGCAAGACAAGGGCTACACATGATGAGCAAAGATGCAAATAGAACAAAGCAGATTCTTACATAAGTGAATAGTCGAAGTGTCAAACCATTCCAGACAGAGGTACAAAATTTTTTCAAGACCATGTCATCATCCCACACAAAGTGAGCTGCACAAAACTGGGCTAACGTGGATATAGCAGGGAGACAGGGAATCCATGTAGGAGTTTGGGAGGCAGGTTGACCAGGAGAGAAAGAGGTCAACAGGCGAAGATACAGGTTTAAAGCCATGAGATCGGGAAATTCATCAGTAACTGCATCTGCGAGCTTGGGGTTGCGAGATGGAAGTCGGCGTGCAGAGTTAGACATGAGCTCATTACGGATGCTGTGGCGCCAATCTGCTAGACATAGACGCAGGTCTTCACCATCTAACCTCTCGATTGCATCAAGAAGGCACTTGCCATATCCAGCGTGTGCTAGTGCATGTGCGAAGGCAGCCCCACAGCCCCTCAACCCTGACGAGTAATCATTTCTTGCACAAAGAGCGAAAAAGATGAGGCCAGCCCGGTCAAGACCAATGTTGTCGGAGTGCTCAATTACGTCCGAATGGTAAACAGTGATGGTATCCGGGTCATTCGAGTTATACTCGCTGAAAGGAAAATAGTGAGGTGGTGGTCAGCATCCCATGTAACAGCTACCTACCGTCGAATAGTATTTAGGCCTCCAAAAACGATGACGTCGCTATCATCAGAAATGATGGCATCGATGAGCCCATGGTGGTTAAGTGCTGCAAGCTCTGCTTCTGCCTCCCCCGGGGCCTAAGTTTGCAACTGAGGATGGTGGAAGAGCTGAGTGCTGAGTAGTTATAACATACCTGGTGACAATAGAAGCCGAATGCCGCGATCAGCTCTTGCACATACTTCGTAACCCAGAGGGGCCGCTTTGAGACAGCCCTTCCCCTCTTGCGTGAGGGCCGGCCAGGTCCATCGAAGACGAAGATGAAGGTGGCTGGTATCTTGAGAAGATCGCAAAGCCGGTTGAAGAACGCGCGCAGAGCAGCGCCCTCACTTTGGGAATGGAGGGTCCCCTGACGAGCGCCGTACTCACATGCATCAATCCAGATACTAAAGCCGCAAGTCAGTTCATGTGAGGACTCCCAAAAGACAGTGCTGGACTCACCTGACATCGACACCTATGCGTAGAATGGGATAATCACGATACGCTCGTCTGTATCCCTCATGGGTCGCTAAAGTGAGAAACGAGGCACCCTGGATTGCGGGACGCAAGATCTGAATAGCCCCTGGTATGTCAGAGGCATAGCGCACAAGGAAGAGGCCAAAGAGCTGTCTTACCTGCCATAGCCCATTTACACCCATGTTCCTGATCCTTCCAAGAGTTGCTAGCAGCTTGAGAGAGTAGTACGAGTACGAGAGATGGATAGGAGGCGAGCAGCATCTTCGCCCTGGTGTCCTGTTTGCCAGTGGTTTGTTGTCTGACATAGCGCTGATGACAAGGGAGAAAGGGGGGAGGCCATTTCAGGAAGGTGGCCGGAGCGTCGATCGATGACCTGCACCACTGAACGACTGGTGACGAGCGGGATTTGCGAGTCGATGCCGAAGGCGCAAATCGGTGACCTGCCAGCCAAACGAGCAGAGTCGACGCGCCTGGCAGGCGATGAATTTTTCAAACTCCGACAAGGGACCTGGGGCTCTCGATCACGCGGGTCACCAGGAGTCCGCTATAGAACTTACGTAATTTACTCTTGCGCCTTTGAGCGTCACGTTGACCTTGTCACTATCATGTCACGTCCACTTCTTCCCCTTACTTGTGACAGAACCCGGCAAAAGCAAAGTTTACGGCCCAGGCCCAATGCTCGCCTATATACTCAATATGATTGCATTTCCTTACACGTTTGGATTATTTGGCGGTCTGTCTGCGATGCAGATGCTGTTACATGCTACGTGCCAAAGTTACCGTTCAGGTCGACTCGATGTTTGCTTGTCTGCTGTGGACGGCGGAAATATGCATAGGTCTTATATTATTGCCCGGTAACCGCACTCTTTTCTCTTCAATTTGACCTGCAGTTTTCTTCTGGCCATGCGCGCTTGCTGTGTAACCTGTGTGGTAATTAAACTGGCGGTGAGTATATCTAACTTGCCAACCTTTTCAGACTTCTACTTGTTCTCTGAATGAAAAGATCACTGTTGCTCACGGCGGACGTTTCGTGTGAATTTTTCCCTATTCTGCAAGTCTTTATGCCTTCTTTTTCAGATATAAGGATTGTTCCTCGTAGTAACGCAAGTCGAATACACAAGACCGAAACATTCCAAAGATGCGCCCCTCAAAAGTAATACTTGTGTAAGTGGGCCATTGCAGAGCATGGCATGTACGGGTCCATGTTTGAAAACCAGTCACAATTATCACTGACTTTCTTGAGACTAAACTTCATTTCATTTTGCACTTGCAACCACAAAATCTCCTTTTTTGGAATCACTGAGAGCATAGTCTCATAAGATGTATTTGACAGTATTTCTGGTCAGTATCACCATCATCGGCACAATACTCATGTTTAATGACTCAAAGCATGATCCTGGAGTAACACAAACCCCTTATGTTGACACCGATACAACAGTGTATGATTTCTTACTGCTCATTAAGACACAATAGGGGTAGCTGACAAATGTCCCAAAAAGGAAGTTTTGTGGTTGCAAGTGGAAAATGAAATTGAGTTCAGTCTCAAGAAAGTCCGAATCAGCTGTAATGCAATACTGTTACGCACATGCAAACCCCTAGCCCCTAGCCCCGGTCAGATGACCATTCCCGTAACCGGACATCAGCTTTGGACTATCAGACTATTGGACACATTCAGATCAAGGGATGTACATGCGGACTTAGCACGTGTAGATACAGTATGAACTTAGGTATTACTGTAGAATTACTTACTTATCAAGGGAAACTTAGGCTTAGCTACCATGAGGACTAACTTATGTATTCTGCATGTTAAGTTACCTTCACAGTATTTCAGCCGTAGTTACTTGTAGATATTTCTTCAGTTCGAATATCAACTTAATATGTTCCTCTTCTCTACTAAGGAACTTGAGTTCCGTGCTATCTCTGTTCTCCAGTATTCCGCATCTCCATTCCCTACACTCTCTGCCTTCTTATCCCGCTCTCCGGTGTTACTCCATAACTCCGATCTCTGATCTCCGAAGTTCAAGGTAATTAGCTAGTTAGTGGGCAGCACAACTCTGCACCTCAGTAGTTGAAGCCAATACCTTTTTGTAGTCTGTTTTAGTAGTAGAACTGGATTCTGTATTTAACAAATACTGATATTTATCCTTTTTCTCATAGAAAATTTAAACATCCTTTGCAACATGGTGCTTGGTGCTTTACATTAGCATTACCTGAAGCATATTGTTACTGGCTACATGGTACTGTACACTATAATGGCTGGTTGTGGATGTGCCTTGAATATAAAGGGTTGTAGACTGAAGCAGCATGTTGTCTCTATGGTCCTATGATTCGTGATGACACTATTTGACATATTCAACCAGTTTAAGGTCTATTTCCCACACAAGGTCAGTGACATTATCCACCAGTCAACAGGTGTTTAGGAGGGAGTCAGATACACATCCACCACTCAGCCACTAGGTCTGTGGCCCCAGCTCATTGTTCTTCCTTTAGAGTCTCTGCCATTTGTTAACTACACTGGTGACATCTGGTGGCTCATTGACCACTTACAGCAAGCAGTTTGTACTGTATCTAATATTATTGGGCAATGGTGTTCCCGTTATTTACCCAATAAAGTAGAATTTTGGCAGCAGTGAAGAAATTGCTAAACCCAAGGACAAATAAGGTTTCTATCAGAGTTGTATGTATGTAACTACATGACTATCTTAACAGCCTGTTGGGGCTATCTGCTTTCCTGTGTCCAACTGCTTTTAGCAGTTGAATGGAACTGAGGCTACCCAATCTGGGAATGATAAGTGGTTAGCTAAAGTAGCTAGCAGATTACCCAATATCCTTTCTTCCCACCCCCTAATCAGGTCTCAGCCTGTTGGCAGACATGCTACATAAATCACAATTTCTTTTATGGCAGAGACCCAACTTCCCACACTCTTCTTTTCCCAGGTTCCAAGTCCAATGCATTTTTGCCAAACCAGGCTGATCATGGGCTCGGGAGACACGATGTGAAGCTGGATCATTTCACGCTTGCTGCCCCAATTTTTTGGGTGACCAACTCTGAGTAGTCAACATGGGGTTAAGGTTGTTTGTTTTTGTTTTGCTATCTGACACAGGCAATCTACTTTGGGTGGCTCCACAGTACTGGACCCAGACAATGCCAGAAACCTTTACTGTACACATGCTACATAAGTGATTGGGATGATCAGAGATCGGTGATGAGATTAGATAAGATGTGGTGATAAAGAAGAGATTGCCTTTCTAGGCAATTGATTGGTAGTGGGAGAATGAAATTGTGCCAGCAATGGCAAAAGAATACATAAAGATGGGGAATCAAACGAGTGAGCTTGTGCGTTCAGAAAGGCCACATGCTGGCAGCTGCCAGGGTGTAAATGGCAGCTGTATAATGGTCCCACTACATCACCACCCCCCCAGTAGGTTGCATAATCTCTGTAGCAATTTTCAAATTTCTTTCAAATTTTTGGCAATTTTTAGCAATTTTTTGAGGGTTAGATACCTTATCCACCAGCTGGAGGCCCAATTTGGACTAGTTTATCCACCAGTTGAGTGCTCCCAAACAGTCAAAAAGGTATCAGACCTCTGGCTGGATAATCGGGCCTCCTAATAGGGGGCAAAGATGAAGTCTGCGAGGTTCCTGTTTGGGCATGAAGCCAAGTGCTGGGAAAGAAGTATCTCCGCGGCGCCGTTCGGCTGCGCTTGAAACGGCTGGAGCCGCGCCATGGCAATAACAGCTATTGCCTAATATGGACGAACCAGCCATGTGGGGTCCCCTTTACCTATTTTGGACCAAATCAACCTGATTGGCGCCTTCTTGGCCACGCGGACTTAATATCCTGTCCGGCAGAAGCAACCGGCAACCGGCAACTTCAATACCCACCCTCTTAAAAATAAGCGCCCTAAGCCCTCCATCTAATGTAAGTAACGGATCCTTCATTACATTCCGGACCCGTAACTACGAAAGCCCATCATCGTGATTTCATGCACCACGACCATCTCATCTCGTAAGTGCCTATATTTCCATAGCTGGCAGGTACAATCTTTCTATATGATCATCAAGGGAGTTAGTACGCTCCTCCAGAGATATCCTCTGCCCGTTCCCAAGCAGAATGCTTCTGCGCACATTTCGCGAAACAAACATTGTTTGTTTTGATGGTGGCCTGTCCTCGTGAACTCAGGAAGCACATAAACATCGCTTCCTTATAGGCTGCGTACAATGTTCAATCCTGAACGTAATGAACTTCACTCACTCTCGGACTCGGTGATGACTAGTGAACGTGTGTAGTTCACGCTTGGGTGGGTATTTTTATCTCTGAAGGGGATCCGGTGTCTTATTCGAATGTATTTCTACCGTAATGAAGGTTCTAGGGTGATCTATGCAGCGATTTCTCTATGGATTCCAACCAATGGTTCAGACTGGTACCATGAGGTCTTTTTGCCTTGGTATCTTGTAAAGCGCCTTTCAGGTACAATGTTCGGATCCCGTACGGCGTATCACGGTCAGACAACATCAGGAGAATAGTTCTTTCTCTGTGCATAAAATAGCAAGGGTCGAAAGCCCACAGAACACCAAAGCAGTTTGTTTGCTATTGGCTCAAACGAACTCGTATCTGCTTCATCCAATTTGCAGGATGCATCTCATATCTTTTGTCACTGTTGCTGCAATCGTCTCCTCTGCTCTCGCGGTCAACTTCGACGTTAGCGTCGGCGCAAGCAACACGTTCGCCTTCAGCCCAACATCTATCACCGGCGCTCAAGTTGGCGACACCGTTACCTTCCGTTTCTTATCCAGGAACCGTAAGTCACCGCACCTCTCCTCAAATGCTTCTGATGCGAAACTTTCTTTTCTCTTTTTAAGACTCGGCTACCACCACCACTTTCAACACCCCCTGCCCACCCCCTCCTGGGGGTCTCGCTGGCGGCTTTGATACTGGATTGTGAGCATCCACTATTTATGCAACTGGATCGCCTGTTTCCAATCATTCCTTAATAGCCATGACGCGACTGGTGGAGCACAGCCAGTAGTTGTTATACCCATCGCTACTACTTCGTCTCAGTGGGTGGCTTGCAGACAGGCCAATGGTGGTCATTGCAGGATGGGCATGACTTTTGCCATCAACCCGACCACAGAAGATACATACGCACAATTTTTGGCCAACGCCCGTGCTTCGTGAATAACCCTTCTTGATCAATCGATATTGGAATAGCATAACATAGTTCCGAAAGACATTGAGACTTGGCGTAAGCTATTTGAAGAGTTCATGAGCTAGGGTCCAATATCGGGTAGCTATATTCAAGGCCTCCGATCAATATAAAGTGTTTGATATGGGAAAAAGATGCTGACGAAAATGGTTCTTGGCCAAAGCAAGTTCAAATTACGACTAGATAAGTTCTGCAACAATTTGCGAATGTGCCGATCCGGGCACTGGAATGATCTCCTTGATCTTCCATCCAGCACCTTTTGTCAATTCAATAAATGTACCCAACGTCCGCTCCTCTCCATTAAAACCAACAAGCATCTACGAAAATGTAGATATAGGCTTGAAAAATCAGGACAGGGTGACAAGAAGCGGCGTACCTGCAGATCGCCAGTATAAGCGATTGAATTTGCTTTCCCAAGGTTGGGTAGGAGCGGTTTCGGAGGTTCAAGCTGTCCAGCTCCCGAAATATTGTGAGCCATCTCCTTAGCGCGACCATCTATACAAGCATACGGAACGACCTGGTGGTGCCGTGAACATATAATAGGGGTGATTAATCAGGAGGTCGTAACTTGCCTGTTCGATGATAATGAGTTTAGTATTGGACTGAGCAACAACTCGCATGTGAGATAGGATTTTGGTCGCTAGGCGCCTCCCGTAATCGTGTATGATCATGCGACAGAAGAAGATGGTGGCATTCTGAACAGGTTGAGGGCTAAAGAAATCATGTGCTGGAGGATGAGTTTGCAAGGGTTTGAAAAGGTGTAATTATTCGTCCGCTTCCGCGATGCATACCTTGCAATTGGACCGAACCGTCAGCAAGAGCGCCGGGAAGGTTGTCATTCCAATACTACTATGGTGGTTAGTTAGTGGCATACGTGAGAGATCCCCAGATTGACCTGCTTGGCCTGCTCTATGACGGGCGGGCGGTCCTGGACGATATACATCAGGTGTCGATGTTGCCTTGCAATACTGAGCGTATTGTGTCCCATTCCACCTCCTACATCGACGATGACCGAGCCAACGGGGAGACTGCCCCACTTGAAGCCTGTCACTCTGTAGTTACTACGACGGTACGAAGGATACTGGTTTGCGAATAACCTTGTAATATAGCATCGGGAGGATCTGCCTTGGAGATTCCTGCCATCGCAGCCGAGAAGCGCTTAAATCGGTGCTCGTTTCCAGGCTCTTCGTACCAGTCCCAGCAGTTCTTGGAGCTTTTGAAAGCAACCTGAGGTAAAATAGGAGGTTGAGTAATGTTATCCCGTGTCAACGCCTCATTGAGTACTAACCATCATAGGAGCATGTTCAGGAGCTTCAGATGGTCCTAATACGGGGTCAAGCAGTACCTCGGACAAGTAGGCGGCACCTTTGAACATTTCATCTGTACTAATGCTCGCTAGTGTCAAAGTCATCTAAATACTAAGAGTGAATGTCGCCAAACCTGTGTTCCATGACTGCACCAAAACCAGGGGACTGGAAGTGCTTATTGTCAGGGCTATTCCGTTATCAGACACAAGAAGTGAGGCTGGTACGAGATTCTTCACTCAGCCTTGATAGCCTCCACGGATTTCGAAGTGTCCATCATTGACGAAACACGGTTATTGGCAAATACGTCGGGCGATACCTCGCGAAAGATATGATGGGTAGAGAGAAGGCGTAATATGCGTGCTGCTTGAATGGGTCAGAGATCGTTGATTGGGAAGGGTCAGGACCACTTACCCGCTTTGACTGGATCTATGCCATTTTTCTCAGAAATGTCCTTGACATGCAATCCTCGTGGGCACTCCCTCAAGATTTCTACGGTATTACTTTCCAAAGCCACACGAAGAGAAGCTGCCACATGAACCTAGGTATAGATATCGTATCAATGAAAGATCAGAACGCTGTGAAAGTACAAAGAAATGCGCACTCCTCCAATAACATCATATAAATTTGACGCTGGCGAGTTCACCGAGGCTCCAAGGTGTGCGCAAGCTGCGACAATCAGCTTTGATGCTTGAACGAGTCCAGGTGATATAGATAATTGCTCAGCGGGAGATGCTGGGTCGAAAGGCGCGTCTAGAGAAGGATATTCAAGACCTGCTCTGTCGAAAGCATCGTCAATTTGGGTGACTGCGTTGGAAATGATATCTGCTAGCTGACGAAGAGGCGAAACACGGGAGGACATAGTTATACAGCTGCAAAGGGGTATCGCTCATAGGTAGCAAGCGACTGTGTGATATAAGGATACGTTCGTAATGACAAACGGGATTGATGTGAACAATGCCTTTTAGTCAGCGACATTGGGTTTTTTGGCGGTGATAATACATACGTAACGAGAAGACATTGCGCATTGGGACAACTCTGGTACTAATTTCCTGCGGGACGAGATACTTATCACCTAACAATACATACCCCGGTATCATTAGATTCATAGTACAAAGATCTTACCGACACGCTACTAATTACCTGCCGATGACTACATCAGGGCGTGTACTGAATTCGAGTGAATCGCTTGGGGACAGCCCAACGCAGGAGTCAGCCAGGCTTGGAAGCGATATAGCACGCGCACTTTTGATTCTGTCGATAGTCCTCAATCTCTCTTGCAGCGTATCCAGGACGTGACGCTCACTCGACATAGTGAAAGAAGGTCATGTGCACTGTACATACTACGGAGTAGTACTGTACAACTTCAAGTCAATCGCGCGACTTGGACACTATGCATCACGTGCCGAATATTCAATAAGCGTCCTGGTCAAAGCGTGGTAACATCAAAGTATCGACCCCTAATCTCACGGCAGGATGGACTCCCTTCGAACTTAGCTACCGGGAAATGGATTTATAAATTACCAGCTGACTACTGCAATAACGACCACAGAGTAAAAAATAATACATTCGATTTCACCAGCACTAATAATACAGAATGAATAGCAGCAGCAGCAAAGGTGAGTACGACATTGGCTACTTTAGCTTAATCGCAATCATGTAATGTACAGCCTATTCAATGCGATAGTAGAATGTCTCGCTGCAAGTCACACCAACTCCAACATACATGCTCTTCACACACTTCCCTCTCCTCTCCAGCTTCCCGTTCCCCGAATGCACTGCCAAGTGCACAATCAGTGCTATTTCGAGCTACTAGCACTTTTCCCAGCGTTATGCTGAGACTCACTTCCATTCCTCCCGCTCTGCACCGTACTACTACTATCAACAGAAGACTTTCGAGGACCGGTAGCACCATTAGCCGTAGTAGTAGCGGAAGCCATCGTATTCGTATTCGAAGGACGTCGTGTGGCTGTCGAAGATGTGGTGGTAGTGGGTGAAGGTGAATCGTATACGCCTGGATAAAGCATGTTGGAGTCCTCCGTGAGATGGAGGTAGTTATCTGTCGAAGGAGGATGGTAGAAATGCGGGAGCATAGCGTTGTGTGCTTGTTACTTTGGAGACAGGGGGGTTAAGAGGGGTGGTGGTGATGGTCTCCGCGTTCGCCCGAGTCCTGCAGTCCCGACGTGGAAATGTTTATGTTGATTTTTGGCAGGACGATGAAGGACCCAGTGGGTGTGTGGGGTAAGCTGGAGGGTATGAGAAACGGCCATGGGAGACTTTATATGGGACTTTGACTCTTTAGTCTTGGGCTTTGATACTACATACCATCATCACCCTAACTGACGTGCGAGGATGATCTCAAAGACCTTTGTCAGGAACGATTCTAGTTCTACTATAGCTAATTTGAATTAGTATGTCGGATGTGATAGGCTGTTGGGTGATAAGATGTCGAATTACGATAGAGTTGGAGAAGATGGCGTTATTGGAGGTGTGAGACTGAGATACTATTTTAGGAATCAGGCTGGAGAGCGACATTTTGTTGTGCTTATCGTTTAAGTCGCCTATGTTCTTCTTCCATCGGTGCAGTTCAAAGCTTGAGAGGAGGATATTTCGATTTGTCTCGATACTTCTGCTTCTAATCCCAGTTCGCAACTAAGGGATGCGGCCATGCGCTCTAGAGTCGTTAACCAAGCGTTTGGCCGAAATAGACAAGAGATCCTTGCGTAGATAGTAAGAATGTGTGATAAACGAGTCGGAATGAGGCAATAATGATTATGAGTAAGATCCTGCGAGTCTTGTAAAACAGATGGGCACGGCTTAATAAATTAGATCGGGCTCGGAAAGATTGAGGGCCGAGTCGGTGGAAGGTGTAACATGTTTAAGGGAGGAGGAACCTATCACACGAATATCAAAGCGAGAGAGAGAGAGGTGTTACGGAATACGCCCAATCCCGCGACCTGTGGAAGCTTATGACTGCAATGATTAATTATTGATAATTGATGCTGAGAAGAACTCTCAACGTGATGGCGACTCGGGGACTCGGATCGGGGTGTGAATGGAGCAAGGGTGGAAGTTGGAATCGGTTATATAGAGCCGGGGTGAGCTGTTTTCTTCTCTGTTGTGTGTTCTCTGTTTTCTTCGCGCTCGTCTCTTCTATCCTCTGTCCTCTTCTCTATCTGTACTACGGAGCTAGAATTGCATGACTTCTGAGTCCTAGGTGCTGAGTGCTGAGGTCTAGTGCGTTAGCGACGATGCATCCGGTCATTTTCATCGGGAAGAGGGAAGAGAAGCTAAGAAAGTTAAAGAAAGTTAGAAAGAAAAAGAGAAATATTAGGTGGTGGTGGTGGTGGAGGAGGAGGAGGAGGGAGGATTAATCGATTACTGGTTATGATGGACGTTCCGAGGGAGGAGGGGATAAGGGTTTTCGAACTTGATTCTGACTCTGACTCCGACTTTGATGTACGTCTTTTCGTCCTCTTTCGTTGGTTGTTGGTTGGGCGGGATGGTGGGATGGAGAGGGAGAGGGAGAGGGAGAGGGAGGGAGGTGGGTATAGACTATGTATGAGGTGCGTTGAATTCTCGGTCTTCTTGCTAAGTACCGTTTGGACGGTTTCGACGCGAGTCCGAAGTATGTGATGCGCGAACGAAGTAACACTCGGACGATGATCGATGTCGACGAGGGACCGTATGAATGAATTAATACGAGTGCGTTCGTCGGCAAATAAAAGGTGATTTTACTATGAACAAACTTGTTGTTGGTGTTTACTGCGTTAGTACTGGATTTTATACGGAAAGGTATGGGTCCGGGGACAGGATATACATACATACATACTAGTCATAGTACAAGTGACAAGTGGCAAGTGGAATCATGCTTCGTTGATGACATACTGTAGGTGAGTGCGTTCGTGGATCATCAGATCGAAGGATACATACGCCGGTGGAATGAGGGTGGGGGTTGTATCGGCTCCTAAGCTTCTAGTCCCTCTAGTATTACCGCCACCCGCCGACCGCCACCGTCACGCCACAGCTCTGGAGAGGCGAAGATTGGGGAGTTGACGATAAATGTGTATGTATATGAATATCGTGAGAGATGGAGGAGGAATGTGTCATCTTGATAATGAGAGACTGGGTACCCATTGACCGGGTTGTAAGGCCTTAAGGCCTCAAGGAACGAGTTGTGGCGGTGATTTGCTTTTATGGGTGATCATGAGTGAGGTTGGTAGATACTAGTAGCACATAGTATATGTATATGATGGTGGTATGCACCACTGGATGCTTATGCGTATGTTTTGAAACAGATACTATTCATCTCCAGCATCATACTCTGGAGGTGACCATCAATGATTGGTACTAGAGATATAGCCCACTCGGGCGCTGCGCAAGCAACGTTCGTCACAAATATAGTTTTTTCGCCAAGTGCGATGTCCATATCATGTTCCGGGATTTCGAAGGACAGCGGGAAGGCGGGAAGGTGGGAATAGGGTGGGGAGAGAAGGACCAATCCGAGTCCGGCTTCTCGGATTCCGGAGCCAAGAGGGATCACGTCACCTGACCCATTACAGCTTAGTTACCGTGAGAATCTGATTTGCAGACCTGGACTGTTGTTCCGTGCCACTGCCAGCCTTATTACTCTCACCACAACATACAGCGAATGGACATTCCAAGAATCCCAAACCCACCATCCAGAAACAATTCCACCATCGCTTCATCTCCTGCTGCCTTATTCCTCTCAGCGTTCTCCTCCCCTTCTTCCTCCTCGCTTTCACTATCCAACTCGTATACCTCGTTGAATACTACTCATAATTATTCTACACCAACGCAGCAGCTGCCTCTGCAGGTTCCAGCGCCGGATGAAGAAGGCCAGGTCGTTAGTGGGTATACGTTGGGAAGTGTTATTGGGTATGGATCGACTAGTGTGATTAGGTTGGCTACAGCGGCTTCAGGTGGTGTCGTCGCTTGCAAAATCGTAAAAACGTCGGGTCAATCCCCTCACCCTCACCCACGCCATCTCTCTCACCACCAAAATCAAATCCCACAATCCAAGAAATCCGCTCTAAAGAAAGAAGCAGCGATATGGGCTAGTCTCTCACACGAGCATATCTTACCTTTATTCGCGTATCATTTTATTTCACCGTCTAAGCTTGGTTGTTTTCGGGATGGTGTTCATGGTGGTGGTGGTGGTGGTGGGTTATTTTATGCTTTCTTTTTTACGTTGTATTGTCCTGCGGGGACTTTGTTTGATATATTGCAGAATGCGAAACGACAACGAGCTTCTTCTTCCTCCTCTTCATCTTCTACCTCACTCTTCTCCCCATCCACCCCTTCCCTCACAACTTCCCCGTCCACCTATTCTTCCTCCTCAACCACCACCACCACCGACATCGGCGGCCTAAACCAAGACGACGCCGGAATGCTCTTCCGCCAAGTCGTCCGCGGCCTCCGCTACATGCACACAATAGCCCACTACGTCCACCGCGATATCAAGTTAGAGAATGTGTTGGTGGACGAGCAGGGACATTGTAGGATTACGGATTTCGGGATGGCGAGGAGGGTTGGGAGTTTGAGTGGGTGGGAGGGGGAGGGGAGTAGTGAGGAGGAGAGTAGTGAGGGTGAGGGTGAGAGCGAGGAGGATGGGGATGGGAGTAGTGGAGATGGGGAGAGGGGAGGGGAGGGAGCAGGGTGTGGGGAGGATGGGGAAGGCGATGGGGAAGGGGGAGAGGGTATAGTAACCCTTACCCGTACCGCCTCTCTCACTATACCCCGTAGCTCACAGGTCCATCAATCTCCTTCTCCTCCACCACTACCAACATCAACGAACTCCACACCCAATCAAAGACAAAGACAACGAAATATACTCACCCGACACACCCAAACCCACCTCTCCCTTCGTCGGAATACGCATTCTATGTATCAAGAGAGTAATACGTCACCGATAGGATTGGGATTTGGTATGGGGAGTGGTATTGGGGACGGAGGGAAATCGAATACGTTACCGATGGGATTGGGTGTGGGTGTGGGGAGGTCGAGGAGGAGGAATACGGATTTTTTTGGTGTGAATGGTGGGAGTGGTAATTGGAATGGGTATGGATATGGGGGTGAAAATGGGTATGAGAATGGGGGTGCGCAAGGTCAGAGGAAGGTTCAGCCTGGGTCGTTACCGTATGCTGCACCCGAACTTCTCATGCCTCCATCTCCGCCTTCTCCGCCTCGTCATCCGTCACCTTACCCTTTACACTCACAATCCACCGAACCTCATCAAATAAACCAAACCCAACAACTCAACTCAAAAGAACCACGACAAACCCGCCAAGTAAAAGAAATCAAAGAAATCCGCCAAGGTGTTCATCCAGCACAAGATATCTGGGCTTTAGGCGTGTTGTTGTATGTTTTGTTGACTGGGAGGTTCCCGTTTTCGGATGGGTTCGAGCCGAGGTTGCAGATGA
The DNA here is from genome assembly GCA_014058305.1 of Pleurotus tuber-regium. Taxonomy (NCBI): domain Eukaryota; kingdom Fungi; phylum Basidiomycota; class Agaricomycetes; order Agaricales; family Pleurotaceae; genus Pleurotus; species Pleurotus tuber-regium. Next base: position 2,256,549 of record JACFYU010000042.1, on the reverse strand, counting down.
AGATTTTACATGGTGAGTTGTGTGTTTTTTGGGGGGGTTTTCTTTTTGGGGGTTTTTTTTGGAGGGGGGGAGCCTGGAGGGGAGGGGAGTTTCGTTCAAGTATAGGCGCATATATGCGTGCATATTTTTATTGGCGTGCATATATGCGTATATATTTCTCTAACTACTAAACGACGAAGCAACACAACTAACCACCCCTTCCCTTCCCTTCCCCTCCCCTCCTCTTCCTTTCGACTTCACTAATATCCGATTTTCAATTTAGGTGCCTACGACATCCCACCTGGAATCGGGCGTGCGGCTGAACGTGTATTGAGGGGATGTTTGGAGAGGAGTGTTGTTGGGAGATGGACGATTGAGCAGGTTGATGAGGCTGGGTGGGGTGTTGGGTGGGGTGTTGAGGGGGATAGGGCGTTTGATGGGAGGGTTGGTGCGGGTGCGGGTGTAGAGGGAGATGGTGTGGGTGGGGAGAGTGTTAAAGAAGAGGGCGAGATGGAGAGTAAGCGAAGAAGAGTTGGGATTGAGAGGAGTGAGACGGGTGCGGGGGATCATCCGTTTATCTCTGTTTCTGGTGGTGGTAGGGATGTTGACGTTGATGTTAAGCAGATGGAGAAGACGGAGAAAGTGAGTGAGGAGACGAAGGAGGAGGTAAAGGAAGAGGAAGGGGATTGTACGAACGCACCGATAATGATGAATGAGAAGACGCCGATTCCGATTGAGAGGACGAAACCTTGTTTGTCGGCGTTGCATGATTCGATCTTTCGGTCGACGGCTCCTTCGTCGAGCGTCACTCCGGTTGCTGAAAGTGCGAGGAATGGGAGGGGTAGGAGTGCAGGTAGGAATCGGAATAGGGATTTATGTGGTACGTCCTACATATTACATTCTTCTTTCCGATGCTTAAATTTACTTGATTATCAATTTTCAATAGTCGACATCCTCTCTCCAACTCACGCCAATAACGCTAATAACGGAGATTACACGAATAATGATGATTACTCGGATTCGGCGCTGGTCGTTTCGCCGTTACCCATGTCAGCGTCTCCGTTGCCGTTGCCGGTACCGTTTTCGTCTATATCTATATCTGAGAGTGTGAGGCTTCCTTTGGGTAATAACTCTTTGGTCGATGGGGGTGACGGGGACGGGGACGGGACGCTAGATAATGCCGGTGGTCGTCATACACCGGAGCGTATAGGTCACTCTGGGGCTACAGCGCATGATGCGCTGCTTTCTCCGCTTAGAGGGTTGGGCGTCGCTTCTCCTATTTCTCATGCACTTCCGGTGTCGTCGTCCTCAGAGTCGGCTGCGTTCGTTGGTCTGCCTTCGTTCTCACCGCGTTCGGGGCCAAGATCAGGATCGGGATTGGGGTCAAGGTCATCGGATTCACCTCCATTGCGTATGCCTGCTGTGCGGACCCGGGAACTGTCATCGTCGCCCTCTCCTTCGCCTTCGCCATTCAGACATCGTAGCGCATCTTCTTCCGCCTCCCCTTCAGGGCTACGTAGGGTCGATGAGGAAAGTCCCACTTTCGAACGACGTGGTCGGACTCTTCGCAAGATTACGGCGTCTAGTGGTATTGCATCTCGTTCGCCTAGTCCGAGTGTACAACCAAAAACACCTGTTGATGCAGCAACGACAACGACAGCAACAGCGTCGTTCATCAGTAGGAGTAGTAGTGGTAGTCATCGATCGACGAGTGGAAGAAGAAGTACGTCTCGAGTACGGTCTACGGCTATAGAGCACCTTGAGAGGGTGCAGGAGAGGGATGCTTCGAGGGGGAGGACGAAGTATGTTCGTTTAAGTAGAGCGGGAGATGTTTTGGGCAGTGGGATTGGGATTATTACGAGGAGTGATAGTGGGGAGAGTGATGTTGTTGGGTTGGTGGGGAATGGGAATGTTGGTCCTACGAGTTTGGGTGTTGTGCGTGAGTCGGGTGTTTGGGATGCGGAGGGAGAGGAGGAGGGGGTGGGGTGTAAAGGGAAGGATAAGGTGGGGGTGTATAGTAGTGGGAGTAGTAACGCGGGAAGTGCTGGTGGAGGAAGGGGAGGAGGAGGAAGAGGAAGAGGAGGTCTGTTTTCGCCGGAGAGGAGGGGTATGTTTTCGCCTGAGAGGGAAAGTGAGTTGGGGTCTCCTTCGATGTCGTTGAGTCCTGCGAGAGGTGGTGGGAGGTCGAGGTCTTCTGGAAGGTATGGTGGGTTTTATTTGCCGGGTAATGGTGAGGAGGGTGAAATGAGAAGAGGACGAATGGATGGTGGCGGTGAAGGAGGAGGAGGAGGAAGGTCGATGGGGAGGAGAGCGGGGAGTACGCCGCCTACGACCATGGTTCCTTCGTCTATGCATTTTACTTCTAATTTGCATATACATACGCCGTATCATCATTCGCCGAATCATTTCCCTTTGACTCGTCATCCGCATACAGCGCATACAGGGCACCTTTGGTCGAATTCACATAATCATTCTCCTGTGAGTCTGCATTCGCAACCGTACACCGCAAATTCGAATACGCATGGGATGCATCATCAACTTAACTTTACTCATGGACACTTTACGCCGGGGTATACTACGCCGTATATGCAACATAGTGCACTTGGGAGCGGGGTGTCGACGCCGGGTACGGGTATGAAGAGTGCTCCTGCGCAGGCTGTTACGGTGAGGGTTCCGATTCATGGAAAGGGTGTAGGCGTTGGTGGGGTTGGGATGAGAGGTGTGAGGAGTAGGAGTTTGGGGCCTGGTTAAAGAGTAAAGACCAAAGGAAAGGAAAGGGAGGGGAGGGGGAAAATGTTGGTCGTGTGATATGTTGAGTTTCGTGGTCGGTCGGTTTGGTCGGTTGATGGAGGTGTCGATGAACTATCGGTGATGACGGAAGTTTACGTTTGGCTATGAGTTATGGCAGGTGGTTGTAGTGGAGGGTGGAGGTGTGGCGGAGCTGTCATTGCGAGGTCAGACAAGCTCGGCTCGATTGGAATGTAATGGAGTGGAGCGGAATCGCGAGTGTGCGATTCTTGGTGGTAACGGGATACCATCCTCGAGATGCATATCTTCCTCGATTCTCCAGGTCCTCCCAACCTCCGTTCTACGCAAACTACCCCCCTCCTCTCACTTGCGAAATCTGTCCAGGATACCTCTCCACTAGGAATATTCATCTCTTTGATCTGGGATATGTATCGGGCTTATTTATTGGTCCTGGAGGTATCTATATATCAATGTATCAGTACGTGGGCTTTATATGGCTTTTCCGTCTTATATCATATCTTAGTAAGTTGTACATGTTTTTACCCTCCCTCCATTTTTCCTATGCAAACACATCCCGACTCAATTGTTATGTATCTATCCATCATGTTCTCTATTGTATCTATCTATTTCCATCCTCACTCGATTATGCAACGTTCAAGTTCATTCATGTCATTCTGCTTTGTTTTTCAAAGTATATTGCCTTGATACCCCCAGATCTACTCTTTCATACGTACACATTATACAATATAATTGTCAGTACTGTGTGCCGTATAGCCTGGATTCATGTACGACGGCCGAAGGGAACCAGCTTGAAAACACTGACTGAAGCCGAATTAGTAGAGTTCTTCAGCTTCTGGGATTTATACACATGACTCGATTATATTTCGGTGTATCTTGTAGATGTACACAGCGTGATATCACATATCTAGTCCAAATAAATTGCGACCAAACACCGCCGACGTGGCACCAGAGGCACTGAAGGATCGAGGATCCGGTCCTCGTCGGAAGTTCAGACCCTTCCGCGAGGCTGATTGCTCATTGTAGATTTTATCAGGGAGCGGCCTGCCCATCCTTTCGCAGAAAAATTGGATTGATGAGCATCGCACAACTCTCAGAAAACTCAAAGAGCAACTTACTTGCAGAAATCGCACGTACAAGGTGTACTCCCACTCCCATGGTGATCGCATCCCCAATCCATTTCCGCATCCGTCCCACAACACGTCCATCTGAACGCCTGAGGCCAATATTCATACAACTTTACTAAATCTCCACCGAATTCCACCTCGAACTTTGTCTTCAAATCGTCGGATTCTTCTTTTGAACAGTTCCCCCATCCAGTACCTGCTTGGGGGTCGTCCCATGTGATGAGCTCGAGATCGCCCTCGTGGCGTTTGCCATCGCGACATTTGCGGTAGCGATCGTACCATTTTTTGCCTCCGGGTAAGCAGGTAGATTTGTGGGATGGCCAGTCTGCTGTTTGACATGCCTCACCTGGTTTGAAACGCTAGTCAGTAATTATACTAGCGAGAAGGAAAGCGATGAAGACGATCAAAGCAAAATCCCTACCACAATACATGCGAGTTTGGCATCGTGAACACTTGAACATCTGTTCAGTCTGATTTCTATCCTTCTTGCAAACTGAACACGATATGGGGGTCCCGTTAGTCGACATCGCTGGTGTTCAAATGGTAGTTACGTGTCAATGCGTTATGTAAAGAACGGGAGGGGACAGCGAAGAGAAGTCGCTCTGCTTTTATAGGGGCTGGACACGAAAAACACCACGCGGCCCAAGTAAATTTCTCAGGGACATGTTTCCGGAATCGCTGTGTTCTTCATGATCATCGAAACTGAAGGGGGCAAGTCACAAGCGCCCTATATTAGCGCCTGATATTTTATTGATCATGAGAGTCTTCGGGTGGCGTTATATCAGCATTGCTGCTAGATACTGCTGTCGTACCATCAACGATGGAAGTACCTAAACTATCCCCAACTTCTTCGGTTCCACTTGCAGAAACTGGTGGAGCATCAGTACTGGAAGTCGCTTCAGCGCTGGGCGCCGGAGGCGGTGTAACTTGGGCACTCGTGTTCGAATCAGCTTTGGCAACAGGTGTCTCGCCCTCAAGCGTAGTACCCACTCCCGTCTCAATGAAGCGGGAGCCTTGGGTATCGGTCGACCACCACACTGGGGAGTGTTCACTACTTGCGCGATTTGCCGTGTTGTGGGAATGAATCGCTGCTTCTTGTGTAGCACCTTGGATGAGTGTATTGGCAACGGCATCAGGCTCCCGTGGAAGTATTTGACTATTGCGGTGACTCTCAGTCCCAGCGTCAGTAATGACGCTATGAGTCCGAGTCATTGGAGTTGTCGGGAAGCCATTTAGACGTCCTAGACTTGAAAATGGACTCAAACCAGGGGGAGGTATGTTCCCTAGATGAGGCGTTGACGGAGGAAGATATTGTGGCGGCATCCATGGAGTCGGTGGACCTGAAGGCCATGGTTGCCAAGAGGTAGAAGGAGGGAAAGGAGATTGTGGTGGAAGCTGTACGTATGCAGAGGGAGTCATCGGTAATGATTGCGTCGGCGGCGGTTGGTACCAACTGGGCACCAAATCAAGATCGGATTCTGGTTGTTGCGAAAACCCGGTGGAATTCGATGGATTGATTATATCTGGCAAATGTGGTGGAGACGGAGGTGCAGGTGTTGAGGTAAATGGTCGAGAGGCGTTTGGGTTATGTGATGTTGCTAGTGGACTGGATGTGCGCCGTGGCGACAACGATGGTGATCTGGAAGAAGGAACGATGGGAGGAGGGACTATTGGAGGTACGATTGGAATATCGGGGAGTGTTGAGTCTGTTGGTGATGATAGGGCCGATGGATACGTAAACCGCACTCGACGTCCATCGTGATCTGTCGGCACAACCGGAGGAATGATGGGAGGAAAGCCATTACCAATGCTGCCGCCAGGAATCATTCCATTCATGTAAGGGTAATCTAGGCGATTCTTGTTCTTGCGTCGTCGATAACCAAGATAGAAACCAAGTACAAGGAATACAAACGCGACGAAGAGAAGGAGAACGACGACTAGGCTGATGCCTAGACCTAGACCTAATTTGAGGTTAACATCGGATCGCTTGGAAAGACTGTGTTGAGATGCTGGCACAACGGTGGGTGCTGGTGGGGTGGCTTTCTTCGCCATCTAAGTGGAAATACGTTGAAAGCTGTCGAGGTATTTCGTACGACGCGTCCACAAGGTCAGAAGAGAGCCAGCAACAGCTGCTGCCGTTGCAAGAATACGGTGAGGGAGGGAAAAAGCGCGGATAGGGGATTTAATGGTCCTCGTCGTCGGCGATCAGAGTTGAAGAGAGCTTACAGCTTCTACAGCCTTCAAAGATTGACGCCAATGTTGAAATTTCTGACATTACTGGATGGGGATAGTCCATAAATGTGTCGTGGGAGTCCCGACATAAACACACTTTGAAGACGTGCTTAATAAAATTATGGCTGTTAGTCATTTTGATGGCAAAGGTCATGCCCATTCTGCGATGACCACCATTTAAGGCCTGTTTGCAAGCGACTCACTGAGTCACTGACTCCTCAGGCGAAGTAGAGGTGATTGGTACAACGATGGATAGTTGCGCTCCGCCGGTTGCGTCAAGGTTGTAAAAGAAAAATCAGATTCATTAATCCAGTCGCGCCAATAGTGAAAACCAACAGCGAAACACCACCAGCTGGGGGCGGGCAGGGAGTGGTGAAAGTGGGAGGCACATGACTAGACGAAGAGTGCAGGTTTAATTGAGGAAAAACGGGTATCGGAGTGGACAAAGCCAACGAGGTGTTGCTGGCCCGATAATATGAGACGTACGTATATACTATATCTCCTGGACAGCCCACTATGTGCTTGCCGGGCTGGTAGGAGCAAGTGATGTTCCACAACGTGCTCAACCTAAAGTCGATTACGTAAGTCCTCATTGTAAGCTTAACAGGGAACGAGGAGACCTCTGCGCCACTCTCCAAGACTCCAAAGTCACTTACCCTTTTTCTAGCCAGTAGTTAGATGAATGGCGGTGCGAATGCATACCCCAACAGTAGGCATTTCAGAAAAACTCAGATTAGTAGGCGGTCGCGTGGCTTCAAAGTCATGACGAACGTCTCCGGCTGCGGGCTGCCCATCTAGCCTGTAAGTGTACCGCACCTGTACCTAGCCAAATTTCTAGGAATTTGTGCGGACTGGGTAAAGGGAGTCCCTTCGTCAGACGGGGAATATTGGTGATCGTCCTTAAATGGTTGAGGGATTGGTACCTTAGTGAGGAGTAGCAGGCATATGCAGTACGTTCTATAGAATCATTGGCAGACTCTGCATTCATGTATCGACAGGTATACAGAGAGGGCTACTCTGGATCGGAGTCTTTTTTGGCATTTTTTGACTAAAATGCTTCACGTTAGTCCGTCCGCCTCGCAGGGAGTTGGTCGTTGGCTGCGGCTCTCGACCTAGTATATATAACAATAGCATCAAATGAAGTGCCTTCAGCCAACCAACGATGCCGTCCCGCGTATCTCCTCTTCGTCAACCGGCAGATATCATATCCCAATCAGTCACTCAAATTGACGACGCCTATGAAAAAGCTGGGCTCAAGTATCCGTCTTTGGATACACACTTCGACCCTACTTCTCCTGGCGAGCGCCTTTCAATGTCGCATGAACTGATTCAGGCCTCCAGTTGAATCGTTGCAGCCTGTGGTCAGTTAGGGGCTACAGTGAGCTCGCCAGCATCGACGCTGCTCGGCACTATTGGTGGGGTAGGTTCTCCCCTTGTCTCCGCGTACCTCGATCCTGTATTTTACTTGATATTTATAGGCCCATGTTGCGGCGGCACTTCGCGTGGCTTTGGAAGGCAACACGGTTGAGATCTTGAGGGAGAAACCCGAAGGCTTGCACACCCAAGATATTTACAAGCAGAATGGCGTTGACCCGGCCAAGTTAGGTGTGTATACCTAATTCTTCTCAAGATACATAGTCCAATTCTATTCGCAGCGCGTATTTTGCGCATCCTATGTACTCATATATTTTTCGTGAGGTATCTCCTGATGTATTTGCCAACAACCGTGTTTCGTCGTTGCTGGAACCACCAAATCCGTTGATGCTATCAAGTCTGAGTAAGAATCCTAATACCCTTTACTCTACTCCTCTCGCTAACAAACAAGCATGTGCAGACTCCAGGTTTCAGCGCCATCATGGAGCACAAGTATAACCTAGTTGACTAGGATTAATTTCCTAACAAATTGTGCTCAGTACGGACGAAGTATTCAAAGGTGCAGCTTATTTGGCGGAGGTACTTCTCGATCCCAAATTGGGACCATCCGAGGCTCCTGAGCATTCGCCTATGATGGTGCGTCAACTGAGCAGTTGATTCTGGATGAGTTTTCTCACAATTGTTTAGGTTGCTGTGAAGAGTTCCAAGGGTGTTTGGGAGTGGTATGAAGAACCAGGACACGAGCACCGGTTTCAACTTCAACGCCTCACCGCCGGGATGGCTGGGGCTGAAAAGGCTGATCTGCCCAACGCCATCCTACAAGGTTGCTCATATGTCTTCTTGATAATTGATCGTATGGAACGCTTTGTTTCAGGCTTTAAGTGGGGAGATCTTCCTTCAGATTCTGTTATCGTCGATGTGGGAGGTGGAATGGGGCATAATACACTCCAGATTGCACGGGAATATAAGCACCTGAAGTACGTCTCGCAAGATCGTCCGGCCGTTATCGAGCAAGCGAACGAAGTAAGCGTAGATTATTCTTTGCTGGCCTCTCGTTCATCCTCGTTAATTAGTTTTGGAAAACCAATCTTCCGCCTGCTATCTCTGACGGCTCTGTCCAGTTACAAGTTAAGTCGTACTGAAACGTAGTCAAGGGATTTGTCGTAATACCTAATCTTCCATTAGCACATGACTTCTTTACCCCTCAACCTGTCAAGAATGCCTCTGCCTTCTTAGTCCGCGGAATTATCCATGATTACGGTAAAATTCGAGCCACCCAAATATTATCCCACTTGCGTGCCGTTGCGCAACCAAATACTAAACTCGTTCTCATCGAGGGAGTAAGTCTGAATCAAACGTAGATTACCTTCCTCGAGTCTGACCGCTGCCATAGGTCGTTCCCTACGCATGCTTAGATGACCGTGTTAAGGAAATCGCGACCGATATCCCAGGAGCTCAACAAATCGAACCACCGAAGCCCCTCTTAGCCAATTTCGGAAAAGCAGGTTCAATGGCCTATCTCCGCGATCTTCAAGTTTGTGCATTTTCTCATCCTTCAAACCCCTATGGCTAACGTATCTGTAGATGCTTATTTGCCTTAACGGAGAGGAACGCACGCTGAAAGGTTACATAGAATTGGCCAGCGATGCAGGGTGGAAGATTCAAGAGATTATTCGAATTCCGGGATCGATGACTTCGCACATTATTGCAGTAACGGTCTAGAGATGTTGAATAACGTTCTGTGCATTACGATTTATGCAGTTCTAATCAATGACTCACCCCTTTTGTGAAATCGGTGAGCACTTTAGAGAGGAGCCTCACCAACCGCTGACACGTCTTCACACACACATGTCCACATCATTATTACTGACTGGCCTCCGCAATCTGATTCACACCGGAGGCAAATACTAGGGCAGTTAGCGAGCAGCTGCCTTTAAGGCAGTTGTCGTGTAATTCGCATGTAGGCAGCATGCACTATAGTCGCTGGTCACACTAATAGTAATACGCTCGTGCAACACAAAGAGCTGCATGGACAACTGCCTTAAAGGCAGTTGTCCATTAACTGCCCTAGTATTTGCCTCCGGTGTCATAAGCTGATGTTCTCGTTCCTTGGAAGTTGGAAATTGGTGTAGATTCTCGAGCTTTTGAACTCGGGGCAAGCTGTCGCGGTACCTATCTGATCATAGCTATTGTTAGACTGCTTTCACTCCGAAGCCTCTTACCAACAAGCAGATGGGTGGAAATGGACCGATCAATATGGTATTAGTGGTGAAAATGCGGTGGCTATTTAGTGCAAACAACCTCTGCAGATGTAGCCCAGGAGGGAAAGGTTGCATTAAAGGTTAATAACGACGGCCAGAGAGAAGTGGGCGTGCAGGGAACTTTATTAGATTGTCAAGCGCCCAACGTAGCGCCCGAGATATAATTAGACATTCGTTTTCGGCTCCTACGTCTGCCTTGCCGAAAGCGAGCCTCACGGTTCTCTGAGTCATCTACATTATGCATATCTCGAAAAACGACCATGAGGTTCCAAAATACAGTCCCAGGTTCTTCTCTCAGCCATACAGTCCCAGCTGACCAGCCCCCATGTCGACGAACACTGCACCTGAGATAGAAGCCATCGAGACGAACCAACGACGCGAAAAAGTTAAGAATTTAGAGCCAGAACACGTCCCTTACAGTATTTACACGTTACGCGAGAAATGGTTTCTGGTTGGAACAATTTCTATCGCTGGGCTGTTCAGGTACGTCTCCAGATCGCAAGGATGTTTCAGAGTTGCTTGTTGACCGCGTCTTTTGGTTTGTAGTCCTTTGACAGCGAATATTTATTTTCCCGCAATTCCCGTTATTGCAGATGCTTTCAAGAAATCTACAGAACTCATCAATCTTACAGTTACGGTATATATGGTCCTTCAGGGTGTCTGTACGTATCTCGTGCTTATTTACTGTCTTCCGCCGAGCCCTACCGTGAAGCCATCTGAGTGGCACCGGATTACTTGGAATGATCTAGACTTACTTTAAATGGCAATCTATCTGGAAGGGCCTAAAGACCTCTTTTATTGAACAACGCGATTACTCTTGAAAGAGTTCCTTATACCCTAGAAAGGAGCCCTGGTGGGCATGGCGGAACATAGTGATCATAGTCTGACAATGTTTCATAGCGCCGATGTTCTGGGGAACACTTGCAGATAGCTGGGGAAGACGTCCCATTTTCCTTGCATGCCTTCTTGTGCTCTGCGGATCATGCATTGGCCTTGCCTTGGTACCTACGTCGGAGTATTGGCTCCTGATGTTCTTGCGGTGCATTCAGGCTGCTGGATCTGCGAGTACGGTTGCATTGGGTGAGTCGTAATTTGTGTACTAAACCCCGTCAGGCGATTCATATGTCCGTTTGTATTTAGGTGCAGGAGTCATAGGCGATATCGCTTTGCCATCTGAACGTGGTGGCTTCTTCGGGTTGTACAGTCTTGGGCCTTTGGTTTGAATTATATCTCCTTTGGTGGCTGGAACGCAAGTAATCCTCCTTTCCTCTTGAATGTAGATCGGGCCTGCTATAGGACCGGTTATTGGTGGGGCTCTTTCAGACGGGCTGGGATGGAGGTATGCAATCGATCAACTACTTTAGTGATTGAATATATTGACTACCTATCTCGGAAGATCCATATTCTGGTTCCTTTGTATAGCTTCGGCAATGTGCTTCATCTTCCTTCTACTGTACGCACGCACGCACGCACGCCTTAATTGTGTTAAGAATGTTGACGCGCTAATTGATGTTGATACATCACCTTTAGCTTATTCCCAGAAACGCTTCGAGCTATCGTTGGAAATGGGAGTATAACCCCTCCGAAGCTATACCGACCGCTTGTCCCTGTGCTAGGATCTTTAAAGTCAGCAAATCCCTCTTCAGAAGTGCGCGTCGCTTTCAACTTCCGTAACCCTCTCCGTATTTTGACTTATCCCGATGTTGTGGTTAGTATCTCGTCTCATTTTTACGACGTAACCTTTACTGAGATCATCCATATCAGACTCTTCTCATATTCAATGGGATTGTCTATGCTGTCTTTTACGGCGTCACCGCTTCCCTTTCTACACTGTTCACGGATATCTACCCTTTCCTAGACCAAACCCGAATCGGACTTTGTTTCCTCGCCATCGGGGGCGGTGCTGCAATCGGAACGATAGCTACGGGAAAATGGCTCGATAGAGATTATCGAGCGATCAAGAAGGAGCTCATAAAGGAGGCAATGATTCAACGGGCGGAAGAGGAAGGTAGGGCGCCTGACGGTGCTCATAATGAGGAGAAGGGAAAGAATAATGCGAATATCATCATCGAGGTTACGAAGGACGAGAACTTCCCCATAGAACGCGCGCGTCTGCGTACTGTGCCATATTTTCTCGTTATATACGCTGCATGCGTGATTGGCTATGGCTGGTGTCTGCAACGAAGGGTAGCGCTTGCTGGGCCGCTAATACTGCAGATCGCTAGTAAGTACCGGTCCTCATTTTGAACTTTCGATTGACGTCACTCGATTAGTTGGTTATATCGGAATTGCTGTGATGAACACTACGCAAACACTCATCATCGATTTACTCCCCACACAGAGTTCGTCGGTGACTGCATGTGTAAGTCATTGCTGAAAAGACTAATCACGCTTCGTCCCTGACTGTTAGTTACCACTAGAATAACCTTGTCCGTTGCTCTCTTGGTGCCGGCCTTGTCGCAGTGGTCGACATTATACTGAGAGCACTGACTCCAGGGTGGACATACGTCCTGTTTGGGGGTGTCTGTTTATTGATCATGCCCTTGATATTTGTAATTCGCTGGATAGGGCCTCGATGTCGGGCAAAGAGACGAGCTAATGCGGCCCCCTAGACTATACAGCAGACTAGATTCTTGGCTTTACTTCTGTTCTGACTACGAAGGGAAACATTGATAGATGGTGTTTTCCAGAACTCTTATAGAACGTCGTATGCATACAATACACACGGGGAACTAAATAACTGCGGCATCCAAAGTTCGCGATTTATTACTGTGGGGACTAATCTAGATACACAAGCATCCTCAGCCCGGTATTCCAGTCAGATGGTGAGGCATCTCTTCTTGTATATTACTCTCTTTTCTGATCAACACAGTCTAGTTCTCTGCTCTCTTATGAGGTCATATCACCTGTGCAGCATCGGCACGGATTGTGTCGTCCCATTGGATGCTAAATATACACCGACCACACTGCCAATTGTACAAATCTACACGAGGTCGTTTCTTACTTATCAGGTGACTCGTTTACTCTCTGACAACACCTATTCGGGATCTATACCTTCCCTTCTCGCTATCAATATCTCCGCAGATAGCCACGCCATATGTTGCGCGAAGCATTCGATGCGGCTGAACCAGCCTTGCGAGGTAAGTGGGCGATAACGCCATCCATCTACGACATATGGATTCTATACTATTCTATTCATTTACCACATGGTCAGTGTCACTTCTTTCGTCCTTGCATACTGCGCTCAGTTATTCTATCATCTTAAAGACATTCTGTGATCCAGAATGTGAGGGGATTTGGAGCTTTTGTCGCCAAAACGCGGTTCCGACGGAGCTCGTCACGCGAAACCTCTTCGGATCGGCAATAGAACGACAGACTTCGTCATGCTATTAAACGTAGGCACACTCATTGTCAGTAACCTCACCAGTCATCTGCATTGAGCTTTACCAAAGCAGAACCCAGGATCCATGTGCACAATTCAAGCGGTTCGCACATATCTCCTAGGTCGATACACTCCGCCAGTTCTCTTCTATCAGTTATGCTTCTCTAGATCATCGCACAACGTTTTCAGAGCGTATATATATCTCGGCTTCAAAGCGCAAGCTGCATACTAGCAATCTGCTGTGCTCTGGTTGACTGGTCTTTGCCATGCTTCTCCGTGCTCTCGTAGCGGTTCTCCCCGTGCTGTTTTCCCTCGCGAATGCAGGGCAGATTCCCGTTGTAGATGGTGTGATTGGTGGTGTGCCCACCGCCGCGCCAATCAGCGACGATACGGATCGGGTTTTGGTCCCTGCCGCCACGACTCCAGGACAGTTACGTGTCGTCGAGAATTCGGGCGTCTGTGGTGAATTACTACTATATTGTCGTGGTGTTGTCCGTTAATCATCGCGTATGAAACCATAGAAACCACACCTGGCGTCTTCCAGGCGTCAGGGTACGGTGACCTCACTGCTACGAAGAGTATATGGTTAGCATTTGATGCTGTCATCCTATGAATTTTGATGAGCTTACTTTGCACGTTGAGGTTCTGGTACTTCGCTGCACGCAATAACCCAGACACCGCTCCTCTTGCCTTGTGGTTCAATGGTGGTGTAAGTAGCTTGGATCAACTGAAATTAAGAACAGGTTCATTATCGTATCATACTATAGCCTGGCTCGTCATCTATGATCGGACTATTCCAAGAACTTGGACCATGTCGCATCACAAACGACTCCTCCACTGTCGTCAATAACCCCTTCTCATGGAACACAAACGCTAACCTCCTTTTCATCGACCAGCCAGTGGGTGTAGGCTTCTCTCATGGCGATACCGTCGTCGGCACGAGCCAACAAGCGGCCGCCGATGTTTGGTCATTCCTTCAAATCTTCCTCAAAGACTCAAGATTCTCATCTTTGCAAAAGAGGGACTTGGCTATCTGGACTGAGTCGTACGTTACCCCTTCAACCGCGTCATCTGGTAATATTGCATATAAACAAATTTCATAGATATGGTGGACATTACGGGCCGACTTTCGCTGCGTTAGTTGAATTTTCATTTCAGCCATTGTTTGCCTGGCTTATTCTGCCTTTATAGTCATTTCCTGGCGCAAAATACTGCAATCGCTGCCGGTCAAGTTTCTGGCCTTCCTCTCAATCTCAAGGTTCTCGGTGTAGGGGACGGTCTCACGGTACGGGACGGAATTTCTCGCGTACAACGAAAATTACTCAATTCTCCATAATGATCTTAGGATCCACTTGTCCAATATCCGGGATATCTAGCCTACGCAGCAAGCAACCCATACCACCCCCTTGTATCCACAACGACAGTCAGCCGTGCCACTACTGCCTGGACACAATCCGGTGGTTGCCGTGATTTGGTCAGTCTTTACTCTACAATTCATCCCTCATATCTAGAACCACTATTTTGGCAGATCACCCAATGCAATAATGGCGGTTCCAACAGTGTATGCTCTAGAGCACAAAGCTTGTGCAACAACAATATTTTATCTCCCCTTGCTGGAAACTTTGACGTTAGCCTGATTTTCGCTATGATTCACCGCTCTCGACGTTCTGATATCATGATATAGGTATACTATGTACTTGCGACCAACCCTGATCCCTACCCACCTTCCTTCACGACCTGGTTGAACTCGGTGGCTTCAAAGATCGGAGGTGAGGTGAGGTATACGACAAGTAGTAACACAGTATACAGCAACTTTGCCGCTACTGGTGCGTTCGTCAACTTAATCGTCTGATGAGTCGGCAAATTGATGAGTGCATCCGAAGGTGATTGGATGAGGAACTCGAGACCTGACTTGGAGACAGTCATCAATGCTGGCGTTCGGACAATCGTCTACGATGGTGATGCCGTGAGTTTAAAATTTTCAAACCAATATTGTTACTCACAATCAATCCCCAGGATTATATCTTGAACTTCAATGGCGTTGAAGCCATGGTGGATGCCCTCAACACAAAATTCACTTCCCTCTACAAACAGCAGGCCTTCCAGCCTTACACTGTCGCAGGCAAGACGACAGGTCAATTCAAGAACGCTGGAACGTTCTCATATCTTCGTATCTATGGCGCTGGTCATGAGGTGCCCGCTTATAAGTTTGGAGGATTGGCAGCGGGGCAGGCTGCTTTGCAATTCTTCAACCAGATCATGAGCAACTCGAGTTTGTCCTCGACGTGAGGTTGTTGGCGCGTAGGTAAAATAGAATGGTTGTATATATATAGACATTATGGGATAAGCCTCTTGTGATTCACCAAGTTCCGAATGAATTATGTTTATCAAACTTTCACTGTACGATTTCATGAATCCTCGCAAAGGAGCATATGCCTTACGGTTCCTTGTTCCCTTGTGGGGCCAGGCGTGAAAAAATTTAGTGTCAAGTTCCCGATACACTCAACCATGAGTGACGTGAGAGATTCTCGCAATTGCTCTAAGCATTCGATGAGTTATGGCTCTTGAATGAAAGCATAGCGCTCAAAGATGAGACTCAACACCTCCGGTGGAAGGTGATTTGTAGCTTTGAAAATCTGTATGAGTCAGAGATTATACGAACACATCTTACTGTTTTTCTGGATCTGTTGCTGAGCCGGACTGCATACCAAGACCTACCAGCGCTCGTTCGAGTTGGTCTACTACTCGGGCGCTAAAGTCAGCTATACAGTACATCGGCGCTTTCCGAAACCTTCCCAGTTGGACGCCACTGCAGTTATCAGCCGAACCAAAATCCTCAAGACCACCTCAAGACAATGGCCTCTCGCCCTACCGTCAACGTTCGCTCCGCCTCCGGAGGTAATGAGACAGCTTATTTTGTTGGTTGAATGCCGTCGCTGAGGATTTGTCTGTGGTTTGACAGAGGCCTCAACTTCGCTCCCCCTTCCAGCGGTTTTGACCGCCCCAATTAGGCTTGATGTCGTTTCACAGGTGCACAGTGAGTAGAGCGTTGATTCGGGAGGATACGTCCTGCGTAAAAGCGCAGAAACGTCTTCTGGATGGGGATCCATGTTCTCATAATGCATTTTGATAGAGAGCATCGCGAAGAACCGAAGACAAGCATACGCTGTGAGCGAGAAGGCTGGTCACCAAACCAGCGCTGAGTCCTGGGGTACTGGTCGTGCTGTCGCTCGTATTCCTCGTGTAGGAGGTGGAGGAACCCACCGTTCCGGCCAGGTAATTCATCATCGCAATTCACTCACTTATTTGTAAACTCAAAGGATTATCAATTATCAAGGCTGCTTTCGGTAACATGTGCCGTGGTGGACGTATGTTCGCACCCACCAAGACCTGGCGCAAGTGGCACGTCAAAGTTAACCAGAACCAACGCCGTTTCGCTGTTGTGTCCGCTCTGGCTGCTTCCGCCCTCCCATCCCTCGTTTTGGCTCGTGGCCACCGTATCGAGCAAATTGAGGAAGTTCCCCTCGTCGTTAGCTCCACTGCCGAATCCTTCAAAAAGACTAAGGAGGCTGTTGCTCTCCTAAAGGCCCTCCACGCCTACGCCGACGTCGTCAAAGTCTCCAACTCTCGCAAACTTCGTGCTGGCAAAGGCAAGCTGCGCAATCGCCGCCACAGACAGCGCCGTGGACCCCTCGTTGTGTATAACGAAGATAATGGAATCGTTAAGGCATTCCGCAACTTGCCTGGTGTCGAGTTGGTGAACGTAAGGAGATTGAACCTCCTTCAGCTTGCTCCTGGTGGTCACCTTGGCCGTTTCGTCATCTGGACTGAGGGTGCTTTCTCTCTCCTTGACGAGGTCTTTGGTACCTTTGACAAGGCTTCTGTCTATAAGAAGGACTACTAGTACGTCGATTGTATCCTTTTCTTGATCATACCTTTCGTCTGACAACATCCGTCCAGCCTGCCTTCTGCCAAAATCTCCAACCCTGATGTCACTCGCCTCATTAACAGTGATGAAATCCAGTCCGTTGTTCGTCCCGCTGGACAAAAGGTTCAAAAGCGCCCTTGGACCCAGAAGAAGAACCCTCTCGTCAACAAGGCTGTTCTTTTCCGTCTCAACCCCTACGCGAAGACTCTGCGCCGGCACGAACTTCGTGAGTTCCCTCTCTCTTTCTTTTGCTGCCTTGTTGAGGTTTAACTGACCATGGTGTATGTATTCAGTCAAGCAGGAGCGTTTGAAGAAGAAGGGTGGCAAGAAGGTCAAGAAGGTTTCAGCTGCTGGCGAGACTTTCTTGAAGACGCTCCATGCTCCTTAATTCCGCCTAACATCCAATTATATATGACAGTGCTAAGAGAGAGTTGTTATGCATTACTTGTCTTGTTAAGCAATCCATGCCCTACACTTATGCCGATAGTCTTCGTAAACCCATGGTAGAAAGCACCAAACGTTTAGTCCACGTTTGATCAGCAATAGGAGTGGCCTGTCTTCCGCTGCTCGCTCTACGGCATGAATTTTGCATGATATAGACATACTAACCCAATATTGTAGAGAACGACCAATGCTCACAATCAGCCGCCTGATGTATTTCATGTAACAGCTTGGTGAGATTCCAATTTCGTTGGCCAAAGACCTAAAAAAACCATTGCTCGGGTGAAGCTTATGAAGACTTGGTCTATTGTCGCACTGGGTACATAGTACAAAGAGAAAAGATGGCTTTGGCTATGCAAGCGACTTGCAGGGATGTAGGGCCCAATCACATCGATACCTTGATGTCTTCGGGGAAAGGAGCTTCGGACCGATGCTCATTCTTGACTCTCATAACAAACCCGCAATTTGGAGAGGAATGGTTAGACTAATCATCTAGTCTAACCATTCATCGCTCTCGGGTTGTCTGCTGGTCGGTCTAGGGCAATATCCTATTTGAACAGGGCAGTCATTTGGAGCAGAATCTGATTGCAGGATACATAAGGTCAACGCTAGTGTTCCCTAACAACACGTCCGCAACCGTGATCCTATCTATCCTGAGGAACTTTACCAGGGACTTGCGAAATAAAATACGTCGACCGACTAGGTTGGAATCGCTATAATTTGTGAGTGCATGGACCCAGGAACCCGAATGACTTCTTTGATCTCCCACCCAGCACCTTTAGTGAGTTCGATGAAGGCGCCTAGGGTTCGCTCTTCCCCATTCAAGCCGGTAAGCATCTATCAACATGTCAATAACATCAATCACAAGTTCCGAAGCGTGAGGAGGTAGTGGACCTACTTGAAGATCACCGAGATAGACAATGGAATTTGCTTTACCAAGGTTAGCCAGTAGAGGCGCTGGAGCTTCAAGTTGTTCGGCCCCTGGAATATCACAACCCATTTCCTTAGTACGGTCATCTGAGCATGCATATGGGACTATCTGAGGGAGACAAGATGAGCCACCCGAAGTGAGTTTCTCTTAGCTGTAGTTTACCTGTTCGATGAGAATGAGTTTGGTGCTTGGTCGAGCCGCGGCACGTAGATGAGACAAAATCTTCGTCGCTTCGCCTTTCCCGTAGTCGTGGACAATCATGCGGCATATGAAGACGGAGGCGTCATGAACTGGCTGAGGGCTAAAGAAGTTATGGGCTGGAGGTGTTGATACATATCGTCAGTCGTGAGTGGTCAGCGGTAATGATGTGCTTTCGCGTCACTTGCCTTGCAACTTCACAAAGCCGTCGGATATTGCGGAAGCAAAGTTATCATTCCAGTACTAGCCCGCGAAGGAATTCAGTCGACGACCACGAGGAATCAATCAATGATGCAGACCTTTTTCGCCTGCTCGATGACAGCCGGGCGGTCTTGGATGATATACTTTAGGTGGTGATATTCCCGTGCAATCTTGATTGTGTTGTGCCCCATTCCTCCCCCAACGTCAACAATGATCGAACCGGCAAGGAGGTCTCCCCATTTGTAACCTGGAATACAGCAGTAGTGAATAAAGTGATACGCCTAAGTACTGCGAACAAAAAACCTTGTAGTATGGCACCAGGCGGATCGGCTTTCAAAGCTCCAGCTACACCCGCTGTGAAGCGTTCGAAACGATGCTCGTTTCCAGGCTCTTCGAGCCATTCCCACATTGATTTAGAGCTCTTCAGTGCGACCTTCGCAAAAGATAAGAGACCACGAATGAATAAATGACTACCCGCTTACCATCATAGGGGAATGCTCAGGGGAGTCCGAGGATCCAAAATTAGGGTCAAGAAGTACTTCAGTCATAAACGCGGAACCCTTGAACATTTCATCCGCACTAAAATAGTTAGATCAGAACAAACATAAAGGAGATGCAAATGTCTGATACCAATGTTCAATAAGGCCGCCAAAGCCCGGAGAACCGGCGTACTTTTTGGTTGGACTGTTTACCGTGAGCTACGGAAATACAGCAAATGGGAATCCTTACTCGGCTTTGATGTTGTCGACATCTTTCCCGCTGTCCAGTATGGACGACAACCGGTTATTAGCAAATACGTCAGGTGATACCTCACGGAAGACGTGATGCGTTGAAAGAAGACGCAATAGACGTGCTATACCAAGTTGAATGAGATCCTCCTCAAGCATTGAATAAACCTACCCATTTTGGCGGGGTCAACACCGTTATGCCTTGAAATCTCTTTTGCATGCATGCCTCGTGGATGATCTCTTAGAATTTCGACGGTGTTGCTTTCTAAAGCCACTCGTAGGGCTGAGGAAACATGAAACTAACGAGATATCAGCGCTCGGTAATGTTGAATGGTTGCGGAACGCACCCCGCAAACGACATCGTACAGAGTTAGGCCAGGCAACTTGACAGTAGCCCCCAGTTGCGCACAAGCGGCAACTATCAATTTAGAGGCTTCAATGAGGTCAGACGACATAGCCAGATGCTCAGCAGGAGAGCCTGGAACATATGATTGATCAAGAGAAGGATATTCGAGCCCAGCTTTGTCGAAGGCGTCATCAATCCGAGATACAGATTGTGATATGATATATGCTAGTTGGCAAAGAGGTGAGGAGTGCGAAGGCATTGGTCATGAAACTGAGCAATGGCTTGTTGAGAGAGGCAATGCGAGTACTTATGTGCTGTATAGCCATCTATGTCCAGTAGGCATAGTGGAACGAAAGCCCTAATCTGGGTGGCATTTCATGGACGACAAACGGATGACAATGTGACGAAGGCTTGGGTGAGGAACGCAGGTGCACTTAACAGTTATGTCGGTCCGTTCGTCCACATCGATTGGCGCCTATGATTGACTGATGGCATCCTTTGCCATTTACATGTACCTGGGACCGGGGCTTGGTATAGGCATATTCAGATATGATCGGTCGATCGCTAGCATGCACTGCTCATGAACGAGGAGTTATGAATATCTAGTCCACCTATCATGACAGAGGTCCCCATTCCGAGAAGCTTTGTCACGGTCGTTTCTTAGCTTCGATATGGCTAGCATCCTAGACGTCTTACGGAAGAAGAATGAGACATGAGGAGGTCAAGCTTTGAGTGGATCTACTTACAAGCGGCGACTGTAGGCGACTGCGTTGATCAGTAATTGACTAGTTGCACAACAGAATCAGCACATGACACAGGCGAGTCACGGTCGAATGACATACGAAGCTAGGCCAATGCGGCGCTCTCAGCACGCTAACACAATAGACACTTAGTACTGATCCTTTACCACTGATTGAAATCAAGGGGGATGTTAAGTGAGTACCATACTAGAAGAGGGATTAGGTCTGTCAACAATATATCCGTTGGACGGTATCCGGGTGCGGTGACATCCAAGTTTTATAAGAGGGTTGATCATGCATGCATGAGTAAATTTTGAACGTCTACACATCAGGCGTTCGGCAAGCAAGCTAAGTTTCAACCTGCGTAGCGGCAAAACATTTCCGTTTGAGATGTCAGGATGTATGGGTCAGAGCACTCAACAAATATACAGCGTTGAAACACGGCGATTCATTCAAAATTCCAATAAAAGCCTACTCGAAATACCAAATAAAGTTTTAAGACAACGCTTGGATGACCGCGGTGTATGCGGGCTTGGGTTGATAATTGCCATCGAACAAGAGAGGGTTGCTGCTTGCTCTCCAAGAGTTCTGGTTGAAGTGCACCAGTCAGAAACAGTTGGTCCGCACAGTTGAGTAATTGCTACTTACAACATCACTTACGCCCCAGCTGGTGATCGAAACGCAGGCGGGTGTGTTAAGGCAGGCTCTCACGACGGTGGTGTAGTCGTTGGCCGAGGCGTTCACGATATCGAGCTCGGTGATAGCAACCTCTGTGCCGGCCGCGGCAAGAGCAGTAAGAGCCGCCTGGGCACCACTTGAGCCACCAGCCTACAGGGATAGAAGATGAGTTTGGAACACAGGATGGACAAGGGATAAACCAACCGAAAGATGCATTTGGGTACCAATACCATCAATCAACTGGCCGTTAGCGTTCACGCGCCTTACCAAGGCAACCAACCCTTATTCATTTAAAGATGTTAATCTAGAGAATAGTGGATCACGATAGAACAACGCATACCTGCAACTTTTGCATTATTGGAGTCCAAGTTGTAGTCGTTAATATATAATCTAGCAGTCTCGGTCAGTGTTGCAGATATGGGAATTCAGAGAACACTCACTTGGCCGAGGGATCAGCGGACCTTGCAGCCTGGAAAGCGATGGTAACGAATGACTGGATAACGAGTTGAGACAAGGTGGAATTCAGATGAGGATGGACGCACTTCGCCGAGAACGTTAGAGAATACACTGCTACGTAGAGAGCCATCTTCGTTGAATATTTCACTATGAGAATATCAGGAGTGAGCTCAAGAAAAGATGCTCGTCTGGCTTACTTGACGACGTCCCACTGTTAACTCATAGTAGAAAGTCACTGAAGTCAGTTCAGAGCAAGGGAGATACAGATCAGTACTGACGGCTGAGAAATTCAATCAGTACTTTGCAAGAGACTTTAAGCGCAGAGGATCTTACCATAGAGTTTACCCTTGTAGCGGCCAGCTACATTAGCAATGTGGTTTTGAATGACGGATGTCTGAGTAGGTAGGAAGTCAGTACAAAGAATCGGTGACAGTGAGTAGTAGTCACTAGAGTTGTCCTGTCACTGATTTGCGAGACCCACGAAGGGAGTTGAGAGTGCCAGACTGGCCAGACGAGGTTAGTTATGATGAGGACGTGAACAGAAATCCAACTTACCAAGGGTGTGCCCACGAATTTGCTTGCCATTGGCGACGGCCCAGTTCACGAGCGTGTCGGCATTCGAGAATGAGAACGAGTTTCGGGACGCTAGATATGGATTATATCGCCGCTATTAAGGTTGAGTGAATTAACCTACGTTCCGTAGCATCCCACTATAATGGAATGTTATTATCGTACCCATACAGATGTAGTAGCACAGACCTTCATTGAATTTTCTGGGGTCACTTGGCCAAACTCTCTCTGAAGAACGGCAGCGTTGGCTATTCAAATGGGTAGATCAGTGCACTGGTGTAGAGGTCATGCAAGGAGTAGCCGCTAACCTGCAATGTTCAGCGTATTCGGATCAGCAGCAGAGCCCCAGAATTTCTTTCCTTTCGCCTTGAATTTCGCATCAAGAGCACCAGAGGTTGTCGGAGGGTTAGTGTTAGTGGGTGGTGAACTGGTGGTAGCACTCGTTGGAGCCTGTGAGCTCGGCAGGCATCTACAAGGACGTCAGCCCCATTCTAAGCAACAAATAGAGCCACTGACTGTGAATACCAATCATTTTGCTTAACGCAGGTCGAACCAGCATCGCCTTAAATTACAAATATTAGATACGTAGTGTTTATTGTTAAGCCACGTACACGTTGTCTAGTCAAAAGGAACAATAAGTCGACGTAGAAATAGAAAGTAGAATGCTCTTACCCCACCGGTCCAACCAATGCCACCGCCTATGCGCATTGACAATGAGGACCTGCGATGGAATGATAGCCAAGCTCATTGACTTACATTGGCCCCAAACTGGAACGGAAGCAACACGTCCGACAACGATAACAAGAGTTACGACTGAAAGTAGCTTGAACATTTCTGGTTGCTCTGCTGGGGTTTTGCTGGCGATACCTCAGCGACTTTTAAACCCAAGGAATTCGGTGACGAAAGTGTAAATTCTCCTGAGGAATGTATTGCAACATCAATCGGCGAATAGCTAAGGTGAGTCATGGGTCACCCCGTCCAAGGATTTTTGGCAGAAAAGACTCGAAAATGTACGTGTAACGGTGCAACCTCGCTCAAGCGGTCGACTAGTGCAGAAAAGGCGGAGAAGGAGTGAAGCTTGAAGATGTTAGTGGATTTGATTGCGGAATAACTCCCGGTGATCAATGTGTCGAGTCGGATTTACTAGTCAGCACATGGTCAGGGCTCCCATCAATGGCAAAGTAGGAGGGCAGCAATCTAGCTTGTCTCCCAAGACTTGAGAAGTCTAAATTATTAGTGGTGTTGGGGGATATGACAAGAGTAACGATATCAGAGTTGGAATACGGTCCCGAGGTTCTGGACAACGACAAGCCTTGAGTGCTGGTCTTGCCTTGGATTGAGAGTAATTTGTCCAGTATGTCACATGGATACTGACCACACCTTGCCAAGAACATAAGCATAGAAGAACCCCACCGGATGATTATATTAGCCAAAATACGAAAGAAACGATGAACGTAGTCCCTTAAGCAGCACCCGTAGCAATCCGAGAAAGATCCTTGCTTGTTATGCGGTGGAGGGCTGACTAGTGGATCAAGTTCGAACTGAATTGTGATGGACATCATGGACAATCACATACAGGGCCTCCGCTAGCCTAGCGAGGAGCCTGTCGCTCAAATCTCATATCCAACATCACGTGGTTAATATTTAGGGCAGGTGACTGTAAGGATTGGATGGAGTATGAGATCTATGAGAACTGATCGCGAGAACCAGCCTTTAAGCTTTAAGCTTTGTTAATTATGGCCTATGTGAAACTCTTCAAATGCGACTCTCAAGGGAGGAAATGGAAACGGAGATTGACCACCTCAAGGAGTCAATATCGATAACTGCAAGCGTAGAAGTTGTAGTCAACTACCTATTTTACGACACAAATAGGTCTTAGTGGTATCCTTGAAAGCGAAATATGTCAGAGCCCTCGCAAAAAGCGTATACGGAGGTGATTGTCGTTCGATCATTTGGTCTATGACGCGATCACGGAGTTGACACGGGTATCAGCTTGGAAAACACTGCAATGGGTCCCCTCACCGTCGTACGTAGTCAGAACAAAAGTAGATCCATACAAGAATGTAGGATGCTGTCTAGTCTAGGGAGCCGCATTAGCTCGGAGTCGTCTCTTCGCTCTACGTCGAGGCCCTATCCAGCGAATCACAAATATCAAGGGCATGTTTAATATACAGACACCCCCAAACAGGACGTATGTCCACCCTGGAGTTAGTGCTCTCAGGATAATATCGACCACTGCGACATGGCCGGCACTAAGTGAACAACGGATAAGATTATTCTAGTGTTAACTAACAGTCAGAGGCGAAGCACCGTCGTTAGGATTACCATTAGAGACTCACACATGCGGTCACCGACGAACTCTGTTTGGGGACTAGATCAATCATGAGTGTTTGCGTGGTGTTCATCACGGCAATTCCGAAATAACCAACTAAGCGAGTGATTTCAATCGAGAATTCAAAGCGAGGAGCGGTACTTACTAGCAATTTGCAGTATTAGCGGCCCGGCAAGTGTTACCCTTCGTTGCAGACACCAGCCATAGCCAATCACGCATGCAGCGTATACAACGAGAAAATATGGCACAGTACGCAAACGCGCGCGTTCTATGGGGAAGTTCTCATCCTTCGTAACCTCTACGATGATGTTCGTATTGTTTGTTCCCCTCTCCGCGTTATGACCCCCCTCAGGGTCCCTGCCTTCCTCTTCCGCCCGCTGGATCATTGCTTTCTTTATCAGCTCCTTCTTGATTGCTTGATAATCTTTGTCAAGCCATTTGCCCGTAGTCACTGTCCCGATTGCAGCGCCACCCCCAATGGCGAGGAAACAGAGTCCGATCCGGGTTTGATCTAGGAAAGGGTAGGTCTCCGTGAAGAGTGTAGAAAGAGAGGCAGCGACGCCATAAAAGACGGCACAGACGATTCCGTTGAATATGAGAAGAGTCTGAAACAGATCCATTCAGTAAAGGATACGCCAGCAAAGTATAAAACACTAACCACAACATCGGGATAGGTCAAAATACGGAGCGGATTACGGAATCTGAAAGTGACGCGCACTTCTGAAGACGGATGCGATGCCTTTGAAGATCCCAGCACAGGCACAAGCGGTCGGTATAGCTTCGGGGGTGTAATACTCCCATTTCCAACGATGGCTCGAAGCGTTTCTGGGAATGAGCTAAAGGTGATATACCAACGTCAATTAGCGCGTCAACATTCTTTACACAATTAAGGCGTGCGTGCGTACAGTAGAAGGAAGATGAAGCACATTGCCGAAGCTATACAAAGGAACCAGAATATGGATCTTCCGAGATAGGTAGTCAATATATTCAATCACTAAAGTAGTATATCGATCGCATACCTCCATCCCAGCCCATCTGAAGGAGCCCCACCAATAACCGGTCCTATAGCAGGCCCAATCTACATTCAATAGAGAATTAATTGCGTTACAGCCGCCAAAGGAGATATAATACAGACCAAAGGCCCAAGACTGGAAGCCACCGCGTTCAGATGGTAAAGCAATATCGCCTATGACTCCTGCGCCTAAACGCAAATAAATATATGAGTCGCGTGGGTTAATCGGGTTGAGTTTGATGACAACTCACCTAATACAACCGTACTTGCAGATCCAGCAGCCTGGATGCATCGCAAGAACAATAGGAGCCAATACTCTGACGTAGGTACCAAGGCAAGGCCAACATATGACCCGCAGAGCACAAGAAGGCATGCAAGGAAAATGGGACGCCTTCCCCAGCTATCTGCAAGCGTTCCCCAGAGCATCGGGGCTACAAAACATTGTGAGACTTCTAGAGTATGAGAAACCCTTTCAACTAACATGGTGCCACTCGGATAGCTCCCCGGTAGGCCACGACGGAGTACAGTAGAGCACATACGTACAAACACCCTGAAGGACCATATGAACCGTAACCGTTAGATTGATGAGTTCTGTAGATTTCTTGAAAGCATCGGCAATAACGGGGATTGCAGGAAAGTAGATGTTCGCCGTCAAAGGGCTATGTGCGAAAAGACACAATCAACAACGACTTTGAAACATTCTTGAACTCTAGAGACATACCTGAACAGCCCGGCGATAGAAATTGTTCCAACCAGAAACCATTTCTCGCACTATAAGGGACGTGTTCTGGTTCTGAACTTTTAACTTTTTCGCATCGTTGGTTCGTCTCGACGGGTTCTCCTTCAGGCGCAGTCTTCATTGACATGGCCGACTGTGAGGCTATCTTCTAAGAACTCATGGGAATTGTTCGAGAGATGATGCAGGTGACTTAGAGAACCGTTACGCTCACCATTAGGGTGTTTCACGTTAGCGTTTTTCGTTTGTTTTTACCTTGTTTTCAAGTTTATTTTTGAGTGGTATTTTGGCGCCGGAAAAGTCCGAGTCCAAAAAATGAGATCTTGTTTTTGGCAAATGTGAAAGGAGCGTAAAGGCTCCTTTTGCATCGTTTTCAGCTTGTTTTCAGCCTGTTTTTGGCACTGCCATTTATGGCTATCACATTATTACATAATAGACTGAAAATTCTCCTATTGCCAAAGGAGAGCCCCTCACCGCCTGCAATGGCGAGAAAATCCAACCAAAAGGCCCATCCGCCTAATACGGCACCCACAGACACTGCCGAGCAACCGAAAAAGCAACGCGCAAAGCCTTTGAAGTGGAATGACAATCCTGAATGGACACGCCGTGCTATTATCTTCCTCATCGCCAATCCTTCTTTCAGGATCAAGCTTTTCAGTGACTCGACATCGCAGGCAAAGAAGGAGCAACGGCGAAAGGTCATGAATCATGACGGAAAAGGAATTCTCTACTGTGAACTTGCAGGAGGTATCTTCAAGGACATCGAGGATGCTACTCTTCGTGCTGAGTATGAGGCTGACCCTCAACGCTTCGGCCAGTCCACAAACCAGCAATTTCAACGGTAGGATTTTTTTTTACCATTCTTATTTGCCTCTAACGGCTTTTTGAAGCCTTAAAACGACATACCGAGACTACTGTCGTCAATTGCTCGACACTGGGGGCGGGGTCAAGCCAGATGATGAGCAGGCGAATATCATAGGTATGTGATCACATACTTCTAGGTGATACTATAACTAAAGCTCAGTAGAGAAAATACGCAATGAATGGGAGTTTTGGGACGATTTACATGCATTCTGGAGGGAACTACCAAACTATAACCCTATTGCCGTCACCACCTCTTGTCCAGGTCAGGATTTTGCGGGCACAGCTGCAGTATTGTTCAAGTCTGATAAGGGAGGGGTATCTGATACAAGCGAGGATGAAACTCGGAGCAACATTGATGGGTTTGATGATGCTGATGAAGATGCCATACGTGGTACGTCTAGCCAAGACGGTATCACCAGCCTTAGTGAGCCTGAGGAATCCAATTTTGTAAGTACTTCAGATGCTGATATAGTCATTTGAAGGTCTCACATCTGTAAGGGAATATCTGCTACCCCCAAGCGATCTCCTCGACTTGCCGAAAAACAGGCCAACTCTGCAGCAAATTTACGAGCGCAATCCACTCGAGCTACCGATTCTCCAACACCACGTTCCCGCCTTGGATCACTAACACCTGGTATCTCAACACGTAGCTCTACGCCATCAGTTACAAAGGGACAGGCTGACTCTGTGAGGTCAAAATCTCGTGCAAAGAAACGGGCCAGTACTGGATTAGACACGCTCGATGAAATTCATGCACTCGAGGTTAAGGAAGCCGCTCAGCGTCGTGATGACAAGAATAAAATTCGCCTCAAGGAACTTGAACTCGCTACGCAACGACATGAGTTGGAACAAAAGAAGCATGATGCAAAGGTTCGTAAAATGGAGTTGGAGGCAAAAAGGCAGGAGCAGCAAATGGAATTACTTCGCATGGTGCTCTCACAGGCTGGTCCCTCACATAATTCACCAGCACCATCCCTGAGACCATTTCCTTTGGGTCTGGGTGATTCGAACAGCGACACTTCTGCCAGTCTGATTGATGGTTGGGCTAGTGGAGTTATCAACAGGAACATGCTTGGTGGCCAGTTCGAAGATCAGATAAATAGTTTTGGTGTTGAGTAAACTAGTTACATGCCGGTAATACCACTTGCAAATAAACTCTCCTTAACCTTTCGCCGCTTCCGTTGACCAATGGACTCACGCCGGATCTGAGAGGCTACACCTTCACTGTCTGATGAGCTAGCCGAGTCATCTGAAAGGCCATCGAGGATCAGTTCTTCTTCCCAATCAGAGTCTTCGCTACCAGTCTCGATGTCATGAATCAGAGTGTGGATCACAATACATGTGCGAATCCATTCGAGGGCTAAACGGTGGTCACGTTCATCTTTGATCTGCTGGCGAAGACCTTTCAATGACTGGAATCGACCTTTGAGGTAGCCTACTGCATGTTCTGATTTAATACGAACCTGGTCAAGGTTAAATCACATCCTAACAAAGCTAGAATATGTTGAATACACTTACGTGTGAGACCCAGTAGTTGAATACCTTATTTTCTGGAATATTTGATGCAGGCTTCTTGTACGGCGTCACACACCACGCCTCTATGGGATAAGCTGAGTCTGCCCAAATCCACTCACCCCGACCAATAAGCTGTTGACGTTCTCTCATAGTTCGCGAGTCCATAAAGACTGTTGAGTCATGGGCACTACCACAGTGTCCAATGACATAATCTACAATGCGGAGATTAGGAAGGGTGATTAACTGGATAAAGCATGTTTATGTATCATATCTGGGCTGCTTGGATAACTAACACACCTGAACGTTCAGCGAGTAGTTTGATTTGCGATCGAAATAAGCTTCTCCATGAAAACCCGGCTTGTCGGCCAGTGGGATCAGTGTTCCGTCTACAAATAACCATCCATCGCGCCATGCAACACAGCTAGCAGCCTCCACCCACTCCTTTGCAGCCTCCTTCTCTGCAGCACTAGGCCAGTGGATAACAGAGTCGTGAAGTGAAAGGAAAGCCGTCATGATCCGCCGAGTTGAGTTAACAACTGTACCAGCCGAAACTCCAGCCCATTGCGCAACGGCTTCGACAGATGCACTGTTGCCAAAATGCCCAAATCGGTAGAGCGCAATGGCAAGCTGCTCGTCTACAGGAATCTGCTCCTGCGGGCCTGTGCTGATAAAAATGGGATGGCCAGCAATCTGCTCAAGCAAACAGTCGAAGGTCTCAGGATTGGCTCTAAGGTTTTGACGGAAGCGTTTATGATCGTCCTCTTTGTACAGGACCAGGATGAGATAGAGTTGCGAGAGCTTGTGTACTTTGTTAGGAAAGAGGATCCGCGTCTCTGTAAGATATCGGATGTGATTTCGAACAGCAGCTAGCTTGGCGAGATATAAGCTTTCATCTGCTTCAGAGGATGTGATCGAGGCAGTGTGATCAGATGCAAGATCCATGGAATGATTTGTAGAGTCATCTGAAGAGAGTGAAGAGACTGAAGATATCGAAGACAGTGAAGACAGTGAGCTGAGATCACTGTTATCATCGTGTGTGGGAGATGATGGAATGTGAGGCTCAGCGTGGGAGACTGCATCTTGATCGCGAGCTTCTCGTTCACGGCGGCGGAGCTTGAGAAGACGGGCAGCATACTTAAAGGCACCACGAAGCCATTTTTTACGAACGGGCACGGCGGGCATCTGGCGGGAACAGAGGAAAGCGGGAGGGCGGGATTACTAAATCGGGGTACTCTTAGATTATGTAAATTAATCCCCTACACTCTCGACAAAACTCAACTCTTGACTGAACTAGCTTGGGGGGTTTCACGCTAGGACTGTTTTCAGCTCATTTTTGAGCCCGTTTTCCATTCTCATTTTCTGAAAAATAGCCTCAAAAACAGCCTTGAAAATAGCCGAAAAACAGCAACGTGAAACACCCTATTGAGTGTTCCAGGGCGCTAACGTAGGCGCTTGACCAAAGTAGCGGCTTAGTAAATGGCTTGAACTGTGCTTGGAACTGTGCTCTCATGATGCATGATGTATGACCATCAATCACTCTCCATTAACTTTCAGCAAAGAGAGGCCACTATGTGCCCTACATATCCCCCTACAATATTGGGCTCTAACATGGTTGATGCTATGGAGTCTTTCTCGTTCAGCCTAGCTCGCCGCAAGGCTCGCCGTCGACTAATATCGTTTCATAGAAAGTGGAGAGTGCTCAAGCCTCATATGGAAAACGAATGCGCATGCGAAACGCCTATCTTCCATAAAGCATCTTCCATATTCCATAAAGGCTAGCGATCCCACCATGATAGCAGACGTCCGTTAGGAGGACGAAGCTGCGCATTCACTAGGATACAAACGTTCCCATAATCGAAGAAGTATTCCCTGTGCCTTACTTAGCTTCAGTCCATAGTCGAATGCGGATGAAGCCGTCGTGAGTGGAAGTCCATGGGTAACGAGACTGGAAGCATGCTGAGTTGGGACACGCGGCGCAGCAAGGCAACCATTATATAAATATGGCAAGCTTTCGCGTCTTGAATCGACACAACTGAAAACAATTTAGTAGGTCCTTGTACTCCCTTTGTCATTGTGGCGATATAAGATGATGTGATAGGTATCGAATATGGATATATGGATGCTCAAAATAAGGGGAAATATCCTCGCAGTTGCTCCGTGGATACACCACATTTTGATAATATTCTGCTGCGGAAGTCAAATGCTGAAACGCAGTTGAACTCTGGACGTTGAACGAGGCTTGCGTTACGTGTTACCGTCATCTCTATAGGGATGGTCCGTATTATTCCCTATCTTGTCGTCTGAGCTCCAAGACTTCTTTGCTTTCTAAGGCTCTAAATAGCCTTTGCGGCCGAATATCGGCTTCCAGTCGAGTCTATAGGGTAGGGTTGCAGCTTGGTACCCGAATGCGAGAACAAAGTTTCCTACACGCTCCGGAAACCAGATCTCAGTACTGATTGAGGGTGTTGGGCGGGAGCGCCTGCTGGCCAACGTAGAATTGGGAGAGCATACTTCCTTTTCACATTTAGCTCTGCAACGTGCTCTGTGTTTTAAAGGGACAACTTACTTGTCTCGATGGGAAGCATCTCGCACACCCCCCTTTTGCCTTCTCGCCAGAAATCGTAGTCTCCCCAATGCTGATGACAGAGCGAAGTCCTGCTTCAAAACACAAGGAATATTACCTGAAAGATGGTGATTTGTTTATCCTGGTACGGTCCATCATTATCTCTAATATTGCTCGTCGAACGATCCGGATATTGGTTGTACCAGGTGGAAAATACTCTCTTTCGAATCCATAAACATTTTCTCCTCAGCTCGCCGTATTTCCTTGAACGCGTTGGCAAGGGCGGCGTAGGACTGACTAAGCAAAATCCCTTGATGGTCGACCACATTACGGCTATTTCTTTCAGTCGTTTGGTATGGGTATTCTACGATGAGTACGTCAATGCATGGATTTTAAGTATACGTAGGAAATACTAATTATACGAATAGGACATTTGAGAGAAATGCCACAGGAGAAAAATGGTTCGATATCTTCCTTCTTGCGGAGAAGTTGGAGATGAAGTGGGTTCAAAAACTGGCTGTCACTAAGCTAAATGCGTCGTCATTGGAAACCGACCCCATAGCGAAGATATCCGTGCAAGAACGCTGCGGCATGCCTAGGGCATGGGCCAAAGACGCTTACATCCAAGTATGTGAGCGCGCCTGTCCACTAGGTGAAGAAGAGGGTGTTCAGATTGGACCGCGAGCTTGCGTACTCATAGCTTCCTTACGCGAAGAAGTCGCTAGACGTGGGAGTTGTGGTCAGCATGAATACATCGAAGAAAGAGCGGAAACTTTATTGGACGCCGAAATGCTAGGAAAGTCAGAGCCCTCCAAGTCGGCTCTGCCTAGTGATTATGAGATTGATATAGACGGAGGCAACGTCGATATACTTGTAAGTCGTTCTCATCAGTTCTCCGACGCATCACTAATAAATTAGTAGGTAGACGACAAGCTGTTCCGTGTTCATCGATATTTTCTTTCACTGCATTCACCTGTTATTCGTGAACTGTTATCCAGTACGACGCCAGGGGCGGACAAGCAGTGTGAGTGTGACTCTGATGATCTGTCAGCTGGGATCATATCGCTGCCGAATATCAGCAGTGCAGAATTTTCTTGGATCTTGTGGATGTTCTACGACGAGTGAGCTCTTTGCACTATCAGTTGATTTCGGATTATGATATTCCTTTGATGTAGGACCTTCACCTTGAAGGCTCCTCCATCACAGTGGAGTGCCATCCGAGCTATCGCCGATCGATATAAAATGCTTCAGGTTAGCGTTTATGCTATTAAGCAGATGGGCGGTCAATTGGACCTCGTTGAACGGGTTTTATCCATTGAGCGGTATGGGATCAACGACGAATGGGCAACAGATACCTGGAACAAAATTTATGAGCGTCAGAACCCGATCACCCAGGAGGAGGGAGAAAGGTTGGGACCAAGTCTTTGGGCGGCAATTACAAAGAATAGGGAAGAATTCTTACGCAGAAGATTGGTGAGCCTCGTTACAGATGTCCACTCCTCAACGTGATAGCTGACGGGAGCGAGCAACAGACTCCCGCCTCCTCAAAATCATCCAGCCTGTCGAATCTACAACCCTCGCCCCCGACGGCTGCCAGCAAGAAAAATCGTCGCGTTTAGGTTCGCCCGTTGCATTAGTGGTGGGCGACCTTTTAGATTGATCATGCAGCTATCGCTCTTCCGCTCCAAGATAATAGTGCTCCTTTCCGTCTTGTCCAAGTGTACTATCTACGCAATACATAGATCAAAGAATGGCAATAACCGCTGAACATGGAATACTAAGCACATTAGCTCGAGAGGTCTCCATATCCGTACCTTAAAGGTGCGCTCGCCGCTCGGCCTGAAGTTGGGAGTTTGGTAATCGTCTATGTGGGCTGAAGAGGGACGCGTGGCACTTGGACGAGGTGTTCAATATTTATTAATCATTGTAGACCTGACAGTAGGCTTGCGCTCTGTGAACCCCAAACACATTCAACCCCAGGCTGATTGTAATGGTTTCCGCAACCAGTAAGATGCAAGGTAGCCGAGTTGCCGACGCTTTGCTAGCTAGGAGGCAAACGCTCTTTCAGCTAAGAAACGAGGGCAAGTTCCATAATCTCTTGTCTCTTACTATCTATGACCTGTTCGAGGCTGATTGATCCTCGGAGTGCAATCGTATAACCCTACTAGTAATTCCGCTCTCAGAGCAAGACCCGTTCGCGGGATCTGACTTGAGATTCGAGCGATTTCCCCATTTAATGTCATACACTTCAATAGTAGCCTGCCAAGATGGTTAATATATTTCACGACAAAGGGTAGTTCAAGATACTATACCTTTTGTGAATTATACTTATCCTTCTCGCTCTATAAATGTTGGACTAGTCAGTGTGAATATCTATTGGGATCATATTGCCGACTCACAGGTCTGGACAAAGCATTATCGTGATTATCGACGAATAGCACGCTAGTGACGCTTCCCACGGAATTCTCTGGCCCGGGACGAGTGTTCAAGGTCGCCAGCAATGAATTGACGTATAATTTCGAGAGGGCAAAATCCGGGATGAAATAACTAAAATGCATCCAATCGTTACATCTTTTTCTGTGTGGTTCATCACTCACAGTGGTATTTTCTAATGCATATTAGCCATAATCCATGTTGAAATGACGCCCTACTCACAGGAGCTGCTATAAAGAGAACGACATCCACTATCGCAGCTATGGAAGTGAGCATGCCGGTTTCAACAGAAACTAAGTATTTGAATAGTCAGATTGGGAGTAACAGAATGATAAGTAACTTACGTCGGATGATTCTGTTCACAACATCATCGGTAGCTCTGATACCACTTCTCCGACGGTACTGGAAAGGTGAGCTATTGTCAAATCTCGCTAAAACGTCGTAACTTCATAGTGCGTACCAAGGTGTATACAAGGCTGACAGTAATAATAACATCCGCCACAGCAGACGAAGCTAGCCATGTAATCACAGGACCATCGGAATCGGTAACTGTCGGGGGTAATTTCGTACGTATTACCACCGATCCGCGTGGTGCAAAAGCGGAGGTAAGGACTCCACCAACTGCGGAAGACATAATCAGAAATGCTATATACGATCAAAGTAACCGCAACTGACTGACTGAGCAAAATGCCAGGAAGGAAATGATACCAGTAATTAGCTTAGAGCCGCATATGACTTTGATCCTCCATGCCATGAACAATTGAACAGGAGTGGATATTATTACCTTGTCGAAAGTTAGTAACCACAGGGGTGGATGGAGCGAGCGTACATACAGTCGTTATGCTATCTAAGAACGCGACATCAGCACTGAGCTGAATTCACGTAAATCAATACTCACTGACGAACAGGACTGGAAACAGATAGATCAGTCTCAACGAAGCCCCTGGAATACACAAGCGACTTACTCGTAGGCGTAAGGCTCGACCCAAGTACGAGTATTTTAAATACCATTGCAATATGAAAAGCGGTACTCGCGGTTTCTATCAAGAAATAGTAAAGCATCTGCAAGATGTCATCAGAGGCTACCAAGACATATAACTGATTAGCCTACCATGTAGCGTATCCACGCTCTGTCGCTGTATATGATCATAACAAGCTGTGAATCGCTGAAGTCTTGGTGTCTCTAAAACATACCCTCTATATCCTTGATAATATCTAACCATCTAGAGGAAGGGGGATGAGTTATCCATTGTGGGGACCAAAAAGTACCTACTTGGACGACCAGTCCCTGGTAGTACAATGTTCAGGTGTGAAGTAAATGCCATCGAATACTAGGCGTACCCCATATAGAATAATGTTGAAGCAGAACCCCAAGAACATCGGGCCATAGCTATCATTGTTAACGTGTCAGTATATAATGCAGGAGGTAGACCGAATCTGCTGACCATAATTGAAGATTGGGTTGACTAGCCATGATACGCGTGCGCTGGATCTGTTGCTCTTTCCCTCTTTATAAATCTTCACAGCAGTGCGCATCGAGTGGAGTATAATCAAATAGTTACTGATGTATAGCACATGCTTGATGCATCATATCTGATGGATTTTGTCTAACTCCGTATGAAGCCGCTACATACCACAGTGAGTATCATCGCGACGCAGTACTGCCCAACTCAGGACGGACCTGGACTATAATTAAGGGCGTAGACGGTATCCAAGTCTATCAGTAAACCCATAGTATGCTACATATCGCCACTAAATCAAATGTGAACGGCAAATGTGGGTTGATCAAATATCCATGTACCTTTCCCGCATGACCTGTCCATCATCCGGCGTTCTTGATATGGCGATATAACACCTATGAGCCTGCCATACATGACCACGCTGCGGTAGTATAAAATAAGAAAAGATGCTTGGGTCATACATCATATTACGTACGGTCATTCCCTTAAATGGCATGCAATGTCGTATGTTCAAGCGAACAAGGTGAACGCATCATTAGAAGCCTCAAAAACGAAAAATACTCTCACCTCATTCTACTGTAAGATTATCAATGTACCTGGACAGAATCGGACCAGGTGCCTCTTATCCCCATCAGTATGAACGAAGTCAGAGAGCAATCAGTCATCGAAGTCGTATGCCGGACGATACGTACTCTTCATATGCTCGATGATAGATAAACATCTTGAAAGGGAAGTCAGTGATCCGTGTGGATATCCTTAGATTGCCGACTTGGATGATCAGGACCTGCCAGCGTAATGAGCAAGGTGGGGTTTCAAATGGTCGATAGACACGCTCCATACAGAATGATGTTGAGGCAAAATCCAAAGAACACTGGGCCATGACTATAGCCGATGGCGCGTCAGGATATTTTGCAGTGGTTCATTGAGGGTTTGACTAGCCATGGTATGGATAACTGTTACGAGCGATGCAAAGGTCTCTCTTATTAGCCTTTATATATTCCGCGAAAAAGGGTCGTGTTAGTTATATTTCTGGTTTTTATAGGTACTTTGCAGGCAGGATCCGCTCATCGTTCTACACTCCTACCATGGTGATGGAGTACTGTTAGACTTTAAACGAGAAGCAACGATGTAAAAAATACTTACGGGCGAGTGAACCGTGCCCAAGAACCATAGCGTTGTACCTCGTCATCAAACTCACCCCTACCAAGCTCGCCAGACTAAACATCGCTCGCCGTGCATCACTACCGTCACATTTATCGTATAGCTGCTGTATTTATAGTGTGCCAATTCAATGTCAAGTCTTCTGTCGTTGATGCAGGAATAACGGTAGTAATCAATCAACGGGAAGACCCGCGGGTAAGCTGTAAAGGGCGGCATCGCATATTTGCTGAACAGATGAAAATGTTTAGGGCAATTTCTATGCAGTTTGAACCATGCAACCCACCGCAGAAGAAGCTGGTACGAATCGGAATCCATCCTATTAGTATGCCAATCTTGTGAAAGTTAGTCCACTCTAAACGTTTCACCATACAGACAGCGTTTGTGAGCAATGATTAAGATAGCAAGTTTATCATGTCCTCGACGTTGACGCGTCTGCCCACCGCAAGACCCCAACGTTGAGCGTTCGTCTTCGTCTCTGGGCGCTCGACATCTCCTGTGGGCGCTAGACTCAGGGGTAATCTCAACCCTTTCATTCCACCGTCTTGCTACTGTTAGGGTTCAACGTTCACTGAGTGCTTTTGAGCTAGCTCCAGAGTTTCTGACGCGCTCACCAAAGCTGTGAACGCGGATTACCTGCTAGGATACTAGTTCCGCCTTCCGCTAACTCGTATCTTGGTACCACAGTAACCCACACAGTCGTATGGTCCGTCACGTTTCTAGAGTCGTATTCCAACTACTTAAGTCACTATCATCCCAGGAAACAGATTACAAGACGCATCTCTGATTCCCATCATCTCATGGCCTGAATTGTCCCATCAATACTTAGTAAACTCCAACCCACGCTCGCGCCGTGCATCTAATTCTGGTAAGAGCAGCTGACATTCAACAAAAAGGAAATGATTCATCTATGAGTACGCCTTCGCCGCTATCTTTATCTCTCACAACACTAAATCCCCATCATCTTCATCAGATACATACTTGATACCACACAGAACTCCTTGTGAACCCCACATAACCAATCAATCAATGTTCACCACCTCATCTATATTCCTCAAAAGCCTTGCGGACGCTGGAATCACCCACGCATTCGTGAACTGGGGGTCCGATCACCCAGGTCTTCTTGAGGAGCTCGAGCGGCAGCGCGTCGAAAATAATGGGGAAACTGCTCCACGCATAGTGACATGTCCCAACGAAATGGTCGCCCTTAGTGCGGCACAGGGGTATGCACAAGTGTCTGGTAAACCTGCGGCGGTGATCGTACATGTTGATGTTGGTACACAGGTGCGATTATCATACGTATAATTTGGTTTATTCTATGTGAACACATCGTCTGCCATAGGCTATGGCCGGGGCTATACATAATGTGGACAGGGGTCAAACACCGGTGTTGATATATGCTGGAGCATCGCCGTTCAGTATGCACCATGAACACAAAGGCACACGTAACGAGTTCATCATGTGGCTGCAAGGTGATTCGAGCAGGGAATCCAAACAAGTGGTTATCTAAACACAATTGCTCGTTTAGATATTCCCGACCAAGCGGCGATCGTTCGTCAATACATGCGAAGCACCACCCAACTCAACAGTGGGAAAGATGCAGCTTCCGTTGTTCGAAGGTCCCTACAAATGTCAGTGCAACTCGTTCCCGATCCTCATCCAGCTTGCAGGATGCACCCGATTGACTTGTATGTAATTTAACAGTGCAATGAGCCAACCAAAAGGGCCCGTTTACTTGTGGGCCAGACGCGAAGTTATGGAAGAAGAAATCGACTCAAGTGTCATGAGTCTCTCTCCTAACACCCAACTATGGCCCGCCATTGAGCCCAGCGCGCTATCCCCTTCAGGTATCCCTTCCATTCCCTTTACCCCTAACCATCTTACTCAACCCCCCTATATCCACATCTCTTCGTATCTCTAGCTGTTTCCAGCATATCACACGCCCTCCTCTCCGCTCGTCTACCCCTGATCATAACCTCCTACCTCGGCCGTAACACCTCAGCTGTCCCCGCCCTCCTCGAACTATCCACACTACTTGCCATCCCTGTCGTCCTTTCATGCCCATCCGCAGTCAACCTTCCCTTCTCCTTCCCAAACTCAACTAGTGTAACCTATTGTTTCCCCGGAACACATCACCCTGATCTCCCTAATGCCGACGTCGTGTTAGTCATTGACTCGGATACTGCGTGGATTCCAGGGAATGACGCACCTAGTCCTAATGCGAGGGTATTTGTTATTGATGGAGGAGACGTGTTGAAGCGCACGGTGGGATACACGCATGCGAGTGATGCCGAGATGGTGTGCAATGCTGATGCGGAGATTGCATTGAGGCAAGTAATATCTGGCGTCAAAGAACTCGACGGAAAGTTACATGCTGCAGGAGGGGTGAGAGTCGTAGGGAGTGAAATCATACAAGAACGGGCGGAGAAGCTGAAAGCTAAACATGCAGATTGGGTGAAAAGTCTCGACTTGGCAGAAAATACGTGGGCTCCAAGTGCTACCGATGGTGCACCTACAACAAGCGTACCGAACGTCTTGGGCATCCTTCGAAAGGCGATATACGAGATAACGCCGGGTCAAGGTAGGAATACCCTAATCCTAAACGAGGGCATCAGTAACTACAAGCTGGTTTGGGAACACATGCGGACTGAGACACCGGGGAGTCATTTTACTTCTGGTGGTTCGTCCTTGGGTTGGAGCCTAAGTGCTGCAGTTGGGGCGATGTTAGCAGAAGAGACACATGCGGCGAAACCGCATGATTTGGTTGTGGCGATTGTGGGAGACGGGTCTTTCTTATTCAGCGTACCTGCGTCGACATATTGGATAGCTCAGAGACAAAAGACGGTAAGTTGACGAATCCATCCTTTCATCGTAGAGGCTGAGCATAGACAATCAATAGCCCTTCTTGACTGTAGTGTTGAATAACGGAGGATGGAAAGTGAGTACTCATTGTAAAACACAAATTATTAGTGATATTCACTCTATCCAGTCTCCTAAACTCTCCATGCTTGGGGTACACCCAACAGGACACGGAAGCAAAGCCCGAGGAGATGAACTGAGTGTTGGATTTGGACCTGTGTGTCCGGACTATTCGCAAATCGCTGTTGCTGCGTCAGGCGGTTGGGGATGGGGACAGAAGGTCGGATTAGGTGAGTCTAGTAGCAAAACCAGTTTGGAGGAAGTTATTAGGGAGGCGATACGCGTGGTATTGGAAGAGAAGAGATGCGCGGTGGTTGATTGCGTTGTGGAAAGTATATGAGAGCCGTTCACAACCTAGGCCGACAAAGCTATACCTGATGCTGTCTAGATGAGGATTCAGCGATGAATTTCCAGTCTTCGAAGCTTGACACCACTATCTCGATCGGCCATGTAATCACAATTGGACAGCAGGTCCAAATGGATGAAACGAGTCTTTGTAACCTTTCAGAAATTCCACAGCCTAAACTATATGATATCAGCTTCAAACAGACGAACGACCTCGGCTCTCAACTTATCAAACTCGAAGGAGGAGTCAATTTACTGGCAGACACAAACGGCGCTAACTTGGCGCTAAACAGATCGGTGCTCGGCCACCGGAGGAGACCAAGTCGACTCAATTAGTTCGACAACAGATACTGCGCATTATTCCCAATTGTGTACAACGTATTCTACTCGTAGCGACTCGACCAATTGCAACTATCAACGGCAGACTAAGGCTCGTTCACGCGCTGCTGAGCCTCACCCTTCTCTTTACGTGCTTCGCCTACGAAATACAAGGTTATCGCGAATTAGGTTCGAATGAAGTAAAGCGTGACATACCAGCCGCTTGCTTGGACTTGTCTCCTTGAAGTGCACCAAGAACGTTGTCCTTGTAGCCGCCCACTTGATCTTTCGTGCCCTCGACATAGCCCTGGGCCTGCGCAGCTTTGTACTCGGCTTCTCCCCTCGCGTGCTCTTCTTTGCCTGACTGCTGCCAGTCCTGCGAGCCAGTCAAATTGCCAATCTACGCAATAATATCGAAAGGTCAGTGACAGGCGTGGCGATCATTCCGATTTTTTTGACGCACAGTTTCGACGACGGTGCCCTTCATAGAATGATATTGACCAGTGGTCTTGCTGTATAAACACCCGTTGGCAAGCAGCAAAGACGTAACGCGAACGCAGTGTACGTACTCTGGCTGATTAGAGTTCGAAGACATTTCCAAAGTTATACTGATTTGTTTGACTTGATGGTATGTGTTTTACAGGTTTCTGAAGGACAACTCTTGTTCTGAACAGCCCTTATATCCCTCCAGGTCATCGCATTTGGCGCCCACTAATTATCTCGAATGTCACTCAATGATGTTGGATGACGTCATTCTTTCCTTTTACGGGATTACGACTCCACTCACTGGGACAGGGCTACTCCATGTGCTCAACGCGACTGAGATCACGCGAGAAGTCTCAAGAGGTCCCTGCAGAAAGGCTGACTCATCCGGGCGGCACCCCTTATTATTACCCGGTCAAATTCCACCTACTCACCTCTGTCCGGCGCTACAGTGGTGACCGACGCCGGGCAAAGGGCTTTCATGTATAAGAGGCACTGATATTGGTGGGTGCTACGTACTTGGGCCCCGATCTCTGTTCTAGTTCCAGCGCTATACGCCCTTTTACTTTACCAATACTCACAGCTTTCTGCTTGATCAATAGAGCTTCGAGACATACAGAGAAAAGAGTGTGGCCAGGAGAAAAGACTCTGAAACTGATGGTTTTTGGTTTTACAAATAACCAGTATGACTACCTCAATAATGGCTGCAACGGCAGATGTCATCCTCGGTTTCACAGAATAGTAGCTACACAGGTAGTCAAGCACTTAGGAGACCCACCCCGCCGGGGGAATAGCAGTATCGAGTAAGATCAGGGCGGCGATGACTTCACTTCCATTTGTAGGAATATTGACGGGACGTTTCAATGTATTGAAATATAATGCGAATATTGAAATACACGATAATATTGCGATAAATGAGTGTGATATAATGAGTAAGGACAGTGATTTATGCATTTTATCGAGAAACGGACACACAAGTGTATCACTAATACACGAACAGTCCCTCCTGGAGACTTTGAGCCAGACTTTTCAATGGATCCTGAGAATGTGAGGTCGGATGAGACCTTAGATCGCCTAAGTAAATGTGGGACGGTTTGCTACCCCAGGCTATCTTCGCAAATACCATGGTGTCGGATGAGTCCTTTTCAAGTCGTTCGAAATTGACGGATGCCGGACGTTCAGCGCTGGCCATGGAAGGATATACGGTAAAGTCCACAGTCAGTACAGGCGCATCGTCTTTGTTCGTTTTCCAAGACTTGATGATATCTTCTTTCTCTCTTCTCAAGACTTGACGTGCACACTCGATTAAGAAGCATCTCTGTTCAGCCTTTATCGATATTGAAGCTGAAATGATATGAGTATCCTGGACTGGTGGCGGTGTGCAATAACAAGGACGTACAGATGAGCTCTGGAGCTGATGCTTGCATCCTTTTGCAGACGTTGCGATGGCCATGTGTCCTCCAACCGGCCTGTTGGCAAGCCTTGGAGCAGTACCGAACTGACTGGCAACCAGCACAAAGTTGATAGTGGATGTCATCGTCGTTGGTTCCGCACTATCAGCTCATCATAAGTAAAGTGGTTGTGGAGAGGGAATAATAGAAAAGGACAGACCGAAGGGTTATAGCACATCTTTTTGGATTGAATCATCAGCGGACGATAACGGGCTACAATACCAGCAAAATCCTGCCAGGTCCAAAAGGCTAATCCATCGCCGAAGACATCACCAAGATCTTGGAAAGCCATATCGACATTCCGCATAATGTCAAGGTGAACAAGATACTTCGGCAGCACAGATTTCAACATGAGCACTACGGTCACTGGGCAGTCATCCAACCAAGTAGTACTGATCGAACCATGGATCGCTCGAAGGAAGTCACCACTTGCGAGAAGTTTCGATAGATGTCGTACGGCATCTGTATCCTGCACAATAGCCGAGCAAACAAAGGCCATACATTGGTGACCCAGTGATTCAGCGGTCTTTTTTTCGGTTATAGATGCTATGAATAGTTTCCCCATTCGAGCTATAATTTTCTCGTCGAGCAAGATTTGTCGTATGTTGGGACAACTGTCGAACAAGAGGTGCATAAAAGTGATATCCTCTGCCAAGACGGAAGGATTCTCCAACAGAGACCTGATGGGGCGACGGAAGCGTCGAAGCAGGGCCGCCGTGACATCGCTGGGGTGTTCATCAAACCATCTCACCCATATCGTGCTGTCATTGTAGCGAAGATCGTGCAAAATGGAAACTCTATTGAGAGGCGCCTCCGCGACGGGGTCGAACCATCTTGAAGACAAAATTTGGCCATTGATATAGGATTTCGACGCCGCCCAGAGATCCCAACGGTGTTGACTTCCGCCGCGGATGCTTTTGATAGCCGAATAAAAGAGCGCGTCCAGTACAGTGTAATAAAGGATGTGGTCGAGAGTACCCCCGTCGGGGAATATGCACTTCTGGCCGAGGAATTCGATCCACCATTCAATGTTGGCTTGTGACTGGCAGAGATGATCCTTGATGACC
The DNA here is from genome assembly GCA_014058305.1 of Pleurotus tuber-regium. NCBI lineage: Eukaryota > Fungi > Basidiomycota > Agaricomycetes > Agaricales > Pleurotaceae > Pleurotus > Pleurotus tuber-regium. The sequence goes on along the minus strand of JACFYU010000042.1, from coordinate 2,213,555 downwards.
GTGCCCATGCTGCACTCGCTGTGTGAAGTCAACAAGTTCACAGCACCATATAACGCAAAACCAGCCGAGATAACGATAGTTCGTTCAGAAGAATTGTCGGGTTGTGAGCAAGAGAAGGGTCGAGCGTCGAGATACTTGAGAAACTTCGATATCCGCTCCTGGACCTGGAGTGAAGGGTGCTTGGAAATGATCCGGACCATCATGATTAGTTCCTTTGGTACGTCGTTAGGCATGTCATGCATGTAACAGCCGAAGCGACTTTGTATCCCGTATTTCATTTGGTAATAGGTGGTGATACGATGATTGATAAAGATTGACCGTTCCTTCAAGAACGTCGAAGCGAATGAGTGGATAGTTAGAGAATCCTATTTGAGTGACACGAGAGTAAGGTTAACTTTGTTCCGTCAAGGAATCACAGTGGGGAGATGAGGGTTGATTTACTCGGTTACATAGTGAACGTTGGCCATTTTATACGGTGCACTGTGGCTCGCGGGTTGGCCACCGATTGTGGTTGTCGACAGCCTCCATTTGACTAGGATGGACATGTTTCCAAATTGAATCACCGTATCGATCTGACAATGGACTGTGGTTCGCCCACCCCTACCTTAATTGAAACTTAGGCAAAAATATTGTCCTCTGTGGCACAATCCTCGTCTTTCCACTTTTTTAGTAGTCATAACCAAGGTCGGGACTACTCCACGGATTTTAGCGCTCCGCTCGTAAACCACCTACGACTACATTGATCGCTACCACTTATAGAGTCAACAATAGAAGCTTACCGGCGACGTAGGATTCGATTCAACTATCCAATATAGGGACATGAAAAACTGCCTCCTAATAGCTATTGTGCGCGCTAAGTGACCTCTCGTCAACTCTTGAGTTCAAAAGCGAATATATTAATTTGCCCCATACCTCTGCTGCAATTCAGACAAATAACCCATGATGCCCATGTCCACAATCGACAGGTCCACTGACGACCTATCAAAATCACAGGTATCAGAAGCTAAGTAAAGTATAAAATCAAGTTGACTCTAGATCAGCTCGCTGGTAAACTTGGCTGCTTATGTAAGCTCACCGACTGTTAACTGGCGCCTGGCGGGCCCCTATCCGAGGTCGCCTAGCGCGACAGTGATAACTATCGATTCTCAGACGCAGAATCAGTAGAGGGCATTCGAGGCTGGAAGTAACTCGAAACCGTATGCACCTTAATCGATCATACCAGTAACTCGATTCCCGGGTCCCCAATGAACCAATTTCCTGTTATTAACACAACTCTTATGGTCTCATCGGACCGAATCGTAATAGCTGAGCAGTGAGTACTAATGCGAAGTTGACCTCTCACCATCTGTCGATCTGAACGCATTAGCAGAGAAATTGCCACAAGCCAATACGGCCGACCGTTAACTGATAGACTTGTCATGGATATGTTCAGGGCTAGTAGATCGCAGTCGTTAGCACACTTGAAGAATAGGGTGAGTTCTAATTGCCTGTAAAACTGTTTTTTGCTTTAGACAAATCGCGTGAATGTACCAAGTTCAATTTCTTGGACGCTGAATACGTGATGTAGATAAGCAAGATGCACAAACTCATTCGTCAAAACCAAGAGGACATTCAGGTCCCGGTGTGCCGAGACTCCTATCCCGGACCAGGCCCGCTCAGTAGCATGCAGTGGTTGTTTTTGGGCTTCCGACGGTGGTTAATTCCTCGGGGAAGGGATGGTGAAGACCAAAATACCTGGTTTCAAAGATTTCACGTAATTGCTGGCAACAGCTGAAGCCTCATGTGCCAGTTACCCACTGGGTAAGAATACTATACGTCTGGTATACAACACACTTTAATTAAGCTTCGCAGGACAAATGGTGAGCCTCCGGATCCCAAGTGATTATCGATCTATCTGCTGGAATGTAGGAAACGTTGTGAACTATTCTAAGATGAGGTTAACCTTGTGAAGAGCGCATACTAACAAAGGGATGCTCCCACCTGGAGGCTGTTATCTCTCATGATCAGTCGAGATTCTTGATAATGGCATCTCCGTCCAATCAAAAGCTGTATACATTAGCTCTGCCGCGAACAAACTTAGAGAGAGACAAAAAGCCGCCAGGCACCTCCTACGGGGTTATCCGTACTTCCTAGATGCTGGATACTTATAGATGCTCTTATGAAGCATGCCGTTACTTGCGGATTCGACCCCTGGAAGACTATCAGGAAAAATACAATAAGGATCATGATTATGACTGCATGCGGGAAAACATGTGTATCTAATGTTCAAAGAATGCTCGGATAATGAGAGTATAAGTAACAGAATCCATACGTTACATAGGCATGTTTTGGGGGAAACTTCTTGGGCTACAAGGGGTATGTGGAATGCGGATGAAAAGAGTGATGCAAAGCGTGAACGTTGGGAAGAACAGTCCAAACCTGTCGAAGATGTCACATGTGTTATGCACGTTGTTTAAACGTCGCATTCACCAAAATAGGTCAGTAAGAGACGAGTAGCCGGCGAAGAAGTCGGAAGGAGAACGAACCAAAGTGATTTAATTATATCTCGCTCCATAAGATATCTGTGCTTGTGTCGTTATCCAACACGCACAGGCCGCCGACAACCGAAATGACGGTACGGTCAAACTCGTGCACGAATATGACGCGTGTAACTGTGGGACAGTACAGACGCAGCTCCAGAGTAAGTGCACGAAACGCAGTTAACGAGGTTGGAGGAGGTTCCCAATGGGAAACTTCGACTTCCACACATTGGATCCGAGGCAGGCGCATCAGCAGTCCGTAAAACTGTAATCGCTTTGAACACGTCGGGGAGCAATAAAAATTCAACCAATCATCCCCAACTATTAAGAGATAAGTCCAAGCAAGACTAGGGAAGGAACAGACCTCTTGACCGCCAATAGGAAGAACTAGTGTTCCAAGATACCGCAGCTCAGAGACAGTTGCTCTCGTCTTGGTGACGTGTTGTAGAAGCTCCATGCTGAACGTCTCGGTGTATGAGGAATCGGCAACGTCAAGTGCCTTCAGTCTCCGTGTGGAATGTCTAATCTTGGAGAATAAAAGCGACATCTCCGCGCGTTTCTCATCGACAATGGTTCGGGAAAAGCAGGATTTGAGATGAGTTATGGGTCGACCTGGTACAAGAGCTACTGCAGCTTCTGAAAATGTGCACTCCAGAGTCGATAAATTAGGAAGGGCTGTAGGAAGAAGACGAAGGGGCGACGATGTTGATACAGTGTATTGGGTATCTTCATTTGATTCTTTGTAGTCTAAGATGTAAAGATCGTCAAGGTCAGGTTGCGTGTTTAAGAAAGAAACTAGGTCTATATCCCAGTCGAGATCGCAATGGAAGCTCCGGAGGTGAAAGGTAGAATCTCGAAGAATCCAGGCCACGGATGTCTCGGAATTATTGATGTGAATATTGAGGTATCGTAGACGAGATGTATTCTTCAGGGCAGGTGCGACGGCGTGCCAATACTCGGTGGCTGACGGTAAACCCTGCTCATCCGATGATGAATCAGTTTCATCAGTGCTCGAGTCATCATCCCGCTCTTCCGAGAAGACGATGGTGAGCGCGTCGACCAAGGCAGCGAGACGAGGCTCGCTGGCAAGCGTGCTGCATAAGAGGATGGTGGAATGGACGTTTCGCAAGTAGAGTGTATTGTAAAGAGCGCGCTGGGCAACATACTGAAAGCCCTTGGAGACCCTGCAAAGAGCCGCGATATCGGCGCGATTCCCGACGTACTTCACTATATTGCGATAGGCCTCCAGTGACAGTTCCATGCAACGAGGGTGGGCATAACACTATTGACGTAAAAATCGGTGAAGCCCTTGATGGAAGCGCGACAGGTCCTTACAGACACCTTGATGAAGATACTAATCAGCCCCGCCAAAACGCGGAGTCGACTTGAAGAGATAAGGCGAAGGTGAAAGGATATTCAGCAATGGATAGGCGTTGGAGAGATGGAAGGAAGGTTGAGCTTTTATTAGCTTGAGATGTGTGAGCGAACTCGAGAGAACCCACTGTCAACGGACTTGGAAGAGAGCGAGTGGGCTTTACAGAACGGGAGAATTCGTGAAATAAACAATATCTTCATATGACGGACCTAGCGCTATTTATGCAGACCTAAGCCCACACCCTTGGAATTCCTTGGACGAGCGTGGAAACCTCCTTCCAAGAGTTCGGAAGCATTTCGGATGTGAGGGGATCTCCGGTTATGTAGTCATTATACGCGCGCTAATAATTCCCAGCCCCTCTCCGAGCCCATACCCTTCTAACTCTGTCACTCTCTTTCTTTGCATGGTCACTGATCACCGTCGGGATTGGGCGGGCAGAAGTGTTCCCGTCGTTCCTTGTGGTTGCCTCGTGGATGCCATGTGGTGTGTCGGCCTCTCCGGTGAGCAACCCAACCATAGCAACATACCAGAAGGTAGCTATAAAAAAGATAGAAACTCGAGGGACTACGATGTTGTTGCTTCCGGTGCCTTTGGGGCAGGGGAGACCAACCTCGGTGCCTCTAATTAATCAATTTTCCCAGGTGGAAGAAATACAAGTAAGGAACCATACCATCGTGATCTTCTTTACCGGTCGATATATAATCGAATACTCGATATCCATTCCCCACGCTCTGCTGCCCAATGCTAGAGAACCATGCATCAGCGCCTAATACAGTTAGTTTTTGACGTGAAAGTGATTCCCTCTTGGAGAAAGTCCCTACGGTCCATTGGTAATAATAAATCATTGTAAAGCCATCAGACTCATACATGTCAGCCTTTTTTTACTCACGCCAGTCAATGGTACCGTGCTCTAAATGGTACTGGTTTACTGCAAGTCCTGGCGGGACCGATGACAAGCTTCGTTGGGCGGCCGCACCGTGTGTATGTTTGTAAATGGATCACTCATAGCCTCGCCGCAAACCTGCTGTTGCCAATGGAGTTGTTGGAGGAGAGCTTGAATGATTTTGCCTTATCTTCAGTTTATCCGCAATACAGATCACTGAATTGCTGCCACCCCCGCATTTACGCATGCCGTTTGCCAAACGTAAGGTTAGTAATGTTGGCGAAGAGAGGACAGGGAGCTCAGAATTCTCCGGTGAGAACTGTTTTTGATAACAGGTGGTGTTTTTGGGGCACTAGGCACCCGTTATAAGTCGATAGGAGGAGACTTTGGGCGATGTATCATGTAGGTGTTGGGGAATAAGTAGTCTTCGGAGACGAAAGATCCGCATCATAGCTTGCTAAATCAAGAAAGGCCAAGGATATCAGGGAGCAGGGGCGCCGCAAACGGAAAGGAATAGTGGGACACGGTGGAGAAAAATATATTAACTGGGAGTTGAGGCGGACGAGTCTGGATAAGCCTCGGAGGAAACCAAATCAATGATATTTACCATCCGTCAAGTCAAATTCACAAACCTTCAAGGCAAGCCGTCATAGGAGCCAGCTTGACAACTCAGCGACACTAGTCTCTTTCGTTGAATTGACAGGCTGAAACTTAGGCCCGAACTGATCACGGAAGAAATGCGGCAGAGTTGAAGGCTGCCGCAGAAGCCTGAGGTACGAACAAACTGCAAAGAAGTCGTTTATATGCCAAAAGGAGGGATAGGAAGTTCCGTGAAATAGCGCTGGAAGATCAAGCAAGGATATAATGCCGAGAGCGAATGGCAAGAGGTGGGTGAAACCAGGCCAGGACGGAGTTGAGAAAAGAAGCTTATCGGTGTTGGCTATACAGTTTATCACAATTGTATTCCACGACAAGGAAGGGCTGACACAACCAAAAGGCAGGGAGAAAACGGACTAGAGCAGCCTTGGGAAAGTAAGACATAGGGTTCGCTCTCCGAGAGAAATTGTGTAAAGACATACATGACATCGCTATTCTAGCTTCTCTAATTCCTCCAAGCGAGATAACACTACGTCTTTGCTTGTCTCCTCGATCTCTCCTGCTAGGAAGATCTCATCGAGTATGGCATATACCTAGGACGATGAAGAGACGGTGAGTAGGGTCGTCGAGGGATAGATGATGTCTTACTTTGTAAAAGTTAAAAACGAGGTCCAATTCGCACACATTATCAAAAAATGTATCTGATCTCGGCGTGAGTCGAGGGGAGAATAAGTTAAGCGGAGGAATGTTCTTACCTAGCACCTCGACAAAGAGATGTATTGCCTCGAGGTATGCTAGTTCATTGTCATTGGCGTCAACACACACGCAGAAGAATAAGCCTGCGTAACGCCGATAGACAACCTTATAATTCCGGAACTATCGAAACATTCCCTCAGTAGTAAACAATATTAGTATACTAATATTACTCACCTCGACGAAATTGGACTGATACTTCTGATCACGAGGAGCTACCAGGCGGTGCACTTCTCCACGAAGTCTAACCTAGCCACGCAGCAGTACTACTTCAATTCCAACGGTAAGCCGAGGGCATATGAGTATGACAGACCTTCTCGTCATCGTCGTATGGAACATACCATTTTGAAAGGCGCGTCTTTCCTTGACGATTCTGATCGCACAACCAGTTGACTTTCAGTTGGAAGAAGAAGAAGAAGAAAGCTAACCTGAACGAGAATGAATCTAATCATCGTTCAAGAAAGCATTGCAAACGCACGGACCAACATGATATGCTGCTCACGTAATAATAGATCACGTGGTGGTCAGCTCAGTCACAACTGAGTGACTCGCTTCTGTTCAGAGTCAGGAATACATCATGATGCAAGTCGCTCGCCAAGCTGACCATTGTTCAGCCGGGTAACAATCATGCACTTATCTTGTGGTACGCTTACAGCTGTTCCTGAAAACCTTGTCCGCATCACTTTTTTTATTTTTGTTGTACGCGAGTGTCAATGGGCAATCCGGAGACGTCCGAAGGCGTGAGATCAGGTGTGTCAGCTGTGTGGTCACTTCATCTTAGTACTCACTCGTCGAATTCAGCACATAGTCTTTGTAATTCATGCTTGTTTATCTGAAATACTGGCCAGTTTGATATCCTGGTTGTCACGGCTGCTCCTTTGCTGTGGTAGCAGCAATTGTAGCTGATGCCCCTCTAGCATATGTAGCTCAAGACTGGCTCGCCATTGACGTAGAATTGATCAGAGAGTCTATTGGGACCTCTCAAGCGTCCCGTATCACTTATCATTGGTAAGAAACCAGAAAGCGTGAAGTTTTTGACTTTGAATGCGGGAGGACCATTGTCTTAGCCTCAGACTCAAGGTTAGGGGCTGGTGATACATATTCTCACACCCGCGGACGTCTCCGGATTTCCCATCGACACTCGTATACAACAAAAATTAAAAAAGTGATGCGGACAAGGTTTTCAGGAACAGCTGTAAGAAGGCAGCTAATGCTCAGTTAAAACGGTAATTCATGAGAAGTTAGTAAAAGTCGTGGAAAAGTCTGCTCAAGGCGTGCTAAGTCAGGTTAGTCAGGAGAATGTGAGAATGAGTACATTTAGTCATTTGTAATATTTATGTCACAGTTTGTGGTTACTTTCGTAATTTCAGCAGTCACGCATAGTCATGGTTAGTCTCAGGAAATCGGAACAGATCATGAAATGGTATCAGCCAATAGCAATTACTGAAGGCATCACAAGTTTCAGGGTGGCGTTGTTACAATCTGTCCTGACTGACTGTGACTTTGCATGACTGCTGAAATTACGAAAGTAACCACAAACTGTGACATAAATATTACAAATGACTAAATGTACTCATTCTCACATTCTCCTGACTAACCTGACTTAGCACGCCTTGAGCAGACTTTTCCACGACTTTTACTAACTTCTCATGAATTACCGTTTTAACTGAGGCTAATGAACAGGCAGCGTCGCGCGTACTAAGCAACTTTCTCACTACATAAACCTCGGCACTCAATAATTGCAGAACATAATGTACGTGTGACAACCACATTTTGGCCTCGTCGTCTCTCATACCACGCCAATGATCTCTCCGACTACGCTCCTGAATATTTTCTTTGGATCAAATTGCTGACGAACACTAGCAAATCGAGTCAAGCTCTGGGGTTATCGTTCAGTGCACCAAGTTAGTTAGTAGTGTGTGATAGGAACTTACATCTTTGTCCAGATTCTGGACACCCATCTGGAGCACTTCCCTAGTGCTTTTAGTCCAATGCGGGCGCGCAGGGAACTAGATGACACATTAGATATCCACAATTTCATCAATAAAGTCCGGTGACGAAAATAGTTTATTGTTATTACTCACCTCTCGTAACAGTGTCGGTGCCAGTGTATTGATATACCAATCTTCGTTATACCTATGGTGATCGCCCAGAGTTGGCCTGAAAGTGGGAAAGTCGAACATAATAGCGCCCTGATATGTGGAAGTCAGGGACCAGTTAATTAGCGTGGGGCTTGGCAACCGTTATACTAGACTTGCCTTTGACCAATCGCCTTGCACATCGCCCACACGTTCCGTAACCTGCCCTAGGAGACTATCGAACGGTTTGCCAAACTGGGGACAAAGACGTTACTAGCAGAACCTTTTGCTTCCAATTGACAAACCTTGATATTAATCCCACTATCATAAGTCGTCAGTATGAGAGCGAACGATATTATTGGCCAATAGTGATATACCTTCGGTACGTTGACGTCACTGGCTTCCCGTCTTTCGCTGCCTGGTCAAAGAGCTGCCTGACTCGCTTGAGGAGCTTGTTAGCCTGAGTCATTGGCACCGCTATCTCGAACGTCTTTCCATGCAAGTCGTATTCCCATTCTGGACGCTGATTAGGATAGAGGCCGCCAATCAGGACGTCATACGCATATCCGTGGACTGGCCAGAGTAATAAAGGTAGATCAGTGGTCTTGTCTGGCGAGCAGCGGTTTAGTGATTTTGAAGCAGACCAAATCGAGATATTGCACACCGTGGAAATTTGGAACACTCCATAAGCCAAAGAAGATACCCTCAGATATGAAGTTGGGGAAACTCAAGTTTTGTCCTGCGTTCAAAAGCTTCAGAGCGGTATTTCCTTCGAGTTCAGTAACGGAGAATGTAGACTAATTTGAAAGAGTCAGCTAAATGCGACGCTCAGGGGTAATCTAAATTAACCTGGAAAGCGTTGCCGGGGGTATCCACTGAGACAACGCCGTATGTACGAAGATGAAATTTCTTGAGACCAGGCCACCACTAGCGAACGTAAGAATCTTAAATAGCGTCAAGGACGCTAGTCACTCACCCAATAGTTAGCAGTCACATAGGGTGAAATCTGTGCAAAGATATCGCCGTTCAGAACCTCGTCCTCGCTCAGGATCTTCTGGTCGGCGTAGACTTTATAGTCGGCATAAACTTCAAGTTTCACGCGAGCGATCACCCCGAGGAGTCCTAATGACGTCTGTGCGGCAAGCCAGGTATCGTTGGTTTGGTCACGATCTAAGTGAATCAGTTCCCCTGAGAAGAGGATGATTATCCGGTAATGCAGTAAACGAACCAGGGAATCACTGACCATTGCCGTTGATGATATCCAATGCAAGAGCTGCGGCAGATACTTGAGAGTCCTCGCGTAAGGACGAACGATGTGCACCCATCGCAATGGCACCAGCTATAAGGACGTATTGTAGTCTACTGGCATACGAGTTTCAGAGAACCAAAATACCGATTGTGATATTCCAGTTCACTACTCTCGAGTTAGAACCGGCGAGAAAGAATAATCCACGTCCATACCTAGGGTATATCCCAATGCTGCCCCACGTGCGTGAAGCCATTCCGCACTAGTACGATGGGGTTAGCCAATCAGAGAAGTTAAGTGGATCTAAGGATATTACGCCTGGGGGAACGTAACTCCAGCTTCGAGTACAACGCTTCCGCGCCCATCGTTCAAAACCAGATCAGAGATGCGGTTGACGGCATCTGTCTTGATGATCACAGTACCAGGATCGTCCGAGCACATGGTATCATCTATTATAAGGTGAGCAAGGTTGTGGAGAACTGGGTTTGGCGTGCATACACCACATATGTCCATTCTAAAGTGATGATATTATTTTACGACTTCACGTAGAGGAAAGAAGTCAGCACTAACCCCACTTGCTCTCACAGGTGTCCCACTAGTGCTGGCATTTTTCACAATCGCTACCATTTCATCCACAGTCGACGGTCTATAGACTTTAGCGACCTCATGACACGCAGGGAAGCCGGGGCCGTCGAAAGTGTTGTACACTTGTCCTATTTTCGGAATCAAAAGTCGCTTGATATGAGACCAATGCCCGACTCTATGAAGGAATACATCTCACTCACCGGCGATTGCAAGCCACCATACACTGACGAAATATACGCTATGGATGGCGAGTTTGATTCCGTGCATACTTAACGACGTAGACGGTAGGTCATAGAATGGCGGAAAATGACATCCTTAGTTTGGCCAAACGCCGTTTTAGTAGAATGCGGGGTAAACAAGCATGATTTTGGTGCCCATGGGGAAGCAAGGGGGACAGGGTTCTCGGCTGGAAGGACTGGTCAGCTGAAGATAGAGATGGAAGGGAAGGCTACAAAGTGTATTATCCATACTCATGATATACATGTGCACGTCTGTAGAGATTCAGGGCTACTTTACCCAAAGACACATGCATAAGTAGACAACAGGTAGACAACCACTGAGTACCTCAAGCCTTGCATTCAACGTGTGATCACCGACCGCTTACTTTCAGCTAGCATTTTGTGAGCTTTCGTAAAGTATCTGAGCTCCGTACCTCAATGTCAGAGTTTAGTCCAATTGATCTTCGAAGTCAAAGAGCTCAGTTGTTCCAATAAGTATGCCAGGCCATGGCGACGAAGCAGTTCGAACACTTATGTAATCTACGTTGACAATGTGTTCAGACCAATTAAATTCCCACGGCCGCAACCCGACATGGCCACATCTCCCGAACTGCCAGCTTGAACTTGAAGTTGTTTCAATTTCTACCTTTGACTCAATGATGATTCTGTCGGCTGTGTCTATGGTTGTGGTACTTCCAGCCTACGTTTCTCCAACCCATGCGAATTTTCGTTTGTTCCACTACTGGTTCCGTAGTCCTCCCCATATGATACACTCATGCTTTACCCCCTTGTGACAAGATCTACGAACTCTCTCGAACACTGCACACTCGGCTCTGACCCTATTTGATCATCATCATACGGAAGGCACACTCTCATCGAGACTGGCGGTTATCATAATTGCTGAAGCGCGCTCCCATGACTAGTCAGCCATATGAACCTCTGCCGAACATGTGAAACCAGGTAGTAAGTCGCATCTGAAGTTCGAGGTACGATTAGATGCTGCAAGTACAGGAGGGATATACGGTGAGGTAAGTAGCCAAACACCTAGGCCGGTCCGACTCATAACCTTCCGGATTGAACGCTTCAGTAGTAAGTATTTACAAAGTTCGTTCAAGTTGTACTTCGTATTGATATCGCCCTATCCTCGCCGTGTATGTCCAGCTCGCACTTTATATACCAGTAAACTGATTGGACGGAAGCTCACACCGGTGTAATATCGGATAGACTCTCATCAGTTCTATAATGATGCCTACTGGCGTGAACCTAGAAGATAATTCCATCATCCTCCCTAACGCGGATATCTACTTTGTTCCTAAATTTCACTTTCCCATCTCGGCAAGGATCACTACGTCGCATTAAGTACGATACAGGTATTGTCAGAGAAGCTAATTTTATTAGCCTATCCAGCATCAAACGTGAATAGCATGCCTCGAATCGGCGTTGGTCGCATCAAGTCAGTAATCCTTCCATGTCTTGGAAGGTGAGCCTCATGCCGATGTTGTATCGATATGAATCCATAATAGCCAGAGGACTTAACGCTATTCGTTAGCCGCTGGAAGCCCATACAGATCTCTATGTCGTTAAGGTGCTCTCCGAGCCTATAAAGCAGGAACTTTTGTGTCTCCTCTACTGCTACAGCCAACACACTGTTATTCACCTTATACGACAATGGCCACGAAGAAAGTTCAACAACAAGCACGTATGTGTTCACGCGCTTTTCTAGCAGTCTGACCCGTCCTTACATTCTTTCTAGCTGGCAGTCCTCCTGGTGGCAAGAAGGCTCCTATCGGAAAGGGCCCCCAGGTCGCCCTTGTAAGATTTTAGCTTGTATTCTCTTTGGACATTTCTGACGAATGGGCGTTTAGCCGAAGAAAGAGGCTAAGGCAACTGGGGTTCCCTCACATACAGCTGCAGAAGTAGTCGGCAACGCAAAGGGCGCTGGGAAGGGCCCTAAGCCTAAAGCAAAGTAAACTTGGAACAAGTGTCGAAAGTATGGGACTTCAGGATTTTGGCGGCAAGAGTACACGGAAGCTTGCCTATAGACGTCACTGCCAAATGAATTGTAAAGCATGTATAATGTAAAACATATTGCCTTTCCATGCCTGAATGAATCGGAGAATGAGATTCCTTGTCGGTTCCATACCACGTGATAAGTCCATGGACTGAGGGCGGTACATATATACCCCATATGGTGTGTCGTGACACGCCGGCGCTCACTTCGCCACGACACTGCTTTCAATTTATTGCTTCCTCAACCGCAACCACAACCGGGACCTGTAAATCTATATCTTGCAAGATGGCTGAACCGACGAAGCAGGAAACCGAACAAGTATTCAAGGTTTTGCGTTCTCAAAAGGGCAACAAGGTCAATGGGCGATTGATAATTGCGATTGAGCGTCGATTGCTGATATGCTGAACTAAATCGTGGGCAGACATGTTTCGACTGCCAGGCGAGGAATCCAACGTGGTCGAGCGTCACGTTTGGGGTGTACATTTGTCTGGAATGTTCCAGCGTGCATCGAAATATGGGTGTACACATCAGTTTCGTTCGGTGCGTGTTCATAAACTGCCCGGCAGTCCATGGCTAACCTCATGGTGGCGTCTAAAAGATCAACGAACTTGGACACCTGGCAGCTCAGCCAGCTGCGTAACATGAAGGTCGGAGGGAATACATCTGCCACCGAGTTTTTCACGAAACATGGCGGTTCGTCCTTGCTGAATGAATCCGATACCAAGAAGAAGTATTCAAGTCGCGTGGCCGAATTATATAAAGAAGAATTAGCTAAACGTGTGAAAGAGGATGCAGCTAAGTCAGCAGAAAACGTTACGATGTCCTCGATGTCATGTTTAACTTATATTTTAGATACCCGAAGGGGATTTTTGTGGAGGGTGCTGATACGTCGGCTTCGTCTTCTACCAAAGAAGATGCTGAGGAGGACTTCTTTACCTCATGGTCCAAACCAGCTACCCCTAAGGCCTCTGCTCCCTCGACACCACGATCTGGAACACCGTCAATTCTTGGAAAGGCGTCGGCTTCTACATCCTCCTCAGCTACCGCTCCTGCTGCCCCTCGAACGATAACGTCCGCAAGCCGGGCTACGAAACTTGGCGCAACGCGACTCAATTCTAGTTCATCCACAACGTCCACAACTTCCACAATTGTCAAAAAATCTAAGCTTGGTCTCGGAGCTGCTAAGACAAAACCAGTAGACTTTGCCGAAGCCGAACGTAAAGCTCTTGAAGAGGCCGAAAGAATCAAACAACTCGGATATGATCGGCAGAGAGAAGAAGAAGAAGAACGAGTAAGGAAAGAGGCTGAGGCTGCTGCGGCTGCCCTGGCTGCTAAAACGGCTGCACTTGAGATTGGTTCGAATAGAGTGTCTGCTACAAGTAATGGTAAATCTGCAACTCCGGCGACCCAAAATGCGGCATTCCCGAGGTTAGGGTTTGGTGCTATTCCTGGCGCAGCAGCAGCAGCAGCAGTGGCTGCCCCATCAAAACCTAGGTTGGTTTCTCATCCTCGTTCTGTTGTTATGATAGCATTAATTCCGGTGTAGTACGTCGACTGTTCTAGACGATTCACCTACTGCGGCACGCGATAGATTTGGCAATCAGAAGGCTATCTCATCTGATATGTACTTCGGACGGAATGCCTACGATCCTGACGCGATCAGTGAAGCACAAACACGCTTACAATCCTTCCAGGGCGCGACTGCCATCTCATCTAATCAATACTTTGGCCGAGAAGAGGAACAGGATGTCGGCCAAGATCGTAGTGGTGATAGTCTTCTTGGCGATGGTAGCCTCGCCAATATCGAAGCAGCCGCTAAGGATGCAATTGCAAGAGTGTTGGCTAACCCGGACGTCCAGAACGTCGGTGAATCTATCCGAGCCGGAGCACTGAAGGTATGCCGCCCATTCTAACAGGTTCGACTTCCATGCATTCTGAAATTCTTCGGCAGTTGTCCGACTATCTAGCGCAAATGTCTGAAAGGTAGCTGCACGCGTTGTTGGCCCTTCTTAGATTGAATGGTACATACTAGTTTTTTTTTGTAATCATGATTCTTAGTCTTCATGCATCCCTTTTATACACATTATTTCCCAGGGTTAGACGAGGTTTAGCACGTTTAAGTGATGTTATCTAGGTTTTTAAGGTATAGGGTTATACGCAGAAGGAATAAGTGGACGTGGCCATCTTCATCACCATCCTATCATGGAACTCAAACAGCCCAACGTCGTCAGAAACCTCATGGAGGTCTTTCTATTTGATGATTCCCCAAGATATACGGTAGAGGGCCTAGACTGTTAGATAGCTCACTCGGAGAAGAGTAGGCTCACAACAAATGAAATCACTCAACGACTCTCGCCGAAAAGTTATCGTATCGACGCCAATTACATGTCTAGTCTTGGGCACCTTCTGAGGATTGTAGCGTAGTTGGATGCTTCGGATGTGGTCCAACGAAAGCATCTTAAACCAAATACGACCAAATAGGCGCTTCCGTCAAGCCAAGTTCGTTGTTTCCAAGTTCAAAGGGTAAAGATTCTGGTTCAAACCCACAGCGGTAGCTAAGCTTCCGTTTGACTCCTTAACTCTCCGACATCAAATCACTTCTCTTGACATTTTAACCCGTATGCATATGGCATTACTACGGTAGCTTAGCGTCCGTTCAATGACTCACAAGTCATCTACTTCATGGGATCCGGGTGTTTCCTGTTCTTCCTTGGACCTCGTGTGGGCCTCATGCAGGGGCTCGTGCATCAATTTGAGTTGCTGATAAACAGGTACGTGTGACCCATCTGGATCTTTCACTATATTTAAAATTTACGATCAGTTGCATGGAATCCGGAGTCATGACTATTTGACGGGCCAGTGGAGTGTTTGCTGTCAACCATATATGTATGATATCACATCCATACTCCAGCGACATGTCTAGACCTCCATATACTCAGCTGGCGATTACTGATCAACGTGATGGTACCGCTCGTAAACTGCGCATGTCTCATGCTCATGGCAATGGTGCGATTCACCGGTGGCGCAGCCTTGTAGGCACTTTTTGATTTCCGGAACATTCGCCAAGTAAGCAGTTCCGTCTCAAGTGACATCACGTCTTCTGAGTCTTACTGTTATTAAGAACCGCTAAGTACTCGGTTCCTCACTGACTTCCTGACTTGGTTGCCATTGCATTTGGTCGGTTTTTACGATCTCCTGACTGCCTTGTGGTGTTGGACAGTCGCTATGGAAAGGGCCCATGCCCCAAGAACTTGCGGAGGAGGAATAACTGCCCGCTGGGTCCTTACGTTATGTCCTGATACAAGTACATCTGTCGGGCTTTTGGCCTGGCATGTGACCGGTTAGCCCTTCTCCCGTGGAAGATCTTTCTGGATTGCGGCGTTAGTGTCATCTCAAATATGGACCCATAAAATAAGCTCCGTCCTGGAGAAAAGAGATAACGCTGGCCATTTTCTGCGGACTTGCAGAGATAATAAACACGCACGCAGCCGTGTCTATCAGTTTTACAGACCAACGGAGGATGTCCTAGAAGCTGACGACGCCACAATCGCGCTGCCTTTGAAATGAAGGCCATAAACGCGCAACGTTGCCCTATCGATAACGCTTTCCACCCATTCGAACAATAGTAGTATTAAGCAGATTTGCACGCCGTCTGGGCCACCAGGGTAGAAAAATCCACCGCACCCTATGTCGGGTTGGCCGTTCCGGATGCATACGCTTGCGAGCCCGGGTGTCTACAAAGCGAGTAGTAACCTTTTCGACTGTTCTGCTAGAACATTGAATGGATGCACGGGATACGCTCATATTAAGATGGTCTTCTAAGCGAACATTGGAACGTGGCCTCCAGTTGCAATGATTAGCCACCTCGTGTATATCGCGTTGATCATGATTATTGCAACTGAACTTATCCGCTCGCCAGGAATCCAATATCCTTTCGCAATACCAGAAAATTTATCGCTTCTCAACGCTTTAAACCCCATAAATGAAGGCGATCTAGATGCCATCATTTTGTGGAGATTGTGGATTTTGGTCCTACACTCACCGTTATTCAGCGAATAATCTATCTCTCGATTGGTCGGCGTTCAGCAATGCGGACTTGAACTGACTTGAAACGCTGCTTTGACGTCGGCATTATTTTGTCCAAAAGCACCGTAGGGACTTTGATCAGCATGTATTTCGTTTGTCTTTTATTACAGGGAATAGCCTCAAAAAGGCTATCCGTACGTTTGAAGGTTACGATGACTTGGTCCGCCCGTCTTCGGAATCTGTATCCCTGATATCGGAGATTCTTATCCGTCTAACCCGGAGGTAGTTGTCCACGATCAGGAATATTCCTGTAGCATATGATCATGCTAAAGAGTAATTGTTAACTGTGGCATGGAGTCCTTTGAATGAACAAACAAAATGCAACCTCTGGCGTATAAAAGGGAGAGGGTAAGACGTGTCAAAATTCGCTATCAGCACAATCTTTCTCTCTCGCACCCACCTTCGCCACCTGTCTCATGGGTTCGCTGGTGGCAGTGAATCATGGACCCAGAGAAATCACTCATCGCTCATTTATTTTCTTACGCCTCTACTTGTCTTGCGTCACTACTTGTCTGTGCACTGAGGAATGCTCCAATGCATTATTTGCTATGACACCGGAGTGCTTCCTCGCTAAAGCACCTTGTGATCTTGGGCAGGGGCACACTGTTCATAGCCAAAATAGTGCATTGGAGCAGCTCAACCGCAGATATTGGCCGCCAAATACGCTTTCATATGCTTTACACTCTGTGCAGATTTTACTCTGTTTTCCAGCTAAAGTTACGGCTTCACTGACATAACCCCTTAATTGCATACCCCTATCTGAAACACTAGTTATTCATTTGCACCACGTAGTTTAGGCTTCTATCACAGTCATTCCTACATAGTATATGATCAAATCTTTACTACTGACAAGCTTAATTACAAAACTAAAACTTGGGGAGCGCTGCAGACAATAGCTATATTATTCGTTACAACAACGTTGCTGACGTATCATTTGAAAAGTGACATGCTCAGCTGACTGTGTATGACCGAAATGAAAACTAACTATCATCTCACAATATCCTAATACCGAATGAAAACCCTGGGAGCATCTCAAGTGTGGGTCTAGCCCTCCGGTGAATGAATACGCTTTAGGAGCGAACTACGTTTTCCTGAAATCTGCATACGAACGCTTTCCGAAGGGGCTTCCTAGCGCGACGTAGACTCTTTGCTTCCAGTCACCTGTACAGGCCGGACCGTGTCCCCGCGATAGATCTAATTGCGAAGCTGGGGTACCTCCCACGAGATGAACGTGCCCCGAACAATCCGTTTAACAGCGCTCAAGGGGTGCTATATCTGTATGATCTTATTGAATGATCAGAGTTGCACTTAAAGCCCGAGCCATTGGTATTTCTGCGTTGTATCCGTGATTGAATTGAGACGTTTGGAGTCAAGTTGCGTCAGAAACAGTATACCAAGAAAAGGTGTACCGTAACGTGAGATTTAATCTCGGACGTTGTTCTGACTAGCGTGAGTTCATCAACGTCATTGACTTGCGGGCGGTTTGGTTTATCGCATGCATTCCAGGTACGAGGCCAGCGCTCATCATGAGTACTCCGACAGCAGAAAAACTTCGTCCGAGACCCGAATCAGGCGAGCAGCATCGAGAAGGAATATGCCTAATTTAGTCACTGACTCTCTAGGCAGCGTGAAAGTGAGCTGGAGAAGATACGCGGATCATATTTATAACGTTAACACCCTGGGCATGCTTTCAATCCTAGGGTTGATAGAGGGGCTGCTGCGGGAAAACGAACGACAAGATTGGCCAGTTACGTCCGTGGCATTGGTAGCGCCGATGTTGCAGGATGAGTGGGAAGAGATAGGTCTAGTCGTCTGACCCCAATAGATGCCATGCAGGTGGTGCGAATGTTAAAAAAATACATTCATGGTATACGTTCTGTGATTACTTGGAGTAGATATGATCACTTGAGCAGCTCTTCAACTACTCTATCGTCTGTGATACTCCGTATGTTATTTCCACGGTAATTCAGGCGTCTAAGAACATCGACCTAGAACGGAAAATCTGAGTTAAAGGATAAACTGGAAAGCCGATTGAGCGGTAGATGCGTACAACTTTCGCCTTAGGAAAGCCGAACTCCACGAAGCGGTCTACATGTGCATGCTCTAGACCTGCTATCGCTACCTCATCCCTTCCCCCTGATTTAGCATCCTTCCCGTTCTTTGGCCCTGGCCCCCCAGCGTATATCTGTGTCCAATAGGTTGCTGTCTCTTCAAAGCTACTCTTGCTCGTCATATAATGCTTGGCAACCTCGGCGTCTTGAGGATCGTTCGGCTCAGGTGAACAGAGCAGACTTTGCAAAGATATCAATGTTGATTTCAAGGTGAGAACGGGAGACCATGCGTCCTTGAGGATATCAAGACAGATGGCACCTGAAGCGGAGGATACATTGGGATGGTAAACTTTCGTAATGAACTTCATCTTGACAGGTTGAAATGGATACGATTCCGGAATTACAATATCCTAAGCATGGGAAACCAGGTTTTGAAGCTGAGTAAACAGTACCGCGGCTTCAAGATCGACATTTAAGCTGCACTCACAACTTCGAAGTTACCACCTTGATACGGTGTCCCCTCAGGACCAGGAAAGGATCCTTTCAGATGAAATGGTGATTCATCGATCATTTCAATCGTGATGTTGGAGGTCTTGTCATTTTTGCAATCTTATTGCCCAGTGATTCAGAGCGAGTAGTGCCTACAGCAAATCGAATCCATACCTGTAATTTCCCTATTAACGCGACGCAGGCGGGCATCCGACATATCTTGCAGGCGGGTAGAAAGTGAGTTATGGGCGCTTATTTGTTTCTGTAGTGCCGTGAGAATATGCTGCCGAACTTAGATACATTGCTGTTCTAATTTACAACTCAGTTAAGTATCTTCCACAGCTTAACAGCTGTTCAACTATTGAGGTAAAATATGCAGGGTAATAGCGGTGGAACCATAAATACACTCAAAGAACCCGTAGAATACTATTAGATGACGACAAACCCTCAGCTCGAGAAGAAACAACCGGTGGACCTATGGACCGGCCTGTGGAGGGCTGGCAGGTGGCATCTGCACGTACATCGGGGATGCGGGTGGGCCGACTTGAGCCTGCATCTGTGTTGAAGCAGCCCGAGGCCCCAGGACCCTGCTGATCCTCCGCTCTGCCCTTGCAGTTGAGCTACCTTCACTTACGTCTCGATCAACTGAATTCTCTCCGCCCTTTTTGTAATCTCCGCCTAGAGAGCTAGGTCCGGAGCTACCCTCCCCTGTTTTATCAATATTCCTCCCCAAGTTTCCCCCAGAACCGACTCCGTTTCCCTTAGAGGAACTAGCAAGCGAAAGAGATGGTTGTGAGGAAAGTTCGTGATAAGGGTAGCTCGGTGGTTTGGACATGGTCGGAGCACGGTCAATTCCCAGGCCGGTAGCAACATCTGTCGCACCGTTTGCAGGCGTCGTCACCCTTGTGGATGAGCCGCTTGTGGTTGTCGTAGAAGAGCCGATGATTGACGTACTCTGGGGAGCCGACGTTGTGCTGGCGCCCGCGTTGGTATTACTCGGCCCTGCTGGCGAGCGTGCGGGCATTTCGACGTCATGGGATGGACCAGCTGGCGCGCCTGAGTATGATCCTCGGATCTGACTATGAGCCTCAGGCGGCGACGACCGAGACCACGAGGAGGTGGAAGATTCACTTATCTGCGTTAAGGGGGTGCCATGACCGAAAGCTCTGCCTGTAGCCATTGCACCTGGTCGTAGGTTATTAGGATGAGATGACCCGTTGCTGGCTACGAACGCGCCAGGTGATTGTACATCGGGTGGTGGCTCGACGTAAACAGATGGGGTGCGAGGCCCTTGGTTATTTGCAATGCCTTCACTTGTATTTGCAGCTCCCTGACCTCCGCTCCCAGGTGGCACATACGAGCTGCCAGTGCCATGCCATAAGCCATACAGATCATATCTGTCGGTGCCTTGAGGTGCGCTCGAATCGTTCGACGGAGGTCGGAGTGGTTGAGACGAGGGCCCTGGTTGTGAAGACATAGGAGGGTATTGAACCTGCATTGTGGTTGATTGTTGTGGTTGAGAATAGGGCCCTGGTTCCGAAGACATAGGAGGGTATTGAACCTGCATTGTGGTTGGAAGTGGTGCAGAAGTAGGTCGAGCATTGGTAGTACCGGTTGTAATTGAGTCGACGTCAGTTGTGGTGAGGCCGGCGTAAGAATAACTGCTCGCTGTCCGGGTACGATTTTTAGACGGCGCGCGCAACTTGGACCGAGGCAGAGAAGGGACAAGATTTATTCCTTCGGCGTCTGAATGTGTACAAAGGTGCAAGATAGTCAGAACAAGTACAAAAGAGTGCAGAGTGCGTACCAGCATCCCCATCTTGTACAGCTGAGTATTTCAACCGTCCGCCACGCAACGACTTCAATGCATTTCGTCTACCAAAGTAATATCCAAATAGAAAGAATGTGAATGCAGTGAGTACTAGTGCAGTTGCCCCAAAGCCGAGAGCCAGTCCAAGCGTCAGTTTTGTGTCGGCTCTCTTACTGTGAAGATGAAACGATGGCGCCGATGCGTTTTCTAAAGACATGGTGGCCCGAACGTCGAGATCTTAAGCTTTCCTCTAATATGTGAACGGGCTTGCGATCTGAATTAAGGACGAAGGGGACTGAAAAGCTGGCAAGACATTGTATGAGCGTCAATTCTTTCGACAGCCAGGTACAGCCTTGCGTTCAGCGTCCCGCAATGAACCAATTCTGACCATTAGCCAGGTCCCGAAGAGGACCCTGCACGTCATGGTCTCTTACATGGCATGAGAAGCGATTGAATTCAGCGCTGACCGTGTAAGCATCTACGAGCCTCATCCTTGCATAAGCTGTAAAGGAGCTCAGGCTGAATTGTAGATTGAAGAGAAGGGGAGTTGGTAACTAGACTGAACCCAAGTTCAAGTTGGAGGCTGATAATAAGTAAATATTTCCCACAATCACCTGATTCCCTTTCCATTCACCCTCCGCCCGCCCTCCGCCACCTACTTCCGAACTTGTTGAAAGGTTTGAACTCAGATAAAAGCGACTTACAAATTATAGATTAATGCCACTCCCTTCCTTAGCGACTTTTACAGCCACGACGCCCCACTGCTCTGCTCTACCAAGCTCTCTCTTTTCCTGTTTCGCAACAGTCGCCTTTTCCGAATTAACTTCAGCATTTTGAGCCATTGTTGTAGGCTTCGACCCAGCCGCAGTTTCTTCGTCTCTCTTCTTTGCTTCTATGATGCTTTTTCTGGGATCTATACCTCCTTCATAACCGAACCATGTGCGTCTACTGCAGTGTGGACCTCTGAGGAGGAGAATTATCAATTGCCACCCATACCAGCCCATCGATAGCACTGCAGCATCACGCCAACCATGCTCGACGAAGACACTTGTACCTGCTGCCGTACTCATTACCTGCCCGATGAATAGCTTTACGACCATGGTACATCAGCTGCCGTAACAGATAAACTCGATATCATCTTACAGAAAGTATGAATACGGCGTTCAAACGTGCTCTAGCGGCTGGTAATATGCTTTCAGAGGATCAGCTGAACTGCTCTGATGCGTTGACCCTTTTGGGGAGAAGGAGGTAGACTGTACCTACCCAAAGATAGCAGCGGAAAGGGAAACTTGCTGCATTTGACGGAAGACGTCAAGACCGAGGCACGTAATGATAACAGCTGCAATATGGATCCTACCGGCCGCCATTTGAAGGCTCTGAAAGCAAATGATGGCTAGCAAGGCGAAGAGGGTCGCATACCAGGGGACAAGATTGTCGATAAGGCGCCCTACGAGAGGAGCCATTGCAACACCCCACATCCCAATGAGACCAAATAGTTCAATGGCCAAGCTAATAGCATCGTGAGTGACGTATCGTTCTCCCAATCAATTTACCTGAACGTACGTAGAATAATTGTAGGGCGGTCCTCCGAGCAAAAATGTGAGCGTCACCCAAAAGTTATTGAAGCAAGCGCTCCCCGCCATATTAATCAAGCATGATTGAATAAGTAGCGGTTCAGTGAAAGCAAATTTTGCCATCGTCAAGAGAATATCCCAATAGGTCAGATGTTCGTTTTTCGCTGGGTAGTCCGGAATGACAAGGTAACAACCAAGCAAAACAAAGTATCGGACACCGATAGCCGTGTAGTACACCATGCGATATGAAGTGAACTCGGCGATCACGCCTGCGAGGACCCGAGCTATGAGGATACCAAAGAGCAGTCCCGAAAAGACCATGGAAATTGCAGAGGCGCGACGCTCGGGCGGTGCAAGATCGGCGGCCAGAGGCATGAGGATCTGTGGGGTCACACTGACCACGCCGACGAGGAGACTTAGCGCCTCAAATACGGCAAGGCTACTGGTAATCGCCAGACCGATGGTGAGCGAAGCTGATGTCAGAACGAGTAGGATGATCAGCTGGCGCCTTCGGACAAGGTCTCCTAAAGGTGAGATGAACAGGATACCACATGCATAACTGCGTAGCTTGGAGTGTAACGGGATGAGCAAGGAGACTGTATTATTCAACTTGCTTGAATAAGAGTAGGAATGCTTCGAGCGCGACTTCGTTCATTGCGTTACGGAATAAAAAGGAAGGAATGGCTTACTTGGAAACTTCATCGTAGGAAACATTGAATACCTTTGAGAGCTCGACTAGTACATCAAGTCAGCGCGTGGAAAATAGGATTGCACCCGCGTCCTGGAAGACATACTCAGCAATGGCTGGCAATAGTACAAGTTGGCGGCAGCTGAATCCCGATCAATCAACAACAGGGAGGACACCTCTTATGCTCGGTAACTCACTGAAGGTGCTCGCAAACCCGAACGATAGGTTCAATGAAATCCCGAAACGGAATGGCCTTTCGAGGTCATACTGCAGGTGTTGTGGTATGGGTATTGCACCAAGGTCGTGGGTATAGATTTTGGAGCTCGCACAGCCAGCGACGTCGTCCATATCTGTCCCTTCTTACTGAGGGTTCTAGGAAGCGTACTAGGTATAGTCTCAGCATACATATAGTCACACGCAAATATGAGTCTGAGTCATCTGAAGTTGTCTTGCTATTTTCGACGAACATGCGCACGAGTTCGAAGCACATGTGGACCTATTCTTTCACACAGTGAATGAATGGTGACTGAAGATCAAGGTCGTCGTGCACCTCCAACAGATGCGTCAGGAGGCCCGATAACTGTTATGACCATTCCATTGAAAGTTTCACTCGCATCAGACTTTCACTTACCTCGATGTTTTGTGTTTCTGGACTCTTGAACCTGACAATGGGGGCCTGAGTAAGACAGAGGGAAGGATACGGTCAGCATAGAAAGCTGAGATTTGCGAGCGTCCCCATTCCTATTACTTAGTAACATGTAACGAGCTCGATGACCTTTGGGCTTTGGCTGGTCTTCCTAGAGCCTTAAAAAGCACGACTTGAAACCTCACGGCCAGCCTCCCATCGTTTACATAACGATCGACGAATACATAGATGCCTGCGACGAATACAGTTCTATACACCGAATACATAAAAGCAAGAGCTATAGATAATGTCGAACCTGATATGCTGTACTAAACAAAACCAGTTGTGTCAAACTCGAAAAGGGGCCAGTACGAACCGTGCTTCAACTCTCGCCACCCTTCTTAACGTCTTCTACACCCTCGGTCTCCTGCTTCTCTACTCCTATATCATCCTTTCCAGCCGCACCCTCCGCACTCCTTTCCCGGTCTGCGATCGTCGCGTTCTCAGACTTCTCTCCGGCACCCTGAACCTTCGATTCGGCTGCAGCCTCTACATCTCTTTTTCTCGCCTCGACGACGCTTTTTCGGGGTTCTATACCTCCTTCGTAGCCGAACCATGTATGTCTACTGCAGTGTGGGCCTCTAAGGAGGAGGATGGCCAATTGGTAGCCATACCAGGCCAATGACAGGGCGGCTTGAGCACGCCAGCCGTGCTCAAGGAATACCTTGGTGCCCACTGCTGTACCCATAACCTGCCCAATGAATAGCTGATGGAGCTATGTCAGCCAACCTACCAAATGAACGAATCAAGAACTCACAGAGAGAATGAACACAGCATTCAAGCGTGCCCTGGCCGCTGGTAATAGGCTTTGAGGAATTTTAGGGGACAGTTATACACAGATAACGAGCATGGAGATTTAGCTTACCCGAAGATGGCGGTGGAAAGAGAAACCTGCTGCATTTGACGAAAGAGGTCAAGGCCGAGGCAGGAAATGATGACTGCGGCGATATTTATACCGCCGGCTGCCACTTGCACACTCTGAAAGCAGGTAATGCAGAGCAAGGCGAAGAGGGTCGCATACCAAGGGATGAGATTGTCAATCAGGCGTCCTACAAGAGGACCCATTGCAACGCCCCACATCCCGATGAGCCCGAATAATCCAATGACCAGGCTGATAAGCTCGCAGGTTAGGTGAGGTTGATTCAAGAATAAAGAATATTCGTACGTGGAGTAATTATAAGGTGGTCCACCCAGTAAGAATGTGAGAGTTACCCAGTAGCTACTGAAGCAAGCACTTCCGGCAATATTGATCAAGCACGCCTGGATCAGCAGCGGTTCGGTGCAAGCAAATTTCGCCATGGTCCACAGGATATCCCAATAAGTTAGGTGTTCGTTCTTCGCTGGGTAGTCCGGAATAACCAGGTAGCTGCCAAGCAACACGAAGTATTGGACGCCGATAGCCATGTAGTACACTACGCGATAGGACGTGAACTCGGCAATCACACCTGCAAGAACCCGGGCTATGAGGATGCCAAAGAGCAGGCCAGACAATACCATGGAAATTGCGGAGGCTCGGCGTTCAGGTGGTGCGAGATCGGCGGCGAGGGGTAGAAGGATCTGTGGTGTGACGGTGACTGCGCCGATAAGGAAACATAACGCCTCGAATAAGGCAAGGTTACTGGTGACCGCAAGGCCTATGGTGAGGGAGGCTGAGATCAAAACGAGTGTGATGACTAGTTGGCGCCTTCGCACGAGGTCTCCTAGAGGTGAAATGAACAGGATGCCACATGCGTAGCTGCGCAAGTGTGAGCATGCACGATTGAGGGTTAGAGAACGTGTTTCACGCACCCTGCTTGGACCAGGGTAGGAATGCTTTGGAGACGATGGTAAGTCTTTCAAGGACATAAGAAAAATACGCTGCTTACTTTGACACTTCGCTGTAGGAGACATTAAATGCTTGGGAGAATTTAACTAGTAAATTGAATCAGCGTCGAGACAAAAAAACCCAACATGCCGTTCGATACCCACTTAAGAGTGGTTGACAGTAGTACAGGTTGGCAACCGCTGCAACATGTCAGCTGGGCGCGACCTAGACACTCCCTGTTACAAACGACTCACTGAACGTGCTCGCAAAGCCGAAAGATAAGTTCAATAAAAGTCCGAAATGGAATGGCTTTTCAGGGTCATATCGCAAATGTTGTGGTATGGGCACTACACCAAAGTCGTGGGTGTAGATTTTGGGGCCTCGACGGTCAGCGGCGTTCTCCATGAGTTCCCCCTCTGGCTGAAGGCCTCTAAAAGCGAGAAAAGTGAGACGGGTGAGCCTGACATGCGCAAAGGTGATTCTGAGTAATCCGAGGTCGGTTATACTTGCCTGCTATTTCGGTCTTCGATCGATGTATTTGTGCCGAAATGCCGAGCACTAATATGTAAACATTTTCTCACAATCACATATCAATCTGGATTCTGCCGAACCCTGCCTCGAAGCGAAGTTGAAACTCATCGAGAAGTTCTAGCTTAAACGCTTCACAGAAGGGCTGGCAATTGCTAGTGGCCCGTTGGCCATCTAGGTGAAGACTCAAGGCGACGTGAATGTGATGTATCTATGTCACTTAGCGGGAGCGTTGACAGAACTTAAAAAGTTATGCTTTCTTGTGGTGTATTTTTTGCTTCGCATCAACGGATCCCCGCGAGCCCGTGGCCAGAAGTAACGCCACCCAAGTACAGCTATCATACAGCTTGCCAAATAACAACAATGGAAATGTGAGCGTCTACTCTCGACTTGGCCAACCAATCCATGGATACAGTCAATACGATAGGCCTCGTCTCTGCTACAGACAGCAACATCGAAAGCGTCCGCCTATACCCCAATCGTGCGGAGGTTACTCGACGGTTTGAATTTGTCGCCGAAACAGGACAGAATTGTGTGACTATCACTGGGCTCCCTCGTTCGTTTGACCGGCGCTCTGTGAAGTAGGCAGCCAAGTACACCCTTCACTATGCTGCGCATCTACTGATTCTTAGTATAGGGCTGATGGGAACGGAGCGGTCAATATACTTGGAGTTTCAGTATCTTCTCCGCCAGATCAGTATCCCAATGCACCATTGACATCAACACGGCTGAATGAGCTCTATCTTCGAAAAGAAGAATTAGAGAGTGTAGTCCAAACATGTGGTCGATCACAATCCTTTCTGGATCGATACATGGAGTCGATAGCTTCCCAGGCAAACCCTGCGAACCTTTTCGATAATAACGGCACTTCGTTGATGGGGAAAGCACTCCAGGATTACCACGATCAAGCGGCCGACATCAATGCTCGAGTGTCCGACGCGAAGCAGGATATCAAAGCAATTGAAGATGAGATCGAGGTTGAGCGGGACCGACTAGATTCATTAAACGATGACCACAGCTCAGGGCCATGCATTCAAGTGCAACTCATGCTCTTTACAGACATGACAGATGAGGTCGAACTCATGGTGACATATAGTGGGTGGCATCTTTCGTCCTCATATTTGCGGGGATGTTAACGCGAGTATTCAAGCTGTCAGTGGCGCTTCCTGGACACCGCGTTATGAAATGCGTGCGGACACTCATGCGAAAGAGAAGCAAGTCAAGCTATGGTACAAAGCCGTGGTCACGCAAAATACAGGCGAGGTGAGCCATCATCTCCGCGACTGTGAATAACCCTCAGTGCCCCCAACTAGACGTGGGATAACGTATCTTTGATTCTTGAAACGGCGACTCCAACGTTGAACGTTGATATACCTACCCTTCAACCATGGTTATTGTCCGTTCGTCAAGACCGAAAACAAGCGAACGTCGACACTCAGCGCACCATTGCCGTTCCTG
This sequence comes from Pleurotus tuber-regium, assembly GCA_014058305.1. NCBI lineage: Eukaryota > Fungi > Basidiomycota > Agaricomycetes > Agaricales > Pleurotaceae > Pleurotus > Pleurotus tuber-regium. Next base: position 2,186,117 of record JACFYU010000042.1, on the reverse strand, counting down.
GCCGTTCCAGCAGCCGTCCAAGGACACGCTCCAGGAGTCCTCCCGTCGGATATCATCGCCATAGAGTAGCTGGTAGTCGAAGAGAACGACCTCAAAGCCCTCCCCCGCCTTGGTATCGGCGCCGAATATCTTCAGTTCGTAGTAAAAAGTCTAGAAGCCCAAGCCCAGACTCTCTAGCCTCGGGTCGGTCAATGAGCACCAGTCCCCCTGAGATTGACGGGCCTGTTTTGGTGATGCCTCCGTCGCCCATTCCTCCACCTCGGGTTACCTTTCTAAATAGCTATCCGGGCTTAGACAAGGCAGCGAATGGTGGGGTAGTTGCCACTTATTGCGTCCCTGGACTTGTCAGCGTTACAAATGGGGGAAAGTGTCAAGTCACGATTGTACAGCTAGAATTAGACGCCTCATTTTCATGGATCTCGGTTCCCAAAGAGGATTCGAGAGTGTACCTTCAGGTTGGTTTTCTATCGTCAAGCTTTTGCAGATGTTTTTCTAACATTCGCTGCACTCAGGCATTTATTCAAAATGATTCTGAGTATGCTCTGATACCTGGGATATGTGATATATATGTTGATGGCAATCCCATCGCTCATTATTTTATCCCTGTTGTCAGTCTCCAAGAAAACTTTGAATGTCCTCTAGGGTCAGTATATTTATATATCAATACTTTTTGTATTCACTGCTCTTTGCATGTCCAGCATGGATCCATCAGTTCAGATCAACTACCATCCAAGGATAAAACGATCGTCGAAAGGCGGATTCCTTCCAAACTCAAAATCCACTATCCACGAGTTCGCCCAGAAAATCACCATAGTCAATTGGAAGCGTTCTGCTGTCTCCAAGCTCACCGTCATCGACCAAGTTCCGATATCTGAGGATCCTCAGATTACTGTTAAACTGCTTGATCCATCTCTGTCGATGCCAGCCCTGTTGACTAGTTCAATTGGTCTCGGGCAACAGCAAAGAACTATAGTCACGATCGGCGATGGAATTAGTGCACTGTGGCTGAAGGACAGTCACGTCAATAATTCTGAGCCTGACTCTGATGCAGGGCACGGGAAGGATGGTAGACTGTGTTGGTTGTGTTCTATTCCTTCGCAAGGCAAAATAGATCTTAATTTGCAATGGGAAGTGAATGTACCCATGAACGCCACTATTCTTGGGCTATAGTTTACAACCTTCCAACCTTCGTCGTCGAGTAGATACCTACTATGTGACGTTGTAAGCATTCTCTTTCCATGTACACCGTGATCGATTGAGTCTCTCGTTACCATAAACATATTTTACCTACATAGTAACTTTGCTCGCTCATGTGCCCGCGTTGGTGCTATTCATAGATCAAGTTATCAAATTCACGCCCTTGGAGACGACTTCGCAGCCCACGATCGCAGAAGCGATTTATGCAGGCAGAAACCCGATTGACCACAAAGTCGATAACGTATTCGCGTCTTGGGGGGGGCTGAGAACTCGTCGGTTAAAGTAGCATTTCATTGTCATCCCCTCGCTATATAAGTTGAGTGCTTGGCGTTGCTCTTGCACCCACAAATCACCGTGCATGTCGCGACAAGAACACACAGCGGGCGCTAAGGCTATGTTCCTGATTGAGCGTCTATTTCAGTAGGCACCATCACAGCCTTCTCCAAGAACAGCCACTGCGGCCCCAGAATTGAAAAACAGCGTCCTCAGAATTTGGCCCTTTTGCTCATCATTCCTGCGGTCGACGATTAACGATGTCCAGGTATCCCCCAGAGGTGAGCTCTTAAACGTTACATGAAGTCTTCAAAACTCATGTAAACCGCGTCATAGGCAGACGAAGCGCAGAGGGGACGCTACAACGACGGGTATAACCCTAATCCCAATCCATATACGTTGTCGACGACACCGAACCCATATGAACGCTACGACGCACCATATACCCTCCCAGATCCATTCGCTAACCCAACTTATGGAACACCACCGCCGTCGACCCAGCCAGGTGGTTTCCATTCGTCTCCACCCCCTCAGGTAGATGCATACGGTGCACCCTTGCATCCACAATCACCCCCACCTCCTTCTCAGAACACCCAAGGTGTACCATTGCATCCTTATTCGCCTCCGCCGTCCGTTCTACCAGACTACCAATCCTTTACACACCCTCCACCACCTCCAGCACTACCCTCTGCGCAGCCGCAGCGGTATGATCTCCACGATGATCCCGACGATACTGGAATGGATACCGGAGATATTCCTTTACTGCGGCGCGACCCAAGCTATACCTCCCAGATGAACATGCCTGTACCTGGCGCCTACGGTGACGACTCTGCTACGGCGGACGATCGGTCGGAGACCAACATCCGATATGGTCGAATTCCTCAACGAGTTCCTCGTCGATATAAGACTATCAAGAAGGTCGAACTTTTCCATGGCAATTTCGTGTTGGATTCGGCCGTACCGACAAAACTCCTAAATATGTGCCCAAACAAGACGGAACGGGAGTTTACGCACATGCGTTACTCGGCGGCTACTTGCGATCCCAACGACTTTAAGGACTCCGGCTTTACTCTCAGACAAGTACACTACGACCCGCCGAGGAGGACCGAGCTCTTTATTGTGATGACGATGTATAACGAAGACGAGGAACTGTTCTGTAGGACTATGCATGGTGTGATGAAGAATGTTATGCATTTGTGTAAGAGGGATCGGAGTAAGACGTGGGGAAAGGATGGGTGGAAGAAGGTTGTAGTGTGTATTGTGAGCGATGGACGGCAAAAGATCAACAGTAGGACTTTGAGTGTTATCGCGGCTATGGGATGCTATCAGGAAGGTATCGCAAAGGTGAGGCCCCAAAGTCATATATACGTGTTACATGTTCTCAACGTCCTACAGAACATCGTCAACGGCAAACCTGTTACGGCTCACATCTACGAATACACCACTCAAAGTGCGTGGCCATTTCTTGCTCTCAACCTCTTTCGTTTATGAACAGAATGTCATCAGTCTCCGTCAACCCTTCGCTCAAGATTGAAGGCGTGGAGAAGGGCATCGTCCCGGTCCAAATTCTATTCTGCTTAAAAGAAATAAATCAAAAGAAGATTAACTCTCATCGCTGGTTCTTCAACGCATTCGGCCCCATTCTCCAGCCAAACGTTTGTGTGCTACTGGACGTCGTACGTTCAATCTATTCATGTGCTTGAGTCCTTTTAACAAAGTCGGCAGGGAACTATGCCGGGTCCGACTAGCATATACCATCTTTGGAAAGCCTTCGATATCAACTCGAATGTCGGGGGCGCATGCGGAGAGATCGTGGCCCTTAAGGGAAAATACGGACAGAACCTCATTAACCCGCTGGGTAAGTACACTCCGATTGATCACCACCTTCACTACGGCCGCAGTACCTGCTAGTATGATGCTAATAATGCCTCATCACCATAGTTGCTGCGCAGAACTTTGAGTACAAGATGAGTAATATCCTTGATAAGCCTTTGTGCGTCAATCGTCGCAAGCTTGAGGTTATCACCTAGATTAATGTCGACATCACAGGGAATCGGTCTTCGGATACATCACTGTGCTTCCTGGCGCGTTCAGCGCCTATCGGTACATTGCCTTGCAAAATGACTCTGTCGGAGAGGGACCGTTGCAGAAGTACTTCCTGGGTGAAAAGATGGTGAGTCGACGTTCCTCAGCTTTGGCGCTTGGATTAAACTCTTGCACACAGCATGGTGCCGGTGCAGATATCTTCACGGCTAATATGTACCTTGCTGAGGATCGTGTCAGTACATTGTTCAAAATGCCAGTGTATCCTTTCGTTAATGTGATTGGTCGACCGATGTAGATTCTATGTTGGGAACTAGTATCGAAGAGAGGAGGATCTTGGATTCTGCATTACGTCAAATCCGCGTATGCAGTGACTGATGTACCAGACCAGGTCAACCTACTGTCTAGCTCTCAGTTCATCGGCTTACGATCCCTTTCATTCAACAGGTCCCGGAACTTATATCCCAGCGTCGTCGCTGGCTCAATGGCTCATTCTTTGCTGCAGTACACAGCACTTTCCACTTCTATTACATCTACCGGTCTGCACACAGTTTTTTCCGCAAATTCTGGATACATGTCGAGATGTTCTATCAACTATTTAACCTCATCTTCAGTTGGTTTGCTTTGGTGCGTTATCTACCCCCCTTTCCCTCTCCGCTCGATATACTAAGTTAAATTCATAGGCTAATTATTACATCTCGTTCGTCGTCTTGTCGACTTCCATGGAGAGCCCTGAAATAGGGCTGAAAGGCATTCATATCGCGAACGTCATATTTAATTATTTCTATCTTGGGTTGCTTATCATGTGTTTCCTCCTGGCGATGGGTAATCGACCTCAAGGGAGTAAGTGGGGATATACTGCCGCCTTCATTGGCTTTGGATTTATTACGATTTATATGACGGTCAGCTTTCTTTATCATATAACATTGAATGTTACATACTTACCTTCGTCGACAATTCGATTTAGATTGCCGCATTTTTCCTTGCGTTCAAGGGGATAGACAACCTGGCCAAGAACGATGCAGACGGATTACAACTTGACGATCTGTTTACAAATGCGATTTTCCGCAATATTGTACTTTCGTTGTTAGCTACGCTTGGGTTGTATATTATCGCTTCTTTGATTTTCGTAAGTATTCGCCTCATCGTTTCAAAGACATTAACATTCAAACTCCCACTATAGTTTGAGCCATGGCATATGATAACTTCCTTTGTCCAATATCTCTTGATGGCTCCGTCTTACATCGCCGTACTCAATGTCTATGCTGTGAGCTTCGCATATGTTACAGAATGATTTCATCCTAACACGACTTCGCCCCTCACTAGTTCGCTAACGTCCACGACGTCTCATGGGGGACGAAGGGAGACAACAAGATCTCTACTGACTTGGGCGTAGTTACAACGGGAAAGAACAAAAACGAAGTTGAAGTGGCCGTGCCAACTGCGGAAACGGACATCAACGCTGCCTATGAGGATGCTATCCACGTTCTGTCCTCGAAACCGCCCAAAGCTGAGTCAAAACCTGATCCGGGGACTCTGCAAGAAGATTACTACCGCACCTTCAGGACGAAGTAAGTTTTCTTACCATCACTCTGATTGAGTTCACGCCGATTTTGATACGTGTGTAGTGTGCTGCTAGCATGGACACTGAGTAATGTGAGTGGTTTCATCAATAGGTGATTTCATGGAGTAGCTTCCTGATGACTTGGATCCAACCAGGCCCTGCTTGCTGCGATCATAGTGTATGATGCTTCTTTTGTGCATTCGTCGATCTCAATTGCTGATATTTGATCAATTTCTAGAACGACCACCAACAAGGATAGCGCTAATAAGGCTGTGAAAGGCTACATGGCGTTCCTCCTCTTCTCTGTTGCCGGGCTGGCATGTAGGTTACCTTTCTCTGCTAAGTCCGCTCTCCGATCTGATGGGGACCTCTGTTTATAGTTGTCCGCTTTATCGGTTCAACGACATACATGATTATTCGACTCTTCGCCGGCGAGTAAGATGGCTGAGTATCATGGAATTTTCTATCACGACAGTATCAAGTGATCTGATATCTTGTGGGTACATACATATATACAAGGACTTTCCTTTCACATTCTCGATTACTGTACCGGCATGATGCTCTCGCAACGTGGACTGCTCAATAAGCACTTTATCACTATTTGTCAAGCACTCGGAGCAGGCATGGGCCACCCTTTTTCGATATTTCTTCATGAAGTGAATGCCGTATTGCCAACTGCCCGCAAGATTGGGCACTTAAATATCACAGAAATGGGTTGTACGTTTTACGACTTGTACTCGTAGTGATCTGACGAACTGCATGTCAGTCCGTCGGAGTGTAGAAATTCAAGACTCAACATTAGGGTAGTGTCCGCCCACAAAAATGGAGCATTCCCCCTTGGCTTTGATTTAATTACTACTCATACGCCTTTCGAAAACTCAACAGCAATATAGAGCCATAACTTAATGATCTGCCTACGGTGAAAATTTTCTATGTCGTATTTTCGTGGTTTCGCTTTGAATTTCATAAGTAACCATTTAATCAAGTTCTCGAGGCACCTAACGAGACGTCTGAGCCATATAGTTTGAAGACTAGGCGGCGCCGGTGGCGCCAAAAATCACCTTGCTTCCCACATATTTGAATATTGATCTAAGTTGACCCCTCGGCATTTATCTCGCACACAAGAGATAGAATATGTACCTCCCTAATCATAACATCAGTTAGTAGGCTTGTAGTCTGGCATTCGGGTACATAAAATCCCGGAAAGTCATTCTCTACATATTTACTTGAAAGATCAGTCTCTGCTACTACACTAATTGTGGAAGCACCTATTGTCCATTGCTCAAGAGTTGTAGTTAACAGGGAATCTCATAAAGACCAGTGACAGCGTTGCAGCGATACTAAAGGAGGAAAAAGATACAGAAAGCAGCCAATGAAGACGAAAATATGGTACAAAAGAAGAAGGACCCTGAAAATGTACAGTTGCGTGGATTAGCGCCTATAAGGCGCCCAAAATTCGAGCTGATAAGGAAAGTATAGTCAAAAAAGGAAATTATAGCGACCCAAAGACCTTGCTTTTAAGACTTTTAAGAAGTGAGGCTGCGAAGTGAGGTGATATCGTAACATTCCATCTGAGGGCGTCTATTATCGTCTATAAGGACGCCCGCTGAAATGACCTCCATTGCTAAGGCTCCCAATGTCCCGCGTCATCATCATAGATGGAACATTTGAACCATTGTGAGTGAGTTAGTGTTTCCCATCCTCCCGGTCCCTCTATGGTCCTGGCAGTCTTGCACCGATATTCGTTGGATTTTGTTTCAGCATGATCCTGTATGGAGTGGGCTTTGATAACGAGGCCGTCCGAGATCTTCAAAGGTCAGTCAGTTAAGCGGGAGCATATATATCAAATGCGAGTGTTTTGGCGATGGAGTAATACTAATTCATCACCTGCTCGACGGAGTAGGTGACCCACCCTTGGAAACTCGCCTTGAAATCGAGCGGAAATTTGGGACCCTGAAAAGGAAATTAGACGCGCTAGAAACAAAACTAATGAGCGCCTTCGTAGACATGCTAATCAAGACATCGAGTTGGCTGTGAAGCTTGATACAGATAAAGACGGGCGAGCAGGTAAGGCAAACCGCTAACAGTGGTTACTAGTTGGCAAGGGTTGGTGTTCGTTGACACCCAGCTGACCAGTCCTTTAAGTTAAAGAATGCCAGGAGAAAGCAGAAGTAAATCAATCGAAGTTTACTGCGTAGAAGGTAGACGGTGGACCAACTTCTTGCTGATAGACCATGCCTACATAGTATCCAATCATCGAAGCCTTGCTCTTCGAATGACCCAAGTTAGATGGCGAGAATTCATGATCATCTAAATTATCACTATTGATAAATTGATCTTTACGCGAAGTAGAAGAAACGTGACGAAAATGTGCGTAATGTAGGGAAAGCTCAGAAACGAATGTTGAGGCGTATATCGATACCGATATAGATGCAGGAAGCGGATATGATATCGTATCAAAAGAGATATGAGGGGACACCGAGGCGATTAGAAGGTTTCTTCTTCGTCTACAGGTACCTGGTCGGGTACTTCAAACCCCTCCTGTTGAATAGTAAAGCATTATATCACGCCGATGAGATGAAACATAGGGTAAGCCCACCTCTGTAGAATACAGGATCTTCTGAATTTCTTTCAATGTTATGTCTTCCTTGCCTTCGGCTTCTAAAGTCTCGAGTTGTTGCTGAACCAGTATCTCGATATCTCTCAGCTATTTACATCATTCGACCGGTCACGGTAAACCATTAACGCGACGAAACAATAGTTATCTATGCATGTCACGCACCTTCTCAAAATAGAAATCTCTCTCCTTCTCTAAGCCCTCTAGGTGCCCAGACAGCTCTTTCACCTGGGCTTGTAGCTGTTGTACGACTTCGTTCGGTTGTGCACTGCCAGAACGGTGTCCACCTATCGGTGTACGTCCGCCAGCCCGACCTACATGGGTTAATCAGCATGATCAGTGATCATTGGTCGAGATGGCGATGTGTTAATAAAGAGATTATTGAGATCATCGCGACATACCTGCCGTAGAGAGACCTGCGCGTGAAGATGAACCGGATGGTGCGAGGGGAGCAATAGTCGCAGGTGGATCAGCGGGTGCACCTTTCCGTCTCGCCACAGCGTCGTAACCCTGCCCGCCAAAGTTGGAATCCCAGAAACGTTTCATCCATTGTAAGAACTCCAAGTTATCCCTGATAGATGAGTCATAAGTGGCGTGAATAACGCAGGGAACATAGATGAGCATCATACTGCATTTTACACTTGGTGAGTTTTTCTACGGGGATTGGCTACATGTAAAGGTTGTTAGGCGATAGCTGAGGGAGACCACGCTATATTTGACGTGCCTTATCAATCTTTTTCGACTTGAACACGTTCTGCAAAACCTTGAAATTTGTGAGGAATTCGTATTCATGTTTCGCGTTGAACTTGACGCGAGCCATTGGTACGTCGCCTGAATATCATCAGATAACATTGCAGAGCGCGAGCAGAGGTCAGGGAGCAAAAAATAAAAACCATCTGTGCACAATGATACAAATACAATATACTCACCGTAGATTGAGTCAAGAATTTGACAATAAGCAGCACCCGTGCCACACTGCTCAACTTTCGTATAGTTGATCTGAAGGAGATCATTCAGCCATGCAAGGAGATCTGTTCTTGAAGCCATCCTGGAGCGAGAATTATAATACTATAGGGAAATAATGAGCGAGAATGAGGAGCAGGTAAGGGACGAGTTGAAAGAAGTTCAACGAAAGCTATAGATCGATGCCACACGCTCAAAAAGGATAATTGGGCGCTAATTAGACGTCTAGTTTCATTGGGCGCTAATATGATCATAACAGGAGCTCCGTCTCCTAAATTCTAATTCGCTTGACATTCATCTGTGATTGATCAAATTTTCAAACCCAAATGGGCTTCAAACATGCGCGTATGGGGACATTTTCCCCATGCACGTCACCTCAGTCAGTGAGCCTGAAAATCGGGGCACAAACATCTTTGGCACTTCGCAGTAGGATTATCTACACGTCGATGCGCTATCCTCCTGGATGCCCAAAAATTGCGAATGATGCCAGTATAATCGTGATGCTTGCGAGTAGGTTTTGAGGTGTAAGCATAGGTTTGAGGTGGTTATTTACGAAATAGATTAATTGCGAGCGTTGGGTCTAAAGGGGTAAAGTGCCCAGTAAAGGCCAATGCTTGGAGGGCTAAGATCACTAAGGAGAGAATTGGAATGAGTATTGATTTCACTTCTAGGATAGTTGTACAATCTACTACATGATAAAGTAATGCAAATAAAAATACAGTTGCAAGCTTTTGGATCCGTTAAATACCACAAAGAGCGGGAATAGTATCATAGTTAGACGTTCAATGAACGACCCGGGTATCATAGATTGAAGATTTGCAAATCTTAGAGTATCGTGGGGAGTCGTTTCCTTCGTGAGGGAATATCATCAAGAGATAGGGACCCGCCGAAGCCTTACTCCATCATAATGAAGGATGGAGTTTAAACACGGGCTAGAATCTTCGAGTCTACTCGAAGCTTTGACCATAAAATGAAGATAGATCCAGTGACGATCGCCGATCCAGCGAATGCCGACATGGGAATATATGACCCTTTGCCTCTGGCCAGCAGAAAGCCTCCTATCGGGCCACCTAGAAGCGACCTGTCACAAGTGAACTAGTCAGCACATCTCCCGCTCCATTCCTCCTTCATCAAGAGATCGGATACTCACGGAAACGATATTATAGTATACAACATCCCCAACCTGGTCCCGATTTCCTTCATATCAGATATTTGTGCGACGCACGGTGTGATCAATGAGATGAAGGCGCCTGAGAAGAACCCATATACCGCCGCGAAGAACATAATAGAGATGACGTCTCGGGAGAAAAGCCAGAGGGTCAGACAAGAAAGGCCAGCGAGGAAGGCGGAGGGGACGAGAAGGTTGAAACGACCAAAGATATCTGACAGTGATGCAGGAGCGATGCGTCCGAAGACACCCCCAGCATTAAGTACGGCGAGGACATAGAATGATAGATGGGAAGATAGATGAATGTCATGTGCGAAGTCGGCGAGATAGAAAAACGGGATAAATAGGCCTTGATAACGGCATTAGCTAGGACCATTAGTCAAGTTTAACAGTGGGAACGCACCAAGGGCAACAAAGCAACTTCCTAGAGTCAACATAATAAATCGAATATCTTTGAACCCGCTAAGATTGATGCTGAGATCTTTCCGCTGGTTAGGTGAAACACAGCTTTGAACGGTCAGCACGGCAACGACGCAGCAGACCGCGCTGATGAGCCCAGAGATGCGGACGGCCCATCCAAAGCCAACTTTATCGAATAGTTGACGTAACATAAGTGGATAAACCACGCCTCCTATCAATTCGTGATTAAAGGTCAGTGTGAAGCAGAAAGTTAATTGGAATGGAAAGCAAACCTAGGCTAGACCCAGCTGCCGCAATACCGAGTGCGGTCGCACGAAGTTTAAGGAAATGCGTAGAGACGCTAGCCAAAGATGGGTAGAACCTGTGATGAGAAATGAGAACAGGCAGCAGACGAGATAGATGGATAGTAACATACAGCATGCCGACCCCAAGTCCAAATACAATGCCCTGACACAGGATGTATTGATAAAACTGAGTTGATATGCTGGCCATCATGATGCTGAAAGTGGAGAGTACTGTTCCGATGATCATCAACACTGTGGGACCAAAGGAGTCATATAGCCGCCCGATGGGGCCACCCTATTGCGGAGAGGATTAGTCGAGGAAGATTGGCAAACGACGAGTTACTCACAGCGAAGAAGAATATCCACAGCTGCAGTGAACCGATCCATGATATCGTAGACGGTGGTAGATGCTCCAATTGGTGGCGGGCATACCATGATTGGAAGGTTCCAAATGCGTTCATCAGACCAAAAGTCCCAAAGAGGGCCATGAACGCGCCAAAAACAGCCAACCACGCTCTCACCCCTCCATCTGGATATTCGTCGGGACCAGTTTCAGGAAGAGAGTTTGTTAGTGTGAGCGTCGAAGATCGTGGACTGATCCCCAAGCAGCCGCCACCATGGCAAGCGAGACTGCTCTTCTCCAGAACGTCATCAGTCGAAGGGTAGGCGACGCTATGCTTTTTAGCGATAGACATGAACGGCCGCTAGGGACCTATGCTGAGGGATTTCAGTGAGTCGAGTAGCGGAGTAGGGGTCCCGAGGTGAAGTCGGGGGAGAAATGATAGGAATTGTTAACTCGACTCAAATATTTAAACGGTTAATCATGAGCAAAGCTATACGTACACGCAGAGATACGTCAATTATTCGAATCAAACATATTATCCCATGTACTAGGCTTCAAGAAATATATATGGGAATCACCGCCCTTGGAGGGAACATTGCATCCGTTGTCGCCGGGCTGTGGTAGGTGTGCAATACGGGACTGAGTGTTATGACATTTCCGTTCTGGTTTTAGCGAAACCAGATGCAATGATAAATGACATATTTCAGGACCCTGGTCCAAGAGAACCTATGGATGTCAGATGCTCGGGATGAGCTGTGCATCTCCAACTAGTTGGTGACATACGGTACCGTGAGATCAGCCCCGCTCCTCGGCCTTTTTCCACGATTGCATACCCAAACCAATGACCATCCATGCCGATTCCATTTTGGAGTGGAGTCTTGTCAACGCTGAAGTTGTGGTTGTATCAGCGATTGCCTGTCAGTATGGAAAAGACAATCGCCCAGGCGTTCTTCAAAATCATTTGATGCCTTGATAGATGTCAATGGCTGTTATTTTGAGACGCAGAGTGTAACCACCTTTGGCAACAGTGCAATGCAAGCCAGCCTCCCTCTCGAACTTGGTCATTCATCGCGCACAGCATCCGAGTCAAGCACGCCGACCGTTTCGCTATGCTCAGTGTTTTTTTCCATTTATCACGCCCACCGAAGGAGTGAACATTCTGCATTCCGATTCGGGGTAATGTCCCTCAGCATAGCGACCCTAACCACGAAATCCATTCTTCTGACTGCACACAATAAATTGGAAGTAAGGCCGAACACATAGGACCCGACATCGATGGAGAAGTTCACAAACAGAGACTGCGAGACACGTGTTGCTGTATGTTTTGCTAAAATGGGGCGGCGGGCGCGTATTTCTTTAACAGCTACTATGGCGGCCAGCAAGGGCTGTACATTTCCACCACACCAATTTCTCAAGTTCCTCATACCGTGTTGTCCTCTGGGGATTGTCTGAATAATAGCTGGAACGGCCTTCGAAATGTTCAAATATCACAGAACAGCGCTCAGTTAAGAAATATTCGAGTTTTTCGGCGACAACAAGAATTTCAAGACGCACATGTAGATCTATGACTCGGCAGAAGTGCTGTGTTCGATTGATCATCTGGTATGGCCTTTAATCCCCTTTCGGGTTTCCCCACATTGAGATCTTGATTCTTCATCACTTCAGCAATCGCAGTCTATTACTTTCCCTTGGATAGCGGCTAAATTGGTTATCGAGGCTTTTCTAAATTTCAACCTTCTCCAATCATTGTAACATCTTTCGACTCTGGGCGACTGATGCTTAGCATACCCGCGCTACCCATAATGAATACGCTTAACGCCGGTGGTATCGACGATAACCAAAGGATTCGCCCGCACTACATAAGTATCATGCAGTCTAATTCACATCAACGGCGCTGGCGCTGAAAGCATCGAGGATTCGCTTAAGGTGCTGCGCCCCCTATAATCTAACTCTGTTTGATCAAATGCCTTGAAATAAATATCCCGTAATCGTTCCGTCCTGAGCGCAACTTCTCGCAAGAATATACTCATGGAATCAGCGGATGTTACGCCTGAAAACGACTCTCCATAGTCCAGTTCCGCCCATAGCCTCGCAACGGCCCCTCCGCCGCTCTCAAGTTCAAGGGTGGCTACCAATGACCATATGATATCTATGTACGCATTTCTATATAAATTTCTTTGCACATGATATTTCAATTACTTGATCGCCTCGCTCGCCGACGAGTGTAGGCAACTATCAGTTCGCCTTGACCATTTCGCAGTGTATGGAGACCGTCTGTGCTGCCTACACGAGTGATCATAATGACAGTGACAAATGGTTGTCTTCAACGACGCGTTTCCCCCTGCTAGTCGGTAGGTAATTTGCAGCGCAACTTCATAGGATATACAACTATATATTTATGCAGTAAACCCGACGACTCTGGTTTCCGTGTCTCGTCATGGGACATGACAACTGGGGAATTCAGATTATCATCGATCAGGCGTTATGATCTATCCGTCTCTCCGACTCGGTACATTTCAGCCATGGAACTAGTTCCGTTCATTCGGAAATATTGATGCTACGAAAGCATAAGGCCGCCACTAAATATATAGACTTTGCAGCCTGTACAAAGTTTCGTTTCTTTACTCAACAAGAAGAGGGATGCTGACAATTCCTTAGTCCAAGCAATAGTGCATCACAAACTCCCCTTCTAGCGTCGCAATAAGTCTCTCCAACCAAGGTAATGGCGCTGTCGATGGGCCACAAGCTGGCACAAGTACGGCACGCAAAAGTGCACAATCCTGCCCTCGAGGGACTACGATACGTATGAGGACAACTTCCCGACGAGTTAGATCGTATGTCTTCAAGGTGTCGGTACCGTCTCTCGTGATAGCCCATTTGGGAGGGACACGGGCCAAATTAATTTCCAGTGTCGGTTCAGAAGGTGGATCCTTCCTCCATTCTGCGACGATTTGTTCCTGATACGCCCAAAGAACTTCTCTGACAACACCAAGGAGGAATTTGGCGTCGAGCGGAGTGAAAGACAATGAAACCAATGACTCGGCTGTAATGGACATTATGGTTAGCTTAGGAGGGATAAATCCGCTCGCGTACATTTAACGAGAGCCTGAGACCTCTTGCAAATCAATCTATGTCCGGAGTCATTCCAATCGGCCTTCTGGCAAGTGCGGGAACAGTAGTAAGTAGAGTCGCATCCATTACAGCGTCTATGGCATCGTTCATCTGGATAAGGGCACTAGGGAGAGCTTCAGTTGCACAGGAAATATGAGATACACTAGAATCCGTACAGCCCGGTTGCTACAATGCTTGACAAATAAGTTATGCGCAGCTTCGGCATACCAAGTCCGCATGGTTATCAACCACACAAAGACGCAATCCTTTCGCACACTTTTTGGGTGCAAAGTACCCATTTGTGAAAGCTGCTTTGTGACCGCACGGAATACCTTATAATAAGCAAGAGCAGGAGGAATCATGTCGTTGAAGAGCGAACGGACAGCATCTTGTTCCTTCTCGTCCCATTTATGGAAGCTTTTGCGCAGTGCAGGCAAGAATCCGAGATCTATCACCATAGAAATCCACGAGGCGCTGTTCTCGTCAGACTGCATCGAATTCAGCACGATAAGAGCACAGGACAACGAAAGGAACGGATTGGTTGCGATGTCGACAATTTCTACGAACAGTCTTGTGATCAACATAGGTAGTCCCTGTTTGATAAACACCCGAGAGGTTGCTTCGGAAAGAAATAGCAAGGCGCTCAACAGCCGCAGCTCCTGGCCAACGCGGTCGCAGTCCAGAGGGTGCTGATCGGACACCTGACGCAGATACCCTAGCATGGCAAGGGCGACCTGGTTTGGACGTGTGTCTATCGATCGCATTATGCTCGAATTATCGTCCTTCGCCAGCACAGCACCCAGAAGACACGAGGGGGACCAGAGTTTGACTAGGTCCTTGTTGTTCACTTGTTTGATCCAGAAAGGTAAAAATGGGATTCCAGGGGTTAACCACTGTTGGGACATTTCTATCCGTCTGAGGCCGTATAGATATATGTTGTATATTGACGCCACAGGGACATAATATAGTACCAGATCTTGGTTATGGTCTTCTCCAGTCTTCGTACATGTCTTGCATAAAAACTCCAGCCACTCACGTACGTCGTATTCGTGAGTCGCAAGTTTATCCTTTATCCGAGAATGGGTTCTTGGTAGCAAACTCGTCCTACGTAAGATGATCGATAACGTATAAAGAGCAACAGCGGCACATGTAGCATCAGCGGTCTTGCCGGCTGAATTATCGTCTCTAGGAATCCTGTTTCGCTGAGCAAAGGACAAGATGGTGGATAAAGTACCAAGGGTGGAGCGCTTGAGCGCAAGCACGAGACGGTCGGGTACACCATTTGGTATACTTCGCTGGAACGCAAGGTTCATTCGGTGCCAATCACCAGAAAATGGGTCCATGTTAGATGGCTGGTTATTGTAATTCTTCGACGAGGCGGTTCAAAGCACGTAAGAGTAGTTGAAAACAAGTTGAGTGTCTCTCCGTCGGTTTTATGGTTCGATGACCATGGCCACAAGGCCAATGCACTGAGGAGTCCCACATAATGAGTCGGTCCAAGCTTAGGGTCCGAAGGGTGAACAGAAGCTTTGAGCAGCTTGAATAAACGTTACCATAACTGCAGTCAATGGGCCTTGACCCAAGTAAAGCTATAACGAGTCGCTTGTGCAGCCGTCGCTGCCACGGTTGAAAGACACACATAAGCGCTGTATCGCAAGCTAGACGCCCATGAACATATTCAACTCCGACGACAAATAGCGATTTAAGTGAAGGATTCAAAAGCTATGAAGCATATGAATCGATGAATCGAAAAGGTACTTGGAATTACTCGTGTATGTAGCAGGTTGCAAGGCATAGCTAGTAGCAGGCAATACATGTAAATGACGAGTGATAGCGAAGAGGAGACATACCCCTCACTTCAGATGGGAGGCTTATACTCTACGTTTATAATAAGGAGAAAAACGTAGTTCAGTGTGATTCTACTGTAGAGGTAATGATGATGAGTTAGGCGGTTATTCGCAACGTCAATAAAGGGCCAGAGGGAGAGCCTCCTTCAGAGGTGGGTCCCGACCTCCCGCCACCCGATAGCTACCCTGTGCAGTAAAGCATGTTTGGGGAAGGAGGCGTTAACGTCTAACCCTGCTGGGCAAATGTGGAAGGGAAAGCAATTCGACATATCGCGATTCCCCGTAATCCTGTGACTTCGGAGACGAAATGTCGTTTCAACTTGGAAGATCGGTGTGGATAGCTGAAAAATACTAGAATCTTAGTCGTTATTGCCAGTATCGCCCAAGCTGGCCGAAGCGGAGGCGAGCTTGGCTGCCTTCAATTCCCTATACCGCTTGATTGCCTTTTCTCTCTCTGCTTCCATCATGGCCTTCTGTGCCATCGAAAGCACATTATCTGCCTTTTTGGAGGTAGCTTTCGAAGAATCCTTTTGCGCACCACGGGGGAAAACTTTGAGCTGTGGCGGAGCTTGAGCGATATCATTCAGTCGTTTCGGTAAGGACGAGGGAAGAGGCGCAAAGTCTTTCGGCCGGTCGTGTTTCTGCGGCTTAGAGGTGGTGTGGAGTGTTGATGTCGCTGGTTGTTCGTCGTCGTCCGGGTCGTCCGGCACACGATTACCTATGCTCTTGGATGTTTTGGCTAACGACGTCCCGTTGGACGATGTATTTGCTACTTGGGCCTTACGGGCCTTCCGTATGGTTGCTTTAGACGATTGTACTGCCGATTTGACAAGGGGTCTCATGTCATCTTCCACCCGCCTATGTTGCAATCAACAATGAGTCCTTAAGATCAAAAAAGTCCTTTATCAGAGACACGTACTTGTTGAAATGCTGGAACGACTCTCCAGGTTGTATTCTTAACTCGATTTTCCCATCACCCTTTCTCTTCCCTTCCTTCGTACCCTCTTGCCATCTTTGATCACCGAGCTTCCTTCGTTTGTGGCCATCATCACCATCACCATCATTATCATGATTCCTCTTATTTTTCTTCCATTCTTCTCGAACTTTCGCAGCGTTCAATACCCTCGCTATCGACTTAGGTATTGCTTCGTTCGCAAGAGATTGTTGGGCTGGCGGCAAGTCACTGCCCCTGATCAGATTGAGTGAACTAATATTCTGCGTAATGAGGACCGTAATACCTTCCGGATTTCTCTCGCTCGCGAACAGACCTCTTGGCTTTTTTGTGAGGCATCGCAGTCGGTCAACTGCAAGTCCCTGGATCAAGAGCTGGTTGTTTGGCTTAACCCTTGGCCGTAAATATCCAGATCCCAGGAACTGTTGAAAGCGCGTCTATGGCACCTCATTTGAGAAGCTTCGCCTTGCTTCTTTGCAACCACGTCCAAGTTCAAATTTCACGAAATTCAACTTGATTTGACGCGTAACTGACATACAAAAAAGCCCTGAACAAGTATGTAATCACTATATGACCGATGCATGTCGTAACAGCTTTATCAGCAGAGTCTCCGAGTGGCAGGAATATTAGGTGCTTGCGTACCCAGGTTGTCTCGACGCCCGATGTCGACAAACCCTTCGTCGAAATTACCGCTTTCTCCCGATCTATGCAATCTAATAGTTTTCTGGGCATCCGATCAATCCCTCCCCGCGCTTTGTCTAACGTCAAAACTCTTCCTACGCCCAGCACAAGCGCGCTTATTCCACACGCTCCACTTCGCTGACCTCCTCAAAGCGGGAGCATCGTGCAACACGATACAGAAATCCGACCATCTGGGCGGGTACGTGCGCTACTTCTATGTCCTTCAGGACAATAGGATGCGCGACCGTAGACAGAGGTCGATACAATCCACATCTGCCGCCATATCCCACGAAGCCTGTTGGCGTGCAATATCCCTCGCATTGAAGCGCATGCATAACCTGCGGACGCTCCTCCTTTCGGACGTTACTCACGAGAACACATGGTTATTGGAAGAACTAGGGACTCCTCCGTTCCAGGCGCGCATGGTTAAACTGAAGTTCGTCTGGGACAAGAATGTCGTAGCTTTTCTCGGTACGCAAAACGATTTGCGGTCCCTCGAAACGTCCTGCCCGGATCCCTATCAACTCTCTTCGTCTTTAATAGAGTCAGATTCGTCAACGGACGACCAGCCAAGACAAATCATACTCCCAAAATTGCCTATTGGTGTGGGTAACTCTGGATTTCTCCCTCGCTTAGAGAAAATCGAAACTCAACTTTTTGTTGCTCACCACCTTCTCGCACCTTACCCTGGGCGCATGCACTACCCCCCACTAACGCACATCCATATAAATAACACTGGTAGCGTACCTCAGGTTGTGCTATCGTTCCTTCCCAACTTGTGCTGGGTACACAAGACTCTACGTGCACTCTATGTGGAGCTACCGGAAGAGTTGGTGTGGAAAGGTATGAGCTCGATCGCAAAGGCGGTACCGAACATACGGTATATAGGGGTGTTACACCTCCCTAGTGCTCATGTATGACTTTTCTTGTTCGTCAAAAATTGGGGAAACAAAATAATGCTGAAATCGCTCAACCCTTGTTTTAGCATCACCGACTGACATCCTCCCTCCTCCATTTCCGTTCCCTTCATACTCTCGAGGTGGATGTATCAAGCTGGGAGCCACAGCCTCCTCATGCACCTGCGCAGCGCGCCTTAGCCGCTGAGCTACGGGTGTACGCTCCGAGTTTGCGTAATGTAGTGTTTTGGATTGGGGGACAGAGGTGGGTGTGGAGTGTTGTACCAGTGGGAGATGGGATGGTGGTAGCGACAGAGCAGCCCGGTGGGGGATGGCAAGTTAAAGGCGATGAGCAGGGGAAGTGGTGCGGAGCGATGGATAGTAGGGAATATAGTTTTTGGGCGCATGCGTGATAAACATATACGATGAAATGTGTAAACATGTATTATTATTGACCTCCGGGTAAACATAATTTACTGATTTTATGTGGTAGCAGTTGTCCTTATGCACTGGGTAGTATTAATACGGCCCTCCAGGTGACTGATGCTTCTCTTAGACAGTCATCTATTATCAGACGTACAAGAGGTAAGGATTGTACGACAGAAGCGCTGTTCTATAGCTCACCAAGAGATCTCATTTACGGAGATAGACCATCGCTTCGTTACTTGTTAAGTATACTATACATCATACGCCCCGGACTTCGGCTGAGAAGATACCATGAACGACCAATACCTGAGAAGCGTGGACAGAATATGAGATAAGTGTTATGTAGATGGATATACATACGCCATTGAGAATAGTATTGAGAAATACACCATTGAGCATCGGTCCGAACCTGTTTTTTTGAGACGGTCATGAGTAAAGCATGTATAAGGTTCAGTACTGGATAACTGAAAAGAGTCACCACTACATGGATTGCCTATATATACTATAAGGATAGATTACTCCTTGTGGTCCCACCAGGTGTTCAGAATTCAGATCTTAAGAGGAGATCATGATGATAGACTGTTGCTACAAGGTATCTAGCTGTCATTGCCATGCAGCCATGTCATGGATGAGGAAGATTCCGTGTCATCGAGCACTGGATAGGAACCCACCAATGTATCATAGCATGATTGATAAATTGATCACACGTTGATATGTCAGTAGAAGTCAAAGGCCATCCAGCGCTATCAATGGTCTGCCTTAATGAAAGTAGGCGGATCTCGTTGCAAGGGCAGCGAGCGCCACCTAAAGGCTGTAGTTGACTTCATTCACATTCTGCGTAATGAAGCATCCAGTAATTGTCAAAATCACTACATAGCACCGGGAGAGGAACCCACGCCCTCAGTGTATGAATAGACATCCACATACGGTTATGGATCCAAAATCTGATGAGAACATCATAAATAGCCTGAAGAGACTGCTTGTTTTGGCTAAACGGTGATGCGGCCAGCGGGTCTCTACTGATAATGTCCCATCCGTTTTTGGCGTAGTCTCTGCAAGCTTCTCGACTTGAATACCGTGATAATGTCATAAACACGCGTGATCTTGGTTGAATTCATTTTGTTTCTTCTGGCCGAGCACTTAGAACCTGAGAGGGCAATGAGCCAACAATTCTCGGGGCGTAAGGCGTGCTTCTTGTTACGTACCGACACTCCTACGGTTACCCATTCACAGCGCCATATCTACTCCAAGAAACCGCATTGTACAATTTGACGGCCGTCATTAAATATCTACATCATGGCCAATACATGAAGTCCAGGATCGTAGTTTGCCTTGTGTCTAATCTGACTTCCGTCAGTGCTACTGTGGCAGAAAGTGCCTAAATGTACCATTTCATATTTTGCGACCCAAGTTGCCCCTAGTTGCCTTCACCCGCCGACGCCCACAATGGCTATTGGTTCTGTGTAATATCAAATTCAGGTGGAAGTCTTTGTCCGAGCCCTGTAATACGTGAAACACACTGGCAATCAAATTAATGTTTTGTTGCTCCACGCAAGCTGCAAGGGGTGACGCCCAAGCAGTCCCCACAAGCGGGTGTAATAGCTTTCGACGATACGATTCCCGGCGGTGCTATATCTTGATGGCGGAATCATTATGCTCATCACGATGAGACTTTCTATGTGAGAGATACGGGTCGGGGAATGAACCATTAGAGTCAACGGGCTACAAGTTAATTGCCCTTCACCTGAGTTCACGCCATGCCGTGGGTCGCATAAAATTTGTATGCAAATAGGCTCCATGGCTACTTGAGAGCAATGACACTGGACAGGCTCCAAAATCATCTCGTTGAACCTCTGAAGCATGAGAATATGTGACAAACTCTGTCGACTCTGGACAGCCTCAAACTGCTAAGATATATCAAAAGAGTGCACTTGAATAGCCAGCTTCAAGGCAACGAGACCGCCAGATAAAGATGAGCCATAAGTTGAGCAAGATGCCTCACGCAATACAGAGTTGGCGTCAATTTTCAACGAGAACCTTTGTTGCCGCGACGCCAAGTGCTCAGTGGCGGTTAGGCGCTTAATCACAGTTTATCACTATTTGGAATCAAGGCCTATTGCCAAAATAGGGACGTCTGCAGATCATTAAATGGTTGAACAATGTCTGTACCAGACCTTTGAGCTCTATATGTCCAACGACCACCTTCATTCCATGATGCCACTCGTACCTGCGGAACCACCGCTTTCGGTTTCACAGTCTCTTCTCCTGACTGCACTCTTTTCTCTGACTTACGTTGGATCGTTGTATGTCTCGAAGCACGCACGGTTATCGTTTGCTACGAATGCCGTACCAGTAAGAGCCGGCGAGGAGAGGCGCAAACTGGATAACGAACGGTGGAGAGATGATCCTGATGTGATACGTGCACGTTTACTTGCCGTTACAATCGCTAGTATCTGCTGCTGCGCCATAGTGTTCGGGGTGCTATGGCACGCTACACGCGCCAAAAACGAGGTAAGCACACGTACGCATTCCATGCTTTGATCCGTAACTCACCATTGATTTGTGTATAGAGTATTAAAGTCGTCCTCAACACTGCTATAGTGCGGCTAGGCTTCTCTCTGCCAAGGCTCAATTCCGAAGCCATTCTACCCCATCTGATCACACCTCTTCTGTTTCTTGGGCCCCTTTACACGAAATCTTTAGACTATTCCTCGCCGTTTAGAAGTAGCTGGAGTCCTATTGACATATTTTTCTCATGGCAAGGTATCAGAAACTATTTCATAGTGAGTGTTATGAATGAGTACTGTCATTCACCCGCCAACGTGATTACCAGGCGCCAGTTACAGAGGAGGTAGTCTTCCGTGCATGCGTATTAGCCATTCTCAACCTTTCTGGTGCATCTAAGACCAAGATGATCGTACTGGCTCCGTTGTCGTTCGGTGCTGGTAAGTACAAGTTTATACATCATCGTGGTCGATGACTAATTGCTGTTTCAGCTCATCTGCATCACGCATGGGACACTTACAACCGATATGGACGTACACGCTCGGCCGCAAAACGCGCAGTTCTCATGACATGTAGGAATCTATAGCTTCTGCAGTATTAAGCTCACATAATAACTCCAGTATTCCAACTAACCTACACGACACTCTTTGGCTCCTTCGCGTCGTACCTCTTCCTCCGTACGGGATCAATATTACCGCCCGTCTCAGCACATATTTTTTGCAACGTCATGGGCATACCTCAAATTAGATATGAGACAATGAAATATCCCAGGCGCAAGAATTGTACGCTTAAAGTTATCATCACTGATATTCGATCGCGCTTATCCTTTGACCAGTCATATATCTTGCCTATATTAGTGGTATCTTAGGGTTCATCCTTAAGCTCGTACCTTGGACAAATGTTTCAGATAGTCTGTATTGGCGGTGTCAAGGTGTTACAGTGATGTACTGACGATCGTTGCTGCCCTTAGAGGTTTAGTTGTATCTATAGTACATATTTAGTATATAGCCATGATTTTGAATACAGTACACTCATATACTTATCCCGATAACGCTCTCAGACTCTCAATGGCCTGTCAGGCCTTCAGGTCTTAGACTAAGATTATATAATCTAGGGTTTATAGCATCACGTGTAAATGAATATTGGAAGCTTTACTGATACTAAGGCTTTAGCAGGACCCCGGAAAATCTCTACGGACGTTGGATCCAAAATTTCGGGATTTTGGGTAAAAAGTAGTTACCAAATTGGCCTTAATTTGGGCTTTTTGGTAGTGAAAAATCACCCGACCCCCCATGCCATGGTGGCTTCAGTAGTGACCAAAACCCTATCGTAGGGATCCGACGTTTACGTAATATTGCAAAACAAGGCCACTGACCACCCTTAAATAGCCATGTTGGGATCGACAAGCCACAGGTGTAACCGGAGGTCCCCGATTAGTGGTTACATACCAGCTAACACAGACATCGACCTCAAATGAACAATGGAAAATGGGGTTACCACAGCACTCGACGTGGCCGCAAAAGCTGATGTAAAGGAGTTACCATCTTCTCTAAGACGGATCCGACCTCTGCCCAAATTTGGAAAGATTAGGAGTGACCTGGCCTCCAACGTCTTGAGAGATTTTCCGGGGTCCTGCTTTAGCTAAACTTTCAAACCTCTGGCCGAGACTGACAAAATGTCTCGTTGCTCGCCCGCTCAGCGCGTATTAGGAACCCCAGAACTCCTTTCTCACATCTTTGAACATTCGACTACAAAAGATAACGCGTCTAACGCGCTCGTCTCGAAGACATGGTGCAATGAAGCACTTAGTGTTTTATGGCGCGAAGTTACCCAGCTCTGCAACTTGCTAGCACTTCTCGCGCCCCTACACTGGGGTCCTAACGGCACATACGTATGCTCACTCTCACTCTAATCAAATAGGCAGTAACGTTTCGCTGTGTCAATAGGTATTTTCTCGTCATCTTGAACCCCAAGACTGGGATCGATTCCACAAGTACTCGTGCAGGGTGCATCATTTGAGCGAACTTAATTGGCCATCGTACAGTAAAACTATTTTCATTCAAATTGCCTGTACTCGACCTCCGCAGCACCTATTACCAAACTTGCGTACTGTGAACTTCGGAGCCCCTCTCTTCGTTCCGCTTTTCGCTCACTCAAAAATCAGAGAGTTCCACCTTTCCATACACTCTGGCGGAGATCAATTACAGAAGATTTTGCCATATATTTCGTCCCGAATGCCCTACTTGGAGACACTCCATGTCTACTTGTATTGTCCTTGCGAGGATTTCGAGTCGGCACTGGCAAAATGTCTACGCGATCTTCCCTTGTTGAAGCATTTGTACCTTCCCGAACGCTGGCTCACTCCCTCAATCACACACGCCGTCGCTTCCCACACCATGCTAGCATCAATCAACTCCAAATTCTCTGCCTTTGAGCCCGCTCTAGAGACAGAAGTTTTCTCTACTACTTTGGGCGTGGACAGCTTTCCATCGTTAAAGCAATTGGAGCTAGTCATACCCTTTAGTCGAGCCGTATTATGCCTTTCGCAGGCGTACGAGCCCAATTCCCTCGTCACCCTGCGACTCGAATCTCCGCGCGTCGAGTTATCCGCAACCTATGCCCGTATTATCGAGATCGCCTCGAACTGCCCAAAGCTTGAAACTTTCAGTCTTTGGGCTAGTAAGCGTAAAGATCAGCACGTCGCAAGCTCAATTTTGCCTGTAAATTTCGCCATGTTGAAGCCGATTCTCCGTTGCTCGTATCTAAAATCTCTCACCCTTCATCACGCATTGCCGTTCCAACTATACCCAGAGGATATTGTCTCTCTTGCGAAAGCGCTGCCCTCGCTGAAGGTCCTCTTTCTGAACCATCATACTAAATCACCGGCAGGACCGATACTTAACATCTCTCTTCTCACCGCGTTGGCTATACTCCTCCCCAAGCTAGAAAAACTTGGACTTTATGTAGCCGCATGGCCTGAGATTTTGCCAAGTGGGCATATACCGATATTCCAGAACTTGCAATTCCTGGAGATGGGGCTCTCCACTATAAGGGATCCTGTCGCGATATCGATGTTCTTGAGCCGTATCCTTCCTGATGAGTGTTGTATCACTGCTCGCCCAGGAAGTGGAATGGATGATCCCGTTTATCGTGGTTGGGGGCAAGTCGCCAGGTTGTTCCCTGCTTTTAAACAAGCACGGAACGAAGGTAGACTGAGCATGTGCAACAGCTGAAGGATTTTTTGCCCCATACCGAGAGTGGGACGTTAGACGAATGTTTCGGACAGTCTGTGAGGTGACATCAGGGCGATGAGCCATCGATGGCGTCCACTGTTGATACTGTATCTAGTATGTACTTAACTTAGCATGCACTAACGCAGCCATGGTTCCAGTCTTGTCATGATCGCCCCTATTTTTGGCTCAATCGCGTACAGAAAGAATAAAAATGCGACATTGGACTACCCATACCATGTCTTGTGGTACGTCTCAGACTTTGGCGATTCGATGCCCTTTGAATACTTTACTACATGCATCCTCGGATTATCCGCTCTATAGGATGGGAAGGAATCCAAGGACCAATCTTCTCGTCTCCAAGACATGGTGCGAGTGTAACAAAGCCTTATTTTTCCTTTGACACGAAGTATGCAGCTTAAGGCGCCCCGACAATCGCATCCAATAATTGTTTCTTCTTGGACAATACTTTTACCTTACAAGTCCCTTGCGTTAAGGGTTGACCGTTTTTGAATCGCGAGCGCTTATACAGCGTCTGATTTAGCGCCAGCGAATCCCATCGCTATGTAACTGTGCTTTGATTCTGCTGAATTCTTCATTGCTCAACTCCCTCAGGCAAAAAGCCCAACCAAAGGCCTGGTATTTGGAGAAGCAGGTACTCCAAACGGGGGAAATTTTGATAATAGTGGACGTGAGATAGATTGTTTTCGAAAAATTTGCCTTGGCCTCACGCAGTCTCTCGGTTCTGTGTCACGACAGAATTTTCAAGCAGAAGCCACGCAAGCACCCAAGACATATGAAATGTTGTCAAAAAACTCTTCTGCGAGCTAGTCTCGACGCTTCCCAAATTTTGCATGGCCTCAGATACCAAAGTACCGATTCAACGTCAAGACTTCCGACTTCTCCAAGGCTTGACAAACTACATGTTCTTCTCGAGCGAGCAGGATTGGCAGGGGACGGTATATTGCAGCAGCAACCTGTGAGCGATAAGCAAGGACGTCTCCGCCTGTCACGCTCCACTGCCAACGATGTTCGAACGCTTGCTAGGGATAGAAACTTCAGGCAGGCTGATCGACGTGTAACTGCCTTGCGTTTCTCCCTTTCTCGAGAGCCAACGCCATTAAGCCCGTTAATTCCGTCACCTCCTCCTCTGGATGACGCATTACGCAAGACTGGTGAAGTAGTCCCTGTCAGGCTCCCGGCACATACTCTGGTACACGCACTGCTCCGTCATGGCAGTCCTGTCCACGCGGCGGCTAATCTGAAGTGGATGATACAAGAAGGACTTCGCATCCGGAAGACCACTTTTGATGCCGTGCTACGGGCTCTACTTTTCAAAATTCCAGCTTACACTCTCAAGCAAAAGTTAACTCTTGTTCCGTCGCGCCGTGACGTCGAAAAGAGGGCACCAGAAGTAGACCAGGCCACTCCGTTCCGAGATATCCTTGATGAGTCCACACTGACTCTAAGGGCGGATATTGTTAAAGAGACATATTGTCATCACACATTGTCTCTTCTCCTCCTTGCACGGACGTATGGCGTGAAAAGGGAGATGTGGATGTATGAGAAGCTGATAGATGGCCTGATGCTTCAAGAATATAGAGTTGTGGCGGCCCTTGTGTTTGAGACACTCTTGAAAGACTGGCAGGCCTTGAAAACCTTGGAAGCAGTATTTTCGAACCCTCCTCCCAAAGACTCCGAACAGAAGCCGAAGTCCCCTGCTCCCGATTCTGCGCCCACCCCAGGGACACTGTCTCATGCCGAAATCGTTCAATCAGAGCTATATCGTCTCTACAATAAACTCTCAGTATCTGTACTCCCTCCAACGAGAGCACTACTGCAAAGAATCTTGCGCCCTTTGACTGCTGTAATCGGGCGAATCAAATCCTCCGGACATATTCCTGAACACGCAGTTCGTTCTGCACTTCAAGCCTTCGTTATCTTGTTAGGCACCCTTCAGCGGCGGCAGATCCCCTTTCATGACATTGCACCTCTAATAAGGGCTGTTTCGCTATGTCCCAGTCATCCTCGCGTTCGGGATAACCGCGTATGGATCATGGGAATCGTAGATGATGAGCATGGGACTAGGCGCGCCCCACGAAAGGTTCACGCGCTCGATTATGCCGACCAAGTCCTTGAAGAGCTAATCAATAAATTACCTGCGACTCTACCAACCTACCCCACCCTGGAGGCGTGCTACGAGAACTCTAAAAGCCCGTCTCAAGAAACGGATGAACAGCATCATGGAATAACATTCCGCAAGTTGTATACGTACTATTCTGTCCCGAATACCCCTTCCCTTTTGGTTGAGCATCCGAGCGACAAGCTACGCACCCCTCCCGCTAATCTCAGACTGCCGTATCTCCCACCCATGCTCCCCCCTCTCGATGCTACTTCGTATATATTCTTATTACGATACGCTCTCCATGTTCGACAAGACACCTCGCTTGCCCGAACTATCTTCGTTCACATGACAAGTCTGCGTAAACCTCGGCTTCATCCGAAGGGTGGTGTATGGATCGCCTTGCGACAAGCTGTTGCTGGGCAGGTGGAAGGAGAGCCGCGTACTCGGCGTAAGAGTCAAGGTGGTAAAGGTGGGAACAAGGGTGAGAATTCTGAGCTGACCAAGGAGGAGATTGACGAGGTGTTGAGTCAGGTTGTGACTAAGGGCCAGAGGAAGCGGATGCTTAGGGTATCTGGCCGGGTAGTGATACCAGGCAAAAACGATACAGAGGATACTTTGGCAACCGCTGATTCCAAGACTTCCTGAATGACCATCGGCTACTTATTGCATTCGATCCATCACCCCGTGTCTCTCGAGGAGTGCCAAAGTTCGCGATTGTCAACGGGATCTGGGAAGTAAACGAGTGCTTTCCTGCCTTTCAAGACACCCCACATTGTGGTTGAGACCGCTAACGGTGACCGTGATACATCGTGTCGCATATATCAATGCGCATACGTGACCAACACTCAGTTTCTTAGTCGTGTGGTTCGCGGCGGAACGACAGCTACTGTACTTTTGTTATTCGCTCAAGTTTTATGCTTAGACCCTTGCAGAGTCCTATACTATTACCTTGACTACTAACTAATGAGAGGACTACTGCGAGGCTCCCCGTACGTCTGCTAGCTCGTTACTTTTTGGTTGCTCGGGCTTTCCACCCTAATGTTCTGCGAAACACCTACCTAAAGGGCTGCTGTGCCAATCAACGATTACCGCAAACATCAAATTATTTTGATACAGCACCAATGAACGACGACTATGGTAATTCCTACCTACTTCTAATAAGCCGCTGTCCCAAGGCTGGGTAATACACTCCGTATTTTGGACGGAGGGAAACCCATCACTATTGCTACGACATGTAAGCTAAACATGCTTTAGACCACTAATCTCTGCCCATTTCTGAAATTTAAGGATAACTGCTGGAGTAATCTGCCGTTTCATAGTTTTTGCAGCTGTCTTGAACGCCTCGTAGGGAACCTATTATATCTGATGTGAGCTTCGCGTATTGTCCATGTAGCATTGCGAACTCACATGTGGGGCGTGTATATCATTTTGCATTGTGAGTAGGGCGGCTTCTTGACACAATGACGCAATCTCTGCCCCTGAGCATCCAGACGTCTGCACCAATTGACGTGATATGAGAGAATGTCCTGCGACTTAGAGAGGTTACATACCAAGGTCGCGAGTTCACCGAAGTTGGTGAGAGGATCTATGGCCATATGCTTAGTATGGATGCGAAGGATTTCTTCCCGTCCGTTCTGATCAGGAGGGCCGACATAGAGGATACGGTCCAGACGTCCTGGTCGCATCAGCGCGGAGTCCTGCCAATGAATACGGTTATTTCTACCGCGGATGGAGAAAAGAAGTTGGATAAGATCCTGACAATCGCATCCGGCCTATTGGTAGCGGCAATGATAGTGACTCCCAGGAGCTCCTGAACCCCATCCATCTCGTTCAACAGACTCGTTAGCACCCCCTCGTGTGATGAAGCACTATCTGCGTCTGAAGTTCGCGAACTTGCCAGAGCGTCTATCTCATCCTGAGAGAATGCAACTTGTCGATAAAGAGACTTGAACATTGAGCTGGGAAAAGACGCACGAAAAAAATGATAGACGGAGAAGCTGCACGCGCCTTGCTGAATATTTCGCGTACGGCTCGCTCAGATTCTCCCACAAATTTATTCAAGAGCTAGAACAAAGCGGTAAAGATAGGGCGGTGATAGAAGATGATTTGAAGCCTACCTCCGGCCCCTTGACTGCCAAAAAATTCACACCACTTTCACAGGCACAGGCCCTTGCGAGTACAGTCTTGCTACAGCCAGGAGGACCATACAGAAGTACGCCTTTGGGTGGCTTTACGCCGAGACGCTGAAACGCTTCCGGGTGTACAAGGGGCCACTCGACAGCTTCCCGCAGTTTCTGGATGACTGAGGCTTGGCCCCCAACATCAGCGTATCGGACAGGAGGTGATTCGATAAATAGCGACCGCATTGCGGATGGCCTCACACTTGGCATAGCCGCGAGCAGATCTGGTAGAGTCAACGTAGGCTTTGAAGTCGACGCCATATCGTTATCGGTGGATGATAGCGCTAGCCAGCGCTTGATAGCGATGGTACCAGCCTCTCGAACAACTGCACTAAGGTCGGCGCCGACATATCCGTGCGCACGAGACGCTATGGCGCTTAGCTCTTCCTGGCAGATAGAGTGTGGAGTGTTCTGGAGGAGAACGTTGAGAATAGCGAGCCTAGCTTCAGCATCAGGGATACCTGCAAGCGACCGAGTCAATTCGCGAGGGTAGAGATAAGGAGGAAGCTCGTGATAAAGAACTCTTTCTCACCGATCTCAATTTCTCTATCGAACCTGCCAGGTCTGCGCAAAGCAGGGTCAATGGCATTTGGCCTATTCGTCGTGCCAATGACGACAACTCTGCCCTGTTCCTCGGCGCTGTCATCTTCCACGCCGTCCAAAATTGTCAGTAAGGTGGCCACTACTCGCTTTTCAACTTCTCCTCCAGCACCATCTTCTCTTCTCGGAGCAAGTGCATCAACTTCGTCTAAAATCACGATACAAGGGCTCTTCTCTCTGGCTTCTTTGAATACGTCACGTAGCCTTGCCTCAGTTTCGCCATGGTAGGCGGATGAGAGTTCGGGCCCGTTGATAACAAGGACAGATGAGTTGGTGGAAGAGGCGATTGCACGAGCTAGATGAGTTTTTCCGGTTCCAGGGGGACCATGAAGGAGGATTCCACGAGGAGGTTTGAGGCCTACATCACCGCATCAGCGTTGAGGAAAATCGTCGTCACGTTGATCAAACAGAGCATTGAGATAAGAGAGTCCAACTAACCGAAATAACGGAAAAGGTCCGGTCGGGTGAGAGGTATTTCGAGGAGATCACGAACTTGAGCAATTTGCTTATTGAGCCCTCCGACGGAGGCATAAGCTTCTGCCGCTGAGCTATGGGCCAAAGTCTCAACTTCCGGCTAGAGACGCACATGTGTCAGTTCGACGAGGGCAAATCCGATTTATATATACCTTATGAGCAGGTGCTGCATTCTCAGCTTTGTCATTCCCAAGGATTTTCACCTGCGTATCCCATGAAGCTGTCCACAATTGTGATGGGGAAGAACCTATAGATAACTTGGAGAAGGAGCCCTCGATAGACGATGCTTCATCGCTCGTCGCTGGCTGGGACGATATGGCAGTGATATGGAAACGACGCAATTGACCTTCATAATTAACCTCCAGAATTTGCGTAGGTATCAAATATTTTAGGTCCACTAGAGGGTATTAGAGTCACCATGAGATTCTCCATCAACGCCATGACCAACCTAGTAATTCTTTCAGAAGGAGTGTGAGCCAATCCTGATGATTATTCTCGCGCGCATAACCAGTAGGCTTTGGGGCTATCGTCCTATCCGGAGAAGTCTCCTTGATTCGTATGATACGAGCTTCCTGAATCTGTCGAAGTGATGGCAGACCAGATGGTGAGCTCGAGCCTGTTAAAGGATATATACGGGCCTGAGCGCCGGGTTCAAGGCCGGCCGTGAGGAGGAGGGAAGACGAGACCAATATGGCTAGAGAGTATCAACTGAACAAAACAGAAGACATGTGTACGCCCATCCAGAATCAACCTACAGTCTTGTGACAGTTCCATAGAGGGCCACACGACCCCCACAGCGACCTGCCAAAATTATAATGAGCTTGACTTTCGTAAACAAAAACGGAGATAAGCAAACTATATACCTTCCCTGGTGTGAGATTTTCACCGCCTGCTATGGCGATAACATCACCTGCACAAAGTTTTGCAGTCTTAAGAAAGTCGATATTACAGATAACGCGCCGTGCGGCACGAGGCACCGCCTCCAAGCCTTCGTGCAAACCGACAGAAAAGGATTTTGTATGAGCGGATGCCATGATTGGGGGATTAGCTTCTGGGGCGTATCGGTAAGGGAATTATGCCAGGAAGAGAAGTGAATACCAAGTCAACACTAAGTCGGTTTGGCACCTCAAGTGAGGGATCTTTGTAATAAATCGGGTATGGATTCACTTTGTGCAACTAGTCGGCCAAGGCGTCAAAGTTCAGCATTCGGACCTGACCACTTCCTGTAATGTAAAACATATTCATTACCGTTCGTGATCTAAGGTGATGGGCCCCAGTAGTATTCACTACAAACCTGATCTATATCATGAGGGTGTGCAAGATGTATCCAACGTTGCTAACTAACCGTTTTCGGCTCCAATATGCTGATTACCAAGTATCTCCAGCTCTTTCAACGAAGGCTAAACCAGGTTTACCAAAAGTAACAAAAAACTGTAAACGCCCATAGTGGTTGCTCGAATGTTTACTCCAAAGGACTTTGCCACACCAAAGCTTCGTTAGCGCTCACGGCGAATTCGTAGTACAACCACCACGACGTCCAGGTCAATGGCAAGAAAGTTATGACTTTTTCAATGAAGACGCGTATATCTTGGGCAATACTTGCGCTTACTCTCATTCTTGGCAATTGCGCTGCACTGGTCTCGTCTGCTGAAGAGTTCAGCGAGGAGCTTGGAATACGTTCTCTGCGAGATGGGAGGGTTGCCAGTATTTTCTCATTCAAGACACTTCTTCATGAACAGACTCCACGGAATCCTTCGTCTCTAGGCTCAGACGATATTTGTGGGTCATTTTGGGCTGGATTTGTGAGCATGATTGACGAGGACACTCATTGTAGCACAGCATTATAGTGTTTTCCCGCTTGCGCTGGGTCAAATTCTTCGCGAGTACGCAGTGACAGAGCTTCACCTATCCATGAATGCTGGAAAATGGAATTACGATGATTGGGGTTACCCCGAAGAACGTGGAGTATCGACTGGTGCTGAGCTATGGGCGTGGATGGGGGAGGGTGGGGCTGCAACGTAGGTGATTGAGTAGTTTCATATCCCTTCCTGAAATGATTGGGAATAGTGTTGATCAGCGATGGGAAGGTCTTCGAAACGCACTTTCCGGCCTTTTCTGTGCTTCTCTGGCTTCCATGGACGAACAAAGGACCACATCCCCTTTGATGGCCTTCGTACCTGAGGGGGACTTACCTGATTGGCCTAACCCTCATCAGCTACGTCACGCTTCACTGCCCTCCGAGCATGTTTGCACGGAGAATTTGACGCCCTTTCTCAAGCTTCTCCCCTGCAAATCCCTTTCCGGGATCGCTTCTTTACTAAATCCCCATCGATTATTCGACGCTGATTGGCATGGCATGAGCGTGCATGTGGTTTGGCATGCGAACCAGGGCATCGAAGTTAGGTTGTCCTTCCAATTAATATCAGATCCATTGCGTCAGTCTCAATCCAGGCGACGAGGTCGGTATTTGTTGTTATTCACTCCGGCATTAACTCAGCTGTCTATTCAAAGACTGGTCGTTCCGGGGTTTATTTGATCGCACCATCAGCAATCGATGCCCCGTGGCTCGTTCAAGCATAATCAAAGTGACGTTGCCTATAGACGAGGCGTATAGCCTTGAGCCATCACCTTCTACAACCAATAATGGGATCGGGTTCTATGATCTAAATGATGATGGTAATTGACATCGCCTATAGACGGACAGGCATCTCGAGCTGATGCTCCGGCTAGATTACTTTCCCTCTGACGTCGCGTTGCGCTGGATCTCGGAGTTCCAATATCGTTAGTGTTTCTACATACAATGCTTTAACCCAACTTATGCTTTGTTTCATCATCAGCTCTCGATTCTACACACGCAGCATTGGTTCCTTTAACCCTGCAACGCACCTTAACAGGTTCCAGCCAGGCGAACGGTCAGCTCACTGTACGCGTGCAAAACAGGCTTAACGAAGAGCTGCGAGTTGTGTACCTGGAAACTATGCCCTGGCTGGTCCAATTCTATATTCATACACTACGTTCAACTGCGGATGGACGCGATCATAGTATGTGCATGCCCCAATATCAGAAAATATACTCATAACGATCGGTTCCCAACACTAGCTGGACTAGTATCAAATGTTTCATATATACCCCCAATTCACCATTCCAGGCCAACCACTTTCCAAGCTATACTGACGTTGCCTCCGAAAACAACGGTTCGTTTAACCATGGATGTTTCGAAAGCGTTTCTCCGCTACACCGATCATCAACCAGATGCTCAACGTGGCTGGGACCTCCCGCCCGCAATATTTGTCCCATTGCAGAACGGCAGCAACCGAGATATAGTCTTAGGCCCACGGATCTACACCCCTACGCTCTTGGTCGACCTGGCTACTCCCGACTTCAGCATGCCATACAACGTCATCATCTTCACTTGCACTGTTATGGCATTCATCTTCGGCTCAATATTCAACCTGTTAACCAGGAAGTTTGTTGTTGTTAATTTAAACAAGCCAAGGGAGTAAATAGTCCTTTATGTACTTGGGAGCTCCATCGCTAGATGTGCCTGATCCTCGATAGATAGACATATATCATTGAGATCCTTGCGTGGGGTCAGGTGCGAGGTATTGTCTAAAGGAGAATACCATGGAATCACAATTTATCAATGTCGAAGCCCATAACTTCTTTTGATATATTCTTTCGAACAGGCTTGCAGCTGCGGTCCATGAAGGGAGGAGGTGCGTGCTGATCGCCCCTCTCGCCTAATAATTAACTTATAGTCATACCACCTACTTTTGACAGGATACTTGTTCATGAGCATCTCAGAGCCTTCGGGAACCAATCAGAAAAGCCAACTGACCGGGTACGTAGGTACCTCTCGGTACCTCACCTTCTTTACAATGCCTCCCATCAGAGATTCGTCAGCGGTTCTATTTCTCTTGGGCTATCTTTCACACAACCACGGCTTCCTCAGCATTCGGGAAAACGACTGATTAATCCACATGGATCTCTTATGGTCAAAGGGCCAGTGAAGCAAGAATAGCTTCGCTGCCTAAGAAGTTTGCATGACGCACGTTGTCTTGAGCCGGGGGAATTATCTCAGCATTGTCTCGACGGACGCAGATTGCTGTAAAGTCTTGCCGCTCAAGTCTTCCCAGTTGAATTGATCCCGCAAGTCTTACCCTGAGCTGAAAGAAGGTTCATGCGGACCTTGTCCGTGGCGTCCGATAAAGCATCAGAGAGATAGGCATCTGCTTAGCAACGTTGTCTTTGGGTTTTGCGCCCGAAGTAATAAATGTCAAAAAGAGTGTTTTACCCTCTTGTAGGATTGCTGCGTTACCTTATACAGGTGACTCTTACATCGGTACATCAAGACCCGCGCCCGAACAAGTTAGCTTTAACAGCATTCTTCTGATTCAGGTAGCCATTTATTGTGCTAATCCCCATATAAAGGTTCGCTAGTTGGTCACATGTCAATCACCATCGGAAAGGCTACGACGGAAAGGTCGGACATGTGGTACGTACTGGTGATCTCACGAACGACCAGGCTGTTTGAGCCGACTGAATCACTGATGGTCTGAGCTACAAGTGAAAGCGCGGCATATTCCATTGGTACAATTGGGACTTCCTAAATCGCATGAACCATCGTGAGGCCTTGAGGTGTGATGTGAATCAAAATATCTTGGATCCACTCATCGGCCACTGCGATGGTTTAAGAAGCTGGCCGTATAGTATCACGATTAGACTTTCCCCCGACTTTGACCAACCAACCCAACTAGCCTTCCTCCCCTAGCTAGCATGTGTCGCCGAATATCGTGCGTCTTTTACAAGTTTCATTGAATCTCTGTTAACCGCCTCTTGTACAGAGAAGGAACACGTTGGACGCGCTGTGGAGTTAGTGGTGCTCACATTCACGGCTTGAGTTATGGGGAGCTGATCACCTATGCCAGCATTTTCAACGCCATCTCGTCGTGGCAATCGTAGATTGTGACTCGCCCCGATGTGAACGCAGTGTTTCGCACTCGCGGGCATGTCGAGAGCCAACGTGTATGAAAGTGAGTACTTCCTCAAAGTCGGATGACTCTCCACCCTCAATGACGACGATCATAGAATTTTGGACCCGATGTGCAAAAGGACATAGACAGCGTCGACGACTTCTGTTTCGCATGTCGCGCAGCTATGGCTCGCCGTGAACGAGCAGGATGAAGAAGCATACTATAAAATCCACTTCCAGACGGAAGCGTGCGAGTTAATCCCACCCGCGTATACCCGTGTATTGTACCTACTCCATATTAGCCGCACTTGTTGTAATATGACGATACGTACCGCAGGATCGCTGCCGAGAGTTGGCAACAGAAGGCGTCAAAAGTGTCCCTCAGACACTGCCCTAGTAAGCTTGCCGTAATATTGAAGACCATTTTCCTGACCCCATGACAATCGAGGGGGAATCTGATATGTCCATTCGCACGAAAGGCAGTCACGTCGCTTGGGCGTTATCGCACTATGGGATTCCTTCGGCACGATCAAGGAACCGATAGCTAGAATGTTAGCATGTCATGGCTCAGTTGAGTAACGATGACAGGTTGGTATGTTGATTGAGATTGAGAGAACTCAAGAGTCATGGGGTTCTTGGTGAAAAAGATGAAATGAACGACGTGTGAAGGTGAGAACGGGTCTCGGGGCGATGCGAATTGTATCGAAAGCTTGTTGTGCGAAGCGGATCGACTTCATTTCATACACCAAGGTTAAAGGGGATCGATCCGAGGTAGTTCTACGTTGAACGTTAGTGTAAGTAAGTAAGAATACAGGAGTCTGTTATCGAGTCTTGCGGTGAAGCACATGGAACGGATTGGGAGTTTACTGTGGGGCGATTAGAACGCTGACCTACGAAACGAGTATCCGCGTGAAAGCCGCATTATCGACGTGGAGACAGACGATTTGAGAGCGTGAGCCGAATGACGAGAGATAGAAGGCTGCCATATTGTAATCGTGAGTGAAGCTGTGTGTTCTAGGACGATCACATGATATGGTTAGGCTGCTAAGCTCCTCATTGAATGCAGGCATATCTTCGTGTGCCACTGAAAGTAGATCTGGGTTCATTTTACCTGAGAAGTGGTTGGAACTATTTGACAAAACGGTGTCAGTGAAGACGAGAATGCGGCCGTATTTGCCTGGAGTGACCTAATGCCGAGGGGCCAGCTGCTCACTGGATGCATGGAGGGCAGGGGAACGGCAGCAAGGGAATAGTAGCTTCGGTGACTCCGGTTCAATGCGAAGTCCGCAACCTTTTCAAAGTTGTCTACAACTTTGGAATGGTAACGACATCTGGGGAATAACCGGAACGG
Source organism: Pleurotus tuber-regium (assembly GCA_014058305.1). Taxonomy (NCBI): domain Eukaryota; kingdom Fungi; phylum Basidiomycota; class Agaricomycetes; order Agaricales; family Pleurotaceae; genus Pleurotus; species Pleurotus tuber-regium. Next base: position 2,149,895 of record JACFYU010000042.1, on the reverse strand, counting down.
TTTTGACATGGGTATGCGTCTGAATATTTTTCCGGTGTTCTTTAACGGACTTAATGTTAGACGAGTGCCCGCCCGCCTTCCGTAAATCTTCAATCTTGGCAGTTCGAAGTGACAGCCTTGGTAGCGTATGCGCCAAGTGCTAGGGATGATATTAGCCTCTTAATTTCGGTTCTGGTAGACCTTTTCAGCACCTGACATGGAATTATCGGAGAAATGAGAACTAAACTAATGCACAGGGTCTTGATGATTATGCGACAAGGCAAGGCTATGGCTTTTCGCATGGACGCTTTAGCTGCTACACTGGCCAATAATGAGACACACATTTGTTGCGCTTGTTCTCTTTAATCCGCGAGAGTTATGAAACAGATTGGGTGCTTGCAACAGTGGTTTTCGCCTGTCTCGAACTCCAGTCGGTGTCAGTCAGGGGACTCGGAAAAGTCAGGGGGTGTCCGGGCACGTGAGGCTTCAAGCCTCAGTGTCTGCAACAGTTAGGGACTGATGTCCTTTGTCAACAACTCACAATATTGTTTGCTCAACCTCCGACACAATCCGAAGCGATCTCTTCAAGCTCTAACACCGACACCATGCACGCCTCCCTTGTACGCCGACAACTTGGCGGACTGATTCCTCCTAAAATTGCTTCTCCAAAACTTCTGGTGGGCTCTTTTCGTTGAGTTCCCGAATTTGAATGAAGCGTTGATATGTTCTGGTTAGTCTGGAGGCTCAGGCGATGGCCTTGCACCGCTCGTAAACTTCTATTCCAAGCTTCCGAAAGGACCTTCAACGGCTGCTGCTGGACGTGGACTTAAAGCCAGGTACTTCAGTGGCAGCAACGCCTCTGGAAAGCCAATTGTTGCCACGATCTTCGCTGTTTTCGCATTGGGATATACAATTGACTACCAGAGTGAGTTTTGTCATTTCTTATTCTTACTTTTCGGTTTCTAATCAAACCATCTATAGTGCACTTGAGTATGTCCAGTTTCTCTGATACGCGGTTTACACTTATCCTTGTACTCCAGAGCACCATAAGAACCACGCTCATTAAACGGCTGAGTTCGAGGGGAGTCTACACTGGGAAACCTTATTGTAATAGATTGCGCGCAATAGATAATCTCGCATTGCATCGAGTCACCTCGAATCCAATATCCCCAGAGGCAGTCAACAGATAGTCTCCCAGATTTAAGCATTTCGCCGCGTACCTTCAATATGTGTGTTAATTTCGGGTTTGTGCACGCAACTCGCCAAGCCCATTTGCCGGAGCTCGACCCAGGGTGGTGTAGCATGCCTGCTGACTGCTGTCCACTTAGTATTCCGACGGGTGCCGCAGCACATATACAGCGTATTCGGAAGCGTGCTTGCATGAATCAGTCCTTGTTAGATGGAGGAGTTGCATCGGCTGTGAACATCAAGACACATTCCTGTCTGTGAGCTTCTGAGCTGAGCAATCACCCCAAAAAAGGTGAGACAATCCAGCTTTTATCAAGCCGATATGACCAGCTTCCATTGTTGCCACAGAGCACTCGTTCACCTACCGAAAGCACCCCTTCAACTGGGTCACAGCACATCCAGCTGCGATAAGTTACAACGTGATTTCTTTCTCTATTTCGACTCATAGAAATAGCTGGAACTTTTCGACGCCCTTCGGCAGCAACCAAGCTGGCATCCTCTCTCGCGTCTTCCCATTGATGCTTCAGCAATATTGCACCTCCAAACCAAGACTAGCAAGTGTTCCCAGCCTATGTAACTTCACTGTTCCGAATAGCATCGACATTTGAATGAGAATTGGAAGCTAAGCTAGACAGACCTTTGTACTCGGAGAGAGTATCCTCCGGTACAAGGATCATTACAAAACTTGCTTTCTATTTCGCTGGCTGAACCTCAGCGCGTCTTTCTCAGCTGGAGCTCTTGAAGGTCTGAAGCAGGTAGTAATTAAACAGGATCCTTCTCCTTCAGCTGCTACCGGGATTCGTTCACTAAGCCTTCGCCTCGTCTCTTTTTGACGACTGCACCCAGCCTCATATTGATTTTTGCTCTAGTGCTAGCTCGACATTGTGGCGACCATCATTCTCTGACAATTTCTACTCGGTTTAGAATATGGTACGGCGAGAGGCGGCTTCGTGCATCCGTCGATTTTTTTCATTCGGAGAAGCGGCGTCGTCCTTCTACGACAGTATAAAATGGTACTACTGATACTGCAACACCCCACAACCAGCTTGGTTACCTTGCAATGTCTCCCGCCCTACTGCTTGCGTTAAAACTCCTTGCCGCGTGCGCTGTTGTGAATGCGGCGAATACTGTAATCCTAGACTCAGCTACAGTCATTGGCGATGTGTCAGGAAATGTCACCAAGTTTCTCGGTATTCCTTTTGCGCAACCACCGTGAGTTGGTATTATGCATCGGGGTTACAAGGAATTCACGAAGATATTGTCTAGGACCGGGGACAGACGCTTTAGGCTACCAGAAGCGCACCCCGCTTACACTGGGACGTTAAATGCCACTCAATACGGACCGGCATGCCCCCAACAGAGAGCCAAACCGGAGCTGCCCGATGAAGTCGATCCAGAGGTTGAAAACGTTATCAACGCAGTTTTCAACCCTGAGACTGAGGAGAGCGAGGATTGTGAGTATAGACGCTGTACTAGAGAAATGATGGTTCATTCAGCTTTTTACCTATAGGTCTCACTATCAGCGTGGTCGCTCCATCGAGCGCGAATGATACCTCTAGCCTTCCAGTAGCAGTGGTATGAACCTCGTTAGTTTCAATCTAAGTCTTGTTCTGACATGAACAAACCCAGTGGATCTACGGCGGTAAGCCCAATCTCGTAAACATTCCCGAGGTCTAATCCTTGGTTTGCGGATTTAGGAGGCTTCCAGGTCGGGGCCACACGCAGGTAAGCCTGATGGATAGAACACGCTTTTATCTAGTTATAAATCGACTGTTCGACTAGTTTTGATGGAGCCTTGATTGTGGAGAAGTCTATCCAACTTGATGAACCGGTGATTTTTGTCAGCATGAACTATAGGTACGCACGACTTCCTCCACTTGACTATTGGGCTCTTAGTGTTCATTGCAGGTTAAGTGGTGGGTATCTGTGCGAGAGCGTGGTATTATAGCTCACACTTCCTGAAGCTTTCGGTTTTTTGGCAAGTCAAGAAATGAAAGACGCTGGGGTAGGAAACCTCGGTCTCCAAGATCGTGAGTTGGACTTCGTGTAGACGACCTTGTACCGATTGCCTGTGAACAGAGCGTCAGGCTTTGCGATGGGTACAGAAATATATTTCGAAGTAAGTTCAAACAGATAATCCTTCTGAACAAACACCTCATTCCCGGTTTCAAGCTTTGGCGGAGATCCCACAAAAGTGACTATGTAGGAATTATCATGTCTGTAACTGATTCAGCGACTCACGAACGGATACTTTGTAGTTGGGGACAAAGCGCAGGTGCAATGTCAGCTGCCCTCCAAATGGTCGCCAATGATGGTGATAATGAAGGATTGTTCCGTGGTGCCTTCATGCAATCTGGCGCTCCGATCCCTGTTGGAGACATCACCAACGGCCAAAAATACTACGATGCTCTGGTATCTGAGACGAACTGCTCTGCAGCACTGGATACTCTGGAGTGTTTGCGTACAGTTCCATACTCCATACTCAAGCGAGCAGTGGACAATTCTCCGCCCGTATTCAGTTACCAGGTGAGCCTTGACTTGTTTGACGATTTATTGACCTATCTGAAGGTACATTCCAGGCTTTAGCGCTAGCGTGGATGCCTCGTGCGGATGGTGTGTTCTTGACTGATAATCCGCAGAAACTAGTGCAACAAGGCAAGGTTGCCAACGTACCCTTCGTCACCGGAAATTGTGATGACGAGGGCACTCTATTCTCCCTTTCAAATCGTAATATCACGTAAGGACTCACAATACTTACGTTTCTGGTTGACTGAACCTTGTTGATAGCACGACGCCCCAACTTAGGGAATATCTCAAGACAATATGGATCCCCAATGCGACAGATAGTGAGCTGGACACTTTGCTATCTCTCTATCCCGAGGACGCAACTCAAGGATCACCCTATGGGACTGGCGCACGTAACGCCTTGACACCTCAATATAAGCGAATTGCTTCCTTCCAAGGGGATGCTGTCTTTCAGGGGCCTCGCAGGTTTTTCCTGCGGCAACGTTCTGGCCAACAAAATGCATGGGCATTCCGTATGGAAGAATCGCTACCTTTACCACATCATACTAACTCGGCGTTTAGTTAGCAGGAGGTTCAAAGCAATCCCATTCCTTGGTTCTGTAAGTGTTGGTAATTTTGGACTCCTACCGTCATTCTCAGCTGCACAACGACAGGCACATGGCACAGACCTGTTGAATTCATTCTACACCGATGGCCAGCTGAAGGACAATCTCATTCATTTCGTGCACCACCTCGACCCTAACAGCAATGACGCGATTCTGCGCTGGCCCAAGTACACACCATCTACACGTACTCTGTTGGTCTTTAACCCACTGGAACAGAGGATCCTTTTGCCGGATACGTATAGGAACGGACCGATGAATTTCTTGATTGATATTACACTGGAGAACCCTATCTGAGGGCTACAGTCTAGTACAGTCAACTAATACTATTTCATTGACTCGCTGAGTATACATATTTTTGACACGTGTCTGAACACCTGCCCCGTGGCTTAGTCGGTTACGGCGTCCGACTGTTACTATATAATGACATCGGAAGATCGAGAGTTCGAGTCTCTCCGGGGCAGATATTGTAAGTAGAGATCAGGAATTTTTATCGAATAAAAACCACGGACGATACATGCCTCTTTTTTTGCACCACGTTCATTCATAAAGTCATTCCAAGCTCAGGATGTGATTAGAAAACGTAGAAACTCAGGCAGCAAGCTGGCACGTGGGCTATTCATCCCTCAAAGTTTGAACTGGACGGATGAGAATAACGACGTCCAAGCGTCGCTTACTTCGTTGAGGATTCTTTGGGTGAGTGTACACCTGTGACCTGAAGCTGGAGTAGTATGGACGTCTTTGATCATAATATAACCCTGTAGCTTGACACTTACTCAGTTTTGAAATACCCCGAGGAACTAAATTGCAGGTCGACTAGCCCTTGAACCAGTGGTTAACCCTGAGGTCTCACTAGGCTGGGGACCGACCTCTATGTCAGTCGATACTCTTAGAATAGAAGGTCTCACGCGATTCAGGCATTTCTCACTCAGCCTCTAGATTAGCGCCAGAATCGATGCCCAAATCGCCCTCCGAACTGACAAAGTCGACAGCCACCATATTGAATAAGAGTCATATATCAACGAACACTTTCAAAGGACCGTTAAGCTATGCAAGTCTTGGTTCTCTGCGTCGATCGTTGTTTGGGCCATTGGCACGTACTGTGGCACTCTGCACGATAGTTGCAGAATAAGCGAATAGGTGGTTCGCGACCGCGACCAATATATTGTGCGTGCTGACACCCGGCAAGTGTCAACCGTCCAGTATCAGTGGGGTTATATGTCCTGGACTGAGAACCAAAGTACCATGTGATCATTTTTCTGAAGGCGTTGCTCGGACCGATGCTAACCAGCTTGGTGTAAGAATGTTCGCTTTCATTTGTATCATCTTCCACGCCACTCATCGATTCTGAAAGATTAAGATGGATGTCTCCAGCGTAAAACTCGACAAAGGCTGGTTTTGGAAGCAGCGAAACGACACCATAAACGAAGTTGTCGATGAATTGCATCTCGGATCCCAGGCTGTAGAAGGAGAGGTTTCGAATATAGTCGATGCATGGCAGGAAGCAACCACATTCCCGTCAGAGGTACATGTGGAACTCTTCAACAGCGGCCGAATTCCGCATCCCTACGTTGCGTTCAACGAACACAAGGTTCAGTGTAAGGTTGATAGCTGCCAGTTACTCCGAGATGATTTACTATGATCATGTTCGTAGGGGTCGGTGATGTGGAGTGGTTGTACTATTGCAAATTCCACACAGAAGGAGATCCAACTAGACATACGGAGTTAGTATTCGATGGCCTTGACACAGTCTGCGATATTTATTTGGTATGAATCCCTGTACTTCACCCTGATGACGACGACACACCTTGTAAATAGAATCGCAGCAAAATACTCGCCACGAGCAACATGTTCCGTACATATACATTCTCGCTGGACGGCTATGGCTCGGAGATGACCTCGTTTACCCTATTGCTCCACTTCAAGTCTGCAAAAAAGCTTGCAAAAGAGGAAGAGAAGCGATATGGTAAAGTACGCGCTGGGTCAACTAACTTGGGGGATCCGAGTCGCGTGTATGTAAGGAAGGCGCAGTATGATTGGCGGTAGGTGGATTTTTATTATCTTCTTTCCTCTTACATTGCACCCCTCAACGCGCCGATGCTATTAGATGGGATTGGGTCAGTTTCTCAACCTTTCTAATACGTATAATTCACATTAAACTACTTTCAGGGCCCGGAGCTAATGACTTGTGGGCCATTCCGAGCCATACGTGTTGTGTCATACTGCGCGAGAATTCGTGAGATCCAACCCGTCATCAGGATTGACCTGGGTCAGGGATCTCCTAGCAAGAGTTTCCTTGCCAAGTTGGCTGTCAATGTGGCTCTTGACGGCGGCATCGATGCAAAGTGTGCATTGATGATTTCTCTAAAGGACGCGAAAGGGAAGACCATCAGAAAGGAAACTACTGAAGTTCAATCCATCCTTGGTGGTGGAATCGTCAACAACACAGATTCCCGTGGTCAAAGTAACGCCGTCTCTATCAAAAGAGCCGTCAACTGGGAATTGAACGAAAAAGACGTTCGTCTTTGGTGGCCTATAGGTTATGGCGAACAAAACCTTTATAATCTAGAGATCAGCTTGATCCCCGTGAAGGTCAGTTCAAGATCCTCTATTCACTAAAACCGTGTGTTTCATCATGTGCCATCGCTTCAAGACTAGCGAGGTGCTCGACCAAGTCACAAAGAAGATCGGTTTTCGGACTGTAGACCTTGTGCAGGAACCTCTCAAGGAGCCTGATCAGTACGGTTGTGGGACAACTTTCCTTTTTGAGGTCAATGGAGTCAGAATGTTCATGGGCGGTAAGTAGTATAATAATTGACAGAAATGCTCAGTAAAATTATCTAATTGACGAACTCAGGATCGAACTGGGTCCCCGCGGATAATTTCTTCACGACTATTACGCCTGAAAGATACCGCGCATGGCTTACTTTACTCAAGAACGGCAACCAAAATATGGTCAGGCTATGGGGAGGAGGTACCTACGAGCCGGATATATTCTATGATATTTGCGATGGTGAGTGAGGCTCCGGCTTCGTAGATGCACAGACGAATATGGCTTATTGATATTAACCCCTGTAGAACTTGGCATTTTAGTTTGGCAAGATTTTCAATTTGCTTGTGGAGTCTACCCTGCGCATGATGATTTCGTTGAGAATGTAAGGATGGAGGCAGAGGATAATGTCAAACGCCTAAGGCATCACCCATCAATTGCTCTGTTTTGTGGCAATAACGAAGACTACCAACAAGTTTTGCAGTGGGGTGGTACGCACTTTATTCCTTTAGCCTCATCGTCGTCCAAATTATGGTGCACCATTTTACAGGTATTGATGCTCTTCCCGCAAGAAAGATTTATGAGGAAGTGCTGCCTAATGTCGTGGCTAGCTTCACGGATCCACCAATCCCGTATCATCGAGGTTCTCCCTATGGAGGAAAGGGTTGGGATACCAGTGACCCTACTATTGGCGACGTACATCAATGGAATATTTGGGGAGGTAAGGAATTACCCTACCAAAGCTACGATGAGCTCGGTGGGCGGTTTGTCAGGTACATTATTCCATTCGCAAGCTAATAATTACTAACATCCAGGCCCTTATGCAGTGAATACGGAATTCCATCTATGCCGAGCATTAAGACCATAAGATCTTGGATGGTTGGCGCTGAAGAGGGGGATTATCATCCACAATCAATATGGATGGCACAGCACACGAGAGCTGGAAGCTTCGAGCGGAGGTTCGCGATTCTGATGAATGAGAACTTTAGGATTACAAGTGATTTTGAGACGTTCGCCTTTCACTCGCCTGTTACTCTTTTTTGTGAGATTGAATCTATGACATCTCTAGGTACCTCTACAACACGCAACTGATGCAATCCGAGGCAACCAGCTACGCATATCAAGTTTGGAGACGTAAATGGTGTGGAAAGGGGAAGGAATATGTACGTCCTCTGTAATATCGCATTAACACACTCAACTCATTAAAATGATGCTCGCAAGACGGCTGGCGCGCTGATATGGCAACTTAATGACTGCTGGCCGGTAACGTCATGGGCTATAGCCGACTACTATGTACGTTTGATGTTATTCTCAAACGGATCATAGCATTCGCTAACTTAAGGTCAGCTTCGACCAAAACCCGCCTATTACACGATCGCCCATCAACTAGCAACTGTATCTGTTGGCATAACTCGAACGGTCACATAGGTACCATTTCAAGTGAGATGCTCAATCCTGACTTCGAAACATTCCAGGTAATCCAGAATCGAGACAATGATAGGCCTCGTCAGGTATTCCATCTTTCGTACCTTCCAACTCTTTCTCTTTAACCATGGCAACTCCTCTAGTATTATGAGTTCGGAGCCATACAATCGCACGGTGCCCACATCAACGTATGGGGAACCAACAGTTCGCTGCATCCTATCGAAGCAGAGCTTGAACTCTACTGTGTCGATCTTAACTCGGACTGGCTGTACAAGGAGACACGTCACGCTGTATTACAGCCCAACCAAGCGACCGAGCTCCTATCTATTCCCTGCCCTGGACCGCCAAAGGATAATGGCCATACAGGTTCTGGGCTGATCTCAGAGTGGAGCACAACCAAATCGGTGGTCGTTAGCGCAAGACTCATCAATCCATCGGATGGGAACGTGCTAGCACGTTTTGCAGACTGGCCTCAACCATTCAAGTACCTCAGAGTACCTGATCCTGAGATTCATGTGAATATCGACCACGTAAAGGAGGAGGTGAGTATAAGTGTCAAAAAACCTGCAAAGGGTGTATTCTTCAGTGTGGGCGGGGACTCAGAGGACGGAGAATTTGGAGATGGGGTTGTATGGAACGATAACGCGCTGGACATGATGCCCGGAGATAATCGGGTTATCAAGGCAAGTGGACTACGAGGTAGGAGAGTTTATCTGGCATACCTGGGTAAGGAGAAGCCTAGTATTATCTGAGCTGTTACGAGACAAAGAGCATTTACATGCTTGAGTGCATTCACCCAATCTAAACTTTTCATTGGTGAGGGGGTATTTCATGATCATGCGACGAAACGAGGTACAAATACGACGCGACAAACCTGATCCCATAGATATCAACCAAGACCACAATAACAAAAGAAGCGAAGGTCGGTAGAGATACTCGAATTCCGAGGTATAGATGGTATAGATCTGCACGCGCGACTCTCAATCCCCTCTGAGGCGCTTGGCTTTGCGCTCCTCTCCGAGGGAGGCTATCTCCTTGAGGTCAATGACCTTGAATGGCCAAGTAAGCCAGTTTCCACCACTCCGCATACTAGGCAGTTCCATATCATCCAGGATCTCATCGACCACTTGTGGCCACCTACAAACGAATATCAGAGTAGCTTTGTATTGAGCGCAGTTAGGGGTGCAGGCCACTGGAGCTTACGTGAAGAATGCGAGATTACTGCTGTAACTCTCGTTTGTCCACAGGAGCATATCAGGGAAGCGTTTTCTCATCCAAGCTGCGTTTCTCTCCGCCGCAGCAAAGGCTTGCTCGGGTGTGGCGGGGAGACGCATCTTATCACCCAGAAAATACGACGATATCCAGTGCGAAAAGGTCTCAAACGCGTAGCCATTATTTGTGGTAAACTGAGTGTTTTGCAATCGGCGTGAGAAATCAACGAAGACCACCTTGCGATGAACTCACGATAGCACCGTTGATCGCAAAATCGCGGCGATTGATGTTCTTGTAAGGCACCAACCCACGGTAGATAGATGAAGCCCATTGTTGCGAGTCTGGGTGGGCAGCGGGAGGGTTGGCCAATGAAGTGTACTTCCACTCGTTTACGTGAACATCAGTGGGTGCGTGGCGGCTTAGCCCTAGCTCGTCAGCAGTTTTCTCTGGAAATGCCCGAGTGAGAATGGATGACTGAGGCTGCGCGATTTCACAAACACTTCAAATGTGGGAACGTACCTGAGAATAGGCCTTTCCAAGAGGATGAAAAACCAGTTCCGAGGATGACAGCTGCGGTGTCAAGGGTTCGACCATCACTGAGGATGACAGACCTGCCGTCTGGTCCGTAACCTTGCACGCGGGCTGGGGCAACGAGATCAATTTTCCCGTTGGCGACGAGGGCATGGAAACTATTCGGACGCAATACTCCCTCGTCATTCGAACGTATGCCCCAGAATAGAGGGTGAGCGTTACGAAGCGGAGAATCTTTCGGAATTTTTAGTGCGTCGAACTGAAATGTGACAAAAAGTGATATGAGGTGAGCCTGGAAGTGGATGAGCGCAAATAGAGGGTAAGACATACAGAGCTTGATTGAATGGAATTCCATACAAAATGCACAATCTTGCTTCCAAGCCAGGTAGTATGCAAGAAGCGTCTTCAAATCTGGGTGTAAGTTCACGAGCTAAGTTATTAATAAAGCCATTTGCTTACTCTAAACGAGTTCGCAGCTCCATATGAGGGGACAAAATTCCCAAGAAACGACTTCTCCTGATGAAGTCCGGAAGAGGTGAGGTAGCACCAAGAACGGCGTCAGCTCTTTCGAAGACCATCGATACTTTGTAACCCTCGTTGGCAAGATACGCGGAGATGTCTTGCGCTGACTTGCCACCGCCGACAACTACGATACGTTCGGCAGCGTCTGGGGAATCTGGTTGAATTGGCTTGACGGACGCAAGTAGGTCGTCCATTTGGGCGCGGAATTGGGAAGAGTGGAAGACAAGTCCTTTGAAGTTGGCCCCTTTTGCAGCTTTGGGGGATATCTGTTCGGGAATGGATGGTTCACTGCAACCCTAATAATACGTTAGAATATGAGCATGTTTGAAAGCAACGAGACTTACTCCAGTGCAGAGTACTATCTTTGCAAACTCCAGCACTTCACGAGACTTTGTCTTAGTATCCTCGATCATTATCAGCCAGCCATTGCCAGCGTCATTCCGCCTGATCTCAATGACCTCCGTCTCATAGCGGATGTGCCCCTTCAGAAACTTGGCAGCGAAAGTGTCCATATACAACCTCATGTCTTCTCCGGTGAGCCGTTGCCCGGTCATTGGCATAGGGAGCGGCGAGAAACGAAATTCGCCATAGACACTACATATTCATCCCAGTCAGAAAATTAGTAGAGGCGTCAACTTGACGAAACCCACTTATTAATTGTTAAGCCGGGATACACACGTTCCTCTGCCCACACCCCTCCGGGTGTTTTGTCTCGTGTGAACAACTGCACATCCTGAAAACCGTCCTGCAGTAATGTATACCCCGTAATCAGACCAGCAGCTCCTGCACCGATGATGCCTACAGGTCCTGTGCGAGGGTCAGACCCAGCCATGATTTGGTAATGAGAGGAGAAAGAGAGAAGTTACGTTGGTCGTTTCCACGTAGACGACATTAGAACTTGGGAAGTCGATGGACTACAGCACAAAAGGAAAATATTGATGTGCCTTCCCATCATAAAGTGACATTTTTCGTGAGGCCTGGTGCGAATAAGTATTGAAGCGGAATCTAATTATAATCCCACATGGAAATTATGTGGCTGTGAAAGCTGGCGCCGAGCTTTCGGCAGGGTACGTTCTGTTTCTCGGCAGCTGATCAACATAACTGCTCATCACCGTCATGAGTAGCTAAAGTCATCAGGTATCAGATATGTACTAGATATATCGCACGATAACGTCAAACTTGATTATGTGTTGCTTTGAAGGCAGCCTGCCGCATCAAACATGTCAAGAATTCTGCAGGTTACTTCGAAGCCATGCGGACTCACCACGGAGATCACCATAATTCCCTACGACTATGTATAGGGACATCATGTTGAGACGCTGGGATCAGCGGAACGGTATACGCCCTGGAGCGTGGTATAGGTATGATATGAATTCTCCTACATGTACTCACAAAACAAGTCTAGTCTAATTGCTCTTATTGTGTTACCTGCTGCGACGGCTTCGTGACAGGTATCGGGTCCTCTAATCGTTCAACTACCTTCGTGACCGACACGCCGAACTCCAAGTCATGATCTGATTTTAGCTGACTCTCCGATATCGTGACATGGGGCTCAAGCTCGTATACGCCAGTTGTGATCTGACAAGCAGCAAAAATGTCGGCGACAACGGTACAAGCAACGGATTCACTTACCACTTGACGATGAGAGTTATTGTTACGAGAGGCCATTTCACTCTATGGAAAGATCCATTTAGAATCGAACCCTTGGATCCGAGGATATATATACCTTCCGACTATGGCTATGCCTAGTTATACTAGCACTATGGTCGTCTCCGAATAGAACATTCGGTTGGTTCGCACCCTTCCCTGTCAGGTTGTGCCATCCGGCGCGAGCATTTAGCGTCGAGAGTAGTGCGTTAGTATATAATTTCGATAGTGCAAAATCCCATATGAAATTTCTGTTTGGGGCAAGTTGTCAATACATTGCTATACCATCAAATCAAGGAAATGAGCCCACAATGTGGTGTGCTATATTGTAGGGACGGTGTGATATATGAGCTACCTTGCAATCAAATTATCCAAGCGAGTAAAACGCAATCATGCTTACCGGTGCAGCAAGAAATATAATGACATCAGCAGAAGCCGACACCGCTGTGATCATCCCTGTTTGCACGGTCACTTGAAATCCCAAGGTTCAGCCGCAATTTCGAGAAATGTTTATGTGGTTTCTATTAACACTCACGGCGGATAATCCTATTGATCATGTCATCTGTCGTCTTCACGCCTGTTTTCCGATAGTACTATAATGATGTGAATGTTGCATGGATCGATGGCGGAAGGCATATAAGCGTACCAGGGAATGGACCAGGCTTGCGGTGATAACAACATCAGCTGCTGCAGATGATGCTAACCATACTATTACAGCAGCATGGAATTGTTGGAGTTTAACGTATTCGTTGAAGATGGAAACGCAGACTGTTGTAGCGACGCCGCCAACTGGAGTGAAGTGAGAAAAGGATAATCTCAGACGTCTGATGCAATGAGACGTGGTAAAACAAGACTGACCAAAAGCACAAATAGCGAAAAAGCAAATCATCGCTGTAAGAATCTTCGAACCGCTGATAACTTTGATTCGCCATGCGATGAATATTTGGACTGGTGTTGAGATAAGGACCTAGTTGTAGGATTAGTCAGATGAAGTTGGGGGAGACGCGGATATGGATGCCTACGGTGACTATAGGATCTGAAGACGCTTCAAAGTTAGATCATCCCAAAATTGCACGAATGTGCGTCTTGGCTCACCAAGATATAGCACTAAGTTGGAGAGATCGCAGTCAAGAAATGATCAAATGCAATGAAAGGACAAAGTTAACGCACTTATTGGTACATAAGTCACAGCGTGGGGAGTTCCTGCAAGAGAATAAATATCTAGGAAATATTTAAGGACGATAGAACTGACCATAGCGAGCGACAAGTGGTTCATACATCATTCCGATGTTAAATCCAGTATTTGCGGTCTCCAAAACGAATAAATATAATACCTAGAGGAGCGCATCAATGATCAGGATTTCAGATCAACATAGGGACTCACAAAATATCTGATCCATGGCTTGTCTCTGAAATAAGCAAAATTATTCAATGACTTGGCGAGAAGGAAGAGACGTTTAGCTAACCTCGTGTATGTCTGGTAGTAAATGAAGGACTATAGAATGTTATTGTGAGTCAGTCCATTCGGTGTTGAACATCCTGGCCACACACCTGCATAACGAGAACCTTTAGGAAGCAGGATTTAGCAATGATATTAACATATTTAGAGAGGATCACGAACACCATAGAGAATAGTGTTCAGAAAGACCCCAATTAACATGGGTCCGAAACTAAAAAGCGCAATAGCAATAATAAGCACTTATATTCCAAACCGTTCAGCAACATGGGAACGAAACTCACATCAAGTCGACACTAGGCATTCTGGGGGGGATGGGCGGTGGATATGGTGGAGGAAGGTGTAAGCGCTGGTGTCGTGCCCCACGCCGTCACCTACGACAGCTCCCTATATAAAGTCGTTATCGCCTGAAGATTTGTGGCAAAGACTGATCCCACAACGAACCTGGAGTTTCACACAAGGGATGCACTTCAAGATGAATCTATAACTTTAATTTGGCCCTCCAGGCTCCCGACATATTCAAGGGTCCGCACTTCATATGGACCAAGCCCGCTACATCCGGGTTAAGCGAGCATAAGCGCACCTTATCAAGCCGCAAGAATACGGATTCTTAGTATAACCAAATCCAACGACATCCTTGACAGCATGTGGGGATGATATGAAGTGAAAATGGCTTGTCATGATAGACTTGATGGGGATAAACAGGTGAATCAACCAGTGGAGCCGTTGGATTGATGGGAAATTCTACGTGCAGTCCGTGTATTCCGAGTCGTATTTATTGACAACCGGGATCTACGAAGAAAAGTGAAGGATTCTCATTACACATCGAAGCACAAAGCCTCCGGGATAGCCCACGGCTTGACAGTGCATAGTACATACACACGTTTTATTCGGTCTCGCACTCTATTCAGTCGGCCGATTTATTCCCTGTTGGGCGCAGGGCAGGAGCCAGGAGGGATTGGCGGTGTAAGTACGGCACGTCATACAAATCTGTAAGACGAACAGACTGGGGACTTGATCTTCTAGAACCCAACGACTTGATCCGTTGCTCAGACGCACAGATTAGTGTGTTTCTTGGGTTTCTAGGTCACGAAAATACAAGAACCAGCTTTGATCGTACAGGGCTGTGAAAGCTCAGTTGCCTCTAGATACGCAATGAGATGCGTTGGAAGGGCTTTTGGACAAATCTGGCCGCGGCAGAGGCAATCGAATTGGTGGTTAACAAAGAGCGAGTCGGGCTACTGAGAATTTTCAAGGGGACCATGACATAGCTTGCATCGTTTCTGAATCGGAGCGGGGAGCGCGTTTGCATAGAAACTTCACGTGGCAGCCTGATGGCTTTTGAGGCGTTTGAGACTCGGCGACGGTTGAAGTTGAGTCTGAGAAGAGATCCACACCCTGAGCAAGCGCTTATGTAACAACCTCTATGATCAGGGGCTATGTCCCCCCGCTGCGATAATTTCTTGAAGTGGGAGGTCTCATACTCATCTACTCATCTCAATTAGCTACCTAACTGCAAGATAATCTTATGCTATTTCCTCTGTAAATTCATTGGAAGTGTCTATCAACTTTACTTCAGTGCATGCACCTACAGCTACTTCGTGCCATATTCGACAATTGGTCGGATATTCGGTTTTACCTCCATGGAAACATGTCCAAGCTGTTTGACAGTATGCACAGAGCCCAACCATTCGAGAAATGCAGTCTTCATAAAGTCATCCCTCAGTCACAACTACACTCACCAGTACCCTAACCACCTGTACGAGTCTAGCTGTTGGGCTGAATTGACCAGTATGCTTAGGCTATGAAACTAGCCTCTGTGTCAGGAAGATGTCAATCCCATCGACTCTCTTGTATGACAGGTGTGTCCCGATATCCGCTAGGTGTTTTAGGAATTCCCGATGGTAACAGTGGAGTCTTCAGAACACATTCCCTCATACAGTGAGAGCCTGCTCTCGGTAACAATAACAGCTAGCTGTTGAAAATTGATGGAGCAACTGTCCACTATGCATTGATGGGCGACCGCGTTGCTTCGAGCCGTCGGAACCACGTCAATATGTTATTACAAAGGACAGACGCACAAGGACATTGAGTGATAAATATTGGTTGGCAGACGAGCAACGTATCTAAGAGAACGTGCAAGATGGATATGTATCCGGGTAGCTAGGCAGCAAAGCGGAGCCAATAAATAAAAGAACCAAGTAAATGGGACAATAACAATATGTCTCGAATGAAAATGGGATCGTCCTCGCTGGCTCAGGGATGCCGGACAAGGTACTTATTGGCTGTGTGGGTGTCCTTCAGTACTGTCGTGGCTCCTCGGAAGTGGATCTTCCAAACGTTCAACAACCTTAGTGACGTTTATTCCATACTCCAAGTCTGGATCGTTCTTGAGGTTTGACTCTGGCACAGAAATGCTTCGTGGTTCGAGCTCGTACACCCCAGTGATGATCTGATAAAGAACCAAGGTATCGTTGATAAGACCTATACAAACAGGACCTACAGACGAAGGCATACCTTCTGAGGGTTTGAGGACTTGGACCGCTCACTCTGGGAACAGACAAGATCGATGAGTGGCGCACTTAGTTATTCATTTTCGTGGACCTACAGGTTTTAATGACCGCGTCATTGTATGGTTATGGTCATCCCCGAACAGAACATTGTGTTGATCGCTGCCTGTGAGGTTGCCCCACCCAGCACGTGCATTCAAGGTTGAAAGCAACGAGTTAGTGTACAGCTTGGAGAGGGCGAAGTCCCAGATGAAATTCCTAGAGACAGAGGAGTTTAGTATGCAAGGCCGTGGAAAGACACTTGGATGCGCACAATGTGGTCGACTGTCACGATTGATACCTGAGCGAAATGGACTAATCAGAGTAGTCGATTACTTACCGGAACAGCCAAGAAGATGATAACATCTGCTAGAGCAGAGACGGCAGTAATCATGCCGGTCTGAACCGTGACTGGTAGCACACAGGAATCAGGTGATGCATGAGGTAGCATTGCCAAGTGGTACTCACGGCGCATAATTCTGTTAATGACGTCGTCCGTAGCTCTTACACCCGTTTTTCTGCGATACTATCGGTGATAATTAGGCCCACCTATAGAAGCTCACTGCCGACTGGTCGAAGTACATACCAATGAGAAGACTAGGCTGCCGGTAATGACGAGATCTGCCGCAGCAGACGAAGCTAGCCATGTGATGACTGCACCATGGAACTGTTGAAGCCTCGAATATTCAGGGATGAGTGTGACAGAGATGGTCGTAGCAATTCCACCGACTATATATACAGGCAATCAAGCATGGTCCATTTAGAATGGAATCAGGAAGGGAACTTACTGAAAGAACAAATTGAAAAGAATGCGATGACACCAGTGATGAGCTTAGAATTACTGATAACTTTAATCCTCCATGCAATGAAAAGCTGGACGGGGGTAGATATCATCACCTGGATGGCCCAGGGATGAGTCACAGTCAACCATGCTATTTACGAACGTACCGTCGCAATGGGATCTACGACAACAAATGAGAATCAAGTCAAACTATCTTAGGAACCCAGGAACCTACCCGCAGACAACACTGATTCGACGAAATGATGTGAGTCAAATGGGTATGTAAGGTAGGAAGAATGTCTTACTGATGGGGGCAACAATCGTTGCGCGAGGTGTAGCTGTGTAAGGATCAGCAGTTGGTGCGAATCATTCACATTTAGGAGAAAGAGCTAACCATATCGTACGATGAGGGGTTCGTACATCATACCTATATCGAATCCCGTGTTCAACGTTTCCAGCACAAATAAGTAGAGGATCTGGTGACGCAAGATCAGCGACTGTCTGACGACTCATGAGCAATGCATATTCACCAAATATCGGATCCATGCTTTATCGCTGTAGGAGTGAGGTAAGATATTAAAACAAATGCACGATCCGTTGGCGCTTACTTTTTGTACGTCTGATAGTAAATGAACGTCTGGAGCGAATGTGTTTATTATATCTTCGTACTAGACTTAATACTGATACATACTTGAACGACAAGTACCTGATAGCGAATTAGATTAATAATGAAAAAAGAAGGGTATGGATAGCGAACGCACCCCATAAAGAATAGTGTTAAGGTAGACACCGATAAGCATCGGCCCAAACCTATCTCAGCAGTGCTTTATCAGTATAGAATACACGACATGATGAGGTTAGGGTGGCTGACAGTAATTCGACGCCGGCCATAGCTAGCACAATCCGATTGTTGTCCCTGGGTACTGGTCAACTGCCCGAGACTGCGTCTCGTGCCTTTTAAACAAGCCATACGCTGTAATTTCCAAGAGTAGACCGAGAATACGATCTATAGATTCGATCAGGTGTCCAATCCTTGTTGATGGGCTTGTAGAGTAATTGAACTAAGTATGTCATTCAAAGATTTGAACGGTTCTCCGTCATCCGTGGGGGCACGATTCCCTTCTTTGGGAGAGCTTGGAACTGTCGACTCGGAGGCCGAGGATGTGTAACATCAAGCACTGCATGGGAATCAAGTCCCATGGTCTGACATTACCGGAGCAGGTTAACCTAGAGCGTTCAATACTAATGAACGGCTTGCCTTTCAATGACTGAGTAAAGAGCGGAGTTGAAGCGGAGATTATGAGGCTTCGCAGTCACTAGTCACGGTCATGCAAGGAATAGAACTTGAACTCCTCATTCGAACATCGTGGTTATTAGCACGTCCTATACGCTGGACTGGGCCATCCAATGGCAAAATTGCGCCTTAACGACGACTGTACCATGTCTCAGGCTATCCAAAACAACATGCTTTCCACTTTGACATTTGGCATGACTGTTATGTACTAAAGGAAATACACAAATCCCACCGAGTAGCTTACTTTACTCTCCCATACCGAACCGGCGTTAGATATACAGCTTCCGAACCTCTTTTGTTTCGGTGCTCTACTATAATTATCCTCGGGGGCTGCCTTGATTTTAACTCTGAAACTTTCCAAGGTGAAAGAAATTTTCCTGTCACTCCCCCTCTGACAATTAGTCCGGTATCTGACTCAAGAGTGTCTCACACGTTGCCTTCACACGTCCATCGTTATGGCAAAACACCAACGATGCTGGATTTGCCTTTGCGACCTCCTCAGTCATTGTATTGCGCTGAATGGCGGCGTTCGGGAGGTTGAACATAGACATCATCGGCGCCTTGGAGTCCACTATTCATAAGATACTAAGCCTGAATACTCGGGCCTGGCTTCGCAACAATGGTTAGTCCGATCACCTCCCACCTGAAGTCATGTTGTTTGACAAGGGCATTCCACGAGCTTCTCCCCTTGATGTATCTCATAACTGGTTAGCTGCTATCGGCGATAAAAGGTTTATAAGTATCTCTGTTCTCATACGAAGATTCTCCCCACGCAGCCAACGAAGAACTGACGGCATCGTGCACCCACGCAATTGGTACTCGGCGCTTCCTGGGCCTCGATCAGCTTCCTTTCACCAGAAGTCAATCTTACTTACAAAAGACATCATTGCAACCGATGAAACTCTTTGGTATCAAAACAATCTTCGTACTTCGAGGATTAGGTATTGATGTATCCAGGCATGAACATATTGGGCCACGGCAATGATACTGATCGTGCGCTCTTCCGAACCCTGTGCATTACCAATTTCACTTACAAGAATGTCAAGATTGCTCGATACTAGCAGGATAGAGAAATACGAAGTAGGAACGTACGAATCGTTGACTATCAGGACAACCAAGCATTCTTTAGATCAATCAAGCATACTTTTCGAATCGCCCAAGTGATTTGTAACTGAGGCGAAAAAGGAGTGAGCATGGAGCTGATTAGTTGACAATAGGCTGAGGTGCACCTGCTCGATCGACGGTATTCGGATACCACCCGATTCAACCAGAGAAATTCTAATATGTTTAACAGGAACGGTCAAGTCAATAATCGACCACATCCTCAATACCAGCACACTATACCTTGTGAATAATGGCTTACAAACCGATGTTGTGGACCGTCTCGATACTTCTGATGGGCGGCTGATGCCAGTCGAGACACCATTGGTAGGCAAACGGTGGTTCCGTCAGTGGACAGCATGAGCAAGAATGATCATCACTTTTTCTTGATACCGAGGATAGTGCTTGCTGAATGGTTGATGCCGTCTACGGCTCTGTGTACAGTTCCTGTGTATGCTATAAGATGCAGGGAATGTCAGAGGTAGTCTCATATCAGAACTTTGGTGGTAGGAACGATCAGGCTGATAATCAACGCCTCGAGTACTGGACAGCGATGCTGTATGTGGGGCTAGGAATCTGGCTGACGCTAACGGCATTTGCAGGTCTTTAGATTGTCTTGACCATTGCACACGACTGATCAGAGTGCCACGAATATGGAGCTGGGCAACCTCTGATCCCCACTGATACCAGTCCATCCGGATAATTGTTCTGGCCGCCCACGGGCGCCGATTCTTTGCGAAGAAGAATCTATGTCGCTGAGAGTTGATCAAGAGCACTAGAGTCTGGCCTTCAGATCAGCTCGTGTGCAGGCTGCTCGGAGGTCGCAACCCGTATGGCCTCTCTGAGTCAAATGGGCTTTCTCCGAGTTCCCTTGATTTAAAACACACTAAAAATTTCAGTAGAATGTTATAGAATTATACTTCATTTGCGAATAGCTGAGCTTCGACTCACTGTGTGTTTATTTAAGGCAAATATATTCGAGGGAATTAGTGTTTCTCGAGACCGTCATTCCGGGGCATGAGAAGGTTGACCTGATGTCACGGGGTGGGGGGTAAAATTGGTGGGGTGCATGTTTGGAATGCTTCATTAACAGGTTTCGACGAATTGGGCTTGAGCTAAGGAAGAATTCTATTCAACAAATAGGTACCAGATAGAGGGTGATATCTGCCTTATGCAGTACAATATTGTGGAAAGTATCATGAGAAATGACTAGTATTTTGGGAGGCTGGTCCCCAGCGGAACTCACCTCTCCATTAGATTGTCTAGTCTGTAGTCTTCCATGTGCAGTAAGCCAGACTAGACGTCATCGTGAACGAATGATGCCGAGTCCGAACAATATGCGATGACTTTGATTTTCAACACCGACTCTTGAGTGGTAAAGCCCGAGTTCGAGGACGAATGAAAGCATGATGTAGACGACTTGCTTCAGGGGTATGATCACAGGCCTTATCATCGTGTCAATGTCTTCCCAGCATCGGAGAACAATGTTTCGGTATGGATGATCAGACTGATAATCAGAGCCTTGAGGATGTCTGAAGTCAAGGAGATCCATTGACCACTGGCTACAAAGCCATAGTCAATCCGATGCATCAAGATGTGATCATACTGCTGATGAAAGTCTTGAAATAGTATCGGACAGTTTGGGATTCGTCAAGGGGATCTGCTTGGATAAACAGTTGCAGCTAGTCGGTAGAGCTGGCTCTGATGTTGTTCGGAGATATCATCCCCGTGGTACACGGTACTGAGCTTGATAAATGAAAAATACGATGACATACTGATTGCAGCTGTTCAATCAACGACATACATGTGCATGCTGTTATCACGGAAAACGCTGTATGATCCGTCCTTCCTATTTGCGGCTGATAATTATGGCTAATTCGGAGAACTTAGAAATGGTTTTAGCTGCGAGGGACTCAGTCGTTTAGCGGAGATTCAATACTAATCCTCCTCATACAATACAACTTTGAGTCGATTCAACTCACAACAGGGGATTCATATACAATCTTAAGCGGTTGGATAATCTTCAAAAATGTCGAAATCCAGTCCCCAACTTTTGCTCGGGTTCAAAACGCGCTTAGGAGGATGCGACGTCGCAGCTTTTTCGAGGCGTTCGAAGACGTCTTCGGGGAGGGCGAAAACTACATCGTAACGACAGAGGGTCAGAATGTATCAGTAAATGGGGCTAGAGTAAAGATCTGACCTTTGAAATTTTCTTCCACTCGTGCAGGATGAACACTCTTCGGGAGAACGATGGTCTAGAAAATTTTCAAGTTGACACTGACATCGAAAACGCCCAATATGTACAAAGATCGAGAGAGAACTGACCCCCCGTTGAACATGCCATGAAATGATCACTTGAGCTGGTGTTATCCCGAGCTCAGTAGCAATATCTTTTATCTAGGTTGATAGATAAGGTACGTTGAAAGTAATGCGTTGGACATAATGATGAACGTACCTCAGGCCGAGAAAGTGTTTCTTTTACTTGCTCGGCGCTTCCTAGAGGCGAGTAAGCCTCAAGGAAGATCCCATTATCTTGAGACCACTGGATGGAGTTCAGCCAATATCGGGGGAGGAGAGGATGGATGTGGTGGTGGAGGTGGGTATGAGGAAAATACGTACCTTGAGTAATTCCGGCTGTGGGTTCCAGAAATTAAGCTCGACCTGCAAGTAAAGCGTGTGGAGTAAGCGATTATTGAAATTCAAGCGGCAGTGACTTGCCTGGTTGACTGCTGGTTTGACTTTGAGCGGGTTTGCAGTCAAGTTCTTCAGCCTGAATAAAATAAACATCAACTCCACAATATACAACGGAGACTAGCGTTGACGTACCTAGGGATGTTGAAACTAGAATTGAGGGTAAGTCGTAACTTTATGAACGGCTCGACAAGGAATGACACATACTTGCTGACACCAATATTTCTGACCTTTCCCTTCGCCACCATTTCTTCTAGCTTTTGCCATGTGGGATAGGGGTTAGCGGTCAGTTCACGATTATATTTTGAGCCGTCCTTGTTGAATGCGACTGGCCTAAGACACCGATAATTTGATAAGTAGTGGGTCCGAAGAATAAAATCGTATCTACAAGTAAGGGCACTATCTGTATGTAATGACTAAACTCACTGACCAATGTATAAGGTAAAGATCGAGGTAGTCGGTGCCAAGGCGAGCTAACGAGTCATCTAATGTTGGCTCAATATCTTCGGGGGCATGGAAAGTGTTCCATAGCTATAGATAGAAGGAAAGAAATAAGGACGAGTCTCCACTTTTGGGAAAATGACCAGTACCTTGGAGGTAAGCCAAACTTGGTCCCTCGGAACACCACTGTCTTTCAGGGCTTGACCAACTTCACGCTCGTTCTGAAGAGTGCCGTTGGGGCAGAAAGAAGGACGTGGGTAAAGAACAAACATACACCGTAAACCCAAGCACCATCAATGTGTCTGTATCCAGCTTTCAAAGCAGTCTAGCAGAAAAAGCGATATTCAATAGGGGTTCCTTTGCATAATATTTGTCCATATACAAACTTTAACAGCACTCCCGACTTCGTCCTTTGCAGCGCGCCACACGCCTAAATGGATATGATCGACCATCAAATGAGCACACGAAGTTGATCAAATGACTGTCATCATGAAATATAGAGAACCCACCAAGCGCAACAGCGGGTATCTTATCCCCCGAAGCGAGCGTATAATGAGTAGGTAGCCCCCCGGCTACAGTGCTAGAGTTACGGCCGTGGCATCCTGCTCGCCAGAAGCTAAATTTCGGTAGACTGGAAATTCCCCGGATAAAGGTGTACATTAAGGCAGATATAATCAAGAGACGGAAGCCAAATCGCTTGATAGAGTGAAGGAAAGGGGACTGTGCTGAGCTCGTCTCCTTATCTCTGAACCGTTCAATATCGTTGGACAGAGGTTGGTAGGGGTGAGGCATTGGCGTTCACAAGTTGTGCGAGCGTCGAGCTCCATTAGTGATCGTGGTTTGTAAGGATGTTCTCACAGTAACAAAAGAACCATATTGATTCCCACAGTCACTACTTGCTGCCGGAACATCAACCACGGCAACCCGGATGTGCCAGAATACGTGGAAAATCCGGTAAATGATCAAATTCGCAGATAACCAAGTTGACATAGGGCTCAGACAGAAGTCTAAATAGTGAATGGTGATATGGGGAGTAAATGGAAAGGTATCATGAATCTATGGTATCCAATTGATCGCGATGGAAGTCAAGAGGGCTTTCCGTTTGAAGCTCAGAGCTATTTCTGTCGGTGACCGAGCGTAAATTTAACATCAGCCGCGAAGCCTAATTGAAGGGATGAATCAGCCTCCTCTCGAATTTATCTCAAAGACTTACTGCGGTGCAAGCGACGCAAGTGGATGGCCTAAAAGTAAGATAGACAAGCAGTTAGTACCCGTAGGTGGTTTCGGTCCGATACTCACCCGACGAGCAAAGGAGCAGTGTAGTCGCTGGCTGTTACGGCAAGGTAGAACGTCGCAAATAAAATACCTTTTATGATGAATTAGCACTCCGAGATCAATACCACTGGTTCCCTCGGTAAACGCACTGAACATGATTATGAAGTACATTAACGAATCACGGACTAGGACAAAAAGGCTGTAAAAGGATGACGGTGAATCAAAGAGGAATGTATACATGCGTCGAGAAGGAAGACGTACATTGGTTGGTACTTGATGGTGATTTTGAGCTGGAACAACCTATAGGCTGTCAAGACTATGACTACGCCTGTAAAGTTGTAGGATGAGCCTTGACTATGGTTGACGATTGAAATAATCAAACTGACCTTCAAACACGGGAGGGAAGATCCTGGAAAACCATTATGAGGCTCGATACATGGTATTTTTGCTGGACGGCCTACCAAAACCATTCTGTAAATTTCGGAGGATTGCCATAGCATCCAGGAAGAAAAGATGGTGTCTTGGATGTAGCTAATAGCCAGGTCTTAGATTGCTATTTGATCACAGGCAGACCTCGCAAACCTGGCGCAGCAACCGTCACCAATGATACGAAGACAACCATTGGGACGGTCTCGCCTTCAATCAAAGTGAGCTAAATTCAACATCTAGCATCAAAATTTGCTCACAGATGTATAAGAATATCAATACTTTCAGCAGACGCTATGCAATCACTGTTGGTTGGGAGTGGATGGTCCGGCAGGATAGAGTAATATTTACCTTACTATTTGAATCTACACCATGAAATTCAGGTCTATATAGACGCCAGAGAGTATAGAAGCAAGTACTCACATATAGCATAAACTCTTAGGATTACAATGGCCTCGGTTGTCATGATAGAAAGTAAAGTAGGCCTGACGATGAGTATGAACAGCGCAATCAGAAAGAAGCATAAGAGAGAACATACCACGCTTGCAATGTCACGAACCAGGTACAGCTGGAAGCACGTCAGCAAATGATACGGATTAAACGAAAGAACTAGCAGATTCACAAGTGAGCCGTGTTGGATAGTTCCTGCTTGGACTCACTAAAAACACAATCAAATATATCCAAAAAAAAGAGGCGAAGCATCACAAACACTACAATCAAAATCTTATCGTCTCTTTAGGGCAGCATATAGCGGAGGAGCTTACTTATAGCACTAAACCTGTTAACTTTGCGTTTAGCATCTATCTCATCGCAGGACTGAGGAGTGCAAATACCATAACATCGGTGGTATAAGGTATCTGTTCAATATGAAAAGGAACTTCGGTAGCTTCCATGGGCTGCTGCTTCCGAGAATTAGCTCAACATCACCACGGGAAAAAGTCACTCACCCCCATATGTGTTCTACCTGTGTAATGTGTGACATCAGTTCCGAAGCGTGTCAAATTCACGAGAAGATCAGCTTACTTCAGTGTCAAAAGTGATCATATGGTCGTATGTCTGGGCCGTCTGAATCGTAACGGTTTCAGTTGAACCCATCTTTTGAACGTTGGTAGAAGAATCTTACCAGAAATGCCACTATAATCCAGCGAAACACACGTCAATTGCGCTATCTCGTCGACAAATGATTGGACGTACAGTATGTGTATCGAACATGGTTGGTACTCCTGAGTACTGAGGCGACGTCTAAGGCGGTTGGAAAGACGGCGTTGGCAAAATGGATGGAACTATCAGTCAGTGGGTTCATGAATAAAAGATGCTAGTCCGTTATTAAACCCGGACCACGGCAAAATATATAATGGTGCAGGCAAGGTGATGTCGGCATTGCTCGAAACTGTGGATCGCACGAAACAGATCTACAACGAAAAGTTGAAAGTGAACTCAGCCAATTAAACCAATCGCAGGTCAAATGCTTGTTTTACGCCATGTTGCTGAATGACTGTGATTGGGTAGTCCACCAAGGTTCAGCGCCGAAATGTGCGGGAATAAGATTAGAATAGCACTTAAACTCAGCTGATGTGTGGCTGCATCACAGAACGTCTGAGATCTGGCCTCAAGCGTTCTCTTCGGGTATGCGTTGAGTGGTGTATATAAACCATCGACGATCGTGCAGCCGGGTTGATATTATATTTACAGAGAACGTACGCATCCTAAACTGTCGTGCTATCCAGTCTGTCCTTCGCAGGGTAGGGAAGTTCTGCTGTTGTTAACTGTGGCGCCACTAGCAGCCACAGAGTGTGCCAAGCCAATGCGACAAGGTTTGATTATACCGTTGCTCACCGAACATCGCATCAAGACGTTGGGCTATAAATACATATATCTTCGCTTGTTGGTCGCGAGTCGCCTTCGGAGCAATAGTGAGGCATCCCTTTGTCGGTTCGACGATGTAAGGAATAACGGCTGATCGAGGTGACAATAATGTGACACTCGCCGCGAGTCAGGACCACAGACCGGGACGTTTGAACTTATCTGAGCTTTCTATGAGCGCCAATCCCTACATAACCCGTCGTGTTGAAAGTGCAGTGAATACACTGCTCCTATCAGCCCTCTAAGAGTACTGCGAAGCTGGCGTACTGTATACGTAGGCTGGAACCCCATTTCCGTGGCGGCCTTCGCTACCAAACTTTTGGATCATTATAGTGATAAATCTTCGCAGTAAGATTCGTCGTTGACATACAGCTATAATTAGAAAGGTTTTCAGGGGATGAGATTGATCTTTTATTGGCCATAGCTGAGGCGAATGCAGAACTGAGCAGTGAGAATGAGAAACTTCTTTGAAGTTCACTGTCAGTGTAACAGCATCACGTGTTACAGGAGCTAGGGGCCAAAATTTAATTATTGACACGTTTAATTAACTAACGGATATATCATAAATGCTCTACCTATAGCTACGTATCAGCTACAACTATAGTCAGACATAGAACATGCCAACTATATGAGATAAACTTTAAGACGTCAACGTTTCACGGCTCAACCCACTTATTGATCTCAATCCTTCCACTATGTCTCCAACAGCCCTCGTACCCTTTCACTCAACATCACATCTCTCCATCTCTCCAAATCACCAACCCTCTTCTTCCTCACTTCCTCCGTAATCTCTGTCGTCACCCCATCTTCCTTGGTACAATACAATACAACATCTCTCGTCACATCGATCCCTCCTTGAACTACCACAGCTTTCAAAAGCTTAACTGACCTCTCGTCTTCCACAGAAACCCTCCCTCCCCGCCCCTCCCTTCGAGTGAGTTCAGCCAGATCACCCCATATATTACTCGAAACATGATGCACCGCTACCTTCCTCAAGAACTCAGATCCTTCTAACTGCCCTTTGGCGAGCGCGCGTAGGTAGACCCCAATCATCTGTGGATCGCTCTCAACCGGCCAAAGGTATTCCGCCAGGCTCTCGCATATAACTTGTTTGATAGGTATACGTATGTTCTTCAAGATATGCCCGTAATCACTCCATAGATGTTTGCGATAGTCAGCAGGATAGCGCATAGACGTCGGGGGTAGAAGAAGCCGGGAGAAAATCGGATGGGAGAAAGAGATCGCGTCGTAAAGTCCAACAAAATCGGTGTAGTACTGATAGAACGGCGTTGAAGCACCAAGGAATCGAGCAGCGACCTTCTCTAAATCATCCTGCTTCTCCGCGCCCGTGTTTTGACTATCGCATATGACAGCTCTAGTCAAAGCGGCTGATAGAGTATAAGGGTTAAGCAGATCATCCATCAACCTCCCCACAACCTCATCCCTAAATACCTCATCCGCGGCATCATTATGCGGTTGCCCATGCTCCAACATGAACACCTTCATGCAAGCAAACACCACTTCCTCCCTGGTCATCACAAACCCTCCTAACCTATACCTAACCAAAATCTCCCTTTGCACCCTAGCCAACAACAAGCTCGCGCGAACAATTTCTGCTTCTGAAGCGTCCCATGAAGGAGGGAGGTTCTTGAAGACTGGGGATTCTCCAGAATGTAAGAGGTGATCTAGTGGGGACATAGTCCAGTCTCGAGGTAAGGGGAGTCCCAGATCCTTGCCTCTAATAGACAAAGCGGTCAACGCTGATGGTTGTCGCTGGGTTGTCGCCAAAGAAATAGACTGAGGAGTCATGCAAAGGGGGGCAATATACCTATCTTTATTGGGTCGCAACATATAAGCCAGGAACGGCTGAAGAATCGAAAGACCTCCTCTCTCCCAAACCACATCCGGAACGCTCCATCCCATGAAGGACAAAAACTCATGACTAAGCTGACAAGCTAGGTCCCTCATAACATTCAACGCGTTTTCTTCATCGCCAGGAACCAGCCTTCTGAGAATCGTGAACGCCTGAGCCACCCAAAGATCCTCCGAAACTCCCGGAAGTCGTCGGGATACTTGAAGGAAGGCAAAGAGAAAGCCTGTTAGCGGGCGATAGTAGGCTAGTAGGTACGGATATTGACGAGCGAGATTCTCATCCAGTATCCAGGACCAAAGGGTATGGGTAACTAGTTTCGCGGATAATTCAGAGAGCGAGGGGAAAGGTAACAATAGATGGGGTGCTTCCAATGGACCCTCGGAAGCAGTGGGTGAGCAAGCAGTCCACAGGCGTAGAGCAGCCGAGAGCGCTGCCGCCGCGTCATACACTACCTCCAATCGAGCAGGGTCAACACACCCAGCTAATCCTTTGTCCACGATCCCTAAAGCAAGGGAAACAACACTCTGTTCCTTGCCCGACTCAAATCCATCTCTCATGGCTACAACAGCAGCCTCCCTTTCCACCATTCCACCACGCAGAGCGTTGACTTTAGACCCCTCTAACCAAGCCGCTTCAGCATTCCACAATGCAGTCCAAGCCCCGAACGTTTCCTCAGTTATATCCAAAACACCACGAAACTCCAGGATATCTCCGGTCCATCCCCAGCCGACAACCTGGCTCCAAAGAATATCGTGTTCAGGTGTCGTACGATGAGGGTCCGTCGCACATACAATCCAGGCTTCGATAAGGTTGAGGTAACCCTTGTACAACTCTGTGGATTTCGACGAGATGATATGTCGGTGAAGATCTGAAAAGTGAGATGCAGTGGTGGTAGCGATGTTAGCGTACAGTCCATACGAAGCGAGGATTTTGTAGAGCTGGATCGTGAGCGATAGAAGAGTGGTAGCTAGCGACGAATCCAAAGGCGAAGCAGGTGGGAGTATTGTTATAAAACGAAGGAGTGCGTCAGCTGGTTCCACAATAACAGTTGCATTGGTTCGCGAGGCAGACGCAAGGGTGATTAAGATCTCGAGAGCGAGAGGTTGTGGGCCAATTGCTGTATCCGCGGATGAATCGCCTGAAGGTATGGAGGAAAGAAGGAACTTCTGTACGATATTAGCGAGTAGTTTCGGAGTAGCAACGATAGAGTCCGCAATGGTATTATTCTCCCTTGCTAGACGATATATGATTCCTAGCAACAGGTTTAGAGCCTCTTGTGGCAAAGCACCTAACGCGAAAGCGTCAGCAATTTGTGGTAGTAGATATTCCAGGGGTAAGGTTGATATCGCAGATTTGGTCTTTTCTCCCGAGGAATTTGAGGCGCTTGGTCGAGCATCTTCCAGCTCTACGCTAGATATAATGTTCAAGTTGTTCAACGTTTCTCCCTCCCAGCCAACGATACACTCCCATATCACTTCCACAGCACGAGCACCAGGACTACCTCGTTCGCTCAAAGCGCCGACACCAGCCGCCAAAATCCGCTTTCGGAGGTCCTCTTCTTTGCCCTTTAGATCATCCACCTCAAGGCCTTGGTAAGCCGGGGCATCACCTTCATTCGACTTCCTAACATTCCACCCAAGCCATCTCGCAATCCCAGCAAGAACCCCAAGCATCACTGTCCTCTGTGCAGGGACAGTACTCCTTGTCAACAAAAAGATATCATCCAACGTGTACCCTGCGCGAGACCCTTCAGCATGATGATGCAATCCTAGATGTGTGGGTAATGAAGCGGATTGGGTAGGTGGGATTGGTGTTCCTGTCAAATCAAAGCGTAGGGATGGGTTGGAAGAGGAGGAAGGGGAGGAGCTCTCTTCGATCCATGCTAAAGATGGGTCGTTGGGAGGGATGTGGGGAAAGTAACGACGTCGGATGTATTCTGGTGTTCCTTCTTCAGGTTCGTCGTTCTTTTTCTGGGCGAGATCCTTCGACTGATGCACCTTTGGTACACTTTCAGGCTTGTTATGGGCAATCGGGGTTGGCTGAAGCTTTGGTGGAGGTTCTTCTAATAACTTTGCGGCAACTGTATCAGCATCGGAATCGGCTGCTGCATCGGGTGCAGGTAACTGCTCCGTCCTGGTGTTTGAACCTTTCCATGTTCCGAGAGATATTGGCTTGTCGGTGGTATCCCATGTGTCAGGTGGAGGAAGCAGTAAAAGTGGGGCCTTCTTTCGAGGAGAAGGTGGTGCAGACTCGTAGACATGTACATCTTCAGGTGTGAGTTCGGCAAAACGCAACCTTCTGCTTTCGGCACGACTGTTCGGCCGTGTCAGGCTCGTCGATAGCGCGGGTGGAGGGGACCCGACTTCATACACAGCGTGTCACCGACAAATGGTTCAACATAGGGATACCACATACCTCTTTTGAAGGATTTACGTTCTTCAAATGTCGGGGAAGTCAAGGGTACTGGAAACCCATATGGCAACTGAGTCCATTGATTAGAGTCAGGAATATTGCGAACCTTCTTCCATCTTGTCCAAACCCCCGTCCTGAGTGGTTGGAACAGTGGATCGCGCCTCCCTTTCGCGTGCCTCCCTAGCTTTCCTCAGTATATCACCAACACCGCTCCCGAATCGCTGGATGATCTCCTGAATCTCTTCCTGTCGCTCAGCCTCGGTCATACTCTCAACCCGAGCCTCATTTTCTCTACTGATCTGCTCGCGCCAGTCTTGACGATCAGATTTTTCTGGCTTTTTTGGAACAATTGGCGGAGGCGCTGCCTGCCTTGTGGTCGCAAAATTGTTTTTACGAGCCTCTTCTCGTCCACGCGCAAAAGCACTCTTCGATCGATGCTGAACGGGTGGAAATCCAGTCTTCCCGGAATTTGAAGGTGGAAGGGGCTTTGTAGAAGGACTTCCAGCTGGCTTACGCTCGAATACAGATCCAATCAGCGACATAGTTGGATTACTAGTTACATGATGCGTGAATCTCTTATTGAGATAATCGCAAAAGTCAAAAATTCTTCATAGGCGCCTTGTTCCCACGGTCAATATATGACCAACGACTTTTTGTTTGCCTACTCCTGACCCAGTGACGACCTACACCTTAGTAGGTGCCTTCCGTCTAAAGTTAAAAGACCAATGCCACCAAACCCCCATGCAATCTATCATGACCCCTTGAACAGTCAGCAAAATCTATTCAAAGGCATTTGGCGTTGGACGGCTTTCATGGCTTATATGTTTTCCCTCCAATTCGCAGTTGACGCTCTTCCATTCCCTTTCATCAACGGGATCAAGTGTTTCAAAACAAATGCTCGTCACCCGGAGCCACGAAAGCTTACGCTCTCAGCGTCCGATCTTCTCTTTCGGCTAGTACCAAGGCAATTTTCAAAATAGGACTGAATGTACTTCTAGCACGACTAGGTCCCAACTAATGGATTTCAAGGCGCCTAACTTATTTCTAAACTTCAAGCAGTCACCGCACAGGTATCTTATTGCTTGTTCCTTTATATCGTACCGAGCAGTGCCCACAAGGTTCCTTTTGACATAGTTGAAGTGTACACATTTTCAGTCATCATACTTTATCAATCTTTCATTACATTCCCATCGACATCAGCATTCCTCCGTAACCCAATGACGTACGATAGTCCCTGTCAAACCTAGTATAATGCATCTCATCATCCCAACCGTCGCGCCTATCTCGTCTAAAACCATTTCTATTATTAGTGGCCATAAAATGGTGCGATCCACCCACCCATGACTTCCAACCGACCTGGTTATTGGTTGCCATGTACCTTGCCTACTTGGTCGCATTCTGGCTTCTGAGTCTCATCCCGGATGCTGTCGCCAGTCCTCTCGCGCACAAGCCAGGCAGGGTGGCGCTTGACTCTGCCACGGCCATCGGTACGACTTCTGGAAACGTTACCAAGTTCCTTGGTATTCCGTACGCCCACCCGCCGTGAGTCTTCTCTTTTGATGGTTTTGTTATTGAGGGAGAGCTAAGCATTTCGTCTGTCGACGGCGTCTAGAATCGGAGACCTACGCTTCCGATTACCGAAGCCTGTTGCCCCATACACTGGGACGCTGAACGCTACCGTATACGGACCTTCGTGCCCTCAGCAAACTAAATTCCATGTCCCATTTGTCGAGGGGCTTGCCAAGGAAGCATTAGACACCCTTGTCAGCACAGTGTCCAACGCTCTGTCCTCTGCTAGCGAAGATTGTAAGAGAACACTCAAGTCCGTGGTGGAGCTTAGCGACTAACCATATTTATGTCTATAGGTCTTACACTGAACGTTATCGTCCCGAATAATGTCAAGGTCAAGTCCAAGCTCCCCGTCCTTGTGGTACGTCCTTCTTGCGTATTCGATGTATCTATAATACTTAATATATGGGTATCTTTAGTGGATTTTTGGCGGTACGTCCTACCAGAGAATCTCTTGAGCGACTATCGATCAAAATCCTATGTCTAGGCGGTTTCGAAGGTGGAAGCACCAAAGCGTGAGTAGTATATCATTTTCTTCATATGTTGTTGCATAACATCAAACCCATAGGCACGACGGCGGCGAGATTGTAGAAAGGTCCATGGAACTCGGCGAGCCAATCATCTACGTTAGCATGAACTATAGGTGCGTGTCTACATTTTTCATTCGATCACACAAGTGGTTCTCAGTTTTCTTTCCCGCACCCGCAGAGTAAGCGGTGAGTATCTTCTAGTATCAACTATCGACTATGGCAGTGACAAACTCTGCGTCTATATAGCTTTTGGGTTTTTGGCAAGCAAGGAAGTCAAAAAAGCTGGACTAGGGAATCTCGGCCTTCAAGATCGTGTGTATCAATATAACTCCTTTGTACACGTACTTTGCTAAGCAAGGACAGAACGCGAGGCACTACGATGGATTCAAAAGTACATCGGAATATTCGGTGGTGACCCGAAGAAAGTTACTATGTAAAGCTAACTCCCTTATCACATACATCTATCTCGCTAATTATCATTCTCTAGCTGGGGCGAGAGTGCGGGAGCGATTTCCGTCGGTCTCCAAATGGTCGCGAACAACGGTAACACCGAAGGATTATTCCGTGGCGGGTTCATGCAATCGGGTTCGGCGATTCCTGTAGGAGATATACTACACGGTCAGAAGTATTACGATGCCCTAGTAAACGAGACAAAGTGCTCGGGTACACCAGATACTCTAGCGTGTTTACGGAAGGTTCCATATTCGACTTTGAAGAAGGCTGTGGACAAGTCACCCGCGATATTTGATTATCAGGTATGCTTTCCGTGATGTATTGTAGTCATTGGTGTATTCGCTAACCATTGTTTCTTAGGCTTTGATCTTGGCGTGGCTCCCTCGTACGGATGGCGTGTTTTTGACAGACGATCCTCAGAAGCTGGTAAAGAAAGGCAAAATTGCCAATATACCTTTTGTAACAGGTAGCTGTGACGACGAGGGAACCGTATTTTCACTATCGAATCTCAATGTCAGGTAAGTATCCAAGTTCTCCCCTCAATCATGATCTAATCGAAACACTATTTTGCCATTCGTAGTACGACGAAAGAGCTGAGGTCATTCATTCAGACGTTCTGGTTACCCGAGGCAAAACCAGCAGAGATCGATCATATTCTCAAGCTGTACCCGGAGGATCCAGCGCAGGGCTCACCCTACGGAACTGGGTCACGCTACACCTTGTCGCCTCAGTTCAAGAGACTCGCTTCGTTCCAAGGAGATGCAGTTTTCCAAGCGCCGCGTAGATATCTATTAGAACAACGTGCGGATAAGCAGAACGCTTGGTCATTCCGTATGGGTTCAATCCCTTGCTCTAGTTATCATGATACTGATAAGGAATTCATCTAGTCAGCAAGAGAATGAAGTATTTGCCTGTCATTGGCGCGGTGAGTTTACAATCACTTTTAGTTCTTCGTTCACACTGAAACAAACGTGCGACTAGTTCCACGGATCAGATCTCCGCAACTCATATGGTGGTGGCGAACTCGCGGATTACCTGATCCACTTCACGACGAAACTCGATCCTAACGGCGGCAACAGTCCCAAATGGCCAAAATACACCAATGCATCGCCGAAATTGCTGACTTTCAAAGATACGCTTTTGAAATCGGGTCCTGCTGTGGAGATCACGATGGATACATATAGGAAAGAGGCGATGGAGTATCTGAATAAAGTTACTCTATCTTATCCTCTTTGATTCCAACCGCCGGATGGGCGATATTCAGTCATTGTTGGCTGTGCTCGGGATCGGCTGGGTGGTTCAAATTGCCTGCCTTCTTTATCAGCACAAGCTTCCACATTCCACTCGTTTTCAAAACGTACGCCTTAAAATCCCGCTCGCTTCCCCCACATTCATTCATCTGTTTACCTGTGCCCTACCTTATCCTGTATCATAGTACTGCCCTGTATTATAGTGACCAGTATGAACTCCCGATCGGTGATTTGTCCTAGTAGGCCTACCCGCTTCATCATATTTTCTTCAACCCAAAGCTACGATCCTTTACATACCCGCGAGATCTGTACCCTCAAGAGATGTCAGATTATAGAGTATTGCCAAGGCTTTGAGCACGTCTGAGATGGATTGATCGTGAGAAATATTCTCAGTAAACGTGGGATAGCCTATCCAGTCTGTCTCTCATCTTGTCTTCTGCCACCACCTGCACGCTCAGTGACATTTTCACTATTATATCCCTAGTGCGTAATATCTGAGGCCGCCATTCTCATTTCTTAGCTCTTTTGGAGCGTCGAAAGGGTCCAGTAGTGCCTAGTCTCTAGTACCACTTCCAATCCCATATCCCAGTCGACTGAAATCTATATCACTGAATCACTGGCAGGCTCATGTCCCAGGCAGTGGGAGCACGCACTGAGTTTCCTATCAAGATCCTGTTTTGAGGGGAATTAGGTCAGATTGACTTCGATCAACGTGATCACCAAGCAATCGTGATTGCTCATCCTTATAAGCAAATTGAGCACAAGGAACAGTCATCGAATATCACCCTGCACTCTTCATGCCTCCAGAATCCAATTTCTCCTTTGCAAACTGGCCTCCATCACTCCAAGAAAGTCAAATATCCCACTTGACCGAGCTCGCTACCACATATGCTCTTTCTCATGGACTCACATATCTCCCAGTTGGTCGACAGCCCCGATTTCCAGCAGCTGCTATCCATGCTCCGTTAGCCCTATTCCCGTCTCCCTTTCCCCGAAAACTGTTCCATCTAGCTCAGAAACTCCAACGGGTTTATAATGTACTTTACGCTCGGATTGCGATGGATGAAGAGTTCTTGGATCAAGTCATGGGTGCGGAGGAGGGTGTGGGGAAAGTTGATGAGTTTGTTGGTCAGTTATGGGAAGGGTGGAAGCAGCTGAGAGATGAAGGAGTGAAGCAGGTTTGTTTTGCACGGTTGGACTCAACAGTTCATGATTTGTTACTAACGGATTT
Organism: Pleurotus tuber-regium; assembly: GCA_014058305.1. Classification (NCBI taxonomy): domain Eukaryota; kingdom Fungi; phylum Basidiomycota; class Agaricomycetes; order Agaricales; family Pleurotaceae; genus Pleurotus; species Pleurotus tuber-regium. The sequence goes on along the minus strand of JACFYU010000042.1, from coordinate 2,114,298 downwards.
GCGAACCAGACTCTTCATTTGGGCTTATTCCGATCAGACTATCTCCTGCATGTGAATCCAGACTCGTCAATAGGTTTGAAACAAGTGGAATTCAACACCATATCCTCATCGTTCGGACCTCTATCTGAGCGCGTAGCGAGCATGCATAGGTACACCGCCCGCTTTCTTTCGTGTTATATGTTTTGTGATTCTATTTCCTTATTCAGGTATCTTCTGTCTGCTACGAAGTATTATGACTCTGCACCTCAGTTGACCGGTGATAATTTTCCTGTCAATAACACCACCGCTGGGCTGGTATCTGGGTTAGCAGCAGCTCACCACGCGTATAATAACCCAAAGTACGTCTTGTATGTTATTGTCCGATTATGTACATGAAGTCGACGCGCGACTGTATTTGCAGTGCTTGGATCCTTTTCGTCGTCCAAGCGGGGGAACGAAACGTGTTTGACCAACGATGGCTGGAATACGAGCTACTCGAGAAGTAAATGAATACATACCCTATCAGGCATGTACCAGACTGAACTTCTACAGGTATTCCATCCACGTTATACGCCAGACCTTCGACGACCTAGCCCACTCCGCCCACCTCGACCCCCAACTATCCTCCTCCTCCCCCGTTCTTCGAGTCCACCGACCCTCTGGACCCCCAATAGAAATCTCCACCATCTACTTCCGCGCAGGATACACACCCTCCGATTACCCCACGCCAACGCACTACCAAACCCGCTTTCTCCTCGAACGATCTGCAGCGATAAATTGTCCTTCGATTGCGCTTCAGCTTGCGGGGGGGAAGAAGGTTCAGGAGGTGTTGACGCAACGGGGGGTGTTGGAGAGGTTTTTGGGGGATAGGAGGAAGGAGGAGGTGGATGAGATAAGGGAGAGTTGGGTTGGGATGTGGGGATTGGATGTGGATGGTGATAAAGAAGAAAGTGAGAGTGAGAGTGGAGGTACGGTGACGGGGTTGGGGGAGGCGGTGAAGGGCGAGCCACTTGGTGTACGACTTGCTCGAGAGCGTGCGACGGAGCTTGTGCTGAAGCCACAGAGAGAAGGAGGAGGGAATAACGTCTACAAAGAAGCGATACCGGGATTCTTGGATGATCTACCGGCGAAGGAGAGACAAGCGTGGATCGCGATGGAGTTGATTAAACCTCCGAAGGGGACAGGGAATCATCTTATTCGTTCGGGTAGTGCGGAGAAGGAGGGAGAGGCGCATGTTGCTGTGAGGACGGAGGTGATTAGTGAGCTTGGAGTGTTTGGGTGGGCGTTGTTTGGGTTTGGGGAGGGGGAGAAGGGGGAGAGAGGAAGAGTGGTGAAGGAGGTGTACAAGGAAGATCAGGCTGGGTGGCTTGTGAGGACGAAAGGAATTGAAAGCAATGAGGGGGGTGTGGCGACTGGGTATTCGGTTTTGGATTCGGTGTTGTTGGTTGATATTTAGAAGAGATGAGATGAAGATAGATGAGTAGAAGGCAAGTGATTTCAGGTTCTTGGATACGCGCATATACTCACCTTTTTGTGGAGACAGTGTTCAATGGATAACAAGAGGAGCGAACTATGTTTAGACGTTTGTAATTTTAATTTTATTGCTTAGATCAACGGTACTGGTATGCAAACGAACCTCAGCTGATATGGTTTGAAGAGCGAATTGCGCGAAATGTTCATCCCCCACTCCCCCGCATTTCGACAGCTTTGTACGCCGATGTTTCACCACAAGAATCGAGGGTAGCAAGGGGGTGTGGCGACTGACACTTAGATGAGGCGAGTCTAGATGACTAGAAGGCAAGTAGTTTCGGGTTCTTCGTTCGTGCATATACTCACCTTCTTATATGGAAATAGCGCAAGAGAAGAGTATTTTGTATGGATGTTTGTATTTGATACGAAGAGAGCAAATTGCGCGCGAGATGTTCATCCCCACTGTCCCCGCATCACGACAGCACCGTACGCCGATGTTTCACCACGAACGAATCCGAGCTTCCTCCGTCTTGTCATATATATATAACCGCCTTAGCCTTTGACATGTAGTGTCGAGTACGGTCTACGATGCTAGTGGTTTCATTGCTAACGTTCTTGGTGTCGGCTGTACTGGCAACGCCTGTTGTATATGATGGACGTGTGCCGTTTTTGTTTGAAGAAGCGGACTTGGATACGTCGACTGGACCGTTCTTGACGTGAGTCTTGTCGAGTATATATGCACGTGTAAACTTCTAATTATCATCTTTTCTGGGCCAGCGTTGTGAAGGGTACGGAGCCCGCTACACACGTAGGTGTCAATTCTCTTTCAAACAAATCATCTAAATTCCTTTATTATCCAGTATTCCTCGCTCCTGGGACACAGCAAACTTCCCACACCTCTATGGAACAAATCCCCCCTCCCTTTCCTCCCCCTCCCAATCTTCGCAAACCCCACAGAGCAAGTCATCTCCGTGAAAATAGACAACACGTCCGTATTCTACCCTGGAGGGAACAATCCGCAATTTGGATTTCGTAGAACGGAATTATTAGCGCAGGCGAGCGGAGGGCCTGCGGCGTTGACGCCAGTGATTGAGGCTGGGGTGACGGCGTTTCATTTTTCGATTCAGATGGATGAGAAGAGGTCGTTGAATTATGATCATGAGTATCAGATCGTGTTTATTGAGCCAAGTGATGGGTCTCATGTGTTTGGTATTCAGTTAGGTAACTATTTCCGTCGCCTATCTCGTCGCTTCTTGCCTTAACTATCTTACTCATCTCTTTAATTTGTGCATCCAAGGATCTCCATTCACCAACCCCACCGGCCCACTCCCCGCACCCAACGCACACTCTTTCAAAGTCCTCGATCATGCATTAAACGTATTATTCTCCACACCATTCTCCGCAAAGTCATGGCACAATTTCGCCATAGTCGTTGATTGGGATAACCTCACGCTGAAAGTGTATTATTCGAAAGATGGGAATTCCTTGAAGGCCGTGACAGGGGTGATTCCGAATTTGAGTGTAGCGAAGGGGGCGAGTGGACAGGGAGAGTTTCATTTTGGTGTTTTGAAGGTAAGCCTGTATAACCCTCCCGGTTCTTCAAATAAGCTGATATGGACGCGTGTGCCGAAGTTACCTCTCGTTAATCCGATTGATTCTCCTGCTGATCAGGGCGACGTCGTTCATCACGGTGTACAAGAAGGCACAACGGAAGGCTTACTCTACTCTGGGGTCTTTGTAGAGCAAGTAACGAAAGGAATCAGTGTTGGTTATGGCAAGACGATCCGTGCTTGACCTACTGGGGTCCACAAATAAGTATTTTGTACTTTTCGAGTACTTGCTCCCCTAATAGCCCCTAAATCAGTACACGTCAGAGAAACGCCAGATTGGACCTCAGTTGAACTCTACGTCCACATGTTGATTTGGCCAAGCATGATATCTGATGATGATTCGTCCGCGCATCAAATTGCTAGATCAAGTCACGACGAAACAGCAATTGGAAGTGTTGTTTCAGGGCGCCCCCGGCATAGCAATTCAATATGAGATGCGCTCTATTATTGCATCCACTTGGGCTTAAAGCATGTCCTCCCATCTCTTCTCGAATTATGGGAATATGATTATTCCACAAACCACATCTGACGAACACAGACGACCATGCAGTAAGTTGTCCTACGAACGAGTTACTTGGTTGACGTTTACACACCATGCAGGTTGCTCGAATCCATTGAAGTGCGTACCGATGAGTTACTACTATTATATCGATCAACGCTTCGTTTCGGTTCTAATACAAAATCACTGTCCCTGTCGACGCCGACATGCCTATGCTGGGCTTTTGTGCTAAATCTACCCGAGTTGTACCTGAAACCATTGATGGTTCCTCTACATGTCTCGTTCTGTTTGCTTGAGAAGATTATCTAATTATACAAGGCCTGATCGTACCCGAACGAGACCACATACGCCTTCTTGGCCTCGGAACCTGAAGTCCATGCTCTAAAGTTGCTATAGTACCCCCTGAACTCATGTCCCGATTGACCGTGGAACGACACCAGGTGGGGGTGGGTCCGCTCACAACTACTGTTGGTGCCATTCGTTCTAATGCTATCCCTTTATGTAGGTTACGCTCTCAGGCGGAAAGTACTCAACAAGGTCCGTCCGTCGCTTATCATTTGCTCGATGCCATCCTTGATGATCATCAATTACTTTCCACACGATCACAAGAAGCATTGTAGTTACTATTGTACACTGCGAAGTGCAATTTCAGAGCAGTTTTCGGACCGGGTAAGTTTTCTCCAAGCAGACTTTACCACTACTACTGGATCCCTAATTACGACATCCTTGCTTGCATTGAGGGGACATGCGCCACCAGAAGCAATATACGCCGGGTACGGAAGCACTCGGCCAGGTACAAAGAATCCCAGCGTACCGTCCAACGGCCAGACCATCACCTTAGTTCTGTCAGACCAGTGGGTGTAAAGATCACTAGATATCGTTTGGCGAAGGGGGAAACTGAAATTGACGGTACCTGTAGGTATTGGAATTCATCAACTCGGGATCGCAGTGTTGATTTAACCTCAGGCACCGGCCATCGGCTTTATATTCGGGTGTCGCCTCGAGCTTAGGCGCCGGAGACAATATGTGCTGGACGAAAGAGTATTGCATGCCCTGCACTACGATGAGGAGACAACCGTGAACGGAAAAAACTCAGATCTATCCCGACATGTACGCCTAAGGACGATCGGACTACTCGGCTTGGACACACAGACGAACATTGGGCGGTTGATGCATCGTGCTGCGCGTCTTTCTTTGAAATGATCATCAAAGTCACAGGATCTAGCAGATAGGCGAGCTAGTTGAAACCAAAGTCTCGATCACGGCCCTGTGAGGCCTTTCATTCGGTGAAAACGGAAGCGTAGGACGGCACAACAGCGGTATTCACGGTCACGGTCTACCCCACATACGCCTCTCTAAGCTCAGCGGCTCCTTGGGAGTATGCATTGCCACTACAAAATCACTCATCGATGACAACTCGGCTCTGTGGCGATTCCTCACACGCGCGAGCACCCTCCTCCACGCGGCAGGCATGACCGTATCACACCACCAATAATTGTGGTAATATTCATCAAAAGAGGGAAGTGATCACATTGTGCTGATTATTTATTGACATGATCATCAGTAGGTTTATATTCCATTCTCGACGACGCTGTGAAAACTCCATGCAAACGTTCCCGAGTAGAAACAGGCTAAATCCATGGCCAAATCTCGAGATTGCGTTGCGCGCCTCCTCTGGGATAATCTGGCATATGACTTAAATACAAAGCATGAGGCATTGCGTTTGTCAGGACCCACGAAAACCTCAGATTGTACAAGGTCCTAACAATGGCTGGAGTCGAATTACTGTCAGTTGGCTCACCTTCATGATATCTTCTCTGAATGCTGACAAATTTCGCTCAATAGGTTTGGGCCAATGCTTATTGGTGTCTACCTCAACACCATCTTATATGGAGTACGTTTGCTATATGTCATGTGTTTCGTGTATCATGACTGACACGTAGTGGCCAGGTTCTCATTGTTCAAGTATGTATCATGACAACCCATTCTCTCGTATACATAATCGTCATTTCCCTTCAGACCTTTATCTACTACCAGACCTACAAAAAGTGAGTGTTGTAGGAAGCTAATTCTCGGAGTACGGTTGATTGAACTTACTGCAGTGACAAAGCATGGATCCGATATCTAGTGAGTGAACCCATGTATCGCCCAATCCTCATTGAGCCTGAGACTTTTAGGTCCTCTACTTGTTTATTGTGGATACTTTGAATACAGGCTTTGATATTGGGATGATGTATGAACCCCTTGTTATACGATACGGTAAGCGTCCCGCACTATTCGGATAGCAAGGCTCAGCTAATCATATTCATGAAGCCACTCCTCGCGCGACAAAAGTGGTTCCTGTCAGTATGTCAAATCCCCTTCTTCTGCACCTCCGACGATGCTCAAATGTGCTTGTGTCATCTTTGTGCCCTCTTAGTGTTAGAGGCTGGTACGCCCTCAGATACGGAAATTCCATACTTATATTGAATAATATAACCATTATCGTAGATCCTATTGTGATGGTACGTTCATCGGCTTCCTGGAATGATTGTAACTTATACCCTTGCTCAGGTGATGATATCCACACCTATCCAGCTATTTGTTGCCTGGAGAATCAAAGTAATCAGCAAGTCCAAACTCCTTACCAGTATTATCGTCTTCTTTGCCATCTGTTCACTCAGTAAGTTGTCATATCCGATTTCTCCTATTATGCTCTGTTCTGATTCTCTCCACAGTTGGTGGGATCGCTGCTACTGTTGCCGCAGTGATATTTGTAGAATACGATCAGCTTCAACGCTTCAGTCCTACTATCATCACATGGCTGGTCTCGTCTGCAACTGCGGATGTCATCATTACTTGTAGCCTTGTGTACCACTTGGTATGTATTTGATGGCTGTCATACAGTGCTAATTGAGTCAGTCTGACCGCCCTCTCTACAGTACCATAGGAAAACTGGTGTTCGGGCTACGGACGACGTCATCAATCGAATAATGCGCCGTAAGTATCACTTGAACAACACTCTTGTGGTCTTCTGATCTAGTTCTTTCGACCAGTTACCATTCAGACTGGTATGATTACAGCCGTGTTCGCAGCATTAGATGTTATCATCTTCCTAGCTGTTCCTGTAAGACTATTTCTATTGATCTGTATGAAATCTAATTTCGCTCATCGCAACAGGAAACTACACTGTACGCTCGCAACGCAACTACTTTTTTGACGGATGTGACTGATTCTCCCTGCCCGTGTATAGGAATTTTATTTGGGACTTCGCCCTTTCCAAGTTGTACACTAACTCGCTTCTATCGACCTTGAACGCACGCGCTGGGTGGAGTAACCTCACAGGAAACGACCGACATAATGTGTTGTTTGGGGATGACTCCGGCCAGACAATGACAAAACCCATGAAATCTGTGAGTATTAAAGCAGCTACACATGCTCCGATTCGCTGCTTACTATATTTTTATAATCCAGGAAAGGGGGTCTAACCCTCAGAAGGTACATATTCACCGCAAAAGTTATATTTGCATTATTGATATCGTTGGTAGATCATTACGGGCGTGTACGAGCTTGAACCGCGAAGTATGTCGGTATCACAGTCGACTATCAAGAACACACCAGATTTGGAAAGTGGGATAAGTGTTACCAGAGTGGTAGAGCATTTGGAAGACCCCCTGCCGCGAAGCAAAAGCAGCACGGAAGTGGCTCATTTTTAGCGATGAACTTCAAGCACAGGACGTTTTCCCCTTCTTGTTAGTTCCACTTCCCTTCCTGGTTTGTATGTATCACATCCATCCTTTCTCAGCTTCGCTATATTTATCAATCATGGGTCACTGCTGCACCAAGCAGTCGACAGATCTATACCACATATGTATTTCACGACTTTAGGATCAATTTATCCTCATGCTGCTCCCGTATTATACGCTTGGCGGTCCTACTAGGAACATCAAAGTGCGTCCAGGGCGTTAATCCGCTCGCATCCCTAGATGGATTTGAGGTCTATACAAGTCTAGAGCCTCCATGTTCCACTTGAGCGGTTCCGGCGCTTATAATCCTAAACGGCTAATTTGCGGCTCGCTTCGTACCACTCTTTTGGTTTGCCTCCGAGGTTTACCATATCTTTGGTTCTAGGTCTCGTTCCTCGACATTGTGCAACCGACGAGTGATCGACAACAAGAATATATGTAGATCACCGTCATAGATGTCCACATGATGAATTATTGTACACTTGTATACATCGAATGCTCAGCATTCTTCTGGCTTATCCGACTATCAAAGATATACGTCCCAGCCACTCTGGCTTAACACCATCAACCCAGACGAAAATTGGTATTTTTAGAAGGTATGGCCAGGGAATGAGTACTTATTAACGATGACAGGGTCCTAGTTGAAGGCTCACCGGAATATGATACATTTGCATACCACGCTCCATGGGTATGGTCGTGATGAGCGTGGGTTCATTAATTTTGACTGCCTGGAGGCGTAGCGGTGGATGAGGTCGGCTTGACTTTGTCCGTATCGCGTGAAGCGAAGATGATGCTCTCAAGAATAGAGACTGTGTCCATGGATGATAGTTGAGTTAGTCGAGTAGAGAGCGAATGACTGGTGTATCGGTGCGGGCTGCCAGAGCTGGATAAGACAGACTGAAGATTTGGTGGATAGGTATATTAATTATGGGGCTTTGTACCAACAAGGAAGAAACCCTGTGGCAGTCGCCAGGAAGGGAGTGTGGTACAAAGCTCAGGTTTCCGGGGCACGATTTCCGCCAAGCAAAGCTGTAGAGACCCTTTTGCTTTCACATCAACGATGCGACCAAGTCGCAATCAACGAGTTCACTATACAACTTGAATGGGAAGCGGAGTTTCTCAATTCCATAGCGAGTTGCACTGAAGTTGTATTCTTGCCAAGCAGGCAAACGCCGGAAGTCGCGGTAACAAATTTTTTCAGCAACGTCGCACGACGACAGTTGATTCAACGTTCATTGATGTGGGCGTTAGTTGAACCAAAAATACCGATGATCGCCATTGGTCCACCTTGTTCGTATGGACGTTGTGAAGATGCACCGCCATTGTGATTGTATCGGACATACGTTCTGAAGGCAGAATAGGGTCAGAAAAGTCTTCCCTGAACATCAGATACAGATGTAAACGACGAAATCAAAGTGAAACAACTGGATGGGAAACAAGAACTATCAGGTCTGATATCAGAAAGCAGTTTGAGGTACTTATCTTCTGTCTCGATGCGATGATGAAGCATTCCAATTGAATAAAATGACATGGTAAGCAAAAGGACAAGAGCATACAACATTTCCATTGAGTCTTATGGCCAATTAGCAACCTGTTACCATTGTCTCGTTCACCCTCGAAATTTGAGTCCGTGACGATCAACTCCGCGACTGCGATATGATTGGTTCATGCCATTTGTTCTTGTTGTGAACAAAGGCTATCGCCACCCTTTCAATTGAGCTCATGCTCTTGGCAGAGATCGACAGGCATTTTGCGCAGCAACGACAACCTGATGCTCCATTTGCCACCACGGAAGCACAAAAACATGTACGTCTTTTCGTTGGCCAATCATGACTCCCATCTGATAATGATATTTGCGACAGAAACGCGCATTCTTCGGGGCGCTCGACTAATACAAGTTAATGCTCGTTCTGTCGCCATGTCAAGGCATGGTGGGTGGAGTGAAATGTTTTTCTGACTCTAGGGTCTTTGCATGTAATTAATGCCAGCATGGCGATCTTATCAGTGCCAAGAAATATTCCTTTCAAACAATCAGGCTTAGGTCACGGCCGCCACGACGCGCTTTGATTATATACAATGGAAGCCACTTCTTCTAGTTCTTTGTTGGCGTGGGGATCCCCAGAGCGACTCACTTGGATGCTGTTGTGGCCTACCTCTCCTTCTTCTTTTCTGTCTCTTCTGCTCCATACTTAACTGGTCCAGTACCAGACTTCTAGGCTTGAAGCTCAAGAGGCGCTGCGCGTTTTTTATTCTCTTCTCCACACTCTCTATTTCTCTCTGCATTCTCGTTCACTCTTCTCTTTCCAACATATTCCTTCTTTTTCATCCTCTAACACGCTCGTTATATATTTTTTCTGAGCAATGAATTATCCAGCAGCTATGCCTGCAGGATCTGGTGCTACATTAGAAAAACCACCAGTTAGCTCGCTGGCGCGACGCATCCATGGCTGGTCCTGGCAAGCCGTACGTCATTCTCCACTAGTTTTGCATTCTTGGGCTGATTAAGCTGACCGTGCTTGTCCTCTTTAGTTTCCTATCGGCATGGGTACAGGTGCCGTCTACGTCGTACTCTCTGGCTTGAAGAACCACTCGAAGCCAGTGACAATCATCGAGACGTTCTTTTTCTTCTTGAATATGGCTCTTTTTGCCTTGAATACTACGACGCTCATCCTGCAAGCCATATGTGAGTAAATTTGGTATTGCTTAATTTTTCCATTATTCAATCGTCATTAGTGTATCCTAAGCAGTCGTTGAGGCTAATCAAGGACCCTGTCAAGGGCATCTTCGTCCCGCTCGTCGTACGTATTCTCTCAAAAAAAGCTCCTCAGTCTTTTTCTGATAAAGAGCCTGCAGGTTCTGTCCCTAGCCACAATCATCATCGGCTCAATCAACTATGCCTGGCCCACAGGTCACGTTGGCTCCAACTTTGTGTACATCATGTTCTGGTATCCACTTTGAATTACGTATGCTAGTGCCATAAATTGACGGGCCACGTAGGGTTTATACAGGTTTTGCGGTGCTGACGTGCTTCCCGATGTTGATGATTTGGTTCAATAACCCTCACGACCTATCAAAATTCACTCCTGCTTATGCTTTCTTGATTTTCCCGATGGTAAGTATTGTAGTACTTGATTACATGCACGCGAATCCAACTTACGTGACTCTGCACATCTAGATGCTTGTGGGCGTCGTTTCTTTTAATGTGCTAAAAGTCATGAGCCCGGAAGATAACCGTGCTCTGGGGGTTTTGCTCACCGGATATTTCTTCCAAGGTACGCAGCGGAGCCTCCTCACCGCAAAATATCCTTATTCAAATGCTCGCTCTAGGTCTTGGGTTTTTCATGACATTTATCTACATTTGCATCTACATCATCAGGTTTGTGATTATTCCACTCGCGCCTTTATTCCTTGCACTCAACGATTGATACCCTTTCCAGGATCATGAGTGTGAGTACAACGGAATAGTCAGCTGTTCAACAAGCTAAACGACGTCTCCCAGACTGGTTTTTTGGAAGGCCACCAAGCCAACGGTGCTTTTGTCGCTTGTGGTCCACCAGGTTTCACCGCTCTAGCTCTTATCAACCTCGGCAACCGCGCAAAGGAGATGTGAGTCTCAAAACATTTTTCATTATAATGCAGCCCTGACACCATTTTTTGGTTTTATAGTCTCCCTGCGCACAACCTTGTCTCGACTGCCGCTGGTGAAATTTGGTTTGCAGCTTCTATAATGGGAGCTTTGATGCTCTGGGGCTTGGCCGTATTTTTCTTCTTTTTCGGCGCCCTTCCTTACTGGTTTAAGCTCCATAAGCATCTTAACGAGATCCTAGGATGTAAGTACCCCTTTCCATAACACACCGATCCTCACAAAACCACGATATAGGCTGGGCTTTGACTTTCCCTAATGGTAAGTTCTGGAATCATCCTCGTTGCTTCTTAGGAGCTAATCACTCCACCCACTATGATCAGTCGGTTGGATCGCGACTATGCGTCTTCTTGGCGACATCTTCGAAATCAACGGTTTCTATATAACCCACGCATTAATGGCGATCATCATATGTATCGCTTGGCTCGTTCTTTTCGTCCTCACGGTGATGGCATTCTGGAAGGGTCTTATTTTCCAGTCGAAGGATGAGGACGTCATCAAGGATACGCTCCCACAGTTAGCCGAGTCCGACGACGACGAATTGTCGATTTACGACAAATCGTATGTAAAACCTGGTCATATTCATGGTCATAATATCTCTGGGCCGAATATGGTTTGATCTTTGAAGCCCTGCTTCTCAAGGGACACTCTGATTTGTCGACCCAAAAAGTGCTCGTAGACTTAGATTGCATTATGCATGGACAGTTGGATACTGTCATGGACTCTGTTACTGTAGACATTGCCTAAGCATCTGCGCTTACCTTACAATCGTTTAGCTTATATCCTTCTCATTGTATATCTGGTATTGGTTGGAATGGGAAATATTACTCGGTCTCGCTCTCGCGAGTCAAGTAGGTCGATAACTGGGATCGCTATCACGAGGGTATATCAGCAAAAATGCGATTGGTATCTAAGTTATGCATTGATGTTGGAGGAAAATGCGATTGATGTCGATGCAGGAAAGAAAAGATACTTCCAATGCGGTGCGGGAACTGAGGACAGAAAGTTAAAGCAAGATGATATCATACAGTTTTGGGGCAGGAAGATGAGTGGCTACATGTCTAAGGGATGGTGTGAGGTAGCTAAATGATGATATGATACTGGAATCGTGAATGCATTGGCAAGATATATCTATAGGCAAGATAGTATGGCTATGGTGTGAGAGAGACGGGCGAGCGATATGAACAAATAATTCCGAGTCCGAGATTATTCCAGATAACCTCCTACTTCCAAGCACGATATGAGGTCGTAAGCAAGGTGACAAGCAAGAAGTAAATGCTAAGGTCAAACAACATCATCGGAGGACCTTGAGCGTTTTTGTTTTTCTGATTGATCATCACTCAGACTGCTTCTTCTAGATAAGGATAAAGTGATCGAGTCTTTGATCACATCTTCATCCTTTGACCGGAATATTAGCCCCTTCCAGAAAGCAATCAGTGTGAGCGTGAACAGCACTGCCCAAGCGAGACACATGAGCGTCGTCATAACGAGATGGACGTAGAAGAATCCGTGGATATGGAAGATATCGCCAAGGAGGCGTAGCGTAGAAATCCAGCCCACTGTCATCGGGTGATGCGAATTAGTCAAGTCGAAAGCAGGTTAAGTTGATCATACCATTTGGGAACGTCAATGCCCAGCCTATACCGACATCACCGGTTAATACAACTCAAAAGGATGTGGGCGAAGGGGACATACATCCGAGGATCTCGTTGAGATGTTTATGGAGTTTGAACCAATACGGCAAAGCACTGAAGAAAAAGAGGAATACTGCGAGACCGAAGAGTAGCATTCCACACATGACGCTAGTGGCGAACCATATTTCGCCTGCGCTGGGAGACACTAGATGATGTGCGGGGAGACTGCGAAGAGATGCGGTCAACTTTTGTTCGTTCTCAGCATATATGATATACCACTTACATCTCCCTAGCGCGGGAACCAAGTTGAATAAGCGCAAGCGCAGTGAAGCCTGGGGGTCCACAGGTGACGAACGCCCCATTGGCTTGATGGCCTTCAAGGAACCCAGTCTGGCCGACGAGTTAGCTATATAGAATTTTATCACAGCAAACAGCTTACACTCATGATTCTGTAAACATGGGTAGTGATCAAGAAATAAACGCAGGTCAAGGCTAGAAAAAACACTAACCGAATGAAATATATACATATATAGATAAACGTCATGAAGAAGCCAAGGCCTGCAGGTAGCGGTCTCAGTAATAATTGACCGTAGAGGGGAAACAAACTTTGCCTTGGAAGAAGTAGCCACTCAGTAGTACCCCGACCGATCTTGGATCTTGTTTATCCATCACACGAAGTACGTTGAAGGACACGACGCCGACCAACATCTGCACATCATTATTAATTATGTAGGGACCGAGGACGGCAACGGTTCCTCACCATCGGGAAGATCTGTGAACTTGTCAGACATCGAAATGAGTGAGGCATAAGGCGATGAAACGTACCAGAAAGGCGTAGGCTGGCGTGAAATGTGATAGATCGTGCGGCTTGTTAAACCAGATCATCAGCATCGGGAAGCATAGGAGGATGGCAAATCCCGTATAAACCCTACGTGGTAGCGTTATATATCTCTAGAGGTATTGATGGAGGATTAGGAAGACGAACCAGTAAAGTACGTAGATAAACTGAGGACTGCTGTGTCCGGTTGGAACGGTGTAATTGATGGTGCCGATGATAATTGTTGCAAAAGATAATACCTGTAAACAGGGATGGTAAATTTGAAGGCGAGTATACACAAGATAAGAGGATACATACAACGAGGGGGACGAATACACCTTTGACGGGATCATTGAGGAGCCTACCGGCTTGCTTCGGGTACACTTATTCAAACGATGATGAGCGACTTGTATGAACTCAAGGATATGCTTACATATTGCTTGCAAGAGTAACGTGGACGTGTTAATCACAAACAATATCATGTTCAGGACATAAAATATAGTCTCGACTGTGGTCAAAATCGGCGAGTGGTTTTTTATGCCTGAGAGGGTAACGTAGACAGCGCCAGTACCCATTCCAATTGGGAACTAATATCTGCATTTTAGCATTGCCATGTCACCAAACAATACGAGGAAGACATACTGCTTGCCAGGACCAGCCATGGATTCGTCGGGCTAAAGGGTTGACCCTCGGTGAGCCCTGGCTGGTTGAAGGGCCTGACTCGTTAACAGGGTGGACCATGGGTTGAAGTGATGCGTAAGGAACGACGGGATTACCAGGACGGATTCAAAACGAGTGTAAGGAGTAGGATTATAAGCCAGTGCAGCGCGAGGCGCTCTCAGACTTGAAGTGCGAGTAAGAGTAAAAGGTTGACTGTACAAAGCAAAAGAAGCACAGGTGAAGCCACTCGCCATATAGTGTGACATCGCTTCAGAAGAAGCAATTTCGATGATAAGGTAATGACTAAGACAAACTAATCATATCCGCCGGGTTCTGCCAGCAGAGTGCCAAGGCCGCATCTTGGCGACCCTTACCTGACACACGTTATTGGTGTTGTCATTGACTATGCTTTGTTTGGTAGTACCGACGAAAACTTGAGCGCCAAGGAGTGCCAGAAATAGCTCAAGTTTATGAAATGTAAAACATGGCAGCTGTGACGGTGGTGGTGTGGCATTCTGGTTGGGTGATAAGAGAGCCATGTCAAAAGTGTTAATGTGGAGCCAAATCAAGAGACCAAAAGCCCAAGACTGAGAAATGGTTGATTCCGCCTTTACAGCTTGGAAAGAAGATAACGACAGGGTTTCAAGGGAGACTTCGTCAACGGGATTTAGCGTGCAATTTTCTGATTACTCCATTGGCCGTGCTAGCGATTGCTTGTGCATAGATAAGGATCGGTCGAGCTCGGGCAGCGAAAGCCTGTTGGATACCTGCACTCTAACTCACCCAGCTTCGGAAGGAGAAATCCAGGATGCGGTTTGTGTTGCAAACGGAAGTAGTGGTCGGTGATCAAGCCAAGGCACTTGGTATAACTTGGCAGCAGCTCTAAAGTAAAAGAAGCTGTTAACTTCAACTCGTAACAAGTACAAAGCATGAGTACCTTTTGAGCTTCAACCAATCAGGACGATGAATGTGTCACCTCGATGTTTTCATAACCGAACATGGTTATAGGGCTATATGGTTACGCAAAGACGTGGCCGGAAACATCTCCTTCCATATGGCGCCGAGAAGGCCCAAGAACGCGAGGTATGTCCTAGCTCAAAATCTTCATTGGGTGACTCGTTCCGAGCAGCGAATTAGCCTCTCTTGCATCTTGCCTACGTATTCCTTTTATTGAATACATGCAGAGTAGAAACGCATGTTATTCCGCGAATACGTGAAGTGACTGAAGCCCTAGAGTTTGCCCTTTAACTCCTCCAACAAGGTTTGCATTTCTTCCTTGGGTATCTGTTGTGCAGGCCATCCAATAACTAACCCTTCGTCGCGAGATGGCTTCGGGATCACATGAACATGCACATGGCCAACCTCCTACATGCATCAAGCGGGAATGGAATGGTGAGCTTGTTTGCTCCGAGGATGATAGAAGGACCTACCTGGTGGGCGAGTTTCCCATTATTCTGCAAACGTGGGCGCAGGTAGCAACACGTTGCTTTAAGACTCCATACCATTGAAAACAATAGACGTATCCAAACGCACCTGTAAGATGTTGTAATCTTCGGAGCCCAATGCAACTGCGATTTTCTTGGCGATGGGCAGCACATCCGAAAGATATTCATCAGGAAGCTCATGAAGTTTCTCTGCGTGATCTACGCCACTTCTGGGAAATGGATGCGTGTACAATAACATGTATGACTCACATTTCGGAATTACCAGGGCGTGGCCCTTGGACAATGGGCCGATGTCGAGGAAAGCTAGGCTAAGCGAGCGTAGGTTATCGAGCGGAAATACATTTTGACGGACCAATCCATGCGTACGAGGACTCTGTCTCAAGTAGCTTATAGCTTGGGATTTCCCCTGTTCATAATGTTATCAGTAAACCTTCTGATTCAGGAGATCCTAGCGTTGACCTTTGATTATCTTGCAAAAGATGCATGAAGCAAGACTCCTAAAGTTAATCAATCAGCGATTGCTAGGGATTCGAGGCCAAATTTGTACTTTGCAGCGGTACTCATTGTATTTCGATGAAAGTGATGCGGCCAAGTTAGCGAGAGGCGGAGTTATTGTAAGTCTAATGCATTGTATGCAAGCTAGATGGCTCACAGATCTGATTTACCAACAATCTTGAAACGGCTTTATAGTGTAGTGGTTATCACACTGGATTTTGACGATGCGCGATTTCCAGTAACCCAGGTTCGAACCCTGGTAAGGCCTCTTTTAAATTATTTTGGTGTAAGATTTCGGACCGTTGAGTGAATCAATCCATGGATATACTTGAATACAGTAAGGTAGAATACTAAAGGTTCCCAATGTACAATAAATGTGCATGCACACTCCCTAGCAAAGTCCATTTATCCCTTCCTCAACTGCGGCGCAGATGATACGGCGCAGTTGCTTGCCAGTAGTCTGGTGGAGCTGGTTCTCCTTCTACTGGAACATGGCCAAAGTCCTCCATTGTCTCCGACTCGTCCGTTTCGTCGATTCTATCAGACAATGGTGGTCTCCCATTGTGATCTACAAAGCGAGCAGAACCATCCATGTCTGGCGTCGTTTGGTGACTTCTACCTCCTCCAAGCAGCTAATCACAACGATGAACAACTGACATCAGAGTAGTTTAGAGGATCTGCTTACCTTCAGGGGGAGCCTAAGCGGCCTGAGTGCTTGACGTCCTGAGGGGTTAGCTCCATGGTGCGATTCGTCCCGAGAATCAGATGTAGACGAATCACTACGCAAGGAATAACTTCGTGTAAGTGGCAGAGATTCCTGGGACGTATTCGTGGTTGAACGCTGATATCCGTACAACGGCAGGCCACCCTTTTGGGAACGTGACGTCTGATGACTGGTAGTTGTGGTGATGGTGTGACCAGATGAAGACATCGACAAAGTCTCGATTGAATTTGAGGGTAATGCCCAGTCAAATTGATTATCAACTTTACATTCCTCTTCGAGGCGGGCGTAGAGTTCTCTATTACGCCGCCAGAGGTACCAAAAGGTCCAAAGGAGAACTGACACCACAATTGTGCCGAATATGACCGAAATTATGATCAACGCATTCATTCTAGAGAACAAAGAAGGGAATAGAGTTGATGATCAGCCGCTATATGACGGATAGATGATGAGAACTGACTGTTTGCCGCCTTGCATCATATTCGATTGATCAGCTGATGGAGAACTATCATCGCGAATAGGCAAAGACCATTAACATCCTGAGACCGTGTTACAGATCAGAAGACCTACGAAGATGGTGATGTTAGTGCCGTTGGCATGAACCGACGGACTTCGGCGTAATCGACTTCCATAACTAAACCAGAAGCCTGTGGTTGGGCGTTATATAGGGTGATGGTATGGTTTCCTGGGCCCAGATTATCGGCGAAGAATAACAGCGCCTTCGGTGTCCAAAAGGTGGTTGTTGCGTTAAGGTACATCAAAGACCAGTTATCAAGTTGGATAGTATACGGTGCGTTGTGAGGACCAACAGTACCGAAAATGGAGATGATCTCGCCTGACAAGTAACGGTTAGATCAAAATTTTCCTGAAGATATGACGACTGTACCCTGGGAGAGGAAGCGAATTAGCATACAGTTGCCACGTAAGAAATCGGTAGATTCGACGACTCACTGTAAACGTGTATGTCACAGATGCACCAGCTAAGGATGTCGAACTAAAAGATGATACAACATGAGGCAAGATCAAATGAAAGTGCTGTTTTAGGCTCACTGTCCGGTTTGCTCATTAAACTGATCCAGACCACTGGGCTGAGCATTCCATGCAGTCGGAGGCATCCACTTGAATGCAGGGTCTGTGTCATCTACGGTAATGGTTTCCAGCGGGGCGCGGCCATGTTGGGGATTTACTTCGGTGGTCCATGCAATCTGTATAATAGATGATGCTTCACTCCGGAACACAGGGATTCATACTTACTTTATCAATATCAAATGGACTAAGTCCCGTATTGATGATAGTTACGGTATGTTTCGAGTTTGGTAGATCGTTCTTGCTGAATAGGGCGACTGCTGCTTCCTCGTCGTCCGCGTAAGCGCTTTCAGGATACTGCACGTCGTCCAAAACTACGGTGAAGGGTCCGTAGTCCTTCCTTTTGCCTCCAAATATTGTCATCCCGGTCCCATTAAATGCGAAAACGGCTTGTGCTCCAACTACCGAGGCCTGTGTCAGTGTCTCGCCATAATACCTATATCGTATGCCTAAATGTCAGTATACTGAGGACAAACGGACATCAACTCACTTGCTTATGAATGTATCGGACGAGCTATTGGATTGTGTCCATGCGTCTGGTGGGTTGTATTGAATGAGTGGATCATTATCATCGATTTCAAACGTCAACTGATAGGTTGCAAGCCGCATGGCTTGTGTGATATTTGTAAGGAAAGACATTGTGAACGAAGGATTGGGCAAACGAGGGGCAGATGATGAGTTGGATGAATACACCACCAGGGCCGCTTCAGGTATACGTCCGCGAGACGTCAGGTATTATATATATCGCCGATGGTAACGAGGGAGTATCACACTGATGATCAAAATGGATAAACTTAGGTATGTAGAATTGATCCTTTGATCATAATGTCGAAGGAAGCGTCCAATATTTTGACAGCTTTCACTAGCTTGGATGCAAACAATTAAAGATAGCTAACTCATCAGCCACGACACCTGGTGAGAATGCGAGAAACTGAGGTACGATTTAATGAGGTACTGACCATTGCTATCATGCTTCAACTGTGAGATGAGGCTCCGTTAGAGAGAGCACGAGGACTAGTGGCGCAGTCCGCAAAATTTTCAAAGATCGTTGATGGCAATGTAGTTATACATATCCGCATGTCATGAATGTCTTTTCAAGAATCAGATGCAGAGCAACAGGAATCGCAAAGCCACTGGGCTGCTGTCGTTGTGATCCATAGAGCAGTCGTACAAGTCAGATTGAAGGCGTCAAAGGGCATTACACGTAACCGGTGGCCCATCACTGAGACTCCCGAGATGAAGGTGATAAAAGAAGCTTCAGTGGGAACAACCCAGCCCCATCACGCACAAGACTGACTGTGAGAGCCATGGGTGTCCTGATACTGACTGTGAGAAAATTGGTCAAACCTGGACGAGTGACGCCACTTGGCTTGCTGCATAATGGCTCTTTCTACTGTTGAATGTAATACCGTTTTCGATAGCATACCTATTATGTGAGCACATCCAGCACCTGTTTTCATTCATTTTATGTCACTTTTGACGCCCTCATCACGGATTCATCTATCACTCATAGAGATATCTCAAATGCATCAAGCGGCGACACAGCAGCAAAACATGCTTTGGCTTTAGAGATCAGGAAAGCTTGCATGGAAGTCGGATTTTTCTATGGTCAGTATAAGGTCGGTTAACGAAGAAAGACACGATGTCAACATCGTAATCCAGTCAAAAACCACGGAATTCCGGAGTCTGTCATTAATAATGCTGTATCCGGGTTACGCGACTTTTTTGCACTGCCTTTGGACACCAAGATGAAGGTCTGAAGTCCGTTCATCATAATTCTGGTGTTCCATGGCCGTTGGTCATGGTTGACCTCTTACAATCTGTATGTACGACATAGCTGACCTAGCATCATACATATAGCTAGAAAACAAGAAAACCCCAAATTTCAAAGGCTATTCCCCTCTGCTTAGCGGCAACAACGATCCAAATAACCGCGGAGACTTGCAGGAAGGCTTCGAGTTCGGCTGGGAAGAACTCCAGCCAATCAAGGACCAAATAAGGGACTCATTAGACGGTGTGATGGCCGGAGCAAATGTCTGGCCTGACGATCTGCCATCTTTCCGTCCCTCTGCGCTTGAGTATTAGTAGGTATCATATAACTTCCAAATAGCTCCCAGATGGACCCCTAACAAGTATCCTTCCAATACCTGAAGTCATGCCGCTGTAAAAGTCGGCCGATCCTTATTTCCCTTGTTCGCTCTGGCGCTAGACTTGCCAGAGGACTTTTTCGATGATAAGGCCAGTACGACGAGTACCCGAACACCTACTAGGGCTAGACTAATTGCATGATATCACAGACAAAGCATTCAGCAGCCTTGATGCGGATGTTGCACTACCCTCCTCAGGAAGGATCTGATAGTGACCGTGTCATTGGAATAGGAGCACATACAGAGTAAGTATTGTGTTCTCTCTCTCGTCACTTCCATCGTTGTATTCTCATTAATGGTCCGTAGCTGGGAAGTATGTAGCCATTCAAACGACGTATTCCTCATCTGTTGACGACGATAAACAGTGTTTCACCATATTGCTTCAAGAACCTGGGAAAATGGCACTTCAAGTCCAGAATACCAATAAGCAATGGATCGATGCGCCTCCGATTGATGGAACCCTAGTTATCAAGTCCGTGACATCTCAGATCCACTCAATTCCTGGGTTACTTAAATGTCATATAACAGCCTTGGGGATCAATTCGCTCGCTGGACAAGTGAGTAGTAGCCCCCCTCTCACGCCGAAGTTCGTTCTACTGACTTGATACTTCTAATCTATGTTAGATGACATATTCAAATCCACCGTCCATCGCGCGATCAATAGGAGTGGGTTAGAGCGCTATTCCATCCCACTGTTCTTTGGCACTGACTACAATGTAAAGCTCGAGGTAAAGCCATTACATCGTCCCTTCTTTCCCGTCTTAGTTTGCTTATACGTTGATACACTTTATCTCAGCCTATTCCAACTTGTATTTCGCCTGAGCGGCCAAGCAGGTACGAAGTTGTCACAGCAGGAGAGTACGTTAAATCGAGGCTTGCGGCTACATATGGTCATTACTGAGATGATGTTGGGTGGATGATGTGAGTGGTAAACGTTTTAACTGTATATCTAGCCTAGCCACGAGGTGTTACGAGCTGGTGTACCCATTTAGAATTAAACTGGATGCTCAATGTTGATGAATAGAACGTTTTCGCAGCACGAATGGTCGTAGCAGTGATTGTCTATTGGTCAGGTATACATATGCCTATATGACGCAGAGTTCCCGCATTATATCTTATTCGCTGAAAGTTCAGAATTACATAGATGACAAGCTACTAGGCCCCCTGGTGCGTGAGTTAACGTTAATCCCTTATTGAACTTTGTACATAGCAACAACGGTCTCTCCCAAAGGCGATTCAGCATTCTGTTGAACGCAATAGTGAATCTCAATGTCAAGGCTTCTCGAGTTATCCTCGCTCTTCTTGCAGTAAAAGGTGCCTGACACGATCGATCCTAGCATTTCATGCATTCATCAAATCCTGTGAAATCATCACTGAAGACTGAGAACGAACCTTCTTCAATCGTTACTGGTTCCCTCAACAAAAAAATCGTCTGTTTCCAATGTGTCGGGATGCTCTGCGGGCCCGTGCTGAAGCTAACGACGTTCTCTTTCTCCTTCCCATGACTCTGTCTCCTTTGTGGAGCCCGTTTACCTCCGACTGGCCACACCTCGGCAACGACGGGATCCTCGTCCTTAATGACCTTCACCTTAGTGGAAGGGGAAATGGGAAGGCCTGTACTATTGAAGAATGTGTCGAAGTAGAGGACGAACGCGTTAAGCTTAGTGCGCCTTTCGGCGGTCGATATGAGGGTGAAGGAGGAGGCGAAGGAGAGTTGGCGAGTGGTGATTGTGCTAAGGAGAAGATCCTGTTTGGAGTATGGAGACAAGACTCGTACTGGGGAACGGATCGCTACTAACCTTGACAACATAAGGTTCACTGAGTATAGATTCTGGACCCACGACGTCTACGATAGCATCATCATATACTCCCTCTGCCATGATTGATAGATCAAAACCTGGCACAAAAGTTCAAGACTAAGCGAAATGGAAAGAACAGCAAACGCACCATAGACATCACTCCAAAACTCAACTCTCTCTTTCCGTATCTCGGACGCATCACACAGCGCTAGCATCATCTGACACTGACTCGGTGCCATCACGCCTTCTTCCTCTCCTTTCTTGAGGAACTTGTCTCGCGCGACCAGGACGGAGTCAAGCATGGACTCGTAGAGGAGGGCATAACCCATCCACTCCGAGATGATGATGTCGACTTCGGTGATACCGTCGGGAAGGGTTATGTTTTCGACTTTGCCTTGGATAACTCTATTCGTGCACAGAGGCCAGGTCATTTCATAAAGTTATGAGAGTAAACGGCTCTTACTTGATGACGTCGCTGTAACCGTTAGCTTTGACGATCTTCTCGGCTTTCTTTGCAATGTCGCTTGCATCAACGGCTATAACTTGCTTAGCACCAGCCCTGGCTGCAAAAAGGGACAAGATCCCCGTTCCGCATCCAACATCGAGTACGAGAGCGTCTTTGAATAGGTCGGGGTGCTTCAGGATGAAAGACGCGTAGGTTGAGGTGCGCACTTTATCTTGAATCATGACTGCATGAATGTCTGAAATATGGAATGAGCCTTCATCACGATATTTGAGTGTTTAGGAGTCGTACCATTGGCAGCATAGCTGTCAAAGTAATGAGTATCGTCATCGCGAGGCGCTTTGCTGGTACTTGAGCTAGGTTCGTTAGAGTTGTCATTGAGCACTGATCCAGCAAAGAGACGGTAATGTTCCAATTGTTGTTGTGTAGCAGCAAGCTTCCTCTCGAGGGCCTGGATCTTTTGAGCTGGGTCTGCATCATCCTGTTCAGCATCTGAATCCGACCATTCGTCGGGCTGCCATTCTAAATCATGGTAAGTTCATCAATGCAAGCACACGTAAATACGGTACTCACGGAGTAGAGGGTCGTCCTCGAGTACCGGAATGAGATAATCATCGGATGAAAAGAATGACTCTTTGCCTGTCAGTACAGAGATGTCCTTCGGAGAAACTTTCTGTGACCGGAGCTGAGGAGTAGGATAAAATAGAAGAAAAACTTGGTTCATACATGCTTTCGGATAAAGTTTATTAATCTGATTCGACCATGAATGTCAAGGGCTGATCAAGCATGAACCAATCCTGTTCAGCGAACTAAAACTGGAACAACTCACAAAGCTTAGAGAAAGTCACATTCAAATCAAAACCATGCGTAGATTTGTCATACAGTATGGTTTCATCTACGGATTTGAATGCTGTATCGTCGAACAAAGACCGACATGGCTGAGGGGCTGAATCCTCCATCCAATCATCCCATGTATCGTCGTTGTCGTCTTCCGATGAGCCAGATAGAGCATCATCATCCACAATATCGTTAGGGGCATTTCGGCTTGGAGGTAATCGTACGCTCATGGTCGTGCAAAGCTGGACGATTCATAGAATTTTCCGAAACTTGCAGAAAGGCCCAAGACTGGTCCCGATAAGATCAATCACACTTGTGATTGTTCATCGACTCCCGATTCGGCTTATCATTTAGCGCCGTGCGATAAATCCGTCGGAGGGTCCCAGTCGATTCGGAGTTCTGAATCCGTCTCCCACAAGCGCCCTATTTCTTACGTATGATTAAGCCAGGATAGTGGTATTGGGACTATTCATAACAGCCATCTCAGGCATAGTAACCCGAGAAGGTTCTTCGTCCACATTCTCTCAACCATAAGACATATTGGGAACAATGAGACGCAACAGGCCACGAGATATCGTAGTAGGCGGGTGCATCCCCTATGCCCTATATGTGTTTCGTAGGCAAGCGAATTTCAACAGCTTGGTTGATCTTTCAATCTTTGTGAGTATGATCATCATAGCTTAATAGTTTTTCCTCTTTCCTAATAAAGCAAGCTCCAGAAAATGGTAATCTAAGATGCACTCTGCCCATATAGCTAGTCGTCGCGTACTGTTAGTATACTAGTAGGGCGAAATACACGGCGTCCAGCAATCAACTCACTACACTCCGGCATTGGATTCGGCCCATGCGTTCAAAGATTCTGGCGGTGTGAACTCCCGAGGCAGCCGGCATTTATCAAGGTACTCGCTTTCAATTATTTCTCTACCTGTAGACAAAAGAAGTGATATACGACGCATTTAGTATGGCATTCTTCGATATCGCGTACTGTAATGGCAAACTGATCACGAGTTACACTTTGTATACCGTCGTACATTCAAGTCTCCAGATGCTGTATGTAATTATCCTATCGGGGCTGAAGAAGATGCATTTCCAGGAACGCGAAACTCGAGCGCTCGTACTGCTCAAGAGGTTCAGAACCACGATCGCATCGGGCCGACCCCGTTATGGTGGGATTCATCAATTCTGACGACCGAGGCCGATATTCGCTGGATAATCGCGCTTGTTCTGTGCACAGGGTTTCTTTGCACGCGAGCAATTGGACGCGTTCATCACTCGCGTCGCTATGCTACTTGAGACAATGGCTCTACATTTAGCATCAATTCAATGGGAGCCCCGCGAATTTTGCTTCCAGCTGTGATAATGAGTCATGGGCTTATGCTGCGATATGTTGGGACTAACTCTGCTGTATCTGCATCCTCGTAGAGGCCCCCGATTTGCGGTAATAGGTTTTGATTGGTGACTCGATCCCAAGTTCCTGTGCGTCGCCCACGAGGTTTTTCGGCATTGCGATGCTCGTCTCCGCAACTGGAAGACCAATTTGGTACAGTTCTAAAAATCATACATCCACACAGGTCAACCATAAAAGAGGTTGTGAAGGAGTATTCATTCAACGAATCATTCCTCTAATCTAACCGATACATCTACTCATTCCAGACAGACTTTCGCAATGTCCAGCCAAGACATTAATCCTTCTACAACCTCTTTACAATCTACTCAGACAACTGATACAACGACGTCCTCGACACCACTCACTCAGAAAGGGAAGAGCAATAAGAACTACCCCTTCGCCTTCGCCAATCTCCAGAGAAAATATGGGACCACTGGAAACCTTCCTCGCCCCCAGGCTGGAGGTCGGCCACCCAGCTCCTCCAGTTCTATCGCTCAAGATGGCGGCGCTAGCAGCGGGTCTGCTGATACGTTGCCCCATCCTGGACCGTCGAAACCTTCCTCGTTATCCACAATCCAAGAACAGTCCCCATCCTCTCCCGATGCCCCAAAAAACTTTGAGGCAGCCTTTGGCAGTCTATCGTCTTCGTACGGTGTTAGCAGCTCGCTTCCAACGCTACCACGTAAGAATAAAGACAAGGAGAAGGGAAAGGAGAAGGAGAAGAAAAGGTCGTTCGCTAGCTCGTTATTCAAGAAAGGTGACGCTTTGCGTACATCGTCCAACTTCCTTCTCATCATACTGACCCTATCACCAGGCAAGTGAAGGGACGGGGCAGAGGGTTTATTCATTCATAGGGTGGTTTACGGTAACAGTATTTCTCCCCCACGATTGCATCCCCGCTTGTATTGACACTACGATCCTATGGGTCTAGGGTACTGGAGGATATTTTCTACCGTGATGGATTTTGATTTCTTGGTTTATCTTTAGATTGATATGTTTCTCTGTTTTGTTGGTGTACCTGTCTATGATTAATTCCCACCCCGCGCAATCGGATGCAGTGGTACTTGGCGATTTGTACACATGCAAAGTTACTGAAAAGCTGTCATCTATACGGCGCCCATGAAGTAAGAAGCAATCCCATTGGCTGGCTAAACCCAGGACCACTGGAATGACATGGGGACGCATCAAGCAAATCCTCCGCGAGACATGTCTCACAAAACTAACTTTGTGTGAGCATATTCGCCCGTCGATGTGTCGGTGGGGAAGTTTGCTTTGAAGTTGGCTAATTGTTATTCGCCGCAAACTGCGGAATGTCACGGAGTATATTTTGAAGATTTCATTCCCGGGTTTACATCCTGGAATGCGGATCCGCAGCTCGCAACAGCAGGAGGCACAGTGGCAAGCCTCCACGGAATCCTGATATACACGATAAGAGTAAAATAGCAACTCGAGGAATCATGATAAACGAGACAGGACACCGGTTTATGTCTGGTGATATAAACTGCTGAACTCACGCATGAGCGGGTACAAGTGTACAATACGCAAGGTTGATCGCGCTTTGGCCTCGCACTCTACTTCAATTTATATACATATATCCATCGCGTACAGGTCATATAATAGGTTCATCTATATACTTACTTTTAACGACAGTGACAATAGTTCCTCTCTTCCTTTGGTGATTTTATGAGGGCAGTAGATGATTTCCTAAGCAGAGTCCAGTTCCAACGTGTAGAGTCATTCGCCCCATCAGAACTCTAATCGGTGTCGATGCTGTATCCCTCATGTAGAATATGAGGCGTATTGGAGGAAGCTTTCGTCGCACCATAGCTTGGAGGTAAGAGCATTTGCTACACTGGACTTTGAAGTTGAAAAGTGAAAGTCGAAATTGAAGCGAGTCGTCCTCGTGTACATAAGGGGAATATTGACGGGCAGATTGACTTCAACGTTCAAGCAACTGGTTTCCATTTCCGTCCTTCGGGGAGTCCCCATGGTGGACGTTAGCTAGCTACATGTATACTACCAAGTCTGTGAAATATAACTACTAAGGGCCCCTTGCCCCCCCTGACCCCGGATTGCGAGCATGCACAAACATCAAAACCAATAAAATGGTTTCCCCGCCTGCCCACCGGTCCTACGGTGTTTTGCTCGCCCATCCTCCAGTTGGGATGAAGCCCCGATTATATTTTGCAAGTCCTATAGCGTGGCCCCTAGGGGTTCTCGCTATTCAAGCAACTTGAGTTGCAGTAACCGTATCAGTAACGAACTTTAGCTGCACAGATCACGTGGTCGCGTAACTGACCCTTGGAATCGAAGGTTTAGCTTAGTTTGGCTGGGGCGTGCTTACGTCCACTCATCAACTGCCCGTGTAGTCACTGTTCGGGGGAGCCTCGCAACGATCTGTGAATCTGGTAAACGCCTGCTTAGTTTTGGCACAAACACTCTGCGGCCAATTAGCCAAACACCCTCTCAATATAGTGGGTGCGGTGCCCTTGGCTATCCCCGGGGCCCTAGGCATTGACGGCGATGACTTGATGGGAAGGTGCTCCTAGGTAGGTAACCACTCTGAGCCTTCTTTATGGTCAATACCGTGTGACATATTATAGACTTCTCAACTTAGCAATATATGTGTTTCATACTACTGAGGCCTTGAAGTCGAAGACCTGCGACAAGATACAAACCTCCCTCATGTTTGCCGTGAGGTTGATGTGAGATTGCCCCAGTGAAATTCCTGGGATCTCGGAGGGGCATGGAGCTGCCCCATATGTAGATGCTGTAACTGGAGAGACGAGTGGAATTAGCGCTTACTGCTCGGCGGAAGGATGGGGCGTCGGGCCGGTCTCTGTATACGGTGAGATATCCTTAGACTTATAGGACCAAGGTTGCTGATCATTCTCATAATGTTGCACACAGGATGCTCAGCTTATTACCAGCTCGATGCAGTGAATTTGTAGGTGTTTATGCCACTTGGCTCGTACCTTGCATCCACAATGGATATTGACTCAGAGAGAGCTCCGTCAATATCGCCGGCTGCTGCGAGAATGAGTCAGAAGCCAATGTCGTAATGATTGAGGACGAAGTTACTGCTTGTAGCGATATTATAGAAGTCCTCGACTGATAAAGGGCTTCAGTCAGTGACTCGAAACAAAACTACTGTGCGTCGTCCATGAGGTTTTCGGTATTGCGGCGGCCATACCAGGGTTGGATCAAAACATGATGTGGTTCTGAAAATACCATACTCTCACAGGATAACCATAAAAGAGGTCCCAGAAGAGCATTCAGACAATACGCATTGGAATCTAATCTATCAACTAGACTTCTGCGATGCCTAACCAAACTATCAACCCCTCTACGACCTCTCTGCAGTCGACGGATACATCAACGTCCACAACACCACTCACTCAGCAAGGGAATAGAAAGAAAAATTACCCCTTCGCCTTCGCCAACCTCCAGAAAAAATATGGGACCACTGGAAACCTTCCTAGTCCCATGACTGGAGTCCCGCCGCACAGCTCTTCAAGCTCTATCATTCACGATGCCAGCAACAGCCCCACTGATATGTCATCCCAGCCAGGCCCGTCGAAGCCTTCTTCTTTATCCACGATCCAAGAACAGGCTCCATCCTCTGATGCCCCAAAAAATTTCGAGGCAGCCTTTGGCAGTCTATCGTCTTCGTACGGTGTTAGCAGCGCGCTTCCAACCCTACCGCGCAAGGTCAAAGATAGTGAGAAGGAGAAGAAACAGAAAAGATCGTTCGCTAGCTCGTTATTCAAAAAAGGTGACGCTTTGTGGACCTGTTGCATCTTCTTCCTCATCTTTATCGGGCCTGTCGATAGGCAAGTGAAGTGGCGGGGTAAAGGGCTTACCTCTGATTCGATGGGGTTTAGGGCAAAGGTTTTCTTCTCCCACCCGCTTTCTTCTCAAGTCTTACCAATACTATGGATATAGGATACCGGTGGATGTTTACGACCGAGTCGTATATTCTGTTCTGGTGTCGTCTTTTCACTGCTTTGTTATTGTATGACATGTATTCTGTATTGTTTGTAATCGATCCACGCACTTTGATATTTGATGCGCTGAAGCAAGAAGTGATCTGGACCGCGTGTTATAAGTCTCTATTATGGAATTCCTTTGGTCAGCTCAGTATCTTCTGGGCGTTGTCGCTCCGTGGTTGTGCCTGCTATGATACACGGCTGCGGAATGAAGACACCCTGAAGCGCATTCATCAAAAAGACATAATCCATATGGTTGCTGCTTCCATATAGTCCGCCTCTTCAATTCGAACTTATATTCAGGTTTACATCCTAGAACACGAGATGCGTAGTCCGCAGCATACTGATACCACGCTTGGAATATCGGGGACAATATCTTGCACAGTACATTGCAGCTCGCCAAATTGATCCGCCAGGGTGTTGTCCATTTAGGACTTGAGGTAACTAGGTACGCAGAGAACGTAGTCCGTAAGCAGATCCACAACAGATAAATAGACTTTCTAAGTTGAATGATGTGCACCCCGCCCAATCCTTGAGTGGTGATAACACATGTAGTCAAAACACAAGCAACCGATTTCGCCATCTTGTCAGTAGAACAGAACATGTGCTGCGGAATTGGTGCCTCAGCTGAATGATCTACCGTATATACTCTAGCGGTCGAGTGAGACGCTCCGCAGCCGTACACCATGTGGAATTGGAAACAGGATGGTGTTCTGAGCACGAATTCTTACGAAATTGCTATGGTTTAGTGACTGGACCCATATCATCAATGGCTTTGCGCCCGTCGCGGAAATCTATCGCGCCTAAGACTTCGGGTACAGGGCAGCACGGAGGGTGTCATGACTCCGTGCCGGTGGAATCGCTACCAAACATTTGGCAATGCAGAAGCCTGAGAAAGAGTAGCGCTTACATTGAACCATACATATATAAGGGTGAGGAATCACCATCAAATTATCAAGTCGACGCATCATCTCAGACTTAACCGTCTAGTTCTCTGCTTCTCCTAGGCTCTACTACTCCTCCCACTAAGCCAGTCAACTGATATTCGCGTGAAAACAAGAGGTACGTGTTCGTCAGTATGGGGAAATGAGGCTCCTTTAGCTAACTGCACCGCAACAGAAAATGTACTCACAAAACAACTCCACTACCACGCTTGTAGCTAGCCAGGGGAATGCCGTTACAAAATTCAGTGGTGAGTCCGTTCATCCTAGAGAGGAGAATACTAAATGTTCGATTTCTTGTCCGTTATTCTACTTTAGCCGAAGGGAAGAGCGATCCATCCATCCAGAGCAACCAAAAGGCGAACCCTTCAAGTACGGGCTCGGGATACCTGGGTAGCTCTTCCGGCTTTGCAAACGCAGCACAGAAACAAGGGTGGAGCACACCTACAGCCTCCAGGCCAAGTTTTGGATTTTGATGGACTTGAGGGGGAGGTCACCATGGATGTTGGCAGTAGGAGAGGGAGATGGGGGGAAAAGCGGGGGATGGCGACCAGGTTGTCTCCTGGCACCGGGAAACCTGAAAGATTCTATCATGTCGCGACCCAAGCCGTTGCTACAAACTGGAAATTCTGAGGCGGAATATGTTGAGATGGGGATAGCTAGAAAAACAAACCGTTGATTAGCGTATTTTGACTTGTATCTCTGGTAAATGGGCGCAGATGAAATAATATTGCCACGGATCTTCGATCATAACCATGCGGTTATAATTGGCACGGAAAATTTTCTGAGCTGGATGGGAAGATCCAGGGAGCTTCTTGGAATTTACATATGTGAGGGAGGGAAATAATGTCGGATCGTCAGGCCGAGAAAAGCATCTCAGACTGAGCTGTTTCGTTCTCTGCTGCCACCCCCCACTGATTTTGTTCTTGCCTAAGAAGCAAGAGGTACGACGTTGTCAGTATGGGACCATTGCGCCGTTTCAGCTGACTAAGCCGTGAAAGAGGGATGCACCCACCAAACGACTCCATTATAACCATCGTAGCTAACCAAGGCAAGGCCACGACCAAGTCGATTAGTAAGTCGATATGCACCAATACTCATACCATATACTGATGCGGAAACTTATCGACGCCAGCCTAAACGGAGAACAACCAATCCTCGCAAGACAAGCAATGCCTGCTTCGAGTGCGCCCCTCGGAGACCTGAGTAGTTTGCCGAGCCGAACGGTAACTATGAAATGAATTATTGTGCACTAAATCACGCTCGGTGATTCAGATTAACTATGGCTCAATCATAGACCACGACGTCATACGGCGGCTATCGAACGGTGGTACCATCCAGAAAGATATGCCTTTTCCAGCGAAGCTATTTTAGTACGAGGTTTGAGAGCTAATATGATAGACATACGCCATTCTTCCACCACGGCGGGGTTCCAGCAATGTCGATTCTTTCTTGGAGTCGCGCTAACAGAACAGATAGAGGGACGCACCTTGTTGAGCTGCATAGCGGCGTGAAGCTCATCAGTAACTGACCACGCTAATTCTTAGCTGCACTGGATACTGGGAAACGTAGCGAGGAAATCTCTTTCGTAATGCTGCGAGAATATACCAAATTCGCAGATGGCAGAGGTCATGATGACTCATACATGAAACCTACATGAAATCCTCTTCAAGTTCACGACCTGTCTTCCTCGGGACGTTTGGATCCACTTCCTCTTCTTCAACGTTGAACAGAGAGTCATACGACCTAGCAGCTTTCTCAGCCTCACGTTGTTTCGCCAGTTCTGTATCAGCCTTCTTCTATATTCGCATTCAAATTAAGCAAAGAGATGGCGTGAATATAAGGAGAAATTTGGGATCGAGGAGGGAAAATGACCTTCTGTGTCGCAGCGGCTCGCCTGATGGCAGACTCTTTCTTGATGCGATCGATTTTCTCTTGTTCATGGTCGACCTCGCGAATGACCTTAGTCCTGTTAAGGCGGTTTACAATTGAATTCTCGCGTTTGGCAACATGAACTGGATGACAGGTCTGATCTAATCTGATGGCGTGATGCAGAAAGCTTACCCCTTTTCACCTGAATATTTTACTTACCAAACAGAATATACAGAGTGATGGCGGGCGACATACCTTCTTGTCGCTATGAAAAGATACCTGGCCGACAGCCATGTCACCGGTTTTCTATTTCTATGAAGGTGAGTACGGGGGGCATCGTTGAACGCATGATGAACAGACCTTGAGATTATCCGCCGGGGTATAGATAATCGTCAGGTTATCTTTCTTGTTTCCTGATCATTTGGTCATCGAATCACTCCTCAACAAAGAACGAAGAATTGAGTCGACCTTCGATCGAGTTTGCTTTCACAAGTTGTGCACAATCAGTGAGAAGCTCCTCCGGGATACTTTCCCATGACATGCCCTCTGGCATGCGGAGGTATACGTGGGCAGACGAGAGCTTGTCGACGTGGAACCATACGTCCTGCGGCCAAGCGTACTTTATCAAGTCTTCATCTGTGGATTTTAGTCGTCTGAGTGTATATGTTCTATTGTGCCTCATGAAATTCAACGATCAGCTTACTTTCGACTTTATCCCGGCCCATGTAAATCGTGGCTGGAGGATCTATGGCTAGCATACGTGCCGCAGTCAAGACATAGAATATTCTGAAGCAGGTCGATTACCCGTCGATGTGAAGAATAGAACCATTCTTGCTGACCTTCTTGAGGTGGTTATGAGCGAGCAGCAGCAGTGGGTTCTATTTCACGCAAGCGCCCAGTTCGTCGTGCCTTACTTGCCGTGGGAACGTATCGTCCCAGCGCGCTTGACTCGCGCCTATCCAGCACCTTCTTCTTCCCATCTTTCATCTTCTATCATACTCCTGGCCTGCTTTATTCATTCCCCTCTTCTTATTCTCTGCGTAGAATCAAACTGTGAGTACTTTCTGTACTCATACTGCTAGATATCTCATTAACCACAGCTTCGCATCGTTCAAAAGACTTTTTCAAAGGAAATCAGAGAAATTGTATTCCCGATGCAACCGAATCGGTTAGGACTTGGTCTGCGTCCACCTTTGCCGTCGTACGGCCAGGGGCCCTCAATATCGGCTCTCGCACAGCAGCAGCAAATGCAATTTATGCCCCCACCGGCGCAAAAACAGACAACCTTGTTTGTCGGGTCAATATCCGGAGGAATCACTGATGCCTTTATGAACCAGCTTTTGACTGTGAGCCACGCTGGAATTCCTGGTCTCTTAAGGGAATGCTTATGATTTCTCATAGGCTTGCGGTCATGTTAAATCCTTCAAACGCCTGATAACACCCGCAAACAAACCTCAAGGCTTCGGTTTCGCTGAATTCGAAGAGCCTGATGGTGCTATAAGGGCACTTAGTTTGCTAAATGGCGTAGAATTACCAGCATTGGAGGATGGGTGTGCTAATAAAAAGCTCCTGGTGCGTGTCAGTGAATCTACCTCACTAACTTCAAGCCTACGTCTAGACACCAGGTGAAAGCGGATGAGAAGACAAAGGCCTTTTTGGACGTTCATAACGCCCAAAAAATGGCAACAGATGTAAGCTCAGTTCTACCGACTTACTCTTCAACCAGTACTGACCTCTCATAGTTCGACGAAATACTGAATAAACAAGCGAAAGCCAAGATTGATGAGTTAGTAGCCGATATTAATCGTGTTTCACAAGACGCAGCCAACAGTGGACTACTTGACAAAGAAAAATATGTCATCCCACCTCATCTTCACGATCTTCAAGAATCTGACCTACCAGAAACCCAACGTGGACTTGTCATCTCCGAAATCGCTCAGTTTCGAGAGCGAGCGGCTAAACGAGAGCGAGAAAAGATGCGTGATGTGCAAGCTAGTATCCCGACGATTATTGGGGCTCCTAGTGGACCTAAAGCCAGAGAATGGGGTAAGCCCCAGAGTCAACCGGCTGCAGCATCTTCTGGGACGCCACCAAAGCAGCCCTACGGGAAGGGACCGCAAGGCTACAATAAGCCTGTAGGCTTTGTGCGCGAGGAGGGAGCAAAGTCGCAAGATGAGGAACGGCCATCATCGCGGACGCAAAAGACAGATGAGGAATTGGAGGCTGAGCGGAAGGAAGCAAGACGGAGAGATGAAGAAATTTCCTTCCGAGATGTGCGTTTACTCAGTTTGTTATCAGTGGCAATTCATACTTATTCCACCTTCAGCGTGAACGGCGGTATGAACCGCGAGAGAGAACTCGTATTCAGGCTATTGAACGAGCAATCGCTCGTGAACGTGCGCAGAGGGAAGCTGAGGAGAAAGACCGGATAGAGATGCGCGCACGACTAGATGTCTGGGATGATGATGAAAGTGACGAACTTTTCTACGTTGATCGGTACAGTTGCTCATCAATCATTCCTCGACGGCCTTCTCACGTTGATTGGTTTCTTAGCGCTCGATGGCGGCATGCCCGTGCTCGTCGGTTAGAAACTGAGGAGGCCACAGACGCCAAGTCTCGTCGTATAGAAGAGCAAGAAGCCGAATATCTTCGCAAAGAATCGGAAGACTTCCTTGCACGACAGATGGACGAGATGAACGCTCTGGCCGAGGAACAACGCAAAGCTGGACTTCTTCTAGACGACGGTGCGCCTGTGAGACTCAACGTGTCTTTGGCTCCAGCCCCTGCGAAAGAAAATGCTAGTAAAGAGAAGGCAACGGTGTTTGGGCAGGAGGAAGATGAGGAAGATGCTATCAAGAAACGTAAGGTTCCTTTGGTTAAACTCGACTTCAGTGCAGCGGAGAGTAGCGAGAAGACGAAAGAACGACTGGAGAAGATTAAGCTTTCTGTTCCTCATGATAAGGAGACATTGTTCAAGGCGAAGGTCAGATGGGATGGCCTATCCGACGTGAGCTATTTTCTCACTTTCCTTCTCTCGTCTGACGATCAACGCCTTCGATGTTTCTTCCAGTCGATTATTGACAGGAAATTTGAACCATTGATCAAACGACAAATGATAAAATATCTCGGTGAGATGGAAGAAGATGATTTGATCATGTTCGTACTGGAGCACTTGAAAGACCATAAGAATCCACAGAAACTAGTCGAGGGTCTCGAAGCAGTGCGTCACCCACCTAGATTTCTTGTCCTTGCTTTTGATCTGACTGCTCTATCTACCATCTCAGGTCCTCGAGGAAGAAGCGGTTGAATTCACCATTAGCATCTGGAGGCAAATTATATTTGAAAGCATGGCCTACGGAGAAGGGATTTTGACAGAGAAGATGATGGTAGACTAGATGGATGAATGGATTAAGTGTGTGCTGCTCCCAGGAAAGGGCAGGTGCGTTGTGTAGTATTGGCTGTCCAAGACTGCTGAAATATATAAAGATACCCATATCCGTCCGAGGCATATAGCGTGCAGCTCTATTACACTTCATGTGGGCTAACGAAGCAGTAATCAACAGGAACGAGTAAGTGACCACTTCTATGCTATTTTTGTACGTATGGCACCTGCTCCTACCGAGACGCCGTAATGACTGAATGAATCCCGCGATTTCCACTCCGCCATTGTGCGTTGGACCAACCGTTGACGCTTTGGCCTTGTCGCGAGAGTACGACGTGCTCTCAGTTTTGTCCTTTCCCCCAGGTTCTATTACAATTTGGTCATGTATCGCCAACTCCAGCCATAGAAGCCGTTCAGCAGTAATTCAATAACCGTATCCCCCTCTCTGCCTGAGATACCAGTTGCCCGCCTCTAGCTCGCGGATCCTATGCATTAGTCTCTGTTGTTCATCATAACCATGCTGCTCCATCATTCGCTTGCTTTCTGCCTCTAGGTGCGCTATCCATGTGCGAAGGGGTCCTAGTGCGGGATTCGCTGCATCAGACCTATTCCCGTCCGCAGCATAGACATGCTTGTGGTTGTCGTAGCGGGGTTGATGGTACATTCCATGGTAGTTGTATTGATATCCCTGTCCATTTGCTGCATCCCGGTTATGCGGTACTGGTGCACGAAAGTTGTCTCCTTGGCCAGCATAACCATAATTGTTGGCAGGATAGCCAGTGGGTCTATTATCATGCTGGGTTTGACCACCATGGTTATGGAGATTGTGACCAGGAGATGTCTCTCCGCCTTTGCGCAAGGCCCGGGCCCAGGCCAGCTTCTTTCGTCGAGCCTCAGAAGAGCTCATATGGGGTATCACTACATAATCGTTGATGTCTGTGGGTAGGGCAATCATCAGGATTTACATAAAGGTGTAGAGTGCGAATAGGCATACAAGGAGACGGCGGGTAGTCCATTGGCATCAGAACGTACGAGGGGGTAAGATTGGAGGATGCTAGAGGGCTTTGATATATATGCTTGATAGAGTGGGCAGTGGGCGGTGCAGCGCTGTGCAACTCATTGAAGCGCTGAAAATCGCTACTGTTATCAAGGGGCTGGCTTTCTTGTACAGCTGTAGAATGTTGCAATAAGCATCTTGTTCGCTAGTTCTCTCTCCCTAAAAAGATCTAGAGTCTACCCTTCGTCTTGTCCGCTAGGTGTATAGGAGTGTAGACGGCCTGTTAGGACGTTCACGTTCAGTAAAGCGGTCACATTGACTATCACAGACAAAATCGCAACTACTAGGACATTCCGAGGTGCATCTCCACTGGACAGCAAGTCCGCGCTCGTGAACAAGGAAGATGAGGGAAGATGAGCATCGATAAAGTCAGAATTGCAGGAAGCACAAGCCGCGGAGTTGCAACACTTTCAGGGCCCTTCGACTCTCGAGACATGAGCTTCGCAACCTTTGGGATGTGAGATGTATAGGTGATGCCAATATCGCTGCGCGGCGATTGTCAGTTATGCGAATCTTGGGGCATGAATCAGCATGAATGCACCATGGTGAATTTGAAATAATTTTGGTGAGTGCATTACTCTTGCTGATCGCTCAAAGGTTCTTCCTATGTTGAGGGTGGGTTGGAAGGAATGGGTGATATTCTGCTGGTTGAGTGCCTATGCTTATCTGCCCGAGGATGTGTGTTTGATCGCATTCTTTAGTACGTTGTTCCTATTAACTCGTCACATTCCGATGTACAGATGTGTAATAACAAGTACATGTAGTCCCAAACCCGTAATGTTACATGGAGCAATTCCGGTCAACTCACCAGCCAGGCTTACGACTGTGCCTGAGATACCAGTTTCCTTCCTCCAACATGCGTACCTGATGTGCAAGTCTTTGTTGTTCATCGTACCCTCGTTCTTCCATCAACCGTTTATTTTCAGCCTCCAGATACGCGATGCTACCCAGGAGAGTTGAAGTAGCGACATGATGGCCTCCCCTGGGATTCAAACCGTGCGCATTATCCTTCGGTCCTCCATTCTTGGCGTTCTTATGATTGGCATCAACACTTGATCCGTCGCCCCATGAATTCATCGCCTGCTTCCGATTGTGTAACGACGTGTGCCAATTATCTCCTTCGTACTGGCGACCGGGACTATTGGGTATATGACGAGCCTCATGCTGAGCAGTCGTCGTCATATTCCAATATGGATCTTTGTGATCAAGCCACCGAAATGCACCAGCTTCTGGCACTATGTAAGCGGGTGTGTCTACGTGCCACGGATCATGGGTGAGACTCTTTCGAGGAGACGGGCAAGTTGAAATTTGAATCAACTTACAAGGTGTTGGTGGGTAAAACAGATACATTTTGAGGAAATGAAGCGTTGAGCAAAGTAGATAGGCATTCTGGATGGCGAGACTCAGAGGGGGGAGGGGATGTACTTATAGTGTTTGCTATCATCACCCCATCACTCTCTTTGACTGAAAAAATCGACTCGGGCTATGCGATTGGGAAGCACTCATCTAGCGAACCAAGGTTTAGCAAACACGTCGATCGTTCCAACATTCGTACCGCGCAGTGCCTTGGAGTGTTTATATCTATCGGTGGTCCTTCAAGCTTCAGCACCGAGCGTTTCGGCGCTAGAAGTACTTTGTCGTGGAGTCGCGAATTGCGATGCTCTCCGATAGCCCCCTGGACGTTAAATATTAAACGCTGGACTTTGCCGCCCGAGTTAAACTGTTGCCGACTGAACGCGTTAATGCGGATTAAAAGGATGTGAACTTTCGAGATGTAGGGGGACAGGTGGGACACGGTGTGCATATGCGAGATAATTGGACTTGTGTCCCTTAAGAATATCCATATTTTCGCACAAGTTGGCATGTGCGGAAAGCAGCGAAACTCTGTAATCAATCAAAACAGCACAGCAGAAGCACCACCCAACTTGGAAAAAACTTCTGTTCGCTCTCTCAACAACAATGCTTATCAGGCAACAACAATTACACCAAACAGGAAAGCAAAAGGACAAATACCTATAACATAGGTCCTTCTGAGATTCTAGCTCGCCATACAAAACACAACTTCCAAATGATGTTTTCTCATGAAATGGCCAAAACATCACTCCGATTTCCGATAATAAAGTCGGGAGAAAGTCACTCCTACAGACCGAGATGAAAACTGGTGCCTCAGTAAAGAAGAATTGAACAGCGATACAAAGATCTCTCTGCACCAACCCTGTGTAGTAGGTTATTTCTGCTCTGATCATTCGACTTGAGGCAGTGATGAATGAACGGAAGAATCTCACTATTAGCGTCAGCGTCTCTGAGTGAGCATATGGTACTTCACATGTCACACAGAAGCACCGATCCGCAGCAAAGGTCTCTCAAGGACCTGTCTTCGTTAGAATTACGCCGAAGTACGAGATGGCGTTGCTTATGAAAATAGCATAGTTGATTCCCAAGTCTTTGATTACAGCTTATTGCCTCGAGGGTAGATTGTGATGCCAAACCTGTGTCCAAGAGGTGATGAGCAAGCGCAAACACGGAGGAAAACACCTCCTTCAGATAGCTATACGGGACACGGACCCGTCAGAGGTACTTGCCGCTGCTCCCAGCTCTTCTCTTGTCTTGTAAGTTGCGTGTTTACTATCGGTCGAAAATGGCCAACTTGAACCTGAGCCTTATGCTGGACCTAGAGAAGAGTACATATGCCGCTCCCGGCGCTCCGACATTATAATTGACGGCTTCCCACGCCATACAGTGTACACGGACTGAGACTCACAGTGCACTGGTCCATGGTCACGGTCACGCGGCGAAGACTCCTGAACCTTCAAGTTCCTGGTGAGTGGTCGAGTACTGGACGTAAAGGATTCGCTTGTACAAATGAAACTAGGCTGACATTTTGGCAGACAGACTTTAATACTCAGGGTGTCAGACGGACTTCACCGTGGGTCTATCCCTTGCATGCGGTAACCGCTTTGCCATCAGCCGAGCTGTAGGCCGTATCAGAATAAATCACTGGCCTAGCAAGCACAATACTGACTTTGACTCTGCTTGTTGTGTTTGATTATGTCCTGGAACAGTCACCAGCACTAACGAAAAAGCATAATCACGTAGCGATATTACCGTCACTCAGGCTACTGCTATGCAATTTGTTGCTCCTAAGAGACGACAGGCAGTCCAAGTGGAGCCGTATCGATCAAAAAGCTAACAACGGGTGACATATGCTGCCAAAGTCGATACATTGTTTATACATACACTGTGGGGATCCGGACATGACATTATTCACGTTCCTTGTTTGTTTCGCCATCCTTGGCTCTTGATTGGAAACGTAACATAGCCATCCGTGTTCCCCAGCCTCCCCTGCAATATGCAGTAGTATAAGTAGCAGGTTTGGGATGGATGTGATTTATAACTGATGTCATCTTTCTGAGAAATTCAGGACCCTACCTGGCCAATATACTACATGTGATCATTCTTGGGCGTTGCAGTAGGTCAAGGATTAGCCCACCAGAAAGTGTCTGCCAGTTGCCTGCCGAGGTAGTAACTGTTTCATATTCGCGAAACACTTTCAAATCGTCAACACAGTTGAAAAGGACTCCGAAGAAGGTTTGTTATGAACCCCAGAGTGACCTTGGCGCTTATCCCCGACAATGCGGGGTTACCATCTCTTCCCACCCCAACGTGTCTTCCAACTGTCATTTTCACGCTAACTAACTCCCCAGTGGGCATGATCCGTGAAGATGTCGACCGCTTTTCACGATGTACTTGTGACCAGCCAAAGCGCCGTTTGCTTTTTTTTTACCCACTTCTCGGCCGACTGATGGGTGAAGTCTGATGGATGTTCCAATTGTGGATTAAAGCCCGGCCAGGAGATATAAATTCGAGCAACGCGTGGAGCAGGCTTCTTAACGATAGTCGGCCACTCACATACCCTCTGACGCCGCTCACTGTCCCCTTTGGCTTCGTAAAGGATCTCATCCAACGTGCCAGTCGAATTCTCGACTTCCTGATAGTTAATTGATATTGTCATCGAAGAATGTTGACTTCGCTGGCAACATTGGCCTACTTGGCCCATGGTGCACTGGCGCAAAGCTCGACGGCGACGTCTCCTGGATCGAGCGCAAGTGTATCATTGACTCATTCGACCGCTGTTGCAAGCCCAACAGCTTCTTTGGGAGCCACGTTGCCATCGCAAGTACCTCTTCCACCAAGGCAGGCATGGTGTCCAAGTAAGTAATCTGTATCGCAACGAAAAGTTCAGTAAGCTCAACTTGAGTACGACGTTTAGGCGAAATCTTCTGCGCGGGGCAGGTGCGTTCTCGATTTTCTTGATCAAATGAAACTTTTGTTCACGTGACTGCGTCGAGTAGTTGCTTCAAACGGTCAACCTGGCCGCAGTATACCCAGATGCAAAAACTTTTGTTGACAAGGCAAGCACGCGTCTATTGCTCAGCACAGGCGGACTCTCATCTTGAACATAGCCTACGAGCAAGCGATCACAAGAGGTCTTGAACGACTTTGCTAATATCAGCTCTACCCCAAGCTTCGGAGACATCGTCAACTTTGTTAACAACGACTTCCGCGGGGAGGGGCTCGAACTACAAGCTCTCTCGTTACCAGGCTTCAAACCTAACCCAGGATTCCTCAATAACATCACGGATCCTGTCGTCAAGGCCTTTTCACAAACTGTTCATACTTACTGGAACGACCTCACTCGCGGTACTAACCAGTCCCAAATTTGCGGACGTGGATCTGGATCTACTTGCGAGAGCTCGTTGATTCCATTGAATCACACATTTGTTGTACCAGGTACCGTATTAACTTCCATTATTGGTTAATTGACGCTGAATATGGGTAAAGGTGGCCGCTTCCGCGAACAATACTATTGGGACAGCTTTTGGATCGTCGAGGGTCTTATTGAGTCTGAACTCTATGAGGTCGTCAATGCGACGCTTCAGAACTTCATGGATGAGATCGAGTCCATTGGTTTCATTCCTAATGGTGGTCGTATCTACTGCAAGTATCCTACTTCAGTATTTCCCACGCTTTCCGCTCATATATTCATCTAGACCTCAACCGCTCGCAGCCACCTCTGTTCATACGCGTAAGTATTTGTCATCTTGGAAGTCAGAGTATGAAGATAAGTCAGTCTGTTTTTAGATGCTCGCTCGTTATGTCGAAGCCTCTGGCGACACATCGATTT
The DNA here is from genome assembly GCA_014058305.1 of Pleurotus tuber-regium. NCBI lineage: Eukaryota > Fungi > Basidiomycota > Agaricomycetes > Agaricales > Pleurotaceae > Pleurotus > Pleurotus tuber-regium. Next base: position 2,073,455 of record JACFYU010000042.1, on the reverse strand, counting down.
TGAATCGTGCTTTGCCCTTGGCTGAGAGGGAATTGACTTGGTGGCAAGAAAATCGCACTGTTAACGTGACAAGCCCAACCACCGGCCGAAGTTACTCCATGGCACGATACGCCGTTAACAACACGGCACCTCGCCCGGAATCGTACATCGTCGGTAAGCATATGAATATCACCCGTGATCCGCTCTCTTTTCTCATTGTTGCATCTCCCGACCCACTGCCGTAGATTATACCACCGCTAACAACCCGGAACTTCCCGCCCTGAACGAGTCTCAACGCTCAGATTTATACGCAGAGCTCGCTAGTGGTGCTGAGACTGGTTGGGATTATACTGCACGTTGGTTCAGGGAGCCAAATACCCACGGCGACGCTGGGTTACGCACCTTGAACATCCGAGCGACTATTCCGGTCGATCTCAACAGTATTCTATGTACGTAGTTTTTATGTTAAGTAGGTATCTTCTCACACTCATCCCGCTAGATAACGCCCACACCGTCCTCGTCGACCTCTACTCTAGAGGCTCCTCCTCAAACAGCGCAGCCGCAGCTCGTCATCGTACCGCAGCATCCAACCTCCGCGAAGGCATCCTCGACCTCTTCTGGAATTCCACAAAGCTCGCTTTCTACGACTTCAACCTAACGGCAAACGCTCAAAACACGTTCTTCTCTGCTGCTACTTTCTATCCTCTGTGGAGTGGTATTGTTCCAGACGACTTGATGGGCTCGCCTGAGAAGGCGTTTGGCGTCTTCGCGTCGTTGAACATGGTTATGAATCGTTATAATGGTACTTACCCCACGACGTTCTTGGATACTGGATTGCAGTGGGATGCACCCAACGCTTGGCCACCTCACCAATACATCGTCTTGCAAGCTCTGCGCAACCTCCCTTCCAACCTCACCTCTAGCGCTCTTCCCAGTCCGTCGTCCGATCAATCTACCTTCTCCTTGATCCCCACAGGCCAACTCGCCCTAGAGGAAAGTCAGCTACCTGGTCAACCTCTACGAGTGGAGAACGGGCAAATGCATAATGCTACGTTGACGGGTGCGCAGGCGGATATCAATAAGCTTGATGGGACGGTGGTGAATGGCGGGAATAAGACGGACGGTGAGGGTTGGGGACAGACTCTCCAGAGAGAGTTGGCGAATAGGTATATCACGAGTGCGTTCTGCAGCTGGTGGGTGGTATTTCTATCAGTTTGTCGGATGGACGGTGGCTTATAGTATGTTAGGCGTGCAACGGGAGGTTCTATTCCGGGACTTGTACCTAGGTTGTCGGATGCTGAGTTGAATGTTACTCAGAGCACGACTAATACTGGTAATGTAAGCCAAACTTTGCTCCAATCTTTGTTATGGATCACAACAGTTAACCGTTTTGATCAGATGTTCGAGAAATTCTCCAACCTCGATATCGACTCAGCCGGTCGTGGTGGAGAATATACTGTCCAGGCCGGCTTCGGATGGACTAACGGTGTTGCCCTCTGGGTTGCAAGCAACTACGGTAAAGTGCTCAACGCACCTCAGTGCCCCAACCTCCTCGAGGCCGCCAGTGCCTCGCCCAGCAACGGTGCTCTAAAGTCAGGTCCAAGATTGGGTGCTATGTTGACAGCTGGAGTTGCTGTGTTGCTGTTGCTATGATCTTATGATTGCAAGGCTTTATGATGCGTGATGGTGATGAGATTAGGTTTAATGACAGTTCTACGATATAATTATTTCTTGTTTTGGATGATTTTTTGATTGAATGGTATCATGTTTTTGGCCACCAATGTCTACGCTGTGTTCTCTATCATATATGCGCAGACTTTTGATGTGTAAGTACTGGCAGTTCCTTTGTCCATGGCTCGACACACTCTTGATTGGGACTTACTGGTCATTACTGTCAGTACTATGAACAGTTTCCACGCGCAGGACAGCAGAGTCAAGCAGAGGAAAAACGTAGTGTTGGCTGGACAAGGGGTATTTGGTGTTGACGTTGACTATGCTATTGAATGTGGGAAGTTTACTCGGCACCGCCGTACTCGTGGCGTCTCAACCTATGGTTTCCGGCCCGTGAACCGATGAACACACATGAGGCGAAAGTCCAGTATGAGTTTCCAAGCTGCTCTCGCCTGCACCTGTATAGCGGTCCCGATGAGGGTTCCTCGGCAATTCTGCAGCTGACTGATGCATGCATTACGGCTGTGGACGACATTTGAGCTGGATGCTCTGTCGGAGAGAGGGAAACCTCCAGGACTAACGGATGCACAGGTAGTAGGCCATACTTCAGCGCGTTGCAGGTTGCATTCGAGAAGATCTATTGTTACGCGCAACATTGCTTCCGTGCGTTATAATCCATATTATCCAGCCTTTCATGTGGTCTAAAAAGATAATCCGACTTGAGTCACGGGTACGCTCTGAACGAATGTTGCAAAGTTGATTTGTGCGACAAGCCGTGTTTCCCTTGAAGCGAGCGCATGGACAATCTCAGGGTCACACGTTTTCTGTGCCTCTCAAGACTTTGCTTTCAAGCCCTCCGACGGCTTGTCTAATGCTACTGAGGTCATCTGGCACGTCCATTCTGCGACTTCTGTTCTTCTTCAGCCTATGAGGAGTCCAAGAAGAACACCCGGTTAATCTATAACCGGCGTCTTCTCCAGAATGAAGAGAGTTCTAGACACATATGTTCTTAACATATGCGATCCATCGAATTGCCCCGCGTTACCCCGCATTTTTGAAGAGTGTTCAAGTAACCCTGGAGATCTCTCAAGGGACCATCAAAGTTACCCATCTCGTTACCGCGGGATGTGACCAAATGCGCCATGCGGTTCCTCATCTCAACTACTTGTTTTCTTTCCACGGGAACTGCCGCATCCTTCAAACAGTTTCTACTCGGCCTTAACCCGCGCGATGCCAAAATCGAAGGTTTCCCAAGGATTCTGGCCAGTATCTTCACGTCATCCAAACCCGTCTTCCGGGGTTATTTTTTCCGAGTCTTTATATATAATGAGAATATAAAGCATCAGGTCTGACCGAGGTTCCTCTCGACGCCATGTACACGTACTCTGGTCTACTGGTCGCATTCGGGCTCCTCGTTGTGCATGCGCTCGCTAATCCTCTCCCCCCAAGAGCTGCCAACGCTGGTACCGTCACACTCGACTCGGCCACTTTCACTGGGACCTCGATAGGGAGAGTGACCAAGTTTCTTGGTATCCCATACGCCAAACCACCGTGAGTCCCCCCCCTTTTGAATTGTTTTATGGTGGGTGCGTCTTTTAACATAGTGGTGTGATTGGTGTGGAACAGGACCGGAGATCGACGGTTTAGGTTGCCTGAGCCTATTGAGCCGTATACGGGAACGGTGCATGCTACTGCGTTCGGACCTTCGTGTCCTCAACAGGCTGTGAATCTCCCATTGCCCGATGGTCTCGGCGCCGACGTCGTCGATCTGCTCGTCAATAAAGCTTTCAAAGTTGTATTCCCTGATAGCGAAGATTGTAAGCACTCGATCAGAATCATTTTTTTGTTGCTACGTAACTGACTATTTGATTATTTGACTACAGGTCTCACGCTCAACGTCGTCGTACCTTCTACCGCGACTCCCACGTCCAAGTTACCTGTAGTCGTGGTAAGTAATTTCCTTCTCATTTACATTCCGGAATGATTCCATCACTCCCGGGTGTGAGCTGACATGAAATGTAACAGTGGATCTTCGGTGGTGAGTAATCCCGATTTGGGTATACACTCTTCCCGTACGAGTCTTGGCTGATGGGTTTTAGGCGGTTTCGAACTTGGTAGCACGAGTATGTGAGTGAGGTATACGTGTAGTTGCTGATCGAAGATCATCTGATCTGTTGTTTTATTACTATTAGGTACGATGGCGGTTTGATTGTGGAAAGATCTATACAGCTCGGTGAACCGGTTATCTATGTTAGTATGAACTATAGGTGCGTATGTATGTATACTATCTCATGCGATACGATTTCTCAATCGACTGGAACAGGGTGAACGGTGAGTGACTCGACTCTTGCACATGTCACATCTAATATTGGCCAGGGTTTGGATTCCTGGCGAGTAAGGAAGTGAAGAGTGCCGGTGTGGGAAATCTGGGACTCCAAGACCGTATGTATTCGTTGACTTGTGCCTCTACGACTATTCATCGATTATCATAGAACGCGAAGCGCTGCGATGGGTTCAAAAATACATTAGCAGGTAATGTGGGAATTTGAATGCTAAAACGGGTTGTTGATTTGCTATAAATAGCTTTGGTGGTGATCCGAAAAAGGTGACGATGTAAGTAATCATTCATCACATTTAATATTATTATCCCTGTTTGACTCTATTTCCTATCGCAGCTGGGGCGAAAGCGCGGGTGCAATCTCCGCGGCCCTCCACATGGTCGCCAACAACGGTAACCCAAACGGCCTGTTCCGTGGGGCATTCATGCAATCGGGGTCTCCGATCCCCGTTGGTGATATCTCCCATGGACAGGTGTATTACGATGCTATCGTCGCTGATACGGGGTGTGCTGGTGCTCTGGATACGTTGGATTGTTTGAGAGGTGTGTCGTATGAGAGGTTGAAAGGTGCGATTGATAAGACGCCGGGGATTTTTGCTTATCAGGTTCGTTCGTTCGTTGTTTGATGGATTTTATTGATGCTGATGATGTTTGACTTTGTAGTCGTTGATCCTGGCGTGGCTTCCTCGCGCTGATGGAACGTTCTTGACTGATGATCCGCAAAAGTTGGTGCAGCAAGGCAAGGTCGCGAATGTACCTTTTGTAACGGGTGATTGTGATGATGAGGGTACGTTATTCTCGTTATCAACTCTTAATATCACGTAAGTACCTCCACCCTTCTTCCTTCTTACCAAATACTGATACCGATATCACGCAGTACATCGAGTCAACTAAGGACATACGTCAAGACGTTCTGGCTCCCCAACTCCAACGATTCCGATCTGGACAGATTAATGTCTCTCTACCCAAGTGACATAACCCAAGGCTCACCATACGATACGAGTATCTTGAACGCTTTGTCGCCCCAGTTTAAGAGAATCGCTTCGTTCCAGGGAGATGCGGTGTTCCATGCCCCTAGAAGGTTTTTTTTGCAACAACGTTCGGGGAAGCAGGATACTTGGGCTTTTCGTGAGATTTAGATTGATTTTTTTTGGGATTGGAAGTTTTGCTGATTGGAAGGTGAAGTTAGTAAGAGGTTGAAAGTGGTACCGTTTCTTGGCTCGGTAATGTCCTAAATCCCCTCCTTGTCTCCTCAAGATTCTAACACGCATATTTAATCAACAGTTCCACGCCTCGGACCTCCTAAATTCGTATTTCGGAGGCGAACTAGAAGACTACCTAATCAATTTCGTCAACAAGCTCGATCCCAACGGCGGTCGCACCAATTGGCCGAAATACACCACTTTGTCGCCGAATTTGTTGACGTTTAATGATGATGTATTTTTCCCGGTTACGGTTACGCAGGATACGTTTAGGAAGGATGCGATTGGGTTTTTGACGAATGTTACGTTGGTTAATCCCATTTGAAGGGAAAATGGGTAATAGGGTATGTGAAGGTTTTTGAAATTGGTGATTCTATGACCATTTCCACTATTTGTGTAATGTTATTTTACGGACTCGGGGAATGCAGAGTCGCCGGTACGTTGCCAGTACGAGACCCAGAAGGTTCAGGAGTCCGAGTCTTCGCCGCGTGGCCGTGACCATGAACCAGGCTCAGCCTGTGTACATGGCGTGGGAAGCCGTCAGTTATAATGTCGGAGTGCCGGGAGCGGCATATGTACTCTTCTCTAGGTCCAGTTCAAGTTGGCCATTCTCGACCGATAGTAAACATGCAACTTACAAGACAAGAGAAGAGCTGGGAGCAGCGGCAAGTACTTCTGACGGATCTGTGTCCCGTATAGCCATCCGAAGGTTTTCCTCCGTGTTTGCGCTTGCTCATCACCTCTTGGACACAGGTTGGGCATCACAATCTCGATACCCTCGAGGCTCTAAGCTATAATCAGAAGACTTGGGAATCAACTATGCTATTTTCATAAGCAACGCCATCTCGTATTTCGGCGTAATTCTAACGAAGACAGGAGAATGGAAGAAGAACGAGGTCCTTGAGAGACCTTTCCTGCGGATCTGTGTGACATGTGAAGTACCATATGCTCACTCAGAGACGCTGACGCTAATAGTGAGATTCTTCCGTTCATTCATCACTGCCTCGGGTCAAATGATCAGAGCAGAGATAAGCACCTTCTCATGAATATCAAGTCCAATTATTTCGCATATGCACACTGTGGATCCACCTGGTTCTCCCTACATCTCGAAAGTTCACATCCTTTTAATCCGCATTAACACATTCAGTCGACGACAGTTTAACTTGAATTCGGACGCACAGTCTAGCGTTTAATATTGAACGTTCAGGGGGTGGGCTATTGGAGAGCATCGCAAGTCGCGACTCCACGACAAAGTACTTCTAGCGCCGAAACGCTCGGTGCTGAAGCTTGAAGCTTGAAGGACCACCGATAGATATAAATACTCCAAGGCACTGTGCAGTACGAATGTTGGAACGATCGACGTGTTTGCTAAACCTTGGTTTGCTAGATGAGTGCTTCCCAATCGCATAGCCCGAGTCAATTTTCTCAGTCAAAGAGAGTGATGGGGTGATGATAGCAAATCACTATAAGTACATCCCCTCCCCCCTCTGAGTCTCGCCATCCAGAAGTCCTATCTACTTTGCTCAACGCTTCATTTCCTCAAAATGTATCTGTTTTACCCACCAACACCTTGTAAGTTGATTGAAAATTCAACTTGCCCGTCTCCTCGAAAGAGTCTCATCCATGATCCATGGCACGTAGACACACCCGCTTACATAGTGCCAGAAGCTGGTGCATTTCGGTGGCTTGATCACAAAGATCCATATTGGAATATGACGACGACTCCTCAGCACAAGGCTCGTTATATACCCAATAGTCCCTGTCGCCAGTACGAAGGAGATAATTGGCGCACGTCGTTACACGATCGGAAGCAGGCGATGAATTTATGGGGCGACGGATCTTTGAATCCCAGGGGAGGCCATGATGGGTAGCATCGCGTATCTGGAGGCTGAAAATAAACGGTTGATGGAGGAACGAGGGTACGATGAACAACAAAGACTTGCACATCAGGTACACCAACTCTACCCTGAAGGTGTTGCAACTCCGCGGCTTTTGCTTACTATATATAGTATTTGGATCAAGATTTGATGCCACGATCGAATCGCTGATCAAAATGGACTCGCACCAAAAATAATATTAAAATGGGTGTCGGATGCGTGATTTGGGACCGGTAAACATGTTTCTATTCCTCACTAATTGCACCCGTGCAACTCTTCTCCGGAACTCCAGTCGACGTCGACACGGCCACCTTCAACGGCGTCCCTGTAGGAAATGTAATCAAGTTCCTCGGCATCCCTTACGCCCAACCCCCGTAAGCCGCCTAGTCGCATCTGTTAAGAGATCTAATTCACACCCTCCCTACCTCTAGCGTCGGCGACAGACGTTTAAGTTTGCCTCAACCCATTCCAGGGTATACAGGCGCGGTGAATGCCACTTCCTTTGGACCTTACTGTCCTCAGCAAGCTCTGCGTCTTCCGCTGCCTGATGGAATTGGCGATATAGCAATTAACCTCATCACTAAGATCGCCTACAACGTCGTAGTTCCTGATAGCGAGGATTGTGAGTATATATATGACAGTCTAACGGTGATCATAGTCATTCAAGAATTTTCTTCACGGCCCGTAGGTCTTACGCTTAACGTAGTCGTTCCGTCGGATGTAACCCCCGCTTCCAAGCTTCCCGTTGTCGTGGTGAGTCATTTTGTCGGTTGAGGTTGATACTTTGAGTCATCTAATCCAAATGTGTCAGTGGACTTATGGTGGTAAGGACTGAATCATTCACTAGTGCTCAAGTACTGCTCAAAAGTCTATCTTTAGGCGGTTTTGAGATTGGAAGTACGAGCGTGTGAGCGACATGTTCATCCTCTGCCCTTCTAGTTATTATACATCATCACCATTAGGTACGACGGTGGATCAATAGTAGAACGATCCATCCAGCTCGGAGAACCGGTGATTTATGTCAGTATGAATTATAGGTGTGTATAAATACCTTCACGGCATATTTCAGAGTCTTATCACTGACTCGCGAGTCGCCGCAGGCTAAATGGTTTGTACCTCCCGCAGCCCATCAACCCATTCCGAGGTACCGACACCGTGTATAGGTTTTGGTTTCCTGGCAAGCGAACAAGTCAAAAATGCTGGCGTCGGGAATCTTGGTCTTCATGATCGTCAGTTTGGCATTAAACACACAAGTGGGTGTCTTGCTTATATGGGTTTGTAAGAGCGTGAGGCGCTGCGTTGGGTTCTATTCCATAGTGAGTTTAATTCCCGAACTCCCTGGATAACAAACGCTGATCATCTATCAAGTTTTGGCGGCAACAATCTCTATCTATCCACTTTGAGTTTACTTGATGCCAACTTTTTGTTTCCTTCATAGCTGGGGCGAAAGCGCCGGTGCCATCTCAACCGGCTTACACATGCTCGTCAACAACGGGGATACCGAAGGCTTATTCCGCGGTGGCATTCATGCAATCAGGATCTCCTTTACCTGTCGGGGATATCACGCACGGACAAAAATATTACGATGCTATTGTTTTCTCAGACGGGGTGCGCGGGCAAGGAAGATACGCTGGCTTGTTTACGAGGGGTGCCTTATTCTGTGTTTAAGAAGGCTGTTGATGAGTCTCCGTTTATAGCGGATTATCAGGTGGGTTGATTATTTCGTCTTGTGTTACTGCGTACTGAAGACAATGTTTATATGTTATGTGTTGGTGTTATCATTGATTTTATAGTCGTTACTCTTAGCGTGGCTTCCTCGCACCGATGACGTTTTTATAACCGATGATCCTCAAAAACTCATTTTGCAAGGCAAAGTTGCGGATGTACCATTCGTAACGGGGGCGATGATGAGGGTACATTGTTCTCCCTATCAACTAGCAACATAACGTTAGTATTTTTATATCCTCAACCTTTTCTGGATTTCCGTGATACTAATTCCATACAATAATTTTGAAACTCTACGTATACGGTAAACCCAGTACGTCAGACGAACTGAAAAACATTACCTAAAAACATTCTGGTTTCCCAATGCTACAAACACGCAACTCGATAGACTCTTGACGCTTTATCCGGACGACCCGAGTCAGGGATCACCATATGGCACGCCATTGTGTGGTGTTAATGAGTTGTCTCCCCGCAGTATAGGAGGATCGCGTCGTTTCAGGGGTATGTGTATGTGTTTTTTCAGGCTCCGAGGAGGTTTTTCTTTGAGGGAGGGATGTTTGGGCTTTTCGTATGATATGTTTTGCTTTTTGTTTTTTACTTGGTGTTTGCTGATGGGTTTGATAGTTAGTAAACGGCTGAAATTGGTACCTTTCCTTGGTTCGGTGAGTTTTTCATATATAGTATAATATTAGTATGTATATCTGTGTCTGAACGCATATAGTTCCATACATCGGACTTGCTCAATTCGTATTCTGGTGGTGAAATGGAGGATCGTTTGATTCGTTCTGTGAATGTGCTTGATCCTAATGGCCGGACCTTTACGGATACGGATACGGATACGAATACGAGTATGGGTTTGGACAAGGGTGTGGATGTGAGTACGGGCAACACAACCAGCAGGATTCGATAATTTCATCGGCATACTGCTGAACTTAAAATGAAATTATTCTAAATAATTTCACCTTATTTAAATTCAAATTATTAAATAAATTATTCAATTACAAGGTTTAGTAATTTGTGTTACTTTATTCTGAATAAATCATGAAATTATTGTATCTGTTTGGGCCATAATAAATTCAAGAAAGTTTCAACATTGTTTCAAAATAACTCTAACTCAACTATTTTGAAATTATTGTATTTGAAAGGCTTTATAATGTAAAGTGGTTTAAAATTAAATTACAACAAATGTTAAAGATATGTTATCTAAGCATGTATAATTCGAAAAAGCCAAGATATAATGATTCAAATTATTGAATAGTTATTATATTTATAGTGCTTCATATATTATTACTAATTGTAAGATAGTTATATTATAATGTAAGACACAATATGGTAAAACTACTCAGCCATTACTTGACCAATAGTATCAAGAAATTATTGAACCAGATTATTAAATGTACTGGCTGATTTTATAGGTTTGATAAAGTACAAGAAGATATAAGCAAGTTAATAAATATCTGTATTGGCATAGTATGAGGCAAAATATATTGGCTCTATAAAAAAATTATCAGACTTGATAATTGAAAGGGATTGCCTTTGTATTTTAGAAGCCATTCCTAAGAGTGCATGAAGCCTTTCTGACATTGCTGGGCAATTGTTGAGAGCTTTAGTGGCAACATAATGGTGACTTCAATCAAAGACAAATTGTGAATGGTATTCTTCGTAAGTTGTAAATAATTACTGGTCGCTGGATAATTCTTTTTAAGAAGCAAAGTATGTTTGTGGCAATCTCTGCCTATTGGCAATCTGGCAATCTCTGGCAATCTTTCCAATAATTGCCTGGGATTCTGACAATCTTTGCCAATAATTGCCTGGCAATCTGGCAATCTCTGGCAACCTTTCCAATAATTGCCTGGGATTCTGGCAATCTTTCCAATAATCTGGCAATCTGGCAATCTCTGGCAATCTTTCCAATAATCTGGCAATCTGGCAATCTCTGGCAACCTTTCCAATAATTGCCTGGGATTCTGGCAATCTCTGGCAATCTTTCCAATAATCTGGCAATCTGGCAATCTCTGACAATCTTTCCAATAATTGCCTGGGATTCTGGCAATCTCTGACTAGGGCTGCCACCCGTACCGTATACGGATACGGCCGTACGATCACGGCAAAATTACGGTCACCTGCAATATATACCCGCCCGTATATGGAGTTTTCAAAACACTTAAACGGTACGGTACGGCAGATCTACGGCCATATGTCCATAATTACGGTAGCAGAGTTGGTAAACATTTGAATATTTCTACTCTAGTACTTCGTTGATGGCCTTGCGTGCTAATAGTAGATGGTGTTTGAGCAACATGAGAGTTTCTATGGTATTTGCCTTAAGGCTAGCACGCCGAAGCGAGATAGTATCATGTCCACTGGAGAAAATCCGTTCAACGGCAACAGCAGAGCCTGATTATGGATATATGTGCATCAGCACAGGCCTTCAAGTAAAAATAGACAGGATACTCACCTGGAATGGCCAAAATATCACGGGCAAGACGGTAAGACAATCTTTCCAATAATTGCCTGGGATTCTGGCAATCTCTGACAATCTTTCCAATAATTGCCTGGGATTCTGGCAATCTCTGGCAATCTGACAATCTCTGGCCACAAATCTGTCCCAATCTCTGCCAATTGGCAATCTTTGCCAAAAATTCTCTAGCAGCCTGGAAGAGCCTCCAAGAGAAGTGTTTTTTGCCCGACACTGTGCACAAGCTCCCATCAATTACATGTATCATTCACAACCAATGTTATAACATGTAAGTGCCAGGTCGTACTCTGCCGCCATGTTCCACCTGCCACTGCCAGCTGCTCTCAGCTACCTAAATAGTATCAATATCTGAGGGCCCAAAGATGCTTTATCATGAAGCCCATTTCTTCCCATTCATATACTTTGTGGTAGATTTATTCTATTGCTGGTGGGTATCTTTAATTAGTAGCAGGGCATAACTTAGGGGACGAGGGATTGAGATTGCTGAGTCAGCTCGGACGTTGCCGTTAACGCGCGCTTTCTCCAGAGATTGCTCTTCCTAGTCGATTCGGAGTTCTGCTTACCCGGCTGTCCACGTAATAGCTCCAGATCCTTTCCCTTCTCTCGATGATACCAGCGACGACTTTCAGTGTTATCATAGCACTACACCCTCAACTGTATTTTTCTGACTGACCGGCTTCTCTCTCGACTTTCGTTGCATCCTTCGCGTGAGCCTCAGAAACCAAGAAAATTCCCTCGTCGTCGGTTCTTGGCTACCATTGAAACTATTGCAGCCTTCCAAGTTGGCCGCGCCGTTTCAAGCCCTCGCATCAAGCCCAACGTCCTTGAGTCCTTCAAGCTCCCGCGTTGACCATCGCTGAGATTGTTGGGCCCTCGAGCCATTATCCCACAGAAGACGTCCAAGTCCACTCAGCGTCCGCGACGTCCCTTACCTTTCGGCGACTGGTTCTTAGGGCGTTCCGGACATCCTTCTACCTTATGGATTTGTCGTTGCATGTCCGTTCCCTTCTGGCATCTATCTCTCTCCACCACACCTCTGTTAGCTCGGAATGCGTCGAACGACGACCCACGACTCAAGCGACTGATGGTGATCAATTGAAACAACTTACTCCTACCGTTAACAGTTTGTGGAGAGCGCTTCTGCTATGGGAAGCAAGGGTGAATTGATTAGGGGGAGGAAGGGTGAGATGGGCTTGATGAAGGGATTGTGGAGAAGACTGAGTCGATGGAGGAGGAGAGGGGACGGACGAGGAGAGGGAAATGAAGGGGAAGAAGGGATTTTCTGTTAAAGTGGACAGGATGTAGAAGAAGAAGGAAGGATGTTCGAGAGAAACGAAGGACGATGTTGAGACGCTGGGAAGTTCGTCAGTGGGATTTTGGGCGTTGTTGACGGAGGAGGTTTATCCTACCGTTTTTTACAAGCCTTTCGTCGCTCTGGGATTGATAACGTGCGTGTGCAGTGCCTGTCTTTTCGTTCTCGCGTTATGTTAGAGATTTCCGTTGGGGTGTCGAATGTTACCGCGATAAATTACTTGGTGGTATCGTGCTTGGTATTGCGGCGGTCGGCGGTTTATTCCTTAGATTCAAGTACTTTATCACGGAAAATACTGCTTCGCCTCGGATGACATCTCTTCGACAAACCACGGCTGATTAAGCACGGGTGTGAGAGCGGTTTTTGTGGAGAGATGCATGACAATCCATCCCGTTCCCAATTCATCGGCGCCAAATCTATTTGCTGTTGTTTTTATCGGGGGGTATACCCCGGAACGCTGGTCGGCGTTTACTTCCAGAGTCGCAAGTACCCACTCTCATCGACTTCAAGCCGATTCCCCTCTATGTAAGTGCTTCTATCTCAACCATAATTAGCTTCACATCCATTTCTATGTAGACATGACCCATATACGCATTCTCGTCTCCATTCATCCCCGAAATCCGAATATTCGTCGGGCCCTCGCAACCTGTGCTCGTAACGTCGTCAGAAACGTATACTTCCGCCGGGATTTGCACAGAATCGTATCCATCAGATCAAATCATATATACGAATGGGTGATCATGTGAGTTGACCTCACTCTGTGGAAATCCTGTCCCCGTTACGTTTTCGCAGCACACCACGACACATCAGTCCTTCAGACCGCGACACGCATTTCACGATGCGTGCCTTCAGTATTTCTGGACGATGCTTAGCCACAGCTCATATATACGTCACCGAATGCTATTCGATAGAAGGCTTTAGTATTTGGAAATCGGGCCGGCGGCGGCCATCTCAACCTATGTTGTCGGTTAGTTAGGTACATATTTTCAAAATTTTGGATTTACGGTATACACTAATATAGAATCTTTCAGATCGTTTTCTTTTTGGTGTTCTTGTCTCTGGAACTGGTGCAAATTACTTGTAGTTTTGTCTTGACCGACATGCTTTTTGAGCATCGATAATTAAAAACAGCCGAAGCATTCTGCAATAATGGTATGGTATTAGTGAACCCTCGTTTGTCAACATCAAAATCACTGAGACCCTCTCTAGTATCATATCGCCACGGGTCCTCGACGTGATCAACAAGACACTCGATCTTCAGGCGTATTTCCGTTGCGACACGGCTCGTAGAGCAAATCCTTAGAATACGGCGAAAGTCCTCAAAGACGATGGACGACGGATGCTGGAAGAATACGAATCTACACAAAGGGCGAGGTGGGGAACTCTTCATAACTCTATCTGAAGGATGCTCCGAGCACGTCAAGCACGCTCATAACGGACTGACCACAAATTTCTACTCGCTCGACATGTCGCCCCATCTTGCATTCGGTCCGAATCAATTCTGTGTGCGTCTGTGCCCGCCGAATGCCCCCAATGTGTTCTAGAGTAAGTTTCTCTCGCCCAACCTCCATACACGTCCTATACGTCATCCCGAACCATCCAAACGTCCGTCCGAGTATCTCGAATGCCTACAACACGCTTCCCCTCAGCCTTTCGATCTCTTGGTCCATCCTGGGCCTGATTACGATACTCCTCAGTGTATATCTGAGCTATGCGAACGTTTCCGACACGGACCATCCTCCTCTGGGTATCTAGTAGTCTACGTACGTTCGAACCGGCGAACGTTTGCAGCGCGTCCCCATCTCGACCTCTCCTCTTCCGATCCTTCCACTCATTCATATGACGATCTCGGGACGTTCGAGCGTATGTCCGAGCCTCCAGGATGCTTCCGACATGTCTCCGTTATCGACCCTCGATCTCTCAACGTTCTATCCCATTCTCCACGTACGTTTGAGCCTTACTTGCGAGGCGAGCCCCCCCTCTCCTCAGTCATCCTGAGCGAGATCAACGCATCCCCGAAGCTAATCCACCTCTTCCTGACTCTCTTACTCGTCGCCCTGTTTCATTCGCCCGCTCTATGCTCCGTCCTTATCCTTTTCAACGTATCTCGCGGCCCTTCATACCTCTTCACGTTTCCTTGGTGAACCATCACGTCCTTGACCCCCCTTCCATTCTATATCCGTTCCCGGCGTGTTCCGACATACGGTCGAGCTTTATAAACGCTCGCCGCAGCACTCCGACGCGATTCTCCCCATTTCCGACCCTTCTACTCGTCCTACAACTTATTCGTGTAACCTGCACGTTCATCGACTTACATTTCCTCGCCGTACGATCTAGCGTTGTGAACGATCCCAACGTGTTCTGGTCATGGTATTCTCCCACCCGACTCCTACATATGCACTGTACACCGTCCCGAGCTGCCCAGACGTATTCCCGCACGCCCCGAACGTCCCCCCTACGTTTCCGCGCTGGAACCTCTCCAGTTTGATCCCCTGCCCATTATATGCCTGATTCTGACGCGTTCTGACGAACATCCAAGGCCTATGAATGCTCGCAACGCGTTCCTCTAACCCCCCCTTCCCCGCATGTCCACTCACTCTGTACCCGATTTCGCATCAATGAATGGCTCCGGTCATATTTTACACGTCCGTAATGGACTCGCCTCAGGTTCGCGTTCGTCTGATGCACCCCACTCTGCATCCGACCTTGGGTTGATTCCTCGTACGCCCGGACTTGGCGAGTATCCTCAGCATGTCTCTGACACAAAATTCTCCCCTCTCAACCCGTTCTAATGCAGTCTCGAAAATCTGGGACAACAGTAACATGACATGACACTGCCCTTTCCTTTTCAACAGCCGAGCTAGCATGATGAGTCTACTGTACGAGCGCTAGTGTACACAATGTTTCAATACAACATAAAGAGTAAATAAGAGATCAAATGAGTTGACAAGGAGTCTAATTAGCAGTAATCAGTACAGGCTGATATGAAAAATGTCAAGTAGTACTTACGATTTCTTGATAGTTAGTCTCCTCGAAGCGGATAATTGGATAAGTGCTATTGTCTAATTCAGCCATTGAATGGCCGCGGCCGGTTGCGCTGATACGGATGGTATAGAGCGCGTCTCCGTCATGATTGAAGACGTAAATGAGAGCGCGTCGGTCCGCGCAGAATGGGGAAGCGAAGCCGTGTCTGTAGACAGGGTCAAAGACGTTAGTA
Organism: Pleurotus tuber-regium; assembly: GCA_014058305.1. Lineage (NCBI taxonomy): Eukaryota > Fungi > Basidiomycota > Agaricomycetes > Agaricales > Pleurotaceae > Pleurotus > Pleurotus tuber-regium. The sequence goes on along the minus strand of JACFYU010000042.1, from coordinate 2,057,655 downwards.
GGGTCCTCAGTGTCGACTGAGAGCGAGATCGGCGAAACGTCGATCGTGAACATCGACGTCGAATGGCGTCGGCGACAGAAAGGGGGGTGTTGGCAGTTACTTACTGGATTACTACACGAGCGGAGATGATGTCCCTCAGCTGCCCAGGAAAGGCTTTCAGAGCTTGCTTAAGGAGAGGGATAGCTTCTTTAAAGTAAATTCCATGGAGGCTGTTGACCCAAAAGCGCTGATGAGGGCTGACCAACATGGTGGTGATAGATGAAGTGTTACTAGGAGTAAGACGTTTGTACAGCTAATAACTCTCTATAGCCAATGCTTACCTGAGTTTTTGAAGTAGATGATGATGTAGACGGGGGGTTGGGGTGCAGTAGATGATGTGAAGGTGGTGGGTGGTGGCTGATGGGGGATGGTGGATGAACTTGGGTAGCTGGGCGCGTCGTGGTGTTCGTTTGCACGCGCTAAGCGCCCGTTGGTGACTTTGAAGGCGCGGATGATGACGGAGCTGGAACAAGCCCAATGGGAAAACAAAAAATGTAAAAATGCGCAAAACAGTGGATAAAAGGGATAATATAGCGTACAAACGAAAGTAAGTGCGCGCACATGTGGGCCATATATGAAGAGGATCTGCCTAAAACCAAATGCTGAGGGATTGAAGAAGTAACTGTTTGCGGCGGCCGCTCCATATATAGTAAGCAAGGCGGGATTCTGTACAAATAATAACAATCAGAGTCGGGAACAAAGTTTTTGCGCGTATTCCAATTTTCTTGCTTACTAGGTGAGATAGCACCGCATGATAGTCAAACACGATATTCATATTGAACAGGGTGCAGGTAACTCTCCGCGTATACTTGCATAGATCTAGCTTTGCTGACAGATACATCGAGGGGTTGTACAAACAACCAGCAAAGGCGGGGAAGATCAAGCGATGCGAGACGCAGTGAGTCCGATGCGTAAGTAAGCTGAAAACGATTAAACACGCTCAAGTAACCATGCTTATCAGCAGTAATGAGGTTACATATTGCACTATATGATGCACGGAAAATGAGAGGAGCTTCCAGGATGGCATGCATGACCAAGTGGGGAAGAGGTCTCCCATACTCCGCAAGTCTCGATAGAGCACTGTGTCCGAGCTAACTGCTTACGAATAAGCAAAAAGTGAGCTCCAAGGCCAAGCGATGTACACATGGGTTAATGTCTTCACGATGAAACGTGGGACGGAGGGCAGCCGCTGTAGCCGATAGCAGCAAGTGTTGACGAGAAGTCTCGGAGACGAGACGATGCATCACAACCAAGTTGCACTCTCAAATCTGAAAGTGAGTGAACCTCGTACGCTACGAGTCTCACTGCAAAACTGCCCCATGGCCAATATCGTTACGTGGATATTGATATGTCGACAACAAATAGCAGCGTGTGATGGCGAGAGGTCTGAGATACGAGACGAAGCATCAGATTGTACTCGGACCAGGGTACGAGGTATCTGCTAGGTACGTACTTGCAAAAATAAAGCCTGATACCAGGCTCCACAATGAGACGTGATCAAATATCAGTGATTGATGGCGAGAAGTCTCGAATACGAGACGAAGTACACAGAGGGTACCGAATATCTACTGAGTGCTTGCAAGCCTCAAGAGGTCTCGACAACGAGACACTGCCAGCACGCTTCGAAGGCGCCGTGATAGAGGGTTGCCCAACGGATGTGGGAAATCACAACTCTTACGCTCGGTCCAGTGAATCAAGTCCAGGTTGCTAGTAATTTTACAAAATTACTACAGTCCCCGAATAGCGCAGAAGGTAACGACGTACTATTTAGATTTACCACTTGGAGTACGACGTCGGCGTGAGTTAATAGCGGAGGTTACATTCGTGACGCAAAGACTTTTGTGGGTAATGGTTCATCTTCGAGCAATTCATCGCAAATGGCGTTTGGACATACTCAAGGTTTGTGAAGAATATATATCACTGGCTCGAGCAACGAGACGCCGCTGGGTGTGATATATAGGTATGGGCCAGCTGGCGGACTTGGTCAGACTCAAGGGATTTGGGGAGATGATCAATTGACTAAATGAGGAAAGTAAACCGTGCGTGGAAGAAACCAATTGCCCAGGTATGGTAATGGATGAATCTATATTTGGCATATTGCCGGGAACAGCCGTTTATGGTCGCGAGTTGTGCATATGATTTCCCACACCCCGTCTTGTGTCTGGGTTTCCTTCGTCTATGTCTCTTCCCCTGGTCACGGTTTTACTGTGCCAGAGTTACAGCCCTACATGTTCGGTGCAATCGCTAGGATATCTCAGAATTAGCCTGGTCGTGGTTTTACTGCGCCATGTTCAATGTAATTGCCGGATATCTCAGAGTCATCTGGTCGTGGTTTTACTGCGCCATTTTCCATGCAATCGACGGATATCTCAGAGCGTTAGTCGCGGTCTTTCCTCGTCGTGTTCGGTGCAATCGCTAGAATTTCTAAGAATCAGCCTGGTCGTGGTTTTACTGCGCCATTTTCCATGCAATTGCCGGATATCTCGGAATCGTCATCCTGGTCGTGGTTTTACCTCGCCATGTTCAATGTAATCGACGGATATCTCAGAGCCCTAGTCGTGGTCATTCCTCGTCGTGTTCGGTGCAATCGCTAGGATATCTCAGAATCAGCCTGGTCGTGGTTTCACTGCGCCATGTTCAATGTAATTGCCGGATATCTCAGAGTCATCCTGGTCGTGGTTTTACTGCGCCATTTTCCATGCAATCGACGGATATCTCAGAGCGTTAGTCGCGGTCTTTCCTCGTCGTGTTCGGTGCAATCGCTAGAATATCTAAGAATCAGCCTGGTCGTGGTTTTACTGCGCCATTTTCCATGCAATTGCCGGATATCTCGGAATCGTCATCCTGGTCGTGGTTTTACCTCGCCATGTTCAATGTAATCGACGGATATCTCAGAGCCCTAGTCGTGGTTATTCTTCGTCTTGTTCGGTGCAATCGCTAGGATATCTCAGAATCAGCCTGGTCGTGGTTTTACTGCGCCATGTTCAATGTAATTGCCGGATATCTCAGAGTCATCTGGTCGTGGTTTTACTGCGCCATTTTCCATGCAATCGACGGATATCTCAGAGCGTTAGTCGCGGTCTTTCCTCGTCGTGTTCGGTGCAATCGCTAGAATATCTAAGAATCATCCTGGTCGTGGTTTTACTACGTCGTGTTCGGTGCAATCGCTAGGATATCTCAGAATCATCCTCGTCGTGATTTGGCCACGTCATGTTCGATGTGATCGCCAAGATATATCAGGGAATCATTATCCTGGTTGTGGTTTTACTGCGCCATTTCAATGTAATCGCCGGATTTCTCTCAGCCTTCTCCTGCTTTGGTCACGGTTCTATTGTCAACATCCACGACGAAGGCCTTGATAGCCACGCATCCACTGTCTCGTTGTCGAGCCTTCGATTTTTTGCAATTACTCAACATGTATCGCAGGCCGCGATCCACCTTGCAACCCTCACCTCTTCTTTGAGACCCCCTGCATCGCTCAATCTTACATCTCGTTATCGAGACACTGATGTTCACCTGTACGATACTTGGCTACGGGCCTCACCCTTTTGTCACATTTTTGCTTCGCGATTGGATGTCACTCTCCAGTACACTGCGACACTGGTGTACTACGCTCCGCGATATTGGTCTCGTTCTGTCAAGATTCCCCGCTATTGGTCGGGCCTCCAGCTTTTACCCTTCCTCCTACGCTCCTGGAGCTTGCGTCTCCACACGATCAGCATCATCTTCACTGTCCCAATATATACCGGACGCCATATTCAACAGCTGCATTTCTTTGAACTGAATATCCTATCTGACCCAACATGTAGGGTAAATACCACCGTCTATCATTTCTGAGAAAGAATGACTGGCGGATATCTTTGTCTGGTGGACTACATCTCACATGTAATCATTCGACGTTATGCACCTGTGCATGTAACTATTCAACATTATTACTGAGAATTGCTTAAGCAAAACGGCTGGTGAACGACTTTGGTGGTTTCTAGCGCGTCTAATTTCCTTTTTGGGGTGTCAGATTTTTGCTTTTAAGGCAAGTTTCAAAGGAGCACTTGTTAACTCTAACTATATCTCCAAGTATGGCATTCAATGATCTTCCGGTGGACATCGTTATCCCAATATTTCTTGACGTCGTGACCGATCCTTTTCATATCATGGTCCGATTCCCCGTGTATCTGGGTCTGCGTACTCTCAAGCTTGTTTGCAAAGCTTGGTACGAGATTATCAATGACACTCCAGTATTGTGGGCCCAGATCAGCGGAGTAGAGCCTCCGCTTGTTCTTGACCTAATTCTGTCCAGGACCCAACAAGCTCCCCTTTCAATAAGTAACCAACTTCCCACCATGGAACCATTGCCACTCCCGAACGCAATCAAGCTGTATCAAGAGGTTCATCGTATGAACACCCTTTCCACTATATTGGAGAAAGCAGATTGGCACACCGTCTCGCACTTGCTATGCAAGGAGGCCCCACTTCTTGAAGAATTTAGTCTCCAGCTCCTATCCACCGTACCGCCTACCACAAGCGAGATCCCAAACAAAACTCTGCTCCCCAATAGTATATTTGATGGCAGTAGACCTCCTCGCCTTAGATGTCTTCGACTACGAAACTGCACCTTACCATGGTCATCACCTCTTCTCAGTGACCTGGAAACCTTGTGTTTAATGAATCAGGATCGCCCGACGTTCGTTGCCTTTGACCACGCCCTCAGCACCATGACTGCATTGACGTGTCTGACACTGATAGATGCTCTCCCTCGAGTCTGGAATCCATCTCATAAATTGCGACTTCCTCACTTACAGTTTATCCGTCTTGTGGATATTTCTGATTACTGCCTCTCATTTCTCCAACATATTGAATGTACGCCATCGAGATTAGACATTACGGGTGATATCAACGCAGCAAGGGAGCCCTGGCAGAGGGAGCGTGATTGTCAGGAATTATTCAATGTCTGTAGCCATCTCCTTGCACGTTTCACAACTACCCACCCCCTGGATTACTTACAACTACTCGCCACTCAACATTGTGGTGATATTCTTGGTGTATCGTTCACCGGCTTTGTATCCGGCCTCAGCCCCGACGATTTCCTGCGATATAACGACACGGAAGAATTGAATGCCATGCGCCAGCACCTACTCGACATCTTTATCAAATTTCCTGCCCGAGTCCATCTGCCTCGAAAATCTGATGCAATAGTTCTTGCAGCAGCTTTTCAAGCGCTTACTCTTCACGATGTCTGGGGGATTGACTGCACATTTGATGGCTCAGAGATTGAGTACACTTTTTGGTTAGATGTGATTGCTGTTCAAGCACCGCAAATGAGGGTGATGTGGATGAGGAATGGAGCTAAGGACGGATTCTTCGACGCATTAAAGCAATTCCATCTAAACACAGACTCGAAGGAGGAAGATTCGAGCTCACTCGACATAACCAAGGAATGTCAAATAAAATTGATCGAGTACTTCCCAAAGCTAACGGTATTATTCGGCGATTGGGAATGCTTTAGTGGTGACGGGAGTGATATCGATGAGGTTTGGGTCTACGATGATATTTTGGATCTACGGCAACAACTTGGAATGCCTATATTTCTGGAGGCTCTGCCCCCCTTCTAACGAAATAAAACTACCTGCTGTGTAATTCCAAAAAAGGAGATTTTGTGGTTATAACAGTTTCGTTTAGTCTCAAGAAAGTCTGGATCATCTGTACATGTACTGTTCATAAGGATCACTGCAGCTGCTCAGTGTGATGAGAACTACTTGCCCTATGTTATGGTCGGCCATATTGAGAGTGGAATATCAAAGTTGTAACGATGACTGAAAGTAGTTTCACAGCCCTGCAGCTGTCCTGGCGATTCGGGAAGTATAACCCTCTGAAAGTTTGACAAGAAAATCATGGTTATGATACCATTGTCTCGAGCAACGAGACGCAGCTGGGTGTGATATATAGGTATGGGCCAGCTGGCGGACTTGGTCAGACTCAAGGGATTTGTGGAGATGATCAATTGACTAAATGAGGAAAGTAAACCGTGCGTGGAAGAAACCAATTGCCCAGGTATGGTAATGGATGAATCTATATTTGGCATATATTGCCGGGAACAGCCGTTTATGGTCGCGAGTTGTGCATATGATTTCCCACACCCCGTCTTGTGTCTGGGTTTCCTTCGTCTATGTCTCTTCCCCTGGTCACGGTTTTACTGTGCCAGAGTTACAGCCCTACATGTTCGGTGCAATCGCTAGGATATCTCAGAATTAGCCTGGTCGTGGTTTTACTGCGCCATGTTCAATGTAATTGCCGGATATCTCAGAGTCATCTGGTCGTGGTTTTACTGCGCCATTTTCCATGCAATCGACGGATATCTCAGAGCGTTAGTCGCGGTCTTTCCTCGTCGTGTTCGGTGCAATCGCTAGAATTTCTAAGAATCATCCTGGTCGTGGTTTTACTGCGCCATTTTCCATGCAATTGCCGGATATCTCGGAATCGTCATCCTGGTCGTGGTTTTACCTCGCCATGTTCAATGTAATCGACGGATATCTCAGAGCCCTAGTCGTGGTTATTCTTCGTCGTGTTCGGTGCAATCGCTAGGATATCTCAGAATCAGCCTGGTCGTGGTTTCACTGCGCCATGTTCAATGTAATTGCCGGATATCTCAGAGTCATCCTGGTCGTGGTTTTACTGCGCCATTTTCCATGCAATCGACGGATATCTCAGAGCCTTAGTCGCGGTCTTTCCTCGTCGTGTTCGGTGCAATCGCTAGAATTTCTAAGAATCATCCTGGTCGTGGTTTTACTGCGCCATTTTCCATGCAATTGCCGGATATCTCGGAATCGTCATCCTGGTCGTGGTTTTACCTCGCCATGTTCAATGTAATCGACGGATATCTCAGAGCCCTAGTCGTGGTTATTCTTCGTCTTGTTCGGTGCAATCGCTAGGATATCTCAGAATCATCCTGGTCGTGGTTTTACCTCGCCATGTTCAATGTAATCGACGGATATCTCAGAGCCCTAGTCGTGGTTATTCTTCGTCTTGTTCGGTGCAATCGCTAGGGTATCTCAGAATCATCCTGGTCGTGGTTGCGCCATGTTTAATGTACACGCCGGATATCTCAGAGCCTGCAACGACTTGCCCTTGCTGCAGTTCTCCAACGCAAGCATCCTCAGTCTCCAAGTTGAAGGCGTTCTGAGGGATCTCCTTACAGCCAGAATCTCCTTCGAGCTCTAGTTCTTCTAAGGGTTGCTCATGTTCAGCAGCCTATGCTACGCGTGGCGCACACTATATACCGTAAAAATCCAGCCGCTGGACCACTTCTCGCAAGTACTCCGGTTTCCAAGCGTCCATATTACACCCTGGTGTAGCATGCTCGTCGAAGCCGTTGTGCACATCGCAAAGCTTTTGCGCTTGATCAATGCCCTTACTCAGATGCCTTCCAGCTTGCAAAGCTCAACGTGAGAAATATATACCCTTCTATAAATTTCTGCGATTAATTCCTCTTTCCCTGAAACGTGGGAAACGCTTGGATCCTTATATGATTGAGTGGCGTCTGCACTCTTTGTTTACATTTGCTCTTACCCTTACTATATACTGATATCTGGCTCATATGGCAGCTGGGCTGTGGTTCGTAGATGTCATCGACTTCCTGTACACTCATTAACATATATGTTAGGTCCATCATCATACCAGGCGGCAAAACCACTAATGCGCGATTGGTTCAGAGCATACGTTTGACCAACGCCGCCTTTAGTGAGGTTCCCAAGTTCGAGGATAGGTCGATCATTGAACTTCGCTATACAAATCATAATGATTGGGAACCTAGCGCAGAGAGCATTTGTTATATAGGTTCATTGATTCCCGGCAAGGTATGCATTCGCTTCTGTTCTTCTTCTTGTGTTGACTCTTTCAATCAGTTGGAACACCTACGACTCGATCTCGTTTTAGATACGAAAAAAGATTACGCGTTCGTTAACACAGGCAAGAGGTTTGTATATTTGATTCTAAATCGCATGCCACTGGTTACTCATACAATAGCAGCGCCATTTGCCTGTCAGGTTATTATATCGATGTCGTCGACTCTCCTTCGGAGAACATAACCACTCCAGCGACCATCAAGCCTACCAGAGCCACTCGATCAGTGACCAAGGCCAGTCGAACCCTTATTCGCGAAGATACCGCATCCTCCATCGCTGAGAAGAAGCCGGCCAAGGGGAGGAAACGTAAATCTGAAGACCAATCAGCCCAAGCGTCAGACTCCAGTGCAAAGACACTCAAGGACGCTCCGACGTCCGTCACTGAGACGATCAGCGAGGCTTCTGCACCCGCCAATGCCCTGGGCGTTATGATAGAAGATCACGAGATTGGCAAGGGTGTGCAACCTGTGGGGAACGGCTGTGAGGTCGAGATCCTGTATGTTATGTCGCTTGCGAATGGTCAGCAGCCTGGTGAAGTAGTCCAGTCTGTTATATCTCCCAAGCCGCCTGTGAGTAGCTTACTCCAGCTAATCATTTGTTAACGTCTGATACGCAGCCAGATTAAATTCACAATCGGGGACTCGAATTATATCAAAGGTTAGTGCTAGGTGAAATTTTCATGTCTTGTACTGAAAAATCAATCAGGCTGGAGCGTAGGCATGATCGGAATGCGCGCATCAGGAGATCGTTCACTCCTGATCCCACCTCATATGGCGTTCGGCTCTCAAGGCAAGGGTAAAGTTCCGCCCAACTCTGCAATCCATCTCAGTACGTCTTCCTCTATTGACTTTGAATTCAAATGTGATGGTCATCAATTTTCAGGAGTCAAGCTAATTTCTGTCAAGAAACCTACTCTCCAGCAACATGAATGAAGTCCCAATACGTATCCACTGTATTCCGTACCATGTATTCCGATGTTGTATAAGCATGTAGTACTACCATCATAATGGCTATCTTTGGGGTTTGTTAAGTAATCGAACACCCTTGAAGAAATGTGGAGAGAAATAGTCAATATGATCATGTACATCGCATTGGAATCCAGCGTATGTATAGCGGATGAGGCAATTCATAGGTGTTGCAAATGGTGGGTTCTGACCGATTGTGGCAGCCCCAGCATGTTCTCGCACACGCCGAGTTTGTTGCGTAGGCTCGTCGAGCTTGCTCCAGGACCCCGGAAAATCTCTCAAGACGTTGGAGGCCAGGTCACTCCTAATCTTTCCAAATTTGGGCAGAGGTCGGATCTCCGAGAGGCACATGACCTGAATGAACATATGACACAATTACCAAAACAGGTGCATCAGCCCCTAAATTTCAAACAGCGTCGTAGGACTGTCTATCGCTCCGAAACTAGCTGTAGCACTCCCTATTTCTCCATACTCTTATACATATTGATTGGGTTACAGAAGTAGTATATTATCTTGTAAATATTGGCCTTATGATCTACATTGCTCACATTCGGAAGTCTCTTCGCAAATAAGCATCCTGGATGAATCGTCGCAAACGAGGATCGCCTTCTGCAAGAATTGAACGTGCCCAATTTGTGTAAGTGAAATGAAATGAATACCGAAGAAATAAATAACCAACAAGAAGGCAAATACCCCACAGTAGTTGCCTGAAAATACCTCGTGTTGTCATCCTATGGCTGTGAAGAGTTCTTCTCACATTTTCATACGCCTGAAGCGTACGACTACAGTATATAGCCAATGATACAGCGAAGCTATCCTCCTGAGAGGTTGAGAAACTTGTCGAAGGGATGATATGGTGGTTGTGGGGATGTTTAGTTATGAGTCCAGATAGTCGTGATAGATGTATTGAGTTAATCATGAACCCAGACGATCGTGATAGATGGATCGAAGGGTTCGCTACAAGTGTGGATGGTCTTTTGACGAGCTCATGGGTCTGGAACTTGTAAAAGATCCGAGATGACTTGCGTGGGACGAATGGGAACAGTGGTGCAAATTGGGCGAGAGAATCCAGAAAATTAGGAAGGTAAGCATTGATGGTCACTCGATGAATGGTTTGAGCTAGTGGACGATTCGTGACTCTCCGTTCCTGCACAACGCGTTGGAGAAGAAGCTGGGATCTATCGGAGAAGCGTTTGGCCATCGAGATTTGTATGAAAGGCTTGACGATAAGTCGTCTTTCTACCGGTGATCCACTGACGCTATCGACATTGATAACATTTCGATGGCCCATAGGCAGTGAGATGTTGATGACGCTGCTTCTTCCCGAAACATCTGGCGCTGGTGCCAAGCTAGTGTCTGACTGTGAATCACATTGTTTTGAGCAGGTGGCGTCTGCAAGTTTCTTGACTTGCTTTGAGAGATTTTTCATTTGAGCGGTCAAAGATTTCAGTTCAAGCTCGATTAGACGGGAAATATCCTGTAGAAGTTGGGTTTCTAGCCCTTATGCACTCAGTAACCAGTATTTTTGACTAGCAGCCTTACTCACCTCGTGTCTGGATCTGTTGAGTGATTTCCCGCTGAACGAGCCTTCGAAGGGAAGTGGGCAACTCCTGCATTTTCTCCAAAACACTATAGATATTCCCTTCAACTTCTTCCACTCGTTGATGGAGGGATGCCATTCTCTTCTCATCCTCTCTCTCCGAACGCGGCGTATCCTTCAGCTGCAAGATCTGATCTTCAAGGAGCGTGATTTTTTCGTAGAACTCTCTCTCAGATTCTGAAATTTGTTGTCTGTTTCCATGAACCAAATTACTCGAGAATTCTGCAGGTACTAAACTGAGACTTACTTTGCCGCTTGTGTCGCCACTCCGGTAACCCATGATCTGATGATTTCCTCTAGAGTTCCGATTCAAGTTTGGATAAAAAGTGATGATTTACGTCTCGAGACTTACCATCGTTATTCACTCCACTTGTTGAAGTATTCATGGTGCTCTCCATTTGGTCGTAAGCACTAGATGCAGAGGAGTGTTCGCAACCTTAAAAAGCTATCTAGCTCAGCGTGGGCCTCTAGCCACAAGGGAACTTGGGCCTCTACCTACAAGAGATGTAATACTAACCGGTGGCTCCCCAATGTCGGACCATCGAATCGAAAGTATCACTACGTGACATAAATGATTTCTGTCTTTTGTTTCCTTTGAGTCAAATCTGCTTGCAGGTCATGGAAGTACCCTCTACAAAGGGTAACGGAATGAGAAATCAGCCAAGACGGGCCAAAATGCTAGAGGTAAGCGCGCAAATTAGTACGTTTGAACTTTATTACCGAACAACCAAATGCAAAGAAAGTAGATCAATAGGGATGAAGCCAATAGGCAACGCCGGCAGAGCCAGAAAAAGCGGAGCGATCTGGAGGGATATGTAAAAACAAGAAGGAGAGCGAGAACGAGAACGAGAACGAGTTCGTTCCGGACTCTTAACTGGCGACCGCCTGGACGGCGGTCCCAAATTACCTATATCTCTAATGTCCGTCCATGCTTTGAACCTAAGGGGCATTATACGAAGACTCGTACAACGAATCTCTTTTGTTTATGGCAATAGCGAAGTGTGACATCATGTGGCTGGTGACATCCTTTGTCGTCTCTTAATCCCTAACTACTCTTCGAAACCATCTCCTTGATTCCTCATAACTTGTCATGAATACTGGCTCTGTTACCCCGGTTCTGTGCACGAATGGATATGATTTCAAGTTCACTCTACCATACTACAATGGCAGCCCATTGAATCTGGAAGTTCGATGGGCTTCAACCAGTGGCAACGCATCCCCGCAACCTACCATGAACGACAATCGAAGTCAACGCGGAAGGTCCCTTACCCCTGCACGAAGGTCTGCACCCTTTCATGACCACTTGTTCGTATATTGATTATTATATTTCCCTCAGCGTCCATTTTGTAGATGAAACCAAGAAGGACTACCATCATCATCTAGGGAATAACAGTACCAACGAGGCGAGCCCTTTGTTTTTCATAACTGAGCCTTTCTCATGAGAAGAAGCAGGACGTAAAACTTAGCATTCGACACCCATCGGCAAATGTTGAGTACGTTTCTTGCTATTCTCCGGGCTCCCACTTTCTCACAATAGACATTAGTACAGGATTTTTGATTTACAGGGACCCCCAAGAACGAGATTATCGTCCTGACCCCGACAACGAGCCCGTTTCAAGGGTTTCCCGCGTATTGCGTGACTCAGCAACGAAGAGTTCGTCAACAATTCATCGCCGCTCAGATAGTAGGGACAATGATGAGGATCATGGCTCCCGTTCCGCTTCTGTGCAGATGCACGTTCACCAACCAGCACATGCTGGCCCTTCCACTCCTCGACTCAGTGCGGACTCTTCTGGATACATAGCCCCTGACTTCACATCTCCAAAACGTCGAAAGGTTTACGGTCAGAATATCGACGGAGAACATATCTTCCTCAGTTGGTTTGCTTCGTATGGCCCGCAGAGATTGTCTCGCCCACCAGATTTGCCTGATCAACATACAGCCTTTGTTGGTCATTTTCTTCTCCACGTCATCACGGAGCAGGACTCCGTCCAGATTTGGCGCATTGACCGGTTCAACAAAAATGGTCAACCCGAATGGGTAGTCATGTCGTTAGGGGATACTGAACTTATTGGTGATAGACAATATACACTGGTATACAATAAGGATAGCGACATTTTGAGCTGGGTGACTCATAGTACACTTGATAGACAAGCCCGAAAGAAGGGCAAGGGCAAGCTATTGTAATCGAGTACTCATGCTATCATAATGAATATTTTGGCTGTCTACCTCATCTGTAGGAAGCAATCCCGATGAATTCTCGTGGCGTGAACAGGACTGCTGGTGTGCGACTTCATGAGAGTCTTTTCCTGAACACTTAACGAGCTTCTCAGGGAATCACTCATTTTTCGCTTGTCAACGTTTCAAGTTCAACGGGGCCGGTGAGAAGACGAAAGTAATCAATGTATATGGATAATCCGGAGAGTCGTAGCGTGTGAAAGAGTGGGCTAGTTCAGATAAGCACACCAAAGCGAAGCTCAATAACCCTGTTCGTTCGTGGCGTGGTGCGAAGAGTGCTCGCTGACGCCAGCGGCAAAGAGGAGGTCTCCAGATACCCAGGGCGCTTGTGGAATGCAAGCCCCAGGAGCCTAGGACGAGAGTAAAAGCTGGAGGCCCAACCAATAGTGGGAAAACAAAGACCAATATCGTGGATCATGATACACCAGTCTCGCATTGTACTGGAGAGTGACATCCAATCGCGAAACAAAAATGTGACAAAAGGGTGAGCCCCGTAGCCAAGTAGTGTACAGGTGAATATCAGTGTCTCGATAACGAGATAACGAGATGTGGGATTGAGCGATGACGAGGGGTCTCGAATAAGAGGTGAGGGTTGCAAGGTGGATCGCAGCCTGCGATACATATTGAGTGATTGCAAAAAAATCCAAGGCTCGACAACGAGACAGTGGACGCGTGGCTTCGTCGTGAATGTTGACAATAGGACCGTGACCAAAGCAGGAGAAGGCTGAGAGAAATCCAAATCCGGCGATTACATTGAAATGGCGTAGTAAAACCACAACCAGAATGTCGACTCGAGATATCCGGCAATTATATGGAACATGGCGCAGTAAAACCGCGACCAAGATGATTCTGAGATATCTTAGTGATTGCACCGAACACGACGCAGTAAAACCGCGACCAGGATGATTCTGAGATATCTGGCGATTACATTGAACATAGCGAGGTAAAGCCAGGACCAGGATGACGATTCCGAGATATCCGGCAATTGCATGGTAAATGACGCAGTAAAACCACAAGCAGGATGATCCTGAGATATCCCAGCGATGACATTGAACATGTAGGGCCGTAGGTCTGGCACAGTAAACCGTGACCAGGGGAAGAGCTAGGAAGAGACATGACGAACCAGGGAAAACCGCGGGTGTGGGAAATTATAACTCTCACGCACGGCTCACAGTGTGTTCCCGGCAATTTGCCAAATATAGATTCATCTGTCACGGTGAGTCCTAGTCATGAAGAAATCGTCCTGAAATGTTTAACCAGAGTCGTCTCGGCCGTTGGTACATGCGTTCTATCATCTTCTCTCCCCACCCATTCTCTTTTCTAGTCACTTGGCTTCCTTGTTGGTCCCCTCTAGGCGCCTTCTTCAGGCAAAGGACTGCTCGCCGCTCAATAATGCTCATTTCTTAGTACGGCTGTCTCTGTATTATTTCAACCGTCATACTCACATTTCTTCGTAAGATTACGTGGCAGTCTTACTTGTAAATGCTCTTCATTCTGCGGGCCTATGTCTTCCAAACACGAAGGAGCCGGACGTCTATATAAACATGCTTTGCTCATCCATTCCCTTATACCATTTACTGCTATGGTGCGACTGCTAGCTACTCTAACCATGCGTCGAGCCCGAGATGGGCTATTCCGTCGTATTCATCCAGACATCTCAAATCTTTGATAGCCATTATGGTAGTACTACATGCTTATACAACATCGGAATACATGGTACGGAATACAGTGGATACGTATTGGGACTTCATTCATGTTGCTGGAGAGTAGGTTTCTTGACAGAAATTAGCTTGACTCCTGAAAATTGATGACCATCACATTTGAATTCAAAGTCAATAGAGGAAGACGTACTGAGATGGATTGCAGAGTTGGGCGGAACTTTACCCTTGCCTTGAGAGCCGAACGCCATATGAGGTGGGATCAGGAGTGAACGATCTCCTGATGCGCGCATTCCGATCATGCCTACGCTCCAGCCTGATTGATTTTTCAGTACAAGACATGAAAATTTCACCTAGCACTAACCTTTGATATAATTCGAGTCCCCGATTGTGAATTTAATCTAGCTGCGTATCAGACGTTAACAAATGATTAGCTGGAGTAAGCTACTCACAGGCGGCTTGGGAGATATAACAGACTGGACTACTTCACCAGGCTGCTGACCATTCGCAAGCGACATAACATACAGGATCTCGACCTCACAGCCGTTCTCCACAGGTTGCACACCCTTGCCAATCTCGTGATCCTCTATCATAATGCCTAGGGGATTGGCGGATGCAGAAGCCTCGCTGATCGACTCAGTAACGGACGTCGAAGCTTCCTTGAGTTTCTTTGCACTGGAATCTGACGCTTGGGCTGATTGGTCTTCAGATTTACGTTTCCTCCCCTTGGCCGGCTTCTTCTCAGCGATGGAGGATGCGGTATCTTCGCGAATAAGGGTTCGACTGGCCTTGGTCACTGATCGAGTGGCTCTGGTAGGCTTGATGGTCGCTGGAGTGGTTATGTTCTCCGAAGGAGAGTCGACGACATCGATATAATAACCTGACAGGCAAATGGCGCTGCTATTGTATGAGTAACCAGTGGCATGCGATTTAGAATCAAATATACAAACCTCTTGCCTGTGTTAACGAACGCGTAATCTTTTTTCGTATCTAAAACGAGATCGAGTCGTAGGTGTTCCAACTGATTGAAAGAGTCAACACAAGAAGAAGAACAGAAGCGAATGCATACCTTGCCGGGAATCAATGAACCTATATAACAAATGCTCTCTGCGCTAGGTTCCCAATCATTATGATTTGTATAGCGAAGTTCAATGATCGACCTATCCTCGAACTTGGGAACCTCACTAAAGGCGGCGTTGGTCAAACGTATGCTCTGAACCAATCGCGCATTAGTGGTTTTGCCGCCTGGTATGATGATGGACCTAACATATATGTTAATGAGTGTACAGGAAGTCGATGACATCTACGAACCACAGCCCAGCTGCCATATGAGCCAGATATCAGTATATAGTAAGGGTAAGAGCAAATGTAAACAAAGAGTGCAGACGCCACTCAATCATATAAGGATCCAAGCGTTTCCCACGTTTCAGGGAAAGAGGAATTAATCGCAGAAATTTATAGAAGGGTATATATTTCTCACGTTGAGCTTTGCAAGCTGGAAGGCATCTGAGTAAGGGCATTGATCAAGCGCAAAAGCTTTGCGATGTGCACAACGGCTTCGACGAGCATGCTACACCAGGGTGTAATATGGACGCTTGGAAACCGGAGTACTTGCGAGAAGTGGTCCAGCGGCTGGATTTTTACGGTATATAGTGTGCGCCACGCGTAGCATAGGCTGCTGAACATGAGCAACCCTTAGAAGAACTAGAGCTCGAAGGAGATTCTGGCTGTAAGGAGATCCCTCAGAACGCCTTCAACTTGGAGACTGAGGATGCTTGCGTTGGAGAACTGCAGCAAGGGCAAGTCGTTGCAGGCTCTGAGATATCCGGCGTGTACATTAAACATGGCGCAACCACGACCAGGATGATTCTGAGATACCCTAGCGATTGCACCGAACACGACGAAGGAAAACCACGACCAGGGCTCTGAGATATCTAGCGATTACATTGAACATGGCGAGGTAAAACCACAACCAGGATGACTCTGAGATATCCGGCAATTACATTGAACACGGCGCAGTAAAACCACGACCAGGATGATTCTGAGATATCCTAGCGATTGCACCGGACAAGACGAAGAATAACCACGACTAGGGCTCTGAGATATCCGTCGATTACGTTGAACATGGCGAGGTAAAACCACGACCAGGATGACGATTCCGAGACATCCGGCAATTGCATGGAAAATGGCGCAGTAAAACCACGACCAGGATGATTCTCAGATATTGTAGCGATTGCACTGAACACGACGAGGAAAGACCGCGACTAACACTCTGAGATATCCGTCGATTACATTGAACATGGCGAGGTAAAACCACGACCAGGATGACGATTCCGAGATATCCGGTAATTGCATGGAAAATGGCGCAGTAAAACCACGACCAGGATGATTCTTAGAAATTCTAGCGATTGCACCGAACACGACGAGGAAAGACCGCGACTAAGGCTCTGAGATATCCGTCGATTGCATGGAAAATGGCGCAGTAAAACCACGACCAGGATGACTCTGAGATATCCGGCAATTACATTGAACATGGCGCAGTGAAACCACGACCAGGCTGATTCTGAGATATCCTAGCGATTGCACCGAACACGATGAGGAAAGACCGCAGCTAGGGCTCTGAGATATCTGGCGATTACTGAGGTTGATTCTTGAGATATCCGTCGATTACATTGAACATGGCGAGGTAAAACCACGACCAGGATGACGATTCCGAGACATCCGGCAATTGCATGGAAAATGGCGCAGTAAAACCACGACCAGGATGATTCTCAGATATTGTAGCGATTGCACTGAACACGACGAGGAAAGACCGCGACTAACACTCTGAGATATCCGTCGATTACATTGAACATGGCGCAGTGAAACCACGACCAGGCTGATTCTGAGATATCCTAGCGATTGCACCGAACACGACGAGGAATGACCACGACTAGGGCTCTGAGATATCCGTCGATTACATTGAACATGGCGAGGTAAAACCACGACCAGGATGACGATTCCGAGATATCCGGCAATTGCATGGAAAATGGCGCAGTAAAACCACGACCAGGCTGATTCTTAGAAATTCTAGCGATTGCACCGAACACGACGAGGAAAGACCGCGACTAACGCTCTGAGATATCCGTCGATTGCATGGAAAATGGCGCAGTAAAACCACGACCAGATGACTCTGAGATATCCGGCAATTACATTGAACATGGCGCAGTAAAACCACGACCAGGCTAATTCTGAGATATCCTAGCGATTGCACCGAACATGTAGGGCTGTAACTCTGGCACAGTAAAACCGTGACCAGGGGAAGAGACATAGACGAAGGAAACCCAGACACAAGACGGGGTGTGGGAAATCATATGCACAACTCGCGACCATAAACGGCTGTTCCCGGCAATATGCCAAATATAGATTCATCCATTACCATACCTGGGCAATTGGTTTCTTCCACGCACGGTTTACTTTCCTCATTTAGTCAATTGATCATCTCCCCAAATCCCTTGAGTCTGACCAAGTCCGCCAGCTGGCCCATACCTATATATCACACCCAGCGGCGTCTCGTTGCTCGAGCCAGTGATATATATTCTTCACAAACCTTGAGTATGTCCAAACGCCATTTGCGATGAATTGCTCGAAGATGAACCATTACCCACAAAAGTCTTTGCGTCACGAATGTAACCTCCGCTATTAACTCACGCCGACGTCGTACTCCAAGTGGTAAATCTAAATAGTACGTCGTTACCTTCTGCGCTATTCGGGGACTGTAGTAATTTTGTAAAATTACTAGCAACCTGGACTTGATTCACTGGACCGAGCGTAAGAGTTGTGATTTCCCACATCCGTTGGGCAACCCTCTATCACGGCGCCTTCGAAGCGTGCTGGCAGTGTCTCGTTGTCGAGACCTCTTGAGGCTTGCAAGCACTCAGTAGATATTCGGTACCCTCTGTGTACGAAGCTCCTTCCCTCTTGGGCAATCAAGCAGGTTTTGCATATAAGTGTACAACAAGTACTATATAATCGCCGAGACCGGTTATATAGATTGGACGAAAATCACTATAAGAGAATTATCAGATGGCTGGATACATGAGAGGCCTGAGTACGAAGACTCGGCTTACTGAGGCAGTGACACTTGTAAATATGTTATACAAGCATGTCATACCTTCCCACAGTGACCACCAGAAGTTGACCGCACAACTTTGCCCGTATATGAGACATATTAGCATCATATGGGAGGAGAAATTCCCAGGCATAATCAACTGCGCAATATATGTGAGTGAGGGCGTGAAAGTGTGCTTCAAGCTCGTTTATCAGTGATGACTTACGCGTAGTGTTACGGATTTGAGCTTCAACCTGAACAGAAAGTTTACCATTTCGTCCAGCTGAAACAGAAATCAATTCGAGCGGTGGTCGATATCCATCGGGGAAAGTGAACTCGAAGGCATGATGGTGTTGTGCAGAAGTCATTTCGATGTGAGGAGGGGAGTTGGAGGGACTTTGCCCTTGCGACAATGCTTTTGACGTGAATTTCATAATTGTGCATTCAGATGGCCTTTGGCAATGGTTTAGAGCCGCATGCAGGTGGAATTGATGGCCCACGTCCATGGTGGATTGCTGAAGTGATGACAGCCTCACCATAGGTCCTAATCGTAGGCACGAGGCTTGTAATACTATTTACCTTGTTTACAAGTTCACAGCGTCAGCCAAATATTTGCTGTCTCCTAAAAATTCCCTACAAAGGAAATTGCTTGCACAGGCAGCTGTAGTTCAGGCCTTATTCAGATTGCATTCATTCTGAAAAGTCCATCGATTCGGAACGAGCGAGAACGAGTGAGGTCAATTTCCAATTATCTCTACATTTCGTTTTATAGTGGGTTATCTGCTTGCTATTACATGAAGAAATAGCCGATGTAAATCGTCAATGTCTGTTATTCAGAGACAGCCAGAATATAGTAGGAACATTCTAATCTAACCCGCCGATCCAGATCAGATAAAGGGATGATGTGAGGTGCTGAGGTTGGGGATCGCCATACGTAATCTGAAGACTCCCTCAGATCTTACGGGAAGGCACCAACCTTCCCGCTCTCATGTGTTTCCAATTCGAACTACTCAGGATACGTTCTCGAAAGGTATCTTAGAACATATGTGACAAAGACTTAGAACTAGAGCCCTCTCCATTTCCCCCTGTTTCTACGGGCATGATGCGCCTATAGCCGTCTACGATATCGATCAAGTGCCATACCAGTGGAGGAACATGCAACACTTCATGACCGCAAGATGGGCAATGATGATTGAAAAGATCTGTTTCATCCCAAGGGAACAACAAGTCGCGGAGCGGCTGGTAATCATCTATTAATTTGGGTGTCCGGAGTCGCTTCGGAATATATGCAAAATTGGGACTAGATAACTTTGCAACTATGTCTCTGTGAAACCGCTTAACAACGCAAGCTTCACAAAAGACATGGCCACAAGGAAATCTGTGACCGATTTTAGTAGTGATAACGGTCAGGTAGAAAAGTCCTCCCTTACAAGCGTGGATTATTGAAAAAGCAGTGGCACAGGAGACATTTTAGCTCTTTCCGAATGCGACTAATGATCTGGAGAAAATCATTCACGACTGTGACAAAACTATAGTGGATGCTTACCTGTCCATTCAAACAGTCTCCATGCCCTGGAAGCACTTCGAGCGGTTGAGACTCCCTAGGAACCGAAGGAACAAGTACATATTCATCATCATCAACCACATTCTCGAATAATATATCATTGTTCCTCCAACTTGGAAAACGTTCTGAGCTTTGAGACAGAGGTCGTCGAAGTGGTAATGTAGGAGGCGCAGTGGAGGAGGTAGTATTGGTGGCATTGGTAGCACCCTGAGTTCCTGACCGAGGCATATAGGGCGGAATGGGGAACTTGTGGAGCCATTCATGCCTCGTATTTGAATGGAACCACCGAGCTTTGCGATTGACCTTTGGGACAATGGTTCAAAGCCCTTTATGCCTTTGGCCTTTTGAGCCTTGCTTGAGCCGCCGACTTCGGAGGTACAATCGAGTGTTCCTTTTGCACTATCGTCGCGTATTGACCCTTCTAAGAACTGATGCGCTAGTCAATGATGAAAAGTATTATGACTTGAGCCAGCGGAGATGCAATGGAGAAGTCGTGCTTCCTAACCTCACATCTATGGTCAATCAAAAAGGAACATATATAGACATTTTCTCTGATTTTGTGTTTGGTCCCGCATAGCTAAAATTATGGGGTCTTACGAATACTAAACTGCTAGGTGCACTAAGGGATACATGGCGTGCAAAAAAATCAGAGGTATGCGGCTGGTAAGGTTGAAACGTTGAAGGGGCTAATAATTAAAAGTAGTAAATATGCCAAAACTCACGCTTGTTTCAATGTGACACAGTGTGACTGAAACTGTTGGTCGATAACGGCGGTGTAATGCTACGGAGAAAGGCACTCAGGTATACACGCGGGCCAGAAGTCTCAACGCCTGAAGAGCAAGTAGTCTCCACTATTTGCTTCTCACCATCTGGCAAAAAAATCGCCATTGGTACCGGATCTATTGTTGCTTTTCACGATACCTCCACTGGCTATCATCTCCATCAAATCACTGCTTCGGCCAACGTTACGGCCAGTCAATGGTTGCGTGACGATTGGCTATATCTTGGATACGACGACGGTGAACTCGTGACACTACGCCTCGACGATGATGCTGGGGTATTGATTCTCTTTTCCCTAGTCAAACTTGCGAAACTGATGGTATGTAGATGCTTTCCATGGAAGGGTTCCAAGTCTTCGATGGACGCGTGTCAATCAAGCAGATGGACATTCACCCAAGCAATCAAAACCTTGTGGCTGTGGGTAGAGATGTGCTACGTATATGGAGCAGGCCAGCAGGTATTGCATCCTCTGCGAGAAATATGTGCTCAGCTAAACACCATCAATAGAAACGTCCAGTTGGCAACCTCGGACAGTCCGTCCACCTGTACCAAGTGATTCTTCTCAAGCGGTGAAAGACTTTGTCTTCGTAGCCTGGGTTGATGTGCATATCCTAATGGTGTATCGGCACCATGGTGTAATGTAAGGGGTAACTTCTAGTGTGGCCTCCTTGATGCCCATGCTAATCTTTATACTAGGGTATGGGATCCTATCTCCCATTCTGTTTCGGCTGACATTGCTATCGAAGGGCCTATGTACGCCTTCTTCCAGTGAATGTGAATAAACCAACCATTCAAACTCTCACAGACTTTCCGCCGATGTCTCTCCTGACCAACAACTCGTTGTTATTGCTACGCCAGAACGTGTCAAAATCTACGATCTATCTTCAAGTGACTTTGTTACCAGCTTTGCGTCTTCCTCTTCCCCCGGAGAGCCTCGAGCCATTAGGCCTGTCATTTTCATTCATAATGGTAGATCCATCCTGAGCGGACGATGGGGTGTAGTCGCCATGTTCCACGTGGAATCAAGCACACGTCAGCAACAGCTTCTTGCTCCAGGTAATTCTTTGTGTAGTATGGCTATTGTTTCTTGAGATGTTAAAGGGTGCCTACACCATTTTAGGCTATGGGCCTGTACATTTTCTCGCTGTGAGTAGTCTAGCTGTTGAGGAGGCTTCTAGATATTGACATCTGCCCAGTCACATCATACCAATGCAGCGGATCGATTCCAAATCGCTGTAGCAGGAGATGGCTTAGTGTGCCTTTGGTCAACGTCTCAGGGCAATAGTTTACAATGGGGCTTTTTGATACCTGGTATACTGTTAGGTGCTCTCGCTATTTCATATATCCAAACTGTGAGTTAAGTAGGACATGAGGATTAATCATATAAGGAGCGCGTCTCTAATATTTGGTGAACCGTCTAAAAGTTATGGAATCCCGAAGAGGCCTCTCTGGGAATCTATATATATATAATTGCATGCCGAGCGCTGCTTAGTCGGCGTATCCAGTATCTTTGCGATGTTACAACAATCTTTAAACTGATGATCCTAAGTTACTATAATAATTACATAATTTACAACTGGATTTACGCGAGGCTGGTGGTGATCGTGCCACTCCGCTCATAACAGAACCTTAACCAGACCTGCAGTGTGCCACAGAAGCAACTCGTTATCAATGTCCTCTCAACCTCAATCTGTGTCTGGGCCGAAAAATCGCCACACTCCATCATGGGCCCACCCCTCCGCCCCAAGTCTGGTAAGAGGTATGTTATCCATGCTAATAGTGTTGGAAGTTTTCTAATACCACTCGACGGAGTGTTAGGTGGGGCTCAGAGCATGGTTTTCAGACCGGGCCACCTGCAGCCTCGGGTACTGAAAGGAAGAGCTACTATTGCAGATATTGGGCACGCACGGACACTGCAGCCACCAAGAGTTAATGGCGACAAGGGACTTGCCACTCGATATCAGCAATGGTCTATGCTTGACGACAGAGTGGGAATTGTAACTAACCAGAACAACGAGGCTACGCCAGTATCTGTGTCCAGTCACTATATCATCAACAATTACATTCCAGTACCCGCTTCACGCGCTGAAATTTTGACAGGGTTAGTAAGTTAGGTCCCCCCAAACATCGCTCTCATGAAGTTACAAAGTTACCTCAAATTTTCATGGGTGCTCATTCTCTTCATCGTCTCCTGCTCAAGTCTTGTTTACTTCTCCTTGGCGATGTTGCATGACGTAAAAGCGAAATTGATTTCATATGCAACGGGTGAGTGCTCAATCGAATCGTGCTCCTAACCCCGCATCACTTACTTGCCCTCAAAACCAGAAATCCAGCTTGACGGTGCCCTTTGCTCAGCCAAATACCTGGAAAACCGATGCTCCCCGCGTCCTCTGCCTGCAATGCTAGAACAATGTACCAAGTGGGAGACATGTATGGCTCGTGATCCTTCCTTCGCCAGTCAATCTCAGGTAGTCGTGGAGGTGGTTGTTGATATTTTGAACGGCCTTGCAGAGCCAATGTCTGCGAAAGCTTATGTACGTCACGTCTCTGTCATACAACCTAGACCAACCCCAGCTATTTCACTAGGTGTTCCTTTTCATCGTGCTTTATTTCCTCTGGTCACTATATCGCAACCAATATCATTAAGTGGCCATTGCCAATGTATATGATATAAATCACAGCAATCCAATGTATTTCCTAGCCAATAGAAAGTTCAATCCATTGACTTCAATTCCGCTTGGCAATTTATTAATCCTGAGATATCTCGAGCAACGAGATGCAGCTGTACATAATATAATAATATAGGTATGGGCCAGCGGACTTAGTCAGACTTAGGAGATTTGAGAACCAATTGCCCAGGTATGGTAATGGATGAATCTATATCCACTTTTGCCACATACTCATGGATCACCAGCAGTTCACCGGCACCCTAGTAAGCTAGACTATCATGACGCTTTCAACGTGTATTGCGTAGTGTATCCTACTACATTTTACAAAATGGAGTGTGGATGGACAGATGATAATAGCGGTTATACTGGCAAACATGGTATTTAGGCAGGAAGGGAGAGGATTGAAACAACTTAAAACAACTAAACAAATGATGCGGCGAATTGAGCTGGTATGGGTATCAAGGTGGGTGGAACTCGCTTCCAGAATCGTATGAACCCTGAGAACTGTGTTCATCGTCGTCGCGGTTCTTCTGTTTAGAGGGCGCTGTAACAACTAGCTTCGGCTCCGGATATACTTGTGGTTCGAAACGAATGAGACAATCGACGGCATCACGAGGCAACATATTAATTTCTTTGATGAGGTAGTTGACCCTTTCGCTGTAGAGGGGGTGATTCCTATTATCAAGAAGCCAAAAGAAACCATATGGCTGGGCGTCATCGACTTCGTTGACATCGACGCCTTGCCGCGCCAGCTCTTCAGCTGCATCTGGAAATGCGAATTCACGAGAGACACTACTGATGGGTTCCCGCATCCTTTGAGATGCGATTGTCAATCCCGCCACCGCCAAAGCTCGATACCGTCCAGGGTAGGCAAGCAGTTCGGCGCACGCAAGATACCATCTACCTCGTTCGGCAGACAGCTCCTCACTATATCCGCCGGGTGCTCTAGAACTAACCAAGACGTATCCACGGACTTGGCGCATCTTGATGCCTGTATTGTTTTTCGGCCATCGAAGTCCATGTGTTGTCTGAACTGTTCTGGGCGATGACCAGAAGTAATGGCCCCATTCTGACGTTGGAGCATCCCAATGAGGTCGGGGCACATATGTTGTCGAAGATCCCTGTCCCTTTCGACGTGCTACGTGTCCTGAACCTGCACGACGTGGTTGGGAATTCGGATGCTGACTCTTAACCCAATCCGGGCGTCTCCAATTATTTCTGAGGTAGTTCATCCAGTGCAAATATTGGCTCGGAGGGATCCTTTCCGTAGCCTTCACCCATGATACTACATATGCTAATGCTCGCTCGTTGTTGGGCTGATGAGCTAATTCCATGTATGACTTAACTTGATCCGTAGTCCGGGGAAAGCCCTCATCAAATGGCACATCCGGCG
This sequence comes from Pleurotus tuber-regium, assembly GCA_014058305.1. Taxonomy (NCBI): domain Eukaryota; kingdom Fungi; phylum Basidiomycota; class Agaricomycetes; order Agaricales; family Pleurotaceae; genus Pleurotus; species Pleurotus tuber-regium. The sequence continues at coordinate 2,032,761 of JACFYU010000042.1, read as the reverse complement.
GAGGAGGAAGTCCAATTTCCTCGTTCTTCAAGGCAGCATCCTTGTCGGGACCAGCACGCCATTTACCATCTACCATCGAAACATAGGCGCAATCGGGTACCCAAGAAGGAGGGATTCGCCATTCCTGGTTGATGGGTAAAACGTGGGGCGGAGGGATAGGTTTGATTTTTATCCGATCGCTAGCCGACTGATGAGACGTTGAAGGATCAAAACGCTCGCGTCCATACTTGCTGGTGTAGTGAGGATCGTAGGGTTCATATTTTGTGTTACGACTGTCCTCGAACGTTTCATCATCATACGTTGAGCGGTCGTAACGGCCACGATGCTTATTTTGTAATCCTACATCACCTGTGTTACGAAATTGCTCGGGTTCATGTGGAGCAGACATTGAGGATGTGGCTGATAATAGAATTAGGAAATCGAAATATTTGCACAATGTGACTTACATAGCGAATTCCTAGGACGTTTATAACCACCTCCGATACTGGTCACGGTGCTCCCTGCATGTGATGTCCCTTCTTGTCCAGCGCGACGGATTGGTGCTACAGTCCGCATGAGGACCGTATAATTCAAATCAAACTAGAGAATACGAACTTAGCGAACGCCGAGGGCGTTTTCTACTTGATTCGGCCTGAAGATTGCTTTGTTGTGAAGGGCTATATGATGTATCCGGGACGACATGAGAGGGTACGAGGGTAGTTGGATCCTTTGATCGGCTGGATTCGGGCTGGAAGTTATCACCCGAGGTGTGTAAATCATGTTGAAGATTTGAGTCAAGAGGACAAGCCGTCTCGTTAGAGACTTCGGAGTGTAAAGCGCGAGGGGGGGTCGCCTTGTTAAGAGTCTGAATGTTCGATATGAGAGGGGAGGTCGTCTCGTTGGGAGTTTGAGTGCTCAAAACTAGTGTGTGTGTCGCTGTGTGCGTCGCTGCGTTAGAAGTCTCAGTGTGCGTATCAAGAGGGAAATTCGACTCGTTGGACGTCTGAGTATTCGAAGTAAGAGTAGAAATTTGAGAGGCAAGAGGAGAAGCCATCTCTTGAATATTTGAGACAGTCACGTCCGTGGATAGATGCTCCGCACGGCGGAGACGTTCAATCATTTCATCTCTCTCGGAAAGAAGCTTCCTACAATGATAGATTATCAAGCAAATGGATATAACAATAGATCTTTTTAGCGTACTTGATTTCTAGCAAAGCATTATCCTTCTCGATGGCAAGAAGCCTACAACGGGATCACGGATGACAAAATGTGATTGGACCGTCAGAGACCTTACCTATTTGCTTTCTGCACCTGACCTAGCTCTGCGGAAATGGCTCTAGAATGGACACAATGAACGATGCAGATCAGTTATCGCAGATATTGCACGTACTTGACGTTCTCTGCTTGCGCCATGTGAGACGACTGTTCGAAATCGAGCTGTTTCTGAAATGCATCAATTCTTGAGGAAAGCGACCTCAAGTCGAAAGCTTAGAAGTAAACGACAACTGATTCTGACCCTGGTTCTCACCTATTTTGTTCGCGGAGTAGATCAAAGTCTGATAGTAATTGTCTATAATCGAGTAAATAACTGTGCATTGGTATCGAAATGTTTGACCCACCTTTTCTGCTCCCGCTCGGCCCTCAACGTTTCTGAAGTCTCTTCTTTCCATTGGACAAGGGATCTAGGTTATAATATGTTATCAATGCTAATACTATGTAAACGAGAGTATGTGTACTCACTGGTTAGCTTCCCGAGCTCTATCCCTCTCAGATGTTAGAATCCTACGTTTAAGTTGCAACTTCGTGAGGCAAAGATGAGCTGAATCAAGACACATACTTGATCTTCTCGGACTCTTTAGCCAGAAGTAGTTGAAAGGCCTCTTTTTCAGAGGTTAATTGACGGACGACCGGCGCAGGTTTCGCTACGGAGAGTTCCTCGCGAAGAGAAGAGAGTTGAGTCTCGAGAAGCGGGATCCTGTGCGTAGCAGTGACCAGGGTCCGTACAATTACCCGAAGACCTGTTTCATTCGCACCCCAGGAAGAGGATATGTGAGAAAGAAAATCTTCGCAAGAGCTACACGATGCCGTGTGTGAGGGGCAACCCATAGTGGTCATCTCCCACTGAGGATGGGTTGTGGCATCTTGGTTGGTAGAGAAGTTCATGTTAATGACGTTGAGGCTGATTTTTTTAGCTTAGTAGCTGAGTAAATTTGTCTCGAGCAACGAGACGTACAGTCGTGATCAAACGACACCAGAGGAAAAGGGAACTTGGCGATTTTCGTTGGCCAAAGAGTCACATGCTCGAATTACTAAATAAGGATGTGTCCGTGCGCAACGTGCTCTTCCCATATTGGTATGTCATGAACGTTTGAACTGCCAGCTCCTCTTGCCTAGCTAATTCATATGTATGTTCGTCATAAGTTTCGGTTCGCAGATTTCCTGCTATTAATTGGGCCTCGAGCTGTTACCGGCCACAGCCAAAGCTGTCTGGATGTTGGTAGGCTACAGTAGACTGGGGTTTGCTCAGTGCCTGCGGCGTGTTGAATATCGTTAGCCCCTTGCATTACATACGACCTTTCAGCGACGTTACTACTAGGCCTCTCTTGGTATGTATAAGTATCTATTCAGATTCTTTGTTCAATTTCTCATCTACCCGCCGATCGATTCGACATGCGCATCAAAATTATTTCGGCCCACGTCGGCAATAACGAGAGCGCCGCTTGGATGGTTTTAGAAGATATGGTCAAGAGCCTTGGTTTGCTCGTACTGATGAAAGCGACGTCAACGAATGTGGTTCCTTCATGGTTGCGTACAAGGACTAGCGCGCTCCCAAGGTTCTTCGTCTCCTCCAATATATTGGCCATCATCGCAACATTCTCAACTGCTATGGCAACTCGAGGAGTGGTGCGCAGCCTCGTAATTGTCTTCGTCAATGTGGCGGACCAGTGAGCAAACGTCGCACTGTAGCAGGACTGCCATGGAATTGGTATAACCAGGTCTGGTATGCATCTTTGACCGATCTGCAAGTGGAACTTCTCGGAGCACTCGACGATGTTCCCCTTCCCGTTATCAACGAGGTAGAGTAGAATTTTTACTGAGATCATGTATAGTAGACAGCTTATTTCTTACAATCACATCTCTTGTATATATCGAAGTTCCATATTACCCAAGCCTCCGTCTATCAAAACCTCTGCATAATTGGAACCTAGGGTAAATGAGAGTTGTAAGCACGACGCCCAGCGACACATTCAAGAAAACAGCGGCGGTAATTTCTGCACACAAAACATCTGACAAATGTGTGAACACGGTTATGTACCTCCAGAGTCCAGGTTCTCGTGCTCGTGCTCGTGCTTGTATTGCTTGGGTACATAGCCATGTTCCCTCACATGATGTTTATGCCTTCTCGCTGGGTCTTTATATGTTGATCCACAATTATACTTGCATGAATATGGTGCATCGCCAGTACTTTGACATGGTCAGTCAAAGCCGAGAATGGCAAGTTATTTACGTACTGGCAATGGTGATGAACGTCCAAAGCTACCTTCTGAGTGAATGCCTTTTCACAGATCTCACAGATGAAGCGCCTACAGTGACACAGTCAGCAAGCTAATCAGAATATCAAAACGGTGAGTCACAATTACTTGATTTTGAGGTGGAATGTCTCGATGTGACGCTTCACTTGATGTTTTTTGGAAGTATAGTGGCAGATTACAGAAGTGTTGTCCTCCTCTACTGTCCATAGGCATCGGTATGCCAAACTACCATTGCTCCTTCTAATGGGCCTTACATAGACTTCCCAGTTAGTGGCCATGAGAGCAGCAGGAGTTGGCTTAGTTTTTGGCGAAGGAGCAGGGCGGCCAAAAGCGAGGGATTGAAGTGACTCTGGACCGAACACAGGAGGGATATTAGACCGAGTATCGTCCGTCGTATTCAAGATGTAGTTGATCTGGGAATGGGTGATGCCTTTGGTACGATCTTCGGGGGGTTGCCAGTCAGATAAATGCCCGCTAGATACACCAACTTCTCTGGCAGAAACGATAAGAACCAAGGGGGCATAGAGGGATCTGTTCCTCTTACCTTAAGGGTTCAATAATGGCAGAGCCAACCTCGGAGCTAGAACATGTCAAAAGAACGGAGTAATTGCCAGGTTTGTCGTCTGTACTTGGATTACCCACATCCAACATGGGAGGACATGATATATGTGAGGACAGCTTAGATGATGATGACAACGCCCCTGTGGGTATCTTATAGACCAAGAGAGGTGTGCGGGAACAGGGTGTTGTATAGGACGCCTGATGTTTGCACCTTGGTAAAGGTTAAGGACAAGTAAACTATGGGCTATTCTTCTGCTCACCTTCCAGCAGGTTCAAGAGGAGGCAGGTAGAATTCTCCCTCATTGTTGTTGTTACTGTATGCCAAGGGACGTAGAAAATGTAATCGCCTGCCATTGTGTCAGATGTCCACTAGTGAAGGCATTTGTAGCCTACCTACCGTGAGGAAGATGACAATGCGCGCTGAAAGATTGCGTCTCGAGACCTCGTAGTGTCAGACGCTGATGATATTTCGGAGGGAGCCTGCATATCGTAGTCAATGTATAACTCCTAGGGCAGCTGCCTGGAAGAGATATTTCTTGATATACGAAAACCTAGTTCAATGGCATCAGAAACCGAATACCAAGTCACCGTGGGCTTCAAGTGACTGAATCATCTACTTCCCTCTAAGTTTCCGTGATTGATCTTCCTGAGAAGTAGGGCTCGCGGCGTTATCCTATACTTATCAAACATGACTCACACCAAGTTTGCCCATTCGTTGTCGATCGCGAAGCCTGTTTTTTTTGGGAAGTCAGGCGCCTATTACTGACCTAACGTCACACATACACCCTGAGCACTCCAATACAGTTAGATTACATTTCCTTAAAGACATCCGCTAAGCCAAAGTCCAGGTCGGCCCTCTATATTTCACATACAAGAAGTTGCCCTTGACTCAATGTAGCTGTTATCTCGGTTTGAAGTTCATCCGTCATCTAGAAGCAGTGTTGCAAGCTCAAGGTAAGCTCTCTGCTGCTCCCTTTCAGAAGACCGCTGTGCCCTGCTTGTCCAGCATTTTCCCAACTCCAGAATTGCTTAGGGTTCGCAATTGTATCGTGCCACTCAGTCCCCATTTCCATTTTCTAACAGCGGGTTAGATCAGTGGCTTCGTTAATGTCCGTGAATTTGGCTCTTCACACAGAAGGACCCTAATAGCCGACAGTCCTCCCACCACGTTCTCACGATTGTGAGTTCATACTCACCTAGAGGGGTACAAATCAGGCTCGGGTAGATCATCATATAACAACCTGTTCTTACCCGGTTTATAGTTGGTCGGCTAACACTCTAAAAATAATAAAAGCGATGTCTGAAAACATACATGCAGAGGAATAGACCTAGGAATACATATTGTACAAAATGGGTCACCTGAGTATGGAGTGCGTCTACCTTGGCACATGTAGAAATTCAAAATGCGACGAGTATTTTTTTAAGACCTTTTCATCAAGTACGAATTTCTTACAGAGGTAAATGTATACGAAGTTCATAACGGCCTCTTGGCTTTCTTCCGGGTGGGTGGCTGCTTAGTGTTATCCTTACGTTTTCGACCTCTGTCCTGAGGTAGCGAGGGGTGTCCCCTAGGCAAAGGGCGGTCTTGTCGAGTACGAACGTTGTGGAATCTGGCTATAATGCTGCAAATGACTCAGCACGACATGAGAGCATACGGGTTACGAATGAACTCACTATTGCATACGAGGGCTAAACGTAAGATCAATAGGGGGCTGTATATCAAGGGCCTCCTCGTCCTCTGTATCCAAACTAGCAAGGTAGTTTGCATTATACAAATTACGTGGAAGGCGGGGAGCAGGCTTTGAATTGTGTTCTCTGCGCCCAGATTCCACCCGCACATGTGGGAACCTACCTGGCCCAGCACGATCATCTAGAGAGAACCTCGTTGACATATGAAGACAATCGAATCCCCGTCGCCATTCTACGACTTCAGGTTTATCCGATAACCAGAGGGGGGTTGCTATCGCGTACTGCTCCACACTACCTGCATGGTCAGTTTCATCCCCACTGACACCTTCAGGAGGTGTGGCTTCCCATACAGGTAAGAAGCGCTGCATACTCTCATCCCCTTGGCGAGCAAACCTTTTACATGTGTCTGCACGACGATGTCGAATCTTTGGAGAGTGTTGAGCATTGAGTTACATGATAAATCATGAGCGTACCCCGCGGCGCCTGTTACCTCGAGCCATTCCTGTTCGCTGGTCTCGTCTCTTGAGATCATGTGAAGCATCTCGGCCTCCACTCTCCTGCTCTCGATAACAGGTACGCAATTGATACAAGTGGCGTCTGAATGCGTGTACAATTTCGTCGCGATTTTTACATTGATAATCGTTCAGCTCAATGAATCGCAGCGCAAATAATTGCGCTAAACGTTTATTCCACTTGGAAGCTAAGCCATTTCCTGTTAAATCGAGGCGAAAATCGTCGAGTGAAGGCCTGATAGAGCCTTTGGGATTCGCTTCAAACGCAGAAACTTCCTTCTGGCTGACGACTTGTATAGAGCGATGCTTGATATCCATGAGCACGTTATCACATAGATCTCGTACATCCGCCTGGAAAATGGGTAGCTACAATGGTCTAAGGAGAAACGCGTAGATACCTACTTTTAATTGTATATTGATGGGACGATCGTGTTTTATAGCATATGTGCGAGGCCGTCCATCCGCCTTCCTTTTCTGTCGACATTGGCAGGAGGGTTACACAAACGTTCAATAACAGAGGACGGATGGATAAACAATGCTTGGGATTTACCTCGGACGTTGAATTATTGCTATTGACATCGTCGTGAACACTGATATCTTTAACCTCATTTACGTCACCTTCGTCTTCACTATCTTCATCGTCATCTTCATCACCTTCATCTTCATCATCTGCATCCTGAGGATCCATACGGGTCCAAAAGTTCTCCTCGAGGTTCTCCCAATGCTTTGGTTTGCCTTGTCTACCACTTTGGCTCTTCCGCAACGGCTCATCCACATCCATCGGATCTTCTGTGACAATATCTCTCTCAATTATGTCCATCGAGCCTGCCTGATTTGGTTTATTGTTTCTCCCGTCCCTATGGTTATCAATAGTACCAGTATTGGGGACGATCCCGCATCCGTGTTCAATATAATAGCCTTCTGCGTTGCGACTCGCCACATCAGACCTACTCTGATTGTTTTGATGTTCGCTGGGAAGCCACGAAGATTTGATCCATATGTTAGCAGTCGTGCCCTTGCCGTCGTGCCCATACCAGGAGTAACGCTGTGTCTGAGAGGTAGGGTTCATCGTAACATCGGCAGTCGTACCCTTGCCGTCACTCCCATACCATGGGGAACGCTGTGTCTGAGGGGTGGAGTCCATCGTATCATCGGCAGTCGTGCCCTTGCCGTCACTCCCATACCACGGGAGACACTGTGTCTGAGAGGTGGAGTCCATCGTAACATCGGCAGTCGTGCCCTTGCCGTCACTCCCATACCATGGGGAACACTGTGTCTGAGGGATGGAGTCCATCATATCATCGGCAGTCGCGCCGTTGCCGTCACTCCCATACCACGGGAGACACTGTGTCTGAGAGGTGGAGTCCATCGTAACATCGGCAGTCGTGCCCTTGCCGTCACTCCCATACCATGGGGAACGCTGTGTCTGAGGGGTGGAGTCCACCGTATCATCGGCAGTCGCGCCGTTGCCGTCACTCCCATACCACGGGAGACACTGTGTCTGAGAGGTGGAGTCCACCGTATCGTCGGCAGTCGTACCCTTGCCGTCACTCCCATACCATGGGGAACGCTGTGTCTGAGGGGTGGAGTCCATCGTATCATCGGCAGTCGTGCCCTTGCCGTCACTCCCATACCATGGGGAACGCTGTGTCTGAGGGGTGGAGTCCATTGTATCATCGGCAGTCGTGCCCTTGCCGTCACTCCCATACCACGGGAGACACTGTGTCTGAGAGGTGGAGTCCACCGTATCGTCGGCAGTCGTACCCTTGCCGTCACTCCCATACCATGGGGAACGCTGTGTCTGAGGGGTGGAGTCCATTGTATCATCGGCAGTCGTGCCCTTGCCGTCACTCCCATACCACGGGAGACACTGTGTCTGAGGGGTGGAGTCCATCGTATCATCGGCAGTCGTGCCCTTGCCGTCACTATCATACCACGGAGGACACTGTGTCTGAGGAGTGGTATCTATCGTTACAACGGCGCTTATCGTATTCCAATTATCGCGGTCTGGTATCGTGCTGTCGTCCTTTCCCTCCTGCGCGAAAGGATTATTTGAATGGGGAAGGCTATCACCAGTTGCGACAACGCTGCTGTCCATTTCAGGCCACAGGAAAGAGTTGACCGCGGGGGAAGGGTGTCCCTGATCTCCAATAATATTGTGGTCTGTAGGAGTAGGATTCCGACCCGATTCACCATTCACTACATTGTCCCCTGTTCCGTCCGATACGAAAGTCTTACCCCCGGCATGTTTAGGAGATTTGAGAGCTCTAGTATCATGCGGTGTATCATCTATAAGACTTGAGCAGGCGCAGGAGATGAGTTGAAAAGACGATTCTACCTAATTGGGCGTGGGCCGTTATGAGAGCAACGGGTTTCCAATGACTTGCGACGGGGGAAAGGACGCTTTGAGGCTGAGGTGCTAAATCATGAAAAGGAGTTAAGCAATGATAGAAGACTAAAAGCTAGGAGGGATGATACCAGTTTTAATCGATCGACCATTAGTAAGGGCATTTATACTTTGCGAACTTCGGCGGGTGACCCTCTTTCTGAGAACAGTCTTTGAACTCAGACGCGCAGTAGTACATTTGACGAAACGTTTGTGTGCCGTCATTCTAGATTGATGGTTGGATCTCCTGTTTCCTTGAGTCGCAGATATATACGCGGATTTCGTCAAGGGTCCTGCCTCGGAAGAAACGCCTGGTCCTGCGTTGTCGGAAACATCAAGCGAAGTAGGTTCTTGGGGGATGGTGACGGACTGCTCTGTATCAAAGGGGATGAAGGAAGGAGCGATAGCAGAAGGGAAGTCCGTAGACGCGGCGTTTCTCAAGGATCTCGCGTCGACGGACAAGCCCAGTGCTGGGCTGTTAGAAATATTAGGCTCCAGATCAGGAGAAACGGGTTGATGGGGTATAGTGAGAGACCGCTCGCTTTCCAGGGGGGTGAAAGGGAGATCGATGGCGGAAGGAACACCCGTAGACGCGATATCCCTTTCGGAGCCCGAGTCGGCGGACACCCCCGACAATTTTTGCGAACTTCGGTGTGCAGCCTTCTTCTTGAGATAGGTTAGTAAACTCTGGCGCGCGGTCGTACGCTTGTGTGAACGTTTGTGCATTGTCATTCTAGATTGAGGGTTGGATGTCCTGTTTCCATGAGTCGCAGACATGGGCGCGGTTTCTGTCGATGGTCCCGCGATGGGGGAAACACCTGGCCCGAAGTTGTCAGGCGAAGTAAGCTCATGGGAGACAACGACGGAATGCTCTCTATCCAGGCGAGTGGAAATAGAAGGAGCGGTGGCGGAAGGAAAGCCATCATGATTAGGCGGTAAGTCGTGAGAAAGGTCGGGGTTAGCCACACAAGAACTCTGGATGGCTTCCACAATGGGTTCACCAACAACGTCAGGGGGGCAAGCAGAAAGTATCTGAAGAAGAGGGTGTTGATCGAGGGAAGGGGTTTGCTGATCCTGTTCGAACGTCGACGCGCCTGTTAAATCAAGATTTGAGTCCCCAGGCGATTCATCGTATATTAGAGTCTCCCCCTGCATCTTCCATGCAGCTTCATAGTGTGCATATTCATCGTAATCTTCTAGAAGAATCGGAGATAATCAGTGAGAGCTAACAAAAATGAAAAACACCTGAGGTTACCGAATTGACGGTGCTTTGAGGGTCCCTCGTTGACAGTACAAGCGGATGATCGAAGTCTTTTGCGCTTTCTGTCTGCAAGCGGATGTCGGCTGCGGTTTCTCAACTTCTCTAAAACGCGCTTGTGCATCAACAACCTAGACTTATATTTCCTGTCCATCGTGGCTGCCATAAGCGCCTCGCGTTCACTGTGCATCGTGCTTGAAGGAATCGTCTCTATATCTTCGCAAAAGGCGCGGGAGTTGGGATGAAAATACCAAAGTGGATGGGTGGCAATTGAGAGGTTGTGACGAAACTATTAAAATGACGAGTGGCAAATTGAGAGATCGGAGCGAGATGGGTTTAAACCGCCCCTATGATCCACCCTTTGTACACAGTCCTTTGTCCATTTGCTTCAGTGTGCCAGCGAGAGCGTCTGGATTGGTACTCTATGGAGGAGCGAATAAGTCTAGACGCATTTATGATAGAGAGATGTCAACGAACATGGCGTAGTATTACCACATCTACACCACTATTCCTGCTAGTAGCTCTGGCATTTTGCGTTCCTAAAGAAGCCACATGGTCGATTTACTATATAAGGATGTATTCCGTGCGTGGAAGTCTGCTAAGCTGAGATTGGCATAAAATCAATACCAGGCGGTTCAAGTTAAAACCAAACCATACCCTGGCTACGTAGAGTACCTTCGCAAACTGTCGCAAAACAATTTTTGGAAGTTTATCTCGAAAGTTGATGAAAAGCGTGCTACCGCCAAGAGAGAGGGGACCAGGATGTGAGACGCGACCTGTTGATGCTCCTTACTGTCGACAAGTTGGTGTTAAGTTTGCATATTATCTTCATTCCACAGCATTTTGGTCGATGTATAGACCCCTCGTTTATTCTTGGAGAGGCTGATGCTCGTAGTAGGATCACTGGCCAGAGAAGGGAACATAAAGGCGCTCCACTCTTGATGGCGCAAAACTGTGGCGAAACCGGGCATTTTGAATCGACGCAAGATGGCTGCGAAATAATCGCAGGACCAATCGGTAACAGGACTGATCGATCATCCCAGGACGACGATTTTGAGATATCCGGCGATGACATTGAATTCATGCCGCAGTAAAATTACGACCGGGGAAAGAGAGGGCTCTGGGATATCTGGCGATTACTGAGGTTGATTCTAAGATATCCGTCGATTATGACTCTGAGATATCCGGCAATTGCATGGAAAATGGCGCAGTAAAACCGCGACCAGGATGATTCTGAGATATCCTAGCGATTGCACCGAACAAGACGAAGAATAACCACGACTAGGGCTCTGAGATATCCGTCGATTACATTGAACATGGCGAGGTAAAACCACGACCAGGATGACAATTCCGAGATATCCGGTAATTGCATGGAAAATGGCGCAGTAAAACCACGACCAGGATGATTCTTAAATATTCTAGCGATTGCACCGAACACGACGAGGAAAGACCGCGACTAACGCTCTGAGATATCCGTCGATTGCATGGAAAATGGCGCAGTAAAACCACGACCAGGATGACTCTGAGATATCCGGCAATTACATTAAACATGGCGCAGTAAAACCACGACCAGGATGATTCTTAGATATTCTAGCGATTGCACCGATCACGATGAGGAAAGACCGCAGCTAGGGCTCTGAGATATCCGTCGATTGCATGGAAAATGGCGCAGTAAAACCACGACCAGATGACTCTGAGATATCCGGCAATTACATTGAACATGGCGCAGTAAAACCACGACCAGGCTAATTCTGAGATATCCTAGCGATTGCACCGAACATGTAGGGCTGTAACTCTGGCACAGTAAAACCGTGACCAGGGGAAGAGACATAGACGAAGGAAACCCAGACACAAGACGGGGTGTGGGAAATCATATGCACAACTCGCGACCATAAACGGCTGTTCCCGGCAATATGCCAAATATAGATTCATCCATTACCATACCTGGGCAATTGGTTTCTTCCACGCACGGTTTACTTTCCTCATTTAGTCAATTGATCATCTCCACAAATCCCTTGAGTCTGACCAAGTCCGCCAGCTGGCTATATCATACCCGGCGTCTCGTTGCTCGAGACAGTGATATCATTACAATTTTTGAACGCTCCGTCATCGGAATATAGATAGGCTATATACCCTTCACAATCAAATCCCTGGTGGGGCGATTTTCCGTTGAACAACTCGCATTCCATTGCGAAGCCACGACAAACATGGAACCAGCCTGATCATGATGTTTTATTCGCTCCAATGGAAAACTCGGGCCCCTAACTGTTAGCCGCTCTATGTCTCCATTACATAGTCAGCGGCCACCCTTTTCATTAATATTGCCCGAACACAAGCCTGCGTTGAATCTTTGCTCTGTCGTCGCGTAACTGCCGGAGGCTGATGATCCCTTGCACCAGAGAGCTCGCCTGGTCATACTCGTCGATGTACAGTGCTACCAGAGGCTTCCTGATTTCAGATTAGCATTGAAATACTATGTATATATAGTATTTGGCCGAATTGAAAGGCTCTCCTATTCTGTGTTATCTCCCCATTGCAATCAACACTATATCTTATCCTCTATACGCTAGTCGTGCCTCTGAAATACTGCTCGTGTAAAATATATATATAGCGGGTATTTCAACCCCGAATTACAATATTGTCCTTATTAAAGCGATGTCCAGCGATCACCGCGGCGGCTGCCTGGTTGTTGGCTTTAACGAGTTTAGCAGTTTTCTTGATCATTTTCAAAGACCTCTTCCATTCTTCAACATTCCGAAGTCGTGCTTGACCACTTCTGATCTCTGATAAACGCCTTCGAAACCAATCCTCAGCAGCTGGTGTCCAAAACTCAGCATTGAGGGAGCATTTCTTCCATATGTGGTGCTTTGGCCACCAAGAAACATACGCAACCTGGTTGGGCTCTATGTAATGTATACAATCAGAATATCGCAGCTCAACAATGAAATAACCTTACTTGTAGAGATTGAGTAAACCCCGCAAACAAGGTCGAGCTCCCATTCCTGTAGTTCATCGTCAAAATATGCTGACCCTGATGTCTTACTGGCACTCCACGTGTTCGCATAGTCTGAAGGCCCATCAAGAACACTTTCCAGATCCACTATGTTCAATGCCAAACGCCAAATAATCCCACCAATCATGAGCGCGGCTCGTCCACGAGCTGTACGCAAAAACATGTTCCGTTTGGTCTCGTAGTCGGCATAATCCTGTGAATCTGGTGTATAACCGCGTGGGCGATATCCGAGTCCAGTCAGTGTTGAAAGTGGGGGGAATGCTAGCGGAATAGGCAATAAACGAGGTGTACTCATTGCCATCCCATACTTCAGGAGATACCTTGCAACCTCATATTCATTAGGGGACGGGAAGTGGCGAAGACAGAATAATGCCACACTTGAGCTGCGAACGACCAGATGCCACCATGGTCGATGGCTCTCTAGTCCCACACATCCAACATAGTACATGTCCTCGTCATGGAGTGGAGTGGCGTGAGTCCATGACTTAATTTGATTGAAAGAAGGATTATCGTAGATTGGCTCCAATGAGTCAACACGCAAGTCGCATGACTGCGGAACGATGGCAGGAATTGATAGAAATGAGCAAATGAAGGAAGGTAGGGCCTCCTCGTATTTTGGTAAAATAGCAATCCCAGGGTAGCCTAGAATAAGCTTGAGATTTTCTAGGGATTCTATGCTCATCGATGGAAGAGGCGATGTCAGCGACGAGTTATGAATATACCCATAGAAGTCATCAAGGACAATCTCCAGAGATATACTCGTAAAGCCTTGATCAACATGTGTTTGATCAGATGTAGATAGAGGCAACGTCGTCTCTGAGGAAGGAATCAACTTAGGGGCTGGTGAATGAATTGGTATATTTGACGGCGGCGAACCCGGTAGCTTTGTTTCAGATGGCAATTCGGAAGTAGTAGACGCCTGGATAGCTGATTTGTAGAATTGAATAGGCGATCGAATTGGTGGTGTGGTTGAGACATCAGAATTAAGGCCTGTGCGCATAATCGACTGCTCGGATGATGCTGAGGTTGCGGGGACAACATCAGGTCTCGATGTGGGCAGAGCCATAATGGTAGATGTCTGGATAACTGATTTGTAGGATTGGATAGGCGATCGAATTGGCGGTGTGGTTGAGACACCAGGATTAGGGCCTGTGCGCATAATCGACTGCTCGGATGATGCTGAGGTTGCGGGGACAATATCAGGTCTCGATGTGGGCAGAGCCATAATGGTAGATGTCTGGATAACTGATTTGTAGGATTGGATAGGCAATCGAATTGGCGGTGTGGTTGAGACACCAGGATTAGGGCCTGTGCGCATAATCGACTGCTCGGATGACGCTGAGGTTGTGGAGACAACGTCAGGTCTCGATGTGTGCAGAGCGTCAGGATTGGAAGATTTCTTTGTAAACGAAGCAATATTTGGTGCCTTGAAAATATCTTCCATGGATTCGTTTTCGTCAAAACCGTCATCGGATGGCTGTGCAGTGGGATTGAAGGCTAGACAAAGGTCCCATTCATTGCGATGTGAGTTATATCGCATCTGTGTTGTATCATAGTCCGTCCATACATCCTCCACTTGGTTACGTGCTATATATCGTCTTATATCAAAGCCATTCTCCTTTTCCCAAACAAAGACCAATGGACCCCTCTTCCCAGGTGCTTTGAACTTTTGTGCCGCTTCAATACGCTGTTCTCGATTGCGGCGGTCAGCATCCGTCTCTCGAGCCTCAATGCTGGCTGCCCTTTTCATTTCGAGTTCAAAGAAGTCCGCCATTGATTGCCCAGGTTTTTGCCTTGTGATAGGTTCGGGTATGGGAGGCTCAGGTGCGGAATGAGCTGAAGGAGGAGACACAGCAGTGGAAACAGGGATGGATGGCGCTGATGTTGTGATGGCAGGAAAAGGGTAGCTTGTTATTTGACTGCCTGTAGGACAAAAACACTGATTTCCTGGGGCTGCCACAGGACACCATAACGAACCATCAGCTCCTACGTTGACATCACCCCAATACAGCCACATAGGAAGCGAAGTTTGGGCTAATTTGGTAAGGTATTCGTGCCACTCCATTGTGGTATTGACCAATGCCCCGACCCATGGAAAAATAGGGGATGTCGATGGAATACACATCTCAACTAGGGCATTAGCAGCGGTAGGGTGGATGTCTTTATCGATTAGAGATTGTATTGCTTCTGCGGGGGTGGTGCCGTCAGGCTCTCGACAGTGATACAAGAAACATAGTGCGGCAATTAATGGAATAAATGCGTCGTGTGAACGTTTGGCACAAGCCTTGGCTACCAATGCGGACTTGTGATCGTTGTTTTGATAACCGAAGGTGGAAGGTAGAGGAAAGAGTGAGAACGATGAGGGTAATGTTGTTTGTATCATGAAGGTTTGACACGCAGAGCGGAGAGTGGTTTCTAGTTGCTTCCAAGCGTCTTGGGTGCTTTCCATTAACTGCCAACTTCCAGTATCGTTGCGGAGAACCCGATATTGCACAAGGCAGTGTAGAAGAGAATTGTTGTAACGAAGAGGATTCTTCGGCATGAAGCTTAATTGAGGGAAGTGGTGGGTTAGCCAACCCAATTTCATTGCGTCAGATAGTCGAGGCGATTGTGGCGGACAAACTACAGAGGGCTTCGGAAAGGGTACTGGGAATACGCTAGTATTCGGCGAGGTGAACACATGGTTATTCCATATATGAAGGTGGAATGGAGAGTTGGGGCGGCAATCCATACCCGCGATGATCTAAAAGTGTGTGCAGGCTGAATCATGGAATACTACTGTGAATATTGACAAACCTTACGTTCAAGAGCGACAAACTAAATTGCTGATGATAATTCGCAGGTAGAATCGTGACCAGTACCGCTCGACAAGCGTGCTTGCTCATGTTGTGACAAGCTTGGTGGTCGGAGACGAAAATCGCAACTTCCGAACATACCAGACTTGTCACAACATGAGCAAGCACGCTTAAGGTCGAGCGGTACTGGTAACGAGTCTACGATTACCTTTGGCAAATTGCTGGGAACACCACTGACACCTTGTATTCTGAATAGTTACATTCTACAAATTAATGATCGAGCGGCAATACATGTATACACTTTGCATCTATCTCGGTGAGATTCAGATCTGTACGTGAAAAATGACATACAATATCTGACACAGGAATAACTCTGTGAAAGACGTGACGATTATAGAATAGTACCCCACCAGCTGGAAAGTGTCGAAACGAATCGTATGCCTGGTGGGCCTTGTGCAGAGGCAAGTACTCATCAACATGAATAAATGTCTGGGTTACTGCGGTACCTGAATTCCTTCTCCTTGTGTGGGTGAATATCATTCGAATCTTCCCTACCGACCGTGTATTACCGTTGTTGTATATGATATAGCAGTCGCTGTTAGAGGATGCACGGAACTTTTGCCCATTTCTCTGAATGTATGTTCGTACGAGTGCCTTTTTAGGTATATGACCGGTATTCATCTTGTTGTCGTGGGCCAGGATATACTCCTTCATTGAAACCCATACTTCCTCGGAGAGTGGCTTAGCACGATGAGAGGGAATCGCAAACGGTTCCGACACCAATGGCGAAAATTGATTGTCGAGGTTGAGGTTATCGTGCATGAAAGTCGAACGAATATCGACACGATGGTTCGTCGAATATTCGTCGATGAATTGTTGGACCTCTGGAGGTAAGTCCGAAACGAGAAACATAGCTCGAAGCCTCTGGGCCTGACGGAAGCGATGGAAAATAGTGCTCTCCAGTTCACCTAGAAGCTCGCGTGAATAGATATCCAATGTACAGTTATAACTCGCTCACCGAATCGAGAATTAGTATTAATCCGCTGCAACAGACCGTTGAATCTTTCGAAGGCAAAACAGCGCCATGAGTGCGTGGGTCCCCATCGTCGTAGATGGTCTCCGAAATGGAGCGAAAGATGCTGGTACGGGGAGATCATGGTGCCAGGATAAAGCTCCAAAAGTGTCGTCAAATAGTCGTACATATGGCTCTCGTAGCATTGAATTTGCCTCTCTGTGATTATACGCCTCGAGGCAAGTTGTACAGCTCGTACCAAATGCATGTAGTTGCTTAGAACTTGGTATCCCCGGCTCTCTCTTGGCTCAGAACCCCAAAGACGGACCAATGTGATTGGGAGATGCACTTCACAAAAAGTGCGCCACTCATCAGCCTTGAGTTTTCCTTGCTTGGCCACGCCAGGCTGAGCCGGCCCCCGACCTTTCCACGAAGGGATGGACGTGCGAGCCATATCATCTCGCACCTCTCGCAAGGTCTCACGACCTAGAACGCAGGTGGCCCCTGTTTGTTTGCGGAGTGTGCCTTCTGCAATTTTGACCAGGAGATTTCCGGTGTTATCAACGATCCCCCTTTCTATGCGCTAGATAAAGTTAGTAGTTGTTATCATCGCATAAATTCTAACGTACTGCATTCTGGATCAGGGCTCTTAAGTCTGCCAAGTTAGTACCCGCATAATCCTTCGCAGATAATTGAAGTTCATCGCGACAGATGGCCCTGGCAACATCAAGTTTCAAGTGGTATTTCATGTACTTCTTGCCGCCCGTTGCAAATAGTCGGCGAGCCCTGTCTTCTATCGTTTCTTCTATGCATGAAGTCCCGTCTTCGTTAAACCATCCTTGTTGGATGCGCTGGGAAGGGTTGAGTTGTAGATGTAGAAAGAATAAATCATTAGCTTACATAATCGAGAAGAGATTGAGCTAACTTAGCAATTGTAAGTTTTGGATGATAATGCAAGCCAGACTCGCGACACAGCTGGCTCAATACATGAAGTCTGCATGATCTGAGTTCCTGATCACTTCCATGCCGCAAAACTTCGCGTGCCGCACTCATTTCGTCTTCTGTGGGTGAACTTGACAACGGATCGAAGGTGACGCCGTCACCATCGTGGGCGGTAGCACTCATTCCCCACACCAAACGGCAGTGGCGACGGTAAAGGCCCAAATAAAACCCATGCATAGAGTCGATAGTCACATATTTCGTTGGATCCCAGTACGGAAGTCGAAGGAGTTCAGACCATCGTATATGATGTGTCGCAAAATGGCGTGCTCTCTCTTGCTCTGTAGCACAGTCCCGCCATTCATTGGCTATTTTTCTGTACTCTGCGACATCCCGACGTTCCCATTCCCAGTAGGAGAGATTTTCAATATCGTGAAGGCGGAGTTTGCATTCAACACACGTATCCTCACAGGAGGCTGCGCCAAAACCGGATACTTGTCGGGCGGCGGGCAAGTCGCACACCAAAGGAACAAGGGCACATCGAACACGGATCCCCTTTGGATGCAATCGAGTTTGAGAGAACATAACCCCATCATGCCAGAGTTCTAGCAGATCGTCGACAAGCGGACGAAGTAGATGGTTAATTTGGTTGGTGGAAGGGTCCTGGGGACCGGGAACGACGCCGACAAAGAAAATGTTTTCAACGTGGAAGCGGATGGAGCGTGGAAGGTTCAAGCACACAATGTACATGCCACCGATCTTAGTCACTTTACCCGCGGGGCTAGTGCCTTCGGGATTCAGAGAATCGAAGTTCAGGCTGAATATGAGTCGACGCTCATCAGCAAGTTTGACAACAAAACGCCCATCACCAAGGGCCTCGGGGCCTTTAAAGTCGCGAAGCACAGATCCGTCCCATATATCTTTCATCGGTTCTTCATTTCTTTCAACGCTGGAGAATGGGTCGTGTTCAAGTGCTTCAGCGATGTCTGAGCGGCAAAACATCCAGGCCAGCCAGTGTTTGAGGTCATTGTAGAGGAACTCGCGATCAGGGTGTTTACTTGTTGGCTTTCGCAAGCGACATCCACATTCTTCACTGCCGGAAGTTTCACGATATGTACATCGTTCGGGATACGACTCAGGATCGCCACGTTTGTAAGGGTAGCAACAGTAGCACTTTGGACAGCATGCGTACGCTTTGGAAGGAGGGGAAAGGTGTGGCATAGCACTCTTAACAGTGCGAATGTCTTTGGGAATATCGTTGAAAAGTTGCTGTGTATCAGGGTTGGTTGACTCGGCTGAAGAAAGCTTCACGATACTTCGGAGCCCAATTAAGACACCACGAGCTCTGTCCATGGATAGGCTAGCAAGAAGATGTAGGGAGGCGGACAATAGAAATGTTATGAATAATATAGGCACCGAATGAAGGCTTGGTCGATCGAGAAAATGGGCTTGAAGTTTATCAGTGAAGTGGTTGACTTTGCGCGAGGGAGAAGCTCACAGGTATCTATAAACAGCCGTTTTGACTTATAAATTTCCCTTGTCCTAGCCGCCTCCCATTCAATTTGTTTATATTCATCAATGACCAACCTATTGGCGTGTATTTTTTGGAGGAGGAGAGTCGATGCTGCGCGGAGCAAAGGGTGATGCCGGAGTGAGTGTCGTTCAATCTGCTTCTGTGTTTCCAAGAGCCAATCACCGTAACGCAGAAGTCGTTGGTTCTGAGGAAAACTGGAGTCGAGGCGTAGTTGTCTTCCGGGGGTGTGAGGGGAGGAAGCAGTCGGAGGAAGCTCAAAGACTGGATGTTTCTCTTTGAAGTCTTTCGATTTGTATTCAGTTATGGTGAAAAGTTCGATTCTTCTTGTGGTAGCTGATAGATATTCGTGGTACTTTTTGATATTTTGTGTAATTTCCGCCTGTTTCGCTCGAGCCTTCCCTGCGGCGCGTCGTTCTTTCCGAGTTGAAGGGAGAACACCCGTTGACTCCTGAGCATCTTCGTCAGGTCTCTCAATCCTGCTAATGTCTTCATCATGCCTTTCTCCATCACCAGCATGCTCGTCGTATTTGGCATCTTGGTCGCAGCTTACGCTTTCATCGGAGGATGAAATATCAATGGAGTCAGACTGCATTGGTATGCGTAGTCGAGGTTGAGGCGCAAGTGCTTCAGGTGCTGCCTCGGCAGAGAGCGCCATCCAATAAGATGCAATTCCGGCTTTTCGTACATTAGCTTGGTGCTCTCTGTATTCTGCGAGGCCGACATATCGTCCATTCACGAAAACGTCAGGATCTCCAATAACTGCCGACGAGTAGTTAAAGCAATCCGGGCATTCGCAGAGAAAAATCTTTCGTGCTTTCTTGGGCACATTGACACCTGTGGCACGCCCTTGCCACAAATGCGGAGGCATAGCAGAATAGCTAAACCCCAGTGAGAAATTAGTCGATGAAGGTGAGGCCGTGTGAATGGAGGTCAATCTTTGGAGTTCTGTTTCTTGTCAATGGATATCACTCGATAAAATCCAAATCGTCCACTCAACATAAGAATGGGTTATGTAATAAGTTCTTGGCCTATATATGTTAGGGCCTGTTCGGCAACAAATTCTGAGCCATTATTCCCAGTGAAAAGTCCGTCGACTGAGAACGATTCAAATCGCGTGAGATCGTGTGAATTGAGGTCAATCGTTTGAATTTTACTGTCCTCGATCCTATCTTTGTCAATGTTGACAACCGATTGAATCCATCCATTCATACGAATAACTGACCAGCACGCCATAGCATGCCGTCCTTCCTCCACTTTCGGAGATTGTCTGCCAAATAACTATAAGAGCTCGATTGCACGGTCGTGCCTCCTAATTTCACCAAGTCTCTTTTCCTTGCCGAATCTCCACCAGCATCCTCATCACAGCGCTCAGTTCATTGGGCCCTCTCCGGACTTGCAGTTCACCACATCACTCTCCTTCAGAGCTAGGTTAAAGAGCCGAGCCCAGGTACAGCAATTGGGCGCGGGTTTACAGGCGGGTACGCGCGCAGCTCTTTAATATTGGGTTCAGCACATGTAAGCCCTATTGCGATGTCCACCTTTAACCACTACGTATACCGCCGTGGCTCATGCAATACCATTACCATGTATCCGGTTGCTGCTATCAACACCACTCGTTCGCACTTCAGTGCTTAGTACATATGTAAGTTCTTTCATTTTCTTGTAAAGTATACTGCTAATGCCGGACGTTGGCCATGTAACTTAGTAAGCTTCCTCTTCTCATCTACCAATATAGTTCGCATATCTGGAGAAGTAAAGTGAGTTGACGATGGCGACGGTGAGGTCCACAGGGATTCAGGTGAATCGAGGATGCACGTAGTCATTCGGTAACAGCAGAAACAAAAATATGTATTTAGTAGCGTGTAAACGATAGTTGTGTATGATTTCCACCATTCTCTTGTTTGAAGAACTTCTCAAATGTCAAGTGATCCAAATGCTCAATATCTTCATGCATGTCTTCGCAAATTAATTTAACGAGATTAGCAGTATTGGCGACTTCAACGGGGGCAGATTGGAATGGCTGTCTACATGTTGGACAGGTAAATTCAGGTTTCCGCCCTGTGAATAAAAAGATACTACTTTTAGAATGTGCAGTATAAGAGCGATCAGTTCAGCTTGCCTTGGTTGTGAGATTCTGCTTGTATAGAATCAAACCAATTGTGAATGCATCTTCTGCAGAAGCCGTGTCCGCATTGTGAACTCCTAAAATGAGGTGACGATGCGGAAATGATAGATCCAAAAATAAGGACGAACATGTATAGAATTTTGAGAGGATTGAAGCAAACTGTGCACAAAGCCTCGGATTGGACCATCGCTATAATCTAAAACACAGAAGTTGGTTTTTGTCAGTGTGGGTGGTGAAAGGAAAATGTAGTAGCCTGATCAACATTCCCTCCCCCATCATTATCCCGAGGAAGTACGACAAAGCCTTCATCGTGAGGGGGGTCGAGTGACTCAGAGCAGTCTGAAGCCTGCAGACGATCAAACATTGCTAGTGAGGGATCAATAGGCGTCATCGAGAGGATGGATGGACAACAGTGGCTTGAAGTGGTTTTAGGCGGGCTGGGTTGGCGGTGGTTAAAGCGCAGTTGTACCTTATTGTGTCGGCTACCTGAAAGGACATTCCGAGATATCCGGCAATTACATTGAACATGGCGCAGTAAAACCACGACCAGATGACTCTGAGATATCCGGCAATTACATTGAACATGGCGCAGTAAAACCACGACCAGGCTAATTCTGAGATATCCTAGCGATTGCACCGAACATGTAGGGCTGTAACTCTGGCACAGTAAAACCGTGACCAGGGGAAGAGACATAGACGAAGGAAACCCAGACACAAGACGGGGTGTGGGAAATCATATGCACAACTCGCGACCATAAACGGCTGTTCCCGGCAATATATGCCAAATATAGATTCATCCATTACCATACCTGGGCAATTGGTTTCTTCCACGCACGGTTTACTTTCCTCATTTAGTCAATTGATCATCTCCACAAATCCCTTGAGTCTGACCAAGTCCGCCAGCTGGCCCATACCTATATATCACACCCAGCGGCGTCTCGTTGCTCGAGACAATGGTATCATAACCATGATTTTCTTGTCAAACTTTCAGAGGGTTATACTTCCCGAATCGCCAGGACAGCTGCAGGGCTGTGAAACTACTTTCAGTCATCGTTACAACTTTGATATTCCACTCTCAATATGGCCGACCATAACATAGGGCAAGTAGTTCTCATCACACTGAGCAGCTGCAGTGATCCTTATGAACAGTACATGTACAGATGATCCAGACTTTCTTGAGACTAAACGAAACTGTTATAACCACAAAATCTCCTTTTTTGGAATTACACAGCAGGTAGTTTTATTTCGTTAGAAGGGGGGCAGAGCCTCCAGAAATATAGGCATTCCAAGTTGTTGCCGTAGATCCAAAATATCATCGTAGACCCAAACCTCATCGATATCACTCCCGTCACCACTAAAGCATTCCCAATCGCCGAATAATACCGTTAGCTTTGGGAAGTACTCGATCAATTTTATTTGACATTCCTTGGTTATGTCGAGTGAGCTCGAATCTTCCTCCTTCGAGTCTGTGTTTAGATGGAATTGCTTTAATGCGTCGAAGAATCCGTCCTTAGCTCCATTCCTCATCCACATCACCCTCATTTGCGGTGCTTGAACAGCAATCACATCTAACCAAAAAGTGTACTCAATCTCTGAGCCATCAAATGTGCAGTCAATCCCCCAGACATCGTGAAGAGTAAGCGCTTGAAAAGCTGCTGCAAGAACTATTGCATCAGATTTTCGAGGCAGATGGACTCGGGCAGGAAATTTGATAAAGATGTCGAGTAGGTGCTGGCGCATGGCATTCAATTCTTCCGTGTCGTTATATCGCAGGAAATCGTCGGGGCTGAGGCCGGATACAAAGCCGGTGAACGATACACCAAGAATATCACCACAATGTTGAGTGGCGAGTAGTTGTAAGTAATCCAGGGGGTGGGTAGTTGTGAAACGTGCAAGGAGATGGCTACAGACATTGAATAATTCCTGACAATCACGCTCCCTCTGCCAGGGCTCCCTTGCTGCGTTGATATCACCCGTAATGTCTAATCTCGATGGCGTACATTCAATATGTTGGAGAAATGAGAGGCAGTAATCAGAAATATCCACAAGACGGATAAACTGTAAGTGAGGAAGTCGCAATTTATGAGATGGATTCCAGACTCGAGGGAGAGCATCTATCAGTGTCAGACACGTCAATGCAGTCATGGTGCTGAGGGCGTGGTCAAAGGCAACGAACGTCGGGCGATCCTGATTCATTAAACACAAGGTTTCCAGGTCACTGAGAAGAGGTGATGACCATGGTAAGGTGCAGTTTCGTAGTCGAAGACATCTAAGGCGAGGAGGTCTACTGCCATCAAATATACTATTGGGGAGCAGAGTTTTGTTTGGGATCTCGCTTGTGGTAGGCGGTACGGTGGATAGGAGCTGGAGACTAAATTCTTCAAGAAGTGGGGCCTCCTTGCATAGCAAGTGCGAGACGGTGTGCCAATCTGCTTTCTCCAATATAGTGGAAAGGGTGTTCATACGATGAACCTCTTGATACAGCTTGATTGCGTTCGGGAGTGGCAATGGTTCCATGGTGGGAAGTTGGTTACTTATTGAAAGGGGAGCTTGTTGGGTCCTGGACAGAATTAGGTCAAGAACAAGCGGAGGCTCTACTCCGCTGATCTGGGCCCACAATACTGGAGTGTCATTGATAATCTCGTACCAAGCTTTGCAAACAAGCTTGAGAGTACGCAGACCCAGATACACGGGGAATCGGACCATGATATGAAAAGGATCGGTCACGACGTCAAGAAATATTGGGATAACGATGTCCACCGGAAGATCATTGAATGCCATACTTGGAGATATAGTTAGAGTTAACAAGTGCTCCTTTGAAACTTGCCTTAAAAGCAAAAATCTGACACCCCAAAAAGGAAATTAGACGCGCTAGAAACCACCAAAGTCGTTCACCAGCCGTTTTGCTTAAGCAATTCTCAGTAATAATGTTGAATAGTTACATGCACAGGTGCATAACGTCGAATGATTACATGTGAGATGTAGTCCACCAGACAAAGATATCCGCCAGTCATTCTTTCTCAGAAATGATAGACGGTGGTATTTACCCTACATGTTGGGTCAGATAGGATATTCAGTTCAAAGAAATGCAGCTGTTGAATATGGCGTCCGGTATATATTGGGACAGTGAAGATGATGCTGATCGTGTGGAGACGCAAGCTCCAGGAGCGTAGGAGGAAGGGTAAAAGCTGGAGGCCCGACCAATAGCGGGGAATCTTGACAGAACGAGACCAATATCGCGGAGCGTAGTACACCAGTGTCGCAGTGTACTGGAGAGTGACATCCAATCGCGAAGCAAAAATGTGACAAAAGGGTGAGGCCCGTAGCCAAGTATCGTACAGGTGAACATCAGTGTCTCGATAACGAGATGTAAGATTGAGCGATGCAGGGGGTCTCAAAGAAGAGGTGAGGGTTGCAAGGTGGATCGCGGCCTGCGATACATGTTGAGTAATTGCAAAAAATCGAAGGCTCGACAACGAGACAGTGGATGCGTGGCTATCAAGGCCTTCGTCGTGGATGTTGACAATAGAACCGTGACCAAAGCAGGAGAAGGCTGAGAGAAATCCGGCGATTACATTGAAATGGCGCAGTAAAACCACAACCAGGATAATGATTCCCTGATATATCTTGGCGATCACATCGAACATGACGTGGCCAAATCACGACGAGGATGATTCTGAGATATCCTAGCGATTGCACCGAACACGACGTAGTAAAACCACGACCAGGATGATTCTTAGATATTCTAGCGATTGCACCGAACACGACGAGGAAAGACCGCGACTAACGCTCTGAGATATCCGTCGATTGCATGGAAAATGGCGCAGTAAAACCACGACCAGATGACTCTGAGATATCCGGCAATTACATTGAACATGGCGCAGTAAAACCACGACCAGGCTGATTCTGAGATATCCTAGCGATTGCACCGAACAAGACGAAGAATAATCACGACTAGGGCTCTGAGATATCCGTCGATTACATTGAACATGGCGAGGTAAAACCACGACCAGGATGACGATTCCGAGATATCCGGTAATTGCATGGAAAATGGCGCAGTAAAACCACGACCAGGATGATTCTTAGAAATTCTAGCGATTGCACCGAACACGACGAGGAAAGACCGCGACTAAGGCTCTGAGATATCCGTCGATTGCATGGAAAATGGCGCAGTAAAACCACGACCAGGATGACTCTGAGATATCCGGCAATTACATTGAACATGGCGCAGTGAAACCACGACCAGGCTGATTCTGAGATATCCTAGCGATTGCACCGAACAAGACGAAGAATAACCACGACTAGGGCTCTGAGATATCCGTCGATTACATTGAACATGGCGAGGTAAAACCACGACCAGGATGACGATTCCGAGATATCCGGTAATTGCATGGAAAATGGCGCAGTAAAACCACGACCAGGATGATTCTTAGAAATTCTAGCGATTGCACCGAACACGACGAGGAAAGACCGCGACTAAGGCTCTGAGATATCCGTCGATTGCATGGAAAATGGCGCAGTAAAACCACGACCAGATGACTCTGAGATATCCGGCAATTACATTGAACATGGCGCAGTAAAACCACGACCAGGCTAATTCTGAGATATCCTAGCGATTGCACCGAACATGTAGGGCTGTAACTCTGGCACAGTAAAACCGTGACCAGGGGAAGAGACATAGACGAAGGAAACCCAGACACAAGACGGGGTGTGGGAAATCATATGCACAACTCGCGACCATAAACGGCTGTTCCCGGCAATATGCCAAATATAGATTCATCCATTACCATACCTGGGCAATTGGTTTCTTCCACGCACGGTTTACTTTCCTCATTTAGTCAATTGATCATCTCCACAAATCCCTTGAGTCTGACCAAGTCCGCCAGCTGGCCCATACCTATATATCACACCCAGCGGCGTCTCGTTGCTCGAGACAATGGTATCATAACCACGATTTTCTTGTCAAACTTTCAGTCTCGTCTGTGCCCATCGTCATTTGCTCATCGTCCTTTGCTAAAAGCCGAACCCACACAGCCAGCCCTGACAATTGCCACTCTTTGCCACGTTTGAACGTGAACGTTGAACGTTGAACGTTGAACAATGAAACACGCCACAATTGTCAGACCCTTCACAATCGATTATTCTTGTACCTGGACATACCCATCTTCTTTTTAAGGAAATTTTAAGACCTTGGCAAGTATCACCACAACTGTCTTGGAACGCTATAAACCTATCGAAGGCTCGAAAATTGTGTCAAAACTGGCGGAAATACTCCAGCCCAGCTGGATGGTCCATTCTAGAAAGTGAATAGCGCTATGAAAATTTCTATGTATAATCGGACACTGGATCGTTGACGAGTAAATTCAGTCCTTTGTAGTGTCATTGAAGTCCATATAATAGCCTCGCTTTTGACTCTAGATCTGCCTTCTCACACTACCCACTCTATGTCACTACCTTCGCCAGCCTTTCATCCATATGATCAAACTCGACGGCGGCATCGCATCGCCTGCGACGTTGCCTCTCCAAGTAATGGGGGTTCTCACGCTAACCTTTCGCCTACAAGGGCGCGAATTCGCAGACGATCTCTCCCTCCGCGCCACGGATCTCCTGCCTCATCCGACTCAGAAGATGATTCCCCTACTTTACAGCAGATCCTCAGCAAAGGTTGTCCGAGTGTTTCAAGCGGGGAGCAAAACCCTGGAATCGCTTCACACGAGGTTGTACTGCCTCTGCCAGTCCTCGCTCAATTGACAGCAACGAGTGAGGCTACAAATCAGGCCCAAATAGGTCAAATTGATACGGTATGTTGCCCCGTCAGTTGTTATCTAATAGGCCGTTCAAGATATTACCTTTTCAGATCGACCAGCTGAAGTTTGCCTTAGTCGAAAAGGACAAGGAATTTGCCGAGTTAGACTGCCGATTTAAAAGATTGTGTTCAGACCTTATAGCTCATGTTCAATGTGGTATTTGCCTGCTCACCGTAACCTCTTCTGCTACGTAAGACCACCTTCCATCAGCAACCATTTATTCACACTCAACCATGATAGTGTTATGGAATGCAGACATTCATTCTGTGCTCCGTGCCTTGCCAACTGGTTCAGAAGTCAATTAGAAACAAATATGTCCAGCGAAGACTTCAATGAGATTCCTGTTCTTCGAAGACAAGTACCAAGAACTCGAGCGGAGGGTAAAGTGCTCCGCTCTCTTCTTGCAGAATGCGGTCTTCAAGAACGCGCCTTTGCATTTTCATGTCCTATCTGCCGTACTCATATTTTTCAGCAACCCCAGGAGGTGTTCTTGCTCAAGGAAATAACCGATTGTCTTCGCGTACACATGGAACCATATTTAGAAGTCACAGAGACGAAGAGCCCTAGACAGCGGGCCACGCGTGCTTTTGATGGCCTGTTTAACTGATTCTGATCGCCTGTAATCTATAGCTATGTCCATTTATTTTAGTAATTTGAGCAGGATAACAGACTGCGGAGGGATACTTATTAGTGCCGTTGGCGGTTCGCCTTACCTGCTCGTCCGTCTTTATCTTGGTAGTCAAACGAAAGGAATTTATGTATATTGATAGTCGGCACACAATCCATCGATGGTTGTGGCGTGTTAAGGAGTGGGCTAGTTCAAGATAAGCACGCCCAAGCGTAACTCAATAATTTGTTCGTTCAATAGGGTGGTGCGAAGAGTGCCCGCTGTCGCCAGCGGCAAAGAGGAGGTCTCCGGATACCCAGGATACTTATGATAGCTCATGTATACATATTTGTCTCGAGCAAGGAGACGCGTACAGAGACAGAGATACTCACTCCCGTAGCCGGGCCAGATTGATTACCGGTTATATATAGGTAATGGACCATTCTATATTTGGCAAATCGCTGGGAACACCCTTGTGAGCCGTGCGTGAGAGTTTCCCACACTCCCTTGCGACACTGGACATCTGGTGACCGCGTACGTGTAATAAGAACTCGTTGTCGAGGCCCATCTACGAAGTAGCGCGCACATATAGCTCGCGTCTACAGTTGCTCCATCCAATGGACTGCAGCTGGGGAGATGAATCCGAGCTCAGCGATATCGAATCCGATGATAATGATCACTCAGTTCAACTGCAAAATACCCATTGCACCGAATTCTTAACCCGTGTAGCGAAGACGGTGCCGAATGATCACCGAAAGCTTGTGAAGTCACGTATAGAATCCTGTGTAGACTGTGAAAATGCCGGAACACGTCAATTTTGTCGGTTCCGAGGTAGGTTTCCGTGGTTGGTAGCGGCTTTGTAACTGACTATCATGCTGCGAAAGGGTTGAGACGAGTTACTATTGGCAATGTTGACGTGGAAGTTGACCTCATGGGGGGGCGCTTTACTCAGTACGAAGACATCGGCGGTCGGGAACCTGATTTTTACTACGACCTTCTTTTTTATCCACGACTCAATGCAAAGAATATTGCATATCTTCGTGTATGCGCTTTGTCCTTAGTATTATAGTGGGTTCAATAATGGTCACATCTTGTAGGAATGTATCGCACCGATTTTATTATCATCTGTCCTCAACGAGATGGAAATTTTGCAAGAGAATGGTGACGCTCCGCTTGTTCCTCAGTCCAAGTCACCAAATTATGTGGAAAAGTGTGGTATGCCATCTGTAATTTGCCTCCCCCATTATTCTAATGTCTTCAGATGATTGCTTATGGACGTTTGCTTTTATCTCGTGGATATGCGACGGATGTGGAAGGCAGTACTGCATCAAATGCCGTCGGGAGAAAGCTCCATGTCGCTGTGGGTCACTATCTATGCTGCTGAGCTCAACGATCAGCCCGGTTTCCCTTCGCGCCTTAGCTCTAAAGCTCGAAGAAACGCAACCAAGCTCGTCAGCGGATTTAATACGAAGCAAGCCTGCCTCAGCATCTCGACATATCACTATTTTGACTGGTGAATGGTCAACTGCCGAATTTCTGGCGACATGGTCTCAGGGGCGACCACTGATTGTCCGGAACCATGCCGGGCTACAACTTGACTGGTCGCCGAAATCACTTGCACGGTTCCTTGGCGACGACCCTTGTGAAATTGTTGACTGTGAGGACCCGTCTTACACCCACCGCACCACAGTTCGGCAGTTTTTCGAGGAGGAGATGGATGGAAAGGGCACAAGGTCTCGGGTTCTCAAACTCAAGGTATGAACTTTCACTTGGACAGCACTTCTTGTCTCAAACCGGGCCCAGGATTATCCAACAGAAGCTACATTCAAGGAGAAGTGCCCTCGCTTGGCCCGCGACTTCTGTCTCGCACTTCCAGTGCCCGAGTTCACCAGCGATGAAGGTTGTCTCAATATCGCTAACTATTTCCCGTCTAATTACCGGTGTTCACCCGATATAGGTAATGTCAGCCAACTGTTGTTTTATCATGTGGCTTTTCTGATCTTTACAGGGCCTAAAATATATGCGGCAATGGGTACCATACAAGACAATAATCATCATGGTAGTACACGCCTCCATATGGATATGGCAGACGCTGTCAATATGATGGCAAGTGATGGTAAGGCTCGCTGGGATATCTTCATCCCTGAAGACTCTCAAAAAATCAGAGAGTACTTCCGATCTAAGCGATCAGAGGATGATGGGGATGACCCCATCCACGATCAGAATATCTACCTACGAGAATCAGATCTCGAAGAGCTAAGACTCATCAACGTCGTACCATTTACCTTTGAGCAATCACAAGGAGATTGTGTCTTCATTCCGGCAGGTTGTGCCCATCAGGTCAGGCGTCAGATCGAGGAACAGGCAATGTGGCTAACTAATTGTTGCAGGTGTCAAATATCACCGCTTGCATAAAAATCGCAGCTGACTTCGTGTCACCTCAAAGTCTTTCTCGATGTGCTCAAGTTGCAGAAGAACTTCGAGCCTGCAACACCGCCTCGGATTGCTTGGAGTTTTCGAATTTAATCATTCATGCTTGGATGGCGCTCCACTCACTGGAGGGTAAATTTATTAATAAAGACAGTATTCCCCGGTATGCTCTGTTCATAGCAGTTCAAGGAGAACCCTTAATCAGCCTTAATCTTTCTCAGATCGGTTAATGCCTCCCCTCTTGAGGATCTAGCGATGAAGGATCGCTCCTGTAGTGGTGAGCATATGCGCGATCACGCTACGGGTCATGATCAGGATGATTACGATGTACGCTTGGAGCAAGAGCCACGACCAGTCAGCATGAATCCGACTATGGCCCTAATTAGTGGGGGTAATGCGACGCAGCAGACTGTGACAGATGTCAATAACGGCGCAGGTAGTACAGGACATGAACATGATATGGACTTATGGCGATGGGATCCGGATACGGATATGGAGGTTGGCGTGAGCCCGCGGCTGCTACCTGCAACCACTCCTGCACCAGCAGCTGTTCACGAGACACGACCAACACACATGCATCATGCCCATCGCCTCCAGCTATATCAGATGCCAAGTGAACCAGTACATGTGATGGCGGACTTCGCACAACCGCAGTACACTATGGCTAATGCTGGTTATATGCATGATACTCTTCAGCCGGCTACTGATTACAACAACACGATGGCTGCAGCCAATCAAGATGACATCCAGAATGCATCCAAACTTATCTTTCAAATTGGTCTAACTCGAGTAGTTGAAGCTATATCCCGACAAGGTGATCACATGTCTGGCGGAAATCTCTCGCAGCATTCAATTCCTAGGGTAGCTACAACCGACCAGTTGCATGCCATGGGCCATTCCACAGCTGCGATTGCCTTTGAGCCTTCTTCGAACCTCAGCATGCAAATCCCAAGCACACCACATGTTTATAACCATTCAGCCGATGCTCCCTTGGGCCCCTACGGTGCTACGCATACGACTCCCTTGATGTCAGTTTTCTCAGCATCGTCTCGTGAAGATTACTTTCGGAATAGACCAGAGCGGACCTGCAGTACATGTCACCGTGGCGAGTCAGTGTGTAGAGGGGTAATACGCCGTCACTATTGCCCTCAGTGGGCCGGTGAACATCCCCCGCCTCGAAAAAAACGAAGGACTGATAATTGATTATCGCATACTTATACTCTGTGTACTATATCCAAGATTTACAAAACCTCTAATACCTAATACGTTGTTGGCTATATAGAACTCTCGTAGGCTCGTTATTGTAAACTGCACGATTGGGATCAATTGTATAAGTACAAATAACGGAATAGCTATGTAGTGACAATAGCTTGCCGAGGAAAAGGAGTCCTTGTTGCCGAGGCCTCTGAAACTACTCCCTTTGGTCATCGTTACAACGACCTTGTTTAGCGGCCGCTTCCTCACCATATCCTATGGGTGCTCTAGAACCGACCAATACGTATCCACGGACTTGGCGCATCTTGATGCCTGTACTGTTTTTCGGCCATGGAAGTCCATGTGTTATCTTGACCGTTCTGAGCGATGACCAGAAGTAATGACCCCATTTTGATGCTGGCGCTTCCCAGCTAGGTGGGGGACCGATGTTGTCGTAGGTCCTCGGTTTGCTTGTGCTTTCCGACGTGCTACGTGTCCTGAACCTGGGCGACAGTGGTTGAGAATTCGGATGCTGATCCTTAACCCAATCCGGACGTCTATATATATATATATATAGAGGTAGTTCACCCAGTGCAAATATTGGCTCGGATCCTTTCCGTAGCTTTCACCCATGATACTACATATGCTAGTGCTGGTTCGTTGTTGGGCTGATGGGCTAGTTCCATTCATGTCTTGGCTTGTTCCATAGTCCGGGGAAAGTTTTCATCAATTGGCACATCTGGCGGAGGAGGAAGGCCAAATTTCTCATTTGTCAAGGCAGCGTCCTTGTCGGTACCAGTACGCCTCTACCATCAACCATCGAAACGTGAGCGCAATCGGTAACCCAAAAAAGGAGGGATTCGCCACTCCTGATTGATCGGTAAAACATCGGGTGGGGGGGTTGATCTGTGGTAGATCGCTATCTGACTGATGTTGATTTGTGAGGGGCAACCCATCGTCGTCATCTCCACTGAGGATAAGTAGAAAGTTCTTGATTCGCAGTGTTATTCATGTCGATGCTGATGTGGATTTGACTTAGTATATAAATATCTCTCGAGCAACGAGACATATAACAATATGAGCGAATGACGAACGTAGTGCAAAGCGGACTTTCAAATAAGGAGTCACACTCAGTTAAAACGGTAATTCATGAGAAGTTAGTAAAAGTCGTGGAAAAGTCTGCTCAAGGCGTGCTAAGTCAGGTTAGTCAGGAGAATGTGAGAATGAGTACATTTAGTCATTTGTAATATTTATGTCACAGTTTGTGGTTACTTTCGTAATTTCAGCAGTCACGCATAGTCATGGTTAGTCTCAGGAAATCGGAACAGATCATGAAATGGTATCAGCCAATAGCAATTACTGAAGGCATCACAAGTTTCAGGGTGGCGTTGTTACAATCTGTCCTGACTGACTGTGACTTTGCATGACTGCTGAAATTACGAAAGTAACCACAAACTGTGACATAAATATTACAAATGACTAAATGTACTCATTCTCACATTCTCCTGACTAACCTGACTTAGCACGCCTTGAGCAGACTTTTCCATGACTTTTACTAACTTCTCATGAATTACCGTTTTAACTGAGAGTCACATGACTGTAATCCGTGCCTGGGAACACACTTCATCAGGACTGATTACCAGCTATGGTAATAAATCTATATTTGGCATATTGCCGGGAACAGCCGTTTATGGTCACGAGTTGTGCATATGATTTCCCACACCAGCCCACACCCGTCTTGTGTCTGGGTTTCCTTCGTCTATGTCTCTTCCCCTGGTCACGGTTCTACTGTGCCAGAGTTACGGCCCTACATGTTCGGTGCAATCGCTAGGATATCTCAGAGTCCTGGTCGTGGTTTTACTGCGCCATGTTCAATGTAATTGCCGGATATCTCAGAGTCATCCTGGTCGTGGTTTTACTGCGCCATTTTCCATGCAATTACCGGATATCTCGGAATCGTCATCCTGGTCGCGGTTTTACCTCGCCATGTTCAATACAATCGACGGATATCTCAAAGCCCTAGTCGTCGTTATTCCTCGTCTTGTTCGGTGCAATCGCTAGGATATCTCAGAATCATCCTGGTCGTGGTTTTACTACGCCATTTTCCATGCAGTTGCTGGATATCTCGGAATCGTCATCCTGGTCGTGGTTTTACCTCGCCATGTTCAATAATCGACGGATATCTCAGAATCAACCTCAGTAATTGCCAGATATATATCTCAGAGCCCTAGTCGTGGTCATTCCTCGTCGTGTTTGGTGCAATCGCTAAGGATATCTCAGAATCATCCTGGTCGTGGTTTTACTACTCCATGTTCGGTGTAATCGCTACGATATCTCAGAATTCTCATCCTGGTCGTGGTTTTACCTCGCCATGTTCAATGTAATCGCCGGATACGTTAAAGCTATCTCTTTGCCTAGTCGCGGTTTTTCTTCGTCATTTTTGGTGTAATCGCGAGGATATATCAGAATCGTCCCGGTTGTGGTTTTACCCCCCATCTTCGATGATATCTCAGAGCTATCTCTTTCCTTGGCCATGGTTCCACTGTCGGTTCAAATATGCCTTGAAGCAGTGATTACGTAACGAATGGTAGCTTTGTCTAATGTCTGGTCTTTGTGATGCTGAGCCATATATGTAATATGCTCCGTTCACCGTTCAACCAAGGCGCCACCCTCCGTCTTTCCCTCTTACATCTAATCCTAGCGCAGTATAATGACCCCTTGCGTCACACCGATAGCCCTTCGGCGTTCGTTGAGGTTACAACAGCCCAGGCGTTCTCCTCGACTTAATTCTCCCCTAAAGGCATGTTTATTTTGCCACTCATCAATTTGTTACACGTCTGAACTCTCCGAAGATGCAGGTCCTTCCACGAGCCAGCCCGTGGCCATTGTTGTGCACAAAACCTGTACAATCACGACTTCTAGCATCACCTTGTACTCCTGCCAAATGCAGGCCTTCTGCGCAGAGGCGTGTTTACAACTTACACGATAGCGAAAGCCTAGAAGGAAGTAGATCTGAGCAATCAGGTTCTACATACTCACCTGATCTATCCGACTGCGAGTCGATTGATGACCTATCCTCTACATCTAATCGCCGATCGATCCGTCGCGTTCAGTCAGTTAAACCCAAAGTCAAGACAACAGTCAGTGGCTTGAATCATGGTTCAAAGGATGAGAGCAACATCCGAACAGAGGAAAGCGACCTCGAAGACATGTTAACTGTGGAAAAGGTAAGTAATGGATTCTTAGCCCTGAGGTTGTGACTGAATCAAGCCCATATAGGAACTTTTAATGCAAGATGCTGACTGACTATTGCGCGTTGGACTATCGGTGTAGTAGATCTATTTGTAGATATTTGCTTTCATCCGAAAAGCGATAGGTGAATATGAATCATGGTTATGTGTCTGGTACATGAAATGACGTCTACGTTCTGTTACCGTAAGTAGGCTGCTATTACCATGCTACACTATACGTCCACTTCAAGGTGTAACATGGACGCTTGGAAATATGACTATCTACAAGGAGTGGTCCAGCTAAATGATTATCTAAGAATCATCAACGGTTCTTGCAGACCACAATCACCTCCGGCTTATCCTTCAAATTAGAGTTACCGCCTAGCCTACCCAACCTTCACTTCGTTGACAAGGCAGACGTGGCTATGTCTGCCAGCTTCCACTGTTTTTCCTTTGAACAGAGTACATGAATCACCGCTTGTAGAAAGATATTCTTTGTAACAGAAATAGCGTATGTATTGAAAACTTGGGTCTGTATAAACTAATGATTACTTTGAACAAATGATCAATCATAGTACTTCCTGACCCATGCACCTCACTCAGGCCAAGCTATTCTCCATTCTTCCGATTCTTCCTTCCACCCTCTAAAACCGCCCTTGAAAGTGCTTCGTTCTCCAAAAGGAGAAATCTGTTGTCAAACCTTGCATATACAAGGTCATCGTATAGGGTTTGATTCTCGTACATGAGATTGTTGACCTGAACAGCAAGAAACCTGTTCCTATCGAGGAGGTCTTTGTTTTTAGCTTTGAGCCGTTTTATCTGGGCAATAAGGCTCTGTATCTCCGTTATGGCCACCCGCCGAAAGGCGAGTAAATAGAAAAGATGTGGATGCTGTGCTACAGGCATGATGGGCATGTAAGTGATCGGAGCTGGAAGCCGGGTCGTCAGGCTTTGAATCAAATGAGATGAGAAAGGGAGGACTTACGTAGTAAAGACGGTGGAAAATCAATAACCCATTCTTTCAGTTCAGCAATGTGGGTTGGAGGGTATACAAGCATCGGTGCGCTAAGATAATTAGATGGGGCATTAAGAGTTTCAATGAGCCTTTCGTCGATGGGCTCTGGATCGATGTCCTTGGTCATGATGGATGAGGCCATTCGTAGTGAGTGGAACGCGTTGAGTGGACCGCGGTGGATTAGAGAAAAAAAAACTACGCCTAGTTCTACAAGATACCACTTGCTTTCAGGGTGGTGGTATGGTGGGACTTGGGTTCGTATGACTAAACGGCTACAAATATGGACCCATAGTTCACTTTGTCTCTGTTCTTGAAATGTTAACATCGCAACGTTGTGGAAGTATGCATATTCCCCGGAGCTTGCACTTTATGAAACCTGCTTGATTGCCCGGGAAAGGAAGATGTTTCTTAAAATCGTTGGTCCATACTCCCTTTTCTAGATCTCAACACTTATAATTGTCAATTCGATGGAAAATACTAACATTAGCTCCCTGAGTCGCATCTTGGGCATCAAAGTGATCGGACTGCAAATACGCAAAAGATCCGACGGTGTTGTATAGGGCAACAGACGAGACTGAAAGTTTGACAAGAAAATCATGGTTATGATATCACTGTCTCGAGCAACAAGACGCCGGGTATGATATAGCCAGCTGGCGGACTTGGTCAGACTCAAGGGATTTGTGGAGATGATCAATTGACTAAATGAGGAAAGTAAACCGTGCGTGGAAGAAACCAATTGCCCAGGTATGGTAATGGATGAATCTATATTTGGCATATTGCCGGGAACAGCCGTTTATGGTCGCGAGTTGTGTGGTCGTGGTTTTACTGCGCCATTTTCCATGCAATCGACGGATATCTCAGAGCCCTAGCTGCGGTCTTTCCTCATCGTGATCGGTGCAATCGCTAGGATATCTCAGAATCAGCCTGGTCGTGGTTTTACTGCGCCATGTCCAATGTAATTACCGGATATCTCGGAATCGTCATCCTGGTCGCGGTTTTACCTCGCCATGTTCAATGTAATCGACGGATATCTCAAGAATCAACCTCAGTAATCGCCAGGTATCTCAGGGCCCTGGTCATTCCTCGTCGTGTTGGGTGACACTCAGAGTCGAACAGACGACAGCGCAAGTCTGCCTCGAATCAGATTACCTGAAGACTGTCCATCAGCTGAAATATACGTAATGATGGAGTCATTCGCAACAATAATGCTCCGTTCACCAGGAAGGTGAAATGCCACGATCAATAGATGCTTTGTGCTGGACATGGACATGACAAGGATAGAACTAAAGTGAAGAGCGAACCCACAAAAAGAGTAATCCAGACAGGGAAAGGAATATTCTTAAATGAGACAGTGCTGGCAGAGAATTGGATAAGGAGAAACGGGGTCTTAATGGGTACATATGATGTATCAGCCGGGGGGTCGAAGGGGGTTTACTGATGCTTCAAAAACAGCTTGGAGTCCCACACGCCGTGCGTAAATGCATTTCTTGCTAAGTTGGATTATCGGGAAATGTATCGTTTTCTCCTCTTGTTGCATCACCATTTGCTGACTTATACCTATACTATGCCCCTCTTCACCTCATTCCCTGATGTCGAGTACAACGCCGTTCCCGCTCTGGCATACCCCACGCACCGTTTGAACAACTGACTCGGACTGTCTTTGGCATCAGGTATCAAATAGCCGAATGTGATTGAATGCGCATCGTACCCGATAGAGATAACTGGTGTTTGAGCTCTCGGACGTAGTAATGCAAACATACACTACCCCTTTGCCCCCTTGTAGAGTCCACTGCGCTTCGCGCTGCATACAGTCTTGCTTTCCATAATCTATACACCATAATGAGACTAGGCCTTTATAGTACGGGACCACCTTGTTCTCAAATCCACAGACAATATATTAGTTTACGGCTCCTCTCTACCGTGGATCCCAATGTGGTATATACACGTAGAGTTGGCACCCCAGTTGTGTTCTATATCTACTAATACCACATCAAATAGCATGTCTCTCTCCTCCCGTACAGTATACGTTTGGTGTAAAGCGTTCGTACCTGACCCGATATCGAAATGAAAGGTCCCAAGGCAATAAAAGCAGCTCGACTGACCGAATCCCTTCGGCAGTCGATGATTTCGCGAGTAGTCCAAGGCAAATCGCCGTTTACTTTGGTTATCCCCACAGGGTAAACTATGTGAGTTAACCAGGCCCCAAAGAGTAATATCCTTGGGTGCCTGTTCTAAATTCGAGATATGGCCAATCGTCACCCCAGTGACGTGAATACCTCGCTTTAAAGCAATGGTAATGTGGCCCCGTGGACCCCAAAACTCCCAGCACTGGCTAGTATGTACGGTATCGTCGATAGCCACCACAGGAAGAGGGACGTCGACTTCGCTATCATCCACACCTGTCAGCCAAGCCATAAATCCACCCCAGAAGGTATGCGCACGAAGCCTATATGTCGGTGAGGTGAGCTCAGGTAGAACCTTCGCCCCGAAATCGCGCGATGCAAAGTTGGTTTGGCTAGTTCGCCGGAATCGCACATTTTGAAAACTCGAGTAGGCGACGGAGGTAATTCGAGAGAGGGACGGCGCGACATGGTTTTCCGTATTTGTACCAGTGTTGGCAAATATAAGACCCATCGCAATTGCAAGCAATGCTATGGTAGACGCGAGGTATCGCACCCATTTGCCACCAGTGGCAAACTGCCACTTTGAATGTACATTGTGTTCGTTGGACACGGCGAGGTAAGTGCTTGCTGCTGAGGGGAAGCGCTTGAGACCAAATAGAGCACTTTGCTCCCTCTGTGCTTTTCGCATTTCGTAGATGTACGAGAAGAGTTAATTTGAATAAAAGAGTTTGCGCACAGCCATCGGGTGGCTCCCAACAAGCCGGTGGCTTGACCACAAGTGTAAATAAACCAATTTAGGCAAGATCTTTTTGCTCGATATAAAACTCGTACATCTTGTGAAGGGCAACTTTATGTATGTAAGCCATGAGAACGCCTGAGTATATGGTCCAGTATACTGTAGCCTACCAACGTGCAGACAGCTCTGGCTTTGGCCGGTAACAGCTGGAGGCCCAACCAATAGCAGGAAATCTTGACGAGAAGTCTCAAATACTCATACCCAAGTCGCAATGGGTACTTGTAAAACGCACTCTCTAAGTAATGTAACGAGTCCAACTTCGTAGATCATAGTACACCAGTCTCGCATTACGACGGGAGAGTGACATCCAATCGGGAAGCAAAAATGTGACAAATTCAAAAGAGCTGGGACTGAATGATGACGAGAGGTCTCGAATACGAGGCGAAGAATGCAAGGCGGATCGCAGTCTGTGAACACATACTGGGTAATCCCCAAGCAATATCGAAGTCCCAACAACGCGAGACAGCGAACACGTGGCTATCGGGGCCTTTGTCGGGCATGTTGACAAGAGAACCGTGACCAGAGCAAGAGAAGGCTGAGAGAAATCCGGCGATTACATTGAAATGGCGCAGTAAAACCACGACCAGGAGGACTCTGAGATATCCGGCGATTACATTGAAATGGCGCAGTAAAACCACGACCAGGAGGACTCTGAGATATCCGGCAATTACATTAAACATGGCGCAGTAAAACCACGACCAGGATGATTCTTAGATATTCTAGCGATTGCACCGAACACGACGAGGAAAGACCGCGACTAACGCTCTGAGATATCCGTCGATTGCATGGAAAATGGCGCAGTAAAACCACGACCAGATGACTCTGAGATATCCGGCAATTACATTGAACATGGCGCAGTAAAACCACGACCAGGCTAATTCTGAGATATCCTAGCGATTGCACCGAACATGTAGGGCTGTAACTCTGGCACAGTAAAACCGTGACCAGGGGAAGAGACATAGACGAAGGAAACCCAGACACAAGACGGGGTGTGGGAAATCATATGCACAACTCGCGACCATAAACGGCTGTTCCCGGCAGGTAGCGAACCGTGCGTGAGAGTAATACTTTCCCACACACCCTGGGAGACAGCCCTTTACGCCTTCGATGCGTCGCAATTTGTCGAACTCTCGTACCACATGGGGCTCGCAAGCCTCAGTAGATACCTCCTACCATCTGATGCCTTGTCTCGTAGCCGAGATCTCTCTTCATCACTCGCTGCTTTGACCCACGTCTCGTTGTCGAGACCCTTATACTACTTGGGGCCACACTATCTGCTACCCTTGTCTCGTAGCTGTCGAGGCTTGGATATCACTTGCTTTTTGCAAGTACCTTGTACTCTGGTCCCAATACAATCTGATACCTTGTCTCTCATACGAGACCTCTCGACATCACCCGCTGCTCGTCTCGTCGTCGAGACCTGAATACCACTTGAGGCTTGCGAACCTTAGCAGATACCTCCTACTCTGCTCCGAGTACAATCTGATACCTTGTCTCGTATCCGAGACCTCTCATCCTTCGCTGTTGCTTGTCCTTCGTCTCGTTGTCGAGACATCAATATCCACATAATAACACTGGGCCATGGGGCTGGCTTTTTACATTCTTGTAAGCCCTCCTCAAGCCTCCTCCTGCTTGTCAGTGTCAGACTCACGGAATTCTCGTCAACACTCGCTGCTGATGGCTACAGTAACTGTTCTTCATCCCACGTCCCATCGTGTGGAGATTTTAGCACTCATGTATACATTACTGGGCCTTAGCGCTCACTTCTTTGCTATTTCGTAACCAGTTATCTTGGACATAGTGCTCTACCGAGACTTGCGGAGTATGACAGACCTCTTCGCCATTAGGATGTGCATGGTATCCCGGTAGCTCCCCCTTTGGTATTCGGAGTGATAATCTAATTTTCCATGCTTTCAATGCGTCCAGCATCCTGCAGGGACATCTATATCGATTGGGCCTTGGGTACTCCAGACATTTTTCCGCATGTTAAAGTGCCGCTGAGACTCTTGTTACCGCTCATACACGTCTTTGAAGTTTATGCAGAGAGTGGCTCTTCCCCACCTTGGCATAATGTTGCTTGTTCAACTCCCGATGAACTCCCGATGTACCTGTCTGTAAAACTAGATCCCCTCGTGCATGCAGGTATACACGAAGAGTGACCTCAGTCTTCCCCACCTTTGCTTGTTGTCGTTTGTACGACCCCCCGATGTGCTTAGATGCAATATTAATCCTTTTGTCATCATACGGTTTTATCTCATGAGCTAGAAATGGACAAGCACATTTATTTGTCCATGTCTGTTGGTTCGAAAATTTGTTCCCGACTCTATTTGTTATTATTTGTACATTGTCCTCTTCCTTACTATTTATGGAAATACCCCGCCCCCGCAAATAATTTACCTCTTCGTTCCGTCAGCATTTGGTTTTATGCGCATCCCCTCCATATTTTTGGCATACTTGTGCACACACCTACTTACGTTTGTACGTGCGATTATTTTTTTTTACCGTTTCACACTTTTTTCTTTTTTTTCTTCGCCCAACAGGCTTATTCCATCTCCGTCGTCCTCCCGTTCATGACACCATCGACGTCGATCATAGACGTGCACGTCGCGATCGGCGCTGCTAACGGGCGCTTAGCGCGTACATACGAACACCAACGACGCGCGCAGCCACCCAAGTTCATCTACCATCCCCAATCAGCCACCATCCACCACAACCACATCATCTACTACATCTACTCCACAAACCTAAGTAAGCATTGGCTATAAATTATCTAAAGCTATGCAAATGTCTTATCTCTGGTAATCAGTCTAGATCTTCATCCATCACCCACCATGTTAGCCAGCCCTTACCAGCACTTTTGGGTTAACAGTCTCCAAGGAATCTGTGTGAAAGAAGCTATTCCTATCTTCAAGGAAGCTCTGAAAGCCTTTCCTGAGCAGCTGGGGGACATAACCTCTGCTCATGTAGTAATTCAGTGAGTATCAAGATTTTCCCCATTCCTGCTAGCGTCCCTCCCCTTCCCCGTCGACGTCGACGTTTACGCGTGACGTCAACGTTTACGCGTGACGTCGACGTTTCGCCGGTCTCGCTTTCAGTACGCTGAGGAACCCTTTTACAGACACGGTTTCGCTTCCCTGTTCTGTGCGGACAGACGCGCGCTCATTTACATCTTCAATTACGACGGAGACGCGCTCTATACCATCCGAATCAGCGAAACAGGTCACGGCCATTCAATGGCTGACTTGGACGATACCGCTTACCCGGTTATCCGCTTCAAGGAGACCAGCTATGAAGAGGTTGTAAGTACTACATCACAATTTTTCATATAAGCCTGTACTGATTACTACTCATTAGGCCCTTTTTATAATCACTTGATCTCCCTATAGCTAGACTTCGAATTATCTGTACATCTACTCCTCGTATTGTATTACAGTTGAATGGTGGACGAGAGAAGAAGTTGGGTATAGCCCCTTGCACTGCAACCACCACCATGGTGGCGTGCGTCCTAGCCGCCGTGAGGCTCCCCGCTGACGAACCCAACGTCGGGAGGGGGGTGCCACTCATGCACGAAAGAGTGGCTCCATCGGAGGGCGTTGCCCCCGGAAGATAAAACTACGATTACGGCGGTCGTTACCCGCCAGGCTGTTTTGTGGCCACTGTACCAGGGACCCGTGGTTAGCAAAGTGGCCACTCCGATAGTTAAGGTATTGAATATAGACTTAGCTACTCAGTAGCTAGCCGACAATACTCTTATGTGGCCTCGTTCAAATATACCCTCCCTTCGAATCCCCTCAGAGTAACTTCTTCACCTACGACCGCCCCAACCAGCTCCGCGTCACTATAATTCGCCAAAACACATCGGAGATCGCCCATGCCCTTCCCCTCGAGCTGGTATCTGACTTTCGACTCCTTGAAGTTGAGTAGGACCAGCGCAGTCGAACCTTCCAACGACCTAGTGTAAGCGAAGACTTGTTCATGCTCATGGGACAACTCCTCAAAGTCTCCGTAGATCTTAAATTTCCAAATCCGAGGTGGTCAGGTTTTGGCATATCCTTACAATGTGAGTATCACCTACCAAGACGTCGTGCTCTTTGCGCAGCTTGATAGCTCGTTTCCAGAAACTTAGGACACTGCCTTCGTCATTCAGTTGGTTCGCAGCATTCCACATCCTGTAATCTTCGTTCACACGCATCCACGGTGTACCAGTGGTGAACCCGGCGTTTGCAGAGCTATCCCACTAAAGTCAAGAATACTGGTAAACGAGTGCGTGTCATGTTATTGTCCACTTCTCCTCACCTGCATGGGTGTACGGCCATGATCTCGCGCTTTACGCTGGAATCCATCCAACACGTCCGACATGTCGACGTTCTCGTCGCCTGCTTGTTCCTGTCGCTTCTTCAGTACCCTGGAGAAAGGGTGCACAAGCCAAACAGTCGGGACATAACGAGCGATGGAATAGTAGCCTACGCACTGGTTCCAATAATTCTGTGAAGCTACGTCTATTCCCCAACTACGTGGAAAATTCTTCAGACCAAGCTCCTCACCTTGGTATACATACAGTGTCCCGCTTTGCGTCGCCTGCAATATTGCCAGCATCTTCGCAGAAAGAGCGCGCCATTCATCAGAATCATTCGCAAATCGGGAAATAGACGGGAAATAGATCTCGCTTGATCATGGTTCTCTATAAAAATACTTCAAGGTATCGATGATTCCAAACAATGA
Source organism: Pleurotus tuber-regium (assembly GCA_014058305.1). Lineage (NCBI taxonomy): Eukaryota > Fungi > Basidiomycota > Agaricomycetes > Agaricales > Pleurotaceae > Pleurotus > Pleurotus tuber-regium. The sequence continues at coordinate 1,989,501 of JACFYU010000042.1, read as the reverse complement.
TATACAAAAGTCGAGCCAAAGAACGCACCTATTCCAAAACCCCTCACTTCGTTTGAACTGCTGCCACTTTGTTATGATACGTTTGAATTCTGTAAGCTTCCACTTTCTAGGTATCAACGGTACGTGATCGCTGTTTGGTCCCTCAATGGTAGCGTCGAGATCCATGAGCTCGAAATGGAACACCATGTTGAGCTCCTTATTGGCAGGGAGAACGTACTTTGCGATCTCTTCAGCGGAGTGTGTACATGGGGTTTCTCCAACGGTGATGGTATCATAGTCTGCAAAAGACATGTCGTAGCCCGTATCAGCCAGGGGGGAAGGATAGATCGGTGAAAGCCAGATCACATCAACACCCAAATCCTTGAGATAGTCGAGCTTTGAGTATATCCCGTTGAGATCGCCAATACCATCTCCGTTCGAATCCGCAAATGATATTGGATAGATCTGATACACGATAGCTTCTTTCCACCATGCACGGACTGGTGAGATCATTGGGGGAAGGCTTGGAGACGGAGTCAACTCAGGCAGCAAAGTGGACTGGTTAAGAGCATCAATACGTACATCGGAAGGTTCTCCTTGAACTGGAATATGTTGTCGAAGATGACTGACAGAAGGGCGAGACAGCTAATTCAACTCTATTGGACAGTGGCTCCGAATGATGGGAGAGGATCTGTTGAACAAGCAGTATGTATTAACATTGTCGTAATTGCTGTCCAAAAGGACTGATTTTCTTTTTTGTTACGTTAGACTTGACGATGACTTTGGTCGCCTCATGAAGGACTTGCTCTTCAACAGTGAAGGTTTGCTCAAATTCCAACCTCACTTGTGGGCTGACATTCGAAGTCTCATCTACCCACGCTCATTGGTTGTGAATGATACATGTAATTGATGGGAGCTTGTGCACAGTGTCGGGCAAAAAACACTTCTCTTGGAGGCTCTTCCAGGCTGCTAGAGAAATTTTGGCAAAGATTGCCAATTGGCAGAGATTGGGACAGATTTGTGGCCAGAGATTGTCAGATTGCCAGGCAATTATTGGCAAAGATTGTCAGAGATTGCCAGAATCCCAGGCAATTATTGGAAAGATTGTCAGAGATTGCCAGAATCCCAGGCAATTATTGGAAAGGTTGCCAGAGATTGCCAGATTGCCAGATTATTGGAAAGATTGCCAGAATCCCAGGCAATTATTGGAAAGGTTGCCAGAGATTGCCAGATTGCCAGGCAATTATTGGCAAAGATTGTCAGAATCCCAGGCAATTATTGGAAAGATTGCCAGAGATTGCCAGATTGCCAATAGGCAGAGATTGCCACAAACATACTTTGCTTCTTAAAAAGAATTATCCAGCGACCAGTAATTATTTACAACTTACGAAGAATACCATTCACAATTTGTCTTTGATTGAAGTCACCATTATGTTGCCACTAAAGCTCTCAACAATTGCCCAGCAATGTCAGAAAGGCTTCATGCACTCTTAGGAATGGCTTCTAAAATACAAAGGCAATCCCTTTCAATTATCAAGTCTGATAATTTTTTTATAGAGCCAATATATTTTGCCTCATACTATGCCAATACAGATATTTATTAACTTGCTTATATCTTCTTGTACTTTATCAAACCTATAAAATCAGCCAGTACATTTAATAATCTGGTTCAATAATTTCTTGATACTATTGGTCAAGTAATGGCTGAGTAGTTTTACCATATTGTGTCTTACATTATAATATAACTATCTTACAATTAGTAATAATATATGAAGCACTATAAATATAATAACTATTCAATAATTTGAATCATTATATCTTGGCTTTTTTGAATTATACATGCTTAGATAACATATCTTTAACATTTGTTGTAATTTAATTTTAAACCACTTTACATTATAAAGCCTTTCAAATCCAATAATTTCAAAATAGTTGAGTTAGAGTTATTTTGAAACAATGTTGAAACTTTCTTGAATTTATTATGGCCCAAACAGATACAATAATTTCATGATTTATTCAGAATAAAGTAACACAAATTACTAAACCTTGTAATTGAATAATTTATTTAATAATTTGAATTTAAATAAGGTGAAATTATTTAGAATAATTTCATTTTAAGTTCAGCAGTATGCCGATGAAATTATCGAATCCTGCTGGTTGTGCAAGGACATTCGTCCGACTATCCACTGGCCAAAATACAGCAACGACTCGCCTAGCTTGATGACGTATAACGATGATGTGTTGTTCCCGTTGTCGATTACGAGGGATGTGTTTAGGAAGGAGGGGATGGAGTTTTTGATTGAGTTGGGGTTGGAGTATCTGATTTGAGGGGGGGGGGTTGTGTGTACCTATCGTTAGAATCGAGAATGATGTGGACAGGTCGTAGAACAATTGTATACCATTTGGATGGAACTGCTGAGTGGATTGGGGAGCCACTAGTGTCGATTAATATTATTATCGAATCGGAATGCTATAAGGTCAAGCTTGATTGGTGTAACATGTAACGGCTTTGTGTCACGTTGATCTATCATGACGTTGACGTTCGTTAAGATTCCTGTTACGTTGTGTGTTGACTTGATGGATTTAGCTATAGAAAATAGAGGGTGGGTGTGACGATGAGCATTAGGATTTAGAAGAGAGAGAAAAAAGTTTCCAAGAGAAATTATTCTTTGTACTGCCTCACACGAAGATGAACGAAGGGGAAAGAAATCCATTGGCAATGTCCATCCTCAGTGGAAGTCTTGGAGGAATATTTAGTAATAGTCGAGACTAACTGTCGAGGAGAAGGGGGTATTGATTATCGATCATTGCGAGGGATGTGAACAGAATAAGGGGGTGTCGTACCATTATACTCGTACAGTATAAATATCCTGGTCTATAAGCATCGTATACTATCTATGAATCAGTCTAGCCCCACTTCTTCTATTCGAGACGTCTCCTCTTTCTCGGGTGATACGTCATGATCATGATTTTGATTAGCGGATGCGGTCGATGTAGTCGGCTCGCCGGTCGAGTAAGGCCGTATCACTTCTACTTCTCGTATAGGTATGAAATGAGAGCCTTCCGAGATTACTGATAGATGAAAGTCGTTTAATGTCAATGGTCGAAGTTTGAACCCCTGGATTATGATTAAGTATGTATACTTCCCATACGGTATGGAGGTGTTGAGATGAATGATACTTACCTCTAGTTGACTTTGTTCGAGCATTGTATGGTTATCTCCTGCGTTTCTGACGAACTCGCGTACGGGAATCATGGCAGCGTTTCTACACAGCTCTTTGAGATCAGACCCGGATAGGCCTTCTGTTATTTGAGCCAAGATTTGTAGCGGGAAATCTGGAGCTAAAGGTGTGTCCTTGAGCATCTGTGAAGTTGAATATGATGAGCAACGAAGGGGGAGAGTGTGTAAGGGGGGATTTGAATTACGAGTTCAAGAATCTTTTGGCGTTGGGTAGCGTTGGGAAGGCCAACTGCGAAACGTTTTGGCATTCGACGAAGGATGGCTGAATCGATATCGTCTGGTCTGTTGGTGGCACCAAGGACTAATATTCGGTCAGATCCTGACATGAGTCCGTCCCATAGTCTAAAAGACGCTTTAGTATCCGTAACAACTAGTTCAGAGGCCAACTCACGTCATGAACTCGGCTTTCATCATTCCCGTGACTTCATGATCGCCCTTCGTCCTCTCTCGCAGAAAAGAGTCGATCTCGTCAATGAATATGATACTCGGTTGAGTTTTGCGGGCTAGGCTGAAGAGACCAGCGATGAGTTTGTTGCTTTCGCCGAACCATTTGTTTGTGAGGACGGATACGGCAATGTTGATGAATGTTGCGCCTGACTCTTTGGCTAGTGCTTTGGCGAGCATGGTTTTGCCGCAGCCGGGGGGACCGTAGAGGAGGACGCCTTTGGGGGCGCTTAGAAGGGATGAGGAGCCGGTGAAGAGATTCGGGTAAAGAAGGGGGAAGATAACCGATTCTCGGAGAGAGGATATGATTGGTTCGAGGCCACCAACATCTGCGTAGTAAATAGGGTGAATTGGACGAAATGCGATGATATGTATGGTCTCACCGGAAAATCGAATACTGATATCGTCGGGGTGGATGATTTCGTTGGCTACCGTTCCTATGGACCATGCGCGATTAGTGGGATGTTAGAGGAGTAATTTCTCACCTACTTACGCTCATACTCGTCAAGTTTTAGGTTTGTATGACCTAACCGCTTCAAGGCCTCAAGCTGCTTTGTATTAACCTCTTCCTTCTTATGCGGCGATATCCCTTCTAGGACCCACTTCGAATAGGGTTATTTGCTACTCACCAACGAAAGAGAATATAACTTACTCGCATTGTATAATACAAGGCTGCCTTGCATGCAAACCCTTAGCTGTAGAATCGAGCAAAGCCTGGTCAAAATGTCACGCACTTGAGACGCAAGGAAAAGAGCAACTTGGATATGGAATCAGTATGCTCGTTTCTTTAGGGAATTGCATCAAAGCTCTCTCTCTCACCATCTAGCACAGCTCGTTTGGTACTTGACGCGACCATGGGAGATGAGGGTTGGAGAGTGGAAGACGTCCGACAAGGTGACTCTGAGCATTGGATGGGCCGTCATGTGATAGGTGCAGCGGGCGCTTATATTCATGAAGTCGAACCGAAACACCCAATGCAAATGCAATCTACCGTACGTATCATGCTGCATGCGCAGCAAAAGGTGCTAGGAATACTCTGATTCAACTTTGATCCACCAATTTTTACGCCATCTGATGTACGGACAGCTTTGTACCATGCCGCTGATACCAGCTTGCAATAGACACACCAGCCACCAACTCGGTCGTGGTTGAAAGCAATGGTAATCCGATACCTTCTGCCGAGGGTAAGGCACAGCTATCACCGGGCACGCCGCCTCGCCCCAAATCACTGATTGCTTCGTCTATCGTGACCATAGAAGCGATGCACAGAACCGTAATCTCTACCCTTTCCTACCTATCGATCAATTAGCGGTGATTTCAGACCAAGGATTCTCACTTTGGAGGATGAGTGAGTTCTTCCAAATGTTACGCTAATCCAGGAGCTCCATCCTTTATTCCGTCTGGAATTCACTCGAGACATGCATGGCCATTCAGGAATTGGAGTTAGTGAGGACTACTAATTCTGATGAAGGTGAGCTGGGTTCACGACGTGGACTATTTTGAAAATACCCTTGTCAATCCTAATGGAGTTTCAAGCTGTGATATCATCTGTTGACTGTGATGGTTTTCGGAGGATTGTGCGAGTTCCAGTCGATCCGTCACCCACATTCAATTATAGACGGCGCACATGAAACGGCCTTGGGGCACAGTCCATGCAGTGCCTTAATTGTCATGGAAACCTCGACATGCCTTGCCTCCTTCCTTTGGTCTTGGCTGGACAAAACGGTACTGTGTTATGTGCAATGGTACAGCGAGGCATAGATTGTAGGATTCGACTCCCACTGCGCTGGGAATAACACCTGACGTCGCCTGCGTCTTCATCTCCGGGTCTATTTTTCTGAAATCGACCTTGTTTCTCTCTAGGCGCGGGGGTCCGAGATGCCATCAGCTTCTCTTTTATGGCTGTTATTCGAGGGTTTTTATGCCAATCCCTATATCATTAAAAAAAGCCAAGCCTTCTCTCCAAACTTCAACATTTCCCTCGCTCCACTTTACACTCTCTATACCTTGTGAGGCAAAAATCGCCTCCCCCGGTCTCTAACTTCTGTGTAACTGGATTATCCCGGCAAGCTAATTGTACTCTCACTATCGGTTAGTAAATTGCGCAGGTCATACGCAGGCCTCTTTGGCTAACCCTGGAGTTTCGTGTATAGAGCCATAATTCACCGATGAATTCGACCATGCCTTTCCCCTCGAGTCTCACAGCCTCAAACAGCAGCGACGATGGTGGGGTGGACCCCACACAAGATGACCTCCAGCCTCGCGTGCTTATATGGCTTGCCGTTTTTCTCCGTGAGTTGGCTCTCCATCGCTAAAGTTTACCCGAGAGTAAGAGAGCTTGATCTGACACGCCCCTCTCGCCCGCCGACAGCTCTATTCGTCTTTACCATCCTTCTTTTTGCATATCTCGGATGGAAGAAACTGCCTTCCTTGGGACGTTTTAGGACGCTTGATGATGACCACCCATTGACGAACATCTCGCAATAACCTAACCGAAGCCTCTCAATGATGCTATACGACATTAACGAACGCCTTTATGATTTTGCATATTAACAACACCATCGATTGCCCTTATCCACGCCGTCACAGGCTTCGACGCCAGTTCCCAGAGCACAGGCTTGCGACGGACGAGGCAAGATATTCGTTGCTTCTCCTCAGCTTCTCTTCGACCCCTAGCTCTTCTTCCGGTCAATACCACCGGTGAGCTGTTGACCAACTGTTATGCCGTCACCTGGCGCTTCCTAGAAACAGATTGGGTGTCTTCTTGACGGCCAATCGTCTCTCCATCATGTGTCACCCCCCGGAGTGATCGCTTTGTCTTTCGCTCGTCTATGCTCGGGTCAACACGTCACAATGCGCACTGCGTGGTCAATCGCATTTTCCACCACAGAAAACATGCAAAAGAAAATGTTCCCTTTTCGTCACTACCTTTTCGCTGGGTACGAATGGATGGGTTGGCAGGGGCTGGCACATTTCCTCCGAGCAAACACCTGCGGTTGGATATACAGGGCAAACATGGGGAAATGCACGCTGTGGCGGTGCATGCAGTGCTTTTTCGTTTCCTTATTTTCCATCCCTATCTCTGGCTCTCACTTTTCTCCTTCGCACCAACTGCATGCAATGTACTTAGTTGAACTCGATTTGACAACATATCCCACAAGAGTGTCTCCATCTTTATATCGGGTTTTTACTACGCACCTTGTTCGATGTATGATTTATATAATTTGTTACTAGGGGGGTTTATCACTTCGAGTACAGGAGAGGCATCTTCAGAAGGATTAATATCAGGATGTGGGATCGAAAAATAAGTGCTGAAGCATCAGACGTTGACTACAGGGTTTTCTCTCATGGGTACTAAAACGCTATGCATATCGTGGTGCGAGCGAAGCACGGACCGGCATCTGAAGAGCATTATAGCGCTCAAGGCTTTATTTTTACAGTATCTACTCGTTTGCAAAGCCGCTGCTACTTTTCCCGGAGATCGATATTGAGCATTACTAGGAAGTAATTTTGATCGAATTACTCGCGTGATAATTATCCACACCCAGGGGTGGGAAACTGCGGAGCGCAAGGTATCCCAAGTTGGACACACTATGTACTTACCTTGACTCCGGAAGGGGCTAGCACAGTCACAACAGGATAAACCGTCAAATCTTCATGTTACTAGTACTATCACCACGTTTGCCCTGCATGCATGCAGAGATGCTCGTTCTCCTTGAAGCAAAACGGCGAGCCTCCCAATCATCGCTGATTAACTCAACAGCTATCTCTTTTCCCTCTTAGACATCCAAATTCGGATGATCAGCACTGGATTTGTATAAAGGTTAGCTTAGTCATCTTACATATCAGGCAAGAGCTTCGTGATGTGACTGTCCCATTGACTGGTGAGAGCACTGATAAGAACAGAATTCACTGATAGTACGATCCCTGCCGTGAATAACACACAATCTCATGATCATTGTTACCAAGAGCAAAATAATGATTGTTATTGCCCTTCTGATAAGCCCGATTAGCCGCTATCCCTCACAATTTCCATTCCGGGCTCGCTTATAGTTTGGTCATCCCATTGACCGGTGAATGACTGTATTCCCCAATACTGGTTCAATATGCACTTGGTACATATAAAGGTCCCTGCCCTTTCACACTTTCAATCGCCCATCTGTTCATCTCTTTCTTCCCTTCTCAAGCCAAAGTTGCTAGCTCCCAATTTCTTGCTCATCACTCGCCGTGAGTTACTTAGCCTTCTTGTTGGTGAATGTGCACTTACTAAAGCTAGGATAGTAAGTTCTGCCTTTATTCATGGTATACCAACCACCAATACCAACCATCTGGTTAATTGCTTGATAAATCAGAATGTCTTCGAGCATGCCTATTCCATCGCTCAGTCCATTGGATGGAGATGCTCAACCCTCAGAAAGTGGTGAAGCACTAAAACCGCGGACGATCATATGGCTTGCCATACTCCTTCGTGAGTGGATATTGTGTATATTCACAAGGGCCTGTCTCATTGTAGCGGTTTGGCATACCTCCCTTCGATTCCTGCAGCTATCTTCATTGTGACGGTTCTCGTGTTCGCGTGGATTGGAAGGAGGAAGCTCCGGTTGTGCTTCGATGACAAAGGGGTACAGGATCAACACGATGATGAACATGGGATGGCTCGCATACCCAATAATAAAGGGAATGCATATCAGTGACGCCCTCATATTCCGCAATTGCTCAGGCGTCTGTAGATCCCATGGAGAAGCGAAGCATTGCCTTAGTGTCTACTATAGCTGCCGGAAGCTTTTTTCCCTTTCTCCTTTTCAGGCGCCTCATTTCTGTTGGGCCTTGCATCTACCAGCGCCTTTCTTGACACTGATTCTACGAAATTGTCTTGTCCTATTCAATTGTGAAGAATAGAATACATGAATTATAGCCGACAACACTCGATTCGGGTTCTCTGCATGTACCTCATATGGTTATCATTTCTTGTTTCCCAAGCAATGGGTTACTCTGATTTTGCCGGCTTGAGTAGCAGAATGTGTATGTCAAGTTCCTTTACATACTATTGTAAAATTTTTGGTTATACATTGATCTTCTGAATTTGATCCCTTGTTCCTCGATGAGGAATACAGATAGTAGATACTATATCACTGTTGTTTGAAGGAAACTTCTTGCTCACAGAGTCCCGAAGGCTATTCGCTGCCAAGGGATAGTAACGACGAGATGAACGTCATGAGCAGCGATGCCCAGCGAATCAGGCAAGACTGTCCAAAGTCCGGCAGGGTCTACTTGGGGTATAGACTTTAGCCCACCAAACCCCCCAAACGCCACCACGATGCCATCATCGTTACCCGGACAGATATTCCATAAATCTTACATGCCGTAAGTACGTTTATCTGGACCCAGTACTTGCTAATCCCGGTGCTCACATTAACAGACATGTGCTTTTGGGTATTTGGCTGGGTGCCCTAGCCGCTGTACACGTTGTACTTGTGATCTGCATTGCTTTAGACGCTATCGGGGAATAAGTACTCAGCATATTTTAGAAAGAGATTGAGGCTTGTTTGTACCCCCAGAATATTCTGTCCTAGCCGAATAGCTTTGGATAGATGTATTGTTCGAGCCTCGGAAGTAGTCTGTTGGGTCCTGAATAATGCATGTAACACCGGGTCAACTTGGTACCCTGGGTGACCGAGAAGATGCGAGAGGGCTGTGGTAGTCCTTCTATGTCGTTGAGATACCTATAAACCCATTCGTTCATATTGCATGATGTGATGGGTGGCTTGGGCGGACTAATTACCGGTATAACGCTATAACTTGGTCCTAGCTCGAAGCTTGATATTTAACCTAATATCGTCCGGGCTACGTTTCAAGGTTTGCAAAAGGCTCTTTCGGAGGCAGGCTATACCCAGCAGCTTATTATTGATGCTGATTGAGCGGCTAGAAAATTTTTGATTGATGGAAAGAAGTCGTAGCTTCACGTTGAATTTATTCGTAAAAATTAGGTTCACTTGTACGGTTTGGCTTCCTCAATCGAGGCTGCGCTTTAGCTCGTTATGTATTTGATGCTTCGGCTTAAGGGACTCCTATCATTGTTCGATGATGAAGCGCTTGAATTCTGGGCGTTAAGCGCTAAGCATTATGTGCGCCACGTGGCACACCGAACTTCGCAACTCCACGATGAACATTAATGAATAAACAGTTGGATGAATAAGCGAGAGCACAACCAACCATACAATGCGACGAGGGTATCTACGTGAATACAATAAATTGTGAATAGTCTCTATAGTCGATTAAACCAAAGCCCACAACCAGAACGCGAAGCGAAGTCTCAGCACGCACTGGCACAATATCAAACAATCATAGCATACAAGAAACCGAATACAAGAAGATTGACGAGGAGACCGGGATCACCGGGATCACCAGAAGCGATTACTGATGGGTTCCTTACCGTCAACCAGACGTCGGTGGACGATGTTACTGGTGAAGGATGACCACTATCGTTTGCGTTAGCTAAGGCAATGCGTAGATGGAAGTAATGTTCACGTACCCCGTTACCAATGAAAACAGCTGCTCGTCGAGCAATGTCCATATCTACTGCCATATTCACATCCATCTGCTCATCATCCAACACCAAGTCCTTAGTCGTCGCAATGGTGAACCATCCGTCATTCTTGAGCGCGGTTTTCAATTGGGCCATCCATTCGCTATTATCATTTGATAAGATGTACATGACGTCTAACGTGCGTATTTTGCCTGGTGGAGATGCCTTGACGTAGTCTGCACGTGCCTTGCGAACTTTGTCTAGAATGCCGTCGAATGTAGGCAGGCAGTGTTCCATGTATTTTTCGGTGTTTTCGGGCGTGTTGTATCCCCAGGAACCCCCCGGAGGAGGTGTAAAGCGGTCGGGTAGCCAGTCGAAGAGATTCCAGCTGTAAAAGGTAGAATTCCATGTAGCGAGGCCGACGCAAGCTTCCTTGAAATCACCACGTCTAACGTGCATCGCAAGCATACGATCATATGGGTTGGGTGAAGCAGGGTGAGGTGGACGAGGTCCGCGTGGAAGGAAAAGATACTCGTTCTTATCAATAGCAGAGTTGACAAGAGGCGATGTGCCGAGTAAAGTGGATACAGGCGACTTGGAGAAACTTTCCCATAGGTCGAGTACGCGATAACTACCCCACAGCCAGAGGTCGAATGTTTGTGGGAAACCATCCTCCTCACGTGGAGCAGGAACGATCTCGATACAGCGCTCGGGAGCGTTGAGTAGGAGAGTCTTCCAATGCTCGAATATGACTGTACCCATTGCATCTTTGACGGGACCCTTGACATCTCGGGTGTTTATGATGCGCCGCTCGGCTTCGGGGCAGACAACGTCAAACCAGGCTTCTGAGACTGATCGTGGCGCGTCGTCGCCCTCGCCCCATGGGCCGCCAGAAACTGGTCCAGAGATGATGGCAGCAAGGGGCGTACGAGGAGGCCATTCACGGAATTGGCTCTCTGGCCAAGGGTAGTAGTCGGGTTTCCAAACATAGTCTTGGAAAACGTAGGCTCGTTTTGATTCATAGGCGAGGTGAGCATTCATCAAGCTGCGAGATCATGAGAAACCTCAAAACAGGTAAATGAACCGAGTACTCACACTTCGTTCTGCACGTTATTCCAGCCTAACATCTTTATCTGGTTTGTAAACTTGACATAACGACCAGTTCGACCCTCAGGGAATGGCAAGTCGAGGTTGTGCTGCGGCAAACGTTTCTCCCATTCCCTTAGTCTTTCGTACGTGGGTGGCTCGGATTTTGGCTTTTCGTCTTTTTTCGGTGTCGTAAAGTCATAATAACTCTGTGATATGTAACTTCTGCTGGTCGGGTGTGCAGCAAAAAGTACAAACAACACAAAGATGGTCAAGCCACCGAATACAACTGCGCGCCGACGGCCACTGGCTGTCGATAGTTGGCCAGAAAATCGTCGCGCAGCCAGGCTTTCGTAAAAGTGACCAGCCATTGCTGCGAGGCCCTACTGGCTGGGGAGCGTCGAACGAAGGTTGAAACTGGGGAAAGGAAGCAGGATGCTGTAACACTTTGACCTAAATTTTTTAACAAAGGTACTTAGCGCCCGAATTTCCCTTAGGGGGTTACACTAGCCTGTGTTTTCTGATGGCCGACTTGGTGTGAATTGATCAGAACAAAAAAAGATAGAGAACAGTGATCCATTGCTCGAAGAGTTTGTTCACGATTGAAAAAGCCCTCGTCGAGGTCGTTCTGCAGGCTCAGTAAGTATGTGTATCTCAACATTAGGGTCGAATCGGCTAAATCAAAACCCCTCCAGCTGTATTTTCATTAAAAAAGACCGAAATCAAATACAGTCGCAAGGGCCACCACTTGAGGTTGCCCTCGTACCCGATGAGCCTTCCCTTGGCTTTTTAATCTCATCGCGGCCAAAATCAACCTTGCAGTAACCACTCATTTATCTTCCTTGCTGCGCGCGATTGGGTCAGCAATCACTCGCTTCAAATGGGGTTAGGAATAATGGTTCTACAGGAGGCACAGCGCACACAGAAAGATACTTTCAGGGAAAGCACCATAAAGGTATTGAAAAAGTACGAAGAATACTTTTTCGGTACTTTAATACAAAGTATACACAAAGTATATAGATGATATAGTACCATATTACCTTATTAGGCAATTTCATTTCAATACTTTTCTGGATAATGTGTAGTAAAGTGAAAAAGTATTCTGTGTACTTTTCTGATACTTTTATGGTGCTCTGTCAGAAATTATCTTTCTGTGTGCGTTGTGAGGCGGCATGGCTGGGGAGGCTACAGTTCATCTTCTGTAATGTAATGTGAACTATCGAACTAAACAGAGCAGACGGTTAGGTCCCATTCGCACGCCACGAGATTTTCGTGAAAACTCGCGACATATAAGTACCCAAGGCTAGAATTTGACAGTGAGTCGCGCAATTGCATCACGCAGAGTACTGAACAAGCACGATGCGCGATTGTGTAACCTTCAATTTGCAGGAAGTCATACTATTCCCGCAATTTTTTCGAAGTAGATACTTCCTTGTCCAGGTAAATACGTGTTCACCCCCTCTAGAACTTGTAGATGGAACCCATTGCCCCAGGAGGTCAGATCATTATGCAGGTGTATGAGGAAAAGTCTGGAGAACATATGACCGGCTCATCTTGATCACCTCGCTGCTTGTTATCACAAAATGCTTGTATATTTCCGACCATAATGATATAGAGGTAAAATGTGAATCAAAGCTGCAAAGAGAATATATGTCGCAAAGCGAGCCCCTATTTACCTCAAGGCGCCCAAGCAATTTTCTATCTCCGCTTCGGTCAATTCCGCGACGGTAGCACCCCAGTGTTCTGCCCAACAAGTCGAACAACTTCAAAACGTACACAATCCTTTCGCCGTCCCAACCGTACAAATTTCGTACCCTTCTTACAACTTGTAAAATGTCTGATCTTTGTCCTGTTTACGCGCCCTTCTTCTCCGCTATGGTAAGTTCCCCTCAACAGTTGCGCAGCGTACGTGTTCAACTTTAGTGATTCGCCATTTTCTTGTAGGGTTGCGCCAGTGCTATTATTTTCACTTGTGAGTACATAAACTTGGAGGGGCTGTATCGTTGCTTTCGACGAACTGCCTTTGTGTGGTCGTGACCCTGGCTCAACTATGTTTTTGCTTTTGAATGCCTGTAGCTATTGGCGCAAGGTATGTCCTCATCTTGATGGAGCGCGCTCATACGCTGACTATATCTTCTTTTTTTCTTGTTAATGAAGTTATGGCACCGCTAAATCTGGTGTCGGCATCTCAGCAATGTCGGTTCTGAGGCCAGATCTGATGATGAGGTGTGTTGTCCCGGTTATTATGGCTGGTATCATTGCCGTGAGTCGTATCACATCTTCCAACGACCAATATCTCCTCAATACCATGCATATATAGATCTACGGTCTTGTCGTATCGGTCCTCATTGCTGGTGATCGTACGTATTGATGTTGTAATTTACTGCGCCCGCGACCTAAGGTTATGCGCAGTCAATGCCTCCATGTCACTGGCCCAAGGTTTCGTACAACTCGGTGCAGGTCTTTCTGTCGGTCTTGCTGGTTTGGCTGCTGGATTCGCAATTGGTATCGTTGGTGATGCTGGTGTTCGAGGAACTGCCCAACAACCCAGGCTCTACGTCGGCATGGTGCGCCTCATGTCCTAAACTTCCTCATTCATCTAACCTGACCCGTCCGTTACCTTTTAGATTCTCATTCTCATTTTCGCTGAAGTCTTGGGTCTCTACGGTAAGGATAGCCTCTCTTAGTCCCGAGCTCTCCTGACTTGCATCGGTGCGCGTACAGGTCTTATTGTCGCCCTTATCATGAACACTAGGACTGCTGCCATGAAGGTCTGCACTGCATGAACGACAGCTTTAGCAAAATCACGCAATTGTTCGGGGCGGGAAGGGTGTGCGTACTGGGCAGCGGAGTACGATGGGAATGCCTTGATGCTATCCGTCTCTCTTGCTAATTTGAACATAATATGGACCTTTCGCTCGACATCATAGCCCCCTTTGATCAATGCTGTCTGTTAATGCACTTTTACTATTCTCACTTGATACCCTATCGGTTTTCTCTGTCTGAAATACCTTGCTGAGCGTCACGACACCGAGATACTTCGGATCCTCTTCTCATCCGGCCCGTCGGGAATGGGCCTCATTGCGCCCATAGATAGAAAATATTAGTCTGATGAACTGAGCAAGAGTGAAGCGACCATAGATATTAACGTTGTCAACACTGGTACTGCCTTCTCTCAGCGTTACATGTCTTGCTTGCCTGGGGGCCTAGAGAAATCATATCTCAATCGTAAATACGATGACGTTACTTTTGACTATGTATTGACTTCCAGAGGTCAAGAAGGTCCACAAGAGAAGCCTGTAATTCTGCTTCGAGGCCCAACGTCCAGTTTCTTTCCTCCTGGTTACGGGGATGATCAAGATATTTTGATTGAATGCCAAAAGAGCGCAGAATGGTAATTGATGCGCTCTACACTCAGCTGTGACTTTGCGGTATGTTTATGTCTTGGCATCAGTTGAGAATAGACGAAAACCGAATAAATCTTGTAAAGCTTGAAATGACAACTCGGAGCTTCACCGTCGAATTGGAGAGGGGGCGATTTTTCTGGTCAAAGGCTTGCAGTATCAGAAGTAATGCATCGTAGCACCAGCCAAAATCATTGCTTTTGCCTACCATATGAAGATTATTACATATTGTCAGTGTCATTCATGATTGGTTTCAATCAGATCGAAACACTCACCTCTTAACGATGGTTCATATTACGCAATACCACAAGTGCGAGAAGCGTGTCCGGCAAGTGGGAAGTCTCATCCATAGATGTATAGAAACCGCTCTCTTCAATATTGCAGCATCGAAGACTCAGCGATTAGGAGACAACATTTCGACCACGTGACCGTATTGACCACTGTGGACGTTCAAGCATTCAGCAGGTTGAAATTGAAGCACATCATCAAGTTCTAAACTCTACGAAGAATACGGGAAAGAGTACGCATCGTAGAGCCCGCGCGCCCGTAGTTGCTCCCGCACCTTCTGCCCCCAGGTCAATCTAATTGCATTCCCGGCGTCTAAATGTATAGCAGCCCGAGTCGGGCTAAGTTTGGCAACCATGAGCGCGAGGCAAAGATTTCGGTGGGAGGATAACCTCTTCGTTTAGCGCTTGCGACTTTGTTCTACTTCAAGTCCTCGAGCTTGAGGTAGGACGGTATATATACACACTCGAGAGTCGTTCTCGAAGTGTGGATCATATCGTCGACTTACTATCGGCCATCTTTTTCCTTGTGTTCCCATCAACCTACAGCGCTCGGCAGCTACAAATCTTTCTCCTAATGGAAACCCTTGGCTTATTAAAAGTGTTGCAACCTTTGCTTCCTTCCCCAGTTTCGTTCGCTCACTACCAACCTGGCACTCCTCAGGTCTAACAGCAATGGCTAGTCACTTCTATCAAAGCTTGGCCATGCGAAGGGTTTCCGGAAAGCTATCGTCGCTCAGTCTTCGTCGACGCATCGTTATTTTCAGTTGTGTGGCTATCTTCTTGGTGTTTGCTTTTTCCGCTGCACACCCAACGAGCAGGAGGTACATATCACAAAGTTATTATGACTTTACAACACCAAAGAAAGTAGGAACGTCAACATCTTCACCACCTTCGTACGACTGGCTGAGGGAATGGGAGAAACGGCTCCCACAGCATAACCTTGACTTGCCGTTTCCAGAGGGTCGGACTGGTCGCTATGTCAAGTTCTCAAACCAGATTAAAATGTTAGGTTGGAATAACGTGCAGAACGAAGTGTGAGTACATGGTTCATTCTCCTATATGGGTGTTCCTCATGATCATACAGCTTGATGAATGCTCACCTTGCCTATGAATCAAAACGAGCCTATGTGTTCATAGACTATGTATGGAAACCCGACTACTACCCTTGGCCAGAGAGCCAATTCCGTGAGTGGCCTCCTCGTACACCCCTTGCTGCTATAATTTCGGGGCCGGTCTCTGGTGGTCCTTGGGATGAGGGTGACGACGCACCGCGATCAGTCTCCGAAGCCTGGTATGACGTCGTCTGTCCCGAAGCCGAGAGACGCATCATCAACACGAGAGATGTAAAGGGCCCAGTGAGAGACGCTATGGGTACAGTGGTATTCGAGCATTGGAAGAATCTCCTACTCAACGCTCCCGAGCGCTGTATTGAAATCGTCCCTGCTCCGCGTGAAGAAGATGGCTTCGCGCAGACATTCGATCTCTGGTTATGGGGCACCTCTCGTGTCCTCGATCTATGGGAAAGCTTTTCCAAGTCTCCCGTATCTCGTCTGCTTGGCACCTCGCCCCTTGTTAACTCTGCAGTTTATCGTAACGAATACCTCTTCCTTCCACGCGGTCCCCGTCCCCCTCATCCCGCTTCACCGAATCCATATGATCGTATGCTTGCGATGCACGTCCGACGTGGGGATTATAAAGAGGCTTGTGTTGGTCTCGCCACTTGGAACTCGACGTTCTACAGCTGGAACCTCTTCCCGTGGCTCCCAGATCGTTTCACGCCTCCTCCCGGAGGTTCATGGGGATACAACACGCCTGAGAACACGGAAAAGTATATGGAGCACTGCTTACCAACCTTCGAGGGCATCATAGATAAAGTTCGCAAGGCGCGTGCAGACTATGTAAAAGCCGCACCACCAGGCACAGTACGCACGCTGGACGTGATGTATATCCTATCGAACGACGGCAGTGAATGGATGGATCAGCTAAAGACGGCGCTTAAAACTGATGGATGGTATACAATTGCGACGACTAAGGATTTGGTGCTGGATGATGAACAGAAGGATGTGAATATGGCAGTGGATATGGACATTGCCCGACGAGCGGCTGTTTTCATCGGTAACGGGGTACGTGACCGTCGTTTCCACCTACGCATCGCCCTAACTGACGCAAACTATAGTGGTCGTCTTTCACCAGTAACATCGTCCACCGACGCTTGGTTGATGGCAAGGAACCCATCAGCAATCGCTTCTGGTGATCTTTGTGAGAGATGCTTCACCTTTTGTACTTGGATTGTTTGTATACCATGGCTCTGAAATTGTACTGGAGGTCAATCGTCACTTATTACAAACACATAGCGTCGCGTTGTATGGCTCGTTATGTACATGCTCGGTGTCTCGTGTAACTGTGTTACTGTACGTCTACCGAAATTTCACACCCAATTAAGATTCTTTAGAATTTATTGGGGCCGGGTGCGATCGTTGCTCTGGGAAGAGCTTCAGGTGCCTAGGGCTATTATGCATGACCAGACATTTTCTCACTACTTAGCAGATATAAAAATAATGAGTATTAGTCTGGGAGCCCAAATATCGAGCTTGACCTCTGATTCAAATTAGGAGCAGTCAGGAGTCCACGTGACCGCTTGGAGGGGTTATTGATTTGCAGCCAAAGTTGCGTAGTGTTCTTTGTTACACGCTTTGACTTCGATAATTTGACGTGCTTTAGGCACCCCTACATCTTTTGCTTTTCAGATTCAACTCAAAATACATGGTGTGTCTGTCTTTGCAGGTCATGGTCCAACCAAGTCTTCAGCAAAGCGGCGCGAGATATTTAGTTTCACTGTCTACTATTGGAACCTCTGGAAGAAGAACCAGGGCGGTGTACACGTTTTTGTTCAGCGGTACTACTCACGAATCATGAATGTTGGTATTATCCTCTGATCCCTCAGGTATTTCCTCGGATATCTGAACCCGGACATCAAACTGACTAAATTGTATTCCATAGTATAACGAAATCTGCATAGGATGGCTAAGTAATATAAGGATTGACTCCAAAATTCAGTACGGTGCTAACATTCAATTAGCTAGCATCATCTTCCATGAAACAGGTTTCTCAGCCTTTAACTCGATCTCTTCACGAAAGGGTGATACTCACCTTGACAAATTCTGGCCGCGTGATGTTAGCTTTTCGCAATTATGAACATATGATCCAAACCTCACCATTATAATCAACCTTTCCATCATGATCAGTGTCGGATTCGGCGATCATGGCTTGTATCTCGTAATCGGACAACGATTCCCCTATCATCATCAGATGTTAGTATTTTACAAGCAGGGATGGACCCGAGGCCTGATGGTTGTTACCCACCTATGCTATTCATGACCCGTTTCAACTCTTCCGCACTGACGAATCCGTCCCCATTTTGGTCAAACGCTCTGAACGCGTCCATCAACTCCTTATCTGGATCAGTACTAGCCCTCGCCATTAGACCAAGGAATTCGTTGAACTCGATGGTTCCGTTGTTATCAAAGTCAATCTTTCCATAGGTTGTTAGGCGTTAGATGACTCTCATAACACACTCGTCGTCGAACTGAGGCACCCACCTCATGGATCATTTTCTGCAGCTCGTTATCAGTTGGATTGTGGCCCAAAGCACGCATTACTTCGCCAAGCTCTGCAGTCGTGATGCTGCCACTATTATCTTTGATATTCATCAGCCCTATAGTAGGCAATACGACAGCTGGGTTACTGACCTCTATCGAAGCTAGCAAACACGCTGCGGTGCTCTGTCATGTGAAGGGGGATGAGATACTTGGATATAAGAGTAGCAGGCAGCAACGGAACCTTCTATCTGCTCTGGATTATACTGATGAGGAACTTGCAAGCGATACAGCTCCAATTAGGGGTTTCTCACCTGGCGTCTAGGAGGAAATGCCTCAGTAACACAATCACACACACACCAAAGGATACCGACTCACCAATATGGTACCCATAACGAGTTCCTAGAAGAAGGGGGACGAGAGGAGTGTAACGTTAAACAAGAAAGGAGCATGTTGTGCGTGGACTTTTCTAGTACCACTGAAGCGCCTGTATGTCCACCCAGCACGGAAGAAGCCGTTGCATCATTGGATGGTCACACCATTGGGCCGTCGCATTCGACATATCTGCCAGAGAAGCTGAAGTATTCCCAGGGATCGATAGTCAATTGATAGGAGGTCCTCCCTCCGAGTCCGCTATAACCGGGGCAACTGGCGCTCCGCTCAATTCAATTCCAATTTCTACATTCTTTGACTGCGTAGGTAGAATCCGTAGATATAACATATCTTATCTACAGCTTAACAATGATCTCATCCCTTTTTCCTTGTATTTCGCTTAATTCTTTGTAACCGGCCAACCCTAACGTTATATCAAGGTCAGCAAGCGTCTGCTTGATAACCTGCTCGACGCCCTCCTGGCCTCCGGCCATCAAACCGTATAGGTATGGTCGGCCAACTAACATATACGTTTTCAGCATGCAAAGATGAGTTACAGGGGTGGGACGTACGCAGTACAGCCTGCGCACCGAGCGCTATAGCCTTGATGATGTCGCTGCCAGTCCGAATTCCCGAATCAAATAGCACCGTGAATTTACCACTCTTCTGAGCCTCGAGGACTTTCGGAGACTTCGTGATGGTATCCAGAGCATACAAAGATGGTATGGCACCATCAACTTGACGCCCGCCTAAATTCATGCAGTTGATCAGCAGAGCATGTGTATCAAAGGTCATGATACATGCCATGATTAGACACGACTATTCCGTCGATACCATAGTCTATTGCCTTCTCCGCATCCTAGATTCATTCCTATCAATCTGTGATGATTACCAAAATAACAACAGAACCTACAGTCACTGCCTGTATCCCTTTCAGAACAATCGGTCCTTCCCAATTATCCCTCAAGAACTTGAGATCTTCCCAAGTCCTGAAGAGTCCTGAGTTGCATTCTTTCAACCACTCCATACCAAAGAAGATCCCATCTTTGACCTTCTCGTCGCCCGCTGCACTAGCAGCGTCGAGTTTCTTCGGGTCATAGGGGAATTCGGGTTGTTCGTCGATGATTGGTTGCCTGCCGTACCTAGCCATGAAGACGGGGTCGGATCGGCCGACTTGGACGCCAACGCCGTGATAAAACGGGAGGTACGAGTCTTCAAGATCGTGTGGACGCCAGCCAAGAATGAAGGTGTCCAATGTCACCACGAGCGCAGTGAACCCATTTGCTTTGGCCCGGGATAAAATGGAGAGGGTGACATCGTTTGTACGAGGCCTGGAGAACCATCTTCAGCTTCGTGATATCAAAGTTTAGACACAACCTACCAGTAAAGTTGATACCATCGATGTCCGGTGCCATTTGCTTGAGCTACCTGTTCGATAGACCTTGACGAGGCAGAACTCATGATAAATGGCACCCCTAATTTCCCTGCTGCCCGCGCAGTTGCCAGTTCGCCATCTGCATGGCAAATGCCTTGAACACCAATAGGCGCTATGAAGAGGGGAGCTGAATATTTGACGCCGAAGATAGTAGTCTGTCAGACGGATCAGCTCGGAATCAAATCTGCGGGTCTCAAATGATATGGGCCGATATGGATCTGCATGTGTCCATCCTATTTCAGCGAAGGGCGTTGGCAACATACCTCAAGACTACGATCTGTAGCATTCACGAGCATACGTGGGATGATCTTGTATTGATCGAAGATACTCAGGTTTGCTCGGTAGGTTGAGTTTGTACCTGCACTTCCTCCTGCGTACATGTACGAGCCTATTTTCGAATGACCACGGTTATTCCACGGGATAATCATGCAGGGTTATAAGCAAGCACACTCGCCAAGCAAATATTCAAAATGACATACCAGGATACTCTTTCCTTGCTTCCTTCGCCTTCTCCTCTATTTCTGCCGGCGAAACAGTTCCAAGTGGACTAGGGCCTTTTCTCCCAACGTACACTTCAAGCATGTACGAGCTCCATTTCTGGGGCATCACGACACCGACTTCAGGTACCTTGGTTGGTTCGGCCATTATGTACGCAACGTTCTATGGGTGGATGCTCTGTAGTAAGCCCTATTCTTGGGAACACAGGGCTATTGAACAATGTCAGCGTCTTATAAATGACTTCCCCGCACCGGTTATTTTCCCCGCATCATGGCCGGTAGGGTAGTAAAAGGGGGTGGGAATGTTCCAGTTAAGGTCACGCTCCCACTCCTTAGTCAGATTTTGTGAGCGACTCGCAGTCCAGATCGCACCTATATCTTTGACATGGGCACCAGACATCAATCAGGTGAGTGAGAGTGGGCTATTCTACATAAATTGTACATTAATGTATCCTAAGTAAGTTAGAATGAATCACTGGGAGAGGTGGGAGGGTGCGTGATTAAAATGGTTGTGACATAGGGATTAATATATTAAAGGCTCGTGGGGTAAAGAGAGATGATGCCCAGAGCTCCACGCGAGTGAGACTCGAGATCTGGGGAGTGCAAAGGCACTTACCGGTACTGAACGAGAGGTGAGACGGGGGTTCAAAACCAGGATCCCCAAGCTCTTTATACCACCTTGGCCACCACATCATCAATGATGGATAGAGGAAGGATAGGAGAGAGTATTACATCTATTGTGTCTGATAGAGTTAATGCAGTTGCGGCCTCCGACGTTCGAACATATCATAGGCCCAAAGTACATGTCATGCGGAGAGGACCATTTGATTCTTGACGTCTTGTTGCGGGGCAGCTATTGGGAGTTTTCCTATTAAAAGAGGTATGCTGTAGATAATTCTATGAATGAGTTGCTCACCATGCTTGGCTTTTCCACAGGCTTCGCATTCATCTTCGTCTAACGACCAAGTGCTACGGTCAGTCGATGACACCCGTAGACAATCTACGTACCAGTCGTTGGGGACGCGATGAGTACAGCACTTTCAGTGGTCCAGTGGTCAAGTCAACAGTGTTAGAACGATCAGCTGGAATGAAGACGGGGTGGTTGGGTGAGCAACATGGATAGTGAGGGGGTTATATTTTATGTCTCTGCCCCCTCGAATGGGTCTACCTCATTTATCTCTGTGTAAAAATAGGGCAGCGCGCTCGTATGCCTGTGCCATACTTCCTTGACATGAGAAAGTGAGTCTAATAGCAGTCAGATGTCAGAACCGCCAACATCTGACAGAATCGGGTTTGGTCTTTGATACCTAAAGTAGATAGAACGCTTGAGGCTTTCCCTCCAGGAAGAAAGATAGAGATGAAAAACAACCTGTATCCTCGGGCTCTTACAAACATAGTGTTGTAGCGATCATCCACCGAGTTTGCCATAGATACTTGCAGCAAGCTTTGATTAGTTCCGACGTGTCTAAACACCTATAAGGCACGAGGGTAGGGCGTCCTAGGTTGACATCGCAGCAAACCGTGGAGACGCAGGGCCTGCAGTTCCATTAGAGACAATAAAAACGTAGACGTAGAGGCATTTAACATTGAATGCCCGCGATCCGTGGAGTCGCGTGGGTCATGCAGGGATATACCAACGCGAAAATAGAAGTAAACCACCTTAAAATTGAAACTGTTCCACATCCTCGTATACAATCATTCACGTACGTAGAAGAAATTCCATCCCTCCACTCTCCTCCCAACCTCTAACAAATTCTTCTTCTGAAAATCTCTTTACCGCCCACGCTCTCGCTCGAGAACGCATGGCGAAATCTTCCGAAGAAGATAGTGAGAACACGGTGTGGAAGGCGGTGGCGTAGGAAGTTGGGGTAGTTGCGTGATAACCTTAATTATGATTTTGGTAAGTATTGAGTGATTAGTGGTGTATGGGTGAGAATGGGAAGAAGGTTGGCGTACCTGTAGGTTTACCGTCAAATGGAACGACGATATCGTTCAGCGGCCCGCCGGAAGCGTGAGCTACTGGTATAGCACCTGCTGCCTGTTGGGGATCATGATCGGTCAGCGAACCAGAAAACGAGGGGATGGCTAAGTGAGGAGTATTTACCATATACTCCACCACGTTGATGCCAAAATGCTCATCTACCATTGTGTTGACGCCAATGCTACACTTTTGTAGCCAAGAGAGCATTGTTGGGTAGGATGCGTTGATCAAGAAAATTACACGGTCCTAAATTAAATATGAGACGTTGGGTTATGGTTGGATTCGGTGGTAGTGGATTTTATTTGACGGTGAGGAGAAGAGGTGAGCTGAGATGAGGTGAGGTGAGGTGAGTGTTAACACGAACCTCTATCCCCAATTTCCTGGCTTCATCCTTTAACGCGTCCACTCTCGCTTGATCTTCTTCGTTACGTGCACCACCGATTAATACGAGTTTCGGGTTGTTGGTGTCCGAGGTGTATTGAGGGTAGGATGTGAGAAGTTCAGCGAAGGCTTGAAGTTGGGCGGAGTGATCTTTTTCTGGCCTACGGTGGTATTTTTATTTATTCAATTTCAATTTGGCCGTAAATTTGAAATATAAATGAGGGGGGGGGGACTTACCGAAATTGTGCGATGCTCAGGATAATCTTCTCTCTTCCTTCGAGAGGGAAGGAAGCTAGTTCACGGGTATCGCATGGGGGGTAAACGATTTCTGAGTTCTCAACAGGTCGTCTTTGTTTTTGATGGGAGGTGTGAGAAGGGGTTAATAAGGATACGAGCGGATGAGGGAATGTTAGGACTTTGACGGGAAGAAAGAGGATATACTGGGATATGGAGATGAAGGGGTCGGTGTGTTTGAGGATGGAGTCGACATGAGCTTTGGTCCATGAGGAGTTTACCATTAGGAAGGAGGCGAGGCGGAGGGCGGAGGCGTAGTGGTGCATGAATATCCGGTAATAGCTGTGAATGGTGATTTGTAAGTTGGGTGAGTGATCGAAAGTGCAAAGGGAGGTTGGAAATGATAGTAGGTGGCATGGTTGAGGGTGGTTGAGGGGCGGTTGGAAAAAAAATATTGACGTACAATAGCTTTACGCCACTGAGAACGCTTGATTCGGCGACGCGACTTTGGTTGGTGTGCCATTTCTTTCGTTCTCGAACTCGGGCGAGCATGTCGGTGCTTATGGTAGGGTAATGGACGTAGGCACCGATGGGGATGTTGCAGAGGGATGAGACGACGAAGAATGTGAACGCGTATCCCATTGTGTCTAACCAACGCCGACGGAAGTGTGAGTATATGAATAGGAATAAGCGAGGGATTGTGGAAGGGAACAAACCTATGTAAAAGTCTGGTATGAGATGGGACATTGCTTCCCAGACCAAGTACATGGATCCGATGCTCTGGCCAAGGAGGGTGAAGTACGGCCATGTCTTGCTCTCAACGAGGATTCGCGATTCTAGGAATACGAAATGGAGAGAAGTTGGGTCGAGTGTGATAGCAAAGCGAGACTGTAAACATCAAATTGTATGAAACATAATTCGAAGGACTCATATTAAGTGATATTTAACCCACCTTGACCTTGGCAATAATCTCCTCCTTTGACGCGTCGATATCCCCGCTATATACTACGTACAATAGATCTTTCTCTGAGCGCTGCATAGCAGCTATTGCTGTCCATAGTACGCGTTCGCCACCACCACCTGCATTGCTTTAAAGGTACTGAAAATGCTTAGCTCGACGTAGATTATGACGAAGGCAATGCTTACCAGTATGGGTGGAAGAAACCGAGTATTCGTTTGTTATTAACGGAGAAACCGAGGTACTTGAGGCCAGCTCGTTGTGAGGCTTTTCGCCTGCGGAAATACACACCGTATAGCTTGAATACGATGGAAATGAGTGCGAGAGCGAGGAGAGATGCTAGAAAGATCATGGCTGCATAACCATTAGTACCACGTCAGTGAAACGCATCAGTAACTCCTAATTGCAGTTCTTCCCACAGTCAGTAAACCTTTTCTCACACTCACACACGGCGGTTGCTGACCGATTCTCCCATCTTCTCTTACCCACCACCAGCCAGCCATTGTGGTGACGGTACTCTTCAAGCTCAAGCTCACCACGGCTTGATTCATTTTCTCTCTTTGAATCACTCATAACATAAAGTGACCATGGACCCGGATCGCAAATCCACCGTTTCTTCGTTTTACGGCGGACGCACAACCTCTTTTGACGCTCTCAACCGTGATGCCGAATATACTTCGCCCAACCAGCATTATGCTTCCCCTCCTGTCGGTGCTGCTGCTCCTATAAACCCTTCGTTTGACCGAGCAAGGAGAGATTCTGCCTCATCGTTTTACAACCCTGACCGTCAATCCAGAGGTAGCATGGACATGTTAAACGGCGGACAACCAAGGCCGAGTGGTGGGTATAATAGGGAAACTTTTTTTCCTGGTGCGAGGGAGGAGCCTTTGAAGGGTGGAAGAGACGAGGAAGAGGAGGCAGGTGGGAAGGAGGCTGTTTGGGATGTGTACGCCGACTTTAACAATGCGGGACCCAAGTATAGCAGTGCCTTTGGGAAGCAGGATGTTGGGTACGTCCTATCTACTGTCATTTTCCTTGATCTCATTCGAAGATATTTTTCTAGTGGATATCAACAAATCCCCGCTATCTCGCCGAAACTCGAATACGATTCCTCCTCCATCCCCGCCTCTGCCGCTCCCAACGCGAATGGACAAGTAGAGATGGTTACGGTACCTACAATGGGCCCTGAATGGCGTCGTGACGAATTGAAGAATATGACCAAATCCGCTCGACGAGAGGCGAAGATGGAAGGTCGTAAGGAATTCTGGAAGAGGTGGAATAGGAACGAGATTGGTTTGTGTGGGAGGTGGTTTAACAAGCGGATGTTGGTATGGTTTGTCTTTGGGCTTTGCTGCGTGTACGTCCTTTATTCTCTCCTTCCCTCTTCTCCATCATACATACCTTGCGCAAGAAATCAATTCATGACATTGATCGTTTTAGTGTCGCCATCGTCCTAGGATTCACAATCCCCCGCGTCCCCTCATTCGCATTCTCATCCACAAACCCCCTCGCCAACGCCACAGGTGACTGGGCATCCGCCATCCCGGTCACATTCAACCGTCTCCCAGCAAACTTCACCTTCCCCGCTTTCGCTAACCTTCAAGTCAACACCCAAGATAACTTTTTACCGTTGAGGTTCACGCATTTGAGAGCGAGCGTGTATGATTTGGAGACGACGGTGTTGGTGGCGACGGGTGATTTGGGGAGTAAGACGTTACCTGCGAAAGCGTTTCCGGAGATTCAGCTGCCGTTGAATTTTACGTATGTTGCGAGCAATGATACTGACCAGACTTGTACGTACTTCTTCCTCTCTCCCTTGCACTCTCCCCACATTGCTTATTTCCTCATACTTTGGAAAACGGGATCGTTGGCTCACGCTACTGGTGCTTACAGGGAAGAACTGGTACGCTAGCTGCAGGAACGCAGCAAACTACGTCGACGGTAAACGGCCTGCCGCACAATTCCGATTGGTCCTCGATATGAATATTTTGGGATTACCATCAACCCACCACGCATCCACGCAGATCACAGATGCGAATTGCCCGATTGAGTTACCGTTGAACGCCGTCTAAACGCGGCACTCGTAATATCCAAATCCAATTCGACCAGACCAGACCAGACCAGACCAGACCACCCAAACCTTTCAAGTCATAAAATGTTGGGTAGATTATGATTGCTACTTTCGTTATTTTGTTTTCTGTCCTGAGTTGCATTTCTATATTTTTTTTCATATCATATCGTGGACTTTTTTAGTGGACTTCGGCATTAGACACTCACATTCTTTACTCGTATCAGTTCCACTCTTGTGTGCTACATAAGCTCTGTTGGATGAAACATAATTATGATGCCAACTATTCAATCAAATTGATAGTGATGACTATGCTTGAAGCTCGATATCTTTCGCATCGGTGATCTGATTCCTTTGAACCTAATTTAGTTTGTCACTTACTATAAATTGCTTAACCTCAGGATGCATGCATGCAGAACTAGCACTCTAAAGAAGATAGATGTACTTACATACACAACAGTAACTACCATAGAAACCTACAAGTAAACTATATGTACTACCATGATAACTGGAATAGATCATGCACCAATGTGAACAAAATTAATCCAGCGAGAAATATGTACCCCTCTATCTCTCATTGCCAATGTTGCCAAATGCAAAGCTTTAGCAGATTCTCTATAGTCTGCTGTCCCATTTCCATTCCTGAACAAATATGAATAGAATGACTTTGATATTTCAGGACCGTCAGCATCTACCATCAGCCACAAAGTTCCAACCACACTTTTGAATCCACAGAATTGTATTGCCCCTGCCAAGCTCAACATTTCATCAAGCTGTTCATTGCCTGCAACATTGGCTGTATTGCATGCTGAAAGAAATGCAAGTTCAGCTTGTGGCAGCCTTGCCTTCATCAGGTCTATCAATGTAAGTGGCATGTGATCATGTAAAGCAAAGTAGGATTGAAATGGTTCTTCTTCCACACTTCCATGACATGCAAAGTGAATCCAGTTGCTTGTGTTCAAGTAACCCAATACAGACTCTTTTGAGGCCTCTTCTGCTGCAATAACTGTTGCAGACTTGACTATATTATGAATGATATGCAACTCCTGCCTGACTTCTGGAAGTGCCATTCCATCTTCCAAATTATCTCCTGGCTGCCCCATGACTAATAATTTGGGGGCAGTGGATGCAAGTGTTGATTGAGCTCTTGCTCTGGTTAATGCTGCCAGAGTGGGTGTATATGAAGATATGAACATATCACAAAAGTTGGGCTTTCCAGTTTTGTAGGGGCCTGCAGCATGGAGAGGAAGAGTCAGAAGATATGAGCTTGGACACCACCAAACTCTGGAGCCTTTGGATATCCCCAGGGTTTTGAGAACATCAACCACTGGGCACACAACTTTGTTCCACAAGCCTCTTAGCACTTTAACTATTTTCTGAGTTTTAGTTTTGTGAAATTTCATTCGTAATTGAAGTGCAATTTGGAGCATGTCAACCAGCTCAACAATATAATCTTGTCTTGCATCTGGAAGAGAAACACAAACAGGTGGTCCAGTGTGATTTACAATCAATGCCTGTGAGTGGTTTGTGTGTATATTGATCACAATAACTGGCCCTTCCTTTGCTGCCTGCTGTAGAGTATGAAAAGGTATGGCTTGTAAAAAGTCTGAAAACCCATGGATTTGTCTTATACTTTCAACGGTATCACTCCATCTCTGAACAAGTTTCTGAGTTCTCATCCATGGATCTTCACTCTTCAAGGGCTTTTCTGATATTCTTGCAGAGGACAAGGCCAATGCTTCCAATTGTAAGCTTAAGTTTTCAAATTGCTGAGCAAGGTCTGGGTTGACCAAATGGAGATCTTCAAGGGGTTGTCTATAACCATGCATTCTAGACCATAAAATTGTTCTCCCTTGATCCAGCAACTGAACAGCCATTTTATAGTCATTCATTGAAACTGCACAAGCAGCAGCATCACTTGCAAATGAGGCAGGAATATTCTTTGTTGAAGTGAATGTTTTTTGTTGCAGCTCAATAGTTGGCTGAATGACAAGATACTGTTGAAGAAGATTTAAAGTGTAAGAGTATGCTTGCAGTGCAGAAGGATGATTATGTTGTTCAGCATGTTTTGTCCATTCTATGGCTGTGTCTAAACAATCCTTTCTTGTGGCTGTTGGATAGGTTACTGCAGTCTGATATAAGTTGAATGCATGGTTCAAGATGTCAACTGATAATGATGAAAAAGGCAACATGTGCAAAAGGATTTGAGCATGATACTTGTGTATGTGAAGCATATGTGGATGATTCAAACATTTGTAAGCCCTAGCACTGGAAATGACTTGAGCAGCCAAATCTAAAATGTGTTGTTCTCCTTTGACTTGGAACATGTTTATCAAAGTATAGCAAAAGTCACTCATAAAAATAAGCTGGGCATAATGTAGATCTGTGTTAGACATAGAGAAATGTTTGGCTTCATTGGCGATTTCAATACTCAACAGGGGTGGACATTGTACAAGACTATTCATTGGTCTCATAGCAAAAGGGCCTTTGGGCAATAGGTGTGCCAAAGATTGATATTGACTAGCTGAATTCAATAACAATGAACTTTTTGACCAACAAAAGCCACTGGCTTCTTGATGACATTTCACTGCCTTTTTCAAGTCCTGAATCTTTCCTAATTGCTGAAACTGTATCTGCAAGCAATTTCCCAAGTTATTCAATGATAATGCTCTATTGGGATGCCCAACAGGCCATAAGCCAAGTGCCTCATTGTGACATTCAACTGCCTGCTCCAAGTCCTGAATCCTGCCCAATTGCTGAAACTGTATCTGCAAGCAATTTCCCAGGCTATTCAATGCTAATGTTCTATTGGGCTGTCCAACAGGTATTAAGCCAAGTGCCTCATGGTGACATTCAACTGCCTGCTCCAAGTCCTGAATCCTGCCCAATTGCTGAAACTGTATCTGCAAGCAATTTCCCAGGCTATTCAATGATGATGCTCTATTGGGATGCCCAACAGGCCTCAAGCTGAGTGCCTCATGGTAATATTCTGCTGCCTTTTCACAGTCCTCAATCTTGCCCAATTGCTGAAGTTTATACACTAGGCAATTACCCATAATGTTTAATAAATATGCTCTTTTTGGAGAATCATTAGGCCATAAGCCAAGTGCTTCATGAAAGCATGTTACTGCCTCCTCCAAATACTTGTTTTTACTCAGTTGCTCAAACTGTAGTAGAAAGTAATTTCCAAGTCTGTCCAATGACAATGCTTTGTATTCACTAGACAGACAAGTGTTGTAGATCTCTCTTTGATAATATATTGCCATGTCCAAATCATCATTTCTTGTTATGTACTTGGCTTGGGCTGCCAGAGCAGTACTCAAAATATTTGAAGCATCTAGATATTGGGCATGGGTCCTGTAGGACCAATCAAGATGGTTGTAAGCCCATATAATAATGTGTTCTAATTCACAAGCATCACTGGCTTGGTGGTACCTTACCATTGCATGCCCTTCTTGAATTTCACTGGTATAAATATTTGTTGATGCCATTTGAATATGATGACAGCACTGGATGAAAAGCTTTAGGCTGTTTACTGCACCCTTCTTGCAATAGTACATGCCCAGTTCATCTGCCACAGCAAACAGTTGCTGCAATAAATCTGAATGCCCTACTGTAGCATGCACTACCCCAGTACAATAAATATCCACTGCACCAGCAGTAATTTCAGAGTCCCCAAAATATTCAATTGCCTGTGCAATGCCATTGCCAAGATGATGCAAAGCAGACCAGCAGTCTGGGTTATAAGGAGAATTTACAGTAGCAGCCTCACACAAATATGTGAGACCCTCTCTGAAACTCTCCCAATTGGCCCATTCTGGCTGGTTGAGTGCACAGAGAGCACAACCAAGGTCATCCAAAGCTTGAATATGGTTGAGATTGCCAAGTGGGTATGCTCTGAGAGATTCATAGTGGAACATGATGGCCACATCCATATACATAATAGTGTTTATCTCCTATTTAAATTCTTAGCACCACTGGTAATGTCATATAAGGGGTTTGAGCTATCTTACCATTGTATTTTGTTTTCTAGTTGATTGCTTTGAGGATTGTACTTGTGATTTAACTGAACCTACATTCAAACAATTTAGTCCCTAGTAAGTGCATAATACATAACATCCATACATACTTTTATATATAGATGAAGGTTGAGGTTTGACAATAATTGACTTGATCATACTGTGGATAGAGTCTTATATATCTCATGAATGCCCATATCAGCTCAGTCGCTTATCTTGTGCAACTTGCAACTGAGATGCACCATATGTCTCAATACAGTTTTCAATAGTTTGGCAGTCTTGCCAATCCTTTGAATAAGCAGAATTGCCTCTAGGTACATTATTGTGAAAATAATATTATGCCTGTTCAGTAGGTCCTCAATGAAAGGGCCTGATAACTAAGAACAAAATAACAACCATATCATCTCAACACTCAATGCTGCTCAATTCACATATCTACTTCGCTTGAGATGACACCTTTGATGACTAAGTACCTTTCAAAGTACATGCTATTGGTATTTGTCGCTATCTGTGGGCGTACAACTATATACTCTACTACTTCAAAATTCCGTGCTAGACCATTATTTATATAAGGTCAAATCATCTAACCAAAATGAAAGACATCAATCATGGTGATATTATCATGGTCATCTGTCTGAAAATGATAAAAACATTCAGAACAGTAGCACAGAAGAGTAAAGGATATATTTACCTTCAATCCCAGAATTCTCTCTTCATCCATCAACACACCTTCATACCCCTGCCCATTCAGACTCGCATTGTCACTCTGATAAACAACAAAAGGTAACTCGGAAGTGACAGGTTCTGCAAATGTGTCTGTGGGAGAAGTGGAGAATATGGTAGAGGGGGAGGTGACGATTGTTAAGTGGGGAAGGGTTGGCGGGTGCGGGCGGGTGCTTTGATGAGAGGGGGAAGGGGACAAGGGGGGAGAGGAGGAGGGTGAAGAGGGTGAAGAGGGTGAAGGTAGCGGGTTATGGGAGGTAGATGCAGGGAGGGGCAAGGTGGGAGAGGTTAAAGATGGCTCTATGGTGATTTCGGGTGCTGAGATTGAAGGAGAGTTGGTTGAAGGTGTACTGACAGGGGAAGGCGTAGAAGACGTGTCAAATGATGGAAGTTCAAGATGGGGATCGTCCGTTAGGTTGAAATTGGGCACAAATGTTCCCATTGGAGGGAGGTTAAATAAGGACATGAAGCTTGGCATATCCAGTAAGACACGGTCTCCGGAATGGTGTCCGAGATAGTCTGTTCTGGTGCTTGGTCCCTGGGTTGGGTTTGCGTTCGGGTTCGTGGAGGAAGAGGAAGAGGGGGTACGGAACTGAGACGAAAAGGGTTGATTCATCATGTCGAGGTTGCGGTTTTGCAAGAAGTGGTTCCCTACATCATTCTCGTCCGAGTCTGAATCCAAATTTGGGTTCGAAGGGTGGTCATTGTAATCAAGTGTGTTATCGTTGGTGAGTGAGATGTGAGCGGGACCAGCAACGAACGATGTCGAAGATGATGAGTGTGCAGTGACGGGGGTATGTGTTTGTGTATGGACGGTGTGCCTGTGTGCTATGTTGTTGGTATGTCCTGGACCTGAGGTAGAATATGAGTCGTGATCATGGGTGTTGATATTTATATTGAAGGCTTGGGATTCGGAATCGGTATCATCCCATACGTCTACTTCATTCCTGTCAGATGATCTGTCTTCGATTGACGGTGGGACGTGCTGAGAACCGGCGACAATGGATGTCGAACTTGACAACGACGAGTCTGCAATTTCAGTAGTTGAAGTCGACGTATATTCCAGACCAGAGGTGGAATCTGAGTCGCGATCACTGCCACCACCATGAACTCCGCTGCTTTTCTCGACGACGATAGTATACGGGCTAAACGGTAATTCATCATCATCATCTGTACTCCACCCATCACCCTCCTCGCTATCGCTGTTATCACCATACACACCCAACGCCTCCTCAACACCCCATTCACTCAAATCATTCAAACTTTGCTCCACTCCACTCCCCTCCCCCTCCTTCCCCGCCACACCCAAATTCTCCCTCCCCTTCCCTTTAACTTCCCTCTCCCTCTCCCTTTCAAAACACCACTTCCTAACATGATTCGGGTTGAAGTCGTATATCTGGATACCACCGTCTGAAGTTTGGGAGTCGCTGACGACGACCATACGTTGTCCTGCGGAGGTAGTTATCCATCGTGTGGAGAGATCGCCTGCGGGGATCCAACGGGTGATTTTTGGGCCCCAGGTTGCGTAGGGGATTGTTGGGATTTTACGACCATTGATACTCGTCCCGCTAACGCCCTCGTTATCGTGAACAGATAATAACAGAGGCGTCGACGTAAATTGGGAGCGAAATCGCTCGACTGTACTTAATAAGGCTCGTCTGTGCACAACGACCAATGCACTCCTCCACCTTAACCCGATTTCGATTTCCATGTGAACGTTGAAGACGATGATAGCATCTTCGGGGTTGTAATAGACGTTGGGTTGGAAATGGGTTTGGGAGGAGTGGGAGAGGTAGGGGCCCGGTTCCCCCCTGGAGGAGATGGAGCGGTAGCGGAAGACGGGACGGAGGGGTGGGAGGAGGAGCGTGAGGATGTGGGTTGGAGTTGGGGGCGAAAGGGTAGAGGCTGGTGAGGAGGGGCAGAGATCCCAGATGTCGAATGAGCCTGGGATATGGGTGTTTGCTATGGCTAGAATCGTGGGTGAGAGGAAGACGAGGGAGGTGTATACGCCGGGTGCTGGTGCTGGTAAATCCTTTGATATTATACATAGGTTAGGTGTAGAATAATAAGTTACTTAGTAGACTTACGATGAGGAGCTTCCCCTCCATCCACTCGTAAACGAGGAACCTATCTACCACCCTTGGGCCATGTTCCGTTAGACCGCGTGCGGTTGCGTGTGGGAAGGAGATGAGGAGGGCTAGATATTTTCCAGCGACTTCGATGCTGACGGCGATACGACCTGATCTGCGGGTTGTTTGGTGACAATGGAGTTCGGGCTGTTTTGCGAGAGGGTGAGGTTGGGATGTGGATAGTTGGATGAGGGAAACGGTAAGGGCGAGACAGGATGGGTCGCTTGGGACGGGTGAACTGGAAATAATGAGTTAGTTAGCGGAAGTGAGGGGTAAATGAGGCTGACGTTGTGAGCACTGCGATCAGATCATGTTCGTATACTGATAGCCCGATGTCAACGATATTCTTTCCGAGGTCGATCTTTTCCCATTTGGTCTCCTCGAACATCTGGCTCGGGAGAGTCACGTATCTCAACAAACTCGTCTGCGTACGTTGGATCAAGGTACCATTCCCTAAAGCCTCACCAAGGAGATATATCCCTCCCGTCAGATCGTATATCCCTGACGCGTTATGCGGGACCTTGATACGTTCCCGGAAATCCGGACGAAGGGCTCTCCACGCTGATTCGCGGTTGCGTAAAAGGGTAAGACGTTGAGGAAGGGTGGTGTCTGTGAGCGCGTCGACGTCCGAACCGTTGAGGACTTGTGCGCCGGCAATATAGGCATCGATGGTGTATTGCAAGATGAGAGTAGAGGTAATTAGGTTGTAGAGGGATTTATTTACTTGAAGACAACGGATAAGGTCTGGGGCGCGAGCGAAGAGAAGAATGCGTGTTATGAGCTCTGGTGGGAGGTCGAGAAGGGGGAACGAGGAGGACATGATTGACGGTGACTTGCAAGGTCAGATCAATCAAGCGCGCGTGAACATCATCGCTGTGGCATCTAGGCGCTCATGGATCTCAGCGCCCCAGTAAAGGCTAATTTCTTCTTTGACCACGCAGTAGTTTGTATAATGTTTACACAAGAAATCATGAATGCGATGAAAGAAGAACAACGTCATGACATAAAAAAAGACATTATTTCTCGCCATGTTGATGGCTACCAGGGTTTGACTCTACAAGAACATGCAAAAGTGGCCGTGTAGTGGGGGTAAGTGGATGGTGTTGCGGTACCCTGTGGTTTGTTCTTTGAAGGTTTTAGAGACAAAGGGCCGGTTACGAAGGTGCGACTGGTTTGCGGCGAATGTAGAGGGTTTTGGTCGTTTATCAGGGGATTGAAGGTCGCTAGAGGAGAGATGTGAGATTGCATCAAGTGACGTCTCGGAAGGTTCCTCCATCTTTGTGGTGAAGCGTCGTTGAACTAAAGCTAACATGGCATAGATAAATATTAATCATGTTCATTGAAGTACCACAATCCTACCTTTACGATACAATGACGAAGCGATGCGCCGGAAGTGTGTTGCATCCACCTTTACCTTTTTTCACTTGCGATAATCACGGAGTACTTTGAAGGCCACCAAAGTACGCGCGCACTTTAGACAAAGTTATACAGTCATGCTAATGCTTGAGATTTGTTGATAGATGTCGATGAATTGCCGTCCCAAATAGAATGCATGACGAGCGCCGACAGCAGTCAAGAGTCAAATCTGGTATATATAGTCTGCCTGGCTTTAGCAAGGAACAAAAAATAGACGTGGACGACAGAAATGATCAACTATTTTTAACGAATCGTCCAATGTTCACCACCAAGCGGGTGAATAACCTCAAGCAGTCAAATCACAAATTCCCGGCCGAAGTGCACACCACAACGGTTGCAAGGCGATAGCATTCACACCGCGTTGTCTCATACGATATGCAACGTCATGCAAGCGAGGTAAAGCTGCGCCGACGTCCTGGCCAGGACCGGTCCAGAAGAGCTCTGCAGAGGATGCAGCGCGGGGCCATACGATGGGATCAAGGTTCGATGGACTCGATTGTTCTGTCCAGAGGAGATGCTGGCCTGAAACAAAGTCGTTTATTACTTGAGTTTTGTAGGGTGATAAGAGGGCAAACTCACCTCCCAGGACGAGCTTTGATTGATCCCCTATCAGATTAGCGGTGGGGTTGAACGTATACGACTACAGATGAGCCGATAGGCGTCAGCATGTACATAGAGACATACTGTGGGAGGTTTACCTTTTGCCAAGTTTTGAAAGGATCACACCAACTATTGCCTGTAGGGAAGTCACCGACCCAGCCTCCTCCTCCGCAGTCCAAATAGAAAAAGTCAGACGCAGCATGTACTAGTCTGAACCCCTTCTGTGCAACAGCAGAAACATGCTCTGATGATATCCATACCCTTCACGAGGAACAGATGTCATCAGTACACGCACATCACTTAGGAAATATCACTTACATTACCACCGTATCATTCGATAACGTCACATTATGTTCCAACACCATCTCTGCAAAAGCAAAATCAACCGTCACCTTCAAAATGCGCGAATAACCATCACCAAAATCTCACCTTCCCACACAACAGCCGTCTTGCCATTTTCCCTCAACGCGCCATGAGTCGCCTGTGTAAACGAATCCAACGCCTGATCTAACGTCTTGCCTCCTAGGTCCTGTTGTGTCTGCTGGTCTTTATTGTAGCAATTCACGTTGATCTCATCGCCACCTGTGCTAAATAGCTTTGATGAAAACATGCTCGACGCAGCTTTAATTAGTTTTGTGGTGAAATCGACGGTGCTGGGCGTGGCTAGGCGGAGCTGCCCAGCGGGCGGCTCTATAGATCCACGAATACATCAGTATAGCTTCAGAAAGTACGATTAGAGGTATACTAACCATTTGCGAAGGAGGCCCATGGTGTAGCTTCTGCGCAAGCAACATGCTCAGGATGCGACTTTGAGATAACCGAAGTATGCCCTGGTGTATCGATCTCCGCCAGTACATCGATGCCTCGCTAACGTTGGCGTAATGAGTAGAATTCACTTAGGGTGAAGTTTAGGCGACTCACAGCAGCCGCATAGGAAATGATATCTTTTACGTCGCTCTGGGTGTAGACAGACTGGGATGAGTATGCGCCTTTTGCAGAAAGCTCGGTGAACCCAGGTACGACAAGGGGGAAGCTCTGGCTGTCGACAACATGCCAGTGGAAGGTATTGATCTAGTAAATCTTGTGTTAGGTAATATAGAGGTCGAAAGAAAACGAGAACATACCTTGACCCAGCTCATGGCATCCAGCGTGCGTTTGATGTCAGACACGGGGAAGCTGAAGGGAACGTTATGAACGCTATATGGACAGTGTAAATGAAACATACAAGTTTCGAGCAGTGTCTAGCATGAGCCCGCGATACGGCTATACAGACAATTAGCAACGGCGTGCACTAGAAAGGAACAGGTCTACGCACATAGGCCGGAGAGTCAGTGATATCAATAGGTGCTCCCAATGCATAGGTCGTCCCGTCCGAATCGTACCACAACTGCTCGAAAGTCGTCAAGCCTCTGAATAATCCCAACGTCGAGTTTGCCCTCAACACCGCTGCAGAACCATCGCTCGGCACATGCAAAGTATACCCTTCGCTCCTACTCTCCACATCTACTATAGCTTCCTCTGAGATACTCCTGACATTGGCACCATCTAGCAACGACAACGTCAAACTGCCAATCGTCCTCGCACCACCCACTGCCTGTGCATCAGCGGCCCCGCGACCAACGACAAGACGTTCGAGTTTGTCGTTCTGCAGACGACTCTTCGTACGCGACACGGCATCTTGAAGATCCTTTGGCGGATTCCTTACTGCGATATTGATGTTGAAGTTTCTCGAAAGCTTTATTGTCGAGTTTCCCGTCGAGATCTGCCTTGGAAGGGGCCATAGTGCATACGCGGGCAGCAGAAAGTAGTAGAGAAAGGTTAGGAAAATCCCTCGAACGTTCATTTTCACCGCGTAGCGTAATGCGGAGTTCGCGAGCACGCGTCCTGTAGGTCAAGTAGCACGCCTTTATACGAGCGTTCGAGGGAAAAATACTTCGTCCGCGATCAGATCACAACGGGGAGATGCAGAGCGGCTGAGGCGTCCTTTCGAGGCTACCCCGGAGCACTTACATACAAAATGCTGTAGTCAGCCACATTATCGAGAAAAGAAGCTTCGTCGTAACCCCATATCACGAGTCGGAATGCCAGAATCAGGCTCGAGAACGAATCGCATGACCCATCCAACGCGAGGAAGTAGAGTCTCGTGGTGACCTGGTAGATATCAACACCGAAGGCCATACGGCCATCTACACGACCAGTGGGAACTGTTGTACCAGAAAAAGAACATAGCGAGCACGCTGGCAATCTAAACATACGTGTATGTGGGATGCAGATCACCGGAATATGATGGTTAAGGACCGATAACCGAATCATATCGTCATTATGAAGGACTCGAGCAGGCATCCAGAAAAGTTATGCAAAACCGTTCACGAGTGCGGACCGAGGGGGGCTACTCAGTTGACAGCCTAAATGATCCTTCGTATCTTGGTATTTATCCCCATGGACAAAGTACTTTTATGTACTACGATTAAAACTACGAAGGAAAGACGAGAGAACATGATAGAGAAAGAAACAATAGTTGGGCTTCCCCAAGTCTATCTATGGAACTCTCAGAGGAGTAGGTCATCACCGCCATTATTATTACTCGAGTTTCCACCCATATTCCCAAAGCTTCCGAAAGTCGACGAACCACCCATGCCGCCAGCAGCAGGCGGCTTACCTCCAGACCCCCACAACCCCGCCATAGCCTTCTCCCGTTCCAGATCCTTGATTGACTTGCCTTGACCAGCTCCGGCAGCAGCAGGTTTAGAAGAACTACCAAGAGACATTGACCACAAGTCGTCGAAACTCGATCCTCCTTTGGCAGAGGTAGTTGAAGAAGGCGTCGCGGCGGCAGATGATGCTGTTGAGAGTGTCGGCCGTGTAGGGTTCAACGTAACAGGGGTGGGATTCATGGTAAGAGGAGGTGATGTAGGCTTCAAAGGAGCACCTCCAAAGAGATTTTGCTGCTGAACCGACTGAGGTGGTTGAGAGAAGGATCCAGATAGCGCCCGCGCGTGACCGAGTCCTGCACCCATGCCAGCACCCATGCCCATGCCCATATTCATTCCACCGAACGCGGGTTGTGACTGCACACTTGGTTGCTGAGGGAGTGTATTGGAACGAACGGGTGTATGGCCTAACATTTCCATTAAATTTGGTCTTGAATTCACGGTAGTCGTGGTCGGTGCAGCAGGTGCTATGCTGGTTCCTACAGGTGACACGGGGGCTGCCTGGAAATCAGCGAAGTCGTCATCTGACAACAAGATACATGGGTTAAACGAACATCGAATAACGTTGGAGGACGGACTAGAGTGCTTACCATCAAGGGAAGGAGCCGGAGCCGCTATAGGCGCAGCGATACCACCCAGCGCCGGAAGAGCCTTGTTAGTCGAAAGGCCAGCACTGGGCAAGTTACCAGTTCCACTGCTTCCACTAAAGGTATCGTCATCAAAGCCACCAAGCAAATCAACCTCTTGCACTGGCGCTGGTTCTTTCGCTTTTGTTGTCGCTGACGTCGAGGTTGACGAGCGCGTAGGAGACCGCACAGAAGTTGAAGCACGGGTAGGCTTGTCCTCATCGTCACCGGCGTCATATTCCTCGAAGCCTCCTCGACGTGTGTCATCTCTGAAGCCGCTGCTGCTTGACCCACCGTATGATCCATAGTCTAACAAGAAATCAGAATGCGTAGAATCATTTCAAGGTGATGGCTTACCTCGATCCCCTCCGCCTCCGCCTCCTCCATAACCCAAACTCTCGCTTCCAAATCCGCCGTAGCGACTACCTCCACTAGAGAAGCTCATACCACCTAAAGCATCGTTTCCAGTGCCGGTGTATTTATGCCTATTGGCCTTAGCCTTCCGTCGTTCCACACGAATTTTGTCTACATCAGACAAGAGTTCCACTAGTTCTCTTGCACGGTTTCGGACTGTGAGTAAAGTTAATCCGCTAGCAGCGCACATCTCTAGAGTATGGCATACCGTTGATTCCTTCATCCTTTCCCTTCTCATCGATATAATGGAAGTTTCGGAGCATTTTGATAGTGGAAATATGAGACCGAGCGTCGTCGACAACGCGCTCACTACCGTGTTTTACGATATACTCGAGTAGTTGAAGCGCCTGCCAAAATCATCCTCCGATAAGACGAAATACGATATGACCCACGCAACACACACCTTGTAAATCTGGCGCCACTGGCGCGCTTCCTTCTCCATGAACCGGGCGTATATGCAAGGCATAATCTCGTTAAATTGTTGGCTAGACCTCTCAGTACCATGTTTGGCGCTCGTCAAAACGAGATGCTCACAAATTGAATGTTCTGAGAGTTTCCCAGTCAGCATTGAAAGATTGTAAGAATATGCGGAATCACACACCCTTGGGCTATTTCCTGCATTAGCGTTGAACTCGCACCCCTGAAGCAGAGCAGTAAATTTGAGTTACTCTGATCGACGGTACATCCTCAGTCAGTACGTACCAAGGTTCATCGTTCGTCGCCTCCCGGACTTTTGCCTCCATTTCCGTAATGTTCAACACGACATTCTTAGCCTAGAATGCCAACATTAAACCAGTAGTCAGCTATCTCGTTATGCAGCTATAGGCCAATTGGACAGCTGGCAGCTGTGCAACTGCAAATTTCATAACCGACCTGATTGTACATAGATTTGATGTCGTACATCGTGATTTGCGAGAGGGAGTTTGTTAGGGATTCTAGTCTGTCCATCTTGGATGCTGAGGACGAAGCTGTGAGGAATGTCGGCGGTGGGTTGTGAACAAACTCCAGAAAGGAAATCGAGTGATGGATGCTTATCGAGCGCTTATTTCCTCTAACTTACTTCCAGCACCTGCGTCCCTCCTTTGCATGGAATTCGTCACAACACAGACCATATTGATTCTCAACGATGTACATTTCAGACGTGCCGGCAGTAAACATCATAACCTACAATTATCAGCCTATCAGCACCAAAACATAATATTGTTACGGTATCCTTCGCCTTCGAGAAGCCTTAATTACGCTGTTGACATTGTCCGGTGACACAACTGAAGCAAGTAGAATCAAAAACATACATCACGGTACCATATTTCTACCGTGCGTAACTCCGTAATGAAGAACGAGGTCTATGGGTTAGATGCGGGAGGTTAATTGATTTTCCCAAGCTTCACAGAAGGTCCATTTACCCCCACAAATGACCTGTGCTGCTGCACGTACTTCGGTCAGGCAGAACATATGCAGGTACAAAATCGGCGAGTGGTAAAAGTAGACACCTCTTTTACATCAAGAAACGAGCGTGGGCATCAAGTTTAGAGCCAATGGCAATACTATCCGAACTTGCACTTTGAGAACAGTGGCACTCCGCGATAAAGGGCCAAAATCGAGCCTCGTGTAACCCCAAAATACTACTTCAGGGCTATTGAGTGGGTTATAACCGTGTATCTGCCTATGGTACCCACGTCTGAGTGACAAATGAAAGGAGCTACAATATGTGGTCACAGAAGTAAAATTAGCGGCTAATGGCGTTTCTGAGGAACATGTTCCCGGATCCACTGCACCGTACTTTGGCTCGCATTTAACAGAGGTTCGAGTGGTTTGAGCTGCCACGAGGAATTACTTCCCGATTCTCCGACTGGTGGGGGGTACATGGAAATAGCAGCCAAAGAAAGATAAGTGTGGTAGGGATCTACGAAAATGAATTGATTAAACGAATATCCAGTTAACAACAGAAAATCACACCTGGATGCTCCTCTGGAACCTTAGCTATCCCTCCATATTTGAATTGGCACTTGTCTAAGAACTTTATCAAGCCTACACGATTGACCAAGTCACCGACTCCTAGAATCTTCTCCAGGAATTAATAACGCTTCATGCTAAGGGCGCCAAGACTACGTACCTGCAGAGACGCCCCACACCAGAAACAGTAACATGCATCCGCAGCCTTGCCGGTACGTCCTCGGAACCCTCCCAATTCATCCTGATTGCTGGAGAGCCACCTGATGGTTTGCTCTCTTTCGGCAGCAGTTAGGAGTTCCTCTTCTTCCGAACGAGGCGCGAGATATAATGAAGCGATGGCCGTGTAAGTTGTCCCTCCTTGAGCATGGTCAGATTCCAGCAGCACGATGAGGCATGTTATAAATACCTTGGGCTTCGCAGAATGGCTCCTGCCCATAGCCGCCTTCGTACGTCTAGAAGAACATGATGACATGAGCAATCAGACAAATTCAAATTAAAAGTGTCAAGGATCAAATCGCGAGTACCCTGCATGAAGCAATGAAAGCCTTTGCATGACCAATATCGACGCCAGACCAGTCACCCAACATGCTGCTGATCGCGAAAGCACAGTAAACGGTACGAAGGTCGGACTCTGTACTTTTTGGAGTGGTTCCAAAACTACGGCAACGCGAGGTCAAGATTGAAAATCGAGCTTAATTCCTTCGACATACCTCCCATCTTCCCTCTGACAGGTACGCAGAAACTCCGCGATTCCATTACGGTCAAGTCTCGTAAAATCGTCCCGCAGGATTGCTAGACAAAGCAAGGCAGTGTATGTCATGATGATGTGGGGGCAATCATATCCGCTCCCATTCGACTGGACAATTGGAGACCGTCAGACGATGTCGCAACATCATCAATATAAGACTCACGATCTCAGACGGAGACGCCTGAGCTGTCATGAATGGGCTTGGCCTAAATCCACTTCCGTGGGGTCCATCTGTGAATAGATGGACGTGAATTTGAAGTCCAACAGAGCATAACAACAAAAAACAAACGTATTTGCTGTTCCCAGAACCACTCTCGCCACTCATGACGGGTTGTTGCGTTGACCTTATCGTTCAGCAGATCAAGTAGATCCAAAGAGCTTATGCAGTAGAAAGACAAGGCCACTCTATCGAACGTCAAGCGTAATGAGTCGATGAAATAGTTTCCAATCTTGAGGTCGTACCGTGAAGAATCAATTTCGACCTGAGATTCTGGGAGACCAGTCAGGCATCTTATACAATGACTGGCGTGTGCCGGTCGAGCCAATGGTGGAACATGAACCTCGTAGTATAGATCTGACATTGATAGCTTGAACGTATGAGTGATGGTTAGACTCTGGTGTTAGAGTTTAAGTCGAGCGTTCCAGCACGGTTTAAATAGCAGTGTCAGGCTATAAGCCGGGTGCAATTGGGGAAAGTTGGTCACCAATGCATCCAAACCTTGCGCAGAAACCAGACCACGCACAATGTCGTGGAATCACCAATCTAGATCGAGGATGTATAACAGAAGGCTAAAATTTACACGGCTGATGGTTGTCCCTGAAAGTTCGATATTAAACGTTCTTGCTTAAATAAGCAAAGAACCCCTGCCAATGTTTTGGTTGAAAATCCCTCTCGGGTCTTGCTGCTGGTTTGAGGAAGTACTGGTCAAACATGATCTAATGTCGCTTGAACTTACAGGTAACCAGTAACAATTTCTCACGGTCAGTGATAAGCAACCCAGCAAGAATGGCAGTCAGAACTACCAATGTAGCCTTGGTCACATCGCCCACTTCAATAACCATGGAAGCAGAATCAGTACTATTAATCAGTGGCCTCGTGCCCCTTCACCATGGCTTTTGGGACTCAAAGCATTAGTGGTAGTGGCTTCTGGCCTGATCGGAGCCTAAGCCACGGGAATTATCTAGGCAAGACAGTTATAGCGGTCAATCGAAGTTAGTCATAGTTGGCAAAGCTTTCGAACCAGTCGGTCAACGTGTCCTATCTCATCACGCAATGAGATGAAGCAACATATTCAAGCCGAACCTGCTGTTTAATAATCGTATTTAGAGATACAACGTTCAGGAAAGAGCAGAGAAAAAACTATGTGGACCCTGTGTAGTGGATGGGGTGTAAGAAATATCATATCAACGGAGAAATCGATCAGACTCGTCCAACCATCCAACGATCAACGATGGAAAGGAACATTACATCGCTCCCATGCTCAACGGGAACGTTCCACGCTGAGCTTGTTGTACTTGTCCTTGTTGGATTTGTCCTTGCGGTAGCTGCTGCTGTTGGTTTACTGGGTGATTT
Organism: Pleurotus tuber-regium; assembly: GCA_014058305.1. Lineage (NCBI taxonomy): Eukaryota > Fungi > Basidiomycota > Agaricomycetes > Agaricales > Pleurotaceae > Pleurotus > Pleurotus tuber-regium. The sequence goes on along the minus strand of JACFYU010000042.1, from coordinate 1,946,100 downwards.
TGTCCCTGTACACCTTGAGAAAGCACCGGGCCAGGCAAAAACGCTGGGACACTCTTCTCCTCCAGATCGGCATATAGGACCGTCAGTTCCTTGCGTTCCTTCTGCCACATATCCGGGTCCCAGTACGTATATTGACCTTGTTCCCCACCAGGTACTTTCTGCACCATAACGTTATTGCTCTCTTTCGTAATCCACAAACGTAGCTCCTTGTGATACCGCCAATTACGGTTATAGCTGACCATTGATGACACACGTCTTAGTTACGGCAAATTGGTCAAGAGTGAGCCACGACTTACAGCTCTTGTGCCGCAATTTCCTGCAGTGCGTCACGCGGACTCGAATAGAACATGAAAAAGAGGGTCTCATCGCTGAACGCAGCAGCCTTACTGGGTCCTGGCGGAGGGGCTTGTACGGCGTAACATGCAGGCAGATGGAAGTCTGGTTCTACTGTATGGGCAGCTGATTGATCTGCCCACGGAGTGATAAAGGTTGGATACAGATTACTATACCAGGCAAGGTGAGCGCTGGTTCAATCGACATGCGGAAAGGCGGGGATAATCGACACGCCCTAGCGTGAACTCACCCAGAATATCCCATGTCCAATCCCATCGTGCCCAAGTCTGTGCCTATACTACTAAGGCCATGATCGATATCGGTGCCTGCATTCTTAATCATCGCCAGCAACCCTAATAGCCCCCACCGATCCGCCGCGCTCATGAGTATCTGTTGCGCCGGTGTTTGCGGATGATGCGTGGAACTTAATTGAACGGAGTTGGGGTTTTGGCTTGCGGAGGGGTTCAAGTTAGGTGTTGGATTCGTCGTAGGCACGTGAGCATCGGATGAGAGTCCATTGGGTGCGAACGGTGTTGACGGGGGATTAGCTGAGTTTGCGCCGACGCCTGTTATATTGTGCGCCGACGGGGGAGGAACGCCTGGCGGTGCATTCAGATGAGGGGGCTGAGAGGGGTGGTTGGGTGGATTCTGAGTAGGATGTGTCCCATTTTGTTGTTGTGACGATGGCGTTTGGCTCGGAAAAGCACTTTGCTGCGTTTGTGATCCGGGGTTAGGCGAGTTCCAGGCGGCGTGCGTAGCCTGGTTCAACTTGAGCGCATAATTATTCTAAGAGTTAGCTTAGTATAAAGGTCCGTGACAAAGAACAACATAGCCGCCGTGAACATCTAAAAGCAGAGACTCACTCGAGACTGCTTGTCAGATTCTGTTTGCCCCTGCTGGAACCCAGGATGCGCATTCCGTGCTTGCGCCGGCGTCAGATTCAGCACCCCCGGTGTATTCTGCTGTATAGTACCCCCTAATGATCCCAACAAATTTTGTCGATGCTGTTCCGAGCTTTGGTACCCATTCAGTCCAGGCGGATGTGAGTTTTCGTGTGATGACTGCGTTTGCGTCTGTCCTCCAAGTGCTGGGAAATCATCCGGGGTGAAATCTCTCGGTTGACTTGCGTTCCCCCCATTGCCCGCACCCGCACCTGACGCGCCCGAGCCGCTTAACGAAATTCCTGTCCCAGCCTGACTCGCATAGCTCGCTATCACCCCACCATTCGTACTACTCGTGTTTGTATTCGCCGGTGTGGAGCCGAGCGCGGGGAAATCATTAGGATCCAACCCGACCTCGCTTGCTGATGATACCGACGGTGCACCACCTAAACTAGGCGTCTGCGACATATGCGTTGGAATCGAGTTCGATGTTCCGTTCGTTTGTTGTTGCTGGTGCTGTGACACTTGTTGCTGCTGTTGTAGAGGTGTCGACTGCTGACCTAGTCCCCCCGGAAAAGACGTGAAGTTATTCTGTCCACGTTGTTGGATAAATGCGGGCGTAGCTTGTGGTCCGACGCTAGGTGTTGTGGGTGCACGGTGGTTATTTGGTTGCAGACCTGGGACAAAACTGCCTGGTAGCACACCGACGTTCCGTGGCGGCATACCATAATTCGGGTATGGTGGTCTGTATTGTCCAGCAAGTGCAGGATTTGGCGCAAGATTCGGCGGTCGTTGTTGGGGTTGACCTCAATGAAATTGAGACAAATGCCATGTAAGAAGAATTTGGATACATAGCACCATGAAGGCTCACCTGGTCGATTCATATTTTCGGTGAAGGCGGAAATAGCTAGAAAAAAAGTAGCTACATCCTCAGTATAATGAAATCCGAGAAGATGGACGTAAAAGACGAACCGAAACTGGTAAATGTCACTCTGCTCGTCGGCGTTGCTGAAGCGGTCTTTGTTTGCCTCAAGTTTGGCCTCGTACTACGAAGATCTGTTTAGCTTTACCCTCTGGAGTAAACACAAGACCTTACATAACCCCTGACGAAGACCATATAATGCACATATTATTAGGCAGAGCTATTCTACCAGAACATAGGCAAGTACAGCGAGGATAGCGTCCAAGCATATGACAGTAGAAACACAACACGTATATAATTTTGTATTGGGAAAGAGCGGCAGTATTTATCAAAATGAATGACTAGAGGTCCGTTGACAGACAAAAGTTGGATTTTGGTGAGGAGGAAAAGGGTGCCAATGACTTATCGACAGGCTGAAGAGACTCTAGGTGGTATCGCTCGACTAGGGAGAACGGAATGACTTGGATGCGACGGATAAGGGTGTTGGTGGGATTGCGAAGTGACAGCGACGATGTCGAAGTGAAATTGGGAGATCGAGAAAGCCAAAAGGAAAGCATCAAACGAAGAACAGAGAGGGGCACAACTACCGCGCAAAGATAGCGACGAGGATAATGAAAGGGATGTAGGTCACGAAAGAGATTATCGACATGATGCGACACCGAAATCGCCACGATTTTGCATCTGCGATATACATCAGAAGCTGCACTAAATTCCAGTGTAAAGATTCACTCACCAAATTCTACTTGAGGGTCGTCCAGTACAACAGCCTTCTCCACATCCGTCCCACCCATCTTCCTCGTCCTCGGAATGCGCCAAAACGATGCAACCCACCAAAGCGGGAAAAATAAAAACCCAAAGAAAAACATCCACGCATGCATGGGAGATCCGGATCCTGGCTCTCCTGGAGACGCAAACTTCAATGACCATGGCGTCTCAAACGGTTTGGGCGGTTTTCTTGGATCTCTCATATGATAGGTGGTAGAATACTGCGATATCGATGGCGCATGGGGTGAAATGAGGGCGCTGATAGGTATAGACGCCTGCGACACCTCAGACATACTATGCCGCCGACCGTGACGGTGTTTTTGACTTTGGGAGCGTGTCGCTGAGCGAGAGGAAGTAGCCAGCGCGGAGGCTCGTGATGGTGCTCGTGAAGGGGTTCGTGCTGGGGTAGGAGGTTGAGCGTACTGGGTTGAAGAATGACGACTTGACACGGTTCCCGTGCCGTTTTCACGATCTCGGGATGTGGTCGGAGATAGCGATTCAGTGATAGACAAACGAGCGCGTTTGCGGTGATACGACGAAGGAGCGTGCGATGAGCCCGAGTTGTGAGATGCGCGGTGGGCTAGTGGGGTAGCGAACAGAGCATCAGTCAAATGTATACAACATCATCAGAGAGGAAGAGAAGGGCCAAGTACAAAGGGAAGGAAACAATTAGGGAGATGTCGAGATAGAAGTAGAACAGGGCGTCCAGGCCATCATGTGAGACGTGACGTAAAGGCGCCGAAGAGGCTAACGAAAGAAGGTAACAAAGGTTACTCACAGCGAGGTTCAGTAGCGAATGTTGCACGATGGCCCTCTCTTTCCTTGGGCGGTGTCGCATCAATATCGTCCGCCTTTCTCTTGCCCTTGCTACTCGAAGAACTGGATCGTGTCACGCCAGGGACCTTCAGCGCAGACTGTAATGGCGGAGGTGCCGACTCGCTAGCACTGCGTCTTCCAGGAGATCCATCAGGTGTAGGGAGCGTCAGCTCTAACATGGGCGGCTGTAGTAACGATTGGGAGGTTGACACCTGCGGACGCATAGCCGATTTAGGCGGTGAACTCCTTTTCTGTCCAGCATTCCTGCCAGTAGATGAGCTTTGGACGACTCGTGAACTCCCACTCGCAGCATTGGCTTCTCGATCATGATCGGTAAAGGTGACAGTATTTTGCGTTTGTGATCCTGGCTGCATTTCCTTTGCTTTTCCCTTGCCCTTGTCCTTTCGCCTGCTGTGGGAATGAGAAAAGGAGGCTGAGGTGCTGGTGCTATCGATGGGGCTTTTTGTATACGTATGCTCGCGAAGTTGGGTATATGATAAATAATCTATGTTCAACGTGAATTATTACCCCTTCAACATGAAACAACCACATGAACTGACCTCGACTGGGTGATAAAGATGAGCTTGCCTCCCCAGGCCCTTGTCTATATGGCTGCCAAAAAGTGAAAAAATAAGTATTGCGGAGAATGTGAAGGTAGTGTAAGGGAACGAGTAAAGGAAGTTAAGGAGGCGTGGCAGGGAGGTAGGGAGGCAAGACTGCGTGAGGCCACATGCAGCACAAGGCAGAAAACGAGGCGGATTCAAATCCAAAAAAGGAAGGGGATGCCCACCTCATCACGTGGTCGATCAAACCCACTCGGCGACAACTGCTCAACGTTTCCCATCTCCAAGTACCTCAGGACTTCCCGAGCGACGTCTGCTTCCCAACTCAACCCTGCGGTTGCTTGAAAGGCGCTCCAATCTGCGCTAGCTCTGCGAGTACTCTGACTACGATCTGCTTCACGAGTTTTACTTCGACTCCAGCTTCGGCCTCGCCTCTTTGTTTTGGTACTTTGGGTGCTTTGAGACTGCGTTCTTGTTCGAGTGTTGGGCATATCCGGTCTTTCAGTAGCTTGTGAGCTTTCACTGATGTGGTGCTCTCGCCTTGGATGATCGTCATCTGCCACCGTTCCGTTGGAAGATTTGGATCTCTTTTTGCGGAGAGACCATGAGCGCAGGCGTGACCATGAATTCGATGAGGAATCTACGGAGTAACTACGTCTGCGAACATTCCAATGCGCTGATTGGTCTGTCAGCTCTGGGTGGTCTAGTGGAGGCAACGGGGGGCGCTGAATAGGACCATGAGATCCACTAGCAACTTTGGATGAAGATGGCGTCGAAAACCCGAACGTATTCGGAGTCTCTGTATTACGAGGACGACTTGGGCCTGGTGTATTCGGTTGGGAAGGAAAAACTTCTCGCTGCGATTCCGGAGGAGATTCAGAACTCTTTCGAAGTGATGATCTCGCCGATTCATAAAGGGCATTAGATGTTGTTTCCGATATACTGCGGGAGTGCGTATTGGTATGCGTATGTGTCGTTTCTGAGGGACTCGGAGGTTGACTCGTCTGAATATTCGTTAACGTGGTCGTGATGTCGCTCGACAGCCTAGTCATAAACGCTGATTGTGGACGAAACATTGAAGGAGGTGTGGATCTGGAACCTTGCCTGGAATGTGTCCGAGATTGTGAATATTGTGTACTGGCTCCCGTAGATCGACTGTCTCTCAGCCTACTCGGACCCCTGGTATCGCTGTTTGAGGTGCTCGTGGTCGGGCTAGACATAGCTTCTTCCCGTTCCGTATCCGAACCAATTCTACTTTGTCGGCCGCTCCCCATGCCCTCTGTCCCACCAAACTCAGTCAATCCGAGCCCTATGGCTGCTCCCCTCTGTAATGTAATGGCATATACGTCCTGTTCTGGCGAGCTTCGTATTGAGGCTGAGGGCGAAGCAAGAGCGAGTTGACTGATCCTATGGAAGAGACGCTTCGTCCGTTCCCTTTGCCGAATGCGGACACTTGAATCCGGGGTAGGCGAGTTCGACAACGAACCCTGAAGCGGCGTATTCTCCGTATCTTTCCTCCCACTCCTACTCTCAGGCGTATTATGCAGCTCCTTATCCCTCTCCCTCGCAAGCGTACTCCCATCCGCCGAATGTCGTCTCGGCGTCAACCCAAAAGTCGTATCAATATTTGTCGTTGTCGAAACATTAGAAGAATCCAACTCTGCTACCAGAGCATCTAAATCCGGATGAATCTTGCGGGCAACGGAAGATGAAACGGAGGATGAAATAGGTATCACGGGTGAAGGGGGTATCTCTGGCTCTGATTCTGGCTTTGGTGGAGGCGGGGGCGGCGTTGTCGATGTGTGTGGCAAAGATTCCACCGACGGTGAACTCTTTCCGCGGTTTCGCAGGCGGGCGATGATGGCTTCCATCGGAGGCATAGACACCCCCAGGAATTATTAACCTTTCGTACACCATTCACATTATTAGACTGCATTCGCAAATACACGATGTGATAAGAACTCACGACTAGTATTGGCACCGTATGGAGTATTCGTTCTCAATCACGAGTTTCATGAATGCATTGCACACATTGCATCACCTGGGTAAAGGAAAAAGAAGGGAAGTCGGTCGGAGCGCGAGGTGCGTAGTGCACAAGGTATCTCGTTTAACAGGTGGTATGTAAGAACGACGCTAACCCGCCTTTAACACTGACTTAGCGTCCTAGAAGAGTGGGTATCCTAGCGGTTTGAGAATAAGCCTGTAAGAGACTACAGAGCAATGGTCTAAGAAGCCCCTGTGCCAGAGATGGCCCAATTCAGATCAGTTGCCACGTGGTCGTTTCCTTAGTAAGGGTCCCATGAAACTCAGCGACCATCATATTGTCCTGCGAGCGCACAAGGACTCGGCGCGGGATAAAGACGGAGGTCGCTAGGAAATTTGCTTGAAAGTGTGGTGAAGCCGACCACGCAACGAGGCAGCGGCTTGCCAGCAAACATAAACATCCTTGGCTCGGGTAAAATTGTCTCCATAACTTTGGCTTCCAATCATTCCATCAACCGAGAAGTAAACGTATATGAAGAACCATCATTGGACTGGCATCTGCATCAGCGTCAAACCCTCGATACTGGGTCGTTGTCTGACTGTTGCTTAGCTGCAGTACCACTATCAATCAGCCCTAGGGTTCTGTTCTCTTGAAATGCAAATGAATGATCCCTCCGCCAGACTCTCCTATAAACAACGTTCAAGACTCAGACGGCCCGAACAGATAGCCGATCCACCGAGTCGAAAATGATACTAATACTAGCTGCTACATAATCTTAAACCCCAAAGTCGCAAAAGTAACCAATAATAGGTAGTGGGTCCATTGACGCTCCCAAAATCCCAGCAAAAGAAAAGATAATAGTATATATCCTCCATCTTCTATTTTCCACCAATCGTGATCTTCATACACTTGTGTTCAAATGGGGACACTGATTGGTCGAGTCAGGACCCTATCCCAATCACTACAAAACACCATCACCATCATCACCATCATACCGTATCCGGGAGAAACACAAAGACAAGAACTCACATATCGTTGAAATACTCATGTGCTTTCATCTCGGGTACATTAAGCCTCAAGTGAGGCGTCCCATTACCTTCGAGAATCTACAAATTCGTTACTTTGATGATCGTTTCGGGAGAGGGAGGAAGGCTAACCTGCTGTAGAAACTCTAACAGTGCACCACGGGGAGGATCTATCCCCTTAGGAAGAGGTCGATAAAGATCCAACGTGAACGGTACGAACGGGACCTCATCGTCATCGTCATCCTCGTCCTTATATTGATATTCCTCAACATAAGGTAACTAAATCACCACCACGACATCATCGTCAGACTATAGAACCTCGAATACTGGCTATTTTACTTACCTTGCCGGTGTTCATCTCATATAACAAAATACCCATCGAATAGTAGTCAACTCCGTAACTATACCTTTCTCCGTTCACCATCTCCGGAGCCGCATACGCCCTAGATCCAACCTTATCCGAGATGACATGCGGATTGCCCAACGCACCGCCTCCATCCTTTGGTGTTGGAAATAAAGGAGGGAAATCCTCGTCATTCCGACCCCTCGCCTTCTTCCATGAAATCGATTCATTCCCATACCCCTTCGGGAAAACGAATGATAACCCAAAGTCTGTAAATATAGCGTGTCCTTCGTCGTCAAGAAGGATGTTTGAGGGCTTTAAATCACGATAAACGATTCCGCGCTTGTGGAGGTAATTAAGCCCCTCGAGCTGCACGAGTGTATGTATATGCGCGTTTATCAATACGAACTCAAAAAGTATTGATGGTGGTGGTGGTGGTGAATTGACTTACCATTTCACATGTCATCCATCTCGCTTTGTTATACGATAACATTCTTCCATTCCTGTTCATCAAATCTTCCAGTGTTCCATTCTCATAACACTTCAGAACCAGACAAAAATATTCCTCGGACTCGAAAGCGCCAAAGATACTCATAAACGACGGATGTCCGTTAACTTTCGCGAGCGATAATACTTCCTGCTTGAAGACACCGAATTGGACCTTCGGATGCGGATGAATCCATTCTTTGATAATTATCTTGGTTGCGTAAACGCCTTTCCGTTCACCTCCGTGCTGATTATATCTGGCTTTGAAAACCGAGGCGTGGCTGCCGGACCCTAGAGTATCCACGAGCTCAAAATTGTGCATTTTCATTCCAGAAACGATCGCCTTGTTGCCGTAAGGAATTTTGTGTTCGACCCAAGGAATGTTGAGATCAGGAATCCATGGTCCTTCTTTGTCAGTTGAGTCAAGATCCTCGAGACTGTTTGACGCTGTAATGGATTGCTTGACTGCGTCCAGCGGCTCTTCGACGATGGCGCATGGTTCATATGTGGATACATTGATGGGGAGAGGTAGAGGCTTGGCGTCCACAACCGGTGTAGGGGGATAATCGCGCTCAGGAGACGATTCGCGAGATGACGGAGAGTCCGGAGGTGATGTAGGAGTGTGCTCGTCGAGCGAAGCTTTGGAGCTCTCGTTCTTGATTGTAGGTCCTAGAGAATCATGACGAAGGTCAGCCCCAGCATCGGAATAATCCTTTTCATGTTCAGCGAGCTTGCGGACGATCCATGAGGCTAACTGCGAAGTAATGATGATGCATATATTTGTAGCGAATGAGAGAACCAGAAGGCAATAGTAGGGACCCATGTTCGTTATATTCGGACGGATCCACTTAGGCGGTCTTGAAAAATCATCAACGACGACCATAGACGAGAAGATAGGCCATAAAATCTCCTTGGCGGAAGATGCGGTGTTATCCAAGACAGTCCGGAAGTAGGCGAGACATGAGCGGTAGGCGGCGATGATGATATTCATCATCTTGCAAATCCATTTGTGGGCGGGCGATATTGAGAAATGAAAGGAAATAGTCACGGGCGAGTTAGAGACTCGATAGGCTTGATAGTGAGAGTGCAAAACGAGGAGAAGTCCAACAAGGATAAAAATGAGAACCTCCAAAGCGAGGTCGAGCTTGTTGAAGGAAGACATGGCGACGGTGATATTGAAGTTGATTTTGATGATGGTGGTTGTTCTTGACTTGATTTCCGCGAATACTCGCAGTAAAGCACGGGGGAATGGTCAAAATTGTAACTGATGGTGGGTGTCGAAGCGGGCAATAGCCTATTTATACAGTGACGGAGGATAGTATCAACTTGCACCGGCGGGGTCTTCGCCGGTAAGCCATATATCTAATGCATGCACAGTACTCGATGGCACTAGTTATATATCCCGGAACGCGTAAGCTCAGACAGCGTCGTCGTCGAGGAAGTAGCGAGTAAATCGGATGCTCAGTGCCGCTTGGGCGCTTGGGCGTTGGCGGCTGGGGAGTAACCCTGACTTGCAATGTGTAGGTGAATAAAATAAATAGAGTTTCCCAAGGACGAATTGTGCCAACTACTACAAGCTATCAACTTCATAAAAATACAAAGCCATGTACAACACCCGGTCACAATCCCAAACGATACCTTAGATTTAAACACCCACCCTTCTCCAAGCGCAGCCTCTTCGAGTCCCAATCACCATCCCACCAACACCGTGCTCCAACTTACAACCCCTCATCATACAACTTCCTCGACAACGCAACATAAAACCTCTCCAAGTCCTCCTTCGTCTCCAGCTCATTCCGCTTCTTCACCTTCTCACTTCCTTTCTTCCTACTAGTACCCTCAACATCAACACTTCTCTTCATACTCTCAACATCTTCTCCGATCTTCTCCTTCATACGTTCCATCGCCCCAGTCTTGCCACCCAATAATGGGGGCGTAGGTACTTGATCCACCAGCCAATCAAAAACAGCAGACAATTTCTCCGTAGAAGATTTGACGACATCATCGACTTGTTCCCGTTCCCGTTCCTTACCCCGTACACGCTCTTTATTGGCGCTTATTACCCTCTCCATCGCACGTAGCGCACTCTCCGAGCTCCCCTTCGAGTTTGCGGCATCACGATGCAACTTCTCCTCTTTCTTCCAAGCCCCAATAAACCTTCCCCAATCCCTTATACTCCACCCCTCAGTTAACGTCGTCCCATTAGCAATCCCCGCCAAATCCAACTCAAGTCCCCTAGCACCACGCATCTCCCAATGATCACATCCTTCCAAAACACCCAAAAACTCTCCCCACTTCGCGCTTTGCACCGTTACCAACCCATCATTTCCCCATTCCCGCTCTTTCGCCCATAGCGGTGATATATCTTCGCTGTTCCTCTCACCTGAGGATAATTCGGATTGTCGAGCCTCCCATAGAGCGCGTAGTCTACCACGTTCTTTCTCCTCTGTTCCGTCCAGTACGAGTTTGGGTAACCATAGAGGATGCCATACGCTCATGCTATCTAACCGACTCGCGACGCTAAAATATTTAACGCGAGGATCATTTGGGGTGGAAGGGTTGAATATGTCGTTCAAGTAGGTTGTTGTGAGATTAGCGTATGCGGGAGAGTCGACGATGGATAGGAGGAGGGTGGTAAAGGAAGACGGGAGAGACGAGAGCGAGAGCGAAAATCCAGAGTCGGAGGCAGATGAGGAAGAGGACGAAGAGGAAGTGGTAGAGGTAGTTGGCATGGGGGGGTCACCGGTGGCTGCTTTGGCAAGTTGGGCGGCAGCGATGTTTTCCGCTTTGCGAAGCTTGCCGATGCCAATGTATTCCTGATTTGAAAAGTTAGATTGTGATCAGAGGATAAAAGAGGATTAAATGAGGATATAAGACTCACTGCGCACCAGTCCATGAACGGACTCCCCCTATGTGGCGTACTAACGGTAGTTAAAGACAGAGGTGTATACTCCGCTGGCTTAATATGGGTTATAAGGTGTCTACAATCTAGTCCACCCATCGAATGCGCGAGAAAATTGATCCCTCTTCCCCTTGCTTTAACCTGCAATTGCTTGTCTAGAGTCTCCGCACGCGAAGCTATAGAACCAGTTCTACGTTACATCTGATGTCAAAAACGCTTTCTTCAGCGTTACGAGAGAAGGACTCACTCACCCCGGAACGGAGGTAACTATGACTTCGGCGCCAACTTTGTCTCGCAGAATGCTAAGGACATTTGACCAGTAGTGTACTCGGAGACTAGGGAACGAGGAGGGACCGCGAACATCAAAGCCATATAGTCCTAAGATGCGAATGGGTGAATACATAGACGACTTTGAGTCATGTAAGGTGCTCACCATGGCATAGAACGAGGGGAAACCGTGGTGTCCTCATAGGGTCGTAAAGTGTTGGATTGGTTAATAATTGGTGGATGATGTCAGGAGGAGACTGGTCTGGGCCAGGTATTGGATATCTAGGCTCGGGTTTGGGGGTTTGACGCTGAGGTCTGTGAGATGATGGTGGTGATGGGAAGTCATGGCCTGTGTCTGATTCACTGTTGAGCGATAATGGCAATAAGGAAGCCCAGGTCCATCTGCGTCCTAGCCATGGGAATCCTATAGCAGACGCTAGAATAGGATGCAACAATAAATGCGGCTGTTGGCCGTCATTTGATAACTGGTACCCACATTCAAGTATCCCATTACCAGCCAGGCCGCTCCATCGCGGCCACTCGATTGTACGAAGACGCTGCAACACTGGCCATTTAGATCGCTCGTCTATTCCAGGCCCACCTCCACCCCCGCCTCCACCTCCAGCTTCATCAACCTTTGCTTGCTTGAGCAAGAGGTATTGATTCGAAATAGATAGAGTTCCAAACACGTTAGCTATTCGTCGTAAAAGTAGAGCGACATGAGCTGGGAAGTAGACGCTGTTCATCACTGTTCCTCCTCCTTTCGACTTGCGGGTAAAAACATTTGATGGCCTGGAGCTAGAGCTTTGAAGCGCGTTTATATGGCTGTAGGTTTGGGGGTTCTATGTCAATGCCGCTGAACGTGGAACGTATGCAGAGCGAAGTGTAACCGACCCCACTCAAAAGGCCGGCTCTTCGTCGGTGCTTCCATTGTCATCAACCCCAAGGAAATGCGGGGTGTGATGGTGGGAATTGAAAGATTGACTGTGGGAAAGTATTACGTTCAAACGCCCAGCCGGTCTGGCACCGTCCAGAGCATCGTCAAGCTCCTCCAAATTGACCATTATCTCAGTATTGTCCAGAGGGTACGGATCGCATAAGCGACGGCAATATATGGCATCCAGAACTTTGCGCGACCCAACAATTTCTTTCGTCTAGGCGAAGCTGGTACCGGCTACCTCCCAAAGTGCTATCTGAACGTTTTACATGCCTCTACGATGCTAGAAGCACATTGTCGTCGGCTCTATCATATTATCTCGTCTGAGCTATTGGCATGCCGACCTCGGTGATACGGCCGCTCATTTCCAATTGTCTGCATGCTATATCAAAGGTCGACGCTGCCAGGACCGTTTATGACAGAAGACAGCCTTCGATCAACGTTGGCCTCAGCTACAATTACAGATCAAATACCACAACTAGGTCTTTCAAATTCTCGTCTCACTTAGTGGACTTGAGGGAATGTCCACCTCAATTGTGTCGCCAAGTTGCCTTTTCCAGTACTTTGTACTCTATTGTGGCCTCTTATAGAATTGTGGTAGGTGGTCTATACGCATTGTACTCTGGCTGTTGCCACACGCGCCTGTGCTGGTGGTTCATCGACTCACGTATATATAATGGCGAACTTCTGGGACAACACCGCCCAATTACTTGCATCAATCCTTCACACCCGAGATATTATAGAATCCCGCGCCTTTCTGAGCTCTTGCCACTTGCTTTTATCACTGGCCTGACACTACCTTCTCCTACGCTAGCTCGTCACTATGAATCGCTTCGCTAACTGCGGTCCTCGATTCAACACGCTCTACTCCAGCCCTTCGGTCTACAATAGCAGAACCTCTTCACCCTCCCTCACCTCAACTTCTTCCCCGTCCAGCAGCGCCACTCTCGCCTTAGACGACGATCAAATCCGCGCTCTTTGGGTCGCCGAAAAAGAAAAAGACACTTACAGTGACCTCTCAAGTGTCTCTACTCTTGAAGACGACACCTCATTCGCTGGTTTTCATAACTTTGGGAGTGCGAATCCTCTTGGGGTTTTCGGCGCTAATCACGAGAAGGCGCTGGCTACGAGGGAGAGGTATCAAGCTGTCCTTCGTAAGAAAGCCCCGTATGTCAAGGATCTCAATCCGCGTGCATCCGAGTTTGTTCCTTTGTCCGGCACGCCACCCCCAATTGATGCCAACGCACATCCAAGTACCCCACCAGAAAGGCTCCCATCTTGGTTCCCTATTTTCCTGCAGGGCGCGCGTAGCAAACCAAAAGGCCATGCTAGCATCGCAAAGAAGCTCGCAACCTGCTATCCTTGGAGCTTGAGCACTATTCCGGAACTGGCGCAACATCTCTGCTGGACAGGGTCGTCTGCTGAAGATACACCACACTTGGCTTTGTTCGCAACTACGATATACGATGAGATGTACGCTATCCATGGGCTTGAGCTCGCGGATTCCTTTTTGTGGCATCTCCGTGAGTGTTGCACGGGGACATATATGGCATTTTGGGATGTGGTAAGTCTTCATTGTCATATAATGACAATAGTTTAGTAAAGTAATTGATTTCGCTTTAGACGTATCCCCAGGCGATAACTTTCCAAACTACTGACGCGTCTTATATCAGGTCCGCGCTTTCTCTGACCTCCTTCATGGGAGACCTCTTTAACCAGGGTTTGCTCTGCGCGCTACAGACCATGAGCTGTCTGCAAGTCCTCGTGCGACACATCATCTCCGCCGAACATCTACAAGCTCTTCGTGCCCTGATCGTCCACGCTGGGAGGGACCTTTGGTTCACACACCCGTCAGAGACGTTGGGGAGAGGGACCTTGCCGGCTGAGGCGGGGAATGCTATGATAAAGACGTTTGTGGAGGATTTGAGGAAGCAGGGAAAGAAGATGTGTGGAAAGCGCTTGGGGATTTTGAAGGAACCGGGGAAGGGTGAGGTTCAGCGAGAGATTGATGCGATTGTGAGTACTCTGGATGGATGGAGGGGTCGATGAGGGTGATTTTAGTGAACTATGCGAAATTACATGCTGGTATATATGATTATGATTATGTATAATGCGATTAGTCTACATGTGTTCGTATACACGACTATATTTCCCATTCTCATAGAGACGCAGTCATTGCCTGGCAAATTTCACAGAAGAGCTGACTCTAGTTACTGGCAATGTAGGACGTAGTTGAAAAATGATAGCTAGCGTTAATTCACGAAAAGGACAGACAGGGTATGGGAATAGAACACTGAAGGACACACCACTGAAATCTATTACAGTCAAGATACTTTGGGTACATTAACTTAGAGGTCACTCTGCTCAAGTTGTGTTGATCAGTTCTGCTGCCCTTTCTGCAACAATATAGGTAGGTGCCTGGGTGCGTGCGGCTGGTACAAGGGCTGCGGGGTGGGTTTCAAAATATGATGCAATGCAAAGAGTTCCTAGGCGCATCAGCAAATCGGTAATCGTGTGATACGTACGACGCCATGCCGACCACGCCAACCATACCATCATATGCATTTGTGAGGCCACAACTCTACAAATTCATCACATAGATCATTTATGCTCAGTTAAAATGGTAATTCATGAGAAGTTAGTAAAAGTCGTGGAAAAGTCTGCTCAAGGCGTGCTAAGTCAGGTTAGTCGGGAGAATGTGAGAATGAGTACATTTAGTCATTTGTAATACTTATGTCACAGTTTGTGGTTACTTTCGTAATTTCAGCAGTCATGCAAAGTCACAGTCGGTCGGGACGGATTGTAACAACGCCACCCTGAAACTTGTGATGCCTTTGTAAGAATAGCAAACTAAGGTTCACGTTTGCGCGGGCAAAGATGATTATATTAATAACTACCTGTAAGAATAGCAAACTAAGGCTGCGCGAGAATAAGTATGAAGTAATAAGAAGATGTAAAGTAGAATACTCACTTCACGTTTGCGCGGGCAAAGATGAAGTGAGCGCTATCAAGAAATAAGCTATAAATACTATTAAGGGCTCGGAACAAGTAACTAAGGCAAGTATCATGGGTATGAATGATATATCATATGTATTAGTTATAAGAGGGGAATGGGAGAGGAAGAAATATGTTACTAGGGTCCATGGATCATATGTAGAGATGTCGGGGAATGTGGTCCATACACAAGTCCGAGTGGGCGTTTGAGCTCGAC
The DNA here is from genome assembly GCA_014058305.1 of Pleurotus tuber-regium. NCBI lineage: Eukaryota > Fungi > Basidiomycota > Agaricomycetes > Agaricales > Pleurotaceae > Pleurotus > Pleurotus tuber-regium. The sequence goes on along the minus strand of JACFYU010000042.1, from coordinate 1,930,665 downwards.
AGTGATCGAGGTCTCGAATTAGGATTTGCGGCTCCAACACTCCCCCTCAAACTAAGGAGAGACCGAGGCGAGAGGCAAAGTGCTTGACTTTGGAGGAAGGGAGAGCCTTGGTAAGGGTATCGGCAACCATATCTTCAGTTGGGCAGTAGATGAGGGTGATTGAACCACGTTCGACGACCCAGCGTACAAAGTGAAAGCGGATATCAATGTGCTTGGTGCGTGCATGGTAACGGTGATCCTTGGTAAGAGCAATGGCAGACTGATTGTCTGAATAGATGGTGGTAGGTGACAGGGAGATGTTGAAGAGTTGGGAGAGAAGGGATCGAAGCCAAATTGCTTCTTTGGCAGTGTGGGTGGCCGCGACAAGTTCACTCTCAGTGGTTGAGAGAGAAATGATTTCCTGACGTTTAGCAGACCACGAGACTGCACCACCATTAAGAATGAATGCATACCCTGTGATAGCGTGGCGGTCCTCGGCCATGCTACCATCTGCATCACTGTACCCCACCAATTCCTGCTTATCGCCTCCATAGGTCAACCAATACTCCCTGGTTCCAATCAAGTAACGAATGACGCGCTTAAGGGCAATCCAGTGGGCCATTCCTGGGTTGTGAGTGTAGCGAGAAAGAGTCTGGACAGCGAAAGAGATATCCGGGCGGGTCCCGATAGCTGCATAGGAGAGGGAACCAACTGCTTCTCGATATGGGATATCACGCATCTGAGCATGTTCGAGCGGAGTGGAGGGAGATTGGGCGGAGGTTAGGTTGTGATTAGTCTCCATCGGAATGGATACAGGTTTCGCGTCTTCGAGATTATAACGGCGGGCCAGGGAATCAATATAAGAGCGTTGAGAGATGTGGATGAGACGGCGGTCACGCTGGCGCTTGATTTCGATGCCGAGGAGCCAATGAAGTTCACCTAAGTCCGTGATCTCGAAATGCTTCCGGAATCCGTCCTTGAACTCGTGAACCAGCTCCTTGGACGTCGCCGCAATTGTGCAGTCGTCCACGTGCACAAGTATAATGGTAAGTCCGCGTGACTCACGTTTGTAGAACACAGCCTGATCTACGTCACAGCAACGAAACCCCAAAGCCTCCATCACCTCGCAGAGTCTCTGATACCAACGCCGGCCTGCCTGTTTCAACCCATACAAGGTTTTGACAAGAAGACACACCTTTCCAGAGGAGTCAGGAGCTGGATATCCAGGGGGTTGACGCATGTAGATGCGCTCTTCAGCGGTGAGGTTGCCATTAAGGTACGCCCCTTTGACATCTGTTTGCTCCAACTCCATGTCCTCAGCTGCAGCCACAGCGAGAACAGTACGAATGGAAGCCGCCTTTGCAACAGGAGCGAAAGTGTCGAAGTAATCAACACCGGGGACTTGGGAAAAACCCTGAGCTACCAAGCAAGCTTTGCGACGGATGATGTTGCCAGCAGCGTCTTTCTTCACCCGAAAAACCCACTTCGAGCCAACAATGTTCGCATCTTCAGGGCGGTCAACAAGTGTCCAGGTTCCAGCAGCCTCCAAAGTGTGGAGTTCCTCCTTGATTGCTTCCTCCCAAAGTGGCCAGTCAGGTCGGCGATGAGCTTCCCCCAGAGTCCTTGGTTCCAAGCCCTCAGCATCAGCCATTTCAGTAGCCATGGCTAGCTCCTCGTCCATGAGCATCATCCAATCCGAAGTGCCCTCCCCCTCAAGAGTAGGTTCCTCTCGTATTGTTACCGGGGTTGTGGGGATCTGAACTCCATGGGTGACAAGAGGGTCGCTAGGGCGGTTCGAGGTGACTCCGTGTCCTTCAATGAGATCCCGTACAATCTTGGATGGTTTGCGAGTTCGTCTAGCTGGAGGTTCTTCAACGGGAGGGGCTGATGAAGTGGATGGAGTTGGAATGGGATCAGGGGTAGAAATGTTTGGCTGGGGTTCCAAAGGTGCGTTCTGAGGTTCTTGAGATGGGCTCGAGCTAATAGGTACCACTTCCTCCCCCTCAGCTCGATGACCATTGGATGTATCGTCAAAGTAGACATTCCGCTCGGTAGTGACTGTATGACGGACTGGCCAATAGATCCGATGGCCCTTGCTGCATTCATCAAACCCAACCCAGCAGCCTTCTCCAACACGTCCACCAAGCTTATCGCCACTCTCTGTGCGAACATATGCACGTTCCCCCCAAACCCGCAAGTCTTGCAAGTCTGGTTCCGTCCCAAAGACAGCCTCGAAGGGAGTCATATCCTGGACAGCCTTGGTGCTTGTTCTGTTCATGAGATAGACTGCATGATGGGCGGCCTCTCCCCATAAACTCCTGGGCAGTCCACTATCATGAAGCATGGCCCGAACACGCTCAATGATCATGCGGTTGCGACGCTCTGCGACACCATTTTCCTGAGGAGTATCATGGACAGTGAGTTTCTGCGTGGTGCCTTTCGACTTCAGGTAGATGACAAACTCCTTTCCAAGGTATTTGCCTCCCCGGTCCGAATGAAGAGTCTTGATCGATGTGCGCAGCTGGGTAGCACACCAAGCCTCGAATTCACGATACGCCTCAAATGTTCTGTCTTTTGAGGCCATTAGTTTAAGATGCGTGTATCGAGTCTTGTCATCGGTGAATGTAACGTAGTAACGCCGGCCACCAATCGTTTTTACTGGAGCCAGGCCCCACAAGTCGCTGTGGATCTCGTCGCCGAAGTTCTCTGCACGTTGACCCTGACGAACCTTCGGAACTGGCTTCCTGGTGGCCTTTGCATGGATGCAAGACTCGCAAAAGAAATCGCTGTTACTTCCAGGCTCCAAGGTTAGACCGGTGACATATCCACGTGTGACCAAGCGACGCGCTGCATCTGGGGAGATATGCCCAAGCCAACGATGAAGATCTTCAAGGCCTATGCGGTTGCTTGCAGCCATGGCCAACTCCCCATCCCTCACCACCTTATACAAACCCCCGGCGGTCCTCGGAATCATCCCAATAGTGGCCCCGCCCGGTCCAGTGATAGTGCACTTCCCATCCGCGAAGGTAGTCGAGAACCCATTCTCATCAAGTCGTCCGACTGAGACCAGAGTATAACCAACCTCAGGTGAGTACAGCACCTCGGTCAGGCGTAGCTGCGAAGCTGACATGCCGTTAGGAACTTCAAGAGTTAACGAGCCAACACCATAAGCACGAAACGCCTCCTTGTTGGCAGCCTTGAAAGATCTCGGTGCTATTTCGGTGAAGTCTTCCAATTCATCCTTGTATGGTGTGATGTGACGACTGCATCCAGAGTCATAAAGGTCAGTTCAGGAATCGTCCTGGGGCTCAGCGGGTCCTGCGATGGATGCGGCCAACCTGTCATCCTCTCCCGAGCCTAATGTGCTCTCAGGAACAACTCCATCCAAACCCAGCATACTCAATAACCCAGCAACGGTCAAATCTTCACCGAAGAGCATATCACCATCACCACCATCTTCATCACACTCCGAGTTGTCCGAGACAGACCCGAGATCAGGTAGGTTAACTCCCTCCTGTCCAACAGTAGGTGTTGTTACCTCGTCTTCCACCTCGACTGCCATAAATGCGCCGCCAATGTCAGAATCGTATTCAGAGTCGGACCCCTCGGCCATATTCGCAGATCCCGAGGCCTTAGCCTTTCCCTTCCCACTCAGTTCTGGGCACTCTCTCTTCCAATGTCCGGCCTGTTTGCAGTGGTGACAAGTTCCTCTACGCTTGCCCAGTCCCTCTGCTGATTGCAATGACAATGGCATGGCTGAAAGAGCCTCATCATTCCCTTGAGTCTGCAGGTGCTGATTGCGGCGGCTATTCCGTGACTTCTGAGCAAGCTGGCGCATGCTTTCCTCAGAGATAAGGGAGATCAAAATGTCGGGTTCAATCTCTGTCTTGTTGTGGAGACGGTTCGATGCCATGATGCTAGAGGCAAAGTTGGAAAGGGTGAAGGGAAGAGATGACAATATGGTAGACCGATAGTCGTTAACGCTAATGTTGACACCCATAGTGGCAAGCTCTTCTCGACGAGTTCGCAGGCCAGCGAGGAAGTCTTTCACATTCTCGCCGGGCTGGTGTCGCGATTGGAGGAACAAGGTGCGTAACTCTGTTTGTGCGAAGGTTCCGCGCTCAGTGTATTCGCGAACAATAGTTTCCCAAGCCTCGTGTACGGACTGCTTATTCCGGATAAGCATAAGGGCCGAGTCAGGAATCTTCTGCACCAGAAGTGAGTATGCCGATCGCTCGTCTTTCTCCCACCTCTCAACATCATCGGACTTTGTTGCCGTCGCCTCCTTATCCTTATCCGTTCCAGCGGTAGCCATAGCCATTTGTTCCACAGGTCGAGCATCACTTCCATCAAAGTGACCCCAGACATTCTTTACTTGGACAGCGACACGGAACCGTAGCGAGAATACAGCCCAGTTTAGACCAGAAGGATCCAGCTTAGGCACGGAGGCAGGTAGAGAGTCAGAGAGAGCCGTGAGAGTGGTAGACATGGTAGAGTGAGTGCGTGATACCGAGAGGGCAAGTGTATAGATCTTCAAAATTACAGCAGGGCAGGGCCCATAACCTGTAAGAATAGCAAACTAAGGTTCACGTTTGCACGGGCAAAGATGATTATATTAATAACTACCTGTAAGAATAGCAAACTAAGGCTGCGCGAGAATAAGTATGAAGTAATAAGAAGATGTAAAGTAGAATACTCACTTCACGTTTGCGCGGGCAAAGATGAAGTGAGCGCTATCAAGAAATAAGCTATAAATACTATTAAGGGCTCGGAACAAGTAACTAAGGCAAGTATCATGGGTATGAATGATATATCATATGTATTAGTTATAAGAGGGGAATGGGAGAGGAAGAAATATGTTACTAGGGTCCATGGATCATATGTAGAGATGTCGGGGAATGTGGTCCATACACAAGTCCGAGTGGGCGTTTGAGCTCGACAGTGATCGAGGTCTCGAATTAGGATTTGTGGCTCCAACAGCCTTCGGTAATTGCTATTGGCTGATACCATTTCATGATCTGTCCCGATTTCCTGAGACTAACCATGACTATGTGTGACTGCTGAAATTACGAAAGTAACCACAAGCTGTGATATAAATATTACAAATGACTAAATGTACTTATTCTCACATTCTCCCGACTAACCTGACTTAGCATGTCTTGAGCAGACTTTTCCACAACTTTTACTAACTTCTCATGAATTACCGTTTTAACTGAGATTTATGGTACCACACAAGTCACATTTGTACTTATGGATGCTATAGTATGTATTCAAACTACTCTCCCCCTTTGTTAGTCCTCAATCATTGTTCATGGATCGGCCCCATAGTCATCTTCTGGCTCCGGCATTGGTATGACACTTGAAGAGTATGGAAAGCAAGACTGAGTTGCTCAGTCTTGCTTTCCAGGTCGGAGATCCAGGCAGAGTTGCTTGTTAAATACTGAATCCAGCTTCTACTACTAGACAGACTACAAAAAGGTATTTGGCTTCAACTACTGAAGTGCAGAGTTGTGCCACCCACTACCTAACAGTTATACCTTAATTTCGGAGACGGAGATCAGGGTTACGGAGTAACGCCGGAGAACGAACAAGAAGGTAGAGTTAGGATGGAGATGCGGGATACTGGAGAACGGAGATAGCGCGGAACAGGAGCTCCTTAGTAGAGAAGGGAACATATTATGTTGATATTCGAACTGAGGAAACTATCTACAAGTAACTACGGCTTAAATACTGCAAAGGTATCCTAGCATGCGGAATACATGAGTTAAACCTCGTGGTAACTAAGCCTAAGTGTCCCTTGATAAATAAGTAATCCTAAAGTAATAACTATGTCCATATCAACACGTGCTAAGTCTGTGTGTACATCCCTTGATCCGAGTGTATCCGATGGTCCGATAATCCGAAGCCAATGTCCGAGGTCACGGGAATGGTCATCTGACTGGGGCTAGGGGTTAGGGGTTTGCACGTGTGTAACATTGCTACAAACAAAGCATCTAGCAGCATGTATATTGCAGTTTACCACATGTTCATGTAAAGTTCATATGAACTGTCACTGTTCAGGTTTAGTTCACATGTAGTTCACCAAAAATTCACCAAAAATTCACATGGTGTTCACATGTCAAGATCATATCTAGTTCAGGTCAGGTTCTGTTCAGGCTCTGTTCATTTGTTGTTCATATGAAAATCAAAGAAAATCATCATTATGTGAACATCATATAAACAACACATGAATATTATATGAACATCATGTGAACAACATATGAACTCTATGTGAACATATATATTTTGTGAACTATACATGAACAGTATGTGAACAACATGTGCACAAAACATGAACAGAATATGAACAGTATATAAAAATTATATATGGATGTGAACAAAATGTGAACTCTATGTGGTCAAAATGTGAATAAAAATAATATTCCTGTAAGGCAAAATTTGGTACCTAGTCCATATCCAGTTCATATGATGTTCACTTGAACATGTGGGAAAATGTAACATGCTCTAATTTTTCGTGAATAAATAAGGTTACTTACCTTTTTCCCCACCCTTCTCCTTTTTTCCCTTTTCCTCTACTTGACTCTGTGGTTTTTGAACTGGAGGGGGCAGAGGGGCTGCCAATTTGCCCCCCTGGCTGCGGGTTTGACGGCTGGCAGGCTTGTCTGACATTGGTGGCAGTTGCAGGTCGAGCGTAGTGGTGGTGGTGAAGGAAATCAGTTGGGCGCACGATGAGCTGGCAATGTGATGCCAGTGACAAATTGTGACAGAGCCACATGGTATGTGATCGTGTCACTAAGTGCTATAATCAATCTTAAGAATGGAGTAATACATGAAGCACTGTGGCTCAGTTGTTTGATTGCATGCTTATCAATCCATTGTTGCACACAGAAGGCTCCTGGTTTAATCCTGGCACTATGCAACTTTATTTTATTAATAAAATAATGTCAACTGCCATTCACCAATGTAATTCCAGACTACAACTGGAGTCCGCTGGACTATATTGGAACATGGACTGTATATGGCTTTGATCCGGACTCTATCTGGGCTACAACCAGACTACAATCAGAGTCCGGTCAGACTCTGGGTAAAGTCCAGAACTTTGAGTCCAGAAAGTCCAGTTAGACTCCATTGGACCTGGACTTCAACCAGAGTCCAGAGTATATTCTGTCAACTTGACAGCACTGTTACAGTCTGGTTGGACTCCAGCTGGACTCTGGCTTGAGTCTGAAAAGTCCATTAAAGTCTGGTCGGACTCCAACAAGATCTATGGCTCAGTGTAAAGTGCTCCAATATCAGGAAATCGGCTCGTGTAATTTGCAAAAGTTTTTTTTTATTATCAAATGGCTCATCACATTGTTCTCTACCCTTTCAGATAGTTTGCAAGGGCAAAGTAATTCAACTCAAAAGTTTGGTGAGTTTGGTTGTCCTTGACTGTACATTGAAGCATAGCCCGGAGATGATCCCTAACTACCAACATCCGCTTGTTGAACCACTTTCGGTATAACCCGATCTCGGTCCTATTATACCTCTTCCATATTCCTTTTCCATCTTGCCGAGTGCCATCCTTGTTCCCATCTTCCAGGACCCTGGACAATCAACTTATATGCCTGAGGTCAGTCATATTGATTTTTATCCACACATGTTTTAGTCCTTTTTATCTGCACATGGCACCATGCCTCAGCCAAATTCAGTTTTTATCCGCACCTTGCCCTCAGGCCTCCGTTTTGCCCCAAAAATGCCATTTTTATCCGCACCACTGTCCTTAGGCCTCCATATAACCCAGGAAGTCATTGTTTTATCCGCATTTTGCCCATTAGACATAGGTAACTTTGAAAAATTATTGATAAGAGTTGCAGAACTGTAAAACTCCATCTAAACTACTTTGAGAGCCACTTTACTCTTCCAAACATTGTATCCTAGAACGGTGCTGAGAAAGAACTTTAATAGCCGCCAAAATACCCTCCATTCCTTCCGATAATTGAGTGTAGAGAGCGAAGTCCACCGGCAAGAGTACAAATGTACCCTTGACTACTGGCCGCAGCACATTTTCCAACATGCAAAGAATTATTTGCCAGAGAAACCTGCAACTATAGAGTGAGCTTGTTGGTTCTCAATTGGTCTCCCATCCATGTAATTTTATCCGCACATATCCTCAGACCTTTGCCAAAATTGGCAATTTTATCCGCACACATACTAATATTTTCCTGGGGCCGAAGGCCCCAAAGTACTGATTTTTATCCTTTTTCGTCCTCAGGCCCTATCCAAAATGCTCGATTTTTATCCGCACAGTCCTCAGGGGTCTAAGTTGATTGCCCAGGGTCCTCATCTTCCTTGTCTATTCGGATCCCTCTTGTTCCTTCGACACATGGTGTGACGCGTACTCCAAGATCATTGTGAGGGTCGAAGGGTTGTAGCCTACTTGCTCGGGTCACGTGGTTTCATTTATACCAGGGATGGATATGATTGACTCGCCAGACGGTCACCAAACATCTTCTGTCGCTGAGCATTTTGCTGCCACTCGTTCATGTGCTCGGCGTACGTCGGATACGGTGCAAATTGTTGATTATCACTCGTATTTATCCTCACATGCGTCAAATAAGCTTACCAAAACCTCGATTACACGGGAGCTCCCCTACTTTTAGTGGGCGCGAATGGTAAACGATCTTGACTTCGGATCCGAAATACGTCAGATGCCATCCCCAGATCCCTGGAATGTCGACTAATCCATTCTGGGCTATATGTTATTTTATGTCCGTGCAAGTTTATTTGGGCTAGTGCGCTGAAAGGCGTATATAAGGCGAACAACAACGCGTCCTTCGTTTACTTGTCCAAGTACCAACAAAGCACCCGCCAACATGTACTCTGGCTTGCTGGTTGCCCTTGGGTTCCTCGTTTCGCATGCCGTCGTTCAAGCCAACCCTCTCCAGAAGAGGGCACCCTCTGTGGCTATTGACTCGGCTACAGTCAATGGGATCACGACGGGAAGGGTGAACAGGTTCCTCGGTATTCCGTTTGCGAAGCCACCGTAAGTCACCCTCATGCTCTGAGGAATGATACGCTGAAGGTGTCTATTCAGGATTGGAGACCGTCGATTCAGAAAACCTGAGGCTGTTGATCCCTATACCGGCACGATCCAAGCTACTGCCTTCGGACCGGCTTGTCCTCAGCAAGATTTCGACCTTCCATTTCCTCCAGGCATCCCCGATGATACGCTCAATTTTATCACCAATACCGTCTGGAAGCTTGGGATACCTGACAGCGAAGATTGTGCGTAGCTTGTCAAAAGCCAGTTTGAGCGAAGTAACTAACCGCGATGTTTGCAGGTCTAACACTTAACGTCATCGCACCTTCGAGCGCGACTCCTGCATCCAAACTTCCAGTCGTTGTGGTACGTCTTTCTCGTAAATCTTTATCGCTCCGATGATTCTGATATCAGTAAACCTTCAGTGGATCTTTGGTGGTAAGCTCTGATGATTACCTTTGAGGCTCGCACTAAGATCTTGACTTTAGGCGGTTTCCAAATTGGTAGTACTACTCAGTAAGATGAGAACTATATTTCTCAGAATGTTCTCATTGTTGACCACTCGATGTTCCAGGTATGACGGCGGCGTGCTTGTTGAGAGATCCATTCAAATTGGACAACCAACGATCTACGTCAGCATGAACTATAGGTTGACTGGTACGTTCCTTCGGACGGTATATTCTAGTTTCAATTCTGATTCTGTTGAAAGCGTTTGGGTTTTTGGCTAGTAAGGAGGTCAAGGATGCCGGCGTGGCGAACCTTGGTCTTCACGATCGTGGGTATTCCTGAGAACTCACTTGTTCGTTTGCTTATTATGCGCATATATGTGTAGAACGCGAAGCCCTTCGATGGATCCAGAAATATATCGGAAGGTACGCCCATACACTTGATCTCTCGTCACGATGGTCAGACTCAAGTCACTCCGAAGCTTTGGCGGTGACCCCACCAAAGTCACTATGTAAGTTCCATTCCCCACATCACCATATATTACCAATAATTAACCGATTTTTTTCAAGTTGGGGCGAGAGTGCTGGCGCAGTCTCAGCTTCCCTCCATATGATTGCGAACGATGGCAACACTGAAGGCTTGTTCCGTGGCGCAATCATGCAATCCGGATCTCCTGTACCCGTTGGCGATGTTACCAAGGCTCAGCAGCACTACGATAACCTTGTTGAGAATACAGAGTGTTCGGGAGAGTCAGATACTCTTGAGTGCTTGCGGCATGTTCCATACGATATATTGAAGGCAGCCGTGGATCAGACGCCCTCTATCACGGCTTATAACGTTGGTCTGAAACTTGTTCTTGTGTAGAGATTACTCACCTGTTTCGCTTTGTAGACTTTGGTTTTACCTTGGTTGCCTCGCACAGATGGAACGTTCATCAAGGAGGATGCTCAAAAATTGGTACAGCAAGGCAAGATTGCCAATATACCCTACATTACTGGTGACTGCGACGACGAAGGGACGTTATTCTCGTTGGTCCTATACAACATCACGTACGACCATTCTGCGATCATCGTGTTGATATTCAAATGTTGATGGGGCCTATGCTCACAGCACTACAAGCCAATTGAAGACGTATCTCAAGGAGTATTATCTCCCTGACGGGACCGACGCTGAACTTGACCAAGTACTGTCTTTGTACCCTGTTGATATAACTCAAGGCTCTCCGTACGACACGTCAATCTTCAACGCGATAACGCCTCAGTTCAAGAGGATTGCGTCGATACTTGGAGATGTTGTTTTCCAAGCATCTCGTCGCCTCTTTTTGGATCATAGTCCGAGCGCGAATACTTGGGTTTATTGTAAGAGTTTATTTCCGATTTGTTGGCCGTGTTCTAATGGTGAATTGTTGGTGTAGTGAGTAAGCGACTGAAGGCGACTCCATTCCTTGGTTCGGTAAGTCGTACAACACTCGAGTGAAATATTCCTGTCCTAAGTATAACCGGAACTAGTTCCACGCATCGGACCTGCTCAACTCTTACGGTGGCGGTGAATTGACGGACTATATCATCCGTTTCACCAACAATCTCGATCCTAACGGAGGTTCGCGTCCCAACTGGCCAAAATACGACTCCTCCTCGCGCCAGTTGTTGACGTTTATGGATAGCCCCTTGACCCCGACGACGATCACTCGGGATACGTACAGACAGTCGGGTATAGATTTTTTGACTAATTTGATGTTGCAGCATCCGATTTGATTTTTTTTGGACTTTTGAATCTGTCGTCATCTATCAATAATCAGCATACAAAAGAATGCGCACACTCCTTTTATTACCACTCGTCCATTATCCTCGTTCGTTCTTGAACCGTATACGTATTGTATCCTTTTGGTAGTTATAGTACTGGCTAATCCAAGTGTGAATCAGTATTCCTAGTTTTGTCTAAACACTACTTGCGTCTTAGCTTTTTAGCGCATTCGAAATTGGGACCAAGCATTCCAGTTGTCAGCCATCGCTCAATAATTCATTTTGAACGAAACTTTTGCCATGCGTATAACAGAGGACTAATTGGAGGATGTCGATGATCAATGTCGATGAGGCCTAGCCTCTAGGTGCTGATGAGTGCGAACCCCTAATACAATATATCCCGTGACTGGGTACTGTGACATTACGCGACACGGTGTGACATTTCGTGTATCATCCTTCCCTCCACCATCGCGACGGGATGGCCACCATTGTTCCATCGACGCCGACACCGCAAAGGGTTTACAGGTGGCCTCACTTTAATGATGCCGCCAACAAGCCAACATGCTCTTCACCATTAGTCTCACCTACGAGCCCCACGTCGTCACCGGTTTCCGCCGCTCAGGCGAGGCGGCGAACACAATACAAGAGCAGGACGCCCAGCACGCCACTGCCTTCTTCGTCGCGTAATCGTAGCACAGTTAGGTCCTCTAGTCATAGCGGGGGGTCTGTTTTTGGTAGTGGAGGAAGCTCTGATGGTCAAAGAAGCTTGTCGCCTGTGACGGAAGACCCACGGCGGAATTTGATTAGAGAGCGCTTCAGAGCGCAGTGCTTTAAACGTGCAATGGAGGCTCGTGAAAAGGCTGTTAGAGGGAAGCGTTATGCGTATAGCCCAGGCGGGAGTATCAATGGGGACGGATCTGACGACACGGTTATGGAAGAGGATGATTTTGAAGACGAGGACATCATGCAGGACGAAGTACGGCGGTTGATGAACCGATATAAATAGAGCTTGATGCTGACCTATGTCTTTAGCTATTCAGACGCATTATGAATAATGCGTATAGGAAATCTCAGTACGCGTACCGAGTTTCATTCGCTCTGGACGTCGGCTCGTCAATTGACCCAGACATGGAAGATATCTCGGCTTGGGAAAAGGAGTTGCATGGTGTGTCCTTTATTTCGCTCAGACTATTTTCAGTTGACGTAAGTTGCTACTATGTAGACTCTGACAACCCGCACGAGTTCCCGGAAGCGTTGGCGAACGACCTCACAGAAGAGGAAATTGCGGCTTACGCCGAAGAGCAAGCGGCGCTGGCTGATTTCCAGGACATCGATATTGATGAATTGTTGGGCTACGATGAACCCGAGGAGGACCTTGCAAGACCCTCGTCCCACTCGACGGAGGGTATGGACGTTGATCCTGGTTCTTGACTTCCTGACTTGAACTCTCCGCTTTCTTGCCATGTTGTTGTTGCTCTTTTTATATAAAGGGAATATTTATAAAAGCCCAAGACAGCTCATAGTGTACAATGATGTAAAATACTAAGCTTAATTGTAGCATAATCTAACATAGAGTAAATTGGCGATGCCATTTACTTGCCGGTTGAATCATAGCTATGTTAATCGGCAATGCCATTTACTTGCCGGTTGGATCATAGCTATAGGAAGCTGTAAATCGCAATCCCTTCCAGGGGATATCTGATATATTAAAAAAATCTGAGGGAACCATCTACTCTGCTACGAAGCGAGTTACCAGAAATAACCCGGCTCGACCAGTGTATTGGAATGAACGGCTAAGTATCGACATTTCAGGGACAGCTCAAAAGCTTGTAAGATCATAGTAGGTTCCATTCGATGATGTTCTATTAGGAAACCGCAACCACCACGAAGCATCTATGATGGAAGTAACGAGCACAAGTGTACCCGAAGTACAAGAAAACCATTTGGTCATAACGTGCGGAGCATATGGTACCATAACGTTATGCATTGGCAGTTGGATGAGTCACAAGCAGCTCCAGAAGACTATGTACTAAATGTTAGAATACTTTCCCGAATCCTGAGTTTGACGCTGCGGTCAGAAGTCCATTCGAAGCGGACCCATTCAAGGGTAGCCGCGATAGTCATGTCAGCTGAAACATGATTTATCATCAACACTGTCAAGTATCACGGAATTATTGACGAATATGCACCTTCCTGGCCAACATTGAATGGCAATGTTTTGAAGGGTTCAGAGCCACTGTGCCCTTGGCGTGGGGGTGCACCGGGATTGAAGAAGCTCGAAAAGCTGGAACCAACTTTCCATACCAAGACAACGTTCTCTTCCAAGGATACGGATACTAGTCTCCGTCCATCTGGAGAAAAGCTGCATGCAGCCAATCTCTTCTTGTGTCCCTCAAGAACGTAGAGCCTGATGGCTGTCTTCAGATCATACATTACTATAGCGCCTTCGCTTGTTCCGACGGCGAGCCGTTGACTATTCATATGGAAGTCGACCGTTGGGAAACTGCCAATGTCTTGAGCCTCAAGCTGTCCGTCAAGCAATTGCGACGCACGTTTTAACAACATCTCCAATGATCTGTGTAGCTGTATCCAATACGGCATCACGATGTGCAGTAGAGTTCGGGTCAAGTGATTTCACCACGGCTTCCATCAAGCGGGGTAAATTTGGGTATAGAGCAAGGGGGCGCTGATATCAAGTCAGAATTCATGCTGTTTACAGTAAAGCCTCAACAAACCTTGCGAATCAAGAAGGCCACGATCTGCATGACTGACTTGCGGTAATCAAGATTCGCGGGCGTGAGGATATCAAGGGCCAAAGTTGTCATAAAGAGAGGAGTGTTGGAAGATGCTATCGTCAAGACCGCTGTTCGGGCCTGTGCTGCGGTATTATGAACCGATATCGACTCCTTGCGAGAAGTGGTCGCCAAAGCGAACAGAGCCCTCAGCATTTCCATTGCATCTACATAATGCTGCCAGATTTGGAAACCACGAGAGCATAAATCGATTGCAAGGGCACGATGTGTAGATTCTTCATCGTGTAGGTAAAGAGAGATGGACTTGGCCACTTCAGTCAAAGGCCTGGAAGAAATTAGTTCAGGGCGGGTATGAGTAAGGGAATGGCCTACTCAGTGGGTAGCAAACTGTACTTTTCAGCGGCAGCGTAGCCACACAAGTAGAGTGCCAGAGCGGCGGGGTCCTTGTTTACAGGAGCTTGTGCACCAGGCACTGCGATCAATAACTTGAGAATATACGTTTAGAGATAATGACGAAGAATACTTACGATAACGTCTCCATTCTTCAACGAGACTAATTGCGTCATCATCTGCTAGCTGGGCCATGCCTGCATCGAAAACTAACTTGGCCGCTTGTCTGATTTCATCTGAATCTCAAAGTCAGCCCTTTCCGATGCTAATAGAGAAGAAAGATGCACTTGAAGCATCAAATGACTTGGAAGCCAAAAAGGGTAGACTTGGTGGCTGAAAGCGAGGGCCAACTGACGAAGCCAGAGAAGTCGTATAGAAGGCGATAACCGATGCGGCTGCATCGGCATACTCTGGGGCTATGTGAGCAAAGGGAGTATCAGATCCTAGAGCAACAAACCTTCAAAGAGGGCCAGGGCTCTCAAAGCTGCTATAATAGCTGTACAACGCGCGGCCGTTACGACATTAGATATGCGCCATTCCTGGGATGAGGTCTCAGTCGCATACAAGGCAATGCTACCCAGGCTACCAACAGATAAATTGACAAGTACATAGAGAGCACAAGGGTCACAGTACCTGGAAATGCCGTAAGATGTGAGGGACGACGAAATCATCAGCTGACGATGACAGACGTCATCGATTCCTTCGTTTAGCCCCCATGAGAGCAGGACGGATAAAACGGAGCGGAGGTGGTCCAGTGTTGAATAGATAGCACGAGTTTGTTCAAGGCCAGTACTTATAGATTTCGTCACTGAGTTTGACATGGTAATGAAGCGTTCAATGTCGACAGACAGTGTGGAGGCTTTCAACTCCAGGTTAAAAAGATTGCTGGGAAATATGGGTCGACCAACTGTGCACTAACCTCTGTCTAGTGAACTTGCCGAACCTATCCGATGGCTGAGGATGGAGTCGGGTGGGCGCACAAAATCATTTATAGACCTATCCATTATCAATCAATAAGTAGGACATGGGAATGGATTCATCATACATATCAAACCAGCCACCCGGTTGAAGGAGTTCGTCAGCCTTCTCTGCGGCCATTGAGCGCCAAAATTCCTTGGTTTTGATGTCCCAAAGGCGGGCCGTTCGGTTCGCATAGAAGAGCAGTAGATTATCCCCTCCAAGACAAATCCGCTGGAGTGGAGTTGGCGCTCCAGGGATTAGATACAAGCTATCAAGCTTGAACAAGCCCTGAAAATATCGATGCGGGAAACGACGTACAATTGGAAGCCATCAACCACCACCACAGCTATCGTACTATCCTTGGCAATGCACAAAACGCACCCACGGAAAGCACCCCGGTCATCAGCAAATCTCAGCACGCTCGATAATGGGGTTGTAAAGATAGTCCATCGAGCGCACAATCTTAATGAACTAGAAACGCCGTTAATTTGCCGGTGGGGTCAGAATGAATGAGATTTACTCGAGAGCCCAGAATCCGATAGATCCATCATCAGCGCCCCCCACCACTAATCGTTCCTTAGTCCTACCATTGTCAACAAGGTACAAAGCAATGATGGAGGCATCCAATGGTGTATCGGATATTTGACTAAAGGTTCCCTTGGTCAAGTCCTCGGACATGCTTGACCAAGTTGTCTGCCGTACGTAACCATCACCTAATGGAGGCTGATTTGTTTAACAGCAGAGAGCAGGCGTTGAAGTAGACTCACTATAACCAAGCAGAATCAAGTCTAACTCAATCGGCAGCATGGAAGTGAGATGAACGCGTTTCTTCGGCTTCGGCTGACGCGGTGTTTTCCATAGAATACGTCCTGCAGCCATTTTTGAGGATAACAACCGGAGGCATCTGTCATTGTCTTTATCGGCAGATAACACAAGAACGTCTGTTCCTGATATGGTGCAAGCCTTCTCGAAGGGCGGTAATGGAGTGGAATGTAGTTGGTGTAGCCTGGAGATAACCTAAGAGTTCCGACCGACACAAAAAAGGTCATTAACATACTGAGTGATGCCAACATCTGGGCTGGAAACGATGACATTGTTCCGATCAACCATAAGATATTCATAAGAGGCGAATCGGTCCTAAAATGAGAATGAGTTGATTGTGATTCGAATGCGAACCGGTATGCAATACCCTGCAAATCAGAGCGTACGAATCGTGGTCAATCCATTCCGCATTAAGTATGCCTGTGATGGATTCAGTAGATATTATACTGATTTTATCGTTTCTGAGTTCAAAAGACTTGATATCGGTTAGCAGGACGAAAAGGATAAGGATGAACTGGGGTTTACCTTTAACTCCTGATCGGTCCATACAAGACCCCTAACCAACGTTCCAGAAGGAGATATTTCACAACCAAGGACACGCCTCTCATGAGAAGACATCAAGGATCCCACAATGTTGACATCTTGAAGAGCAATTTGTCGTCGACCTGATCCATGTTCGCTATTGGGCAGGTTCTCAGTAGACTGGTTTGTTATAGCTTTGAATGGGTTGGGCAGGGTTAGCGAAGTCGCCTTTGTAGCCTCAGGTTCGCTGCCTTCCGACTTCATTTGTCTCACTTCAATATCCTGTGTAATTTGAAGGGGCTTGATGACCAATTGTCCAGCCGAATCAACGTGATAGACAAAAAAGGAGCCTGAAGATTCTCACTCAGCACTAGATCGAATCAAAATAAACAAGCGGTATACCATCCTTCCCGGGAAAGCAGGCAACACCGGGACAAGTCCCATTTTCGACCCAGTCTCCAATCTTGGAGAGGACCGGTCCGTTAATTTTATTGTAGCAGAAATCGATAACGACCAAGCGGGATTTGTCCTCCGGCTCTGAGTTGTCCTCAAAGGAGACTGGGGGTACATTCGTGTCAATCACGGCGGTAGTGATCAATAATGTTAACTAGTTAATTTAACTTTTCAACGGCGGGAAAAATGTAGGACTAGGTTTTCATACCTCTCCAGATCGGATAACACGCAATGAACGCCATATCCACACATTTTGGGCTGAATTCTCAGAGTTTGCGCCGAGGGGTGTGGGGAGTTGGGGCTGACCAACATTTGTCGCTGCGATGCACAACCCATCTTGGACTGTAAATACACATAGATCTCTATTCAGGCGTTCTTAGAAGTGATATAATTTGGTGGACTATGCCTTACCCTTGTTCTTGTAGAGAGACAATAATCTGATCACTTTCTGAGAAGTGAAGACCAGATATAGCATTCCCTTCGCCAGTATTCGGTGGAAATACGTGATATCGTAGGGCCAGGTTCTTCGAAATCGACGACGATGGAAGGGATTTGGGAGGTGGAGAAGGCGGTACAGAATGTAGGATTGGTGGGGACCCTAACGAGTTCAAGGATGTCACGGATGGAGGCCTTAGCTTTCGGGATGAAGAGCTAGTTTCAAGAGTCGAGGATACGCGAGTAGATGTCTCCGTTGTGGTTGAGTAGTTGGTCCTTTCTTTAGGAACCCGGCCCCTGAGCATTTCCTTTAGTTTATCGGGTTCATCGTCAAAATCAACATAGTTTTTGGGAGCTTCGATAGTATCAACAGTGATTCCAGAAACGACTCGAGAGCGTGAAGAGATATTGAATGGTGATTGTGTCGTTATAAAGGAGCCTGAAGGCGAAGTAGAGCGAGACGTTGGATGTGAGCCCAGATTGCGAGGAGAGCCTTGAGGTCTGTAGGTCGCCTTCTTTTCTGCACGATCATAGCCTAGATGCTTAGGACTGTCCTCTGTTGTTCCGAATACATAGATTGACCCATCGAAACAACCAAGTGCAGCTCCGCAAAGTAGGTTCTTTGAAGACCAGGCCAAGAGAGTAGACGGTGCGCAAGTTGAGCAGGTCTCATTAATCAAGTCATGAGAGTTGACAAAACTACTCTGAGGCAATTCCGAAACCTGAAAGAAGCTTACAGGCAAGGCAAGTGAGCCAGGCATCGACTCGCAATGCATTGGGCGTCACTCAGCCGTGTCACGGTCACCAGAAAATTACTGCAATATTTGATCACGTGCCAGGCTTTGCTTCCACCCTCTTCCACCTCACTGTCAGGTCCTGAGGACCAGGTTAAAGGTTTTAGACACTGATGGGCCATGGCAGGCGGTGACCGGTGGGAGCTAATCCCTTGTGTAGTTAGCTCTCCATTTCTAACCCTTCATTGCCTGTCAAAGTACTTTGACAATACCGGCCCTCTCGTGATACTTCCTTTAGTGTCCTTTCCTAGGCTTTCCTAGGTTCCGCCAAGATTGTGATGAAGAGGGTGGCACCTATGCTGATTGACGCTCTGTCCCCACAGACAGGCTCATCATCTCCCGGCATAAAGATTATCGGGTTTGACAGATATATATGTCACTATGGCCATTTCCCCGGTATGACCGGATGCCTGGCTCTTGTTCGACCAATAGTGGGACTCAACAGCATTCAGATCTCAGAGTCAAACTCGTGCGTCTGCGTCATGGACTAATGGTATAAATGTAGAAGAAGGCTAATATTCATTCCTACATCCTCTTCGACCCTTTCACAACATGGGTGTGCCCGCAACACTTGATACAACCCTACCTTCAGAAACATCCCAGCTTTCACCACAAATCCGTGTCGCCATCATCCTCGTTATCCGTGCGTATCTCGCCTATTCACGCTTTTCCTCGTCATTGATTTCATATTCCATCTCAGTATTTGGTCTTGGCGTAGCAGTACTACTCTATACATTTATAAACGGCTGCGGCATATTCCATCATTCATTCCGTTGCTGCAGAAGGCAAAAGCGTGGTAAGAACTGCACTTGGCTACCTCCATACGCAGAGACTAACAGGCTTGCAGGCAACCATGGCTTTAGAGAGTCTCACAATGGAATATCCTCGCCTAGTCGTGGGGAAAGTGCCAACACCATATCCCTACATCGCCCCACTTTGGGCAGTCCAAGGTACAATATGCCCTCATCGTTGGATAGCCATGTGTATACTGGCACCGAGTCACCACCCCCACCAGTATACCACCCCACTCCTGCCCACCTAGAGGAAGTGTTAGAGAACGGGGCTCCTCCCTATCATGTACGAAAACTACGCTTCCTGCGATGTGTATCTTCATTACTGATATTTTTCTCAGGCAACTCAAGCAATATCTATGCTCCCTGTGGATGACTCAAAGGAGCACTCGTAGTTACGCCTCAGCCTTGATTACATGTAATCAATAGACTTTGTAATCACAACCTTCAATCATGGAATGTGAGCTTCGGTGCTGACATGGACAAGATATCCAATGTAACAGTGGAATGGTTCATCTCCCCTCAGTCACGATCGGTGATCGATCTCGGCCTCCCAACCCCCAATGCCCATGTCCGAAACCAAGACCCCGGAAGTTATAGTTAGATTGCCTTTATCTCGGCTGGTTCGTACTTATAATATCATAAAACCCTTGTTGCAAACGGGGCTTCAAGTAGTCTACACAGGGATATACATGAACGGTGTAATCTCAGAAGAATGCTGTCGTGAATAATACCGGGTACAATGTCACTACTTGCGCCTGATCGGCGCGCTAGAGAACTTGAGTGGGAAATCTCAGAGGCAATCTCTGCGACAAATGTTGAACGTTGAACGTTCTGAACCCTCATAGGATTGGTAACGTGATATACCTACATTACTCTGAGAATACGTCGGTCATTAACTTGAGCGTTTGGTCTTTGCACCACGTCCTTTTTAGATATCGAGCCAGTCAACCGTATGTATGTGAGTACTTACCTCTGTCCTTTTACTTTCATGCGTCTCGTCGGACTGTTTACTTTCTACTAGTCATCTGATTCTGATTACTTATCTCCAATGCATGTCCCGACTATTGACAGTGACACACGCCATGTATCAATATTTATATGAGCCCCTATAGACAGCTGGATGGACAACTGGACGGATGGACAGGTGGAGGATTCCAATTCAGGGTGGTCCTCGGTTGTCGTACCGTTAGCGCCATACCGCCTTGAGCTGTCGGCGCCCAAGAACCTCCCGTGTGAGTGACATCAACGGATCCTGTAATTAATTTTCACCTTGCGAACGGCTCACTCACTCAGACTCTCGGCATAGAAGTGTAGTAGTTGCTCCTTCTGTCGTACGCCCTTTTCTTGTTCGGACCACGGGCCAACACACACAAAGTGGTTTCTCAGCGACATCTAAGTCGAAGGCAGTCCAATCACTGCTCGGCCAGAAGGACCCATACATCAGAGGTTTGAAGCCAGCCGCCACGACGATCGGCTTATACTTCAATTGCATCATCCCCGCGTTGTTGATATAGAGGATGTACAGCCTTTGAAAAATTTGATCGATCCTTCTGGATTCTCTCAATCATGCGTGTAGGTATAAATAATGAGCTGTATGCAGCGTGTATCGCCCACCTCGATAATCCATTGCACAGGATGGACGTATCCGCAACACTGAGCACGGCCCTTCCTTCTCAAACGCCTCAGCCTTCACCGCAAGTTCGTAATGCCGTGATCCTCGTCAGCTGTGAGAGCCTCGCCAGTTCACTCCTCTTCTTGGTCATTGACTCCGTACACTAATTCAGTATTTGGCGTTGCTGTGGCAGTGCTACTATATACATTTGTAAACGGTTGCAGCGGGTTTTGCTGCCTACTTCGCTGGTACGAGAGGAGAAGGCATAGTAAGTCTGCCTTCATACCCCTCCATGCAGATCGGCGTCCCCAACAGGCAGCAAAGATGCTGCCGACGCTATAGACCTACTTCCTCATCATCCTGCCACGCATAATTCTGGAGATGACATCCCTCTTCCGTCAACCGAGGACACCCTTCCACGACAACCACCACCACAATGGCCTCCACCAGCCTATCAACCTTCGCCTGCTCATCGAGAACAAGTATTGGACAGCGGATCCCCTGCATATTCTGTATACCCTTTGGAATATTCTCATGGTAGGTGTGCTCCATCCCTCGATGCTTCCCATAATGAGTAACTTCGTTTCTAATGAATCACTTAGGCAGCTCGACGTGAGCTGCTCCTCATAGTCTGCTATTTGGGAGGGCATGGAAAAAATTTGTTATGTGCGCTGAGGACTAGACTGATCTATTCAATACTTATGTAACTAATCAATTCTCTACTAAAACTAGCAAACAAACTTAGTGTCCAAAGACAATCATCTGATCATGAGATTGTGGCCTGTTTACTTCCAAGTAAGAAGGACTAACTCCAAGGGGCTGAGTGGCCCCTGATCGCACCCTGATGCCAGGATGTCAACAAGCGTGAGCGTAAAACGCCACTGTGTTCAATTTCGCTGAATGGAAAGATGTTATCAATATGGAACCAACCCCGAACGTCCACGCCCATGCCCGATCGCCGACAATGGCCAATGGGCGAGAAAACGGACGTCCGGATTCAGTTGCAGCTGATTATGTGTGTGGTATACTTTCCTGGCTTGTGTCAAACTTGCGCGAAAACGTTCCTCGGTTGAACCGAACAATTCGAACAACACCATGTCAACAGACGAAAAGGCTGCTGGGATCCGGGACGTGGTTAGCGATTTGTCCTATCGACAAGCAGGCCGTGCGAACGGAATGCGGATATTTGAGCCGCCACAAAGCATTAGTAGTATCTGGATGGTTGTTTATGCAATGGCCGATCAGTGTGGTCGACCGATCAAAAAGCGTCGCAAATTTAACACTCCAGCCATCCTACAGGAGTTGGGCTACCAACTTGGTAGCGTCCCTCTTGCCACGGTATCCAGCTTCCGACTAACCCACCGAGTGTGATACATCAAAATTGGCCTGTCGATCGCTCCTTTGTGGCAGTGATAGTTCGCTATCATGCACACGGAGGCAATCAGAATAACATCCTGCAGCTAGTCACGTACTAACCGGCGGCTCTTATCCGTGCCAATAGTGCTTGCAATCCAGATATGTGTATTCATAGTCTCACAAAATTCCACGCCATGCACTACGCCTGAGAATTACCGGATAGTCAATGTCAGAGCCCAAGACACTGGACGAGCCTCAGGGCGTGATTTGATTTTTGGAGTCGATTGGGAATAGGCATGTCTTCGTATGAAGAGCCAATATATGGCCATGGTAGACAGTAATCGTTCAAAGTCAAAAGTTTCGACAAAATACAGTCGATGAAAGCATATTTAGATAAAGTCCGGCACTTCAACACGGTTTCCCACAATCAGCATCTCGTGTCCCACGCTTATCCCATCAATGAGCCCGTTCATATTTCTCGTCAAATAAGCCCCAATCTCAACAAACCAGAATATTTCCCATCGTTCCTTGTCAACACACTTAGCTTGGATGAAGTGAATGTCTGTTGTTTCCAACCAGGAGTGAGATGCAGATCCGCCGAAGACAGTGTATTTCGTGGCCGCCAAGAAAGCTAGGACGAGTCCATGGTACTCTGGCTCTGGTTTTGGACGTGTCCTGTTAATTCCTTTTGCTTTCTGGTTTGCAAGTAGATCTGTGGTATTCAAGTTGAAGCGACTCGCCCACTGCTGAAATGCCGTGGCCACCCACCGTCCATACCTAACATCCACCGTCGACTGATCACTCACCATTATTCAATGACAGTTCTTCAAAACTAGCCGCTGGAGCCGCGGCTGGTCAAATCAAGGTTTGGAACGAGAGAAGTTCATGGCTGGGGACCTGGAGACAAGCCACCCACTACCAAGTACTTACGGTGGAAGCTCGATTTCTGAGGGTTCTATAAATAGATTCGGTGAAGCCCAGACGTTCCTCCGCTGTCATGTTCTCGTCTTGCATGTCTCCTACGCAAATAACCTACCAATGAAGCCTTCGAATGACGATATGGTTCGGTTATCGGTCCTTGCTCGTCATATCTGGTATGGTAGTTCCCACTGGTTGTGTAGATGGTCGTATGGCCTTTGGTGTTGATATCTACAAGGTCGCCACGGGACTGTCCTTCCTCGCGCTGGATAGATCATGCGCTGGTTCTCGAGGCTGATCATGGTATACCAACTCATGATATGTGCTTCTACCAGGCTTCTTTCCTGGATAGTGAGAATACTATAGAGCTATTATACGCAAGTGCCCCACGATAGTCTCCCGAGGAAGACTCGGCCGCTCTACATCTCAAACGCGATCTGATCACGGACGGAGTAATTTTCCGCTGAACGCTTGTATAAAGGCATGCCATTTGACCGCGTGCTCGCGAATTTGTCAATACTCTGCACGGTGAAGATGAACGCTCGAGGGATCTTCCTGATCCTCCTTTACTTTCTGCTGCCTACGCATGCGCTATGGCCCCTTCCAAGGCTGATTTCAACGGGAAACTCGACAATAAAGCTTTCAAGAAACTTCAACATCGATATTGCAGTAAGGAATGCACCAAAGGATCTTCAAGATGCAGTGTCGCGTACGAAGGGTCGTCTGCAGAACGATAAACTCGGTCTTGTCGTTGGTCGTGGGGCCGCTGATGCACAGACGGTGAGGGGTGCGAGGACGATTGGCAGTCTAACGTTGTCGTTGCTAGATGGTACTAAGGTCAGGAGTATCTCAGAGGAAGCTGTTGTAGATGTGGAGAGTAGGAGTGAAGGATATACGTTGCATGTGCCCGGTGATGGTTCTGGAGCAGTCTTGAGGGCCAACTCGACGTTGGGGTTATTCAGAGGGTTGACGACGTTCGAACAGTTGTGGTATGATTCGGACGGGACGACCTATGCCTTGGGAGCACCTATTGATATTACCGACTCTCCCGCCTATGTGGGTAGTTCTGTGCCTTCTTGGTGAATGAGCGTAGCTAATTATCTGTGTAGCCGTATCGCGGGTTCATGCTGGATACTAGCCGGAATTTGTATGTCTCATTCACTGCGTCCCTACAGTATTGCTGACGTTCCTGTTAGCTTCCCAGTCTCTGACATTAAACGCACGCTCGATGCCATGAGTTGGGTCAAGGCATGTCCTGGGCACCTCGCTGTTTCTTTCTACCTTCATTGATGACATTTTACGTAGATGAGTACCTTCGACTGGCATATCGTTGATAGCCATAGCTTTCCCCTTGTCGTACCCGGGTTCACTGAGCTTTCTGAGAAAGGCGCATACTCGTCCCGGTCCGTGTACACTGAAGACGACGTGAAAGATGTCATTGCTTATGCAGCTGCCGTGAGTCGTCTAATACCACCTCTGATAAACTTCACTTAGTGAGCTGATGATAGCGAGGTATCGACATACTCGTAGAGATTGATACACCAGGGCATACCGCGGTTATCTCTAAGTCGCATCCTGAGCATGTTGCTTGCGCAGAAGCTACACCATGGTCCTCCTTTGCAGCTGGTATATCTCCGGTCCGTGTTTTACTGACAGCACTTACTGATATATCTGCGAACTCACAGAGCCACCCGCTGGGCAACTCCGCCTAGCCACACCTAGTACCATCAACTTCACTGCAGGGCTGATCATGGCTGTGTCGAGCATGGTCTCATCGAAGCTCTTTAGCACGGGTGGTGACGAGGTTAATGTGAATTGCTACGATCAGGACGAGCAGACACAACATGATCTAGGCGGCAGGACGTTCGATCAGGCCTTGGACGCCTTCATCCAGGCAACTCATAATGAGTTGAGGGAGAATGGCAAGACCCCTGTTGTCAAAGAAGGTATGATTCAGTGATGATCAAGCGTGTCTACTTAGCGGCTGTCAATTTAACAGATATGGTGTTGCAACATAACTTGACGTTGTCGAATAACACAGTCGTAAAGTAAATACTGTTTTCTTTCGTTGTACACTAAGTATACCTACGTGTTATATAGGGTATGGATATCGTCGGAGCATGCTGCGGCTGTTGCACAGAAGGGGTTCAGATTCATCCATGCCGCATCTGACTTTTTCTATCTGGATTGTGGAGGAGGAGGTTGGCTCGGTAATTTCCCTACGGGCAATAGTTGGTGTGATCCTTTCAAGACCTGGCAGAAGGTAACCCTATCACAGTATGTCTCGATGTACATGCTGACGCATGTTGCTTAATCTGTAGTCGTATACGTTCAACCCTACTGCTAATCTAACTGAGGATCAATCAAAGCTCGTCTTGGGTGGTAAGTTCCTCTGTTTATTACCCCATAGTAACAACGAAAGACCTCGTTGCAGGTCAACACCTCCTTTGGACAGAACAGTCCGGCCCTGAGAACCTTGATCCTATTGCATGGCCTCGCGCTGCATCCTCTGCAGAGGTCTTCTGGACCGGACCTGGTCAAGACCTCGATGCGGCATTACCCCGCTTGCATGACATTGCGTATCGTATGAGACAACGCGGCGTGAATGCGATACCCTTACAGCCATTGTGGTGTGCACTTCGGCCAGGTGCCTGCGATTTGAATGCATGAAGCTATCACCGCTATGTACTTGTTTGCTGGCCATTCACCTCAGATACAAGTCTGACGCCTCCCTCAAAACGTTTGATTATTTCCCACTTTCCGTCTCTCTATTAGTGTTGCTCCTTATTAAGCCAAATGAAATATGAATATACTAAATTTATATTGTCCTACTTTTGGGTACCTCTGGAAGTCATCAATCCTCTTCTACATCTAAATCTCCTTCGACGCCAGCTCCTTCACCAGCGTCGTCAAATTGCATCTCGTTTGGGTCCACGTAGCCTTCATCTTCGCCATATGCATCTTCATCATCGGCCGTCTCAGCATACAAAGATACAGGCTGCGATATTGGCTCTGTGTGGCCATGCATAAGATGCGATTGGGCTTCCTTCGTCAGCGAATTCTGGACCAACTGAATGATTTCATGCATTTGTTCAACAGTCAATCGGTCTTCCATTTCTTCGATGATCTGATCGTATATCCTGTGAATACCAGATATAAGACATAGGATGAATGAATGAACTCACGGCCCAAAGTACTGGCATTGATTGAGGTGCGATGTTAACGATTTGGAGTTTTTCTGCTTTGGTTAGGTTGTATGGTGCGAGGCCACGCATAAGCTGCTGTAATCCTTCCGGAGTTTGATATGGAGTAGGTTGTATATCAGACGCAAGATACTGAATAGCCTGCAAACCACAATGAGTAACCTTCTGAGACAAAAACAAAGCCATTGACCTCCACTTCGATTGTCCTTAAATTCTCGCTAACTTCTACATCGTGAATTTCTTTGCCTATAGATCCCCCTTCCTCTTTTTTGACCTTGAATGCGGTTTTAGTTCGTGTAAGATGGTCATTTTCGAGCTCCCGAAGAAGCGTTAAAACTTCATAGTTTGAGAGCAATGCAGCGCGTTTGTTGACGACCTATCAGGAGAAGCGTGTTTACGAGAATGAGAATGGATGTGATGCGCAAGAAGGCCGACCTCCATGGGGTGATTTGGTTGAGGCAGGCAGCTAGCGCCGTCGGGGAGACGAAGAGCGCACTTGAGAAGGGGTAGGCGCCCTATTTATGCGATGAACAGTGTATGTATGGCACGGCCAAACGAACGCTATCTAGAAATATGTGCTGGATGTCGGGTCATCCAATACTACTCAATGGCGTGTGGATTGGAATCAAGGCCATCGAGTATATTGTAGGCTCTTCGGCTACAGTAAAGTTGAGCTCATGAAATCTCCCCCTTCTACTAACTTTATAAAGTATGTATAACCTGATTGAAGATGATGCAGGAAAGGTATGCAAGCTTTGGACTACAGGTACCCTAACGGATTTCTCATTGCGCCAAATTCTTCCAAGCCTCTTTGATGATATCTGCCGCCCGCTCTGATATAATGTATATTGGAGCCTGCGTGTGCGCGGACGGAATGAAAGGCTATTCGACGATGGAAGTCAGCAAGATGCTCAGCATATATAGGAGAAATACTTAACAATAACAGATGCATCAACGATGCGGATTCCATAAATTCCCTTCACTCTCAAGTCAGGATCCGTGACACCCCAGGAAGCACCTTTGGGCGACATGGCTGCAGTGCTAACTCCATGCAATCCCGGGACTGTGTTCGCGCGAATATATTCGTCGAGTTGTTCATCACTCTGAAGATCGATTGATGCGAGATCTCCGAACGGCTCGAGAACATAACCATCCCATGCAGGCAGATCAAGGAAGCGCTGGGCAGATCGGGCAGCTTCACGCATTGTGAATCTATCGAACTCGTGTACCAATGTCCCAGGGTTAATCAAAGGGTGATCCAAAGGATTTGATGAGCTCAGAGTAACGGAGCCACCTGGGAAAGGATGAGCCATCTATGTCAGGGGAGCATAACTAATCCCATCTACTCACGAGACAAGGGTGTAAGAGCGATCAAACCAATACTGATGAAATTGCCAGTAGGAGGCGGCACGGATGTTATGAGACCGTTCTGACCCTGGCGTTAGACATGGCATTGACATACATTGCATTTCAACTTACAGATATGCTCAGTTCTATGTGAGCAGTATGTGGTCCAGGTGAGGGATCGGCGAACCTTTCAAAGATACTCGCATTTGCAGGAAGCCTGAGTAGCCCAAGTTGGTTGTCTGAGGTATCGACGAGGTATCCCGTGCCTGTACGTTTCCACTCTTCTAGATGCTCTTCCAGGAGTGCTGCATTCCTGAGAACTGTTTCAAACGTGTCAGTGGAGTTGACAAACCACGCGTTTGATGCAATGGCATGGTCGGTTAAGTTCTGACCAACACCTGGGAGGTGGTGTATCGGTGTGATGCCTAGGGCGGAAAGTGCTTCTCTATCGCCAATCCCAGAGTGGAGTAGAATATGTGGAGTGCCAATGCAGCCGGCGGAAAGGATTATTTCCCGTTTGGCAGTAACGGTCCTATTTACTCCAGAGACGCCTGGGTAGACAATGAATTAGGAGAAGAGAAATAAAAAAGCGCATGGTTTACCATTGATGACCTCCATGAACTCGACTATATTGAAGGTGATGGTTGAATTGGGTTCACTAGAATTTGCTGGTAGCAGTCGAGTGACTTGGTTGTTTAGCAAAACATGTAAGTTGGGCCGGTTGATGAAGTTTGGTCCAAGGTAAGATGTTGCCGAACTGTCGCGCCTGCCATTAGAGGTGATTGTCGCTTGCAACCAACCTATACCGTCATTCAGTAATAGATCACCCTACTGACACACATACGCATACTGAAGCCTAGTTGGTTGCCAGAGTTTGAATCTAAATTGAAGGAGAATTCGCTGCTTTCTTGAACGGCTTGTAGGACTCTTTGATCAATCGGTCGAGGAAAGCCGGGGAGTGTGACTTCTGTTATTCCATCAAAACCGTGAACTGAAGAGTTGAATTGTCCTGTGGTTGTGTGGTTGTCTGCTGGGCGAGAAAATCGTTCATTCTGTCGAGCGATTGTTTGAGTACCCGAGAAGTAGCGCGCAACGGAGGACATACCTTTCGAATATATGGTTGTAGCTGATCCCAAGACCAGCCATCGTCGCCAGTGAGTCTGGCTATCATGTCATAGTCCTCAGCGGACCCTCGTGTATAACCCATACCGTCTAGATTCGAGACCTTCCTCAGAGCTCGATACTTGATCAAAGTATGCTTACTCACTGATCGTAGAACTACCGCCCAGGACATGCCCTCGGGTATACGAGGTACTCCTACCATCCAAGCCAGTTTGAGGAGTGGTGGTAAAATTCCAGTCGTACGAAGAGCCTGCTAGGTTGGGCCAAAGAAATGGTATTTGGGCATCTAATATGACCTCGTCGCTGGGGATCTCAAAGGTCAGAGTGAGTCAGTACGGATATCATAACCAGGTCGCTTACGATCCGCCTGCCTCTATTACCAGGACCTGTACGTTGGGGTCTTCCGTAAGCCTATTTGCAATGACGTTCCCTGCAGTTCCACCTGTGTTCGACGTGATGTAAAGTAGTCAGTCTACAAGCAGAATATTTGGATGGACGACGGAAATCACCTCCAACTATCACAAAATCGTACTCGGTGGAAACACTTGAGCTAGACTCTAAGATCCCACATTTCACGAGAGAAATGCAAGAGGACAGGAAAACAAGAACAAGAAAGCAGGTAGAAAACTTCTGCGCCATTCTTGTTGGGTTCAAAGAGAACTCAATTGCTTCTTATATATGCCCGAAGAGAGATGTGATTTGGAACCAACTCCCTGTTATTCCATGAAGTTGAGGTAATCTTGCGATGCCTCGGTAACATTGCTGAACGGCAGGCTTGCGTATGCAGTGAACAGGTCATGCCGATGGTTGGTGGACGGATACGACTTATGGAGATAGAGCAATGGTTGATAGACCTTGGGCTTACTTTTTCGTTTGAGAGAAGCGCAACTTTGCACGTACCGGTGGGTGCCGGGTTACGCAAGTGTCAGGAACAGCCCTAATACTCCAGTTGACGAAGAATTGTATTTGGGCGAAACCGATTTCGCGAATGACACTCATATATTATGGACATCTCCATGGATCGTTGTAGGAAAATTCTGCTGTACAAAATTATACAGGCTGATCAGCCCGGAGCCTTGAAAATAGAGAAAGCCGGTATGACAAACCAGAATCTAGTGTTCATCGTACGGGGTGACGATGAGGCCACAGTAGTACCCGTCTCTGGTATTTGGTAAAAACGAATTATTGCCAATCAAAGGTGACATCTTTCACTGTATCATTCACAGGATATTGTAGGCGTTTCTCTCTTGTAACTCGTGAATCTGGCTAGTAGGTCGGACACAGGTTAGCGTATTGTCGAACTAGATAAGAGTATAAGCCACTTCAGAATCAGTTGCACAACAAATGTAAAAATCAATACAGGGAGAGTGTATCTTCGACTCTCATTGTCAAAGATGACTCTTGGTTCAAAGGAAGAACCTGAAGAGCAATTAGACGCTGAAAAGTGTACACATGTTTGCCGTGCGCTTACGGCCAGGAGGTTCACTTGAAGCGTTGGTCTAGCTGTTATGCACTTACTATCCCCCGAGTCGCGGTTTTCTCTTTTGGCGAAAATATCGTAGCCACCACCTAGGTTGTGCTAGAAAGCATGGCGGTATCACGTCTTTGAGTATGACCAACGTTCGTGTTTAAGCCATGAAAGGAGGACAATTCTCAATTCCAACGCACCTATCGTATTGCTGGAACCTTCGCTGTCCTGTTTGACCTCACATATAGTACTCTTCTGCTTGCGAAGCTTTCCAGTGTGGTGATACTTCGAGGGTTAGGAATTGGTCTCGTGCTCTCGCCATGCCGCTCCTGGCTGATAGGACGCATGTGAGATCGACCCAGATGTTGGGCTTCCAAGCTTCAAGCTTCCATCACATCCAATACCTCGAGCACAAGCGTGCCACATGCACCACTTATTACGGCAGATTCCTCGTTCATAACTCCTGGACGAACTGGACGGATAGTGCTATCCGAACCGAGGGTAATCGTTGACGGCAATCTGAGCAATCTCAATAGACTCTTGCAAAGCAACGGAAAGGTACCTGATCAAGAAGCCCGGTGCCCGACTGAAGCAATAGAAGAGGGAACCACTGCAAAGGTTGTGAATATTCTTGCTGGACTGTGCCGAAGAAAAGGCGACCCAACAAACTCATCGACGGATTACGGCATTGCCATCCATGTGGTGCTAATGCTAGCTACACTGAGATGCACTGATGTCACGACCATGGCCATTTCATCCATCGTGGCTTACCGTCACTAACAATGCAAACAAAACTTCCTTCGGAAGAACCCGTTTCGAGTATAATTAGTGACGGAGCGGTATTCCGTAAACGCAACTTGAGCCTCACCATCAGTTTCTCGATGTATGTACTGCTCAGGTGAGTGATCATTGCCTCAGTGGTGTGAAAGTTTCCCTCTAATCTCAAACTCCAAGATCCATTTCGCGTAGATGTTTGCAATGTTCGTGTGAGAGTGGATAACAACTAAAACATTCTGATGACTTGACATCGTCAGACATACCGGCATGGTCAACATCGCCCTCCAAGTCGCTTTATTTCTTTTATCTTGCCTCTCTCTAGAATCATCTGTGGCTCTGAGCCTGAGCGGACGGGCCAACTCAGCGGCCCCTACAGGTACTCTCCATCGAAGGAGCTATTTCTACGTGGGTGGGGAGCTGTCGCAGTTAGGTGACTTGACCGTCGACTCAGGTCAGATTTACGTCGAGCGTTTAACCCCGCAAAAAGTCACCCAAGATCTGCCCATCTTGCTTATACACGGACATGCCATGACGGGCACCAACTTTTTGAATACCCCCGACGGGAGACTGGGCTGGGCTGATCATTTCATGAGCCAGGGTTTTGAGGTCTATACACTCCCATTACTGCGTCCGGTATCATCATTCAACTAAAGTTTGGGACGTTTAGGTCTTCATCATAGATCAGCCGTCCCGTGGGAGGTCTGCATGGATTGATGGGGTTGATGGTGCTCAAGATACACCAGATACTTTTAACATCGAGTCTCGCTTCACTGCCACCCAGCGATTTAATTTTTGGCCTCAGGCTTCTCTGCACACCCAATGGCCAGGGAATGGAAGCGTCGGTGATCTAACGTTCGATAATCTCTTCGCGTCAGTCGTTCCTAGTCTCTTGAGTAATGCCGAATCTTCGGAAAGGATTAAACAAGCCGGTAGCCAGCTGCTGGACGAAATTGGCGTAAGTACACAGAATCTACATTCGTTACATGTATTCTGTACTCACGCTCATTCCGCTGTAGCCTGTCATACTGTTGACACACTCGCAGTCAGGGCCCTTTGGCTGGATCCTTGCTGACGCGCGTCCAGCTCAAGTAAAGGCCATAATCGCGCTTGAACCCACTGGGCCGCCTTTTCAGGATGCAGTCTTTACGACCAACCCTGCAAGGCCATTTGGACTAACAGAAATACCCATCTCATTTTCGCCGCCTATCACATCGCCAAACGATCTTCGACGAGTGGTTGTAAGCACTGGGACCAATTTTACTTGCTTCCAGCAAGCCCCGCCAGCAAGAAGGCTAGTCAATCTTGCGAGGATTCCTGTCTTAGTGGTGACGTCTCAGTCGGGGTATCATGCAGTGTACGACGATTGCACCGTACAGTTCTTGCAAGAGGCGGGTGTTTCAGCTCAGCACGTGAAACTGGAGGATGTGGGTATTTTGGGGAATGGGCACTTGATGTTCATGGAAATGAACAACCTGGAAATCGCTGACAAGGTTGTGCTGAGTTGGATTCGAAGGACAGTCAAAGGCTGATCAAGGATCGGCCATTATTTCCGAAATCCCACTATCACTGGAAATTGTTTTGTCTAAACGACTGCCTTAGGCTTCGATCTGCCTTACATCTTCGATTCCCAGCCGGTCTACAACAATTATAACCTTGTCATGACCATTTCACGAGCTGCATTGAGCTACAGAGCTTAAAACCTGTTCCTGAAGTACAAGTAAGTAAGTCATTATTACATCAAGCCTGGGCTCGCCTTAGCGAGCGTAACAGAGGCATTTGTTCCTCCTTTCGTCCTACAACCATTCCCCAATCATTGGGGGATAGTTGTGGCAATGTACCCCAGAATTCTTCCCAGCTTGGGGCAACTTTCGTTGGGCCAGAAGTGCTCTTGCCCTTGCCGAGCCCTTGCCGATTCCGGCATCTGCTTCAGGACTTCCATTGTCATACTGTAGTCCAAAATTTCTGAATCTTTTATTGGACAAATGCCTCCGAAGCACGCTGTTATTTTTTGGGGCAACGTCGACTTCACACTGCGCATGCAGCTCTCATCCTTGATAGATAAATTGGGACACTACTTACTATTGTCCGTCTTTGCTCCCCTTTGACCGTCTTTGAATCCAGGATGCTGAAACCCGGTTACACAGATCCCGCACTGAGACCCCCGCTAGATCACAGCCTCTACTCTCTTTCCGAAGATGAAGCGGCATTCTTCAAGTCTGCCACTGGTATCTACGATGACGACGAGCTGAAGAACCATATTTTAAAAGTACAGGAGAAGGCATATAGCGTACGGTTAATTGCCAAGCTTGATTTACTTCCTCATAGACGCCCTTATAGATCTTCGGATATCCATGCATTCGCCGGTTTTCATTCTTGAAGTTCGCAATCTCTCTCAAATGGGTGATGGTCGCTGAGCGCTGAGCATGATTCCGTGTTCTATAGATTGAAGATATCTCGACTTCCAGTTAATGAACACGTTCTAAAGCTAGGACGTGAAAGGCAGGGAGCTATCCTGCTTGATATGGGGTGCTGCTGTCGGTCCAAGCATACTTGAATCCTGGATTCACTGCTGACCCCATGTCTAGTCGGAAACGATATCAGGAAAGCCGTTTCTGACGGTTGGCCAATCCAGAATGCTATTGCTTCAGACCTACGTCAAGGTATCCATTAAACACTACTCTGTAGATAGTGCTGCCAGTGTTAATGTCTATGTTTACCAGGTTTCTGGGACGCCGGCCACGAACTCTTCAGATCAACTCCCGAAACCTACCCCTTGAAATTCATCGAAGGAGACATATTCAATCCAGCACATATAGCTCCTCGTGAACCATTTTACGAACCTCCCTCTACACCGCTTCCCGATTTACAGTCCCTAACATCCCTTACCCCCTTGCAAGGCCATATTTCCGCCATTCATGCGTCGGCGTTCGTCCACTTATTTAATGAAGAGCAACAGACTCAAGTTGGGAAAGCTCTTGCTTCCTTGTTGTCACCGCTGCCTGGATCAATACTCTTCGGTTGCCATGGTGGACGGCCTCAGAAAGGCTTGAGAGAACGGACCATCAAGGGAAGTGACTATAGGATGTTCTGTCACGATCCTGATAGCTGGACAGAGCTCTGGGATGGACAGATCTTTAAGAAAGGCAGTGTCAAGGTGGACGCCCAAATTGTAGAGATTTTCGGAGACGATCTGGTTGAACTTAACCCCGGTGGGAAGTCTTATCTCTTGGTTTGGTCTGTAATTAGGTTGTGAGAGATTGTATGGTTTGATATCCATATACCAAGTCTTTGGCTTCCGTGATGGATAATACTGCAGTTGGTATACTTACGCACAACAGCAGAGAATTTCAGCAGATGATCATGTCAGGTCTGACGCTTGCGACATGATTTACACCTATGATGACTCTGACCATACTGAGCGTGCTGCCGTTCTATGGGGATGCAATGCAGGGCTTAAACGAGTAATATACATCAAATATACACCGATTGCTCCGTATGCTAAGCAATTACGAGCTCTTCGGTGTTTTGTATATCTTCAGGAAATAGGGATACATCCTCCCGTAGCTGCCTGAACACTCCCGATCGCACCGTTTGCTCCTCCTTTCGCCCCACGACCAACCCAACATCCATTCCCAAATCCCCGATGTACCCTGGGATTCTGGCAATCAATACACACGATATTTCTTTATCAAAATCTTCCTTTCGAGGGGCTACGTCTGGGTCCCAATCCACTTCCTCCCATCTTGGGACAGGTGCTCCAATACTGTTTCTGAGCCGAAGTTCTGAGGTACACTCTACTGGTTTTATCATTGCTCTAAGTCGCACGTAGCCCCGATCTCCTTTCGACTCAATTTCTATCAGCTTCGCCTTCCAGTCTGCTCGTTCCATTCTGTCGATAACCGACATCACTCTACCATTTATGCCAGCCCATGACCACGTTGGAGCCAGGTACTCTTTTGCTATGGGCCTTTCCTTCGTTGGCTCATCCACAAACCACAGTAGTTCCAGGAGTATTCTCTCCTCCCAGAGGCCCCACACGTTTTTCCATCCTACCAATGCTTCAATCCGTTTGATGACGCTCGATATCGCCACTACTCTATCATCAAATCGGGTGAGTAGACATTGAGTGTATGAATCCCGAATGACCATCCAATGGTCGTATATTTCATCCGCCGATCGCTTCTGCACGCTGAAGAAGGCCGCCTTAGGGGAAAACCTACTCACTTCGCCCCAAGGCACCCCCTCTGTTGCTGAGCACTCCACACACTCCCATGCGAGTCCCATCGACCCGTAGTAAAGCGTCCGCGGTGCCAATAAACGTTCCTGTACAACCCATGCACGAGTATGAAGTTGTAGTGGCTTTGTACCATTCCGCAAATCGACACCAACATTGGGGTTTGCCCGGACATACCAAGCATCGGATATTCGACATGGTCGGAAGAATAGAGGGTTACGAATGCCGTCAAAGAAACAGCCTTCAGAAGAGTCGCGCGAGGTGAGCGCAGCGATCGTGCACACAGAATTGGCGTAGATACCACCCATTATAGCAGATTCAGACCTCCAATCCGAGGGGCTATTCTGAATGATGCAGAGGGAATCGATCCATAGGTACCGGTACCTGTTGTGATTTGGTTGTAGTCAAGTATTCTTCTTTTTTGGGGAAGAGATGCGTACCCTAACTGTCTTGTAATCAATATGGCGTCTCGAAAGGTCTGAGGCATGTTCGAAATCGGTATCCCGCCTCTCAAACTGTCAATATTCTGCGTAAGGAGCCGCAAGATATTAGCTGCACCCCAGCAGTGGCTAAGCGACAAATATTTGAGAGGATTGTCGGGCAAATTGCCTAATTCTCGAGTCGTCACTAGCCGAGGGACTTCACCATCCTTGCCAACATCGATGAGTATTCTGAAGTACGACCTGCACTGGCTGCTTCTGCGCAGTTGGGATGCTCCTTCAGGCATTGCCTCAACCACTCCCTTGCCAAAGCAAATGACTGACCTGACGCTAGAGACTTAGTAAGCCTCGCAGTCTCATATGAACGAGATGCAGAGAACGCGAAGCCTGCGCCTTCTCGCAAAGGTCTGTCTAGGAGCTCTTCATCGTCAGCGGGTAGAATCACCAGATCACCTACTGCCTGCATGGCTTCTTCCCCAACTTGTGTCGACAAAGTCATTCCGTTGGATCGGGATACTCGGAGAGCAACATGAATAGGACCATGTGGCGGTATCGAGTGGAGATCTTGTTTGAATTGGCCAAGGACAAGAGCACAGAGATGGCACCCAGTAACCTCGGACGATACTTTAAGGGTGTTATAATCAGCATAGGAGAGGAGGTCTTCAGAACCTTTGAATGGAGCGCGGAGGAGTTGAGAACGATTGATCGACTCCTTGCAGGCAGAGCATTGAACGTGTTCAACGGCAACTAGGTTGGACACTTCATATGAAGTATTATTGGCCGAACATAGGTTGACAGGCTGTACTCCGCGTGTTGCTCTTGCACGCATGCCCTCTGATGCAACCGCTCAGGCTGGGTGATACGCAGGTCAATGTACCAGGATACACTTCTAGTTTTAGGCTGAAAGTTCGAAAACCAGCCTCTCTTACAGTTTACGAGAGTGAGATAAGTCAATACTCTAAATTCCTCAACTTTGCTTACATAATCCAACATCTGAGCGCTGGCGTAGAAAGTTAGCGCTAATATCGCTCTTAAATTGGATTGATCAAGAGCCGAACCATTCAAACCCATAACTCACCCTCCAGGCAGGTCCACGATTCGGGATTTCTTGCAAATATAGATATGTATCTACGAAGAAAATGCAGTGTCTCCCTCGAGTTCATGAAATATCTGTACATTCCAACAACACGCAAGTTGGTGAAATGCGGCTTGTTTTGCTGACATTCTGACTTGTCAGATGGTCATAATGCTGGCACGTCGCTGGTTGTGCCTGTTCCTGTGGTCGCTCTTAACACTGTACTAAGCATGGCGTATGTCAACGCATATTCTAAAGGCAACTTCTGGCATGTCCAAGCATTCCGCGCTACTCTGTTAGTGACCAGACATGACGCGAAATATCATTCTTGCGCTCATCGGCTACCACTATCTACGTTTAGTCATGTTCGGCAGGTAGTTCAGTTGCGAGCGTACGAGATGCATAAATAGCTCTTGGTACACCGATCTTTCCTCAGCGACCCACTCCAGCATCATCTCGTGAGTTATACTCCACTCAAAGTAATCTGGGAAGACACTAACTTACAGCCTACTTCCTTTAGGCCTAGGTCGCTTCTTCTCAGGTCTATACTTGGGTTTTGTGAGTGCTCATCCCTCATCACGCGTTGTAGCTTCTCAATGTGGTCCTTTTCCCAGAAAAATGTCCAGAAACATGAAGCAGGTTTTCGCTCTCGCCATCATTGCCGCAACCCTCGTTGCTGCCAGCCCATCTAATGACTGGTCGAGACCCTGTTTTGACGGCGAGTGCGCCTATGACCTCCCCAATCAGTCTGGATCCGGTAGCCTTAAGATCGTAAGTCCTTATTTGGACGTTTGACTTTACCACCCAACTAAACCTCGTCATTACTAGTTCGGCTCCGAGAAATCCATCACTGACATCACCCCTGCTGCCGGGTGGGTCATTCTGGACTGCGACCGTAACGCACTTGCACAAGATATCCGTCTTGTTTGCAATGGTGATGATGCTGGATGCAACCACTTGTTCGACCACGACGGACCAGTCCACAAACTCGTCCGACTGCCGGAGAGCGTAAGTCATATAGTTTGTCATACAATAGTCTACATCGCTCATCTACTTATGGGTTAGTGTGGTGGCACTCCATTTGCTCGCGTCGCCGCTGCTTCCGTCGCTGAGAACCAGTCCGTTCCTTCCCACGTCGTTCGCCGCGACGGCTCCTCGCCTCAAGTCCACACTCTTTCCATCGACACCAATTTTGCCGCCGTTGACAGCGCAAAGTCAGTAATTTATTCATTACCCTCACTCATTATCATTGACTGACATGATTTCCTAGGGTTGGCAATGTAAGATTTGCCTTGGTCGCAGCCAACTTCCCCGGTGTAGACCACCCTTCTGGCCTGTCCCGCCGCGAACTTGATGAACAAGACGCCAAGAAGGCCGCTGCCAAGAAGGACGATAAGAAAAAGGCCGACAAGAAGCCCGCTGCCAAGAAGGGTGACAAGAAGAAGGCCGGCAAGAAGGACGACGATGACGACGACGACGATGACGATGATGACAAGAAGGGCAAGAAGGCTGGTAAGAAGGACGACAAGAAGGATAAGAAGGACGACAAGAAGGATAAGAAGGACGACAAGAAGGATAAGAAGGACGACAAGAAGGATAAGAAGGACGACAAGAAGGATGACAAGAAAGGCAAGAAAGGTGGCAAGAAGGACGATGATGATGATGATGATGACGACGACAAGAAGGGAAAGAAGGGAAAGAAGGACGACAAGGACGATGACGACAAGAAGGGCAAGAAGGGCGACGACGACAAGAAGGACAAGAAGAAGGATGACAAGAAAGAAGATAAGAAGCAGAAGGAGTGGTTCGACAAAGCCATCCATTCCATCAAGAAGTCCAAGACCGCGCTGAAGGATACCGATAAAAAAGGTATGTTTCTCATACGAATGAAGAACTATTGGCTGATTCGGCCCAGATGGATCTACCTACTATCTTGTCAAGCAGCCTTTCTCGCCTGTTACCCTTAACAAGAACGACGTCTTGTTCTCGACCAAGAAGCAATGCCCTGCCGACTCCGTCCTCAAGATCTCCGCCGAAGGCAAGACCAAGTTTGACGTCACCATTGGTGTCGCTGCCACCGGCTCTCTCTCACCCCCCGATGTTGATTACTTCGCCATCATGACCGGTATGTTTCGTCCCAACTACTATCAGCATGTGTTGACGGCTTTCAATAGGTGCCGACATTGACATTGACGGCAAGATCATCGTTGATAACGACATCGTTGTAAGCACACTATACACACTCTATTGAGGCGACAAGGATAACATTTCTCAAACAGGGCGATTACGACAGCGGCTTCAAGCCCCTTATTAAGCAAAGCATCTCCCCCCTTAACGTCGCTGGGATCCTCAACATCACCCCCAATGTCCAAATTCTTACCTCCGTCAAGACTGACCTCGACCTCCAAATCGACTATCAGGCTGAGGTCAACTACGACTTGGACGACGGTGGGTGTATTACTGGCTGGCTTTGTCACATTCGAACTCACAATTTGCTTCAGTCGAATTCTGGTATCCTCCTTCTGTCGCCAAGTCCTTCGAGATACCCAAGAAGGCCAAGGCCCTCGACACTTGTAAGCTTTCGCACTTCCTCGCCTAGACTCTCCTTCTGACATATACCATCCAGTCTACAGCATAGCTGCTAGCCCCGATGTCGACGAAGATGGCACTGTCGAGTTCCACTTGAAGCCCCTCATCGAGGTCGACATCAGCGGCTTCGGACAGAAGGCCCAAGTCTTCCTCGAGGCTGACTCGGAAGTTACCTTGGACATCGACGGCTCCGACATTGACAAGAAGAAGGGCAAGAAGGACGACAAGAAGGACGACAAGAAGGACGACAAGAAGAAGGCTGGTAAGAAGGATGACGACGACGATGACGATGACGACAAGAAGGGTAAGAAGAAGGGCGACAAGAAGGACGACGATGACGACAAGAAGGGCAAGAAGAAGGGTGACAAGAAGGACGACGATGATGACAAGAAGGGCAAGAAGGGTGACAAGAAGGACGACAAGAAGGGCAAGAAAGCTGGCAAGAAGGACGATGATGACGATGATGATGATGATGACGACAAGAAGGGCGGAAAGAAGGCAGGAAAGAAGGCAGGAAAGAAGGACGCTCAGCTTGTCGAGAGGTCCTATCCTCCTTACGGTTCCGTCGCGCGCGAGCTTGCTACCCGTGAGGCTGTCGACTTCGACGGCTGTGTCATCATCACCACCGACATCGACGTTAACGGTGGAGCCAGCGGCAAATTCTTCGACTTCTTCAAAGCTCAGAAAGTCGACATCTTCGAGAAGAAGGGCACACTCGTCAAGGTGAGTTCGGCAATTATGAATCGAGGTTCGAAGAACTGATTTTTTCTCAGAAATGCTACGGTGACGTCGCGGACAAGAACAACAACGGCATCGACGATGTTGATGAGAAGGCCGCCAAGAAAGCCGCCAAGAAGGCTAGTAAGAAGGCTAAACCCGATCCTCTCGTCTGCCCTCCCAAGGATGTCCTCAAGCCCGTCTTCATCGCTAAGGACACTGTCAAGTCCCAAAAGTGAGTATCTTGATTCTCTGAGTCTTATTTACGCTGACATTGATGACCCTCAGGATCCTCAACTAAAGGGTGGTCTCCTTGCTTTGAATACCTTAATGTTCTGAATACTGGCCGTTTATACCTTATGTCGAGTCTACTACGCCCCATGTTATCAACTCTTTAATACATCTTCTTTGGATCTCTTATATTACCTATCGTGTGACCTCAACTGGCACCATTGTCTTACCGGATTATAGCACTTGAAACTAAATGGCATTTACGTGACATGATACGTCGCAACCAAGCATATCGTGGGACGGGCTAACCGGTCGATAATTATACAATGTTTGTAACGCTATCTTGTCATCTCTGGTGGTACTACCTCAGTGCATGTAGGTGAGATCAATCCAAGATGGTTCCTCAAGGAAGACGGACGAAATTGTGAAGTCTTCTGCTTGTCTGCGACTCAATATATGTTCCAACGGAATACGGCTGCTCGTATTGCCACCCGGACCTAAAGTCAATCAAGTCAAACGAGTGGCTAAGCAACAGTAATCGAACATACCAGAAGATTCGAATTCAGCATAAAATGTGGTTTTCATGATGGTTGGTCTATGTAGAAAGGATATATAGCAGATGAGTCAATAGCTTTGAGTGGAATGGTCGGTCACCTGTCGCTGTTGAAGGGTGTCCAACCTTCGGGTTTGATGCTGTCATCCATGAAAGTTCTTAGGTATACAGTGGTAGCGAGGTCGTTCCATGGACGACCTCCATTTTAACAGTTAGATGTCGCGGCGAGAACGACAGATTGGTGGGGTTCTTACCAAGGAAACAACGTCCAGCAGTAACGACGGTGGAGTTTGCGTCTGGCGACTAGTTTGATGTGATATATAAGCATCCAATTGTTGGATACATTGGTACGCAAAAGCATACCCTGATTATTTGGGAATCTGAGATGTATGCACCGTAGCGATTTCCAGGCGCGTCGGTTTGATTGGTTCCCTTCCAAGCTACGATTCCTCCACCGCACGCTCTATTAGCTAGAATCACGTTCTGGAACCACCTTAGTGACGAAGTCCGTTAGTTGCTTGCGAAGGAAAGATATAAACACTCACGCCGTGCCAAACCCAAATAAGTCTACAAGATAGTTCAGTCCAATACTGATCGAAGGCTATACCATGAAGAAGGTATAACATTACAGTCCGTTTGACCGAATATCACGCTATCCACCACGTATGTGCTCGCGTTTCTCCCAGTGTACCAGGTATCTTGGTAACTAGCGAATGAACAACCATAGAATGAAGCGTTGGCGTAAGATATATCAGTCACCAATGCCTGAGATATCGAGAAGTTAGCCTATATTGTGATCACAATCTCAACAATCTAACATCTTTATTTGTAACCAGAACGCAATTGCTTACGGCACGGTTTTGGAAGTCGATGTTGTAGGCCTTGAAGTCGATGTTGCCGAAGAGAGGTTGAAGAGGGGCACCGGTTGGGCCTGCACCGATGAGTGCGCCAGCACGGGAAGGTGCCACGGTGAGAACGGCAGAGTCTGCATCGTCCATGCCCGTTTGAACGAATTTGTTGTCCCAAATCTGAACCAGGTTGGGTTTTGAGATGTTGGCGGTCTTGGTGTCGTGTAGAGAAGATCCAGCTGAGACTTGTCCCTAGCGTCACGGATTATCAAATCGTGAAGGCTAGGAAATTAAGGCGCCTTACAAGGAGAGTGAGGGTTGCCTTTCGAGTGATATTAATAGTTTCGTGATACTCTCCAGCAGCAATGAGAATCACGGAATTGGTATTCTCGGGTCTAGTGAGGCATGCTTAGTGAAACGGTCAAAGAAATGCGGATTCACTTACAACGACTGGATAGCATCCTGGACACTATGAAACTGTGCATGAGGATCATTTTTGGACACCAAAATGGTTCCTCGGGGGCATCCCGCCAGAGGGGATACACCCGGAGCTTTTTGTACTTGACATGGAAGAAATTTCGGTGAGAACGCGTGGACACAGGTGGTCAAGACAGCCAAATAGCTAAAAATATATGCTCGGCGCATGATGCTAGTAATGATGTACACCGTCTTGTTAGAGTCATTATATACGACTAGGAAGGGTGGAGGGCGGGCCGTAGTTCGCGTTTCTCCTGGTATACTGTCTTTCCGACGGTCCGACAGAGGTATTCTTGGTCCTGTTCTGAGTCAAACACCACACTTTACATCGCTAGAAGCAGTAGACGGAACACCAGACGCGATGAAGGATAAGTTCATCCAAGTTCGACCAATCAATCATGGTGGTCATCCTAATCAACGGTTGGCTTTGGCAAGCGCCGTGGGCGCCAGTGATCCCTATTTTAAGAGTCATGTGATGCGCAGTGATGTCCCTGTTTGGCAACCAATTCACTCTGAGCTCATTGTTGCTCTCGTCCATGCACAAGGCAGGAGTATTCCACTACCACTACCATCAGCAATGAGTTTTCAGGATATTGAAACTGGGCTCTCTCACCCATCCCGTACACCCTCTTCGTCACTGCCGCAGTCTCGAGAAGATTCTGCCTTCCTTGGTCTGCAGAATTCATTGTCCCTGCAGGTATTCAAGATCAATGCGAACGTCCAAGGAATACTCAAGCTCGTAGACCAACTCGGTACAACGAAGGACTCTGCATCGTTGCGGAAGAGCCTGTGCGTCTTCTCATTGTCTTGTTCGGTTGCCTTACTGACTATTTTGCGAATGGTAGACATGATCTCACCGAGACCACGAGGGAAATGGCAAAACGTGGAGGGGAGGATTTGAAGAAGTTATCAGCGATGCAGACGTTGCTCGTAAGCATATAACTCTTTCTGCCTCATCTAGCA
Organism: Pleurotus tuber-regium; assembly: GCA_014058305.1. NCBI lineage: Eukaryota > Fungi > Basidiomycota > Agaricomycetes > Agaricales > Pleurotaceae > Pleurotus > Pleurotus tuber-regium. The sequence continues at coordinate 1,887,622 of JACFYU010000042.1, read as the reverse complement.
ACTAAATTGCGTACGTCATAAGCCACATTACAAGACAACATTGCAGAAGACTTCACACGACTTCCAGCTTTCCTTGGTGGCATTTCAACGTGCCCAACAAGTAAGCGCGGAACGACAACGAACTGTGGTTGAAGGGGTTAAATTTGCCGTGGAGGAAGATCATGCTCAGTCGTATGTTACCTCGAATCTCATCACATCATGCTTCTCATCATATTTTGACGGCAAGATCCCAAGAAGTGCAGAGTTCACCTCAACAGCGGCAAGCACAACTGCTGCAGACTCAACTCTCTCCACATGAACTCGCATATCAGGAATCTCTCATTCAGGAGCGTGAGGCGGAAATTCGGGAAATTGAGACAGGTATTCATGAGCTGGCGGAAATATTCCACGACTTGGGCACCCTCGTACATCAGCAGGGAGGCATGCTTGGTATGTTCACCTTGTTCATCTGATGATCTCATGCTAACTGCTTACACGTGTATAGACAATATCGAGTCCAATATCTCATCTGTTGCAGTTGATACGTCTGGTGCTGCGGAGGAATTGACTACGGCTGCTGAGTATCAACGTAAAGCTGGTCGCCGAGCCGCATGCCTAATGTTAGTTCTCGTCGTGGTGGTAGCTATTGTGCTGCTTGCTGTAAGTTTCTCAGCTGTTATACTATACTCCCTGCCTGTCGCTACGCTCAGTCTAACCAACCATACCTTGCAGATACTGTCATGACATATGTGACCGATACTTATTGCTATGCCCTCATGCATATTGTTTATTCGCTTTTCTTAATAGACTTGGACCTTTTACTTGGCTAATATCTTTATTTGTATTTTGGTCTCTGGACGGGCTAGGTTTTCGTCGGAGAGGGCGTAAACCTTTGCAATATAATACATTCATACAGTGGGTAAGATTGATCACATCAGCATGTCATCTTCCCTCTCCGCCTCAATCAGAGGAGACACCAACCGTGTTGCCGCCAGACTGCAAAGGATTTGATGACTGCGCGTCGATGATGACTAACCCCCATCCATATGACCAGAAGGCGTCATCCGGTTTACCGTCGTGGGTCACACTGGGGCAAATATATAATAAGTATTCTCGTCGTTCGACGATACTGAGACTGGATTAACATCCTAGCGCCGTCGTTTCCTATCATCGCTGCGAACCAGTACCAAGCCATTCAGAGAATGTCTCAGATGCGCGCCGTCTTGATCAAAGGGGACAATGGCCCAGTTGAGAACCTCTACATTGGGACCACGCCCAAACCCGTTCCTAACGATGATCAAGCCCTCATAAAGGCAAGTTGGCGTAACAGCATCCCTCTTAGTCGGGTATCTGATCTTGCCGCATTCAACATGATATATGATATCACGCATTCATAACATCCATTGTGATATGGCTCGGGCGCCCTGGGCGGAATCATTGCATTGATGGCTGATCGACCGGAATTATCATCGCTGGTCTGCGCACACACATATGCAGATCAAGGCGTTTGGTCTGAACCGTATGGATGTGTCTCAGCGCGAAGGCTATTATCCTCCGCCAGCGGGCGTTTCCACGGTTCTGGGTGTTGAATTTTCGGGGCATATTGCGCAGCTAGGGGCCAGCGTCAACCAAGCTAATCCGGAATGGAAAGAGGGTGATGAGGTCATGGGCTTAGCGGGAGGGGTGAGTGATCTTCCCGTTTCCGTGGCGCGTGTGAGTCCCGAAATTAATAGAGTCATCAATAGGGCGCCTATGCAGAGTTCATTGTTGTCCCCCATACGCACATTGTGCGGAAACCCGCTCATCTTTCTTGGGCTGAAGCAGCCAGCGTACCGGAGGTTTTTCTCACCGGTAAGCAAAGGGTTGTGCGATGATGGAGACCAGAGGTGTTCAATGTATTAAAAGCATATCAGGCTCTAATCTTGTATGGTGAAGTGAAGCCGAACGAGAACGTCCTGGTACACGCCGCTGCTTCTGGCGTGGGTCTTGCCGCAATCCAGTTAGCGAGGTTGTACGGCGCGTAAGTCCTGCGCCGTTTTGATGAACTGATTAAACTTATGTATGAGGCTAGAAACTCGGTTATCGCCACTGCATCGACGAAAGAGAAACTCGACTTTTTACTATCTATACCCAATGGCGCTACCCATGGGGTAAACTACAAGACTGATGACTTCGCCGAAGAGGGCAAAAAAATCACTACAAAGGTACATGTTACGGTGCCCGGCTGATCCAGTGGCTGAAGCATAGCTTAATATCAATACACTTTCAGGGGGTCGACGTGGTTATCGATTTCGTGGGTCAAAGTCATTGGACAAAGAATATAGATGTGATGGCCGTCGATGGTAGAATGACTATGCTAGCGACCTTGAGCGGTACGCATGCAAACACTTCTCTATCACCTTGTATCGATGGGGTAATTGTGTGATCGTTGCAATAGGATCCAAGGTCGAGTCGTTTGATCTGCGGCCGATACTGTACAAGCGACTTCGCATCCAAGGTTCTACGCTCCGTTCTCGTAGTGTTTCATACCAAACGGACCTCATTCAACGGTGAGCCTTGACTTCCTTCACGGAGCGCGGTCTGTTCCGCCTTTACCACGATCAATGATGGGGCTAATCATAGAGCCTAGGTTCAGCAAAGATGTTTTGGAAAAAATTACAGGGGAACAGGGGGATGGGCCTGTGAAAACCTACATACACAAAGTATATCCCTGGACTGATATTCAAGAAGCCCACAGAGAAATGGAGGCAAACCAGAATATGTAAGTACGCTCCCCCGATATGCATTGCATGCTATTTATGTGTACCTTCATCTCACAGCGGGAAGATCGTCGCTGAAATTGTGTAGAGCGTTCATGCTGTAGCATCTTCGTCATTTAGAATAATGATAATTCCATGGAAAATGGATGCATCTGCGATCTTGATCGAGGAATTCGACGTGTATATTGACATGATCACAGTTATTCCGTCAACATCGTATTCAGGGTCCAGTTGCCCCTATGCATCCACGTGAGCGTGCTGATCGTGGGAGAGTGGAATTGAAGACGTGTTCTTTCCAGTGTATAAGTATTACGTAACTGCATTTTTTTGTTGCGAAACATTCATCCATTACAGCCTTCAAGAGAATGGGTTGATGTCGTTTTATACTTGCGACGGACGGCATGAGCAATAATAAGTCTCGAGCGCATCGCTTTCCAAATTTAACCATAATATGTTTCATAAGTTACCTCATTATGCCATTACAATGTAATGCAGCCTTGTTGTGGTGACGGCGCTATGGATTCCTTGTGACAAAATCATTATCTCACATAGCCATCTGGAGCCTTCTTGACGGGATTTTGCTCATCCGGTCCATTGGGTGCAATGACTGGTAAGCAGGCTGTTGGTTCATTCATTGAGTAATTGAAATGTTTCGCCGTCTCCGAAAATGCTGATATACTGGCTACAGGTTACCTACTATCGGTACAAGCGCATATAGGCTATAGCGCCGTGAATTTATTCCTGGAAATCACTTGAGTTCCGGAATGGGCAACATCAATGGAGCATTCTCTCGTGTTACGAATCTTACGATGATTAAAGCGTTCTTGCTGTGTAGTAGTGGGCGTAAGATCTATCTGTACACACTGACCTGATCATACAGATAATCGGACGAAGCCATCCTAGTATGATCGGTGATCACTAGTCACTGCTGGCGGACATAGGCCATGTCATGCATACCAGTTCAGCTGATAGTTCTATTTTCATTTGTGATATGCTTCTGCTTCCTCTAACCTATTATTGATATCTTCCCTGCGTCTAATTGTATTGTTGGCAAGTAACTATCGTCAATCCCAAGGCTCTCCTCATCAATGATTACTTGGTAAATATATACCAATCACTTCATTGATATCAGATCCAGATAGGTGCGAAGAGTTCGCAGGAAGATCTCCCTTGACAAGGCGGTAAGTTCTTTGCTCGTTCGCTGATTATCTATTCTAAGTGCTGTATGGCTAGGATCCCTGATGCGCCTACCCTGCCTGCTGCATCGGACATGATGTATATGAGCGATGCAACATTCCATTATTCAAATACCATCGACACTCACGGTCTCCAAGTGTTCGTGATTAGTCATCGGAGGCAGCAGCAATAGCTAATTCGCTTTACACGCGTTCACCCTATCATTGCAAATTTTGTCATACGAGTGGATCTGTCTCAGTCAGCCTTGACTAACCTCGCCCGTTCGCGCTCTCAATTTTCCCAGTGGGTAACCACTTTCGGTCCCTATCAAACCCTCGGTGACCATGGATGGTAGCGTCGTGAACTGCTCTGCACGCACATACCCTGGAATCGACCACGTTCACACAATTATCAACCGACTATCCTCTTCCCACTGTACGGCGGGGCAAATCGACTGTCGCCATCCTTTTCGCCGAGCATCCATCTGCTTGATTGACGGGTCGGTTTCTCGCGGGTTCGGCGAGAATGGCTAGACAATGTCGCCGCTCGGAAAGAGTATGCCGCCCAAACGAAGTTACTCGGGATCGACTTTCAAGACTGTTCATCAAGTTTCCTAAACACGGAAGCGCCAGTCAGGCACATTGTAGTCGAGTTCGAGGCGCCCCAACTTACCTCGGTCGCCACGGAGGCTTGCCCCATCAAGGTGGTTCCCAGACTGCACTGTTGCGAGCATTTTCTACCCCTTGATATACAGCGTAAGGCATAAACCCAGCGAGCCACTTTACACTTTGGGGCGTAGGAAGGTGTTGCCTTTACAGCAGAAGATCCAGCATCCCCACCTAGCATATCGACCGATTGGACAAAACCTTGATACTCACAAAGGAAGTTGTTGACGCTATGTGCCGCGTTAGTCACCGGACTCTTGTGTCGTAAGTATATTATTCTTCTACTTCGCAGGTTCAAGACACGATTCATGCTTCTTCAAGCCAAGCGGTCCGGCATCCAAACGACCTTTCGGTGTGTTACCAATTACTTATGCACTCCGATCGTACATACTTCTTTAATTAGCGCCTTCTCGATGAAAGCGAATATTGCTTGAACACCGTCCATGCCGGCGAAGCAACGTAGGGTAAACAACCATGACGATACGAGTTGACAGACGACGTGCAAGGCACGACATGATGGTTCAATAATCTACCTAACGTTTCACGAAATTTATTTACTTCGACAGGATTTGCTACGGATTGCGCAGTAGGTACGGGTACGCTTTGCTCACTGTTATTTACAGACAAGATGTAACCACAGCTGCGCCGTCAATAGCCAACTCAGCTGATGTTGTATGCGACAATAGAGTTTCTCCGTATAAGCACCGAATAGGAGCACCCTCTCCAGAAAGCACACTAATCCTTAATCATCAATTCGAAGGTTTTGTCCACAAGCTCGAGAAGGCTCCTATCCACCTCGTGTACTAGTTGGTGAGTACCGCGCCGGTTGTCCGGCTGTAATTTTTTTGTATCGATCACGTTGACGCAACTGGTGCGTTCCTTCAATACATAGTTGTAATGGCATTGGCCTCATGGTATACATGCCTCGACTGGGTTTTCCGGTTTTATCATTCCGGGGAATCATGCTTCCATCGACAGTCTTAGATAAACGGTTATTCCGGGAGTGTAAATTCCACCCTTCTTCGCCTACAACTGTTTGAAAGTATGTCTACTCTTCACGCTTTGTAAGTACTTTCCATGTGGGGCGTTCTCATGCTTATAAACCAGCCAGTCCCTCGTGCATCCGAAGCAGCTTTTTTGATTCCGCCCCCGTTCAAGAACAAATACCCATCGCTTAACGGATACGATACGTTGGGATATCATTACCGTATCTGCCGGGCATTTCAGCAACACTTCCGAAATGACATCGGAAAGGGCTAGGAGGATGCATGGTACCTATCTCTGAAGTTATTCCCTTGCAATCCATAACATGAGTCCAGATTTCAGTTGAGGGGCCAGAAATTCCGACCTCAATGGATCGGCCTTGTAACTATTGAGGATGTAGGTGGGTGCGGAGTTGACTTGGCGATACACAGGTTGGATGTGATATCAACTGATTACTATAATGACCGTATAACACGAATGCGATAATGTCTGGGTAACCTATTCTCCTCGAAACAGCCCGTAGCTAATATTGCAACGATTCGTTAGCATGCACACTTCATCAAGTGCAGAGATCAGGGTAACAAAAGCATCCGTTAAGTCCGCCGGGCAACACGCATCGAAAAGTCAAAGAGTCCTGTCAGATAGGCATATTCCCTTCCATGATGCAAACAAACCGTTTGCCCACCACCTGCATGAAAAGCTTCTTGCGACCTGGACTTGACGAACAACTGTTAAGGGCTCTTGTGGATATAGTGGGCGGCGAACATGCGGGGGAGTAAGTTCCTGTCTACAGCAATTGAAGGGTTCGATATCTGCTTTCTCAATGATACTGCTGTACAAGGTATGTGTTGTTCCCAAAAAACTTGCACCCCTGCTTCTCTCTTGACGGGCTCCAGACCGACCTGAATCTAGACATGACGTGAAAGGCAGGAGATTCGTTGGAAATTATTGGAGCTCCATGATGCGTATGCAGACTTCAGTATGTGGGCTATCCTATGTCTGCATCAGCCAAGAGTAGAAATAATAAATAGAGTGATGTTATAAGTTGAGAAGGGAAGCATCAGTGACCGCATCATAATTGATACCAAATGCAATCCAGGCCAGAAATGCACCGTTTGACATGGTTCATTGGCCATCAATGGCTTCGGAGTGATCCGTCGCAGACGTATTTTTCTGAGAGATTTTAATAAGGCTCAGCAAAGGACATTGACTGATCTAGATGTGACACACGGCGAACGCTAGCCAATTGCTAGGAAATCAGTTCATGGTCGCAGGCTCTCAAACGTGAACCGGTTCGAGGTACTGGCCTAGAAACACCGTGGTTGAATGGTATTCTTTCTACAATCGGAAAAAGAAGCAATCCGGTTACAAAAACATGGTAGCGGCAGAGGAAATGCACCGGCGACGGAATCGTCCGATACGTGGAGAGGTGAGGGCTCCCAGGTGCAGATTGAAGCTGTAGGGACGTTACCTAATTGAAGTAGAAGATGGAGGTGCCTATTCCGTGGTCAGCGGTCATAGCGATGTAATACGTCCTGCAGAGGCTAACAAGACTTGATATGCTGTGCAAGCTGTTTACGAATGTCTGACTCGAGATGACTTGATTGAGATATCTCCAGAAAATCGTTGGAATAATTGTTATCGCGTAGCAGAGGGCTGCGGCGATGCGATTGACAAATTGATGTCGACCAATAAATTTTTCTATTTTTATGATTCGCGTGAAACCAATTACAGCTTCAAGTTACCCCTTGTTTTGAGCGTTGCCGCACTGTGATCATAACATCAATCCCATTTACAAGATGGGCTCAGGAATTTCTTCTCACTGGTCCATTTAGCGCTATGATTATTTCTGTGACGGTTCCGTATTCCATTTCCTGTTTTGACTCGGTTTTACTCAATTTTAAACTGCCTTGGCGCTTGCGTAACAAACTTGTCGAGTTCCTATAAAGACACTATCAATATGCCTCCTAGCCTTTCACTTTTCCTTTACACCCCAGTCCAAGTATTACCTTGTTTACTAGCTCATCCTCCACATACCACATCACAACCACCACCGTTAACATGAGCTCCCAATCATCCAAGCCCTCCACCTCACGACCTTCCCGTCCTACAACGGTACAGACGGGTGCCAATTCGACTGGGCCAGTATTCTTCTGAGCATGCACAACTCGATCCACCTCGGAATCACTACGAGCATCTTGCGAATGCGCTCATACGCCCAACGTGGCTCCAATAGTCGCTCGCACGACCACCACCGTCCTAATCACGCATCACCATCATCACCACCCCCTACAACAACAATAATTATTCGCGCATCTCGCGCATCATAATTTAAACCACGCGTCCTTGTTGGCGTCCATATTTGATGTGCCCTACATTATTGGCACTGTCAGCGGAGAACGGAATTGGAAGAAGGCGATCGGAGATCATTGGAGATGGTGGGATAGGACTCAGAATCAATCAATCCGCCAGGACTCTTCTTACATGCCCCTATTTATTCACATTATCATTATCGTAACCATAATTCTCCTTTGCGTATTTCCGTATATCTCGATGTAGCATATCAGTTCTGTGTATCTCAGTCCACCCTTACCGTGGAGTTTTAGTAGTTTATAATCACATCCCCGCATTCCCACTGAACTTTAAAATGTCAACAGTGTCTTCAAAGCTTGGAGGGCCAGGGTCGCTATGGAAGATATCGCTTCTCTGAATCGAGACTGTCCCTATGACGGCGGAGGGAATCCGGCTCGGAGTATTATGGATCATGTAACTTATTGTAAATGTCTTTCACATTCGTGACGCACGTATGTAGCGGGTGTTGTAGGCGGGTCAGGTCCGCCTTTCAATACACCATTTTGAGATACATCAATCAACGTCTATGAATACAAAACAATTTCTAGGACAACTCATTCTCAAGTTCATAATTTACCCCTGATCCCTTGCAGCCAAAGCCCCGACTTGAGACCTCCCCGCGATCGCGTATTCCACCATTCTAAGATGATATCCACGACCTCGTCTTGCCTGCCCGTGAAGTTGTGATCGGCATCTTCCATCAAATGCAAAGTGTGGATCCCAGGACTCCTGTTGCTCAGGGCTCTAGCATAAATCACCGCATCATACCTATACAAACAAAAAGGTCAGCACGAGGACGGGTTTCCTAGTTCTCACCATCACCGCAGCGGGAGATATGGTTATGATTACTCACGGAGGCACAGTTGTATCTGAGAGACCGTGCAGGGTGAGCACATCGACCGTCGAGGGGAATCTGTCCCAGACGATGGATGTATCCCAGCTAGCAAATTTCTCCATGTCGATGGGAAGGATTTTAGCCGTTACGGCCTTTCGGGCCACCATAACTTGATATTGGTGGTATCCCTTGGCCTCGAAGTTGGCTTTCCATACCTGAGCCGCAGGCGTATCTGATGAGATTAACCATCAAGCCGTCGCTTAGTGCGATTCGTCATGAAATTCAGTTGAGATGTCATCACCATATATTTTCTGTGTACGAAAAGCCAGGCACAGACTAATCAGCATCACGCACATAGTCGAGAAATCGCGAATCAGTGGTGCTTACCCTCATCCTGTATCGGCCGGACGCGTTTACGAAAGCGCTGACGGATCGACCATCTGGATAGACGGTGACCCAGTGGAAGCCTACTACCGAGCCGCGGGAATGACCGACGACTAGATCAATAACATAACCGTATGTCTTCTTCAGATATTCGACCACCAGCAAAACGTCTTCGATATCTTCGTCTATGGCTCCTTGCTTCCAAGTCCCACCCGTTTCATGGTTACCCCTAGAATGGGGCAGAGCAGGAAGAGAGTGAAAATCAGTAAACACATCATATCAATATCAGCTTGGAAACAGATTGGATGGCCATTTTTTTCATCAATGCCGGGTGGAATAGTGGTAGACAACGACCGCAGAGAGCCGCACTCCGCGAAAGATACGAACTCACCGAAAGTCGAAGCGAAACGAATCAATGGGGAGGCGTAACGCCAAACGCTTAAGGAATAGATAATCTTTGTGCCTGGATTCATGTTACTTTGTGCTTCAGCATTTGCTGAGCGCTTGCACCCTCGGAGATACGGAAGGTGGCTTACCCCAAAGTACCGTGCAAGATCTAAGGGAGGGAGTTGAGTTACAGAGCAGTATATGTCAGATCGTTTGTTTTGGACTTCCATGGAAACAAGAACATACCAGTGCAATTTTCCGGCCGGATGTAGGCTGTTCAGGTGCGAGCTGCTCCAATACGCCCACTATGGATAAGTTAGGCTCTGCCTTATGGGGAATATGAATTTTGGTGGATAGCCTAGTCATGCCGAATTGATTAAAGAAGTGTATGTAGCGTCTAAAGGAGAGCTCTTCTAATCACGCTTCGTGCTGATGAAGGTAAGTAAGAACCAGATATCTAGGCACCAGCGCGTTAAGCATCAAATACCATCTTGTCGGCAATAACGCGTCCCGGCCGGTGAATATCATCACGTGACTGAAGAAAGTGGACAGGGGCTGAGTAGCCGCTGAGGGGCTAGAGTAGCTAAGAGGTCGGCATTCAAGTTGCTAGGGAACTTTGTCGATGCATGGTGAAAAGTTCAGCAATTTACACGGATATAACGCTCGTTTGATGCGAAAGTACCTCGCTGCAGCGCTGAGGGAGCATAATATACATCTTCTCCCACACGTTGTAGACTTATGCAGCGCTGTGAACGCCACGGTTATCATCGTCCAGTCAGCTAATGATCACATCAACAAAAATTTACCGTAGCTGCTTACACTCCAGCGCCCATACAAACAAAGTCCATTTGTCCTTCCACTTCAAGAACTATCAAGTAAAGACCTTAACCAATCACAGCTTTACGGTAATCATCAGCAGTCCAATGCAGAATAGAAACCTCCGAATTAGGTCGTCAGGGGTAGTTAGCAACCATAAGCTCACAGAGGTAAAGCGTCCGATAACGAATTCAGTCTGTACAACATTGTAGGATGGTTCTTTGATGTGACGATGTCGGCGACACCCGGGAACTAGACCTTGTTCTGTCAATTACTTCCACCGCCGATACGCTAGTGGTAGAATTCCACGTTATGCAACCCCGATAGGATACCGAAAAATAAACTTACTGCAAGTATGAGGAAGCCGTTCAACCTCAACCTCAGTGACTGACGGTGACCGATTTAGTTCGATGTAGCTACATAAACCGTAGCCGCGTTGGATCCGACGGAAGCTGCGGGCAGGGGGATGTCATTTAATAACTCCAATTAAAGGGATGGTGTAGATGACCACGTCGAGCACATGATACGACGGAACCGACGAACCGACGACTGGCACTACAGTGACACCATATACACGGCCGCAGCAGCGCTGGTGAGTAGCCATATGGATAACTAGGCAAATCCGACGGAAGTCTGCCTGAAGAATTGCCTGAGCCACAAGAATGTCCGACTAACCCTGTCTATCAACTTGAACAGCAGCGATTCCCTGTCGTGCGGTCGGTGACAGCAATCAGCAACCTATCGACGAGGACGTTCTTTGCCCACGTACCTTCATCAATACCGTAGAACGTATGGAGATTACGGCTCCTGACGCTCTGGAATAGAAGCGCAAACAGCAATTACTCCTTTTACAGGAGATAGGTACTGCGAGTCAGCTGAATACGGCCGCGGAAATAATTGTCTTACAGAAGGTTGAACAGTTTTCGGCCGTGTGAGGCACCTAGGCTTGCTCTATTGTCAATTATTCATAGCTCGTAACATGCAAACCTGGTGAGTGCCTGAGCATTTAGCTCGTAATAGCCTCAATGTCCCACCACATGTCGAGGGATCCGAGTAAGTGGAGGTCAAGCCGGAGCAGTCATTAGGTCGCGGATGTGATCGAGTGCCTCTTCCGTAACTGATAAAAATACCACAACAATGAATCATGCGTATCTCGAAAAGAGTTGGTTAAGTATGACTTATTCGATGACACATAGCGTTTAATGAAAACTGACAGCTTTATGCCTTTGTTCCCAAACCTAGTTCTTGGCACCCCGATAGAAACCCATTGCATGCTTCGGAACCCTTTGGAGTTGCCGCCACATGTCTGCATCAAGACAGAGTACAGATCGAGCAATCCCCTTGTTCAATCCGTATTTCTCAAGTTCTGGGTTATTCGAAGGATCACTGGGGTAGTTAAGGACATAAGTGCGACTCGCTCGCGATTTGTTCATTTGGAGAAGAAGCCTAACTCACCGTGTATTACTAGGTCTGACTAAGATCCGGAGCAAGTAGTGATTGAATGATCTGCCATGTCGTCTGAGCTTCCTTGCAGCAGCACGTCGTTAAACGTGGATAGAACCAATGCACAATTGAACAAGAGGATCGATGCTTAGACGAAGAATCCATCAATCTCGACCGCGTGGCGTAGCCAAGCCAAAGCTAAACTTACCATTCTGGGGCTTCAAGTTGTTCTACTTAACGCTTGCTCGGTTTGCCACCTCCACCCCTTTCGCCGTAGAGACATACTGGCTCGCCATTGCCTTTCTCTTTTGATTTCCCCATCTATGGTGGCGGACGGCGTCGGGCCGTTTCCCTTTAGGAATGAGAGAAGTTGATGCAAGAGGTGATTGAAGATTTTTTAGAGGCTTGATTGTTGACCTTCGTGGGTTGAAGTGTCCTGACCGTATGGTTGGCTGGCGTTTCGTCCTCCCTTCTCTTCCCAAGCAGCCCGACCTACTCACATTTTTTCAAACTTATTGCCACTTCTCTATTGTCGGTGTCTCTCTGTCTTCGAGGGTTTTCACGAAGTTTTTTGTAGAGACCATCCTGGTAATCGAGGTCGGTATTCCATTGGTTGGTAATACGACGCTTGATGGAAATACAGGACAGACGGTCTCACCCCGCCGCAAAATTGCCGTGCACTGCAGCACGCGGTACAAGTTCGGGTTGTAGCAGTCTCAGTGCCAATAAACCATGCTGCTCGAGTCCGATCTGGAGCGCGTACGGTAACAAAAGCGGGTAGTTAGATGGTAACCAAGTCAATTAACGGATTTGTGACTTACATCTCCGAGTAGTCCAGCTGAGTATACCTCGCTTCCCGCCGTTATATCCACGACAATAAGTCCTTATGATTGGTCTTGGTTACCACTCATTTTTTTCAGCTGTTGTGGGAGAGGCCAGTCTTTTATATATTGAAGACTGTAGGAAGCGCTGAGAATGCATGAATGTGCAAAAAGTAAACTCGTCGGCTTGCGACTCGGATTTGACTGGGCGTCAACTCGCTAATCAAATCATACCATCTGAACATTTGAAGCGAAAGAAAACAATGTAAGGTTGTCGTGCAATGTACGATTGATCGTATCGCAGCCCAAGCTTCGTTATCGCCCGTCTTTATGACCGACTTGGGAGCGGCCTAGCCTGAGTTGAAAGTCAAATAACATACCGTCCATGAGCTATATGCATGCCAACCTCAAATCAAATAGTATGACGAATAAATCACATATTCAGCAAAACCCATATAATTCATAAGTCATAGCTTTCATGGAAAAACTCTTACTACGACTTGGCCACCTTCTTCCCCAACAGTCCCGCCTTGACACTCTTGACTCCTTTCAACCCTACCGATTTCTCCTTTTTCTTCATAACTGCTTCTCCGGCTCTCTTCTTTTTCAGCTCGTCTATAGCTATTGATTTGTCTTTGATAAGATCTTTTTTGGATGCAAGCTCAGGATGCGGCTTGGAAGCGGAGGAGGTTTTGGGTGGTTTTGGTTTCGCTGAGGAGTTTTCGTTGGTGCTGAGTGGGGTGATGGAGGGCTTTGAGGGTGGTTTCTCTTTTTGTGATGATTTTTGGGTGGTGGTCGTTTCGGATGTTTTGGTAGCCTTCTTGGATATGCCTTTAGCAGGGGACGAAGTATCCGAATCCTTTTGCTGCGACGACGCGTGCTTGCCCTTGGCGGCTTTCGTACCGGGAGTAGATGATGCAGAGGCATCCAAGGTCTTCTTCGCTGATTGCTCGGCCTTGGTGGATGACTTGGGCTTTTCGTTGCCGTCGGATGAATCACTCTTCTTCGAGGCGTTTGGTTTTGATTTTGATTTTACATCCGTCTTGGAGGTAGACAGCGTGGTTGATACGCTTTGCCCTTGCGTACCCTTAGCTTTTTTCTTGGGGGTATCTGTGATCTCGTCTCCGGCACGTCTCTTGCCCTTTTTTGTCGGTTTCACTTCTTCGTCTTCGCTCTCGTCTTCGCTCTCTCCTTCCTCTACGTCTGATCCGTCCTCTTCATTTCCCTCCGATTCCTGTTCCTGCTTAGCGATCAATCCATCCCACCTCCCCCCATTCCCCTCTTCCACGTCTAGACTACACGTCCACAGGGGTAGACTGACACTCTCATTCGTCTTCAGATGCAAACTTTGAATATTCTTCCATCCGTCTTTGATAGATGCGATGATATGAGGTAATGCGGTGCGGAGGTTAGCGAGGATTTGAGATGGGTTGTGGGTGAGAGTGCCTATTTTGATCGACCTATCAATAATAGGATTATATGATGAACGATGAGATTTGGTTTTGTGCACACGACAGTAGGATAGAAGGTACTTACGTGCAGGTCCCTTGATTTTGATGCATGTACGTGGATGAGATGGCTCGCTCCAGTTCGCCTTTGAGGTCTTTCCGAGAAAGAGAAACGGGTATTGGTTGCCTATCCAGAGTGTCACAATCAACCTTCCGGTGATACTGGAGTTCAAAAGAACGTACTTCTTAGCTTTGAACCACTTTGACCCCAACAACTTTGGCAATATCGGTATAACTCTATCATCCGCCAAAAACATGCCGTTTTCTTTTAATAACATTCTGCGTGCTTCGAAGGGTTTGAATTTGCCTTTGAGCTTTGCGATGCCGACTACTCTGGAGATGAACTTGATTCCTTGTTGTTCGAGGAGGTCTTTGTATTCCCTCTGAGGGTCTTTGGTTATCAGGCATATTGACGTAGTCCGAGGATCGACTATTGGGTGTGTGATAGGTCTAGGTATAGATATACGTGATTCAGAGCAAGTCGACGATACACGAAAGTGTGAACGTACATTTTTATGGGCTTTATTCTATGCGTCGAATGCATCTTTTTAGTGGTGACCACGAGCCAGACATTTTGCTCGTTGCCTGGTAAAAGTTCGTTTTCATTGCGAGCTTCCTCTTTTTTTGATTCATGGGCAATCAGAACGTCTATAGCGTGTTTGCATTGTTGAAGTGATACGTGGTCGTCGATGAGCTCGGCCTTGGCCATGTCGTCCTCGTCGCGCAGAGGTTCTACCGAAGTTTGGTGAAATGGATTAGCGCCCTGAAGTGGGATTCTCACGAGTGGTCGACCCTCGGTTGAAGTGACCAGCTGAATCTGTGCAACTTTCCCTTCGCAGCTGAGCGAGCCAAGGTCACTTTCTGGCCGTTTGCATATCCTTTTCTTGTCTTTTTCGTTTCTGGTATTTGCGCTGGCTGGAATTAAAGCGATCTCGGTTGCTGAACTGGAATCTCGTTTATGGCGACGTTGACTCAATCAGCTAGGATACCCGGCCCTTCATGGGACGAGACTATCGTTCCTGCCTTGAGGAAACGTACGTTTTATCCCTATTTCTTGCGAGTTTACTGTACTTCATATATTCATTATTTAGGCCTCGAAAGCGAGAGTCGTACCCTTGCCAAACGCATGTCCGCAGTTTCCATAACCTCGCTGGACGAACCTGGTTCTTCTACTAGTCCTACTACTCGCACAGACACTGTATCTCGCGACACCCGAACAGCTCAACAGCGGCAGGTGACTACCGCCACTTCATCAGCGCAACCCCGCTATAATAACTATACTGGGACATCATCCTCATCAAATGACCGTGCTATGCAGAATGATGATCATCGAATACACGCAGCTAACGCGGCTTCTTCATCTGCTCCGCAATCTCGCTCACGGACGTACTCCCAGCCCTACGCCTCAGATAGAGTGAACGGTAAACGACCAGCTACCACAACAACAACAAAAGTACCTAATGGAACTGGAACGAAACCTTACTCTAATAGGCCTCCCACTTCACCAGACTCGAACCGCTCCGTCTCACCCGCCCTATCATCCAAAACGAACGATCCGAAACCAACACGTATACCCAAACCTCGCGCGCGGACAACAAGCGCATCAAGTTCCCAGCAACCTCAGCAACAGCGAACCGTCAACGGGTACTCCAACTACTCCCCAATCGACCTCTATCCTGTCCACGAATCAACGCGTCCTCCGCCTACCGCACGCTCTGACACGTCCTCGATTGCCGTTCCCTCACGGCAAGGCTCCGGTATACTCAACGAATCACCTCCGTTTAAGGTTACCACGAGTTCAATTACCTCTAATAACACACCTTATCATCAAGCATATGCCAGCAGTAGAGACACCTTTAATAATCATTATGATAACCGCGAGCCATCACCAGCACGTGCATCCAGCGAATCAGAAGAACGTCCCTTCGAACACTGGTATCGTGGTGAAGTCTCCCGTAACGGCGGCGTGGGCGAGCTTCGTGTGGCCAAACGTATGGAAATGCTCGAAATAGCTAATTTCGGTCATACCATCCAAAAGCGGACGAATCCTGTTGCTTCTCTTCGAGGCAATCCGAATGCGAATGGTATTGTTGGAGTGGGTATGGATCCTGTGGTGAATGGTAATGAGCGGAGGGATAGGGCATGGAGAAGGAAGAGGGCGGATAGTGTATCGGGTATACTTGGCGATGGAAGGGAGAGCTTATATTTGGACGATGAGCGAGCAAGGGAGGTTGCTATGGTCTTGGACGAACATCCTCCAACAGACCTCGACGATGATGACGACCATTCTGATGGCGATATCTACCGACATTATGTCGATGGTAGTGAAACGGAAACGGAGGAGAATACCGCTCAGTATGGTAGACATGGTGCTACAGCTGCTGACATCTCCGCCATGTCCGCTCCGACACCTACAATAGCCCAGCAGCAAGATTTTCGTTCTGCTACACCGACGAATTATTCTCGTCCTGGTTCTCGGACACAAAACCATACTCCGAGTCGGATACCTACGCCATCAGGTACACGTAAATCCTCAGACTCACAACGTCCCAATCCTCCTCCAATTCAACGTGGAGCGTCCGAACCGCCGCCTCAAACCAATGCATATGCGCCCTCATCATCACAACAACAGCAGAACCGTTCCGCATTTATTTCATCAACACCAAACCCGAAAGTACGCGGGAAAAGCCCAGCGAGTGGAAAGAAACCGCCTAGTGCGAGTGCGAAAGCCCGCGCTAAGGCCCTTGCTGCTAAACAACAACAAAAGGCTGCTGAGGGTGAGAAGGATAACAGGAGGAGTGTTGCACAGTATCCTACGCCGGATGGTGATGACGGTATGTTGGCGGATGCTATACCGACGTGGACACAGCCGAAGCCGAAGACGGGGAATTGGGATGAGGTGCGTTTACGTTTCCCTTTAGTTGTCTGCGACTTGTCTCTCTTTTTGTATCTTCTATCGTCACCTCGCTGCTACCTTCATGGAGGTACTTGGGTATGACTCTTAACTTCGTCGTTGTCTTATAATCCTTTACCTTCTGATGACGTATACTGATTCCTTCCTTTCTAATCGTAGGTCGTTCTTCCCGTTGTTGCGCGGAAGAAGGGACTCGATGACCATTACGAACAAGCAGATGGATCTCCTCGAGCTAAGCAAGAAGAGAATGTCGTTGCTCCGGTAAAGTCCCATATATAATCTCTATTCAAAGTAATATAATTTCGTATTCGTCATAGGCTCCAGGCACCTTTGGCTACGATCATACTAAATACCGTCAACCGCGCAGCAACAACATCCCCATGGACGAGTTTGGACGAACGCCCATTTCTCCTCCTCCTCGCATACCAGACTCATCATCGGAACAAGACAACAAAGAAAACGTTGCTCCTTTCGATGAAACCAAGCATGCTGAACATGAGCCATTGCGTATCATTCCTATTCGCCGTAACCCCGCTACACCTCCACCGTTCTCGCATTATATGCCTACATTGGAACAACCCGGCACCGGTCACTCTAACGCTACTACGATGGAGATGATGACAAAGGGCGGTGCTGCACAGAAGTCGTCGGGAGTGACACCGGAGGTAGAAGAGGAAGGCGGAGCGGGGTGTTGCAAGTGCGTTATCATGTAAATGCGCGTATGCGCATTTTTGTGGGTTATTGGTATCGTATCAGCAATGTTTTGGCGATGTTGTTTTCTTTTTGGATTCTGTTCTTATGGATAACGTCTATGGGCTCTCTCTTTCGTTATTGTTGCTCTCTCTGCTGATTATATCCAACCTCACTATTGGTTTTACTCTTATACCATCAACATATTCGCTCCTTCATCAGTCATTATTCCTCTCCCTGTCTCTCACACAATCGCAATTGCATTTTGATATTTCACTCCCATGCATCCTACCCTTTTCCCTCTTCATGCACGTCCACCTAGTATCGAATCTCTTATCACACGGGTCTTCTCTACGCTCATTAAAAGGTATTTTCGCACCTGTATTCTATTTTTTTGTGCAACCTTTTCTTGCTTATCGAATCAATATCCGTTCAAGCCGTTTTTGTACGTATCACCCTGAGATATCATCCAATCCCTCTCAGTGGTACCTTATCTCGCTGCAATAGCATACAATTCTGCTACTTATTCGTTTCTACGGGCGCAACTCACTATGCTACTGTACTATTATCTTGATAGATATCATCTACGTTCACCGCTATCGAAACCCACTTTCCCACTTTTCCTTTCTTTCTCTTTCCTGAAGGTAGTGTTATCACCTAGGCTGCGCATCTCTGAGACACCGTGAAGCTCTTTGCGTCATGTAAATCGCCCTTCGGATCAATACGCACTTCGTCCGTAGCGAAAGTGACGTCGACAGTATAATTGCCTAGTGCCTTTGCATCCCCCAGTCGAATCGCTGTCTTATTTGAAAAGTCCTCCAGCTCTTTTCCATCCTTCTTCCAAACAATCTTGTAAGTCTCTTTCGCCGCTGTAGGGGTCTCTCTAAACTGGGCCAGCGGAACAAGGCTCACACTTAAAGATTTGAAGAGTTGACCATCTTCCGTAGTACAGGTTTCAGTGATGTTATCGATAAGGTTGATGTTCCCTAAAAGAGCGAGCCATAGACCTTCGATGCATGCTTTGCAGAAATTCGGCGTCGTCACGATCCGCATAAGGCAGTCCTCGTTTGTGGGACGATAACTTGTTTCGTTGTTATCTGAGAAACTAATTACCAATAAAGAGGATTAAATGCGGTGTCCTCCCACGAATGAGGAACGAACAGAATACGCACGTAGGAAACGCCCCATAAAATCCGGGTGACGAGTTGAATCTACAGTAGACATTATGATTATGATTGACAAATGGGGTTTCATCAGCAAAATGGACGCAAATAATGTCACAGCTATACGTACTCTTCTTCACTTCCAAATTCTAAAGCCTCTGCACTGCAAAGCTGTGCCGTGCCTTCTCTATCACGGTTCAGGAGGGTGAATCTCAGTTGATGTGTGCCTCCCGTCAACGGTTCGTCGCGATGCACGTCATAATGCCAACGGTCGACACCAATATCTTCTCTCGGTACCCAACCCAAGTCAACCCCATCCAACTCAACCTTCAAATCACTGGCTGCAGGCAAACCAGAAAGCGAAAATCGTATCAAGTGCCTTGAATATATTCCCGACGAAGTGAAATTAAGCACCCAAGGCGTGGTAGTGTTGAGAAGTGTCCACGGGTAGACCTGGAAAGGCATGACAGACCGTTCAGCACGTGCTGTGCCGTTCTCCCTCGGACTTGAAAGCCATTGCGCCCATGGAAGGGGTTCGCTAAGATTATGAGCAGCGTTGGGACCAAAATACGCGAATCCACCGTCGTATTCTTCGCCTACTTCGATGATAGAATGACCTAGTTCGTGGCGGAGCACGAGCGGACCGTTGGCGAGAGAAGAAGTGATAACCCTGTGCATACGCTGTGTGAGCATGTGGGCTCAGATTTCGGTGAAAGCTGAGAAGCTTTACGTAAATTGTCCACCGAGACCTACATAGCATGGTTCAAGCAATGATTAGAATCGAACACATGGTGGTCTGAATGGAAGGCATACCTCCGTATAATGGATCATTGCCTACATAAGGTGGAGCATATTGAGACACAGATTTAGGAGATTATCCGAAGTCTCGCACCTAGCAGAATCGGATAATCACATTGATCGCCCAAAGATCCACAAGCAGAGAGTGCAACGTCTTCATGAGCATAGTATACACCACGAAGTTCAGTCCCATCTCGGTACAAACCAAACGGTGTGCTAGCAGGGCAGTGAACGTCAATGTCGCGAAAGCTATACTTCGTAGGCGAAAAGAACCTCACTCTTTCGGTTTTCCACCTACACCGATACCACTCTGTCACCCCAACGTCAAATCAATCAGAAAAGGAACGTACGAGTGTTCTAACTCTCACCTCATTACTTGGTGAGAACGCAGCCCAGAAATTCAGCAATGGCTTCACAGTGTAGAATGTCTGATTTCCGGAGATATCTTGCGCAAGGCGCATAGCATCTTCAACGAATTTACCGCGCTCCTCGGGTAGATCTTGATCGATACATGACATGGAATCAAAAAGCGAGAATCAGAAACCAGGACTGAACGACATACAGCCATCGGAGAAGAACACGAGATCAGCGCGATTATTGGTTGGTCCTGAGACGATGAGAGGTTCAATCTCAAGGGGTGGAGGGGGAGCATTTGAAGCCCTGGTTTTGATTCCGAACCGGCGCATTACATGTTGGGTGTCAGACGTTCGCAAGTATTGATCTATCCCATTCGAGAATATGCTATATGTTTTGAAATTTTAATTCGGATACTCACAATCTGGAACATCTTCTGTAGACAGTTCGTTTGAACAGCTTTCGGTGGCATCAACATCCTGCGACATTCCAAGCGAACACTTTCCTCCCAAACGAACTGTCCTAGCGCGGCCATCGACAACGGCGCTATGATCTCGGCGTGATGCTAATATCCGCACCGACACAGACAACAAGCTCAACAGCTGCAGAAGCAACATGGTGAGAACAAAGAAGGGCGAATGAGAGCACTGGAGCTCGTTGGTCTGCCATATGATGGATATACACCTGGGAAGTTAAGTACGAAGGCAAGAACCTCGTGTATTGAATTGTAACTATCACAGCCAAATATCGCGGCCCTTCTGCTCCGCTTCAAGTTTGTACTTCATACCGTGCACACAAGCTTCCACGGAACACCCATTCTCTTCGCATGGTCGGATTAACTGATAGCAGACGCATCCTGCCAGGTCGATGTATAGATAAGGCATCACAGTGCCAATGTATAATGATTTCGTATTGGGTATGCTCGTGCAAAATAACCAGGTGCTCTCCCACTTCTGCAAACATCTCCCAAACAGTGGAGCCGATTTAATATTTCCCTCGAAGTTGGGCGCATCGAAGGTTCCTGTGCCCAACATTCTTGAATAATTGCCCACATCTCATCATGAAGAGCCCTCCAAAAGGGCCTGGACGGCCTATGACCTTGCGATACAAGAACAATCACTTGCCCGTCACGCTTCAGCTCATGAAACGGGATTTCGCCAGAGTAAATCTACAACCGAAAACTTGTCAACACACCTGATGATATCACTGAGAGGAAACCCAACCTCGTAACATACGCATGCAAAGGCATAGATGTCCGTTTCCAGTGTGTTATTCGGACAACTTCCATCTAAGAGCTCGGGCGCTAACCACCTTAATGTTCCTGCTCTTGAAGCCCCATCTCCTGGCCAATTGATGAGACAAGACTCCGAGGCCACAATGGATACACCGAAGTCGGCAATGCAAGCCCGATGCATAGGAGTTACAAGGATGTTGATCTAGGCGACATTAATCCAGATATTAGCAAAGTGGATGGAGCTCTGAACGACGTACCCCCTTTAAGTCTCCATGGATGATTTTTGGGCGTAAGGAGTGGAGGTAGTTAAGGCCAGAGGCGACGTCGATAACCTGAATTAATTTAAGACCAAGTGTGCATTGTCACGGATCAGGCAATACACGACATTGATAATCAACACACGCACCAACTCGACGCGATTAGCGAACGGGTACCTCGTAAGATATTGATGAACATTCCCATTTTCCATCCACGGCGAGACCAGGCATAGTGTTGATGACGGACGGTCACCCAGAAGATATAATCCCATCAACGGCAGCACGTTTGGGTGGCATAATTGACGCCAGATAAGCGTCTCTTGCCAAACGGACTGCAACATATGATCCCTCAGCAATCACGCTCTGACGAAACCTTGATATCAAGGTGGAGACAAATAGTATACTATATACTTGCCCTACGTTGCCTAACTGCATCTGCAGGCCTGCAAGCCCGGCTAACCTTCACTGCGACCATTTCGGTGTGATATAACCCGCGCCAGATTTCTGCGTAGTAACCCCCAGCGACGGCGCCGTTCCCTTCGAAGGTGATGCCGTTGAGGAGAAGGTCCGATGGGTATACGTTGTAAGTCTTGCAGAGACGAAGAAGGGTCCTTAAGCAGAGACCATTGATGGAAGGCTCTATACCACGGTCAAGGTACTGCAGTAATGTAGGGGAGAGGAAAGAATTCATGAACACCGATATGTAAACCTTAAAGGAGGTAGTTCCTCAGCGGGGCTAACGTACCATCTGTATGATGTACATCAATGACTCGAGCCCGCCAATTAGTTCCGGGTCAAAAAGAACCTGCGCTGCGTCTTTACTGCGCAAGGTATACAATAACTGGCTACATATAGACGTGACTTCGACAATGCAGAGTTGCTCAAGCCAATCACCTCCAAGACGCTAGTCCAGAAACCATGGAACGCGTTAGTATTCAGGTCAGTAAACACAAGAATTGGCAGAGACTCACTTGAAGTCTGCATACTTTCTGTAACAAAGCACGCAAGTTTCTACACGCGATGTCTCTCCGCGTCTTCCAAAGTGTGGGGCTCGGGTACTGCAAGACGACCTCGCATGCAGTCGAGCGCCAAATGTTGAGAAACTCACACGTAGTTTGACTCTCCATAAAAGCTTTTCAAGGAGATAATTCGTTGTGTTAGAAGAGAGTGGAAAGGTGGAACCGATATAAGTGGGGTTTGGAGTAGGAAAGCTCGACCGCTTCCAATTTGTATCATCCTGTGCGGCATCCAGGGAGAAAGGTGCGTGTCTGGTAATGAGGGCCCTCACGTTGGATTGCTGTATACAGAGGACATTGTGCGCATCAAGCGCCACCCTGAACTCATAGACTAGATAAGGAGCGTCAAGCTCCGGCCTGCTATTATCAAGTCAGTAGAAGGGCTGGGTTTCAATAGTGAAAGGGGGAGTCACCCATGTTCTTGTTATTTCTACAACTTGATAGGATGTAAACGGTTGATGGGGGAGTGGGAACATAGCGTTGGAGTCAGCTGTTAAGGAAGCATTAGCGCTCTGATGAATCTAACCGTTTCATTGCATGCTGGCAGCGTCAGTTCGAGCTTTTCCGATTTTGCAGGGGGTCTAATTGGCCGGGCGGTAGAACGTTCAATAAACAATAGACCGGTCGAAGCTACTCGGAGGGTAATCGCTACACCCGCTGAGCTTGAAGGATCTGATGGAGGACTTGCGTCATGGATTGTTAGGGCGCCAAATTCCGCCTCGATACCGGAGACAAGTCGTCCGTGTCCATAAGCAGGTAGCCTGTTGTGGGGAAATATGCTGCGGACGGCGGGAGAAGCTGATCGGCCACCAGAGTCCCGAAGGAGGCGCTGAGATATTCGAACGTGAGTGACGGCCATTTTTATTGTACTATCAATTGCCTGCGGTCATTCCATGATCTACAAACATGATGAATGATAAAACATGCATAGAACATGAGGCAAGTTACTTACTTTACCCAAGATGTAGACTTGCGGAGCCAAGTCCCGCTAAGCACCAGACCCGACCAGGGGTTTGTATGACAATGTGATGAAGGGCCTTGGTCAGCAGCTACGTGAGAGACGCCCAGAAACGCAATAGTCTTAACAGCTTTATGAATGCAGATAGATAGGATCATCAAGGCAGGACCGATAATGACCAGTTGTAAGTACTGGCAGACAGTATCTCGGAAACGAAGCTGCCAGTAACGGGATTTAGGTTGTCACGGGCTCCGGGTTGAGAACATACAGCACATCACTGCTTCCTGACGCACTGGGCTAGGAACCTAGGATCGATGGTCTCCCTTGGATCTTCTTCGGTCGCATGTGA
This sequence comes from Pleurotus tuber-regium, assembly GCA_014058305.1. Classification (NCBI taxonomy): domain Eukaryota; kingdom Fungi; phylum Basidiomycota; class Agaricomycetes; order Agaricales; family Pleurotaceae; genus Pleurotus; species Pleurotus tuber-regium. Next base: position 1,863,780 of record JACFYU010000042.1, on the reverse strand, counting down.
GAGGCGCAGAATATACTGTTCATTGATCAAGAATGTATGGATAACACTCGAAGATTCGCGAGTCCCAGACTTGGTACTTCACCTGTCCCCCAAACCTGTTGATGGGCCATCGGTCGACTTCTAAACCAACTGCACTGATGCTTCTACATAAACCGTCATCCTTCGCTGATTTTTCTGGCCTAACGTCTGGGCTTTCCAAGATGCAGGCGAACCAAAGTACAGCTAGCAGCCACCAACGATCATTCGAAAAATGTTGGTGATATTTGCGAAGATAAGTCGAAAGACTTGGAACTTAAAGGATGTGCCAAAAGGTGTAGATGAACTTGAAGGCTGGAAGAGGCCCTGCTCCATTAAGCGCGCAGACACCACAGGTGCTAATGGTCACAGTATGTTTACAGCTGTTTTCAAAAGTCTAGACACCTTAGCAAAAAAATCGCATGTCGGAGTTTCCATACTGGGATAGGGGAGGGTTATCCGTCTTAGTACATTGATGAGATTATTGTATGCAAAATAAAGAAATCATCATTGGGAATGATAGAGTGGAATATTCGAAGAGAACTTTGGCCTTCTTATCAATGCTCGATGCCCCATTAGATCATCTACTCTTCACCAGTTATGGAGAATGCGCTGCACAGTCTGTTGCCTCATTTGAGTATACTGAAAGATCTAGGACGGGCGAAGCGTCCAGGACATTGTAACGACGAGTTCCGTTTGTTCTGGGTGAATATAGCGGTAGTTACTCACTGTGGAGCTTTGAAGAGTGAAGGAATGTCTCTGGGAGTGTCGAAATTTGCGGAGTGAACTGGGTTAGTTATTTTCAGACCCCGATCCCATAAATGGCAGCTCAGCCATCAACTGTTAAATACTGAATCCAGCTTCTACTACTAGACGGACTACAATAAGGTACTTGGCTTCAACTACTGGATTACAGAGTTGCGCCGCCCATGTTAAATACTGAATCCAGGTCTACTACTAATCAGACTATAGTAAGGTACTTGGCTTCAACTACTGGGTTACAGAGTTGCGCCGCCCACTACCTAACAAGGGTACCTTGATTTCGGAACGGAGATCGGGGTTACAGAGTAACGCCGGAGAACGGATAAGAAGGTAGAGCGTAGGTCGGAGATGCGGGATACCGGAGAACGGAGATAGCGCGGAACAGGAGTTCCTTAGTAGAGAAGAGGGAACGTATTAAGTTGATATTCGAACTGAGGAACTATCTACAAGTAACTACGGCTTAAATACTGCGAAGGTAACCTAACATGCGGAATACATGAGTTATACCTCGTGGTAACTAAGCCTAAGTGTCCCTTGATAAATAAGTAATCCTACAGTAATAACTAAGTCCTCATCTACACGTGCTAAGTCCTCATGTGCATCCCTTGATCCGAAGAGTATCCGAAGGTCCGATAGTCCAAAGCCAATGTCCGAGGTCACAGGAATGGTCACCTGACTAGGGCTAGGGGTTAGGGGTTCGCACATGCGTAACAGTACTCCCCCCTTAAGGCCGATTCCCAAGAGGCCATTCCAGGACGTTCTTCGGAGTTCCGTCCGGAGTTCGGAAATTTTCTCCGAAAGCTAAAACCGAAACTTCGGGGTCTGCCCGAGGTTCGAGATGGTGACATCACTTGCTGCGGAGAACCAAGGATCGAAGTTGCGGAGTTTCGAACGACGCTTTAAAGGCAGACAGGGGAACTTTGATGTTCTTGACAACTTTTCAACACTCGCCCATAACCCAACATCTAAATCCCATAACCCAACATGTCCGGTATCTCCCTAAAGGACCTCGTTCAGTATCCTGAACTTCAAGCTCTCGTTGCTCGAGAGATCGCCTCAAAAATGCTCGCTAACGAGCACGCCAATGCACCTACTCCTGCTCCTTTGGAGGTGACACCACGAGTTACTCGTCCGCGGGACGAAACTCCGACCAGGGTATCTCCGCCGACAAAGAAAGCGAAGGGTACGCGGTCGATGTTGGAGGAAACTCCGGGAGGTTCGTGGATCTCCGTGAAGTCGGAGTCGCCCGAACTAACATTGATCACAGAGGAGATGGCAGCGGAGATCGCGGAGATGTCGGAGAGGGCGCGGATCGCGTAGGAGAAGGCTGCCACGGAGGAGAACTTCGCGATGTTGTACGCACAACGTCGGCAGGAGGAGGAAGACCGTCGAATTCGTTCTATGAAGGTCGGGATTTCGAAAGCGATGAAGCGGATGACGGTCGCGGAGTACACCGGAGAAGGGGAGGAGATCGCGGAGAAGGAGTTACCCGCGATACTCGGAGGTCCGGAGAAGGCGGAGAAGGAGCCGACGATGCGGAGACGTCCGGAGATCCGGGATCGCGAAGTCGGAGATGAGTACGCAACACTGTGGCCTGACGGGGTGCATAGGGCTTGCTACAACTGCAGGGGGCGTAAGCGCGAGTGCTTACCTCAGGCAAGGTAAGTTGTTGGTGTTCTTTACTGCCTGGGCTGAGCTGACTGGTGGATTAGTGTTAATGCCAGTACTTGTGAAGGGTGCCACAAGTCCAAGCACCGCTGCGAGTTTCCAAAGGGCCAGGAGACGAAAGCTGGACGGGGGAGAGCGTCGGAGAAGGCTCCACAGAGAAAGGCCGTGAAAAAGGCGGAGAAGGAGGTAAGCCCGGAACCAGAGGCGGGACCTTCGCAGAGTACGCGGAGTTCTGTGAGGGGAGCGGAGAAGGTGGATTCCGTGGCGGACGAAGGTACATCTAACCGGGACCTCATGCATACCCTCAACATGTTCGGGAAGCGCTTCGAGCAACGGCAAATGGAGCATTCCTTGGAGATCGCCAAGCTCCGAGTGGCCATGGCGAAGGAGCGATCGAGGACCCGTCGACTCGAAAACATTCTCCGTACCGCGGAGAATCTTGAAGAACGGGGCGAGTACGAGACCGACGAGGAGTATGCGGACATTGAGGACCGCCTGCGAGATGTCGAGTTCCGGTTGGATACATGGATCAAGATGGAGGAGATGATGAAGGAAGCGGAGGAGAATGAGGAAATGGAGAAATCGGAGGAAGGAAAGGAGAAGGAAGCAGAGGAGTACTCGGACTCCTCAGACTAAAGTGTAGTATATAGTATTTGTAACTACCTTGGACTTTTCCTTTTTTCTTGATATATACTGTTTGTGCCAGTTCTTTGGAAGAGTGATCAATAAGTAAGTAACAAGAGAAGGAAAAAGATTATAAGGTAAGTAACTAGGATTATAACTACTAGAGAGAGAGAGAGAGAAAAGGGAAAAGGAACGAAATACGTAGCTATGCTACTTGGGTTTAATTTTGCTGAGTGGACCAGGTTTGTCCGGGTATCGACGGTGGAACTCTTCAACAAGTTCCTGAGCGTGTTCGAGTTCGTCCGCTCCGAGCTCGGAGAATTCTTCCGCGGTGTCTTCATAGCCTAGCCATCGGACTTTATATTGCAAGGGCATCTTTCGATAACGCTTGTTGATTTTAGAGTCAACATCTTCGGCTATCTCGTATTCTTCTTCGCCGTCAACTTCGATCGGAGGAGGCGGAGATTGTACGTGGAGAGGAATCTCGTTCGGAGTTTCGGGTTCGAGCATCGATACGTGGAATACTGGATGCACTGAGCGTAGTGATTGGGGAAGATTAACTGTGAAGGACGAGGGACCTGCTTGAGCAATGATTTCAAAGGGTCCGATGAACTTCTCGGATAACTTCTTGGAGGGTCTTGTGGTGCGAAAGAACTGAGCCTTGATGAAGACCTTTTGCCCGACCTTGAAGTCCGGAGCCGCGGATCGTCTGCGGTCTGCAGGGGCTTGATAGCAGAGTTGCGCATCGGACATCACGGATCGGAGTTCTTGGTGGAGGTCGTCGAGGTTGACTACGAATTCTCTTGCACGGGTGGAAGCGAGATCGTACTCCGGATGTACGGAGATACGGGGATGGTATCCTTTGTTCGCGAAGAACGGAGATACTCCGGTGGTAGCACTTGGAGCATTGTTGTATGCGAACTCGGCTATAGGAAGAAGTTCTGACCAGTTGTCTTGTTGGTAATTGCAGTAAACGCGGAGGTACTGTTCCAGAGTTTGGTTAGTACGTTCGGTCTGTCCATCACCTTCAGGGTGGTAGCCAGAGGTGTAGTGTAGTTTCATCTCTAAGGCTTTACCGAGGGACCTAAAGAAGTGGGAGACGAACTCCGAACCTTGATCGGAGGTGAGGTGGTTCGGAACTCTGTGCTTGGAGAATACATGCATCACGAACAACTTGGCTAGATCTTCGGAGGTGATCGTGTCATGGCAGGGGGTGAATATGGCTTGTTTGGAGAGTCGGTCTACGATGACTAGAATGGAATCGAAACCGGAGGATTTGGGGAGTTTCTCGATGAAGTCCATTGATATGGAATCCCAGGGTCGAGAAGGTATGGGGAGTTGTCGGAGTTTGCCATAGGGTTTGTGTCTCTGGGGTTTAGCTCGCATGCAAGTGACACAGGACTTACAGTAGCTTTTGACGAAGTCGCGAATATTGGGCCAGGTATATTCCTGGCGGACAAGTTCTAATGTTTTGTTTTGGCCGTAGTGGCCAGAAAGAATGTGATCGTGTTTATAGCGGAGAACACAGACTCGGAGATCGGAGAAGTCGGGGACGAAGATCCGGTTGTCTAGTCGCAGGAGACCGGAGTCATCCTTTGACCAGCGCGGACCTAGTTCGGAGATAGGGACGGAGAGTGTCGGATCGGACTCTTGCGCGGACTTGATGTCGGAATGGAGTTGTTCAACATCCATGACTACGGATCCGTGGAGAGTGGGTACGAAGAGATAGGAAGCGTGGATTGATGCTACGAGTTGTTCTTGAGAGTAAAGACGGGTCGGAAGTTCTGTGGATTGACATGCTGGTAGCGCTCACTCCCCTCTTTAGGGTAGACGTCCCATCGTCTAGTTAAGGAGTCAGGTTTGGCTCCTAACTTGCCTGGACGGAAACGAATACAAAGGTTGAACTGGGAGAGATACTCTGACCAGCGGACCTGTCTTCGGGTTAAGACTTTAGTCATACAGAAGTATTCTAAATTCTTATGATCAGTAACAACATCGATAACGGAAGCTGAACCTTCAAGGTATTGACGCCAGATTCGGAAGGCTTCAAAAATTGCAAGAAGTTCCTTATCGTGGACATCATAGTTCAATTTTGTAGAGGTGAATGTGCGCGAGTGGAAGGCGACGGGGTGGATTTCTCCGTCGGAGGTGTAGATCGAGAGGATAGCTCCTAGAGCATAGTCCAAGGCATTGGTTTCTACGATCATCGGAGCATCGGGGATCCAGTGAGTGAGTACTGGAGCTTGGGTAAAGGCAGCTTTCAATTCATTGAACGCTGTCCGGCACTTGTCACTAAAAACCCAAGGGGTGCCTTTGCGGGTCAGGCGGGTGAGCGGAACGACGATATCGGAGTAGTTGCGGATGAATCGTCGGTAGAAGTTCGCAAAGCCGAGGAAGGACTGAACATCGCGGACTTTGCGGGGTTCAGGCCTATAACCTAGATATTCTACGGTGTCAACATGAAATTCACATTTCTCACCTTTAGCATAGAGTTTGTGTTTCCGGAGACGTTGGAGAACTTCCTTAACGTGCTCCTTGTGTTCCTCTACACTATTGGAGTAGATCAAGATATCATCTAGATAAACAATGACGCAGACGTCTAAAAGATCAGCGAACACATCATTGATAAACCTTTGAAAAGCCGCAGGAGCGTTAGTTAACCCAAAAGGCATAACCAACCACTCGAAGGAGCCGTAGCGTGTTCGAAAGGCTGTTTTCCATTCATCTCCTTCGGAGATCCGGACTAAGTGGTATGCGTGCCGGAGATCGATCTTGGTGTAGATTTTGGCATCGCGGGGTGCATCTAGGAGGTCGGCTAGACGCGGAAGCGGATAATGATCTTTGCGAGTAATGCGGTTAAGTCCGCGGTAATCGACACAGAGACAGAGAGAACCGTCTTTCTTCTTGGCGAATAGGACGGGAGCACCGTGCGGAGAACTGGTCGGACAGATGAAACCATGCTGCAAGTGCTCGTCAATGAACTCTTTCAAAGCTTGCTGTTCTGTTTGGGACAGGGAATACATCGGACCCACGGGGGGTGACACATTCTCTTCTAACTCGATCTTGAGGTCATAGGGCCTGTGATCAGCTAGAGTTTCGGCTTTACCTTTGCTAAACACGTCCGCGAATTGGTGGTATTCGGCAGGAACATTTGAGAGGTCCGGGGAAGGGTTGGACACGACAGAAGATCTGGCAGAAGTTCCTTCGGGTCGGATATTGATCATGAATACCTGGACTCCCCTCATACGCGAGACTGTCTTGAAGGCAGCGGCGTTAATGAAGGAGATATTCAGAGGATCGGAGGAGATCGTAGTCGAAGGCGGAGTGTCCGGAGAATCCGGAACAGACAGAGAAGTCACCGGAGATGGCTGCGGAGAACACAGAGACGTATCCAGAGATGTCGGAGTAGTCGGAGGTGCTTCCAATGCCGGGGCCGCAATAACGCTGCCAGATTCTGGTGCTCAGAACGAGATACTGCTCGTAACCCAGTCAATCAATGGATTGTAGCGGGTGAGCCAGTTATGTCCTAGAGCAACAGAACAGGAAACGTCCAGAGGTGTGACAAAGAACATAATCTTCAGATTTTCGCCAGTCGGAAACCTACAGAGTAGGTCAAGAGCTTCGGTAATAAAATTATTTGATGAGCCGTCGAACAACAAAAGCTTTATCGGGGTACCGTAAGTTAAGAGTCCATGGGCACGAATGAAACCTGTATCTACAAAACAGTGAGTAGAGCCGGAATCTATTAGTGCAGTAAAGATCGTAGTGGTATCAGAGAGATTGTCCAAGGTAAGAGAAACGTAGGTAGCGGAAGGAGAAAGAACGGGAGACGCAGCATTAAGTCTACAAAAGTCAGGCCATATGTACAGATCGCAGCTCCGCGGAGGGTCCGAGGACTCTGGGCTGCACATCAGTTTTCCGTCTCAGAGATGTGTGCCTCTTGTTCAGAGGAGTCCGATTCAGCTACTGCTGTGCGGGCCTTGGCGGAGTTCGAGTTTCCGTTGGGGCATTCCTTAACCCGATGTCCGGAACCACCGCAGAAGAGACAGAGTCCCTTCTGGATGCGTTCTGCGCGGACCTCAGGCTTCAGTTTGCCATCCTTTCCCAATTGGTTGGCGAAAGGGGGTGGTGCGGAGTTCTTCGAAGCGGGTTTTGCAGAGGACGTTGAGGACTTGTTGCCGGAGTTGGAGGAAGACGAGGATGGGTTTGCGGAGTTCGAGGATGCGGGTTTAGACGAATGATGGGAGGACGCGGACTTCTTCGCGGACTTCTCGGAGTGCTTCTCCGAGGGATCGGACTTCTTCTCCTTTTGCCTCTCCCAGTACCGTTGGTCGATTTCGGAAGTGGCGGATCGGAGAGTGGAGAGTGATTCCCTTTTCGGAGAACGCGAGAGTTCGTCCTTGATTCGGTCCAGAAGCGCATTGTAATACATGTACCGGAGGGCCCTGTCACCCCAACCAACCAACTTTGAAGCGTGTTGCTGGAAGATCACGTTGAGTTTCGTGATCCGGTGGTGGCTGAGCATCTTGAGAGAGTCGAGGGCCATTTCCGTGTCTCAGGCTGGGTCAATAGCACCGAAATTATCCTTTAGGGTTTCCACGAATGCCTCATAGGAGTACATCCAGGGTGGAACTTCCCCATCGGGTTCTGCGAGGTATGGCTCAAACAGATCGAAGGCCGTGCCTTTCAGATACGAAAGCGCGAATGTAACTTTTTCGTCCTCATCGGAGAACTGACCGGAGTTTGGGGTGAAGTACAGTTTTAACTGAACCAGGAACATGTTGAGTTTCCGGGGGTCTGAACCATTGAACGTATTGGGAACCTTGACACGAGAGCTAGCTTTGGCGGAGGCAGGGACGGAGACCCCACGATTCAGATCGCGGAGTGTAGACGTAATTCCGTTGAGGGACTGAATAAGTGCCTCACCAACATCGGATCGGATCGGGGTTTCTCGACGGGGGGTGGAGTGAGGAGGTTGATCATAGTCGAATGCATCGTCATCTTCGGGTTCGTCATCACCATCGTCCGGAGGCCCAGGAGGTCCGCCAGGTCCAGAGGGTCCGGATGGCCCAGCAGAGGGCTCTCGTTGGGGTTGCGGAGAATGGGACAAAGTTTGCGAGAGACGTTGTTCGATGATCGTTTCGTTTCTCCGAGATTCTTCGGGGTTCTCCTGAAGTTCTTCGGTCGGAGCAGTGGTGCTCACAACAGGAGTCGAAGATGCGCAGACTCGCCCGACGGGTCGTCGTGTGGTGTTATGGTGACTGCGGGCGTGTGTGGAGGTCGAGGATCTGGATGCTGCGGGGGACTGCTCTGCAGCCTTGGCCAGCTTGGTAACGCGTGCTGTGGTCATCTGGGAAAAGGAAAGGGCTAGGGAGTGGGAGGTGAGTTCGAATATACTGTTAAATACTGAATCCAGCTTCTACTACTAGACGGACTACAATAAGGTACTTGGCTTCAACTACTGGATTACAGAGTTGCGCCGCCCACTACCTAACAAGTGTACCTTGATTTCGGAACGGAGATCGGGGTTACGGGGTAACACCGGAGAACGGATAAGAAGGTAGAGTTAAGAATCGGAGATGTGGAGTACCGGGGAACGGAGATAGAACGAAATAGGACAGGAGCTCCTTTAGTAGAGAAGGGAACGTATTATGTTGATATTCGAACTGAAGAACTATCTACAAGTAAACTACGGCTTAAATACTGTCAAGGTAACCTAACATGTGGAATACATGAGTTATACCTTGTGGTAACTAAGCCTAAGTGTCCCTTGATAATTAAATAATTCTACAGTAATATCCAAGTCCGTATCAACACGTGTTAAGTCCGCGTGCGCATCCCTTGATCTGAACATATCCGAAAGTCCGATGATCCGAAGCTGAATGTCCGAGGTCGCAGGAATGGTCATCTGACCAGGGCTAGGGGTTAGGGGTTTGCACGTGCGTAACATCAACTCCGAATGCATGATTTTTTCCCAAAGTGTCTAGACTTTTGAAAACAGCTGTTAGCATTACCTCATCAATCTTCTTTACTAAGCTTATGATACAATTACTAGCTGGATCTCTCAAGCTGTGCCATTAAGGCATCTTCACCCCGTGCACTAAAACCAGCTTGCTATTCTTCACAGCCATATGACCACCATACTGTTTCCGACGAAAATGTCTAACCATAGGCCCGCAATAGCCTCAGAGGCTTTACCACAGCACACACAGAAAGATACATTTAGGGAAAGCACCATAAAGGTATTGAAAAAGTACGAAGAATACTTTTTCGGTACTTTGTTGCAAAGTATACACAAAGTATATAAATGATATAGTACTATATTGCCTTATTAGGCAATTTTGTTTCAATACTTTTCCGGATAATGTGTAGTAAAGTAGTGAAAAAATATTCTGTGTACTTTTCTAATACTTTTACAGCGCTCCGTCTGAAATTATCTTTCCGCATGTGTTGTGTACACTGTTATTATTTGCCTGTTCATATGGAATAGATCCAGTTTCAACGGTTATTATTCACCATGATGGTATGGTTCTGCCATATCACTTATCCTCTTTTGCTTTGCTAATCTTTTTCTCAAATTGTATATTTTTTCATAAAGTTTTTAGTAAGATTTTAAAGTGTATAGAGCAAATTTTTATTAATCAAAAGAGTTACTGACTGATCTGATATGTCTATAATATTACTAAGTATGCTGAGAATTTACCTAAAAGTTTCTTCAGATTTTAGAATTTTTTTTTTGCAATTTTACATATTTTTTGAAGTATTGTTTGAAGCAAAACTCCTCATTTGGTCATCATTAGTCTTAATGAACAAGATTTTGAGCAAGGTCTGAGTAGCTGGCCACTGCTTTACTTACTGTAATTGAAATAAGGACTTATCATTGCAGAATTTGGCAATGAATTGATACTTACTGACTTATCTCATCATTATCTAATATCCTTCCCATTGTAAGGGGACGCCTCTCCTTTTCCATTTCTCCTTTCTCCTTCTCCTTTCTCCTTTCTCCTTTTCTCCTTTCTCCTTTCTCCTTTTCTCCTTTTCTCCTTTTCTCCTTTTCTCCTTTCTCCTTTCTCCGGACCTTCTTGCACTTCGAAACCTTAGAGTTCTTATTATTTAAGTCTAAACTTGTTCAAGTCCCCTTCCCTTCGTGACGCTGTCATATGACTCTGGCTCACTCCGGCAATACCTTACCGGAGTGTGGCTGTAGCAACTATATAGTTTATTTATACATTTCCCCACGCTTCCTACAGTAGTCGTATCGTCTCCTAGCGGAGGAAGATCCTTAACCTGTTCTCTTTGGATTTCCCCTCCGCTAGGTGAGTAAAGTGTATTATTGTAGTAGATAGTATTAATAACTTTGGATTTCCCCTCCGCTAGCGATTGCGAGTGTCTCCAGTCATCTGGAGGGTTGCCCTTACAGTAGAACAGGTTCTATTCTGGGTGCTGGAGTTGCCGAATTGGCATTTCGTTGGATCTACCGCCATTAATCCTTTTCCCAACTCCCCCACCTCTTTTCTACCTTCCCGGAAACCCCAACAAGTTCATGGACACAGAGGCAGGCAGCCTAGCTTCTCCGGAGCCCCCCGCGGCTCCGCAAGTCAATGTTGCAACCATCCCTCATTCTCCTAAAACTGCCTTGGGGGTTCTGTGGACCCAAGCCGAATCTCAACAACAAACCCTACACAACCTCTCCACAGTCCTCGGCTCCCTTCAGCAAGCCATTCAAGATTTGCAGGTCTCCACCGCTGCTTCGGAGCACTCCGTGTTGACCGCACCAGGTTCGAACCGCCCAGAGCCTTCTCCGAAGCTAAACCCCGCTCCCCCTCCTACCTTCGACGGCTCCCGAGAAGAGGGTAGGAGTTTTCTCAATGCCTGCAATCTATATTATCGCCTCCGCCCGGACCTTTTCAAGTCCGACTCCGAACGAATCCTTTGGGTCTTGTCCTTCTTCCAGAAGGGCAGAGCTCAGGAGTTTGCGAACCGGCTTTTCCGCGGCGGAGACACACTCCCCTACGTTCGGTGGTCCGAGTTTGAGCAGGAGTTCAAGCGCAGATTCCTCCCAGCCCGAGAAGCAGAGTCCGCTCAACTCAAACTCGAGTCCAATCGGTATTTCCAGCGCGGACGGACTTTCCAGGCTTACCTGGACGAGTTTCAGGAGCTTGCAGACCAGGCAGGTTACTCTGAGGGTTTACCTCTCACCCTCAAATTCCGCCGAGGTTTGGACAGCCATATCCAAGACAAGATTGCGGAGTCCGGAGCAGACCGACCTGACGACTCCGACACTCATGCCTGGTATGAGGCTGCTCAGCGGATCGCGGACAACCGTTTAGCAAACCGGACCTTTCATGAGGAATCCCGCATCGCCCCACGCCCTGGAGTCTCTCCAAATCCACTAGGCCCCCGAACTAACACTCCCCGTCCTGCCGGAATCATTCCGATTCCTCGTTTTGCCCCCCCACCTCCTAGAAACCCCGAGACTAAAGCATTACCACCCGGAGTTCCCATGGATGTGGACCGCGCCCGCGCCAAGTCCGGAAATGCCCTCACTTGTTTCCGTTGTGGGAGCACTTCCCACCTTGTGAAGGATTGCCCTCGCCGCTTTGATGTCCGCTTCATGAATGCGGAGGAACGCTCGGAGTTACTTGAATCTCTGTTGGCCGCGGCAGATGTAGCGGAGATGGTGGAACATACCTCGGATGAGAAGGAGGAAGAATTGGAGGGCGAAACCGAGGATTTTCTCCCCCTTGGCAAGTGACTGGTACGCCCTTGCCAAGTAGTAATCGTTTCTCTTGTCTTTCCATAGAATCTGTCAATGAAGATACTGTGTCATCTCCTGCAGGTTCCATTGAAGGATCAGAGAGGTCGATAGACGTACTACCCACTTCTCCGAGTGTTCGGAGATATCTCCGCCGACCATCCTGGGAGCGCCGACATCTTCCCCTCTCTTTCAAGATCTCCGCCACCCCCGGACCCCTGTCTCTAGACATCCCCATCTCCGTGCAGGCCACGGACACACAGCATCAATGTACCCTATCTGCGCTAGTAGACTGCGGTGCTACTGGCCTGTTTATCCATCCTAATTTCGTTAATCGACATGGACTCACTCGTCGGACCCTTAGTGCACCTATTCCGGTCTATAATGTCGATGGCTCCCTGAATGAAAATGGATCTATCACGGAGGTGGTAGACCTGGTACTCCGATTCCGCGAACATTCAGAAAGAGCCCTCTTTGCTGTGACGAACATCGGAAAGCAGGACATTATTCTGGGCTACACCTGGCTTCGGAAACATAACCCGGAGATTGACTGGCGCACCAAAGAGGTCACTATGAGTCGCTGCCCCCGAGTATGCGATACCTGTAAGTCCGAGGTAAAGAAGGAGAGAGTCCGCCGCCATAAGGAAGGTCGACAACTCCGTGCTTGTAGGACAGGCCCCTTTCCGGTGGTAGAGGAACTCCTGCAGGATGGTTCGGAGATCCTGGAGTTACTGGAGGTAGGAGATGATGAAGACTCCGATGATGAAGACGAAAACTCCGAAAACTCCGAGAACTCCGAGAACTCCGAGAACTCCGAGACGTCCCACCGGAGAAAGCCCGAAAACTCCGAAAACTCCGGAAACTCCGATGTTTTTGATCGTAGTAGCGGAGATCGACTTTTCTGCGCTGTTCCTCCGCCAACCTCGGAGTACGCACAACTCCTGCGGACGGAACACATTCGAGCATCGGAGACGATCTCACAGCGTCTGGCCATTGCCTTTCAACGGAACAAGTCCTCAGATCCACGGAATCATGGAGTCCCAGACTTCGTTTCGGAATTCGAAGAGGTTTTCGCAAAGGAGTCCTTTGACGAACTTCCGGAGAAGAGACCCTGGGACCATGCTATAGAGCTAGTTGACGGAGCAGAGCCTAGCAATTGTAAGGTCTATCCGCTTTCTCCGGTGGAACAGAGAGAACTGGATGCCTTCATCGAGGAGAACCTTCGGACTGGCCGTATCCGACCGTCCAAGTCGCCAATGGCTTCTCCGGTGTTCTTCATTAAGAAGAAGGATGGGTCACTACGACTGGTCCAGGACTATCGCAAGCTCAACTCCATGACCATTAAGAACCGTTATCCTCTTCCACTGATTGGGGAACTAGTGGACAAACTGAAGGATGCCCGGTACTTCTCCAAGCTGGATGTTCGGTGGGGATACAATAACATCCGTATCCGAGAAGGAGATGAGTGGAAGGCCGCCTTTAGGACAAACCGAGGTTTGTTCGAACCCCTGGTCATGTTCTTCGGGCTCACCAATAGCCCTTCCACCTTTCAAACCATGATGAATGACCTTTTCCGAGAGCTGATCACAGAAGGTATGGTAGTCATTTACCTAGACGACATCCTCATCTTCACTCGGACATTGGAGGAGCATCGGAAGGTTCTCAAACGAGTTCTCCGGATTCTCCGGGATAACAAGCTGTATCTCCGCCCGGAGAAATGTGAGTTCGAACGGACTAAGATCGAATACCTCGGAGTTGTGGTTTCAGATGGCAGGATAGAGATGGACCCGGTGAAGGTAGCCGGAGTTGCGGAATGGCCAGTCCCCAGAAATCAGAGCGAACTGATGTCCTTCATCGGGTTTGTAGGATTCTACCGTCGTTTCATGAAGGACTTCGCTCATGTTGCACGGCCCCTTTTCAACCTCCAACATGCGGAGAAATGGAGCTGGACTGACCGCGAACAAGAGGCCTTTGACCGGATTAAGTCGCTGATTGTCTCAGAGCCAATTCTTGCCTTTCCGAAGGAGGATCGCCCCTTCCGACTCGAAGCGGACAGCTCGGATGTCGCAACGGGTGCGGTGCTATCACAACTCAATCCTCAGGACAATAAATGGCATCCCATTGCCTTCTATTCCAAAAGTCTTCAACCCACAGAGCGGAATTACGAGATCCACGATAAGGAGATGCTATCCATCATCCGAGGGCTAGAAGAGTGGAGGCACTGCCTGGAAGGGACTACACAGCCGTTCAAGATATGGTCCGACCACAAGAACTTGGAGTACTTTATGAAGGCCCAGAAGCTGAACCGAAGGCAAGCACGTTGGTCTCTCTATCTATCCCGCTTCGACTTCACCTTCCATCATCGTCCGGGACGGACCATGGGGAAACCGGACGCTTTATCTCGGAGAGCAGACCATGGAACCGGAAAGGACGACAACAGGGATGAGGTCCTTCTCAAACCTTCCTACTTCGCAGTCCGGGCATTAGGGCTGGCATTAGAAGGAGAAGAGAAGGGCATCTTGACGGAGATACGGAAGGGGTTGAGAGAGCGGAAACTAGAGGACAGCATTGCGAAGGCCGCGGAGATGCTGAAGCGAGGTTCCGGCACTCCGAAGAATCTCCGCGGTGCAGAATGGGAGACCTCAGACGGACTGCTGCTATTCCGAGGTAAAATCTATGTTCCGGACATCGCGGACCTTCGCCAGAGAATAGTCGCACAACATCATGACTCCAAGGTTGCAGGACATCCGGGACGCTTCAAGACTCTAGAGCTGGTCTCTCGCAGTTACTGGTGGCCAAACATGTCTCGTTACATTGGTATCTACACTCGACATTGTGATCTCTGCCAGCGGACAAAGGTCCGCCGTCAGCCTCCGATGGGGGAACTCCGACCATTAGAGATTCCCGAAGAACGATGGAAACGCATCAGTGTGGACTTTATTGTGGAACTACCACCTTCGGATGGCTATGATGCCTTGATGAATGTGGTAGACTATGTGAGTAAACGTGCCCACTTTATCCCTACTCACACCACTGTCTCCGCCCTCGGAGCTGCGAACTTGTATCTCCACCATGTCTGGAAACTCCATGGGCTTCCATCTTCAGTGGTTTCAGACCGCGGACCTCAGTTCGTTGCGGAGTTCACCAAGGAGCTTTACCGGATGCTCGGAGTTCGACTAGCCTCATCGACAGCTTACCATCCTCAGACTGACGGACAAACAGAGCGGTGTAACCAGGAGTTGGAACAGTATCTCCGGACCTTTGCTAATGAACGTCAGGACAACTGGGCTCAACTCCTACCAATGGCGGAGTTTGCCTACAATAACCGGACTCATTCCTCCACCCAACAAACTCCATTTCTGTTGGACACCGGACGTCATCCCCGAATGGGTTTCGAGCCTCATCAACATCCCTCCAGGATTGAAGAAGTTAACGAGTTTGTGGAACGGATGAAGAACACGGTAGAAGAAGCCCAGTCCGCAATGGCAAAGGCCCAGGATGATATGAAGCGATACTATGACCAACGGCGCACTCCGGCCCCAGAGTACAAGGTCGGAGATAAGGTCTGGCTGGACTCCTCTGATATCAACTTGGCTAGACCTTCACGAAAGCTCGGACATACGCGATTAGGGCCATACAAGGTGGTCCGGAAGGTCGGACGTCACGCCTATCGCCTTCAACTCCCCAAGTCCATGTCTCGACTTCACCCAGTGTTCCCTGTGGTCAAGCTTAGCCCCTGGACTCCGGATCCGATTGAAGGACGGCGACCCGGACCTCCTCCAGCTCCAGTTCTCGTGAACGGAGAAGAGGAGTGGGAGGTAGAAGAGGTAAAGAACAGTCGGAGGGCAGGCCGAGGACAGAAGCTTGAGTTTCTGGTCCACTGGAAGGGACATGGCATAGAGGATGAAAGCTGGGAACCTTCGGAGAACCTGGCTCACGCAAAACAGAAAGTCCGAGACTTCTACCGGAGCAACCCCACTGCTGTCCGGGTGGTTAGGAATTACTTCGATGTCTTTCGGAGTTGTCCAGAGGTCCCTTCAAGGGTCAATGCCTGGCGAGATAGAGTGGAACCTGCACGCCGAGACGTCGCGCCTTGAGAAGGGGGTGATGTAAGGGGACGCCTCTCCTTTTCCATTTCTCCTTTCTCCTTCTCCTTTCTCCTTTCTCCTTTTCTCCTTTCTCCTTTCTCCTTTTCTCCTTTTCTCCTTTTCTCCTTTTCTCCTTTCTCCTTTCTCCGGACCTTCTTGCACTTCGAAACCTTAGAGTTCTTATTATTTAAGTCTAAACTTGTTCAAGTCCCCTTCCCTTCGTGACGCTGTCATATGACTCTGGCTCACTCCGGCAATACCTTACCGGAGTGTGGCTGTAGCAACTATATAGTTTATTTATACATTTCCCCACGCTTCCTACAGTAGTCGTATCGTCTCCTAGCGGAGGAAGATCCTTAACCTGTTCTCTTTGGATTTCCCCTCCGCTAGGTGAGTAAAGTGTATTATTGTAGTAGATAGTATTAATAACTTTGGATTTCCCCTCCGCTAGCGATTGCGAGTGTCTCCAGTCATCTGGAGGGTTGCCCTTACACCCATTTAGGATTAGATCAGCATGATGGGAACTGATTTGCACGCTCAGTTAATAACCAGGGTTAAGAACCCGAACCCCGGACTGGTAGAAGCCACCGGCAACCGGCTATCTCAATACCCTCAGACTTAAATAAGCGCCCAAGGGTCCCCAGGACAGTAAAGGAATGGGTCCTACATTCTTTCAGACCCATAACATGATATGTATGTACATGTTGTTGCCAGAGATGGTACTTTTGGTGGAAGCCTAGGTCCATATCAGTGCAATGCCTCTATTTCCTGCAAGTATAAAAGGGCTTCATTGGGCTTCAATATATACTAGCACTCTCCACCCTACTAACATCCTCCCAAACACCTAACTTCATGACTAGCACCATGAACTCCACGAAATTCATCGCAACCTCCATTTTTGCCATTCTCTGCCTCTTTCTTTCAAGAGCCAGCACTGTACCAGTTGAGACTAGAGACACCTTTGTACCACCTATCCATTACCCCCACTCAGGTACAGTGTGGTATAGGGCTTCTGACCATACCGTATATGGCTATGGCCATAAGTTTATGGTCACTTTATGGCCAATTTACGCTTACGCCTGTACCATATGCATGCTCTTGTCTTACTGTGATGGTATGGTATGGGTATCAGGTGGCCATTACGGCCGTATGTACGTCATATGGGGTGTTGTGGTGTTAAATACAGAATCCAGCTTCTACTAATAAACGGACTACAACAAGGTATTTGGCTTCAACTACTGAGGTGCAGAGTTGCGCCGCCCACTACCTAACAGTTTACCTTAATTTCGGATGTGGAGATCGGGGTTATGGAGTAACGCCGGAGAACGGATAAGAAGGTAGAGTGTAGGAACAGAGATGCGGGATACCGGAGAACAGAGAAGGGCTCGGAACTCCAGAGAACAGAGAATGGCTCAGAACTCGAGTTCCTTGGTAGAGAAGGGAACATATTAAGTCAATATTCAAACTGAGGAACTATCTACAAGTAACTACAGCTTAAATACTGTGAAGGTAACCTAACATGCGGAATACATGAGTTAATCCTCATGGTAGCTAAGCCTAAGTGTCCCTTGATAAATAAGTAATCCTACAGTAATAACTAAGTCCATATCAACACGTGCTAAGTCCTCATGTGTATCCCTTGATCCGAATGTAACCGATGGTCTGATAATCTGAAGCCGATGCCCGGGGTCATGGGAATGGTCATCTGACCAGGGCTAGGGGTTAGGGGTTTGCACGTGCGTAATATGTGGCTGCATCTTTATCTTCATCACTGTCTAGCATCCAAGTTTTCCATGTCAAGGAGATTGGGCTAGTCTGGTGGGGTTGCTCACCTGCACAAAGACCATGTGGCCACAAAATATTCAACTAGCCAGATCTGCGGAGAGTACCAGGGCAGAATAAGGAAGAGTCGTGCTTGACCATTTTGGTCTAATCAGGTGGCACTTATGTGCACATTCGACTTGGTGGTTGCAGACTTGTTATGGATGCTGTCAAAGATAGTTCCGGATTCCAACAATATACAGCCATGACATACCATGTATGGCTGTGATGGCACACCCATATACCTGTACCATAACCCATACCGTCAAGTGACACTCACAGAATGGTACGCAATCCCATAACACAGCCCCATATAACCCATATATACAGATATGGGTGGAAGCCCTAGTGTGGTATGTAGGCCCAGCACCATAATGTCACTTGGTATGTCTGTTCTATTGATGAGACACCTTCCTGGTCTATTGTGTTACTTTGCACAGGAATGTATCCAACCCTTCTAAACAAATCACTAATAGGTTTGGGACCATTTTAGTGAGGAAGAATAATTGCATGGTGCCTAATGGTGAATTCTTTCTATTAGTAGACTTTCTTGGATGGTGCTAAATTCCAAATATAGTCACCCTCGCACAAGGGTTTGATATTCTCTTAGGCAGAACAGAGATTACTGTTTCATACATTACTGGTACTGACATCCAGCTCATCTGTGAGTACCCATAGAATAATATCTGATTTATCCGCTCTCTAACCCCTTGTAAGGGGATGCCTCTCCTTTCTCCTTTTTCTCCTTTTCTCCTTTCTCCTTTCTCTTTTCTCCGGACTTTCTCACACTTTGAAACCTCGGAGTTCTTATTACTTAAGTCTAAACTTGTTCAAGTCCCCTTACCTTTGTGATGCTGTCATATGATTCTGGCTCACTCCAGCAATACCTTACCAGAATGTGGCTGTAGCAACTATATAGTTTATTTATATATTTTCCCACATTTTCAACAGTAGTCATATTGTCTCCTAGCGGAGGAAGATCCTTAACCTGTTCTCTTTGGATTTCCCCTCCGCTAGGTGAGTAAAATGTATTATTGTAGTAGATAGTATTAATAACTTTGGATTTTCCCTCCGCTAGTGATTGTGAGTGTCTCCAGTCATCTGGAGGGTTGCCCTTACACCCCTCTTATGATTAGTAATGGGCAATTCTGGAAACTGGAGCAATAGCTTTACTATCACAGTGTAAAGGCAATGCTTTCTAGACCCTGAAATAGGGCATGGGTCCAGACTTCTGTAATACACCCCATATAATAACCACAGATTGTATTTATGAATTGATGGATGAACAGACTTGCAATGGGCCTTTCACAAAAAGACCTTTAGGACATTTTGTATCTTGTACATGTAATGGTTAGCTGCCTAATGACATTGTATCTGGTACTCAGAATCCATATCCATTTAGTTTATTATTGTTGTGGCATTCAACCAGTTTCTCTCCAATTGCCTTGAATGTCACTGCTGTGAGCCTTGCAAATCTATTCACTCTATCTTCTACAAATTCATAATAGCCTCCTCAGGTCTAGTATGAAGATCACAACATGAGGAGAGGCATCATAATAGAGGAATTGGAAACTCAGCATACCAAACCGTCCTCAGAGTTTAAGGAATATACCTTGTCCTGATAGTGGTGGAGTTGTTTTCTGCCAGAACATGCCCAAAGCAGTCCAACTATATTGGTTTCATACCTCACAACTCATTAGTACGGAAGCCTAGAATATCATGGCAATTGATTATCTTGATAATGTATGCATGTCTACCATAGGTAGTAGTTAGGAGCTAGCCATTGTAAGGATAAATCTAGTTTGATTTCCGGATGGTGCCATTATTGTGACACACTGGCTGAGTCAAGGTAATAGTTCACTATACAGACTATGGGGCAGGCCATTGAGACCAATCAATGAAGTGTCCTTCCTTTCATGGTTGGCGGTTGACTACAAGTGCGGACAACCAAAGACAGCCAAAATTTTGACAGGTCTTCTATCTGGAATTTGAGTATGCAGATAGCTTTGTATTCATGCGAGGATTCTGACAGACCTGAAATCATGGAAAATGTGTCAAACGACTTCTTTCAGTTAGCTGACTGTGATCTTGCAATTTCAAAACTTACTTTCAAGCCATTGGCACTTAGAATATTGTTTATTTCTCATATTTTCTTGTTTTTTACATCTTGAAATGCCTAAGGGCAGGCCTGCAAAGGCTCAAAAGTGCAATATAAGTGGCCTATGCAATCAAGGTAACACCTCTGCCCTACCCGTTAGCCTGCCAGATGTTGGTGATGGCCCTGCCATCAATGATAACCACTGTGCTCTCCTGGATGACAATGAAATCAATTCTGTAACCTTTGATATGTTATTTCACCCCTTCCTGGATTCATTGCGAGCATTGGAGCCCAACACAGGTTTGTGAATAAAGCGGATGCAAGCAACAACAAGTTTTGCGAGAAAGACAACATGTTTGACTCTGACTGGGAGAAGGACATGGATGATGAAGAGTTCTGTGGGCAGCTAGTGCACCTGGCTATGGAAGGAGGAGAGAACTTAATCCTATTGAAATGGTGAGTCAAAGGAAAGTTGTGTTGCCCTAACTGATGTCTGATTCATAGTACTGGGGTTGGTGTAAATACCGCTACCACGAGCTGCATAAGAAGACATTTGATGATGCAAAAACAGCTGCCTTTGAATGTTTTGACAAGTGCCTGACTGAAGTAATGTGATAGTTCATAAATCACTTGTGGTGTTTTATGGATGCATATAGAAAAGGATTGATGGGGAAAACAGCAGCATGGGCAGTGTCGAAGCAGCAGGGTCATAGGGCTGTGTCTCAGAGCATGATGATGTCAATAGAGGCTGTGTTTAACCCTGCTTAAGCACTCATTTTGGCATTGACCAGGCCCCAAAATTGCCTGCCCCCAAAATGTCATGGGAAAAACTTCGGAGTTGTGTTTCTCGACTCTTTCAACCTTTCTGAGTTTGATCCCAGTCTTGTTTTCCCTGAAAAATCTCGTTCAAGCACTATCAAATTGGATAACTTTGGTTGTCCACAACTGTACTTTGGATACTGATTGCATGTTATTAGCTGTACCCTTTCATAATGCTCTACCATGAGATGGATGATACATATATTTAGCCTCAATTGCATCTTTGTACCAACCTGGTAAACACACCATGTTTCTCAGCAAAGTGAATAGCGGTCTCTTTGGATCTAATGCATAGTCAACATGTAGTCAATGCCATTGTGAGCAAACCAATGTTTGCCAACTACAGCAAGGTCCCAGACAAAACAGTGCTAGCACATGCAAGGGTTCGCCCATTGACCACTTGTAAACTCTTAGCTGCCATCTTCCATGGCTGTTAATGGCTCTGGTGCAACATAGTTTGGAGTTGTCCCCACTATCTAAATGTGCCATAAACAAGGAAACCAGATATATACAATAATCAATACTTTCTTGATTCTCTCAGCAAGGATAAAGTAACAACAGGATAGTCTTGCTGGAGGGTGAAGGGCATGAACTAGGATGAACTACAAGCACTAGAAGACCTATTTCACCCATTATATTCAATTTCTGAGGGATTGGAGTGCTGCTGTTTGCCAGATGTGGTTGGCATTTAAGATGCCTGAGTCTGAGATCAAGGGAAGTTGTGGCTGGAGATAGAAAAAGCATACCAACAAGGCAAAACACCAAATGTGAATGACAAAAAATTCGAGGAGATAGTGATGGTAAGTTATTGCAATGCCCAGATGCTGCGACTTGAAGAGGGATGTAAGTGAATCGTACATCACAGCCAGGCGTACCATTCTATATGAGGCAAATCAGGGCAAAGGGATATTGAACCAGCTGATGACTTGTGAGACACTTTTGAGAGGATAGCCCAATGTACTGTATGTATGCAATGATAAGTCCTTCAACTGGTGAACAGTGTCCACAGTGATCCTCTGAAGAACATCTGAGTCGGAATTGAATTTGCAATAGAAGCCAGAAGGTGAATGTCTCTGTGTCGTAGAGGGGATCAACAACAGTGCAAGGCTGATGTGATACAACTTGAAGGAGAGTTGAGAATTGAGAGATGCCAGCAACCACATTCAATCAACTTGAAATGTCAATGCAGCAATTCTACAGGAAGTGCCATGTTTTAGACTCGAACCACTGTACGCAACTAGCTATCCCTCTCTTGGGGAAGGGATGTTGAGAATGGTGATATCGGAAGAGCTCCGAAATATAATGGCTGGATTTGAGCCTAGCCATTTAGCGCCTTGAGCGCTAACGGAATCAAAACATGTTCCTACTACCTGCCACACAAATGCACTGACTCTTTCTCATGTTAGCATCTGCAAATCACTATGACCAGCACGTAGTTTAGGGAAGACTTAAAATTATGAGATCTCAGACTATGGGATTGTCTATGGACGCATCTGTAAATGCCACTTGGCATTCTGACTTTTCCAAGTCTTGTCATTTTGTCAGCTTACTGAGTGCGCGGACATGATTTTACAGCGTGAGGTGTTCTGAGATTTTGACACCTCCTTACCTTCTTCCTCTTCTCGATTTAAGTATATTTCTTGTCAGTGTAAACCTTGCTGTCCAGATCCCAATCTTTACTACGACTTGTGTAAGTGGGCCATTGCAGAGCATGGCATGTACGGGTCCATGTTTGAAAACCAGTCACAATTATCACTGACTTTCTTGAGACTAAACTTCATTTCATTTTGCACTTGCAACCACAAAATCTCCTTTTTTGGAATCACTGAGAGCATAGTCTCATAAGATGTATTTGACAGTATTTCTGGTCAGTATCACCATCATCGGCACAATACTCATGTTTAATGACTCAAAGCATGATCCTGGAGTAACACAAACCCCTTATGTTGACACCGATACAACAGTGTATGATTTCTTACTGCTCATTAAGACACAATAGGGGTAGCTGACAAATGTCCCAAAAAGGAAGTTTTGTGGTTGCAAGTGGAAAATGAAATTGAGTTCTTCAGTCTCAAGAAAGTCCGAATCAGCTGTAATGCAATACTGTTACGCACATGCAAACCCCTAGCCCCTAGCCCCGGTCAGATGACCATTCCCGTAACCGGACATCAGCTTTGGACTATCAGACTATTGGACACATTCAGATCAAGGGATGTACATGCGGACTTAGCACGTGTAGATACAGTGGGGGACAAAACCTTTGCAATGTTTCATAGTTTTAAGTTGTCGCTCTAATATCTTATGTAATCAACTAGCCAAAACTCTGGAAATATCATCAAAAATAGTCCTACATCTTATCTCGACTTTGAGCTATAATTTATGATATTTGGTCAAGTTGTGATGAAGATATGTACATTTCATTCCAGTCATAGCATTGCAAAGGTTTTGTCCCCTATAATTTGTGAGCATGAAATCATGTGACATTGTTGATTGCTCAAGTCAATCAACAAAGTCATGTGACTGGATCAACAGCACCATACACCTGGCAATATAAAATAACACTCCCCCTCCAATATAGCTACTCAATTCATCATGAAACCTATTGCCCCTGCTCTACTGCAGCAAATTCTTTCACTGCTAGATGCTGGCAAATCTGCTAGTCATATCTCATCTGTTACTGGTGTTCATACCAGTACCATCTCCAGACTATGCTCCAAACATAGACCCTCCCTTGAAAAGCCTTTAGGTGACCGTCCTCAGAAGCTTTCTTCTACCCATGTCTGGCATGCAGTTCGCTTAATCACATCACAGAAGGCTGAGAATGCAGTTCAAGTCACCAAAGCACTTCAGGATGTGGTCAACCAGCCAGTCTCTGCTAGGACTATGTGTCGTTACCTTCATGGGGCAGGAATGAAGGCTGTGGTCAAGAAGAAAAAGCCTTTACTCTCAGCACGACATAGGAGGGAGAGGCTAGACTTTGCCTTAGCTCATCAACATTGGACTGTGGAGGATTGGAAAAAGGTAGTGTGGTCTGATGAAACAAAAATCAACTGCCTGGGGTCAGATGGACGTTCTTGGGTGTGGAAAAGGCAGGGAGAAGGCCTGAGTGACAGGCTGGTGGAGGGTACACTGAAGTTTGGAGGTGGTTCTGTCATGGTCTGGGGCTGTATGATGTGGGATGGGGTGGGGTATGCATGCAAGATTGATGGAAGAATGGATGCTGACCTCTATGTATCCATTCTGGATGATGATCTGCGTGCAAGCCTTGATTATTATGCGAAAACCTTGGATGAAGTCATTTTCCAACAGGATAATGACCCCAAGCACACGTCGAATAAGGCCAAAACATGGTTTAAAGACAATGGGGTGAAGGTTCTCCAGTGGCCAGCACAATCTCCAGACATTAATCCCATTGAACATCTCTGGCAACACCTCAAAAAGAAGCTGGCAGAGTATGAAAACCCACCATCTGGGATTTTGGAGCTTTGGGAGCGTATAGAGGAGGAGTGGAATAAGATTGATGCAGGGGTATGTCAGAAATTGATTGAGAGTATGCCTAGTAGAGTTGCAGCAATTATTAAAGCCAAGGGTGGATATACAAAATACTAATTATAGAGTTTGTAATGTTGGGGACAAAACCTTTGCAATGCTATGGCTGGAATGAAATGTACATATCTTTATCACAACCTGACTAAATATCATTAATTATAGCTCAAAGTCGAGATAAGATGTAGGACTATCTTTGATAATATTTTCAGAATTTTGGCTATTTGATTACATAAGATATTAGAGTGACAACTTAAAACTATGAAACATTGCAAAGGTTTTGTCCCCCACTGTATGAACTTAGGTATTACTGTAGAATTACTTACTTATCAAGGGAAACTTAGGCTTAGCTACCATGAGGACTAACTTATGTATTCTGCATGTTAAGTTACCTTCACAGTATTTCAGCCGTAGTTACTTGTAGATATTTCTTCAGTTCGAATATCAACTTAATATGTTCCTCTTCTCTACTAATGTTACGCACGTGCAAACCCCTAACCCCTAGCCCTGGTCAGATGACCATCCCCGTGACTTCGGACATCGGCTTCGGACAATCGGACTTTTCGGATACGCTCGGATCAAGGGTTATGCACGCGGACTTGGCACGTGTAGATATGGACTTGGGTATTACTGTAGAATTATTTAATTATCAAGGGACACTTAGGCTTAGTTACCACGAGGTATAACTCATGTATTCCGCATGTTAAGTTACCTTTGCAGTATTTAAGCCGTAATTACTTGTAGATAGTTCTTCAGTTCGAATATCAACTTAATACGTCTCCTCTTCTCTACTAAGGGAGCTCCTACTCTCTCCTGTCCTACTCTATCACCGATCTCCGGTATTCCGCATCTCCGACTTATACTCTGCCTTCTATTCCGTTCTCCGGCGTTACTCCGTAACTCCGATCTCCGTTCCGAAGTTAAGGTATAACTTGTTAGGTAGTGGGCGGCGCAACTCTGCACCTCAGTAGTTGAAGCCAAATACCTTTCTGTAGTCTGTTTAGTAGTAGAAGCTGGATTCTGTATTTAACAGTATATTCGAACTCACCTCCCACTCCCTAGCCCTTTTTTTCTCCCAGATGACCACAGCACGCGTTACCAAGCTGGCTAAGGCTGCAGAGCAGTCCCCCGCCGCATCCGGATCCTCGACCTCCGCACACGCCCGCAGTCACCATAATACCACACGGCGACCTGTAGGGCGAGTCCGTGCTTCTTCGACTCCTGTTGTGAGCACTACTGCTCCGACCGAAGAACTCCAGGAGAACCCCGAAGAATCTCGGAGGAACGAAACGATCATCGAAGAACGTCTCTCGCAAACCTCGTCCCATTCTCCGCAACCCCGACGAGAGCCCTCTGCTGGGCCATCCGGACCCTCCGGACCTGGCGGACCTCCTGGGCCTCCGGACGATGGTGATGACGAACCCGAAGATGACGATGCATTCGACTACGATCAACCTCCGCACTCCGCTCCCCGTCGAGAAACCCCGATCCGATCCGATGTTGGTGAGGCACTTATTCAGTCCCTCAACGGAATTACGTCTACACTCCGCGATCTGAATCGTGGGGTCTCCGTCCCTGCCTCCGCCAAAGCTAGCTCCCGCGTGAAGGTTCCCGATACGTTCGACGGTTCAGACCCTCGGAAACTCAATACGTTCCTGGTCCAGTTGAAACTATACTTCACCGCGAACTCCGGTCAATTCTCCGATGAGGACGAAAAGGTCACATTCGCGCTTTCGTACCTGAAAGGCACGGCCTTCGATCTGTTCGAGCCATACCTCGCGGAACCCGATGGGGAAGTTCCACCTTGGATGTACTCCTATGAGGCATTCGTGGAAACCCTAAAAGACAACTTCGGTGCTATCGACCCAGCCCGAGACGCGGAAATGGCCCTCGACTCTCTCAAGATGCTCAGCCACCACCGGATCACGAAACTCAACGTGATCTTCCAGCAACACGCTTCAAAGCTGGTTGGTTGGGGTGACAGGGCCCTCCGATACATGTACTACAACGCGCTTCCGGACCGAATCAAGGACGAACTCTCACGTTCTCCGAAAAGGGAATCTCTCTCCGCTCTCCGATCCGCCGCTTCCGAGATCGACCAACGATACTGGGAGAGGCAAAAGGAGAAGAAGCCCGATCCCTCGGAGAAACACTTCGAGAAGTCCGCGAAGAAGTCCACCCACCACTCGTCTAAACCTGCATCCTCGAACTCCGCGAACCCGTCCTCGTCTTCCTCCAACTCCGGCAACAAGTCCTCAACGTCCTCCGCAAAACCCGCTTCGAAGAATTCCGCACCACCCCCTTTCGCCAACCAGTTGGGAAAGGATGGCAAACTAAAACCTGAAGTCCGCGCGGAACGCATCCGGAAGGGACTCTGTCTCTTCTGCGGTGGTTCCGGACATCGGGTTAAGGAATGCCCCAACGGAAACTCGAACTCCGCAAAGGCCCGCGCAGCAGTAGCCGAATCGGATTCCTCTGAACAAGAGGCACATATCTCCGAAACGGAAAACTGATGTGCAGCCCAGAGTCCTCGGACCCTCCGCGGAGCTGCGATCTGTACATATGGCCCGACATCTGTAGACTTAATGCTGCGTCTCCCGTTCTTTCCCCTTCCGCTACTTACGTTTCTCTTACCTCGGACAATCTTCCTGATACCACTACGATCTTTACTGCACTAATAGATTCCGGCTCTACTCACTGTTTTGTAGATACAGGTTTCATTCGTGCTCATGGACTCTTAACTTACCGTACCCCTCCGATAAAGCTTTTGTTGTTCGACGGCTCCTCAAATAATTTCATTACCGAAGCTCTTGACCTACTCTGTAGGTTTCCGACTGGCGAAAATCTGAAAATCACGTTCTTTGTCACACCTCTGGACGTTTCCTGTTCTGTTGTTCTAGGACACAACTGGCTCACCCGCTACAATCCGTTGATTGACTGGGTTTCGAGCAGTATCTCGTTCCGAGCACCAGAATCTGGCAGCGTTATTGCGGCCCCGGCATTGGAAGCACCTCCGACTACTCCGACATCTCCGGATACGTCTCCGTGTTCTCCGCAGCCATCTCCGGTGACTACTCTGTCTGTTCCGGATTCTCCGGAAACTCCGCCTTCGACTACGATTTCCTCCGATCCTCCGAATATCTCCTTCATTAACGCCGCTGCTTTCAAGACAGTCTCGCGTATGAGGGGAGTCCAGGTATTCATGATCAATATCCGACCCGAAGGAACAACTTCTGCCAGATCTTCTGTCGTGTCCGATCCTTCTCCGGACCTCTCGAACGTTCCTGCCGAATACCACGAATTCGCGGACGTGTTTAGCAAAGGTAAAGCCGAAACTCTAGCTGATCACAGGCCCTACGACCTCAAGATCGAGTTAGAGGAGAATGCGTCACCCCCTGTGGGCCCGATGTATTCCCTGTCCCAAACAGAACAGCAAGCTTTGAAAGAGTTCATCGACGAGCATTTGCAGCATGGTTTCATCCGTCCGACCAGTTCTCCGCACGGCGCCCCCGTCCTATTCGCTAAGAAGAAAGACGGTTCTCTCCGCCTCTGTGTCGATTACCGCAGACTTAACCGCATTACTCGCAAAGATCGTTATCCGCTTCCGCGTCTAGCCGACCTCCTAGATGCACCCCGCGATGCCAAAATCTACACCAAGATCGATCTCCGGCACGCATACCACTTAGTCCGGATCTCCGAAGGAGATGAATGGAAAACAGCCTTTCGAACTCGCTACGGCTCCTTCGAGTGGTTAGTTATGCCTTTTGGGTTAACTAACGCTCCCGCGGCCTTTCAAAGGTTTATCAATGATGTGTTCGCTGATCTTTTAGACGTCTGCGTCATTGTTTATCTAGATGATATCTTGATCTACTCCAATAGTGTAGAGGAACACAAGGAGCACGTTAAGGAAGTTCTCCGACGTCTCCGGAAACACAAGCTCTATGCTAAAGGTGAGAAATGTGAATTTCACGTTGACACCGTAGAATATCTAGGTTATATCCTTTCTCCGACCGGACTTACCATGGACCAAGCCAAAGTCAAGGTAATACAAGAATGGCCTGAACCCCGCAAAGTCCGCGATGTTCAGTCCTTCCTCGGCTTTGCGAACTTCTACCGACGATTCATCCGCAACTACTCCGATATCGTCGTTCCGCTCACCCGCCTGACCCGCAAAGGCACCCCTTGGGTTTTTAGTGACAAGTGCCGGACAGCGTTCAATGAACTGAAAGCTGCCTTTACTCAAGCTCCGGTACTCACTCACTGGATCCCCGATGCTCCGATGATCGTAGAAACCGACGCCTCGGACTATGCTCTAGGAGCTATCCTCTCGATCTACACCTCCGACGGAGAAATCCACCCCGTCGCCTTCCACTCGCGCACATTCACCTCTACAAAATTGAACTATGATGTCCACGATAAGGAACTTCTTGCAATTTTTGAAGCCTTCCGAATCTGGCGTCAATACCTTGAAGGTTCAGCTTCCGTTATGGATGTTGTTACTGATCATAAGAATTTAGAATACTTCTGTACCACTAAAGTCTTAACCCGAAGACAGGTCCGCTGGTCAGAGTATCTCTCCCAGTTCAACCTTTGTATTCGTTTCCGTCCAGGCAAGTTAGGAGCCAAACCTGACTCCTTAACTAGACGATGGGACGTCTACCCTAAAGAGGGGAGTGAGCGCTACCAGCATGTCAACCCACAGAACTTCCGACCCGTCTTTACTCAAGAACAACTCGTAGCATCAATCCGCGCTTCCTATCTCTTCGTACCCACTCTCCGCGGATCCGTAGTCATGGATGTTGAACAACTCCATTCCGACATCAAGTCCGCACAAGAGTCCGATCCGACACTCTCCGTTCCTATCTCCGAACTAGGTCCGCGCTGGTCAAAGGACGACTCCGGTCTCCTGCGACTAGACAACCGGATCTTCGTCCCCGACTTCTCCGATCTCCGAGTCCGTGTTCTCCGCTACAAACACGATCACATTCTTTCCGGCCACTACGGCCAAAACAAAACATTAGAACTTGCCCGCCGGGAATACACCTGGCCCAATATCCGCGACTTCGTCAAAAGCTACTGTAAGTCCTGTGTCACTTGCATGCGAGCTAAACCCCAGAGACACAAACCCTATGGCAAACTCCGACAACTCCCCGTACCCTCTCGACCCTGGGATTCCATATCTATGGACTTCATCGAGAAACTTCCCAAATCCTCCGGTTTCGATTCTATTCTAGTCATCGTAGACCGACTCTCCAAACAAGCCATATTCACCCCTTGCCATGATACAGTCACCTCCGAAGATCTAGCCAAGTTATTCGTAATGCATGTATTCTCCAAGCACGGAGTTCCGAACCACGTCACCTCCGATCGAGGTTCGGAGTTCGTCTCCCACTTCTTTAGGTCCCTCGGTAAAGCCTTAGAGATGAAGTTACACTACACCTCTGGCTACCACCCTGAAGGTGATGGACAGACTGAACGTACTAACCAAACTTTGGAACAGTACCTCCGCGTTTACTGCAATTACCAACAAGACAACTGGTCAGAACTTCTTCCTATAGCCGAATTCGCGTACAACAATGCTCCAAGTGCTACCACCGGAGTATCTCCGTTCTTCGCGAACAAAGGTTACCATCCTCGTATCTCCGTACATCCGGAGTACGATCTCGCTTCCACCCGTGCAAGAGAATTTGTAGTCAACCTCGACGACCTCCACCAAGAACTCCGAACCGCGATGTCCGATGCGCAACTCCGCTACCAAGCCCCTGCAGATCGTAGACGATCCGCGGCTCCGGACTTCAAGGTCGGACAAAAGGTCTTCATCAAGGCTCAGTTCTTTCGCACTACAAGACCCTCCAAGAAGTTATCCGAGAAGTTCATCGGACCCTTTGAAATCATTGCTCAAGCAGGTCCTTCGTCCTTCACGGTTAATCTTCCCCAATCACTACGCTCAGTGCATCCAGTTTTCCACGTATCGATGCTCGAGCCCGAAACTCCGAACGAGATTCCTCTCCGCGTCCAATCTCCGCCTCCTCCGATCGAAGTTGACGGCGAAGAAGAATACGAGATAGCTGAAGTCGTTGACTCTAAAATCGACAAGCGTTATCGAAAGATGCCCTTGCGATATAAAGTCCGATGGCTAGGCTACGAAGACACCGCGGAAGAATTCTCCGAGCTCGGAGCGGACGAACTCGAACACGCTCAGGAACTTGTTGAAGAGTTCCACCGTCGATACCCGGACAAACCCGGCCCACTCAGCAAAGTTAAACCCAAGTAGCATAGCTACGTATTTCATTCCTTTCTCTTTTTCTCTCTCTCTCTAGTAGTTATAGCCCTAGTTACTTACCTTACAACCCTTTTCTCTTCTCTTGTTACTTACTTATTGATCACTCTCCAAAAGAACAGACACAACAGTATATATATCAAGAAAAGAAAAAGACCCAAGGTAGTTACAAAATTTCTATATACTACAAAGTCCTTTTACTCCAAGGAGTCCGAATACTCCTCAGCTTCCATCTCATAATCTCCGTCTCCTTTCTCCTTCCCCTTCTCCGACTTCTCCGCGTTTTCCTCTTCCTTCATCATATCCTCCATCTTCAACCAGGTATCCAAGCGGAATTCGATGTCCTGAAGACGGTCCTCGAGGTCCGCGAACTCCTCGTCAGTCTCGTATTCATCGCGCTCGTCCAAATGTTCGGCCGTCCGGAGTATGTTTTCAAGGCGCCTGGTCCGCGAACGTTCCTTCGCCAATGCCACCCGCAACTTCGCAATTTCGAGCGAATGCTCCATTTGCCTCTGCTCGAAGCGCTTGCCAAACATGTTGATGGTGTGCATTAGGTCCCTGTTGGAGGTACCCTCGTACGCGGCGACCTTCTCCGCCTTCTCCACCGTCTCCGCCGTTCTCCGCGTAATCCGGGAGGGACCTGCCTCCGGCTCTTCCTCCACCTTCCTTGCGACAACCCTTTTCCGCGGAGTCCTCTCCGCCACCTTTCCTCGGCCGGCCTTTGTCTCCTGCCCCTTTGGAAACTCACACCGATGTTTGCTTCGGTGGCACCCTTCGCAAGTACTCGCATTGGCGCTACAAAGACGACATCAGCCAAGTACGAATCATGGGTTAACAAAGGAGCTTACCTGGCCTGGGGCAAGCACTCCCGCTTGCGACCCCTGCAGTTGTAGCAGGCACGGACAACTCCATCCGGCCACAACGTTGCGAACTCGTCGCCGACCTCCCTGTCTCGAATCTCCGGCCGCTTCCGCAAGGTCGGCTCCTTCTGCTCTTTCTCCGGACCCCCGAGCAGTACGGGCAGCTCCTTCTCCGCGAATTCCTCTCCTTCTCCGGTATACTCCGCGACCGTCAGCTGCTTCATCGCTTTCGCGATCCCAATCTTCGTCGAACGGACTCGCCGGTCCTCTTCCTCCTTTCGGAGTTGAGCATAAAAGGCCGCTGATTGCTCCTCAGCAGCCGCGGCCTCCCGCGCAATTCGTGTCCTCTCCGCTATCTCCGCCATCTCCCGAGCCGTTTCTTCTGTGATTAGCGTCAGTTCGGGCGATTCCGACTTTATAAAAACCCACGAACCTCCCGGAGTTTCTTCCGCCATTCTCCGCTTCCCCTTTGACCTTTTCGTCGGGGGCGAAACTCCGGTCGGTGTTTCGTCCCGCGGACGTGTGGTTTTCGGAATAGCCGCTACGGGAGTAACGGGCGCAGTGGTGGAGTTATGCTCATTGGCGAGCATTTTAGTCGCTATCTCTCGCGCAACGAGAGCTTGGAGTTCTGGGTACTGGGCAAGATCCTTCAAGGAGAGGCCAGACATGATGAATGTTGAAAAAGTGGTTGTGTTGGGTTATGGGCGTACAATGGTTAAGCGTCAAAGACGAAGAACATCGGAGTTCCCCTTTTCCGCTTTTAAAGCGATTGTTCGAACTCCGCAACTTCGATCTAGGTTCTCCGCAGCAGTGACGTCATCATCTCGAACCTCGGACAGACCCCGAAGCTTCGACCTTAGCTCTCGGAGAAATTTCCGAATTCCGGACGAAACTCCGCAGACCGCTCTGGACTGGCCTCTTGGGACTCGGCCTTAAGGGGGGAGTACTGTTACGCACGTGCAAACCCCTAACCCCTAGCCCTGGTCAGATGACCATCCCCGTGACTTCGGACATCGGCTTCGGACAATCGGACTTTTCGGATACGCTCGGATCAAGGGTTATGCACGCGGACTTGGCACGTGTAGATATGGACTTGGGTATTACTGTAGAATTATTTAATTATCAAGGGACACTTAGGCTTAGTTACCACGAGGTATAACTCATGTATTCCGCATGTTAAGTTACCTTTGCAGTATTTAAGCCGTAATTACTTGTAGATAGTTCTTCAGTTCGAATATCAACTTAATACGTCTCCTCTTCTCTACTAAGGGAGCTCCTACTCTCTCCTGTCCTACTCTATCACCGATCTCCGGTATTCCGCATCTCCGACTTATACTCTGCCTTCTATTCCGTTCTCCGGCGTTACTCCGTAACTCCGATCTCCGTTCCGAAGTTAAGGTATAACTTGTTAGGTAGTGGGCGGCGCAACTCTGCACCTCAGTAGTTGAAGCCAAATACCTTTCTGTAGTCTGTTTAGTAGTAGAAGCTGGATTCTGTATTTAACAACTAAGGAACTTGAGTTCCGTGCTATCTCTGTTCTCCAGTATTCCGCATCTCCATTCCCTACACTCTCTGCCTTCTTATCCCACTCTCCGGTGTTACTCCATAACTCCGATCTCTGATCTCCGAAGTTCAAGGTAATTAGCTAGTTAGTGGGCAGCACAACTCTGCACCTCAGTAGTTGAAGCCAATACCTTTTTGTAGTCTGTTTTAGTAGTAGAACTGGATTCTGTATTTAACAAATACTGATATTTATCCTTTTTCTCATAGAAAATTTAAACATCCTTTGCAACATGGTGCTTGGTGCTTTACATTAGCATTACCTGAAGCATATTGTTACTGGCTACATGGTACTGTACACTATAATGGCTGGTTGTGGATGTGCCTTGAATATAAAGGGTTGTAGACTGAAGCAGCATGTTGTCTCTATGGTCCTATGATTCGTGATGACACTATTTGACATATTCAACCAGTTTAAGGTCTATTTCCCACACAAGGTCAGTGACATTATCCACCAGTCAACAGGTGTTTAGGAGGGAGTCAGATACACATCCACCACTCAGCCACTAGGTCTGTGGCCCCAGCTCATTGTTCTTCCTTTAGAGTCTCTGCCATTTGTTAACTACACTGGTGACATCTGGTGGCTCATTGACCACTTACAGCAAGCAGTTTGTACTGTATCTAATATTATTGGGCAATGGTGTTCCCGTTATTTACCCAATAAAGTAGAATTTTGGCAGCAGTGAAGAAATTGCTAAACCCAAGGACAAATAAGGTTTCTATCAGAGTTGTATGTATGTAACTACATGACTATCTTAACAGCCTGTTGGGGCTATCTGCTTTCCTGTGTCCAACTGCTTTTAGCAGTTGAATGGAACTGAGGCTACCCAATCTGGGAATGATAAGTGGTTAGCTAAAGTAGCTAGCAGATTACCCAATATCCTTTCTTCCCACCCCCTAATCAGGTCTCAGCCTGTTGGCAGACATGCTACATAAATCACAATTTCTTTTATGGCAGAGACCCAACTTCCCACACTCTTCTTTTCCCAGGTTCCAAGTCCAATGCATTTTTGCCAAACCAGGCTGATCATGGGCTCGGGAGACACGATGTGAAGCTGGATCATTTCACGCTTGCTGCCCCAATTTTTTGGGTGACCAACTCTGAGTAGTCAACATGGGGTTAAGGTTGTTTGTTTTTGTTTTGCTATCTGACACAGGCAATCTACTTTGGGTGGCTCCACAGTACTGGACCCAGACAATGCCAGAAACCTTTACTGTACACATGCTACATAAGTGATTGGGATGATCAGAGATCGGTGATGAGATTAGATAAGATGTGGTGATAAAGAAGAGATTGCCTTTCTAGGCAATTGATTGGTAGTGGGAGAATGAAATTGTGCCAGCAATGGCAAAAGAATACATAAAGATGGGGAATCAAACGAGTGAGCTTGTGCGTTCAGAAAGGCCACATGCTGGCAGCTGCCAGGGTGTAAATGGCAGCTGTATAATGGTCCCACTACATCACCACCCCCCCAGTAGGTTGCATAATCTCTGTAGCAATTTTCAAATTTCTTTCAAATTTTTGGCAATTTTTAGCAATTTTTTGAGGGTTAGATACCTTATCCACCAGCTGGAGGCCCAATTTGGACTAGTTTATCCACCAGTTGAGTGCTCCCAAACAGTCAAAAAGGTATCAGACCTCTGGCTGGATAATCGGGCCTCCTAATAGGGGGCAAAGATGAAGTCTGCGAGGTTCCTGTTTGGGCATGAAGCCAAGTGCTGGGAAAGAAGTATCTCCGCGGCGCCGTTCGGCTGCGCTTGAAACGGCTGGAGCCGCGCCATGGCAATAACAGCTATTGCCTAATATGGACGAACCAGCCATGTGGGGTCCCCTTTACCTATTTTGGACCAAATCAACCTGATTGGCGCCTTCTTGGCCACGCGGACTTAATATCCTGTCCGGCAGAAGCAACCGGCAACCGGCAACTTCAATACCCACCCTCTTAAAAATAAGCGCCCTAAGCCCTCCATCTAATGTAAGTAACGGATCCTTCATTACATTCCGGACCCGTAATTAGCACCGATTTCATTCCTTTCGGCTCACCTAAGACTTCGCTGATTGATAGGTCGTTCTACTGTGTAGCATGTACGGGTTATGGAACATGTAATGACGGACTTTGACATGTCCTTCGACCGGTTCATGGTTGACTTGCGAGTTGATATACTAACATTGATATGAATTGAAACATAAAGGCTGGGCTGCACCCGCCAAGAGTTCCAAATATATCGACCACGCAGGCTGAGATATGGAGGATTGAATAATATCCAATTGACGGGTCGTGAGATGGCCAACGTCTGAGCTAAAGGTGAGGCTATTTATGATTGAAACCAGCCGCCAAATATGATGGTCTCAGTCGAGGACTTTGGTTTGCGAATTATATATGTATAGCCAAATGAATAAATGTGACTGGAGTCTACATATAATGATCATTAGGATTCTAAATAACCCGACTATTGTACTTGGAAACCCACCTCTACTTCCTAATGAACGGAACCTGGAACCCCGAAAGTAATGCCCTCGCCATATTCTGCGCACCCAATCCCGTAGCGTTTGTCACGAAATGTATATGCATCCCAAACATCTTTGGGTACGAGTCTTGGTTGACCTCAATTTGCGGGAAGAACCCCATCGCACTAGGTGGCAAACCAAACGACACCACGCCAGACACTGCACTCGGGCTATTCACCGACGAACTCGAGGGTGGTAAAATGACACCAGGGAAGTCTCGTATCCGGGGTAGAACGAAATCTACTAGCGTTCCAATAAAGTCGTACATCGCAGGTCCCTTCAAGTCGACTTTGACACCGACCGGGACGCCGGGACGTAGCCAACCCCCAACTGATTTTTTTGCGCGAACGATTTGAATTCCTTCACTCGTATGCCTCCCTCCACCTCTATATGTCTCCCCTGTCAGTGCCCGAATGGCCATTATAGCCGGTAATAGATTATTCCTACTCCCAATTGCCTCCTTCACCATTGTATGAATCTGTATCTTCTCCAACCTCACAACATTCTCAGGCTCCACTATCGGCGCAGGTTTTCTACCAACCTGCGACCCACCCACTGGGGGGTTGTACCGGTTCTTCACGTACGGATCCGAAGGGTCGAATGTGAGACGAATTTGGCGGTGTTTGGGAGGGGTG
This sequence comes from Pleurotus tuber-regium, assembly GCA_014058305.1. NCBI lineage: Eukaryota > Fungi > Basidiomycota > Agaricomycetes > Agaricales > Pleurotaceae > Pleurotus > Pleurotus tuber-regium. Next base: position 1,827,740 of record JACFYU010000042.1, on the reverse strand, counting down.
GATTGGTGGATGTAAGTCATGTACATGAGGTCGTCGGCGAGGGTGGCGTGATAGTGATCCATGAGACGGCAGGGGGCGATGTCACGAACGACGAGATTTTTGACATGGGGTTGGGGGAGCAGCGTACGGGGATTTTTGCGGAGGTTTTTGGTAACGGGGGGTGCGCGTCCAAAGCGAGTCAGGTTGCGTCTTGCTGCTGTTGACGCGCGACCACTCATTTCTGTAAAGTAAAATCATGTTTATCAGCATTGTTGTAGTCAGCACGGAGTAGCACGTACCACTGAGCAGTCGGAGACGTGACGGAAGAGAAATTGGAACGGGCGCTAAAAGCGTGGCTTACTGTGTTGGAATGCAGGCGCTTGTTGAAGGGCCACAGTATCGTTGACTACCAAATGCACTATCGTCAATGAATTCTGCGCAGGTCGCGTTCAATATAAATTAATCATTGACTATAACTCTCTTTTATCTTCTTAACTTCTTACTTTCACCATGTCGAACTCGTCGACGCCCGGGTCCAGGCCATCCTCAACCGGTGGCACACGAGCTATTGGTAGCTCACGAACGCTAAATGATTATGTGAGTTCCTTCGTTCTCGAGCGTATCAGTGGCTAGTCTAATCGCTGTATACAGCAACTTGGGGACTCGCTAGGAAAGGGCGCGTTCGGCCAGGTTTATCGTGTGTACCAACCCCACGCGCACTCAGTAGAACGCGTTGAACATGTTCTCTCTAGGGGCACTCAACTGGGCTACCGGAGAGACTGTAGCCATCAAGGAAATACAGCTCAGTAACATCCCAAAGGCAGAGCTTGGCGAGATTATGGTACGTGCTTTCTTACGTATACCACGGTGCAGCTACTTCACGTTTTACCTTCTTTAATAGTCCGAAATTGACCTTCTCAAGAACCTTAATGTATGTCTTCTCTAACCCGAACTCATACGTTTATTGGGTGCTTATTTTGCGGGTAGCATCCGAATATCGTGAAATACAAGGGCTTTGTTAAGACACGCGAATACCTCTACATCATCCTCGAGTACGCTCTCCTCCTCTCTTTCTACCCACACTAACTCCCTTTTCCTCCTTCCCGCTCGTAATAATACAGATTCTGCGAAAACGGCTCCCTCCACGGCATCCTCAAACGTTTCGGTAAATTCCCCGAAAACCTCGTTGCGGTCTACATCGCCCAAGTCCTCGAAGGCCTTGCATACCTTCACGACCAAGGTGTCATCCATCGAGACATCAAGGGCGCGAATATTCTCACTAACAAGGATGGATGTGTCAAACTGGCTGACTTTGGGGTTGCTACAGTGGGTGGAGGGGCAGGGTTAGGTATCGGAGGAGGAGAAAAGGCCGGATCGGGAGTGAGGGACGATGCTGTTGTAGGCAGCCCATATTGGAGTGCGCTCTGTTTGGCATTACTCCCTTGTAATATGAGATTAATTATGACTTAGTGGCACCCGAGGTAATCGAACAACGCGGCGCAACCACCGCCTCCGACATCTGGTCCGTAGGCTGCCTTGTCATCGAACTCCTCCAAGGTCACCCACCCTACCACACCCTCTCTCCCATGCCCGCTTTATTCCGCATTGTTCAAGACGACTGTCCTCCCATCCCCGACGGTGCATCCAACGTTGTCAAAGATTTCCTATATGCATGTTTCCAAAGAGATGCAAACCTCCGCGTCGGAGCACGCAGGTTGTTGAAGCATCCGTGGATCGCTGGCGCGAGGAGGGGGATCAGTGGGAGTGGCGCGAAGGAGGATGAGCGTGCTGAGAAGGGAGGGAGGGATGTGAGTGAGGCTGCTGGGAAGAATGATGAGAAGAATGTGAAGTTGAATTTCGATGAAGCAGTGTTAAAGGTGCAGGAGTGGAATGAGGCTTTAAAATGTTCGTCCTTTTCCGCCTATCTTGCTCTATACTCATAAAGACTCATGGCGGAAATATAGCTCCCTCAAGACCGACCAAACCATCCTCTCGCGTCCCTCCTCGTCCAGTCTCACCCACACCCAGCCAATCACACTTAATCCTAGCCGATTCCGTCCTCCTTTCTTCTTCCGTTGGCTCGTCCTCGTCTTCATCCAATATACATCAATTACAGCCATCAACCTCAGCGTACAAGCTCACCCATCCGCTCACCAAAGCATCTAGCGGGATGAACATACTTGGCTCCAACATCAACATGTTACCTGGGAATATAATCGGGAGTAATATTATGGGCGGGATGGGAGGGATTAACCTCGCTGACAAGATCCAGATTCAGCCATCGTTCGTACTTCAACAGCCAGAAGAGCAGACGGATAATTGGGATGATGATTTCGAGGAGGGTATATCATTTAGTAAACTCCAAGGTAGCGTTCTCTCCATTGTACTTTCCAACTTGTAATTGATATATTCATTTATACAGCTCTCGAACGCACTTCGGCAGATGAACCTTCTGCTGCCAACCAGAACCAAGCCTCACAACCCTCGCGATTACTTCAGCCTGCATTTCAACCGCATCCTCCACCTCCTCGTCAACTGTCAACTCAACAACATTCAGAACCAGAACCAGAAGATAACGCGCAAACCATCAAACCTAATCGTAGTCCAGGCATGAATGTGGTCCCGCTCCCGGTGGCTAGGCCACCGAGAGGAGATATGGGTGTTATTATGGAGGATTCTACTTTCACTTCTACTTCGAGCGGTGTAGGAAGTGTTGGTAGTGTTGGTAGTGGGAGTGGGAATATGTTGGGATTGGAAAGTGATGTAGAGGATTATTCTGATCTAGGGATGGATGAAGATGAGGAGAAGTTAAGGGAAAAAGTCAAAGATTTCAAGGTGATTATTGATTCTCTCTCATATACCGACCTTTGGAATGAAATGCTCATGATTTTGAATTGATGTAGATGAAGAACTCCACCCGGCGTGGCCTCTTCCACCCGGACGACATCAGAACATACGGCATCGGAAATGTTTCACCAGGACCACTCTCTGCGCCGCTTCCCTCTCTTGAACGCAAACCATCCCGTCCCACCCTTTCTCAGATGCCAAACCACCCGACATATGGCCCAGCTTCCGCTCGGGCAACGTCCTCACACACTCGTTCATCATCTCATATGAGTCCCTTCAATAATAACGGCGGCGGGAGTGGGCCTGGGAGTGACAATGGCTCGTTTGGGCGGGGTGAAGGCGGGCGAAGACAAGAGATGTTGGTATTCGGGAAGTATGCGGAAGATGAAGAGGAGGATTATGAAGATGTGTTTGGGAAGGCGAATGGGACTGGTACTTGCTCTACTTGCGTCCCCATAATTTGAAGGATGCTAATTTGATTCGATCGAATAGCTGCTGAACACGGAGTGCAGACGCTTCAACTGAATACGAGACTATCGAACAAGTCTTGGGTAAGCTTACACTCTACCCTTATAATCCCTCCATCACTGATGAGTTATTTGGCCTTTCAGTTGGGCGACGAATCAGATGAGGAGGATCCGTTTGCAGAGGTTCACATATTTTTCTTTGATGTGACTCTTGCATCTCTTACGAATAGTCGAAACTTCAGATCGACGAAGGTTTTGCAGAAGACGACCTGGAAGCCAACCTCCAACGCGACAAACATGCACGGCTATGTAAGGCGGTTAATCAGCTTATCGACGAGCTCTCGCCTTCTGCTCCGGATTTCCAGCTGAGAGATGCCTGTGATCAGCTTGTGAGTATCAAATACTTATCTTCTTCTATTTTATCTTATAAAATACCACAATGTATGGCTATAGATCAGTATCATGTCAGATACTCCGGAGATGCAAGTCCAGTTCGTTGCGTCACATGGTATGCTCGCGATTCTGGAGGTATTGGAAGGGAGGTGCTCAAGGGAGTTGATTATGAAGCTGCTGCAAATTATCAATATGGTGAGTTCCTTTCTTCTCGCTCGACTGGTATTGTTGGTTCGACTCTGAGTAATTCACAGCTCGTCAACGCGGATGTAGGATTCTTAGAGAGTTTCTGTTTGATCGGGTAAGCGTCCTTTCTCCTCGCTGATGGATTTCCTGATCTTTGGTATGGTATAGCGGTATTCCTGTAATGATGGGTATGTTGACCGCACCCCCTTTTTAGAGGACATTACTCAATGATGGAATGTAGGTTTTACATCCAAGAAGTATTCCGCAGAATGTCGGCTTGAAGCGTCTCACTTTATTCGTCTTCTATGTCATACCTCCGTTTTGACGCTCCAGATGTTCATCGCGTATGATTTTTCTTGCCCTTACTCCATCTATTATTAGTACTTACTATTCATTTAGATGTCGCGGACTGAAAGTCCTCGTCGACCTCCTCGATGAAGATTATAACGAACAAACTGATCTTGTCGTTCATGCCCTCAACGGCATCGGCTCCGTTTTTGAACTCCAAAGCCCTACCACCAAGAACGATTTCTGCAGAATGTTCATTCGGGATGGTCTTCTTGACCCCTTATCCGCAGCCTTACTCAATGTAATGGCAAGCAGGGAAGGTCCAGCAGCGGAAATGAAGCTCAAGATTATACAAATTTTGTTAGTGTTTTCGCAAGTGTCGCAGAGCGATATACATGTGAGGAACGCCATGGGGACTAGGAAGATTGTTAGGCGTGAGTTTATTCAGATGCGCACAAATGTTTTGAGGTAAGAAAATTGATGCATGGACTCAATATAGGATTGCTGCGTGCTTGCGAGCTATTGGAGCCAGAATGTCTAGTCCTCATGCTGAAGGCCGTCAAGCATCTGTCGATGAGTGTGACACTCTTAGATGTCCTCCAGAATGCCAACGCTATTGAAATTTTGACTCGCATACTGGACGAGCAGAGCACTGGACCGCATAGTACTGTAAGTGAAGCGACATCTACTTTGCCTTCATAAACTAGAAAGCTGATTTCTCAAAATCATAGGAAATGGCTAATCACATCTTCCAAACGTGCTACAACCTCTGCAGGCTGAACAAATCGCGGCAGGAAGAAGCTGCCCAAGCCGGAATCATACCATGCTTACGACGAGTCATTGAGACAAGTTCCCCGCTCAAACAATTTGCTCTGCCAATCTTATGCGATCTGGCCAGCGCGGGAAAGAGTTGTCGGACACTGTTATGGCAGCAGGACGGGCTCGGTATGTATTTGAAGTTGCTGGATGACCCATATTTCCAAGTCAGCGCTTTGGAAGCGATTGTATCCTGGTACGTCTACCAATGCTATACCGGGCGAAGGGGACTGAGTTATATGGTCCCTCTAGGTTGCAGGACGAACCTGCTCGGATAGAGGACGAACTCGTCAAGCCGGAAGCCGTGGACGCCATATTGAGGTGCTTCAATACCTCAAAAGCAAACTCGTTTGAGAATTTGTTGGATCCGTTCCTTAAGCTCACCCGTCTCTCGCCTTCACTTGCAATCCTTTTCGCCAAATCAGCTGCATTCTTCAATCGCATAATCGATCGCCTTAGTCACCACAGCAAGGCTGTTGTCCGACGAAATCTCTTACGCGTTCTCAAAGGAGTGTGTGACGTTCACCCGAACCGTGTGATGATTGTGGAAAGATATGGGTTGTATGAAGTGGTTGAGAGATTAAGCCGGACAGATGGCGCAGTGCTAGTTAGAGAACTGGCGAGAGAAATCATCCCGGCGATTCGACCAGCATTGCGGCCTGCGCTAGGGAAGAGTGGGAGTGGTGGGAGGGAGAAGGGAGGGCGAGCTGAAGTCTTGCGGGCATCGAGAGATGGATTGACGCCGAAGAAAATGAGGAGAGCGGCGTCAGAGACTTCTGCTGTGTCCATGGACGCTACAGCGAGTCCAGCTCTACGGTCAACTAGCGGGGGTCCTAATTTAGGAGGCGCAACGAGAATGATGCCCACTGGTGTTACTACTACTGTTACCAGCCGATCGAAGACTCCCAGGCTACGTTTAGAAGATATTCACTGGCAATCAGACCATGGGCCTTTCAACAACAGTAGCTCACGGCGACTACAAGGATGATATAAGGTCCACTCTGGTTGTTATCTTTCTCTCTCAATTTTGGTCGTTTGTCGTTGCGTAGTTATTTCGTGCTATATCGCTTTCGTTTCGTCTTGATGCATTTGTATTTGATACTCTCAGGCAGCACACTCATTAATTAAATGAAGATGATTTGCAGCGGAGCTGCTCTTAGCCGCGATTGTGTAATACGTACCCGCAGGTCTGCCACCTACACAGATAGAAGCTTTTAAATGAACCAAGTTCGTCGAATAAAATGACAAGCCACGGAAAGGATTGAACGCAAAATGGCATGCCAAGTATGAATGAAATGACAAGGGAGAGGAATAAGAACGGACACTGCATCATGGCCGCCGCCAATCTCCCTGTATCAGGTAGACAAACGGTGAAGGAAGACCAAGTCAACCGACTTCTACACAAACTGTCAAAGAGAAACGGTGCCTTCTCTTTTGATGGTACCTTGTATGTGCTCATAGCAGGCCGGCTGCATTGCAACACCGAGCACATGAACATTAGCCTAATAGGCGAGACCTAGTCCTGACTTATCCGTGTGTGGTGGCCCGTCAACCATCTTATTTGGTACTACCTACGTCGATGGTCAATACCTCCAGCTATCACCATTTCTCAAACGGCATTTTGTAGCCGACAATGGTCGTCGGGATTATGATGCAGGTACTCAAGACCCTCATACTGTCTGCTTTTGTGGCAACTTTCGGCCACAAGAACGCGACTTGGAGCAGCCAGGGATGCCATGTCTCCATGGTCATCGCAAAACCAGCTGCATCGGGAGTGGGTAGATTGGAGTATAAATATTAAATGAGAAAGCTGGAAGCAACGCATCAACCAACAAACTCCTTCTCACTGAAATCGACAGCCTCAGTCTCCGGCACATATACAATGGGTATACACAAAACTTCTCACAGCATTTGTCGTACTTATATCATGCACCACTAGTTTTCTACCCCGACAACGTTCCCCGTCGCGATCGTGCTCTGCAGCTCCAGAATGATATATCCTTGTTGCAGAACAGCGCGAAGGAAGCTCGGGATGCTATGGACAAGGAGGACGCTCGCATGGTCCCCTACATCAACCAAATCCTCAAGAACCATAATATGGCTACATTCGACGAATTGCAAGCAAGGCTGGACGCTGCTTTGACTCCTGAACAGAAGCAGATGTACAATGATGTAAGTGCATTTATATATTCTTCCGCTGTGAACGCATGTTAATGTACTCTCTGTTTTTCAGCAGCGCCAGGATGTCCAGCGGTACTGATACTGCCCTCAGTAAGTCCTCGACTGAACCATTGACGATACAAAATTGTAACAATGTTTGTAGTGGCTATGAGTGGGATCTTGTTCACCTCTGGGATTGTCGCTAAGAGTAGGTCTCCCCAGCCGCTACTTTATCCTGTTACTCATCGCTGCCTGTCGATGTTTTCAGCAATTGACATCGCCAACTTCTTGCGTGCTGCAAACCTCGTAACCGTTGTTCGTAGCTACGCTCGTGCATTTATCACTCTGATCACAGACGGCGTCGAAGCCGGATTACGAGCGTTTAGGCTCGTATCCACCGCCTTCAGATGGGCTGAGGGTGCGCATCTTCCCCTGCGATCACCGGTCATAATCTGACTATAATTTTGACTATAGAGACCCTATTGGAAACTAGCCAAGTTGCTAAATACGCAGCGAATGCTAGCCGTTTCCTCAAAGTCCTTGCTATTGTAGGCATCTTTGCAGACGGTTTCATACTTGCCTTTGATGTGAGTGCTTCATTATTTATTGTGTCGAATGAGAGTCGAATACCATTGATATGTTTTTATTGCAGTTCTACGAGCAAAGTAAGCAGAAGACTGAACTAGACAAGGCAATCAGAGAGCTATATACCTCCCGCATCATTGCGAAAGTATTCGCAAGGATGTGTGATGCTGTCAAGACCCAGGTACGCTTGATTTCGTTGGGATTAAACTTCCTCTGATGATATCGGAATGAATATCAGGATGGCCTGATGTTGAGCTATTTGATTCTCGTCGGTGACGATGGAACCATCGATCCGGATGACCAGCGTGCTGCAGACAAGGTGATATCCCTCAGAATTCATCCAGGTAATCCTCACTCACCTCAATGAACATGCGCAGATCGCTGGCAAATTCGTAGACTTTGTGAAAGAGGACTGGGCAGCTGTCACCACCAGTTCCTCCCTCGACTTACTCATTGTCCTGGATAAACAACGTGGTAGCTGGACTAATGACGATCCCAGCTACCAGGATGCCATTGCCGATGCGGAAGATCAATTGAAGCAAGATCCTCCGCAGTCGCCGGTACGTGCCTTCCCATTGCATCCTCTCCATGTACTCAATGTCAGCAATATACTCGCAGGGATCGAATGCTGGAACAGCCATTGTAGCTCAGGCTCTCAAGGTTGCATCTCATGCCATCGCGACCGCACACCAGCAGTTTTATCCTCCTCCAACTTACGAGATGGCCGCAGCTCTGATTCATTTGGAGGATACTAAGAAAGAGCAGACCGTTTCTACTCTCAAGGCGGCCGTAGCCACCACCGTCCCTACCCATTAGTATGAGATATCGCTTTGATGGACTTATTTCCTGACTTTGTGTGGTGTTCCTTGTTCGTGTGTTTTATGTTATTTAATACTTTTCATAATTTTCCTGGTGGAGGTATATCAGCGTGATGTTGCGTGAGTGTCACGCCGGGGTGTAATGCTCGATCAACGTTCAACACCTCATATCATTGGGCAGCTAATGCAATTGACGTGACGCAATAGAGATGTGAGAGATCCAAAGAAGGTATATTATGTATGGCGATGACAAAGTGTTCAGCAAGAGGTAAACAAACCCTATCTTTCTGACACTGCAGGGTACATCTCCACCAAGACCCCGGCGCCGTTTAGTGGAAAATGCTGGAAGACATCGGTGTGAGTGTCGGTGATACATAACAAAACATGTTACTTACGCATCGGCCTTGACAACGTCTTTAGCAATGAACACGGGCTTGAGCACATCCTTGGGAGGGCAGACGAGAGGATCAGGCTGCTTCTTGGGAGCCTTAGCCTTCTTGGCGGCCAATCGCTCATCAGCATCATCGATACCGTTGTTATTCTTGTCCACAACATCACCGTAGCATTTCTGAATATCAATGAGTCCCTGAAAAGCCCGGTAAAATCACGAGACTGCTTTGAACTGACCTTGACTAGCGTGCCTTTCTTCTCCACGATGTCAAACTTCTGTTCGTCGAAGATGTCGAAGAAATTGCCACTGGAGCCAGCGTTGATATCAATGTCAGTGGTAATGATGACACAGCCATCGAAGTCGAGCTCTTCACGAGCAGCAAGCCCACGTGCAGCAGAACCGTAAGGAGGGAATGACCTCTGGACGAGCTGCGCGTCCTTCTTGTCGTTCTTCTTGTTGTCAACTGGCTTAGCATCCTGTTTCTTCTTCTTGTCGATGTCGGAGCCATCGAGGTCTAGGGTGACTTCAGAGTCGGCCTCGATGAAGACTTGAGCCGTATGTCCGAAGCCGTTGATGTCGACCTCGATAACTGGCTTCAAATGGAATTCGACGTCGGCGTCTTCATCAACATCAGGGCTTGCAGAGACGGAGAATGCTGTGCGATGACTATCAGAAGGGGAGTTCGAGTTGGATACACTAAGACTTTACCAGTGTCGAGGGCCTTGACTGTGGCTTTCTTCGTGTCCGACTTGAAGGTCTTGGCGACAGAAGGGGGATACCAGAAGCTAACTGAAGAAAATTCAAGTCTGGTTGTGACGGGGTCGGCTCGGCAAAGCACTCACTATCGTCAATGTCGTAGTTGAGTTCAGCCTCGTAGTCGAGTTGCAGGTCGAGGTCGGTCTTGACGGCGGTAAGGATCTTATAGTTGGGGGTGACAGTGAGGACACCAGGGATCTGGACAGAAGGGGCGCTCCTCTTGCTAACAAGGGGTTTGAAGCCGCTATCGTAGTCGCCCTTTTACAGAGATGTTATCCTTGTCGATCCTGTAATGTACGCACGGTTTACTTACAACAATGTCGTTATCAATGATCACCTTGCCGTCAATGTCGATATCGGCACCTGTTGAAAACCGTGAGCAGATGTTAGCGGTGGCTGGGATGGATCATACTAGTGAAGATGGCGAAGTTGTCAACATTAGGAGGAGAAAGCGAGCCGGTGGCGACGACACCAACAGCGATGTCGAACTTGGTCTTGCCTTCGGCAGAGATCTTGAAGAAAGAGTCGGCAGGGCATTGCTTGGTGATCGAGAATAAGACTTCGTCCTTGTTGAGGGTAACAGGTGGGAAATCGTCTTTGTCATTGATTCTGAAGGAGGAATCTGGGCAAAGTCAGCTAGGGAATAGTTCCTGATGTATTGGCCCAAACATACCTTCGTCACCCGCGGTCTTTCGCTCAGCGACGGTTTTGTTGATCGATTGGACGGCTTCGCCGAACCATGCCTTCTTCTTTTCTGCCTTCGCCTGGACATCCTTGTCGTCCTTCTTCTTATCGTCCTTCTTCTTGTCGTCCTTCTTACCATCCTTCTTCTTGTCATCCTTCTTTGTGTCATCAAGTGCGCGACGAGAGAGGCCGGAAGGATGGTTTACACCGGGGAAGTTGGCTGCGACCACCGCGAATTCAACATTACCAACCCTGATAAAGCACTCGCGTCAATCAAAAGAAAAAGAAATGAGCGAAGATTGCTGACTTTGTGCTATCAATGGCGGCAAAGTTCGTGTCGAGCTTAAGGGTGTGTACTTGAGGCGCGGACCCATCGCGACGAACGACGTGAGAAGGAACAGACTGATTCTCTGATACGGAAGCGGCGGCAACCCGGGCGAACGGAGTGCCTCCACACTATCCGTTGATATTGTATGAGAAATTTAGGATTGCAAATGACAAATCGGTCCACTCACGCTCTCGGGAAGACGAACGAGTTTATGGACTGGTCCGTCGTGGTCGAACAAGTGGTTGCATCCAGCATCTTCACCGTTGCAAACAAGACGGACATCTTGTGCAAGCGCATTACGGTCGCAGTCCAGAATGACCCACCCGGCGGCAGGGGTGATATCAGTGATGGATTTCTCGGAGCCGAACTAGTTAGTGATAATGACAGTATTAGCTTGGTGGTTATATTTGATCATCCGGATTAGAAGACTTACGATCTTGAGGCTACCAGAGCCGGAGTGAGCGGGGAGGTCATAGGCACACTCTCCATCGAAGCATGGTTTTGACCAGTCATTGGCTGGGCTGGCAGCGACGAGGGCTGCAGCAATGATGGCGAGGGCGAAAACTTGCTTCATGTTCCTGGACATTTTTTCTGGGAAAGGGACTACATTGAGAAGATGCGGTGTCCGATGAGGAACAAGCACTCACATAACCCAAGTGTAGACCTGAGAATATGCGACCGCAGCCTAGGGAGCGTAAGCTGCATAGTTAGTGCTTCTCGGTAGTTTCGCAAGGGGTGTGTAACTTACGAGATGATGCTGGAGAAGGTCCGCTGAAGAAAGGTCAGTGCATGAAGAGCACTATTTATACAGTTGTCTTCACGTAGGTGGGCTACCTGCTAGGCATAATTTGGTCGTGAATGAGTGCAATGTTGATTCGTGACATGCCTGACCACTAGGCATAGTTGCATGGAACGATTGAATACGCGGTTGACATACACAATGCATTATTCCATCACGGTGTTACTATCAACTCTGGTTGATTTCCCAGTACCAGTACTATTGGTTAGCAATTCAGCCTGCCAATATGACAAGTCAGAACCTCAAAGTGGAGTAGTTTGAGCAGCATGCACAATATGCGTGAATGGTGGCGACAAGTTACAGTCACCTTATGACTAGACAGTGATAGTGACCCTTGAGCTGATGCGGCAGGTAGCGTGGTTATGGTCAGGCGACGAGCCGTTTCTGTAAAAGTTTGTGAGCTACTGTCAAGTAATGATGCTAACACGTAAATATGCTGTGAGCTAAAGTAAACTCACGTACTGGTTGACGCTCATATAAGCGCCCAAACGCCCATTGGGTTGCCTTAGTGCCTAGGTGTCGTGAGGAAGGGTGAGGATCTCAAGCTATGTTAGTAAATTTCTATTCCTTGCCTGCGCTCGGAAAAACAGAGGTCCGGTTAGGGTAACGACATTAGGACAAGAAGAAAGTCGGCATTTCCCCAGTGTATTAAGAAATCTGTCTATACTCAAGCTGGGCTATAGTGAGAGGCTAAATCCGATGCTTTTTGCATAAACAAAACCGAGCAACACGACCCAAGTTCCCCATGTATTCATGGATTACAGAGCAGCACCGGCGGGAGACGTCAATGATTTCGGTGACTTGTACATCCGATCGGAATGCTCGGGAGTCGGGTCCATTCCTTCGACCTTGATGTGGGGAGAGTGGAACTATGCGGGGCACAAGGGTCGAGGAATCTGTCATAAGAATCATTCCCCAGGTTTTTTGGGCGACTATAAGGAGCAAAGTCACGGAGGTGCGGGTGGATTATGCAAAAAGTGACCAATTGCGTACACGAGAAAAAAAGATGCGAGTGATTGCGCGAGGTCCATCCGGTAACAGGAATATAAATTGTGTCAGTTTATGTAGAGCGCTCCGAAGCAAAAATATAGCAGTGATGTTTTTAGACTGCACATGTTTGGGAGTGATGAGAGCAAGTTGCATCCATGAGGATGGTCAGGAGGTCTCAGAAGAGCCTCCCCCAAAATATATCTGGTACCATCTCCAGGGATAATCAAGGGTGATTGGGATTCAAACATTGGTGTGTGTGTCGTCGGTGACCTTGAAACGTTTGCTAGACGACGTATCGCGTAATTGGAAGTTCCGTATTGCTTACCCCCAATATTAGATAGAGCAAGCGGCGGAGGCAACGGATCCAAAGTAATGAATGTATGTAACCAAAAGGTGGCGCGACTCACGGACCCCGGATCTGCGACGCACCCTGCCATCATATCACCTGCGTACGCTCTATAAAAGCTATACATCCTCATATTCTACTTCTCCTCTGTTCCCCCACTTTTCATACAGCTCACCCTCAAACTTTTCTCTAATACTCCATGTTAGACCAGACGCGCTCAGGTCAACCGGAACATCTCCAAGTTCCGGATAGTCAGAGGCCATCTCTCGCTAGCTCTCGCAATGGCAGCGAATCCTCTTCTCATCGTATCAAGAACCTACCAGGCTACACAACCCCTGTCTTCAAGGGTAAAGAGGAGCAGCGAGCACTGGTAGAAGCAGAGGTCGCAGAGAAGGTCATTACTCGTGTTTTGCCGCCACTAGTCGGACTTGCTCATATCCTTTCTCATGTAGGGCTTCATTCCCCGAGAGCTTGTTGGCAACGAAGTCAACTGGTTTTACACCAATCTCGGCATAGACGACACATACTTTCAGAACGAATCTCGCGAGGTCATTGTAGATCACATCATCGCACTTTTCGGTGCCAAGATCCTGGCCTACACTCAGCACGATCCCAGCAAGCTCGTTATCGACCTCGAGAAGATCGATGATAACGGCAATGGTGCAACGTTTATTCATACCAGCGCCCCCGGATATACTACCACCGAAGGCCCCGGCGCGACTTGTGAAGCAAGGTTGGCATCATGCTGTGTTAATGCGCGTCAATCATTGACAATTATACTTGTGTGTTAGGATCGATGAGCTTTTCCTTGACCACTCAACACCCGAGAAGGCCTATCGTTTAGAAACTTTCCGCTCGGCTGGTTCCATATCTTCCACAGCATCCCAACAGTTGCGATGCTACTTCGTTGGGAAGTGTAATTTCCCCTCTAAGCCAGCACCTCTTGCCCCTGGCCAGAAGACGGACATCAGGAGCGTGTCTGATCCTGTATTCCTAGAGAAGGCGACCGAAAACACGTTGGATATTTACCAGCAGGTTCGTGACGTTAATGCATCTTATGCGCACGTTCGTATTCTGATGCGAGTTTAGGTTATGTGGAATGTTGAGAGCCGCTATGGTCCAGTTATGGAAGTTTTTGAAGTTGAAGGAACGAGGGAGAGACGTCTTGTCATTGGGTACAAGATGGGAGGAACTTCACGCTTCTTTAGGTATGTATTCGCGTTCCTGACTCTCCCAATCTGACGCGCTGCATTAGCGCCCTTTCCAACCTTTACCATTATTACCAGCTCTACTCGACACGTAAATACGTCGGTAAGTCCTTACATTCTCTAAGACACAGCGTAAAGCTCACGCGGCGCGTCTGCAGAACAATTCTCTAATGGAATAACCATTATCTCCTTGTACCTCAACCCACTACCTAATTCGAATGCTCCTCCTATCGAGCATTCAATCTACCAAGTCATGAAGGAGGCGTCGCTCCTCTATTGCTTGCCCGATAATCCATTCTTCTTGCCTAATGCACCTGGCTCGCATGCCGTTCAGGAGGCTATGTATGCATGTGAGTATACATCTAGTCCATATATGCTGCACCAACTCACTGATTCCGGTAGACTGCGGCTGGATCTTTGCTCAGCATTTCTGTAACCGACTTGGTCCTGCATATCTGCAACTCAAGAACCTGCTTGATGAATCTAACCCTACGCACGCTGAAGTGCTAAATGATATCAAGAGGCGATTCAGGGAAGAAACATTCACTCGCGAGAGTATTGCGCAGGTGATACACGCGCATCCTGACCTTGTAGGTTGTCCATTGTTATGAAGTGGGGTGTGATAGTTATGGATTCGTTTGCAGATTCGGTTGTTGTATGTGAACTTTGCCATGGTTCATTATCCACAATCAGACGATGCGTCTCAGTTGATGTATGATTATATGCGAGCTCTTTATGTAACATCTCGCTTGACGTTTGCACTACAGGCCAACGCTGTCATATCAACGTCTACAAACCACACAACCGTTGGGAGACGAGGAGCTTTACGACAAAATCAGACGTACTGTTCCCAACAAGCACGAGCTTCAAGTCCTTGAGAGCTTCTTGATCTTCAACAAGTACGTCCTGCTTGTAGTCAACGAATAATGGCTGTTTTGACCGTAGCCCCCCGGTCACTTTCGCAGGCATGTCCTCAAGACGAATTTCTACCAGCCAACGAAGGTTGCTCTGTCCTTCCGTCTGGCCCCAGACTTCCTTCCGGAGGTTGAGTATCCTAAGAAGCCCTATGGCATGTTCTTTGTCATCGGTATGTCGCGTTTACACTGGTGGAATTTCGGCGGTGAGGCTCATCCTTTCCCTCAGGTAATGAATTCCGAGGGTTCCATATCCGCTTCCGTGATGTTGCCAGAGGTGGTATTCGTATCGTCATGTCCAGGAATAAGGAGTAGGTTCTCCACTCTTTCCTCGGTATATCCATTGAGTAACGCTCTCCAAAAGGAACTACTCCATTAACCAGCGTCAACTGTACGTTCGAGTGCCGGAATTTAGTCCCTCTTGACCTTTATACCCTAACTATGTTTTATAGGT
The DNA here is from genome assembly GCA_014058305.1 of Pleurotus tuber-regium. Lineage (NCBI taxonomy): Eukaryota > Fungi > Basidiomycota > Agaricomycetes > Agaricales > Pleurotaceae > Pleurotus > Pleurotus tuber-regium. The sequence continues at coordinate 1,812,331 of JACFYU010000042.1, read as the reverse complement.
TTGATGAGAACTACGGTCTGGCTTCGACTCAGTCTTTGAAGAACAAAGATATCCCTGAAGGTGGCGCCAAAGGCACTATCCTTCCTTCGTGAGTATCTTAAAGATATCTATTCTTGTCTTTCATTAAAACGAAAATCTGATAGGCTTGGGGCCACTCCACGACTGTGCTTCGAGAAGTACGTCGATGTATGTACCCCCCAATTATTATTAGATTGGATGATTGGGGCTAATGACTTTTTTTGCTGCGACTATCTATATATAGGCTATTATCGATCTCCTCATTCCTGGCCAGAGTCCTGGAATCAAAGAGAAACTCGTTGATTTGTATGGCAAGCCGGAATTGCTCTTCTTCGGACCTGATGGTAAGGACATTTCGTCGGACCGTTGTTTCATTGTCTTAATTATAGTATAGAGGGAACTGCCGACATGATGGACTGGGCTGCTCGTGAGTTTGCTTCCGTATTGCGTATGATGGCGTTGTCTTAGCAATTAATTCATAGTGCATGCTCGCTCTCGCGGGGCCGAAACGTGGTGGAAGTCCTTCACTACCGGCAAGAGTGCAGAACACCTCGGTGGTGTTCCTCACGATACCTATGGCATGACGTCACTCTCTATCAGGCAATATGTCCTGGGCATTTATAAGCAACTTGGACTACGGGAGAAGGATATCACAAAGGTCCAAACTGGTGGGCCTGACGGTGATCTTGGTTCGAGTAAGTCCTCAGACCCTTTAAGCATTGCTCGCGTAGTGATGGATGAACTATATAGACGAGATTCTCTTGAGTTCGGATAAGACGGTAGCAGTCATCGATGGTAGCGGTGTTCTCGCTGATCCCGTTGGCATCAATCGCGAGGAACTTGTCCGTCTTGCGAAGCTTCGTGTGCCTGTAGCAAACTTTGACAAGTCGAAGTTGAGCAAAGATGGATATCTCGTCAAGGTTGAGGAACACGACGTCAGGCTGCCATGTGAGTGCCATTTTGGTTGTTGGTGTGATTGGCTGTTGATTGAGTTTTTGACAATTGTGTAGCCGGGGAAGTCGTTTTGGATGGAACAGACTTCCGCAATTCGGCACATCTCAGGTTCAAGGCTGACTTGTTTGTTCCTTGTGGTGGACGGTGAGTCTATTTGTATTTCTATGGTGGGTTGATGCTGATCATGACGCTGTGTATAGTCCGGAAGCTGTCAACATCTCTAATATGGCAGCATTGATTGATGCCGAGGGTAGACCACACTTCAAGTATATTGTAGAGGGCGCGAATCTCTTCTTCACACAACAAGCTCGATTGCACCTCGAGAAGCGCAAAGTCATCTTGTTCAAAGACTCTAGCACCAACAAGGGTAAGTTAAATATCGTGGAGTATCATGGGTTTAGATTACTGATCGTTCTGCTCAGGTGGTGTTACGAGTTCTTCACTCGAAGTTCTTGCAGGACTTGCCCTCGATACTCAAGAATATGTCGACTTGATGATCTTCAAGGACGGCAAGCCATCAACCTTCTACCAAAATTACGTTCGCGACATCCAAAACAAGATTGCTGAGAACGCTGCCGCAGAGTTCCATTGTCTCTGGAAAGAGCATGCACGTCTACAAGGTGCCAAGGCCCGTACCACCATCTCGGACGAGCTTTCCTCGACGTTGAACAACTTGCAAGCCGAACTGGAGAGCTCTGATTTGTTCGATGATGAGCCAAGCAGGAGGGGTGTAATGGGCCGTGCTATTCCAAAGACGCTTGTGGATCAGGTGGGCTTGGATACTCTCATGAAGAGGTTGCCCGAGGCGTACCAGCGTGCGTTGTTCTCCAGCTGGGTTGCTTCGCATTTTGTATGTATCATTCTTGCTCGCTATTTCGGGTGTGCGCTGACAATGCTTGTCAACTTAGATCTACAAATATGGCGTGAACGGCTCGAGCGTCGACTTCTTCCACTTTGCTAGGGATTTGGCTGCAAAATAAACGGGTTTCGTGTCGTTAAAAAAAAGGCAATTGTACATAATAATAGAGACAGGAGTTTGTTATAATATGTTCGAATGAATAATTCACTGAAACACACGGTCTTGCCTGAAACTTGATGATGGGGCCAGTGCCAGGCACAAGCTCGAAAACGTGGCGAGCGCTTTGACAACTGAGAACAAACATCAAGCGAAATCACTTTTCTTCAGTCCCACTCAGTTCACACTTCACATCGTGTCCTTTCCCCGCCTTTCCTTGCGAAGACGACGAGCCACAGCACTCACCCTTCGTTATTTCGCTAGACCGGCAGGCTCCGCTGGTCTCGTCTAGAATAAACGCAGGTAGCACCCACTTTATCCCATCGACAACCATTCTTTACGGCCAAAGTAAACCGAGGTTATCGTTGCCCTAGCTTCTTGCTGTCAAAAGAGCCTTAAGCATCCACCACATCTATCCTCCTCAAAGTGTTACCATTTGCTTGTTTGTTCCTAGCAGAGGTCCATAGCAGACTCGACGTCCAGGACAATTCATCAATCCCATCCAACATATATTTTCTGACTTATACATAAAACTTGCATTTCGTTCGATATGAGCCTTCGTCCTCCCTCGACAAGCCCGAGCCCTTCTCCTGGTCCGGATGGGAGTGGAAGTGGCCGTACCATTGGATCGAGGCAGTCTGTCGGCCCTGGTGCGTCTCTCAGAGGGACGCCTACACTTGTCCCAGCGTCTCCTCGTCCTGGGGGTGCCCCAAGCGCACGCCCCACTAGTGAGCTCCTGGGAAGTGCTGGTACGGGCATGTTCCAGACTCCAGAAGGTTAGTACATCCATCTCGGTGGTCAGGGCTCCCAGAGGACTTACGCGCCGTCTATCAACAGCTGAGGCTCTTGATCAGTGGTTCGAAAACCTACAGAGTTACGAGGCGACGCTTGAAGAAATGGCCGCCGCTTCTCTCGATGTTAATTTCAAGGAAGAGTTGAGCGCCATCGAGCAATGTTAGTATCCTGGTGGTCACTCATCTATCAATGAATTGACCTTTTTGCATTCTTAGGGTTCAAAGTTCTTTCAGAAGCTGAGCGCACAGCCGCTCTTTACAGTCTTCTACAACATTCTACACAAGTTCAAATTCGCTTTTTCATCACCGTCCTTCAACAGATGGCAAGGTCTGATCCGATGACGGCTCTTCTCAGCCCCGCCATGGGTGGTAAGTGATCTCGAATCAAGCGACTCCTGTCGTATCTGATGAACTTGATTTGCTCCGTGCAGGATCCATGCAATCTCAGATGGAAGCCAAGCTTGCGAGCATGAAGTCTCCCGGACTCAAATCAGGCTTACCTGCTTCTCCCACTACACGCTCGTTCAATACCGCGAATAGGCAGTCACTCGCTCTAGATTCATCTTCCAACTTCCTCTCCCCTGATTCTGCCGCGAACCCTTCGCCCAATGTACAGAGTGGGCAGCAAGATGCTGCCGCTGCTACCCTTGCCCAGCAGCGTGCGAAACTCAAAGCATCCAACGCTGCTCACCGTATCTCTGCGCCTGTTCTCGCATCTGCCGGTGCTGATGGACGTGCAGCCTGGGGATCGCAGCTCGGCCAAGTGGCTGAGCAGTCGAACGCCAATGGCCCCGCGCAGGAGGTCATCGTTGGCAGTTCGCGACCCAAGAGCACCGAGTTCTCTGGCACTCTTGGTTCGCCCCGTCTTGGAGAGGTTTCCGGTGACAGCTGGGCGAGCATGGTCAGCACGCCAGCTATGCCCATGTTCAATAAAGACGCTACGAGGACGCAGAACCTCGATGCTGCTGCCAACAAGTTGAACGAGTGGAATACGGCCAAAACCGCAGCGCCAGGTGTTCCACGCATGGGAGACCCCACCATTCACAGGCGTAAACCTGCTGAAGGAAAGAACGATAACAATTCAAATGGCAGTGGGAACGTCAACAACGGCTCTGGCGGTGGTGTATATGACGATAACGGAAACCTCATTCAAGGACAGCAGGGCGGTGGTCGCGGTAACGCGCGCAACGCTGGCTGGAACGGCGGGCGAAGCCCTGCTTTGGGAGGGAATCGTAATCTCAATAATAACAATAACAACGATGACGGTGTCAACGGTCTTATCAACGGAATGAATGGATTGGGGATGCAGATGGGTGGTGCAGCAGGGTTTGGTGGTTTGACTAGCCCTCAGATGAATATGCTAGCAGGAATGGGTGCCTCTGGCATGGGCCCGATGAGCCCGTTCAATATGAATATGCTGAGTGCGATGGGAATCTCGCCTGAGGCGCAGCTTCTTGCTGCACAGATGGCGGCGAGCGGGTTTGGGCAGCCAGGTATGCCTGGCGTCGGTATGGGTGGGATCGGCGGGATGGGCTGGCTTGGGATGCAGCCTAATTCTGCTGGATTGAATAACAAGCGCGGACCGCCTAGTGGCCGGTCTGTTGGGAGTGGTATGCGCAGCGCATCCAGCACGGGTAGCACGCCCAAGTCCGACGAAGACATTGATCCTGCGTTATTGGAAGATATACCGGCTTGGTTGCGCAGTTTGAGGTTGCACAAGTATACGCCGAACTTTGAGGGGATGAAATGGCGCGATATGGTGGTGATGGACGAGGCGGCGTTGGAGGCCAAGGGTGTGGCGGCGCTAGGTGCGAGGAGGAAGATGCTGAAAACGTTTGAGATAGTGAGGAGGAAGATGAGCATCGAGGGTGGGCCGCCCAGTCTCCCTCCCAGCGCGACTGTCAAGTCTCCTTAGAGGAGCGTCGTGTTGGCTGAGGATTTTAGGCCATTGGCTAATGTTTTTTTTTTCTTTTTTTCAATTCATGGGTGGCGATATTTTATTTCAAAACAAACTTGGACTCCTTTCTGCAGGTGCTAGGATGTCGATGCCCATTTTGTGTATATGCTACCCTTTCTATTCTGTCCATATGCCTCCCCCCCCCCTCGTATACCATATATCTTTACTTGCCAATCCTTTTCTGCTGTTGTCATTTCTCCGGTTCCCACCTCATGTCACGTAAAATGCGATCATATCGTTCGAAGATGGTCGAACGCTGTGTACGACCACGACTTTCGATAGCTTGAACAGGATAAATATATGTCTGACCGCATGTTCTGCATCGCAAAGCTAATAAGAATAGTGTGGGACAAACGTCCGACAACGAGGCTCACGAAGGCCTGAGGATCCTGATGCGAATAGCTGCGAGGAGGGGATTGCCCCATTGCTCGACATTGATCATGAACGTGTTCGGCAGTCGTCGTTGAAGAACTGCTCGTGATACGGGGGTATTGTACTCGTGTTGCTTGAATTGGGCACTTGGATTCTCGACTTTTCTCTGCAGCGGCGTCATGTGTATGATGAGAGCCACCTTTTCGGATTGTGAGGACTGAGTGGACCGGACTCGGAAAACAGATCATAGTAACTATCTACGGCAACCGGCGGATATATATAAAGGGCCCTCTCATTATTCTTTCGTCCACTTTCATCTCTCGTCTGCTCTCTCATCTCTCTTGCAGAATCTCTGACTTTGATTGCCATTCATGGGTTTCTCTGACCGTAGTCGCGGTGCCTCCCCGCTGAGGCCAGGATTCACTTCTGCCACATCTTACAAGCCCGACGGATTGTCGGTCGCCGACGACTTGCATCCAGTCATCAATGCAAACAGAGTTGCCGTTATCACTGGTGCTGCCAGTGGCATTGGCAAAGCTGCGGCGCTAGAGTTTGCAAAGTGAGTTATCACCGAAATCCGATTTGGCCAATGAACTCATCAGAGAGGTGATTATATAAATAGGATTGGAATGAAGGTCGCTATTGCGGATGTTAATGTGGAAAAGCTGAATGATGTCGCCAAGGAGCTCATTGGATCTCTCGGAGAGGCCAATGTCATTGCCCAACCCACGGATGTCTCCAAACTTGAGGAGGTCGTCCGTTTGAGGGACAGGGTCTATGAAGCTTGGGGCGAGGTGAGCGTCGTGGGTTCACATAACCGTGGCGCCTCCCACATCTCCCCCATTCCCCTCCATCCCCATTATTCCTTCGCCTTCCTTTCGCCATGATGACGTTATTGTTGTCTTCCCCCTTTCTGTCGATGTAACATTTCGTTACCCTTGCACTCCTCACTTTTGTAGTCCTCTCCCCCCCTCCCCTTCTTTTTCCCTCCCTTGTACGGTACTTACTCGAGCCCAGGTCGCCGTGTTGATGAACAATGCTGGCGTGGGTGATAAGGGTACATCATGGGATGGTATCGAAAACTGGAGGAAGGTTTTTGACGTCAATCTCTTCGGGTAGGTTGAATTCGTTGTCTCGACCATTATTGATTGCCTTACAATGACATCCAGGATTGTCAATGTCCAACAGACATTCGTGCCCGTAAGTTTCACTACCTATTGTCATGTATGTATAATAACTAATACATCCGCTCCTCGATACCCAGTCTATGCTTCACCAAGAGAATCAGGCCCTTATTATCAACACAGGGTCGAAGCAAGGTATCACAAACCCTCCGTAAGTCCTACTACGTGCCGCCTTTTATCGATCCGCTGCTGATCCGCTGCTGTATAGTGGTAATGCTGCATACAACGCCTCCAAAGCCGCAGTCAAAAGTCTTACTGAAGGACTCGCGTACGAACTCCGCGAACGACCAAATACTAACGTGACCGCGCACCTCTTCATGTATGTCTCTCACCCCTTGTCGTAATTACTCACCCCACTTAACCTCTTCCTTTTTCTTCCCCATCGCACTCTCACGGTCTCAACCATTAATGCCATCCCATATAGTCCTGGTTGGACTTACACTGGCATGACGGGCTCGGGCTCGTCATCAGAAAAACCGCCCGGCGCATGGACCGCACAAGAAACCGTGCTATACATGCTCGACGCCGTCCGCGCGGGCGATTTCTACATTTTGTGCCCGGACAATGAGACTAGAAAGGAAGTCGATCAGCTCCGGATTATGTGGAGCGCTGCGGATGTTGCAGAGGGCCGTCCTGCGCTGAGTCGTTGGCACAAGGATTATAAGGCTTGGTTTGCTGAGTATATGCGTGAAGGCTTGGAGAGTCTTAATGCTAAGGCTTGATGCCTATTTAAGTGTTCAAGGAGACCTATGTATGATTCATAGAAGTGCTTTGCAGATAGATAGCTTTGAAGTTTTGGAACTTTGTATTCAATATAATGGAGTGTAAAAAATACTTTTTTGTTCTTTTTCAGATTGACTAGAACGGTAGTTGTATAAAAGACGTCTATATTTAGCATGACTTTTTGGGAAGGCAGGAACTAGAACAGATGAAAGGATCTATGTCAACAGACCATCATCGGATCTTGCATAGTCTTTCTACAGCTAAGCAAAGCGTAAATGGTATAGCAAGTACTTGTCCTCAAGCGCTGAGTTCATCGTCCGGGGCTGTTGTGATACGAGTCATCTTCCATGCATCAATCACATTGCTGTGGTAGACGGTCCTTTTTGTGATATATGTAGTAGCTACAAAACTTGGATGTTTTCCTACACGGTTCTAATATAAAACAATCCGGGCGATTTCCATGGTTATTGTCCGATGATAATCTGTATGTAGAACAGAAAAGATTGTACGATCAAAAGATGGTTTTTAGATATTAGAAAGGAAGATGACGAGAGCTCCCAGAGCTGCTGGGTAAACCCAACCGGTTAAAGTAGACGACTTCTTTATCCCTATTGCCGATGCTCCGTTACTGCTGCTGCTGTTGTTGTTGGGGTCATGAACTACAACATTTTCCCCCGTGCCAAATACTTTTATGTATCCAATCTCGAAGAAGGCGTTGTCATAGTTGGAGGGAGAACCTATCACGTAGTCATTGTAGCATACTCCCGAACATGTTTGGGAGAATATAGATGGCGCGCCGGCGAAATCTAGAGTAAGACATTTTAGAGTCAGGAGACGATTAAGGTTCAAGGAGCAAGATGAGAAGGAGGGAGCATTTACTTTCGGGAGATGGATGATAGAAGTCAGGTCTTTACTCACCGCCACAGAGCGTAATGTCAAGGATCAAAGTTTGGGGTTCAAAGAATTGGTCCATGTTACACCCAGTGCTAGGCCAGTTACCGGTGGGAGTGCCTAGTGTGGACGTATCCAACGAGTTGGCCGTAGATGAAATAGACGAAGGGGTATTGTTCCGTTCAAAGAACCATATTCTTTCCAAATTCGTGAGCTATTTGATTCGTGACAATTCTGAGAGAAGATATCTTACGATATTCCGCTTTCTGCATATTCAGTGATCCATACGCCGCCGCCTGCGGCACTGAATGCTTGTCCGTAGGATGCAGTGCTAGGGAAAGTAGTGATACAGCCCTGGTTGTTGTTCGCTAGGTGGCTACAATCTGTTGAGTTAATAAGGGTTGATGTCTGCGTTTGATTTTGTTGCGTGCAGCCAGGAAGAGTGTGCAGTCCCATTTGACTACGTGTAAAGAGATTAACGGCCTCAAAGGTGTCGATTTCACTATGATAAATCAGAAAGGGGAAAGCGAAGGAGGGCGCGAGTTGATGGCGTACCCGCCAGTTGGCCAATCGGGAGCTTGAGACCACCACGCAGGCCAAACAGAGCACTAAGAGGATGGGTTAATTCCGGGAGGTCGGTGAATTAAGATAGAACCCACCCCAAAGGGAACGTGGAACATGTCTGCAACCCAGACACTTCCAACTGCGTATCTATCCTTGGAAGAGATACGGACTGTATTGCGCTTCTCATTAAACGGGACCATCGTTGTATTGTCAACTTTGATAATTGCATGGTTGGTTGAAGAGTCTACGAAAGCCAGCCTGGAAGACTGGGCCGTAGACGCTGAGACGAAACTATGATACGATCAGCATCCCGCCCCGTGCGCAGCAAGAAGTATTGAGGCGTACATGACATCCCCATTGGTGAGGTTATCGACTATTATAATGTGAGTCGACTTCGTGAGGAAGTTAATGTGCAAAATGTACCCACAGTGGTCATAGAAAATCCAGTCGTTGAAGAAAGAGCTCCCTGAATAATCTTTGACGAGGTTGTACGCGGTGCCGACCACAGGCATGACTACATTGACTGGGAAGATACCCAGCAACGCCAATACTAGACACCTGAACATTATACGAGCTTGGAAACTGAGAAACCGTAGAGGTCGTGTGGGTCTTGGAGTGGCTAGAAATATAAAGGATGGGACACCAGGTCCGTCTGAAATCTCTACTGCGCAGTGGAAGAAGTGATCGGCAGCTAGCAAGATTTATTTAAAGACGGCATGTTGTATTTTTGGAGCCGAAAGGGGTCTAGGGGAAATGAGTTGTGGTGACAATGAAGAGCAGCAATCTTGTAGTTGGTCTGAGGAAACTGAACCATAGTTGATGAGCATTGAGGAAGCGAATCAAGTATTGATCATTGCATGCATGCCTGACTCTAAAGCTTGAGGACCCTGATGATCCAGGCAATGCCAGAAGCATGATTATAGGGGCTTATTTACCAAAAGCTCTGGGTCCCAATTTCATACTCTAGGAATATTGAGATCCGTGGTTTTCATGGTGCCATAAAAAAGGCGTAATTTCCCTCATACATATGTCGGGTTCGCGGTGTGTGATGATAATACAAAATATCGCTAAGCAGGAGGTGCCAGTGATAAGAGCGCCGCTGAGTGATCGCGCTAAGTGCGATGTTATGATTTGTCCTGCTCAAGACGAGTCTAGTCAGAAAACCAACACTTCAATGGGAGGTACTTACGATAATGTCATGGATCGTGGTCAGACGTGGGGCAAATAATAAAGGAAAGCCGCACAATAAGCCCAGAGTACTCCAGAAGCCGTCGTTTACTAGTAAATATGAGTATGTGTATACATGTCGCAAAGTAGGGCTAGATGACTATGTCTAGTGTCTACAATACGGTCCTAATAATAGTCGTAGCACTATGTACACTAAGCAAGAAAGGATATGCCATTGGTTGGTTAAGCCCTGAAACCCGCTCAATCCACCATGACCACTGTGTCTTCCAATTTGGTCAAATAATTCCGCTCCGTTGCAGCTCCGATGATGATAGGTGATAAATACTTTCAAATGGGGGTATGGATTTTGTGCTGACATGGAGAGATTTGGGGCGTCAGATTGTCATTCATTCTGCCAGCAGCCATGGAGACGGCCGAGTGTCACGAAATGGATCTAGTAGCTACTTGCAACAGTGCCCACGCGGCCACCATCGACAAGCCAAACGGCACCATTGACGTACGCGCCTGCGCGGCTGGCCAGGAACAATACAGTACCAGCCATGTCCTATACCATGATGATGGAGATAAGACACCGTGATCAATCAATTGTCTAAGCAAAAGATGGACGGACGGCATAAACGAACCTCTTCTGTACCAACACGCCGAAGAGGCACGCTTTCTGCTAGCGCGTCAGGCGAGAGTTTGAATCCCGGCATTGGTTCAGTAGTCATTTCTAGAAGAAAGCGGGGATAGATAGATAGAGATTCAGATGTGATATGTCAGAAACTCGTAGCCAGAAATATGGGGAAAGTGAAACAGCCTCACCACTGGGCCAGACGCCGGGTGCCATGATGTTGCTCCTTATCCCCCACGGGGCGAGTAAATTGGCGAGGAGTTTGCCGAGGTGCGTGCACGCATGTTTTGACAAGGTGTATGATAATGAAAGGATCTTCGAGTCCAAGCGGAATGACCCAGACGAGGATATTGTTAGGACTTGCGAACTGTGGTGTGGGGCGCGGTGGATGGAGTCATTGGGGGAGAGACCAGTCATTCGTAGCTGACTACCGTGCTGTTTACGTAGATTGCCTTGATGCAAAAGGTCAAGGAAAGCGACGGTGGTGTAATACACCGCCGTCACATTAAGTGCGAAGGTATCGGCAAAATCTTCAGGTGTTCCAGTGTTCCATAGTGCATTCTGAAATGCTTTGATGGAGGGAACAGCTGGCGTGGCGGTGGGGGAACCGGGAGGTGAAGGTGGATTAGCTGAGGGAGAGCTATAGGGTGTGGGTAGGGGATGGTTGAGGAGATTCCGCGCGACGCCTGCATTATTGATGAGGAGGTCGATATAACCATGTCGCTCTTTGATGATCTCAGCGATTTGGAGAAGACTATCGCGATCAGTGATATTGCCTTGCAAGGGTATGATATTATTGAATCGCTATGAGAACTTGCTCAGACTGGGACGAGTGAAGGCAAAAAGACTGCATACGTTATTTTGTCTAGCCGCATTCTCAAGAACTTCTAACCTTCGACCTACAATATATACGATAGCACCATTATTCTCTAGTGCGGTTGTCATCATGAGACCGATGCCTGTTAGAAGAAAACAGCCGGCGCAGCGCGCATGACGTCGCACAAGAAGTCAGCGGGGAAGCGCGGAGATCAATAGCCCTTGCCCAGATGATAGATCACTTACCCGTGCCTCCTCCGGTCACTACAACGACCATGCCCTCAACATTGAATATACCCGCGGGATTGAACGGATTATGTTGTCGGTGATGGTGATAAGCGAAAGGATCTGAACGAACCGGGTTCGAAGGACCCGAACAATTAAGAAACGCAGCCATCCGTTGGACTGACAGGAAGAGGTCGTGGAAAAGGCCGAACGTGATGATGAAGTACAGGCGAATTGTTCGGAGCAATGCGAGAACACAGCAAGGACGCAACTTATGGAACGCAACTTCTTGTCACTGGGTTGAAGGGAAGCCGGGCGTGAGTAGACGGTGAAATACACACTCAGCCGGGAGGCAGGGGTGGGCAGGAGATTCGAAGACTTTTATAGGATTAGAGGTGTGGGTACGTCGTATCTGTGGCCGTTGAAGGGCTGATGGCACGTTCCGCCGGCGAATAGCCCATTTCAATGCTGTAGATCTGGTGATATCGTTAGATTCGGTACCTAATCTCTCTTCGCTGGGGCCTTCTAGGATGATTTTTGTATGTATGGTCTTCTAGCACATCCTCCATTAGGTGAGCAGGAACATGTAAAGCTGGGATGGAGGTTGGGTTTCAACTTTGATGTATCCTCAGCACGAGGCAGACATCGATCAAATCGGTGATGGTGAGCTTTGAATAAGCAACTCTGACCGTCGACAGTCACTCTCGTTCTCAAACCTCTTTGACCCTGCAGCGAATTTGAATACTGATACTCGTCATCGATTCATGAGGACCATATCTATGCAATGTTTTCCCGCACAACTTGTACGAATTGCATCATACTACCCTACTCCGCAGCCTCACTCACAAATTTACTTCAGAAACCTCCATACGCTCGAGATAAGCGTCCAGATGCCAGAATCTGATCCTTGCTGGCTGTATCTGGAGCGGAACCTTTGCTACGTCGGTTACCCCTTGAATCCGACGGCACGACTCAACGACGTAGTTGGACACTTTCGAGCTTGTCTTTACCATCTTCCTTTTGGATCCTCTCTTCACGCTGATTCTCTGGCTCTCATGCTGAAGAGGCTCCGTGTTCAGCCTGGCCACGATCGCACGAGCGCACAATGCACAGTAAATGTCGATTTGACCCCATACTTACATCGTAACCCATACCCTCTGCGAAGACCACTTCATATTATCTGGAACTAATCTAACCCTCACCCCTTTCCCCTCCCCGAGGAGCCGACGAACAAATGGGTTACTACGGTTCTTGCACCAAATGAGAGATTACCTACCGATTCGATACTTCGTCTCGAGTTATGAAACCCAGTATAGAACGACAAGCAGGATTATAATTTGAGTTGCTGCTCACGTCTCTCTCACGTCTGGGGGTCGCTTCGTGCGTATGTACAAATGTAGGTTTGACTTCGTGACAAGCGAACTACACGGCGCTCCCCTATACCTCATACATACTATCCTTGGCTTCTGCTCGTGTGCTTGCAGCTACATAGCGATCCCTGTGTGGCGTCTGAAATTGTACCCTGCCTAGATTGAACCCTTCCTTTGCGGGTGCGTGCTCCCTCTGACTGTCTTTCGATGCGAGGCTGGGGCTCATTGACACTCGTTACGGCTTGCTCGGTCCTAAATAATAAACCTTCTGGTCACCTATCGCCCACCCACCTGATAAACTCCACTTCTTCACTTACCCCGTGGCGTTTACGTCTAAGTTAAACCAGAATAAGCGCACAATCGGGATATCTCCAGGGCAATTTTGTGATATTTCCAAAGGGAAGCTAACGTCGCAAATTCATTATCGGAACTGCGTACGGAATACGACCGTCTGCTTTTGGAGTCTAATATTTCTCAAGTGTGGGATCATCTCCTGACTTCTTCGGCGTGCTTAATACGTAGCCACGTTCGCTCGTTGATTCAGCTAAGCTAAAGAGCGTTTTTAGGTTTCCCGTCCGGTCACAAATATCGTAGGCGGAGGGAACCACGTCGGCAGTATATTGTTAGCAAACTACCTAGAAGAAGAGCTGCCCTATATATTATCTTGTAAGGATGCTGAGTCCTTAGTGGTGGCGTGATAGCCGCCGCTAAGAGACCGGCTAGGACGAGGAACTGGCGAAGAAGGTTTGTATCGCACTAGTTGAACTGAACCAGCGACCGACGTACAATCTCACATTTTCGCCACAAAATCGACACCTAAGCCGCGAAACTTCAGTACCGGTACCCGTGTAGCCAAGGACCTTTTGCGTCATACGTGCTTATGCATATGCCGCATTACACTTACACACTTACAAAGAAAGTGTATCAGCGCACCAGGAACTCAGGCCTACCCATTCATGAGACGTACGCAACATCTGAACGGGACCGACCCGTTGAACCGGTGCCGAAGCGGGCGGGTCCTTTTCGTCCGACCAGCTAGAAGCAGCGCCTCCCGTATAAAGGGGCGAGAAACTGGCATCCAAGCTTGATTTTTCTTGAATTGAGAAGGACGCCGCCGGGGCAGGCTAGTGAACATAAGAGTGTAGAAGTGTAAGTACGGGATGTGTAACGGTTGAAGGCTCGCGGTAGCGTGGGCGAAGCTCGCCGGATGTAAATACGGCCTGATAACCCATTGAATGGGATAAAAGGTGATTCAATCTAGTACTCAGGCTGGGGAACAGCTACAGGTGCCTAAGCGCTCGTTACTCATCTCCGCGGCTTCAATAACTTGTGGGATTGTGAGTTCCGTTCACTGACCGGGGTTATCGCATGACTGATTACTTATGGTCGCACTAGGTTCGAGTGAGTAAGTACGTCCGGCGGCGTTATAATCGGGTTTTTTCGCTTACGACGCTGTGGTCCGTCATGCAGACCGTATTCTAAGTGATGCTTCGTAGGCCGGTTGTGCGCCTTTGTAGTTTTCGAAGAATTTTTCGATTGGTTGATGGCCAGCTTCAGTCGATGTAATAGGTATTCCACGTCGGTGCCAACAGCTACCGAGGGGATTAATAGTCTGCTGTTTTAATCATTTTACACTACCAAAATAGTGTCAACAGGAGTTCAGAACCCATAATTGGCTGTGCATCCTAAGGGGGAGAATTTGGACGGGCGAAGCCCAGAGGTTCTTCGAGAATCATTAAAGATGGATGAGATACATACAAGGAAGCAAGGAGTTGGATGTGAAATGGGGGTGAATTCAACGATTCGATGCTCCGCCGAGTTCTGACGGTGTCGTCACACAAGTCATTTCGCTCCTCAACCACAGATGCATGGGCATTAGGTCGGTAGCGTTAATCTACCGCGTTGAAGGATAGGGGAAAGTGAAGGAGAAGAATCGGCTCCTCCCCAATGGATATACTTACCACCCCAGGCTCGCGAAGTTCGATATCGGTATCGAATGGTGGCGTGGTGGGGATGTCGGGATCACTGTGAACGGCGATTGGACGGGGTACAAATGCACGCTGCTGAAAGTGACAATAATATACCATGAGAGTTCCGCATTAGATTTTCTAGGCGTGTGCACCCTCAAGTGACTCATTGGGTCGACTATCCGATGCATGCGTGTTGACTAACAACAATTTGTGTTAAATCTGAAGTGTCATACGATCACGGTGAGCAATACCTATCTCGTGTTTAGCAATTGAGTCATATCGTCGTTCGCACAATATGATATCCCGGATATTGCATGGGGAGAATGAAACGAGGGGAGACGGGAATATCTTCCGAGCTTGGAACTTAGGCTTCAGCTTGGGGCCGATATCAGAGGAATACCACGATGTCACCATAGGGACCTCCAATGGGGTTGAGTATCGGCAGTTATTCATCGATAGGCGTGCTAGGGTACTCAGAAACAGGAAAACCCTTTCATTTGGGTGCGTCGAAGCTTCCATATGAGGTGAACGATACAGCGGTGAATGATAGAGCAAGTGGGGATGGCAAAAGGCTTCGCTGGAGTGCACGGGAATCGAGTAATCGTTGCACGCATTGGCCGATTGACGGGTGACATTTACTTCCAAAAACTTCAGAATCAAGCTGGCAATGAAAAATGATCACGTGCTGGTTCAAGGCAGAACCGTAAACTACTAACAGTGTTACTAACAGTGAGTGCAAGGACAATGCATCAGCGACCGCAGCACCATGAGGATGCCGTACTCTATTTTGAGACCCGTAGGTGAATAAGCAATTGTAAATGCAAGTAGCTTCTGACTCTAGCTCTTTGTTAGTGCTCAACTGAAATATACTCAGGAGAACCTGTGTAATCATTCCACTGACTTGTCGATCCTTAAGCTCGCCTCATGGCCCGCTATGAGACCAAGATGTAGTACCGGGCTCCAAGCTCACGCTTGAAATGGCGATTGAAGCTCAGTGTGGAAACCGGCTCAAGACGGCTGCTTGATAGACCTTGAGGTCTGCGTACACAATTCCGCGAGGGGGTGTCAATGTATATGCATGCTTAACGCTTCAGGGTCAGTTATGGTAGCGGCGGAGATGTGTGGTATCAATGCACTAGGTCTACGTAGAATGCGTAGAGGTTAATCAGGAAAGCTTACTCCAATTCTGCACTTTGATCCACGCTCTAATGCAGTCTAGCCTGAAATCCAAATCATGTGCTAAGTAATGACTCTATACTGAGTGTATGGATGCGAGAGGCTTCTGTCACCCTGTGCGAGTAATACCTAAGTTGCTACATAGGTACGCATAAGAAGGCTTCGTCTAGTTGATTGGCTTGAGAAACCTGAGGCATGAGGGCTGAGTACTCGAAGAACCATGGGGAGACATGAAGCTCTTTGGGCCTGGCCCTGGTTCACATCTCATGTAGGTCTCATTCCATGGAAGCATACGAAGTTGATATCTGTGATTGCTATTCTACAATGGCCATGGCAGGGTTATACACAATCTCCCTTTCTCCTAGGTAACCTCTTCACTTCGGACACCATTTCCACCTCGTTATGGTTATAGAAGACGTTAACGCTTATACGTTGCCTCGAGCCGTGACTTGACGTACTCCCCCGCGGTGATAGCAGGGTATTTGGCCGGCATGCTGTCAGATATGCATGTCGGTATGGGCTGTATGTATTTTGGACGTGAGGTTGGGGATGTAGGTGAGTCTAGGCGGGGAAAAGGAGAGTAAGGGATAGTTACCTCAAGTAAGACATCGTAATCAGTCCCGAAGAATAAAGGGATGGAGTATCGTTCATGGCCAGATGTATTGATGGCGCGGTGCGGCGTGGACTTGAACGTATCATCTTTATGACAAGTAGACAAAAGATGAAATTAGATGGGAAAGAATGGGGCAAAAAGGAAGAAGGGGAAGTGCAAAAGAAATGAGTAGGGGAAAGACATACTTGTCCATCGAGCAAATTGATCACCGAGACTACGTAGATAAGTAAATTAGTTGCGAACCAAAAATGTGCAAAATAAGAAACGCACTTGACGACGATAGTACCTGGGATGGGGACAGCGTCTATCCATCTGCCGTTGGCATTTTTGACTTGAAGGCCACCGGAAGCGTCTTGATAGAGGAGAGTGAAACACTGAAACACAGGTAAAAGGGGGACGTGTTTGAGCGACCGTCAGCGGGGTATGGGAATACGAACGGCTCACCTCGTAGCTATTCGCATGCGCAGGTGGATCGGAGAAGTTATGCGTGATAATGATGGAATGACTTACTCAGTATGTGCACCAATACCAATGACTTTGTCTTCCTCCAACGGAAGGGTACTATCTGCTGAAGAGAGGGAAGATGTAGACGAGGAGGAGGAATGAGTCGAGGGCGCGGGACGCTGAGGTGGGTAGTGCAATAGACGGAGAATGGCAGCGGGTTTCTTGATCTAGAGTGAATGAATGTAAGAGTTGTACGGAGAAATGTGGGAGAAATGTTACCTTGTCGGCAAAGAAGTCCTCATCCATGTCGAGCGCAAGTGCAAAGAGCGGAAATAGAGTAAAACCAAGACGGAGGGCTGCATGACTGTGGCGGGCTTCAGAGATGCTTCACGAAAGAGAAAGGTTGGTGGACAGACTAGTAAGTGAGCACATCCTCTTTGAAACCTGGTAGACTGTCTGGCCATACGTTTCCTCCGGAAGAAAGGGTATTTGTATTTTTGCAGGATGTATGAGTGGAGGTGTCGGCAGTGGAGGATGTGCTGGAAGAGGGAGGTGGCTCATAGCCGATGTCGAAACCTTCATGGAGGTCGCCTGCGTTATTAGGATCGGTATTTTCGGCTAAGAGAGCCGTGTAGCCTTTAAAGTTGGGGGACGCGTGGATATCCAGCTATTGTATAGATCCTTGATTTGATGAAAGGTGAGGTAATGGAGGACGTACTTGCATCTTGTGCTCTGTAGACAATGCGAAGAAACGTTTGGCTGCATCGATTGCAGTCGAGATAGCAGCCTCAGGAATGCCATGGTTCGTGACTATAGTACGTCAAATTCAAGTAGATAAGGGCTGGCGACGCAGCTACTCAACTATAGAAGAACCCAACGTTGACACATGCATCCCGAATGAGGTCGGCTAGCTCCCGTCGAGCAACAGGATCAGTTGACCATGCTGCAGTTAGGTCACTTCATTGCGGAAGAAGTTATCAAGATGTCGAGGTGATGCATCCGTAGACATACATGATTGGGATTTGCTCAAATGTGCTTTCCGTCTTCACAGTTGTCATTAGGAGCGGTGATGCCATTTATACGATCCTTAGTATGAGATTATATAACAACTTATTTCATCTACTAAGCTTTTACTGACGGCCGCTCTGCTCCAACGCTTCCTTTCGCACTGCTATAAAGGCAGGGACTAGGCTTGCTACCAGCCCCCAATGGTTGTATGTAAGGTTGCTTTGTTCGGGCTGTGGAAGTACTTCAATGCGACACCCTTCGGGCAGAATGCGACTCAGCAAGGTAGCTATTTCGACAGGAGAGGTGATGGGAGAGTCTCCGATTGCTAACATTTTCAATCTCTTGAACATCAACCCGTTTGCTACGCTCGGCAGGTGATCTGCAGATGCATCCAAGTAGAGTCCGAGTTCTTCTAACTCGGGACAGAGGGAAATTAATGCAGGTAGGGCGCAGATGTTCAACGTAGGCTTGCTGGTAATGTCGGGATGATGATTTAGATGGAGGATCCTCAAACGTGGTAGCGCTTCAGCGATTGTAACAACGTCAGGTGGATTGAGTTGGAAAGGTAAGTGATGGTGGAGGCGAAGGGTTCTTATATCCGAACAACGGAGTATCAGCTGGAGGGTGTCAATGGTGATGGGTGTACTGAGTTGATCAGAAATTGACTCGGCAGAACCAGAAGTCGCGAGGCTGAAAGATTCCAGTTTGGGGCAGTGGGAGGTGACAACTTTGATAATGCGACCATACTCCTCAACATCTTCCATTTGTGGTGAGGAAATTGATAGCTCGGTGAGCGTGCTCGCTCTGTAATTTTGTGATAAGCATAGAGAGGCACGAGAGAAGCGGATGACCAGATGCAAGGTCGCCAACACCGGAAAGCTAGTCGCGCCTAATGATGTAGAGAAAATATTTTGATGATCCGTTTTTTTATCAAGGCGGACCATATGAAGTGATTCTAAATTTTTCTGCGAGGCAATAACAGTGGTGACGGAGTGAGTGAGCCAATGACTAGGCATGGTCAAATCCTTCAGTTCAGAAAGCCCACGAAACGTGTCTGCCAGCGTCGACTCGATATCGT
Source organism: Pleurotus tuber-regium (assembly GCA_014058305.1). Classification (NCBI taxonomy): domain Eukaryota; kingdom Fungi; phylum Basidiomycota; class Agaricomycetes; order Agaricales; family Pleurotaceae; genus Pleurotus; species Pleurotus tuber-regium. The sequence goes on along the minus strand of JACFYU010000042.1, from coordinate 1,793,358 downwards.
CACATTCGAATTGCGCAAAGAGTTGCAGACTCTCCAAGTAAGGCACGCGAACGGGTATGTAGGGCAGGATTGGTTTTAACAGCGAGGGCACACGTTCGTTAGACGGGTATTGATGCTCCACAGACAGCGACAAGTTCCTTATCTTCTCATGAAGGAAGAGGGGAATGAACTCAATGATTCCGCCGTCATATACCAATGTACGTAGGTTCGGAAGGAGGTCCGTTAGTGGGCGACTGAGTGCCATGCTGGTGAAGATTGATTTGCTATAAGAGTTCCAATGATCATCGCTCAACCGATGCACTCTCCATGCATATTTATCAAAGCGGTCCCAATCTGCGGGCTCAAGCGGGCGCGTAAATACCTAGTCATCTGGGTGTTCAGTCATCCAAAGGGATATCGCAAGAACACAGAAAACGTACGTTCGCTCCTTCTTCATGATGGAATGTCAGAGGGGCCAACAATTTTAGCAGGCGCCGAAAATCGCGAACGTCGCGCCACAGAACAGCAAGGGCTTCACTACTCCATGTCGCGGAGACGAGGGCATTTGACGACACGTTATCCTTTCTGGTGGAAGATTCAAAAACACGCCGGAGAATTTCTGGGATACGTAGAGCTCGTCGGGTCGCTGAACCAAATAATGGAAATTTGGGAATCTCATCATCATCGTCGTCGTCGTCGTCAAGTTCGACTTTTAGGCTTTTTTGGAGCCTGGCCATGCTCACAGCCTGGCTGAGACTCGGAGGCGGGGGAGACGATGTCAGGCTTATGGAGGTATCATTGTCGGACTTCATTTATAAGGATGTCGCGATGAGCGTTGTCTGCGGCGGCCTCTTGGGACTCGCCAGTACCACAAGAACAAAGTTCCTAAGTCTTATGCTTTCGACTTTTGTGGATCGTCCTTGAGATGAAGGGAAAGGATGGTCGAAGAATGAAAGGGGAGGGTTCCGAGATTGGAATCAAACTGACGGCGAGCAAATTGCAAAAATTTTCGTCGAAGCGAACCGCATGACACTGTCGTCAACAAGTGTTGAAAGTCGGGACTCTGCATTTCGTAGGCTCAATCGAGCTATAAAATATGTCAATTCCTTCCAAGTCACCAAGCCATCTCGTTCTGAGAGTCAGCGTCTGAAGCGATGAGCGTATTCACCGTCCGTACCAGAGCAGGAAGGCCCCTCCAAACGTGAATACCAATCGATCATCCTCTTCAGTTGTATCGTATCCCTCTGACTGAACCAGACTTACCGCCCTAAGGCTATTTTTGCTCGAAAGTACTATTTGGCATGTCGTCAGGTATATAAAATAGGCAGAGGAGGTCAGCCCTTTTTCACCAAATATGTATGATAGTAATTCGAACACCTGGATTAGCACCTGGACTTTGAAACGAATGTCACACCTAAAATTGCATGTATACGCAGAGGCGAAAAGGTCCTAGCAGAAGAAATAGCGGTAGCTGTTGCTAGAGCTGAGACGGGGCAGAACAACAACTACTACCAGCAGAACACAACCAATGGAAAAGCAGGAGCCAGTCAACGAGTGGTTACCTGACCCTATGATAGCGCTAAACGAGCGAAAGGGAGGAGAAAATAGAATCCGTGTGCTATTTATCACAATTATCAGTCTGAGGTAAGAATATACTGCTCCGTCAACCCATTTCGATGACTTTTTGAACAATTGCTCTAGATCTTTTCTGGATTCCCCGACTCGCCACTGCATGTTATATATACTGATCAACTAACCGAAGACGATCACACACTCGCAAAGCCGTTCCCATAAAACTTTACCAAAAGTAGAATCATTTCTCCCAATGTCGTGTACACCATCTCACAAGCTTCAATGACGTCTGTTAGGCTGGTCAGCGTTGTACCCGACTTCGTCGCGTTCGGGATCTACCAGCAATAGCATCCGTACGGACTATATACATAGAAAGTGAACCCAGCAGTCTGATGCGTTACTAGATGGTTTGTCTACCCGCAATGCCAACATCATATATTTTCCTACCCATGGAATCCATAATGGCTAACGTGAATTAGATTACAAACGTAAATCAAAGGTAAATGTAACGATAAACGATCAAATGGACACCTCGATTATTTAACCCGCCAGCGCTCCTTCAGTTTCCCGCTACGTCCTTTCTATGCACTTCCTTCCCCCCATGACTGTACCCTTCAAATCTCACTGTATTCACACAAACTGAATGATATCTCACGGGACACCTTGTGCAATCAGACGTTGCAAGCATGCTATCCATGCGTTCGTCCTCCGCCTTTCGCACCATCACTCCCACAATATCTCATCCAGTCCTCAATATTGCCCAATTGCGTCCCCGTCATCTTTCAAGAGCATGATGACGCCTTTTATCCGGGCCGCTTCTTATACAACTTCGCCTCCACGCCAAGGTGACCACATACTGTAGTCTCCTCACGGTAACTGCATATAAACTAGGGTACCCGCCCGCAGCATACACGAAATAATCATCATCATACACGTATCAGGATGCGATCTCCCTTAGCACTCCTTCTTCCCTTCTTTGTAATAGCTGCCGCCCAAGATACCAGCTTGGGAGCGGTCAAGCAGGCCTTTAATGCGGCGAACGTAGGTCCTTCACCGTAGAACTCTGTGAAATCACGCATGTATGCTTATATACGTCATATTCTCGGTTCTAGATCCCCACTGACCTCTCAATAACTTTCGACCCTAGCGTCCTCCTGGAAGTGAGCCTTCCGCAGACCTCAGGTACACCCATCACCCTGCACGCTGGAATCCAGCTTCCTCGTAATGGTGAGTTTATTGCCTTTGTACTGAAAACTACCATTCATGCATATCTCTTAGCAACCGCTGGACCTCCAACCTTAAGTGTCATTGGAGCCCGTTCTCGTGGCCCATTCGTTGTAGCTGCTGTAGACCCAGATGCACCGACCCCACAAACACCCACTAATGCTCAGATTCGTCACTTCCTTGGTGGAAACTTCCTTGCGACGGGGGCCGGACCTGGCTTGCATCTGCTTGCCAATTTGACTGCAGCTATCTCGCCATTCCGTCAGCCTACGCCCCCCGCTGGCTCCCCTGCTCATCGGTAAGTCACTTCCTTCATGTTATAGTATCCACAATGTGCTCACGACCATAATCCTCGTCGTCAGTTACATTTTCCTCCTGTTTAATCAGCCAGCCGGGTTTAACTCACAAACGGTTATAACACCAACGTCGCCTGTCAACCTCTTCAACATCAGTAGCTTTGCTGAGCAAGTTGGCCTGGGTGCACCCCTTGGAGGAACTTTCATGCTTGTTGCTCCCGACGCCTGATAGCTCCGTATTCGTTTATGCCTCGTACAATGAAGAACTGGGGTATGTATGCTGTAGGATGTATCGTTGTACCCCGTGAAATTGAACAAAGTCTAGGTACGTGCAGATTGGGTGACACTGATACAACGAGCGAGATATACAAAGAGAAAAGGTCGAAATATGGCGTACGAAATATATTAGAGAAAGAATCGTATCCATGCATACAGTAAACTAGGCCCAGCGTCCATCCTTTGATTCAATCACGATCCGCCATTAATGGCCTCGTATGACCTATCTTGACCTTGACGTGGGACTACGGGCGTTTCGAATACACTTGCTTCCAGCGACTTGCACAACGCTTCGAATAATTTCCTCGCGTCGTCCGCACCGAACGTTCCAGAAGTCATAGCGTTGACAAGCGCTTTCATCTTCGGGGCAACAAGAGGCACCTATAAAACCAATACCTCTATCAACTTGAATGGTTGGGATTATGCAAAGACTGATTAACCTGTCCTAGCAAACCTTCTATCATCCTCCCGCACTCCCTCACATCCTTTCTATACATATCCTTGTGTACAGGGTTATACCTCTCATATATCTTCGCATTGACAAAGTCAGTGTAGTAGTATCTCACAGGATACCGTGTGCGGTCGAACGTCGGAGGTACGTTGTCGTTTTCGAATGGGCGTGAACCTGCAGGTTTGGGGGACTTTGTTTGGGTTGGAGTGGGGGGTGAGGCGGAGGCTTCAGTTGTTGAGCTTGGTGGTTCAAGGGCGGGGGTTGGAGAAGCAGATGTTATCCATGCGTTCCTCTGACCGATGTCCACCATAAACGAGTGCGTATTCCCGTAGTTGAGACATGTAACGCGATTTTCGTGAAGAAATGTAAGGCCCTATACACAGCAGTGAAGAAACGACTTGTTCAAAGCAGCCCAATATGGATAAGTATTCACCTCCAGCGTCTGTCTTATAAAATCTATGTAATTTGCCACCGTCTTGAATGGCGGCTCGTCATATTTGCTGAGCCACTCCAGACAAACGTATACATATTCCTCCCCAGCATGCCGCGACCGTTCGACAACAGAGAGAATATGAGGGACAGGGTTCCATGGGTCTAACCGTGCTTCATGTTCATTGAGAGATAGGAGGATGTCAAGTTCGTCTGATGGGGATGAAGGCCGTTTTGGAAGGGGCCGAATCATGAATGCATCGTGAGCGGAGGGGATAGAAGGTTCCACCATGATCTAACATAAAGAAAGAGAGTTAGGACTCGGAGCGACTTGAGTGTCTGTGCACGTACAAACTTGCGAGACGTAGGAAAATGGGGGGGCTCTTCTGATAGTAGATCATCCACCACAGCTTCGAAATCACTTTGGTTCAGCAGATTTAGTCCTATTCAGCACTGAGACTTGAAGCGGCTTACATATCATAGATTATACTGGACGAAGTCGAGCACTCCGACTCTGAATATTCACTGTAATACGCCTCGTCGGTATCCTCGCTTGCTGAGTCTCCATGAGCAGCGACGCCATAGGATGACCTACGGGGAATGACAGGCATACGCTGCAACGGATAACCAAATTCATATTGGGGAAAGATAGCATCTAGGTCATCGAGAGTGGAGTCGCTTGCGCTACCGCTATCTGTAGGATCCAAGTCTACATCTGAGGCGTAGTCCACGTCCCTTATAGTCGGCTCAGGAGAGAAAGAATCAAGCCTTAATGAAGCAGGCCTAGAGGATTTGGCTGTGTGGAGAGAGGAAGTTGTAGCAGTGGTAGTAGGAGACATGGAGATAGAGAAATGAGTTAGCGGTTAATATCTCCCGAGAACAAAGGCAGGTCGGGGGTTGAGCGGACCAATGTTGAGAGTAGAAATGAAGAGGAGAGACTGCTCTGGATTCTGAAAGCACAGGAAATTGACTCTGCTAATGACATCACAAACGAGGGTCGTTCCAACTCTCTCATAAGGGTCAACCTCACCGCTACGGACTTACGGTGCGTCACCCCGCGCTCATGAATTTATCTATACAAGGACTATTGTCTGAACGTATACGACTGATTACCACTCCTCAGTTCGCTGTGTGCCTTTGGCGGCCGAGGAAAGTCCCCATATTCGAATACACCACCTACAACGCATCCTGAGTGAAATCGGACTAAATGGAGAATCACGCAAACAGCGCACCTTTAGCCTCCTTCTTCTTCTTTTTTGGCTTCACATTAGCTGCTTCTTGGACGGGTACGTTGTCCAGAATATTGGGCACCGTCGAGTAATCAAATGGCTTCTCTGCATCCTTCTCAACTTCTCCACCTTTTGCTTTCTTCGGTTTCTTGGCAGTGGTAATCGGCAAAGTCGACGACTCTGCAGCTTCGTTATTACTCTTAACCCTCTTCCGTTTCCCCGATCTCTGTCCAACGACAATGATGGCATCTTCTTCAGTTTCTGCCACGACGCGAGTTTTGCGTTCGGAAAGAGGAACAAAGGGTATCTCTGCCTCCATCTTCAACGTAGTCGTTGGGTTAGCGGAATCCACAGTCATCGGGCCTTGCTCAGTCACTGCTTGTATGGAAGTAGAATCCTTTATCATGGTCGTGGAAGCAGCCTGACGCAGGATAGTTTAGCAAGTGAACGTCGAAGAACAAATCAATACTCGACCAACCTGTGGAACAGTCGGCATGACCGTCAACGAACTATGTATTCTCCCCAAAACCTCCGTAAACCGCAATGCACGACTCCCACCCAACAGATTACTATCCCCCTTCCAATTACCCAATAAAGAGCTGCGTATTGCCACGTAGGTGGACGTACTCTGATCCTGCTTAGGAGGCTTCAAAGGCCCAAGGAGTGTCGACACTGACTTGGTGAGCGTCGCAGAGCTTGCCTTCTCCGTACTCCAAATTCGATTGGGCAAATCCAACTCGGAAGGACCGGGTTTCGCTGGCTGATGGGACGTGTCCACGGGCGATGCCTCCTCGCCTCCTTCCTCTACAGGTGCGGGAGCTGCGGGAACTTCCGTGCTATCCACCGCCATATTGTCGGTAGTCTCGAGCGCTCCTCCGCGTGCCGCACTTAACACCACATCAAGGAGCTCTTTTGCCCTTTTGCGCACTATCATAGGTACGCGGGAAGCAGGGAACATCCCAAGGAGACCCGCCATATCCTTGGGCGGTCGCTCCGCAAACTGGAATATATGATGATTGGGTAGAACGTATCTGTATTACGCCCAAACAAATGAAGATGAGCGAAGTTCGTGAAGTCATAGCGGTCAAGAGAACAGCGATGAGAGAATACCATCATTTACCTTGTACTTTCATCTTCCTCCCTGGCAACTTTATCCCTCCACGCATGCACAGCTCTATATACCCTCCCCTGCTCGTGATCTCCCGTCAATACACCTCCCTTATTCCACTTCCTCGCCAACCCCTCCCAACCGCCAACCCCACCTCCATTTTCCGCGTCATACATCTCTCGCTCATACACTCTTAGAGCCGTCGCGGCAGACCTTGCCAAAACTTCATTCATCAACGCATGCGGGAGATACGCATTATTATCCTCAACAGCAGGAGTGGTACGTGGAGAAGGGGATTTAGATGACTTTTTGGTGGGAGGTGAAGAAGACCGAGAGTTGGTCTGAGATTGAGAACGAGATTGCGAAAGCCCGCGGTCCAGGAGAGCGTTGCGTAGATTGTCATAGATAAACAGGAGGAAATGCGTATCCGAGCGTGCGTAGTTCAGCATTGCTTCAGGCAAAGGGCTACATAGTTTTAAAATGATAAATGGTCACAAAAGTCGAGACACTCACCGAATCCGCCAATCCGCCAGCTGGTACTGTTTATCAGGGGTAAAGTCGCAATACATCTCTAGGAGGTTTGCAAGACCGTGTCTAGGAAAATCTAGGTTCAAGTTAGTAGTGTATAATGCGAAAATAAGGAAGATGCCATACTTAAGATCTTCGATGCATGGAATGTGTCAAATAAGTTGACAACGAATAACGAAAAATCCCTCTGAAGCCATACTATATCTGACTCGGCACCATGAAAAACCTGCAAGTCAGTGAAGCCATATCAGCTATATACGCGTTCCTGTCAACTTTGGACTCACTTTGACAATTTTCGGATTCGTAAATACCTCGTTCAATATCCCGAGCTCCTCTCTCACTTCTGCTACTAGCGTATCTACCACCCAATCCCTCTCTCTTGTGCTGATTTGCATCAAACACACGAATCCTCTATAAGAGCGGTGGCTATGGTGTTCCAAATCGACGGCAATGACATCGGCAGTGCGGAGATATTCGAGCATGGTATGCAGTTCTGAAAGAGTATCCACATATGTAAGAGCGGAGGCGGCAAGGAGTGGGGGGGGGACGATGGGAGGAGTCGCGAGGAACATGGATGGAGGATAGTCTAAGTGTGTTATTTCATAGTGATACGGGTGTCGTTTCCTGAGTCAATGAGTGTACAAGAATAAAGATTTATCGAAGTTCCATAGACTTTATGCATGGGCGAACAGAGATGCTTACCACGGATCTTCTGGTTCGTCCTCGCATAAAAACCCTAACGGTACTTTCGCATTGAACTTATGTGAAAGACTAGGATACCAGGGTGTTTCAACCAAGTTATCTGGTCGTATTTTGAATGAGAGTTGAGGCTTTGGGAGGTGGACGACGTGCTGGATGACTGTGGAGCCATGCTGGCTACGTGTTATATGCGTCGCCTGTATACATGCCAGTCAATACGGCGAACGGACGTGGAGTAAGTACTATTGACCTTCCGCGGCGTTGTTAAGGACGGACTTATCGCGATTGCAGGGGGTTTCGTACGTCCAAGGTATCCATCAAGACATGTATCCTAGTGGTATGGGATTACCGAGACGAGTCCTAGAACATTCATAAACATACCGTCCTCTCGAACAATTGATCGACAACGTCCACCACTACGGCCTGAAAACTATCTATGACTTCATCTTGGCTGCGCAACCTACCCTCCGCTTTCTCCCACTTTCCGCCTATATCATCACCAGTTTTGGAAGCGAGAGACGTAGAGGAAATTTGGGAAAACCCCAAGATGCGGTTAGTTATATTCAGCACTCTGGCGGAAAGCGCTTCCATTTGGGTAGCAAGCTCAGAGTCAACGGAGCGGTGGAAGGCGATGTCATTGGGAAGTGCGATAGCCTTGCGGACGGAGTCAAGGGCAGAAGATTGGAGTCTCGTATTGAACAGGTTGAACGACGATGAAGAGAGCGACATGGTTATCGTAACCACAATCCACGGCCAATTGGGTTGGAAACGATTACATAAGACAGTGCTTACTGACATCCACTAGAAACAAACTAGAAAGCAATAATCCAAGTGAATCAAGCCTAGAAAACAGTCAAGTATATTGAAAAGACTTACTGACTTATCTGAACATCTATAGCATTGAATGTGCTGATATTTAATATAAAATTTGAGATATTTTTGTATCTTTTCTGAAGGTGTATAGAGTAAATTTGTATTGAATTCCTGACCTATCTTATAGGTCTATGGTCTTACTAGCCTCTGCAATCTTTGACTGCTAATAGATGATAGCCGAAACTGGGCTAATGCCCTCAATAGATTTTCGATGTCGAGCGGAGCTAGGCTATGTGTGCTGTGAGATGATGTGTGTGGGGGTGGAGGTGGTGTGAAAAAAAATGGAGTTGAGGGGAGCGAGACATGAATTGACAGAATTAATGGTGTTGTTGTCGCAGGGAGGCGAGCTGTAGTTCAGCTCGAATGGTAGGGTTTTCGCGGATATATATCTTCCAGGCCTGCGAAGACCAGTGACCCAGAGCCTGGATCACGTCTTCAGACAGACCAATGGAAGCATAATATGTTGCTCCACCAGCGCGTGCGGAATGTCCTCCAAAATCATGAGTGAGAACTGCGTTGGAGGTAATGAAGAGAGCTGGACGTGCTGTTAAAGTTAGCGAAGCTCGATTGTGGGAAGGCGGTTTCACACGGTAAGTCTCGGGTTATATCCGGGGGGTTATATCCGGGGCAATCGAGTAAGTAATTACAGGATTACTACCGTACAATTATATACAAAATTGGTAAACTAAATTAGTAAGATTTTACCTGTATCTACTAACTAAGTCTGACTGACAGAATTGAGCTACGAGAGCTCACTAAGTTAGCATTTAATTCCAACACGTGCACCATGTTTTGCATCTCGAAGGGCTGTATACTCTAGCAGTAGTTTCACTGGGCATGCCTCAACATTGTCCAGTTGTGTAAAGAAGATTTCGGATCCATGATAGAAGGGATCAGCTTTGTGGTATGGAAGATGATATGATGCGCGGCCACTCTGGAACGATAGAGAGCTGCGTTTGATAACCTTTCGCCAATCGAACAGTGCACTGTTATGACTGGTGACTAGTTCTCCGGACTGATGGCAGGCGAAAAAGCAGCAGGAGATGATGGTTGTGAAGAGGAGATCGTCGTAGAGATGGGACTGGCGAAAGATGTTCAGAAAAGTGGAAAGATGATGTAAACATAGTGGTAGTTTCCTCTTGATGTTGTCTCCTCTCATTTTCAAAGATCCTCGAATGGCGGCTTGTACGAGTGGGTGAGCGTGACTCTTGTCAAAATCGGGAAAGATCTCCTTTAAGAAGTAACGAGCACCAGATAAATATTTTGGAGCAGATGCAATGTACTGTGATGAATTGTTACGCATGTGAAAACCCCTAACCCCTAGCCCTAGTCAGTTGACCATTCCCGTGACCTCGGACATCGGCTTTGGGCTATCGGACCTTCGGATACTCTTCGGATCAAGGGATGCACATGAGGACTTAGCATGTGTTGATATGGACTTGGTTATTACTGTAGGATTACTTATTTATCAAGGAACACTTAGGCTTAGTTACCATGAGGTTTAACTCATGTATTCCGCATGTTACCTTCGCAGTATTTAAGCCGTAGTTACTTGTACATAGTTTCCTCAGTTCGAATATCAACTTAATATGTTCCCTTCTCTACTAAAGGAGCTCCTGTCCTGCTCTATCTCCGTTCTCCGGTATCCCGCATCTCCAATCCTAAACTCTACCTTCTCATCCGTTCTCCGGTGTTACTCCGTAACCCCGATCTCCGTTCCGAAATCAAGGTATACTTGTTAGGTAGTGGGCGGCGCAACTCTGCAACTCAGTAGTTGAAGCCAAGTACCTTATTGTAGTCTGTCTAGTAGTAGAAGCTGGATTCCGTATTTAACATGAATAGGCAATGTAACGTGCGAGTGTCTGGGGGGTGGGTTCAAGAGGAAGAGAATGTGAGATACAGAATGAAACGTAGTCACGAGCACCAGTCAGGTATCCTCTCTGTGTACTCCTCTCGATAGCATTCAGCTGCAGGAAAAGAACCTGTTAAAGTAACAGGGCAAAGAAAAGATGACCAGACTGGGGCTTGAACCCAGGCCCTCTGGTTGCATTCCAGATGCTCTAACCAACTGAGCTATCTAGCCTTGGGTACAAGCTTTACACCAAGGAATATATGCATCCCCCATGAATCATCCAACCAATGCTGTCTGTGCTACCCTCACCATACCAACAGGATTTACAGGCACTATTGGCATAGCACTCAGCTCCAGGATGTCATGCGCTGAATTACATAATTCCAACAGAACCTTCTGATCCAACTCCTCTAAACCCATCTGTCTACGAGGAACCTGCGATACATGTTTTGAAGCATCAAGCAAGGTTAGAATAGCGCTCTCCATGAGTCAGGGAGCAATGTGCGAGGTGGTGAGAAGGAATGAATCTTGTCAGCAGAAAACTTGCGGTGGTACTCGTCATACATGAAACATGATAAAAGATCGGCTCAGGTATTCTCTAATAAAATTAAGTGTTTCTGTGTTCTATCAGGAGCTTATATAAGCGTCCTAATGCACTCTAACACACTCTAACCAACAAGACTGATGATGTGTAATCAGTAGTTTGATAATAGACTAATGATTTGTGCAGCAAAATCCAGTTATTTCAATCTAGTGTCAATAGTACTCTAGACATAGATGGAAATGGGCTATCTAAGCTTCCCACGGGTACCAGAATCGACGAGGCGTGAAAGTAGGTGTCCACTATATCGCGTCCCAATTTTTAGGCCCTCGGAGTCCCCGGAAACAATCAAAATGAGGTCAGGAATACCCAAACCATGCTTCATTTTGCGATATTTTGCTTCCTGAGTGAACTATTGCGATCCCGGTGCATCCAAATTGGTTAGGGTTAAGGTTAACCATGTGTACAACCACTAGACAAACCGTGGGAACGATCCCATAAACCGTGGGAGCGCACAGCTATGATTATGGTTAAAGTTGCTAAACAGCTGTTTTGCAACTTTTGCTTTACCAAATCAATAGACTGTAGCTATGTACACCCAAGTCGGTTCCTAGGGTAATCATAGGTGCTGGATTGCGTGGTTATAACGTGGGAACGATCCAGTAAGCGTGGGAACCGTGGTTGACAAATCTTCGCCCAAGGTATACAATATGACACAATTCAGTGCAATTATTGCATCACTTCCAACACAACCCCCTGATGCAACAATTGCTCAAATCCACATCTCCCAAGTGTTGGGTCATCTATTAACAACCCCCTGACCCAAAACTTCCCTTTACCCTCCATATCCTACATATCTACAATTCCCATCATCTTTCGTAACTTCTCTACTTGAGGCTTTGCTAGTCCTTTTGTGAGCAAGTCTGCCAGCATGTCTTCTGTCTGCAGGTAGACAGGATGTATTCTTTTGCGTTCCACTTGATCACGGAGCCAGAAGAATCCAAGGTCCAGCTGCTTCATTTGTCCATGGTGTTCAGGGTTCTTTGCAACTCGGATTGCTGACTGGTTGTCCATGTATAGTGTTGATGGACCAGTTGGTGGATAACCAATTTCTGTGAGCAAATTCCTAACCCAGCAGATTTCCTTTCCTGCAGCAACCCCTGCAACATACTCTGCTTCTGTGGTGGACAGAGCAATTACTTGCTGTGCTTTACTGCTCCAGCACACTGCACCCAACCCAATCTTCACCAAATATCCACTAGTCGACTTCCCATTCCTCTTATCCCCTCCATAGTCAGCATCCACATATGTCACAAACATCTCATCAGATTCCTCATTGGGATCTGGTCCATACACCAACTTCTTTTCCATAGACCCTTTCAAGTACCGGAACAGGTGCTTTACAGCTTTCCAGTGTTCCATGCCTGGGTTTGAATTAAACCTAGCCAATGCACTAGCAGCAAAGGCAATATCAGGCCGGGTCAATGTAGCAAGGTACAATAGGGAACCAACAGCATTCATGTAGGGGATATTCACCATTTCACTTGCTTCCTCCCAAGTCTTGGGACTATCTTCAGGACTCAACTTGTTACCAGGTACTAGAGGGGTGCCCACTGGCTTGCAGTCAGACATGCCAAATTCTGCTAGCTTGTTGACAATGTACTGATGCTGACACAGATAGATTTTGTGGTTCTCCCAATCTCTAGTAATCTCCATACCCAACAAGTATGTAGTTGGCCCCAAATCCCTCAACTTGAAGTGCTTTGCCAACTCCTCCACAAATCTATCCAGAGTCTCCTCAGACTTGGAAGCAAGTGTAATGTCATCCACCCACACTGGGACTATGACTCTGATATTACCATCATCATAGATGTAGAGGGAAGGATCAGAATAGATCTTTTTGAAGCCCATTGCCTCTAATGCTTCAAACAACTTCTCACTCCACAACCGAGGTGACTGCTTCAATCCATAGATTGACTTGTTCAGCTTACACACAACTTCTTCTCCACCTTGCATTGACCCTTTTTGCTTGAACCCATCTGGCTGCTTCATATAAATCTCGCAATCAATGTCACTGTTGATGAATGCATGAGATATATCCACTGATCGCAGATGCAAATCATATTTGGCAGCAATAGCAATCACAGTTCTGATGGTAGCATGACGTGAAGGTGATGAAAAGGTTTCAAAGAAGTCAAAGCCAGGTCTTTGACTAAATCCCTTAGCCACAACCCGTGCCTTGAATCTCTCAATGCTACCATCTGCAAGGTACTTTACTCGGAACACCCATCTAACTCCAATTGCCTTCTTTCCTGGTGGTAGCACAACCAACTCCCAAGTACCATTACTCAAATGAGCAGTGATTTCCTCCAAATACGCTGCATGCCATTGTCCTGCATATGGGGTTTTCATTGCCTGGGCATATGTCTCTGGTTCAATAACCTTTGACACAGACAGTGTTTCCACCTCCAATCCATTCTCTACTTCATCTTCTTCATCTGAATCCTCCCCAATCACAGGTGTAGGCTCTCGCATTTCCCAAGCAGCAGGTGAGGGTTGTCTTGGTTCTGGGTCAGCTGATTTAACTTTCCACCATTCACCAGGTTTCCGAATAGCACGCCTTGTTTTCCGTATAGCAACTGGTCTATCATCAATTTCCTCTTCTTCATCCAATGATGGTGTGGTTTGTTGACGACGACGACGATGAGGCTGCTGTGGTGGGTCTTGCTGGGGTGCAATCTGTTCTGGTGGCTCCTGTTGTGCTTCCCCTTCAATTGGTTGTTGCTCTTCGTCTTCAGACTCCTCAACCACTTCTGTCTCTGTACCATCTTCATCATCATCCAACTCAACAATTCCACTCATAGGCTCAGATTCCTTTTGCTGGGCATTTTCAACAGATGGTGCTATCCTGGCTTCAGGACTGTGCGCTTTCCCACTGGGTTCATGGTGTCCTTTCAACAGTTGGCCATTATAGGTGTACCGTTCATCAAAGTCTGCTCTTTCACAAACAATGACTTTCTTTGTTTGTGGATTGTAGAACTTCCACCCTTTGTAGCCTTCTGGATATCCAATGAATACACACTTTTCCATATGGGAACCCAAGTGGTCTCTTTTGTCCTTTTGCACATGTACATATGCAACACATCCCCAAACTCGTAAATGCCCAACATCAGGTTTCTTCCTGTACCACACTTCATATGGAGTAGCATGAGGTACCACAGATGTATAGCTTTGATTCAAGACATGAACAAGTGCAGACAAACACTCAGCCCAGAAGGCCTTTGACAACCCACATTCTTCTAGCATTGCAGTGATCCGTTCACTCAATAGCCTGTTTGCTCTCTCAGCTACACCATTCTGCTGAGGTCTGTTCCTCACAGAGAACTGCCTATTGATTCCATTATCCTCCAGATACCTATTAAACTCCTTTCCCATGAATTCACCACCCTGGTCACATCTGAATGTCTTGATGGTCTTTCCAGATTGATTCTCAGCCCATGCTTTGAATCGTTTGAATGCAACAAACACCTCTGATTTCAGTTTCAAGGGTACAACAACTTTGAAACGTGAATAGTCATCAATGAATGTCACCCAATACTTTTGACCAGTGTGCGACTCTACACCAACATAGTGAACATCAGAGTGAACCAGTTCCAATAGTTCTGTAGATCTACTATCAGAAGGAGGGAAAGGGTCCGCATGCATCTTTCCAGCTTTACAAGGCTCACAAACAGGATCAGGCTTTGCAGAAGAACTGAGTGTCATACCAACAACCATGTTTTCTTTCAACATCAGTTTAATCCCATCATGGTGTTGGTGGCCTAGCCGTCTATGCCAAAGCGACAGATCCAAAGGCAGAGTAGAGGCAACATTGACATACTCATTACTATCTAATGTTGAACCATCTAAGTAACCAATACCATTTGTAGTGATAGATGCAACAAACAATAGATTTCCATTACAAGTCTATCAATGGTCTAAAGACAACACTACCCACACCTTCACTGTAAATAACCCTATGATCCGCTAGCCTAACTGGCACTCTATATGGGGTATAATTACGGATCCATTGTCTGTGAGGTGTCATATGAGAAGTGGCGCCTGTGTCTGTATTCCATTGATAATCATTAGAAGATGTAGCACAAGCCTCTGAATCAGAAACAGCACTTGCCTGTCCAGCAAATTCTGTCACTGCCTCTGCCTTTTCCTCTGCTGCCTGATTGGCATTGTTCCCCGACCCACTATTCTGCTGCTGGTTCTTCTCCTTCTTTGGACAAGCCCATTTCCAGTGACCTTTCTCTTTGCAGAATGCGCACTGGTTCCTGGCCAATCCAGCAGGTTTTCCCTTGTTTCCACCAGCTTGTCCTCCACCAGCCTTTGCACGGTTTGCCATCTCCACCTGTCTCTGCCTATTCAGCTCTTCACTCCTAAAGGCATTGAGAATTGTGGTCTTGTCCAGTTTCTCCACCAACAACAAAGATGATGACAGATGCCTGTATTCTTCAGGCAGAGCCCGAATCAATGCCATGCACTGCAACTCTTCATCCAATTGTTCTATGGTGAAACCTTTGGGACGAAGATTCTGAATGTTCCCCATAGCCTTGTCAATTCTGACTCCCAGATCCATGAGTGATTCCCCTTCAGCTTTTTGGATAGAGAACAGGTCATCATAGGCATTGAACCTTGCTCCAGGCTTCTTGCACAAATGTGCATCCTCCAACAGTTTCCACATCATTACTGGGTCCTCTTCATAACCTTTGAAGTGCACCCTCTGATCACTTTCAACCAACAGATATATCTCTCCAGCGGCCGTTTCAGCTTTTGCCTCCCACCTGGCTAATTCCTCAGGCTTGTCAGATCCTGGTTTTGACTCCCTGCCAGACACCAGTCTCCAAGAGCCATTCCTCATCAGCCAGGCTTTCATCTCCCCATTCCAATCTCCATAGTTGGAGTTGTTCAATGGCTTGACTTTAGCAGAAAGTTCTATAGTTGACATTTGTGATGTCCCAACAATTCCAATTCAAGTGTAGTGGTTTCAAGTAATCCAATAAGCCCCCAGTAGTCCAAAAATGCGAAGCTAGTACTCTGCAAGAGTCACTAGTTCACAAAGCAATAGCAGCACAAGCAACAGTATCAATCAGAATTGAGTAGTTAAAGGCCAGGGCCCATAACCTGTTAAAATTAAGTGATTCTGTGTTCTATCAGGAGCTTATATAAGCGTCCTAATGCACTCTAACACACTCTAACCAACAAGACTGATGATGTGTAATCAGTAGTTTGATAATAGACTAATGATTTGTGCAGCAAAATCCAGTTATTTCAATCTAGTGTCAATAGTACTCTAGACATAGATGGAAATGGGCTATCTAAGCTTCCCACGGGTACCAGAATCGACGAGGCGTGAAGGTAGGTGTCCACAATATCGTGTCCCAATTTGTAGGGCCTCGGAGTGTTGGAATTATGTAATCCAGCACATGACATCCTGGAGCTGAGTGCTATGCCAATAGTGCCTGTAAATCCTGTTGGTATGGTGAGGGTAGCACAGACAGCATTGGTTGGATGATTCATGGGGGTGCATATATTCCTTGGTGTAAGACTTGTACCCAAGGCTAGATAGCTCAGTTGGTTAGAGCATCTGGAATTATAACCAGAGGGCCTGGGTTCAAGCCCCAGTCTGGTCATCTTTTCTTTGCCCTGTTACTTTAACACTGAATTGTGTCATATTGTATACCTTGGGCGAAGATTTGTCAACCACGGTTCCCACGCTTACTGGATCGCTCCCACGTTGTAACCACGCGATCCAGCACCTATGATTACCCTAGGAACCGACTTGGGTGTACATAGCTACAGTCTATTGATTTGGTAAAGCAAAAGTTGCAAAACAGCTGTTTAGCAACTTTAACCATAATCATAGCTGTGCGCTCCCACGGTTTATGGGATCGTTCCCACGGTTTGTCTAGTGGTTGTAGACATGGTTAACCTTAACCCTAACCAATTTGGACGCACCGGGATCGCAATAGCTCACTCAGGAAGCAAAATATCGCAAAATGAAGCATGGTTTGGGTATTCCTGACCTCATTTTGGTTGTTTCCGGGGACTCCGAGGCCCTACAAATTGGGACGCGATATTGTGGACACCTACCTTCACGCCTCGTCGATTCTGGTACCCGTGGGAAGCTTAGATAGCCCATTTCCATCTATGTCTAGAGTACTATTGACACTAGATTGAAATAACTGGATTTTGCTGCACAAATCATTAGTCTATTATCAAACTACTGATTACACATCATCAGTCTTGTTGGTTAGAGTGTATTAGAGTGCATTAGGACGCTTATATAAGCTCCTGATAGAACACAGAATCACTTAATTTTAACAGTAGGATGGCTGAGTATATTGATTGACGGCAACATGAGTGGGTTGTTGTGATATTTTTGTTGGGCGAGATGGGAGGCGCTGTATCTGGTATTTCATCCTCAGCATTGCGCCAGGACCACCAAAGCAAGACAGGTGTAATAGAAAGAATCTGGCGCCAATCATCAGCCTTCTTGAGAGATTGGTTCTCTCTCATCTTGTCGTCAAAGTGTCACTATATAGTTGAAAACATACTAACTTATCACTTACGTTCTTCGGAAGACGGGTAATATGACTAGGCCAGCGAACAGCATTGATAAGGTTTTCAAAGCGTTGGCGGTGAGAGTCATTACCTCCGGCACCTGGAAACATATGTCCTGCAAATAGAACCTGAGCAAAAATATGGCGAATCATTCCCAAAAAGACATTGTGCATAAAATCAAGGGCTGTCTTTGATTTGGGAAGCCATCCAGGGATGAGATTCAGGCTAGACCAACGAACTCCATGGTCATTGAGAATGGCAGCCTGTCGCTGTGGTTGTGCATTATGTGATTGGTATGCATGCCGGAGCATCTGGTAATCATCCTTGTCTCGGTGACCTAATACCCCATGTGAGATATACAGTAGCGTAGTTCAGCTCTTATCTCACCTGTATTGTAGCTGGCCTGTTTACCAATATGTACCATTATGATCTCGCAATATGGGCAGGGGTGAAAGTCATGACTATGGCCCGCCGTTCCAGAGAGTTTGCGAGCAGCAGGGGTATCACAATTATTGCAAAGAAGGTCTCCGTAAACTGTAGCTACTGTATTATCGTCAGCAATGTCCATCTCAATTCCTACAAACTATTTAGAGCGCATATAGAATGGGTATCAGCAAGAGTTTACCATTCTTCAACTTTATCAAGTCGAGTACCATAGGCTCAAGACAGTGGTTAATTTGTTGAAATCTGGCTCGTTTGGTCCTGGCATGATCATTACGCAAATGACATTGGTTTGAAGAAACTGAACATCCCGTTTTAAGTCATTGATGGATATATACGCTGGACCTGTTGAATGCGGGCGATTGGATAGAAGCGAGAGCCTATGTCAAGCTTGATAATGATGGTGCTCATTAGAATCCAATTGTGTACATACCAGTCTGCATTCAAAGTGAGATGGAGTCCGAATCGATGGTTGGCGAGCTTAGTCGGTGTGGTAAATCCCTGTGCTGGTTGATCGTGAAACATTATCTTGTTGATCTATCTCCCGAGTGATATTTGCATATTGTTTATGCCAAGCAGCGCCATGGTACATATCTTCCATTATAAAATTTTCGTCATCATTTGGACAGTCTGGGTCGGTCCTACTATCGCAGATAGATCGTGCAAATCCAGGTCGAAGGAACATTTGTCGTAAATTTTGCATAAGCGATACCTGGGGGAGGATTTTGAACGGTTTCTGTCGTACAACATTGTTGGGCCCTTGAATGTCTTCGTATACAACCCCGGAGCAGTTCTCAACCATGCAGCAAGGTGATTCCAGCTCTAGAAGGGCAGCCGGTGTATAATGCTTCCAGCATTTCAGACAAATAGCATACTGTATGATCCATTCGTCTGGATCAATTCCAAGACGATGTTTTGCACCATCGAGAGTATGGAGGGGCCTAGGAAGATCCGGTAAAGCTCCTGCTATGTCCAGGGCATCAAGAGTCGCGTTGAGGTTATCAGTAGCTTGCTGAATTGTGAGCCCGTTGTAGACATTTGCCATTACAGCCTGTAGGTAAGCGAAGCGAACACACGGCTCCTCAGCAAAGGCAAGAGGCTGAAAATTTGAAGGCTCTTCATTCAGAGTTGCTCCACCAGATGGAATACTGGGAGGTTCAACAGAAGAGAAATTGTGCTCTGGAGGAGAAGGGGTCACTTGGAAATCCCTCGGAAAAGACTGAGACTGAGATGGTGAAAGGGAAAAAGAAGCAGGTTGACCATTCAAATAAAACCCATTAGAGCTATCCAACTGAGGCTGTAATTGATTCTGAGATTGAGATTCCAAGAGTTCATCTGGCCGATGGAGTCTTCAGGAGCTGAAGGTGCCTATATGTACATGGCCAGTACCATTGATACTACCAGGCTGAGGAGAGAGTGCACCAGAGGTTCGTCTAAGGGGTTTGTGCTGAGCAGAACTGGGCCTTCTCGTGGAGGTCCTAGCAACTCTGGGCCTAGTTTCAGAGGGTTGGTTAGGAAACTTGATAGCGTGCATTGCGACCAGTTTCTTTGACTGCCATTGGAATCCCTGAGGAGATGGGCAATATTTTGCACAGCCACAATGATATTCGAGGGGTTGACGAGCCATAACTGCTTGTGGATCTGGGTCACCTATTGGACTTGTGCAGATCAAACACGGTGTACGCGACAGAGTCACATGCAGGGAATCCCACGACCATATGTATAATCAGTGCATAATGATTCATATTCGCTCAATATTACTCAATGTTCGTGCATATATTTTTTGTTTGTATAATTGTTGGTTAATCAATGATATTTAAGAATTTGCAACAAATCTGGCACCGGTATATTTTCTAATCTTTTGCTGTGTAAACCACCAACACCATAATGGAATCAAATGTTAAAATCAAGTGTTTGTGTGATCTATCAGGAGCTAATGCACTCTAACACACTCTAACCAACAAGACTGGTGATGTGTAATCAGTAGTTTGATAATAGACTAATGATTTGTGCAGCAAATGTTGGAAGTGATGCAATAATTGTTAAAGTAACAGGGCAAAGAAAAGATGACCAGACTGGGGCTTGAACCCAGGGCCTTCTGGCTGCATTCCAGATGCTCTAACCAACTGAGCTATCTAGCCTTGGGTACAAGCTTTACACCAAGGAATATATGCATCCCCCATGAATCATCCAACCAATGCTGTCTGTGCTACCCTCACCATACCAACAGGATTTACAGGCACTATTGGCATAGCACTCAGCTCCAGGATGACATGCGCTGGATTACATAATTCCAACACAACCCCCTAATCCAGCACATCTTCTCATAAGCGCATGTGACCACTCTGGATCACTTGCAGGGCCCATAACCTGTTAAAGTAACAGGGCAAAGAAAAGATGACCAGACTGGGGCTTGAACCCAGGGCCTTCTGGTTGCATTCCAGAGGCTCTAACCAACTGAGCTATCTAGCCTTGGGTACAAGCTTTACACCAAGGAATATATGCACCCCCCCATGAATCATACAACCAATGCTGTCTGTGCTACCCTCACCATACCAACAGGATTTACAGGCACTATTGGCATAGCACTCAGCTCCAGGATGTCATGTGCTGGATTACATAATTCCAACAGAAGCATCCCATCATAGAGGTCATGTTGAGGATGCTTCTCTTCTGGACACAATCCTTCGCAATAGGGTATCTGACTCAAATCGAGCTGGGTCATTTCTGACATGTTGAGACATCTCGCGCACGATCCACAGACACGGCTGGACAAGGCTGCGTTCGATGTCCCATCCAAGAAAGCAGCCATTCTTTCTGCCTTGACACTGTCCTCAGCATTCCGTAAAAAGAGGCCCTCAATTAGTGTTTCCAAGGGATCTAGCCTGGCACATTTGTGAGTGGTGATCCCTGGGCATTTGACATGGTCGATAGTGTCAGATTCTTCTCGTTGCCTACCCATTGTCAGTCTAGGTAACCGCCCATTGTGGTTCACACACCTCTTGGAACCAACAGGAACAAGATTGCAAACCGCGAGAAACTTATTTGCAGCTGCATTTGGCAAGGCAATGAGCTTGGCTAAGAGCAACCTCTTAAGCCTCGACTCTGCACGAGTGACAGGGATATTTGCATGGCGCAAACACTCTACAATACGTGCAGAGGTCATCTTCACCATGCCAGACATCCAATCAGGTGTGTCTACACTCGTGGTTGGCTCAGCGCACCCTGCACCATCAAGAATCTCCTTCTGCATTTGGTTGTGTCTGACTTCGGGTCAGAGCGCTGATATGAGCCGACTCATGACTATGCTCACTGTCTGAGATTGGCATCTCCAGGCCAATTATCAGCATCTGGGCTTGCAACTCAGAAGGTAATGAAGATATTTTGCACCACAATTTTTCGCGGGACCTAACCTCCGAAGCAGTAAGTGCAATTTGTAAATGCCTGAGGACTACAATGATTTGCGTGGCAGTTAATCCTTGAAAGGCCGTCCAGAGTTTGGCTTTCGCACTTGACAGAGGAAGGGGTGGCAGCAGCATGCCTGAGATCAGCGGGACAATGTCAAGAAATGCTGTGTGGGTGAGATGGGGGAGAATTGACAGGAGATTGTCAGACGGCCTCCTATTTTGACAAATCAAGCCATACCAATGAATAGGAGCAGTGACCTGGGCTTGCAAAAGTTGTTCAACTAGGCCTGGAGGCCAGCGGGGGCTGGTGCCTGTATGAGGTTGTTACGCACATGCAAACCCCTAACCCCTAGCCCCGGTCAGATGACCATTCCCGTGACCTCGGGCATCGGCTTCAGATTGTCGGACCTTCGGATACGCTCAGATCAAGGGATGTGCACGTGGACTTAGCACGTGTTGATAAGGACTTGGTTATTACTTTAGGATTACTTATTTATCAAGGGACACTTAGGCTTAGTTACCACAAGGTTTAACTCATGTATTCCGCATGTTAGGTTACCTTCACAATATTTAAGTCGTAGTTACTTGTAGATAGTTTCCTGAGTTCGAATATCAACTTAATATGTTCCCTTCTCTACTAAGGAGCTCCTGTTCCGCTCTATCTCCATTCTCCGGTATCCTGCACCTCCGATCCTATACTCTACCTTCTTATCCGTTCTCCAGTGTTACTCCGTAACCTTGATCTCCGTTCCAAAATTAAGGTATACTTGTTAGGTAGTGGGCGGCGCAACTCTGCACTTCAGTAGTTGAAGCCAAATACCTTTTTGTAGTCTGTCTAGTAGTAGAAGCTGGATTCCGTATTTAACAGTATATTCGAACTCACCTCCCACACCCTAGCTCTTTCCTTTTCCCAGATGACCACAGCACGCGTTACCAAGCTGGCCAAGGCTGCAGAGCAGTCCCCCGCAGCATCCGGATCCTCGACCTCCACACACGCCCGCAGTCACCATAACACCACACGACGACCTGTCAGGCGAGTCCGCGCATCTTCGACTTCTGTTGGGAGCACTACTGCTCCGACCGAAGAACTCCAGGAGAACCCCGAAGAAGCCCGGAGAAACGAAATGATCATTGAAGAACGTCTCTCGCAAACTTTGTCCCATTCTCCGCAACCCCAACAGGAGCCCTCTGCTGGGCCATCCGGACCCTCCGGACCTGGCAGACCTCCTGGGCCTCCGGACGATGGCGATGATGAACCCAAAGATGACGACGCATTCGACTACGATTGACCTCCACACTCCACCCCCTGTCGAGAAACTCCGATCCGATCCGATTTTGGTGAGGCACTTATTAAGTCCCTCAACGGAATTACGTCTACACTCCGCGATCTGAATCGTGGGGTCTCTGTCCCTGCCTCCGCCAAAGCTAGCTCTCGCGTCAAGGTTCCCGACACGTTCAATGGTTCAGACCCTCGGAAACACAATACGTTCCTGGTTCAACTGAAGCTGTACTTCACCGCGAACTCCAGACAGTTCTCCGATGAGGACGAAAAAGTCACATTCGCGCTCTCGTATCTGAAAGGCACGGCCTTCGATCTGTTCGAGCCATACCTTGCGGAACCCGATGGGGAAGTTCCACCCTGGATGTACTCATACGAGGCATTCGTGGAAACCCTGAAGGATAATTTCGGTGCTATTGATCCAGCCCGAGACGCGGAAATGGCCCTCGACTCTCTCAAAATGCTCAGCCACCACCGGATCACGAAGTTCAACGTGATCTTCCAGCAGCATGCTTCAAAATTGGTTGGCTGGGGCGACAGGGCCCTCCGATACATGTACTATAATGCGCTCCTGGACTGAATCAAGGACGAACTCTCACGTTCTCCGAAAAGGGAATCACTCTCCGCTCTCTGATCCGCTGCTTCCGAGATCGACCAACGATACTGGGAGAGGCAAAAGGAGAAGAAGTCCGATCCCTCAGAGAAGAACTCCGAGAAGTCCGCGAAGAAGTCCGTGTCCTCCCACCATTCGTCTAAACCCGCATCCTCAAACTCCGCGAACCCGTCCCCGTCTTCCTCCAACTCCGGCAACAAGTCTTCATCGTCCTCCGCAAAACCTGCTTCGAAGAACTCCACACCACCCCCTTTCGCCAATCAATTGGGAAAGGATGGCAAACTGAAGCCTGAAGTCTGTGCGGAACGCATCCGGAAGGGACTTTGCCTCTTCTGCGGTGGTTCCGGACATCGGGTTAAGGAATGCCCTAACGGAAACTTGAACTCCGCCAAGGCCCGCACAGCAGTAGCTGAATCAGATTCCTCTGAACAAGAGGCCCACATCTCCGAAACGGAAAACTGATGTGCAGCCCAGAGTCCTCGGACCCTCCGCGGAGCTGCGATCTGTACATATGGCCCGACTTTTGTAGACTTAATGCTGCGTCTCCCGTTCTTTCTCCTTCCGCCACTTACGTTTCTCTTACCTCGGACAATCTTTCTGACTCCACTATGATCTTTACTGCACTAATAGATTCCGGCTCTACTCACTGTTTTGTAGATACAGGTTTCATTCGTGCTCATGGGCTCTTAACTTACCGTACCCCTCCGATAAAGCTATTACTGTTCGACGGCTCTTCAAATAATTTCATTACCGAAGCTCTTGACCTACTTTGTAGGTTTCCGACTGGCGAAAATCTGGAGATTATTCTTTGTCACACCTCTGGACGTTTCCTGTTCTGTTGTTCTAGGACATAACTGGCTCACCCGCTACAATCCGTTGATTGACTGGGTTACGAGCAGTATCTTGTTCCGAGCACCAGAATCTGGCAGCGTTATTGCGGCCCCGGCATTGGAAGCACCTCCGACTACTCCGACATCTCCGGATACGTCTCCGTGTTCTCTGCAGCCATCTCCGGTGACTTCTCTGTCTGTTCCGGATTCTCCAGAAACTCCGCCTTCGACTACGATTCCCTCTGATCCTCCGAATATCTCCTTCATTAACACTGCTGCCTTTAAGACAGTCTCGTGCATGAGGGGAGTCCAAGTATTCATGATCAATATCCGACCCGAAGGAACAACTTCTGCCAGATCTTCTGTCGTGTCCGACCCTTCTCTGGACCTCTCGAACATTCCTGCCGAATACCACCAATTCGCGGACGTGTTTAGCAAAGGTAAAGCCGAAACTCTAGCTGATCACAGGCCCTACGACCTCAAGATCGAGTTAGAGGAGAATGTGTCACCCCCTGTGGGTCCGATGTATTCCCTGTCCCAAACAGAACAGCAAGCTTTGAAAGAGTTCATTGACGAGCATTTGCAACATGGTTTCATCCGTCCGACCAGTTCTCCGCACGGTGCTCCCGTCCTATTCGCCAAGAAGAAAGACGGTTCACTCCGCCTCTGCGTCGATTACCGCGGACTTAACCTCATTACTTGCAAAGATCGTTTCCGCTTCCGCGTCTAGCCAACCTCCTAGATGCACCCCGCGATGCCAAAATCTACACCAAGATCGATCTCCGGCACGCATACCACTTAGTCCGGATCTCCGAAGGAGATGAATGGAAAACAGCCTTTCAAACTCGCTACGGCTCCTTCGAGTGGTTGGTTATGCCCTTTGGGTTAACTAACGCTCCCGCGGCTTTTCAAAGGTTTATCAATGATGTGTTCGCTGATCTTTTAGACGTCTGCGTCATTGTTTATCTAGATGATATCTTGATCTACTCCAATAGTGTAGAGGAACACAAGGAGCACGTTAAGGAAGTTCTCCGACGTCTCCGGAAACACAAACTCTATGCTAAAGGTGAGAAATGTGAATTTCACGTTGACACTGTAGAATATCTAGGTTATATCCTTTCTCCGACCGGACTTACCATGGACCAAGCCAAAGTCAAGGTTATTCAAGAATGGCCTGAACCCCGCAAAGTCCGCGATGTTCAGTCCTTCCTCGGCTTTGCGAACTTCTACCGACGATTCATCCGCAACTACTCCGATATCGTCGTTCTGCTCACCCGCCTGACCCGCAAAGGCACCCCTTGGGTTTTTAGTGACAAGTGCCGGACAGCGTTCAATAAATTGAAAGCTGCCTTTACTCAAGCTCCGGTACTCACCCACTGGATCCCCGATGCTCCGATGATCGTAGAAACCGATGCCTCGGACTATGCTCTGGGAGCTATTCTCTCGATCTACACCTCCGACGGAGAAATCCACCCCGTTGCTTTCCACTCGCGCACGTTCACCTCTACGGAATTGAACTATGATGTCCACGACAAGGAACTTCTCGCAATTTTTGAAGCCTTCCGAATCTGGCGTCAATACCTTGAAGGTTCAGCTTCCGTTATCGATGTTGTTACTGATCATAAGAATTTAGAATACTTCTGTACGACTAAAGTCTTAACCCGAAGACAGGTCTGCTGGTCAGAGTATCTCTCCCAGTTCAACCTTTGTATTTGCTTCCGTCCAGGCAAGGTAGGAGCCAAACCTGACTCCTTAACTAGACGATGGGATGTCTACCCTAAAGAGAGGAGTGAGCGCTACCAGCATGTCAATCCACAGAACTTCTGACCTGTCTTTACGCAAGAACAACTCATAGCATCAATCTGCGGATCCGTAGTCATGGATGTTGAACAACTCCATTCCGACATCAAGTCCGTGCAAGAGTCCGATCCGACACTCTCCGCCCCTATCTCCGAACTAGGTCCGCGCTGGTCAAAGGATGACTCCGGTCTCCTGCGACTAGACAACCGGATCTTCATCCCCGACTTCTACGATCTCCGAGTCCGTGTTCTCCGCTACAAACACGATCACATTCTTTCCGGCCACTACGGGCAAAACAAAACCTTAGAACTTGTCCGCCAGGAATATACCTGGCCCAACATTCGTGACTTCGTCAAAAGCTACTGTAAGTCCTGTGTCACTTGCATGCGAGCTAAACCCCAGAGACACAAACCCTATGGCAAACTCCGACAACTCCCTGTACCTTCTCGACACTGGGACTCCATATCTATGGACTTCATCGAGAAACTCCCCAAATCCTCCGGTTTCGACTCCATTCTAGTCATAGTAGACCGGCTCTCTAAACAAGCCATATTCACCCCCTGCCACGACACAATCACCTCCAAAGATCTAGCCAAGTTGTTCGTGATGCATGTATTCTCCAAGCACGGAGTTCCGAACCATGTCACCTCCGATCGAGGTTCGGAGTTCGTCTCCCATTTCTTTAGGTCTCTTGGTAAAGCCTTAGAGATGAAACTACACTACACCTCTGGCTACCACCCTGAAGGTGATGGACAGACCGAACGTACTAACCAAACTCTGGAACAGTATCTCCGCGTTTACTGCAATTACCAACAAGACAACTGGTCAGAACTTCTTCTTATAGCCGAGTTCGCATACAACAATGCTCCAAGTGCAACCACCAGAGTATCTCCGTTCTTCGTGAACAAAGGTTACCATTCCCGTATCTCCGTACATCCGGAATACGATCTCGCTTCCACCCGTGCAAGAGAATTCATAGTCAACCTCGACGACCTCCACCAAGAACTCCGAACCGCGATGTCCGATGCGCAACTCTGCTATCAAGCTCCTGCAGACCGCAGACGATCCGCGGCTCCGGACTGTTAAAATTAAGTGTTTCTGTGTTCTATCAGGAGCTTATATAAGCGTCCTAATGCACTCTAACACACTCTAACCAACAAGACTGATGATGTGTAATCAGTAGTTTGATAATAGACTAATGATTTGTGCAGCAAAATCCAGTTATTTCAATCTAGTGTCAATAGTACTCTAGACATAGATGGAAATAGGCTACCTAAGCTTCCCACGGGTACCAGAATCGACGAGGCGTGAAAGTAGGTGTCCACAATATCGCGTCCCAATTTGTAGACCCTCGGAGTGCCCGGAAACAACTAAAATGAGGTCAGAATACCCAAACCATGCTTCATTTTGCGATATTTGGCTTCCTGAGTGAGCTACAGCGATCCCGGTGCGTCCAAATTGGTTAGGGTTAAGGTTAACCATGTGTACAACCACTAGACAAACCGTGGGAACGATCCCATAAACGGTGGGAGCGCACAGCTATGATTATGGTTAAAGTTGCTAAACAGCTGTTTTGCAACTTTTTGTTTACCAAATCAATAGACTGCAGCTATGTACACCCAAGTCGGTTCCTAGGGTAATGATGTTGGAAGTGATGCAATAATTGCACTGAATTGTGCTATATTGTATACCTTGGGCGAAGATTTGTCAACCACAGCTCCCACGCTTACTGGATCGTTCCCACGTTGTAACCACGCGATCCAGCACCTATGATTACCCTAGGAACCGACTTGGGTGTACATAGCTACAGTCTATTGATTTGGTAAAGCAAAAGTTGCAAAACAGCTGTTTAGCAACTTTAACCATAATCATAGCTGTGCGCTCCCACGGTTTATGGGATCGTTCCCATGGTTTGTCTAGTGGTTGTAGACATGGTTAACCTTAACCCTAACCAATTTGGACGCACCGGGATCGCAATAGCTCACTCAGGAAGCAAAATATCGCAAAATGAAGCATGGTTTGGGTATTCCAGACCTCATTTTGGTTGTTTCCGGGCACTCCGAGGGTCTACAAATTGGGACACGATATTGTGGACACCTACTTTCACGCCTCGTCGATTCTGGTACCCGTGGGAAGCTTAGGTAGCCCATTTCCATCTATGTCTAGAGTACTATTGACACTAGATTGAAATAACTGGATTTTGCTGCACAAATCATTAGTCTATTATCAAACTACTGATTACACATCATCAGTCTTGTTGGTTAGAGTGTGTTAGAGTGCATTAGGACGCTTATATAAGCTCCTGATAGAACACAGAATCACTTAATTTTAACAGGTTATGGGCCCTGGCCTTTAACTACTCAATTCTGATTGATACTGTTGCTTGTGCTGCTATTGCTTTGTGAACTAGTGACTCTTGCAGAGTACTAGCTTCGCATTTTTGGACTACTGGGGGCTTATTGGATTACTTGAAACCACTACATTTGAATTGCAATTGTTGGGACATCACAAATGTCTACTATAGAGCTTTCTGCTAAAGTCAAACCATTGAACAACTCCAACTATGGAGATTGGAATGGGGAGATGAAAGCCTGGCTGATGAGGAATGGCTCTTGGAGACTGGTGTCTGGCAGGGAGTCAAAACCAGGATCTGACAAGCCTGAGGAATTGGCCAGGTGGGAGGCAAAAGCTGAAAAGGCTGCTGGGGAGATATATTTGTTGGTTGAAAGTGATCAGAGGGTGCACTTCAAAGGTTATGAAGAAGACCCAGTAATGATGTGGAAATTGTTGGAGGATGCACATTTGTGCAAGAAGCCTGGAGCAAGGTTCAATGCCTATGATGACCTGTTCTCTATCCAAAAAGCTGAAGGGGAATCACTCATGGATCTGGGAGTCAGAATTGACAAGGCTATGGGGAACATTCAGAATCTTCGTCCCAAAGGTTTCACCATAGAACAATTGGATGAAGAGTTGCAGTGCATGGCATTGATTCGGGCTCTGCCTGAAGAATACAAGCATCTGTCATCATCTTTGTTGTTGGTGGATAAACTGGACAAGACCATGATTCTCAATGCCTTTAGAAGTGAAGAGCTGAATAGGCAGAGACAGGTGGAGATGGCAAACCGTGCAAAGGTTGGAGGAGGACAAGCTGGTGGAAACTGTTAAAATTAAGTGTTTCTGTGTTCTATCAGGAGCTTATATAAGCGTCCTAATGCACTCTAACACACTCTAACCAACAAGACTGATGATGTGTAATCAGTAGTTTGATAATAGACTAATGATTTGTGCAGCAAAATCCAATTATTTCAATCTAGTGTCAATAGTACTCTAGACATAGATGGAAATAGGCTACCTAAGCTTCCCACGGGTACCAGAATCGACGAGGCGTGAAAGTAGGTGTCCACAATATCGCGTCCCAATTTGTAGACCCTCGGAGTGCCCGGAAACAACCAAAATGAGGTCTGGAATACCCAAACCATGCTTCATTTTGCGATATTTTGCTTCCTGAGTGAGCTATTGCAATCCCGGTGCGCCCAAATTGGTTAGGGTTAAGGTTAACCATGTGTACAACCACTAGACAAACCGTGGGAACGATTCCATAAACCGTGGGAGCGCACAGCTATGATTATGGTTAAAGTTGCTAAACAGCTGTTTTGCAACTTTTGCTTTACCAAATCAATAGACTGTAGCTATGTACACCCAAGTCGGTTCCTAGGGTAATCATAGGTGCTGGATCGCGTGGTTACAACGTGGGAACGATCCAGTAAGCGTGGGAGCTGTGGTTGACAAATCTTCGCCCAAGGTATACAATATAGCACAATTCAGTGCAATTATTGCATCACTTCCAACACAACCCCCTGATGCAATAATTGCTCAAATCCACATCTCCCAAGTGTTGGGTCATCCATTAACAACCCCCTGACCCAATACTTCCCTTTACCCTCCATATCCTACATATCTACAATTCCCATCATCTTTCGTAACTTCTCTACTTGAGGCTTTGCTAGTGCTTTCGTGAGCAAGTCTGCCGGCATGTCTTCTGTCTGCAGGTAGACGGGATGTATCCTTTGGCGTTCCACTTGATCACGGAGCCAGAAGAATCCAAGGTCCAGCTGCTTCATTCGTCCATGGTGTTCAGGGTTCTTTGCAACTCGGATTGCTGACTGGTTGTCCATGTATAGCGTTGATGGACCAGTTGGTGGATAACCAATTTCTGTGAGCAAATTCCTAACCCAGCAGATCTCTTTTCCTGCAGCAACACCTGCAACATACTCTGCTTCTGTGGTCGACAGAGCAATCACTTGCTGTGCTTTACTGCTCCAGCACACTGCACCTAACCCAATCTTCACCAAATATCCACTCGTCGACTTTCCATTCCTCTTATCCCCTCCATAATCAGCATCCACATATGTCACAAACATCTCATCAGATTCCTCATTGGGATCTAGTCCATACACCAACTTCTTATCCATAGACCCTTTCAAGTACCGGAACAGGTGCTTTACAGCCTTCCAATGTTCCATGCCTGGGTTTGAATTAAACCTAGCCAATGCACTAGCAGCAAAGGCAATATCAGGCCGGGTCAATGTAGCAAGGTACAATAGGGAACCAACAGCATTCATGTAGGGGATATTCACCATTTCACTTGCTTCCTCCCAAGTCTTGGGACTATCTTCAGGACTCAACTTGTTACCAGGTACTAGAGGGGTGCCCACTGGCTTGCAGTCAGACATGCCAAATTCTGCTAGCTTGTTGACAATGTACTGACGCTGACACAAATAGATTTTGTGGTTCTCCCAATCTCTAGTAATCTCCATACCCAACAAGTATGTAGTTGGCCCCAAATCCCTCAACTTGAAATGCTTTGCCAACTCCTCCACAAATCTATCCAGAGTCTCCTCAGACTTGGAAGCAAGTGTAATGTCATCCACCCACACTGGGACTATGACTCTGATATTACCATCATCATAGATGTAGAGGGAAGGATCAGAATAGATCTTTTTGAAGCCCATTGCCTCTAGTGCTTCAAACAACTTCTCACTCCACAACCGAGGTGACTGCTTCAATCCATAGATTGACTTGTTCAGCTTACACACAACTTCTTCTCCACCTTGCATTGACCCTTTTTGCTTGAACCCATCTGGCTGCTTCATATAAATCTCGCAATCAATCTCACTGTTGATGAATGCATGAGATATATCTACTGATCGCAGATGCAAATCATATTTGGCAGCAATAGCAATCACAGTTCTGATGGTAGCATGACGTGAAGGTGATGCAAAGGTTTCAAAGAAGTCAAAGCCAGGTCTTTGACTAAATCCCTTAGCCACAACCCGTGCCTTGAATCTCTCAATGCTACCATCTGCAAGGTACTTTACTCGGAACACCCATCTAACTCCAATTGCCTTCTTCCCTGGTGGTAGCACAACCAACTCCCAAGTACCATTACTCAAATGGGCAGTGATTTCCTCCAAACACGCTGCATGCCATTGTCCTGCATATGGGGTTTTCATTGCCTGGGCATATGTCTCTGGTTCAATAACCTTTGACACAGACAGTGTTTCCACCTCCAATCCATTCTCCACTTCATCTTCTTCATCTGAATCCTCCCCAATCACAGGTGTAGGCTCTCGCATTTCCCAAGCAGCAGGTGAAGGTTGTCTTGGTTCTGGGTCAGCTGATTTAACTTTCCACCATTCACCAGGTTTCCGAATAGCACGCCTTGTTTTCCGTATAGCAACTGGTCTATCATCAATTTCCTCTTCTTCTTCCAATGATGGTGTGGTTTGTTGACGACGACGACGATGAGGTTGCTGTGGTGGGTCTTGCTGGGGTGCAATCTGTTCTGGTGGCTCCTGTTGCGCTTCCCCTTCAATTGGTTGTTGCTCTTTGTCTTCAGACTCCTCAACCACTTCTGTCTCTGTACCATCTTCATCATCATCCAACTCAACAATTCCACTCACAGGCTCAGATTCCTTTTGCTGAGCATTTTCAACAGATGGTGCTATCCTGGCTTCAGGACTGTGCACTTTCCCACTGGGTTCATGGTGTCCTTTCAACAATTGGCCATTATAGGTGTACCGTTCATCAAAGTCAGCTCTTTCACAAACAATGACTTTCTTTGTTTGTGGATTGTAGAACTTCCACCCTTTGTAGCCTTCTGGATATCCAATGAACACACACTTTTCCATATGGGAACCCAAGTGGTCTCTTTTGTCCTTTTGCACATGTACATATGCAACACATCCCCAAACTCGTAAATGCCCAACATCAGGTTTCTTCCTGTACCACACTTCATATGGAGTAGCATGAGGTACCACAGATGTATAGCTTTGATTCAAGACATGAACAAGTGCAGACAAACACTCAGCCCAGAAGGCCTTTGACAACCCACATTCTTCTAGCATTGCAGTGATCCGTTCACTCAATAGCCTGTTTGCTCTCTCAGCTACACCATTCTGCTGAGGCCTGTTCCTCACAGAGAACTGCCTGTTGATTCCATTATCCTCCAGATACTTGTCAAACTCCTTTCCCATGAATTCACCACCCTGGTCACATCTGAATGTTTTAATGGTTTTTCCAGTTTGATTCTCAGCCCATGCTTTGAATCGTTTGAATGCAACAAACACCTCTGATTTCAGTTTCAAGGGTACAACAACTTTGAAACGTGAATAGTCATCAATGAATGTCACCCAGTACTTCTGACCAGTGTGTGACTCTACACCAACATAGTGAACATCAGAGTGAACCAGTTCCAATAGTTCTGTGGCTCTACTATCAGAAGGAGGGAATGGATCTGCATGCATCTTTCCAGCTTTACAAGGCTCACAAACAGGATCAGGCTTTGCAGAAGAACTGAGTGTCATACCAACAACCATGTTTTCTTTCAACATCAGTTTAATCCCATCATGGTGTTGGTGGCCTAGCCGTCTATGCCAAAGCGACAGATCCAAAGGCAGAGTAGAGGCAACATTGACATACTCATTACTATCTAATGTTGAACCATCTAAGTAACCAATACCATTTGTAGTGATAGATGCAGTGAACAACAGATTTCCATTACGATTAAACTCCATTCTATCACTATTGATATTTACAATAAAGCCTTTGTGTCTAGTCAAGTATAGTACAGCAAGAAGATTATTACGCAGAGCAGGTACATGTAAGACTCTAGTGATTTCTACATCTCTACTTTGTCTACCATCAATCAACGGTCTAAAGACAACACTGCCCACACCTTCACTGTAAATAACCCTATGATCCGCTAGCCTAACTGGCACTCTATATGGGGTATAATTACGGATCCATTGTCTGTGAGGTGTCATATGAGAAGTGGCGCCTGTGTCTGTATTCCATTGATAATCATTAGAAGATGTAGCACAAGCCTCTGAATCAGAAACAGCACTTGCCTGTCCAGCAAATTCTGTTACTGCCTCTGCCTTTTCCTCTGCTGCCTGATTGGCATTGTTCCCCGACCCACTATTCTGCTGCTGGTTCTTCTCCTTCTTTGGACAAGCCCATTTCCAGTGACCTTTCTCTTTGCAGAATGCGCACTGGTTCCTGGCCAATCCAGCAGGTTTTCCCTTGTTTCCACCAGCTTGTCCTCCTCCAACCTTTGCACGGTTTGCCATCTCCACCTGTCTCTGCCTATTCAGCTCTTCACTCCTAAAGGCATTGAGAATTGTGGTCTTGTCCAGTTTATCCACCAACAATAATGATGATGACAGATGCTTGTATTCTTCAGGCAGAGCCCGAATCAATGCCATGCACTGCAACTCTTCATCTAGTTGTTCTATGGTGAAACCCTTTGGACGAAGATTCTGAATGTTCCCCATAGCCTTGTCAATTCTGACTCCCAAATCCATGAGTGACTCCCCTTCAGCTTTTTGGATAGAGAACAGGTCATCATAGGCATTGAACCTTGCTCCAGGCTTCTTGCACAAATGTGCATCCTCCAACAGTTTCCACATCATTACTGGGTCTTCTTCATAACCTTTGAAGTGCACCCTCTGATCACTTTCAACCAACAAATATATCTCCCCAGCAGCCTTTTCAGCTTTTGCCTCCCACCTGGCCAATTCCTCAGGCTTGTCAGATCCTGGTTTTGACTCCCTGCCAGACACCAGTCTCCAAGAGCCATTCCTCATCAGCCAGGCTTTCATCTCCCCATTCCAATCTCCATAGTTGGAGTTGTTCAATGGTTTGACTTTAGCAGAAAGCTCTATAGTAGACATTTGTGATTTCCCAACAATTTCAATTCAAGTGTAGTGGTTTCAAGTAATCCAATAAGCCCCCAGTAGTCCAAAAATGCGAAGCTAGTACTCTGCAAGAGTCACTAGTTCACCAAGCAATAGCAGCACAAGCAACAGTATCAATCAGAATTGAGTAGTTAAAGGCCAGGGCCCATAACCTGTTAAAATTAAGTGTTTCTGTGTTCTATCAGGAGCTTATATAAGCGTCCTAATGCACTCTAACACACTCTAACCAACAAGACTGATGATGTGTAATCAGTAGTTTGATAATAGACTAATGATTTGTGCAGCAAAATCCAATTATTTCAATCTAGTGTCAATAGTACTCTAGACATAGATGGAAATAGGCTACCTAAGCTTCCCACGGGTACCAGAATCGACGAGGCGTGAAAGTAGGTGTCCACAATATCGCGTCCCAATTTGTAGACCCTCGGAGTGCCCGGAAACAACCAAAATGAGGTCTGGAATACCCAAACCATGCTTCATTTTGCGATATTTTGCTTCCTGAGTGAGCTATTGCAATCCCGGTGCGCCCAAATTGGTTAGGGTTAAGGTTAACCATGTGTACAACCACTAGACAAACCGTGGGAACGATTCCATAAACCGTGGGAGCGCACAGCTATGATTATGGTTAAAGTTGCTAAACAGCTGTTTTGCAACTTTTGCTTTACCAAATCAATAGACTGTAGCTATGTACACCCAAGTCGGTTCCTAGGGTAATCATAGGTGCTGGATCGCGTGGTTACAACGTGGGAACGATCCAGTAAGCGTGGGAGCTGTGGTTGACAAATCTTCGCCCAAGGTATACAATATAGCACAATTCAGTGCAATTATTGCATCACTTCCAACAGAAACAAGGGAAAGCCTGCTGGATTGGCCAGGAATCAATGCGCATTCTGCAAAGAGAAAGGTCACTGGAAATGGGCTTGTCCAAAGAGGAAGGAGAACCAGCAGCAGAATAGTGGGTCGGGGAACAATGCCAATCAGGCAGCAGAGGAAAAGGCAGAGGCAGTGACAGAATTTGCTGGACAGGCAAGTGCTGTTTCTGATTCAGAGGCTTGTGCTACATCTTCTAATGATTATCAATGGAATACAGACACAGGCGCCACTTCTCATATGACACCTCACAGACAATGGATCCATAATTATACCCCATATAGAGTGCCAGTAAGGCTAGCGGATCATAGGGTTATTTACAGTGAAGGTGTGGGTAGTGTTGTCTTTAGACCGTTGATAGATGGTAAACAAAGTAGAGATGTAGAAATCACTAGAGTCTTACATGTACCTGCTCTGCGTAATAATCTTCTTGCTGTACTATACTTGACTAGACACAAAGGCTTTATTGTAAATATCAATAGTGATAGAATGGAGTTTAATTGTAATGGAAATCTATTGTTTGTTGCATCTATCACTACAAATGGTATTGGTTACTTAGATGGTTCAACATTAGATAGTAATGAGTATGTCAATGTTGCCTCTACTCTGCCTTTGGATCTGTCGCTTTGGCATAGACGGCTAGGCCACCAACACCATGATGGGATTAAACTGATGTTGAAAGAAAACATGGTTGTTGGTATGACACTCAGTTCTTCTGCAAAGCCTGATCCTGTTTGTGAGCCTTGTAAAGCTGGAAAGATGCATGCGGACCCTTTCCCTCCTTCTGATAGTAGATCTACAGAACTATTGGAACTGGTTCACTCTGATGTTCACTATGTTGGTGTAGAGTCGCACACTGGTCAAAAGTATTGGGTGACATTCATTGATGACTATTCACGTTTCAAAGTTGTTGTACCCTTGAAACTGAAATCAGAGGTGTTTGTTGCATTCAAACGATTCAAAGCATGGGCTGAGAATCAATCTGGAAAGACCATCAAGACATTCAGATGTGACCAGGGTGGTGAATTCATGGGAAAGGAGTTTAATAGGTATCTGGAGGATAATGGAATCAATAGGCAGTTCTCTGTGAGGAACAGACCTCAGCAGAATGGTGTAGCTGAGAGAGCAAACAGGCTATTGAGTGAACGGATCACTGCAATGCTAGAAGAATGTGGGTTGTCAAAGGCCTTCTGGGCTGAGTGTTTGTCTGCACTTGTTCATGTCTTGAATCAAAGCTATACATCTGTGGTACCTCATGCTACTCCATATGAAGTGTGGTACAGGAAGAAACCTGATGTTGGGCATTTACGAGTTTGGGGATGTGTTGCATATGTACATGTGCAAAAGGACAAAAGAGACCACTTGGGTTCCCATATGGAAAAGTGTGTATTCATTGGATATCCAGAAGGCTACAAAGGGTGGAAGTTCTACAATCCACAAACAAAGAAAGTCATTGTTTGTGAAAGAGCAGACTTTGATGAACGGTACACCTATAATGGCCAACTGTTGAAAGGACACCATGAACCCAGTGGGAAAGCGCACAGTCCTGAAGCCAGGATAGCACCATCTGTTGAAAATGCTCAGCAAAAGGAATCTGAGCCTATGAGTGGAATTGTTGAGTTGGATGATGATGAAGATGGTACAGAGACAGAAGTGGTTGAGGAGTCTGAAGACGAAGAGCAACAACCAATTGAAGGGGAAGCACAACAGGAGCCACCAGAACAGATTGCACCCCAGCAAGACCCACCACAGCAGCCTCATCGTCGTCGTCGTCAACAAACCACACCATCATTGGATGAAGAAGAGGAAATTGATGATAGACCAGTTGCTATACGGAAAACAAGGCGTGCTATTCGGAAACCTGGTGAATGGTGGAAAGTTAAATCAGCTGACCCAGAACCAAGACAACCCTCACCTGCTGCTTGGGAAATGCGAGAGCCTACACCTGTGATTGGGGAGGATTCAGATGAAGAAGATGAAGTAGAGAATGGATTGGAGGTGGAAACACTGTCTGTGTCAAAGGTTATTGAACCAGAGACATATGCCCAGGCAATGAAAACCCCATATGCAGGACAATGGCATGCAGCGTATTTGGAGGAAATCACTGCTCATTTGAGTAATGGTACTTGGGAGTTGGTTGTGCTACCACCAGGAAAGAAGGCAATTGGAGTTAGATGGGTGTTCCGAGTAAAGTACCTTGCAGATGGTAGCATTGAGAGATTCAAGGCACGGGTTGTGGCTAAGGGATTTAGTCAAAGACCTGGCTTTGACTTCTTTGAAACCTTTTCATCACCTTCACGTCATGCTACCATCAGAACTGTGATTGCTATTGCTGCCAAATATGATTTGCATCTGCGATCAGTGGATATATCTCATGCATTCATCAACAGTGACATTGATTGCGAGATTTATATGAAGCAGCCAGATGGGTTCAAGCAAAAAGGGTCAATGCAAGGTGGAGAAGAAGTTGTGTGTAAGCTGAACAAGTCAATCTATGGATTGAAGCAGTCACCTCGGTTGTGGAGTGAGAAGTTGTTTGAAGCATTAGAGGCAATGGGCTTCAAAAAGATCTATTCTGATCCTTCCCTCTACATCTATGATGATGGTAATATCAGAGTCATAGTCCCAGTGTGGGTGGATGACATTACACTTGCTTCCAAGTCTGAGGAGACTCTGGATAGATTTGTGGAGGAGTTGGCAAAGCACTTCAAGTTGAGGGATTTGGGGCCAACTACATACTTGTTGGGTATGGAGATTACTAGAGATTGGGAGAACCACAAAATCTATCTGTGTCAGCATCAGTACATTGTCAACAAGCTAGCAGAATTTGGCATGTCTGACTGCAAGCCAGTGGGCACCCCTCTAGTACCTGGTAACAAGTTGAGTCCTGAAGATAGTCCCAAGACTTGGGAGGAAGCAAGTGAAATGGTGAATATCCCCTACATGAATGCTGTTGGTTCCCTATTGTACCTTGCTACATTGACCCGGCCTGATATTGCCTTTGCTGCTAGTGCATTGGCTAGGTTTAATTCAAACCCAGGCATGGAACACTGGAAAGCTGTAAAGCACCTGTTCCGGTACTTGAACATCAGCAAAAACGCATAAAGCTGATCAGGGATTACGCACTTCTCACGGTCAGTAATTCTGAAAACTTACTGATAATAGCATAACCATACTGTATCGGTTGGCCTTTGGATATTAGTATGAAAAGTGAATATAAACATTTTCTCAGCATGATAAGGACTTATAATTCTGTGATCAACTTCTTACCATGGTTCCGTCACCTTGTTCCATACTGTAAGCGTGGGAAATATGTGCTAATACCTTGAAATTATGGTACGGCTACTTCACATTGCTACACAACCATTCACCATGCCTTCGCAAAACCTATAGTACTCGAGCACTCGTCAAGACAACTGAACTGAGACTCAGACCCCCGCTTTACATCTTCGCCATCACATGACCTCGTCGCGACTATATATTACTGGGATTCCTTGTCTGACTTCAACACCAACTCTTCCTTCCCAACACCCATTTATCCTTCCCTTTCGTCAACCTATCTCTCTTATACCAAGCTTCCCGCCATCCATCTACACGGACACCTTGATGCCCTCAGCGCTGTAAGGTCTAGGTACCATATGGTGAGTAACCTGGCATATGTACATATATTCTATCGCTCACTCGAATTAATGCGCATATAAGCAGTCGATTCAGCACGATAATGCACTGAGCCCTTGTTAGATAGTTCTATGGCCAAGGGTGAGTGGTGCCATACGTGTTTTATCTATCCACACTGACTCTTAGTCTCGCATTCAGAGATCTGGACAGAATACAGTACGTACTGTCTTGAACCATTCTGGGAACTGACACATATATACTATTTATTTTATTGTACAAAGGTACATTAGCATTTTCTATATTGTTTTCATTCAGTAGCCTCATCCTATGTATTTAATATACCATTTCAATAATAATAATGGTCTGATTGATATATAATCCTTGTGTGAAATCAGATGATAAACTGGAATCTATTCAAAGGGAATCTAAGCTGAGCTAGGTTATCACCATATCCCAGATATACGGGGGTTCTCATGGATGCTCAGTGTCTTCATCCTGAGAACTTCTATCAGCTTGAGTAACCTGACGAAAATCCTCACGGGCGGGGCAAGCCTGGGCATCGTGACATCAGGCTGTTTGCCCTGACACTAGCTGAGGACGATGAACAGACCTGACCTCGGGCTGATCAGGTTTCTGCGGGTTTGCTGATGAAAGGGTCTATGGAAAAGAAGTTGGTGTATGGACCAGATCCCAATGAGGAATCTGATGAGTTGTTTGTGACATATGTGGATGCTGACTATGGAGGGGATAAGAGGAATGGGAAGTCGACTAGTGGATATTTGGTGAAGATTGGGTTGGGTGCAGTGTGCTGGAGCAGTAAAGCACAGCAAGTAATTGCTCTGTCCACCACAGAAGCAGAGTATGTTGCAGGGGTTGCTGCAGGAAAGGAAATCTGCTGGGTTAGGAATTTGCTCACAGAAATTGGTTATCCACCAACTGGACCTTCGACACTATACATGGACAACCAGTCAGCA
This sequence comes from Pleurotus tuber-regium, assembly GCA_014058305.1. Taxonomy (NCBI): domain Eukaryota; kingdom Fungi; phylum Basidiomycota; class Agaricomycetes; order Agaricales; family Pleurotaceae; genus Pleurotus; species Pleurotus tuber-regium. Next base: position 1,753,599 of record JACFYU010000042.1, on the reverse strand, counting down.
ATCCAAGTTGCAAAGAACCCTGAACACCATGGACGAATGAAGCAGCTGGACCTTGGATTTTTCTGGCTCCGTGATCAAGTGGAACGCAAAAGAATACATCCTGTCTACCTGCAGACAGAAGACATGCCGGCAGACTTGCTCACAAAAGGACTAGCAAAGCCTCAAGTAGAGAAGTTACGAAAGATGATGGGAGTTGTAGATATGTAGGATATGGAGGGTAAAGGGAAGTATTGGGTCAGGGGGTTGTTAATGGATGACCCAACACTTGGGAGATGTGGATTTGAGCAATTGTTGCATCAGGGGGTTGTGTTGGAAGTGATGCAATAATTACACTGAATTGTGCTATATTGTATACCTATTTCCTCTTCTTCATCCAATGATGGTGTGGTTTGTTGACGACGACGACGATGAGGCTGCTGTGGTGGGTCTTGCTGGGGTGCAATCTGTTCTGGTGGCTCCTGTTGTGCTTCCCCTTCAATTGGTTGTTGCTCTTCGTCTTCAGACTCCTCAACCACTTCTGTCTCTGTACCATCTTCATCATCATCCAACTCAACAATTCCACTCATAGGCTCAGATTCCTTTTGCTGAGCATTTTCAACAGATGGTGCTATCCTGGCTTCAGGACTGTGCGCTTTCCCACTGGGTTCATGGTGTCCTTTCAACAGTTGGCCATTATAGGTGTACCGTTCATCAAAGTCTGCTCTTTCACAAACAATGACTTTCTTTGTTTGTGGATTGTAGAACTTCCACCCTTTGTAGCCTTCTGGATATCCAATGAATACACACTTTTCCATATGGGAACCCAAGTGGTCTCTTTTGTCCTTTTGCACATGTACATATGCAACACATCCCCAAACTCGTAAATGCCCAACATCAGGTTTCTTCCTGTACCACACTTCATATGGAGTAGCATGAGGTACCACAGATGTATAGCTTTGATTCAAGACATGAACAAGTGCAGACAAACACTCAGCCCAGAAGGCCTTTGACAACCCACATTCTTCTAGCATTGCAGTGATCCGTTCACTCAATAGCCTGTTTGCTCTCTCAGCTACACCATTCTGCTGAGGTCTGTTCCTCACAGAGAACTGCCTATTGATTCCATTATCCTCCAGATACCTATTAAACTCCTTTCCCATGAATTCACCACCCTGGTCACATCTGAATGTCTTGATGGTCTTTCCAGATTGATTCTCAGCCCATGCTTTGAATCGTTTGAATGCAACAAACACCTCTGATTTCAGTTTCAAGGGTACAACAACTTTGAAACGTGAATAGTCATCAATGAATGTCACCCAATACTTTTGACCAGTGTGCGACTCTACACCAACATAGTGAACATCAGAGTGAACCAGTTCCAATAGTTCTGTAGATCTACTATCAGAAGGAGGGAAAGGGTCCGCATGCATCTTTCCAGCTTTACAAGGCTCACAAACAGGATCAGGCTTTGCAGAAGAACTGAGTGTCATACCAACAACCATGTTTTCTTTCAACATCAGTTTAATCCCATCATGGTGTTGGTGGCCTAGCCGTCTATGCCAAAGCGACAGATCCAAAGGCAGAGTAGAGGCAACATTGACATACTCATTACTATCTAATGTTGAACCATCTAAGTAACCAATACCATTTGTAGTGATAGATGCAACAAACAATAGATTTCCATTACAATTAAACTCCATTCTATCACTATTGATATTTACAATAAAGCCTTTGTGTCTAGTCAAGTATAGTACAGCAAGAAGATTATTACGCAGAGCAGGTACATGTAAGACTCTAGTGATTTCTACATCTCTACTTTGTTTACCATCTATCAACGGTCTAAAGACAACACTACCCACACCTTCACTGTAAATAACCCTATGATCCGCTAGCCTTACTGGCACTCTATATGGGGTATAATTATGGATCCATTGTCTGTGAGGTGTCATATGAGAAGTGGCGCCTGTGTCTGTATTCCATTGATAATCATTAGAAGATGTAGCACAAGCCTCTGAATCAGAAACAGCACTTGCCTGTCCAGCAAATTCTGTCACTGCCTCTGCCTTTTCCTCTGCTGCCTGATTGGCATTGTTCCCCGACCCACTATTCTGCTGCTGGTTCTCCTTCCTCTTTGGACAAGCCCATTTCCAGTGACCTTTCTCTTTGCAGAATGCGCATTGATTCCTGGCCAATCCAGCAGGCTTTCCCTTGTTTCCACCAGCTTGTCCTCCTCCAACCTTTGCACGGTTTGCCATCTCCACCTGTCTCTGCCTATTCAGCTCTTCACTTCTAAAGGCATTGAGAATCATGGTCTTGTCCAGTTTATCCACCAACAACAAAGATGATGACAGATGCTTGTATTCTTCAGGCAGAGCCCGAATCAATGCCATGCACTGCAACTCTTCATCCAATTGTTCTATGGTGAAACCTTTGGGACGAAGATTCTGAATGTTCCCCATAGCCTTGTCAATTCTGACTCCCAGATCCATGAGTGATTCCCCTTCAGCTTTTTGGATAGAGAACAGGTCATCATAGGCATTGAACCTTGCTCCAGGCTTCTTGCACAAATGTGCATCCTCCAACAATTTCCACATCATTACTGGGTCTTCTTCATAACCTTTGAAGTGCACCCTCTGATCACTTTCAACCAACAAATATATTCCCCCAGCAGCCTTTTCAGCTTTTGCCTCCCACCTGGCCAATTCCTCAGGCTTGTCAGATCCTGGTTTTGACTCCCTGCCAGACACCAGTCTCCAAGAGCCATTCCTCATCAGCCAGGCTTTCATCTCCCCATTCCAATCTCCATAGTTGGAGTTGTTCAATGGTTTGACTTTAGCAGAAAGCTCTATAGTAGACATTTGTGATGTCCCAACAATTGCAATTCAAATGTAGTGGTTTCAAGTAATCCAATAAGCCCCCAGTAGTCCAAAAATGCGAAGCTAGTACTCTGCAAGAGTCACTAGTTCACAAAGCAATAGCAGCACAAGCAACAGTATCAATCAGAATTGAGTAGTTAAAGGCCAGGGCCCATAACCTGTTAAAGTAACAGGGCAAAGAAAAGATGACTAGACTGGGGCTTGAACCCAGGCCCTCTGGTTATAATTCCAGATGCTCTAACCAACTGAGCTATCTAGCCTTGGGTACAAGCTTTACACCAAGGAATATATGCACCCCCATGAATCATCCAACCAATGCTGTCTGTGCTACCCTCACCATACCAACAGGATTTACAGGCACTATTGGCATAGCACTCAGCTCCAGGATGTCATGCACTGGATTACATAATTCCAACACAAGTTTCAGGCCAGAACAACTATGAATAGTGGAATATTACCGTGGGCCTGTTGGAAACAAAAGCAATGACTGGGCATGTGCTGGCCAAGAACAGTCCAACTGATAACAAATTCAATTTGCCAATGATGCTTTGCTGACAATGAGGGGATGGTCTGTACCAAAAGTCTAGAACTAACAGACAAGCATGTTATGATGGAAAAGAAAAAGGGATGGGGATATAAATCACAACCAAAGTGAACTTCCTTCTCATCAACAAAATGGCTGACTCGTCCTTGCGCTGCCTTCTCTTCTCTGTCTATCTTGCCGATGAGCAGGTCATCTCCGTACCTGCAAAATGAGGGCCAACTCGCATCCACGTGGTCGAAGACCTGGCCATCGAACACTGGGTCAGACCTGTAAGTGAACTCGTAGTGATTGCAGACCCTTAAGATGACATTTATCACCAGACCTATGGTATCTATTTCTACGATGCATGCTTGGATCGGGTGATTGTCAAATCCTTCCCTTTCAATTCGCCGGCAAAGAAAAAGACTTACTACATGATTTATTATGCTGAGCAAGCTCAGGCCTTGCACTCGACAAACCTGTGCCTTGACACTCTGCTCAGATTCTCCTCTGGATGGCGTGGCAGCCTGTTGGTGGTGATGACAGACACCAAAGGTCAAGCACTGGACTTTGATGTGTGTCACACTGAACTTGTGAAAACTATTGTCCATGAGTAAGTGCCTTACAAGTTTGAATGTGATTAATTCTGACGCTAAAGCAGGCTCTGGTTGTGCAAAGCCCTGCAACGCAGAATGGGTGTCGTTGGGGATGACATGCAGTTTGCAGTCTGCAGGCATAAGGCTGCCGAGATCACCACCAAGGATGGCATTGTGACTTGTATCGAGAGACCTTTTGTTACGCACATGCAAACCCCTAGCCCCTAGCCCCGGTCAGATAACCATCCCTGTGACCTCGGACATCGCCTTTGGACTATTGGACTATTGGATACACTCGGATCAAGGGATGTACATGCGGACTTAGCACGTGTAGATATGGACTTAGTTATTACTGTAGGATTACTTATTTATCAAGGGACACTTAGGCTTAGCTACTATAAGGATTAACTCATGTATTCCGCATGTTAGGTTACCTTCATAGCATCTAAGCCGTACTGTAGTTACTTGTAGATAGTTCCTCAGTTCGAATATCAACTTAATATGTTCCCTTCTCTACTAAGGAACTCGAGTTCCGCACTATTCTCCGTTCTCTGGTATCCCACATCTCCGTTCCATACACTCTCTACCTTCTTATCCGTTCTCTGGTGTTACTCCGTAACTCCGATCTCCACACTCTGAAATTAAGGTAAATTGTTAGGTAGTGGGCGGCGCAATTCTGCACCTCAGTAGTTGAAGCCAAATACCTTTGTGTAGTCTGTTTAGTAGTAGAAGCTGGATTCTGTATTTAACACCTTTTCCAAACGAGACTATGGCACGTATGATTGATGACCTTCCTGTCCGGGCACTCATCAAGATGTCAAAGACCACTCGCTTAACCAGAGACATGGTCCACACCATCATCCACTTGTGAGTGAATACCTCCGTCGAGCACTGCATGCCCCTGGCCCTGCTGAAAGCTATGTTCAAGATGCTGGGCAAGTGCAATGCAATGTTCTTCGGCGAGTGGCCTCTACAGGTCATGTTGAAATTACCAGGCAAGCTCGACACATTCCATATCGCAACACCATTCAGTTCGGTTCACAAGTTCATCATCGCTATGAAACATATCGGCTTCATCGCCTTCGATCAAACCAAAGCTGGGAAAGGGGAGAGGCAATGCATCAAAACCACACATGCTTTGGTAAGTACAGCTCATGCCACACGCTTGCTGAGTCTCGCTGATGCGCAGTTTTGTTTGAAAGGGCAAGCTTGTGGTGCATGTGCATGAGAGTGCCAACGCGGGGGCCCTGCTCCCTGTCTTGTCCTCTCAATGCTCCGCCACTATGGCCATGTTGACACCCACGGTGTGATGCGAAAGAGTAGGAAGTATAGAAATATGAAATTTAGTAGACAAATAACAAAACCAACAACAAAATTTAAGAGCAGTGAAAGTAGTGGAATGGTGACAATAAATGAAGGTTTTAAAGCAAAAGTATACTTCCAGATTCTCTCCTGAAGGTACTCAGACAGTATGTGCCGTCGGATTCCTCCAGTCATTCATTTAGGGTGAAGGAGACCCTTTCTCTTGTTTCTATTGGGTGGGACGAAGGTAGTTGGAATGGGTAGGGTTGAAGATATCAATCCTGAGGGCGAGGTTGCTGGTTAGAGAATAGAAAGACGTGTAACTTACTATAATCCCAATAGTACCGCTTCTGAGGGCTCACCACTCTCTGGGCTTACTCAGTTGCGACAAAATACTATCAAGAGTATAGCTTGCTAGACGAAGATGGAGGCTAAGAACTGCTGAGAACGATACTGGGAATTGACTCTGAGATGGTTCTATCTTCTACAGTGAGTACATGGGTTTATATACTCTACTGAAAGTGTGCAAACAAAAAGGCTGCATATAAATGAACGATGTCATTGTAACAGTAAGTAGAATCAAAGAAAGGGGTAAAATGCGAAAAATAGGAGTGTCACAGACAGTCCATATGGCAACAAACAATAACATTCTCTCGCCTCAGTCAGGCAATGGCAATGGATCATGGGATCGAATCTGCTGGTCCAATAGCAAAAGTCTCTTGTTGATGGCTTCCCACAGGATGACTGATGTGATTGCTAAGCACAATAGAGTTGCTCAGTCAGCCTTCGTCTCGGCAGGGGGTGAACCGTGTGGTGTGTGTCTGCATCAATCAACAACTAGGGGTAATGATCGATGGGATTGTTGTCGAGTCACATATAGTCAGACTGAGTCATGACTGTGAGAATCATTCCACGATGGTGGGTAGTCAATGAGTCATTGAGTTCCGGGCTGGTCTAGATTGTGGTGGTGCTAAAATAGGCTCGATGATGCGTATAGGAGAGGGGAGTCAATCAGGAACAAGAACTGGTATATCGTTGGGTAGATGCCAAGTAAGCATCCATCGCCAGAACCGTATAGATGCTGGAATACTTGTCTGAGTGCGATGGACAGCTAGATAATAGCTTGATGGAATTGTCGGCATATAGGGGGATATGATGTATATGATATAGTGTCATTTGTGCCATGTGATACGATTGACTTGGAAGTCTCCTATGAATGAGTCTGTTTCAACTCGATAAACATGTAGCCATGATACAATCTGTACTAGCCGACTAGGCTGGTTGGTAATGATCCAAGGCCTTCTGGGATGGCCTAGATGGGAACTGGGAGTTGCTATTTGATTCCGTCCACGTGAGCTGTCATTGCCATGTCGATCATAACGGGAGAATGGTAGAAGCAAAGCGAAGTAGCGAATGTATGATCGAATAAAACTATAAAAGCATAAATTAAAGTAGAGTTAGCACAGTAATTTGAATGTGACAAAAGTGAACGCGATGATCATTAAGAGAAGGATGAAAAAGGGAATGAAATAGCTTAATGGGAGTTTTGTCGATCATGATCGAAAAGCTTGTACGATCAATGAATTAGACGCTGGCTGCGTCATGCTGTTGCGTCACGCTCTGAAGCTGTTGAAGTTTCTCTTGCACGTGCCACGTGTTGTCACATGCCTGCTTGACTAGGAGTTAGGGGGTGCTCGCATCTTGATATCGCTCTGTCTATGTACCGAACAATTTCGGTGCATGACAATGGCAATGTATAGCTTGTATACAAAGCTTGCTCAGGAGTGCATCTGCTTGGCAGCAAACGCCGATCTGGGCGAACCATTCAGTGCATTGGGTTTCCAGGTTTACGAGTCCGGAGCGGAACTAGTCAAAAGGTACAATCAGTTCTGCACCAGGGGATGGCGACAGATCGCAGGGAGGGAAGATGTCGATGTCCTGAGCTGAGGCGGGATCGACAGAGGTAGGGAGCTGTGTACTTGCGAACCGGAGAGATTGGACGAGCCTTTGTGCTGGTCAATCTCACGGGAGTGCCGCAACAACACCTGTCCTCATAAGGGAGCTGACTTTCCATAGAAGGGCGTACATAGTGTTGGAATTATGTAATCCAGCGCATGACATCCTGGAGCTGAGTGCTATGCCAATAGTGCCTGTAAATCCTGTTGGTATGGTGAGGGTAGCACAGACAGCATTGGTTGGATGATTCATGGGGGATGCATATATTCCTTGGTGTAAAGCTTGTACCCAAGGCTAGATAGCTCAGTTGGTTAGAGCATCTGGAATTATAACCAGAGGGCCTGGGTTCAAGCCCCAGTCTGGTCATCTTTTCTTTGCCCTGTTACTTTAACACATAGCTGTGGTCTTTGTTGATATGTCTCTGCAAAAAAGTTTGTAGTAGCACAAAAATGATCACTTCTCTGAGAAGCTGACATTTCAGGCTTGAGTGGGAGGACTGCGCTAATGATCTGCACTAGATGGCTCACCCCCTTAGTACCCAATCCTGTGCAGACAAGCTTCGGATTGGCTGCATCGGATCGCAGTGGCTGGTGATGGTGACCAATGGATGCACGTCATTGTATTGTGTAGGATCAGCGTGGGGAGAATATAAAAACCAAGCAGTTGTGGATTTGATACAACCACTGAATAGCACAACCATGTCCCTCCCATTTATTGATAAACTGATTGCAATGCCAGGTGTAGCAGCGCTGGCCAATGCAACATTCACCAACAACTTTGTGCGCGTAGCCAATGACATTAAAGACGACTGCTGGACATACAATCTCCATAACGAAACTGCATATCGTCCATGGATCATTGGTCAGGTACTAGGTTCGGGCTATGAAAGTTTCATGAGCCCCCTCGGGAACTCTAAGGTGAGTGGTATATGGGCGGTTGAGGTGTGTATGCTGATCACATGTGTTAGTTGTTAAACATCACCAAAAGTGTAGATGTCCATGACGTATTGACCTTAGGTGCCCCGGACGTATCCTTATCGAAAGAACATGCTATTTGGGACAAACAGATCTCAGTTTTGTCAGCAATGCACAAGAAGGCTGGTGAAGGAATTGGGCTCGGGCCATTAACAGCAGTCCAGGATGTAGATGTTGTCACAGGCGATGGATTAGATGTCGCTCATCCTTGGGACACTTTGACTGTGACTTTGCCAAAAAATATATGGTCAGTGTCGAATTTATCAATGTGGTTCATGACTGAGGAACTTCCAGGAACCTACTTGGCAGTCAACCCTTTTGACCAGGGATGACGGTGAGTGATTGACAATGAACGCAAGGCAGTCAGCTGAATTAGTTGTTAGACCCTGTCGAAGGGGGCTTCTATGATCCCAAAGTCATCGCGAGGGGTTTAAAGGTCAAGAAAGGCTAAATCTGACCAACACGTGGGTTAAGCAACTGGGAATGTGGAATGTAGATGGGGAACTCATCAGGCCTTGGGAAACTTACACTTCCTTGAGGCTGGGAACAATCATTGCTGTGAAAGCCTCTATTAACATTATTCATGATGGATTAGGATTGGTGAGTGGTAAATTCAATGAGGGCGTAGCGCTACTTAAGTCACATTATTAGAATTGGGTTTACATGGCACATGAGACTCATCAGATCTCAAAGGCAAATGCTGTGAGACCAATGCCTCTCCTTGACTTTCCGACTAAATTAGATTATTACAGACCGCCATTCCCGCCAAACGATGATAATGACGGGATGATGGACTGGGACGAAATTGATTAGGACGACATATCATGTAACAAGAGTATGGACAAATCACTTAACAGATCATGTATATTGCAATTTACCACATGTTCATGTAAAGTTCATATGAACTGTCACTGTTCAGGTTTAGTTCACATGTAGTTCACCAAAAATTCACCAAAAATTCACATGGTGTTCATATGTCGAGATCATATCTAGTTCAGGTCAGGTTCTGTTCAGGTTCTGTTCATTTGTTGTTCATATGAAAATCAAAGAAAATCATCATTATGTGAACATAAACAACACATGAACGTTAGCTGAACTATATGTGAACAATATATGAATATTATATGAACATCATGTGAACAACATATGAATCCTATGTGAACATACATATTTTGTGAACTATTCATGAACAGTATGTGAACAACATGTGCACAAAACATGAACAGAATATGAACAGTATATAAAAATATACAAATTATATATGGATGTGAACAAAATGTGAACTCTATGTGGTCAAAATGTGAACAAAAATAATATTCCTGTAAGGCAAAATTTGGCACCTAGTTCATATCCAGTTCATATGATGTTCACTTGAATATGTGGGAAAATGTAACATGCTCAACAGATCGCATCCATAGATTAGAAAAACCTTGTATATTTGGTCTAACCGCTAGTGAGCATTGGAAGTAGCTAGTGTAATAACTGATAATGCTCAGCAAAGCACCAGCTGGGCAAGCAGGTAATTTTAAGCGCTGAAGGCAGTCGCTAGTAGATAGATGCTGGCTGCATCATGCTGTTGTGCCATGTCCTGAAGCTGTTGAAACCCTTTTTGCACATGCCACATGTTGTCACATGCTTGCTTGACTAGGAGTTAGGGGCTAATCACATCTTGATATTATTCTGTCTATGTACCAAACAATTTTGGTGCATGACAGCGGTATTCTTCCAACACACACTCTCACTGGCTGCAGCTACTTTGCTTCCAACATCATGACTTCAACTGTGTCTTGCACACTCGTTTTCTTGCCTCCACAATTCCTTGCTCCTTGCCACTTTGTTACCAGAGGCTCTTTGTTTGGCTCGGCACTGAAAGCTCTACATGTTGGTTGTTTCTGTCCTCCCATGATCAGAGTACCTTGCAGAGCACTGCAACTAGTTTACTGTCTCAAATAACTGGTGGTATGTTCCAATTCTGATGTCTTGTACATGGCAACAAGAATTTCTATTCTATTAGGTTTGCATTTTAAAAGGATTGAACCTTTTCATCTCAACCACATTTGGCTATATTGCATGAGAAGCTAAGTAGCAGAGGCATGGCTTTCATTTCTATGAACTATGTGATATTACCTGTATGGGCTTACAGCTGACAAGAAAGTCCAAATCAGCTGTAATGATCCACAATTCAGATCTAGAACACCAATAGGAAAAAACCTAATGTCTATTATTAATATATCATACAGACTCAGCAAGAATGGATAAGTTCAACATTGAAATCTCAGGATTATGAGAACAACCACCAATAGACATCGCAGTAGACAATATATCATCAGGACTATCATTAACACCTTGATGGAAGTATGGGGAAAGATGCAAAGCAATAGAATAATACATAGGGCAAAGTAACGAAAGCGCGGGTCTGAAGCAAGTGTTGAGTGCAGAGCTTGAGATAGAATCTTTGATGAAGCAAAGGTGTCATAGGGTTGAGGGAGGATTGTGTTCTTCCGTTGAGACACCCTGATAAATGAAGCATTAGCGCGCAGCCTGGTATGTAAATTGCTTGATCACCTTGGATCGGCAAGCAGGGCAATTATTGCGACCTGTCTGTAACCATCTATCCACACAATCTCTATGGAAAGCATGTTTACAGCTCATTATCCGAATACTGTCATCTGGAAGGTAATCATCTAGACAAACAAGACACTAGAGAGGTCAACTAGGTGTGAGTACTCGGGTATTGGCTGAGGCGATGAGATACGCACACGGTCAATGCAATTTGACGAGACTTTGCCTTCTCGCTCGAATCCAGCTAGTTGAGAGGATCCGATGACCTCCAAGCCGGATTTATCTATTTCTTCCTTCGTTACGGTAGGGGGCTTCACTTGACCCAGAAGCTCAGCGAGCTCACTGGTCAGAGTCAGTTATGTTACCCATGATAAACGTCAATCAGCTTACAGTAGCGCTTCAAACGATTCAAAGTTGTTGAAGGTTTGAGTTACTATACTATGATCAGGTGGATAGTAGCCTGAAAAACAATGTTATCTGGCAACTTGAAAGCGTGCAAAGTATGGCCTACCTCCAATAACATATATCAAAAATGTACGTGATCCAACAGAATCGATGGGTAGTCTGTTGTGGGGCGACAGGCTTCGCCGTCCTGTCCTCAAATTTCTGATTGCATTGGCAGCACGCGAATGCCAGCTACGGCCGCGGGAGTTACGATCGTGGGCACCCGCACTATCGGAGGAGACATTTGTAGTATCCGGCTCTTGTGTGTCGAAGGGAAATGGATCTCCGGGAGAATTCGATTGACCTGACTCTTCCGCACTTTCCATTTGACCTTGAGGTGGCATTTCCGTAGTCGCTTCGTGATGCCATGGCACAGGAGTATTGACAGACTGCAGACCAACAACAATTACCGGTATAACCATACTGGGCGACGGTTCTCGCGGGCTCGCCATCTGAGGAACGGCAGACGGCGTCTCAGCGGAAGGCAACGGCGCTATTTGAGCCTCGGAAGATAAAGGGTCAGTGGGGGAAGGCTGAGGATTAGTGGAGGGAGGTGGGGCGGTTGCTGACGCTGTAGTATGCCGCAGAGCCCCTGCGAGAACCTGCGTTCTCGGTGCGGGTATAGCTGGAAATCTATAAAACCTCCACCAATTGATCCTGCCTGGTATACCATGTTGCGAAGGCTGAGATCCAAACATGTTCGAGGGATGCTCTTGGTCGGACCCAGGTGATGGTTGACTATCATCCAAAAACGTTGATTCTCGAGGCTCGAAGACATCCTCCATCCTTCGTACATCATTTTCCGCCCCCCTAAAGGCGTGGTTCGACCCATTATCATCAATAGAATCATTTGAAATCTCTTCGTCATCTTCTGGATCCGATGAATCCGAGACGCCAACAAATGGGGGTAAATCGTTCCCATCAACCAAGTGCGTGTGAGGGGAAGAGGGTCCTGGGAGGTTGGCCGCAACAGAAGGAACTTCGTTTTGTATTGATTCAGCTGGATGTGCGGGAGCAGGGACGTCCGCAGCTAAATCTCCTGCATTTTCTTGAGAGTCCCCAGAATAAGAATCAGGTCTTTGGGTCAGAGCCATTCGCAGATCGATCTGGAGATCCACCAAAAATCTTTCAAAACTGCCTTCTGGAGGCAGCTGAAGGGATGAGGGAGTTCGTGGGTTATTATCCGCTAGCGGCGGTTGAGGAGAAGTTGTACGAGTATCGGCGTTCTCAGCGCCGTCGCCGCTTTCATTCAAACCAAGCCCTGCATTGAATGCCCTAGCCATCTCCGCCAACATCATCTCTCTGGGATCTATAGTCGTGGCTTCAGCGCGTGATCTGGCATCATCGATACCGTGCCGACCGTTTTCACCCCCCGATGGTGTACCAGGACTACTACGAAGTCCAAAACGTTCGCGGAAGCTACCCCACACACTACGTACTCTTTCGTTCCTATTGGCATCGGAGCTCAGAGGATTTGATTCCGCTACACCTGATGCAGACGTAGAGGAGGACGAACGAGGGAATAAAGGGACGGGAGGAGACGACGCTGCGTTGTTGATGCTTGGTGGCGAAAGACCATTATTCATCATTGGTTCCGGCGAGCCCGTGAGGAGCGAAGCGGCGGTGGCCGCGGCAGCAACGCTACAAACATCAATTATTCAATTATGAGTACAGGATTCTACAGAATGATCGAGTGAAATACCTGAGGAGTGTTCCTAGAACATCAATGCTGCTTGAGGAAATCATACTAGGATGACCGTTGGTGAGAGCGGTATCCGCAGCCTGTGTCTGAGCATCGCCAACAGGAACAGTGGAGGATGAGGAGTCTATGCTTGGGGGAAGTGCATGGACAGTATCGTCGGTGGAAGGTGGGAGCGATGATGAGGCCGTAGAGTCATTTACAGTACCTCCATTATCGCCTCTGATAGACGGAGGACGGGAGTAAACCGAGCTTACAGGTCGGGGACGTAAGAGGGACGAAAGCCTACTTCTTGTCCTTTCACCGCCCGACGGCGTGGAAGGGCGCGATCCTGTGTCAGATGAGTTGTGACCATTGGACTCACCCAAACCCTGTCCGGTCGAGGTTGGTGGTTGCGGGGTACCGGAGGAAGCAGTGGACCCAGGGGAGCGTGAAGGTATATCAGATGTATGCACAACACCTTGAACGACAACAAGGGTACCGGGAGGAGGGAATTGTCTGGCGTGCGTCCGAGAGGCGGATGAAGGATCTGAGAGGGTTAACGGCTGTGTAGGCAGCGATACATCAGAAGCCGCAGGAAGGGTGTCAAGACGAGAAGCGGCCTCATCAGAGGTGAGCTCTGGCAGCTCGCTAGACTCGGTCACTTCAACAGCGACGTCAGCTCTTTCCAGTTGGGTAGGCGAGTCATTGCTATGTGTACCAGGATTAGTGGTGGATTCGTCATTGTTAGAGATTGCGATAACAGGTGGTGGTGGTTCTGCGGACGTGCTTTCGGTCAGAGGAGACACGGCTGACTCCTGGTCAGGAACGCCGAGCAAAGACGACTCAGCATGCTGAGAGTCTGGCTCTACAAACTTTTCAGGAAGGGTCGACACATTGTCTACATGAGAAGAATCCATACGTCCAGGATCCTCGACCACCTGTGAACGAGCTCGCGACCACCGACGTGAACTCCGCCACAGTCGACGAGACTTTGTGCCACCATTTTCACAGTTAGTTTGGGACGACCCGCCCGTTTTAGGCTTGATTACATTGAGAATACTCCTTCGGAATGGGAGTCTACTTGATCGCTTCGGGGTCACGCTAGGAAGTGAAGGACGGGACTGTTCATCGGTTGGAATCGTATCATTCAAAGGCTGGGATTGGGGGGGACTGATTGAGGATTGTTCATTGCGATGCCGAGAATTAGTCTGACCCATGTCAAGTTGAAAGGCGCTCGTTCAGACGGGACAGGGGAAGGGAGGGTGGATGAAAGGGTTTGCAGAAAAGCGAGTCTTGTACAAGAGGTAGACGAAAGGAAATTACAAGAATGAAGTAGGAAATAATGTTGAAGGGAACGGAGGTGTGGGTGTTGTGTAGGTGACGGTCAGAGAGGATTGATTAACCTCATCCGGCGCTAAAATTCAAGTCATCTCCGCACAGCCCATCTATATTGGGCAACACACGATAGTTCAGCCACATTATTCATCCACAACTGAAGCTGTAAATAAATATAATATTCTTCACTTGTGTGATTGATAAAATGTTGACAAAAGCCTAATGCCCTGACCAAATGTCGCCGCCGTATTATAATGTGGCTGGATCCAACCAGAAAGCTTCTTCCTGATAGAAGCTGACTTGTATCTCCTATCCAGGAAAATCAGCGCAGCCCAATCCTTATGATGTCGGATAGCACGTCCTAAAAAAGGTCCAGCACATATAAAAGAGACACAACATAAAGATAATGCCCACCTATGCTCTGGTTGATGCTATTCATACAAATATTCTCGTACAACTCAGTACCTGGATCCTTGTCTATCGTTCCTTCTTGTCTTGGTCTAGACGCCAACGTTCTTCTGACGAACTTCATCCTTTCCTGAAGTTCAGCAGACTCAAGGTTAGGAAATGGCAAGCCAACGATGATAACTGCTCGAGCGAGGTCATCAGAAAAGTTGAGTCCTTCGGACAGTTTAGCACCTATAACAGCGAATAATAGAGCGCCATTAGACGGTGTTTCCTGATGAGTTATTCGGTCAGGATCTATGAGAAGGACCGGTTTAAACTACCTTCAAGTAAACAGCTTGACCATATGCTTTCAAGGTTGCCTCAACCTGAGTAGAATCTTCAGGTTCAAAGAAGATCTAATGGGTATAGTCAGCACAATATGGGAATACAGCTTTCAATTAACAAACTACCTGCTTTCTTTGGGAAAATCTCGCAATGGTCCCGTTTTTATCCCATACCGATTTCGCCTTGGCCAAGAAGGCATAAGAAGGAAAAAATATTACGGCGCCTGCAGGAATTATCCTACACACGTTGAGCAAAACTTGACCTAGGTCAACAATCTGGAAAAGTCAATAAATTCGTTTGATACGCCACAAAGCAGCCAGCTCAATCTTACCACTTTCTCGCTCTGCTGATGTTCCGCCCTATAGTCCAGTTCAGCACCAGTTGGGCCATTGCCGAATGCTACAGCCAACAAATTAGATGATGGCATAACATGGCCACAGCTGAATGTTGTCAGCCTTGTAGGGGTTACGTCGTAAAAAAGTTGAGTGATTATATCTGACATCTACCTAGTAGCTCATTAACGTGTTTTTACTCGAAAAGCAATGAAAGACGTGCCGGTGACATTGTGCCCCCAGCAAGAATAACGGACCTACAAGCATCGACCACTTCCATAAAGGGAGGCGCCGGATTGAGATGCTGGTATTTAATCTCCACATCGTCCGGGCGAGTATACGAAAGTGTAATACGACCATCTAAATGGATCAAGATGAATGAAAAGAATGTAAAACGGTAATCAATAGTATACCCTCATTCGCCGCAACAAGGGCCACGATGAAAGCTTCAACATTTTGAAGGGGTGGGAGCATGGACTCTTGACGTCGAGATTTGGCTTATACATGATAGAACATCAACTTTCTGCCGATCACTTGTCACGTCAAAGATACAGACCATCCGTGCTTTGGTTGACTTCGGCGTACTTGGATATTTTCTTGGCGATCTTTGTATTACCGTTAGCGACGACGTTTCCTTCATACGTGCAATTTACCTTGCTTTTGCGGAGATATCCTTCGATCTCCAGAAAGTTAAGACCAGCAACGCTCTTTCCGACACGTTGCAGAAGCTCAGCAGATGTCATGGACTCCGCCCTCACTCTGGATGCCGATGTATCCCCACTTGCATCACACCATCCTGTGATGTATTCCTTGAGGGCGTTCATGAACGTTACAAGTCGCTTGAGATGAAGCATATGATATGCCAGAAGCCTTGCTTTAAATCTCGCAACATACTGACGTACTTGAGCGAATGCGGTGTTTAGAGTTCTCAGTGTCAACCGGGAACTTGTGATAGACAGCAATGTCGAGATCAAGTCTATGACCTGTTGAATTCACGATCGTGATAGGAGATCCTCGGTACGCACTGTGCGCCTCGTCAATAACGATGATTTGGCCACGTAAATCGATACCAAGTGCTTCACGAGCTCCCTTATGTAGAAGAAGGTTATATGGAAGCGTCACCAACTGTTTCCAATAAATCAAATAAACAAGTCATCAGATAAATGGTGTTTACCTCGGCTCGAGGAATGGCCTCACGAGAACCAAAATATGGGCATGTGTCAACAAGTTTACCAGCCTCAACAAGTTCTTCGATGTCTTTGGGTGCGGCCTGGAAATCGGCAGCGGTGAGCGAAAATTCGGCAAAGACGAAGGAGGCATTGGATGTACCAAAATCTGGTCTCTAAAATCGATCATCCTGCTGTCATCACCAGGTAATGGGAGATAAGGGCACCGCTTATCGCCCTTCGCTGTATTAAATTTTGAGGTCAGACTTTAGTGAGATGGGCCAGGCATAGGGGCTTACTATCAAGTAATTCTCGGCACTTGCCATCGAGGTCCCAGTCGTTTCGGCGCAGCTCCTCGTTGATGCATAGCTGTTTACGAGATCCTAGAGCGACTGCAGGTATGAATACAGCTGTATCAATGTCGCCATCTTCTGCGCCTCGCTTGGCCCTTGGGGTGAACGACGTATCACCCATAGTTGAAATGACTGGATGTAATTTGAGTCGCCTGAGTTCAGGTATTACTTGAGTTAGTTGCGAATGTGTACGGGAGGCGTAATATATCTTCGTGGCATGGGGTTCAACCGAGGTATCGTCCCAGCGATTCCGCTTATTCCCGCTTTCTTCAAATCTATTTTGTTATAAGTCGATCAAGGATTAATTCATGAAGGATAATGACGACGAACCTGGACATCAAGGCGCGCACAGCAGGTGAAATATTGTCCGCGGCATGGATATCTTCACTTGGAAGAAATATATCATCGTCAATATCGTTGTTGCTCTCAGTTGACTCAGCGATTCTCTGGTATTGATTTATCACTCAGTAGAATATCGACACTTGGGCGAATTCCTACTGGACGCTTCTTCACTCTGGCTTTAGACATCTTGATCATTGCTTCCTCTTTCTTTCGCGCTTTCATCAGACGCTCTTGATTCTCTTGTTCTTCGGCTTCAAGCTCGCATATCAATCGTTGCCTCGTCTGAGCTATTACCCAGTCCGGTGCTACCATTGTAATACTCAGCCAGAGCGTAGACCTAAGACCTTGATTGGCTAGAATCTTACCATCACCAGACTGCACAGAATCCAATTTCCCCTTCCTCGCTCTCTGTTTCTCATCCGATAGCCAAGTCAATGAAGCACAAAGGAGGCTCAATGTTTTCCCCTGGGCTCGACCTTCGGGATCGAGAGCTTCCAACCATAAAATGTAAGGCTTACGGTGCCGGTTGGACTCTCCACGATTGTCACTTTTCGGTTTTCGATAGCATCGTATACATGCTTCATGAGGTCCACCTGTATTGAATACGGTGGATCATAAGGGAAAGCTGGGAAAGAGTCCGGCGTCGTCAGTGAGAGAGACATGAGAGTACTTGACGCGTTCGCTCAGACTCAGAGTCACTGTCAGGGTTCGCGTTAAAATTACACACGTGACACAGTATCGCGTTATTTGATTTTCTACAACTTCAAGGGTACACAAAGGGGTACAGGTGAATTGGATGTAATAGAAGGGCACGAAAACTAAAAGATTGTTTGTGTGGCGGTATTCGTAGAAAAAGAAAATCCTAGTAGTAGACATGTAAAGCAATAAGTCAGGAGCTACAATGGAAGCGATTACGATGTGTCTAATCAACTCGCTAACAAGTTTAACTCGGAAGGGCGGTCAGTCCTCAGGACTTTCTGGTATGCTCTTCAACAGGGGAGTTATTATATATTACACACCAATGATGATGATCGGTAATGGCATCCTTGGAAAGAGGGGTATATATGGACCTTCCAGTAGTGTCGAGCCTCCCCTTGCTTGTCTTCTCATCATGATTCGGCGGCTGCGATTTCATCCTTGTAATAAGTATTCAACCAGGCTTCTGCGGTTTCATTCTCTTTTTTCGCCTGGGCTATCATCTGTGTGATCTTTTGCAGTGCATCGGCTGGCGTAAGGTCGGTAGCGGCCTCTTCGTCCCTCAGTTGCCCGTAGTGCTGTATTCTTTCACACGAAGCCTGCACCCTCCATATGCCGACTGCCGCTGAAGAGCCTTTGAGGTAATGACCAAGGCGAGATAATTCATTCAAGTCTTTCCCTTTGCTACCAAAGGATTGGTCGTTGGGTTAATCAGTACCTCATCACGGTGGTATCGTAATACATACAGTGCATCATCCATATTCCTGAACGTCTCTTTGGCTTGTATCAAATACGCTGCCGTCATCTCATACGAAAATTCTTTCGAATCTCCGTCGTCAAGATCAAGAATTTGGCGGAATATCTCCTTATCGATGATGTCCTACATATCGCCAAAATCAGTTATGAACGTTCAAGACATATTTACACTCAAGCATCTCAAATGACGGTTACCGCCGTATCGTAAAGGTAGATTGGTGCCAAGAGTAAATGTGACATACTGATGGGATCTCCTCATCACCCTCATCTGAGCCCCCAGCCTCAGCATCCACAGAAGGCTCTGATCTGCTCGAGGACACAAATACTGGTGTGACAGCTTCAGCCGCATCGGCAGGCAAAGATATCGCGTCAGATCCAGGCTTTCCTCTGTCAAGAGGCGGCGAAGTGCGTCTTTTTGAAGCTTCCATTTGAGCAGGAGTTTGTAGAGGTCGTGAGCGGTCAGCCTGTGAGGCTGAATGTGACATTGCGAAAGCGATAATATAGAACTTTAATGACTGGTGGCGATGGGAGAGAGCCAAGGACGGCTAACTGATTATCAACGGACCGACCTCGGATTGAGCCGCAGATGAAGCCCAAAGTACTCTCTTTGTTCATATGACGTCCCCTGCAAGCATATGTAGTCAAGCTGTATGGTCCCAGCGGCTGGTCTAGATTACAACTACAACTGAGGTACACATCACAACAATCCAGATATCCACTTTCAGACAACACCATCCTTGCGTAATTGATCTATTTCCATTGGGCTATATCCTAATTCTTCCAAGACCTGGATAACAATTTAGACGGTTCCATGAAGTAAAAATCAAACAAACTTCTCTGGTATGCTGCGATAGCCAGGGAGGCGGTCGTGTTACGGGCATTTTCTTACCGTTATAAAATACCGCTGGGGCGACGATTTTAATCTTTCCTGCCCTCGGATGCTTTTGACATGTCAGAATTTCTGTCAACAGCTCTCGCGAAACTCACATCGACCTCGATAGTGGCTTGCCGAGCTTTGGCCTGCAGGAATTGCGTTCGATTAACGGATGCAGTACTCCAAATATGTTATTTCCCACCTGCGGATGTTCAAAGGCTTGACGAACGTTATTGATGGGTCCAAAAGGAATACTGCATCCGTTCGAGCAGATACAAATAGCTATGCTAGGAGATGACGTACCCAAGTCCAGTGAACTTCTGTATCCAATGATCTCTGGTATTAGTCATGAGTACATCGGTTATGATTTGGATGCATTCAGTCCGATTCTTGACCCGAGCGGCGTTAGACGAAAATCGAGGGTCATCTGCAAGCTCTGGTTTTTCCAGAATTTTCGTCGCCAGTGTTTTAAACTATTAATGAAAGGGAGGAAATTGCTCAGGCAACCAAAAAGTGCACACGTACTTGTCTTTCATTTCCGATTCCAAACATGAGATAACCACCCTCGCATGGAAACGCCTGGTATGGTACAATAGACGGATGAGCAGTCCCATGTCGTCCGCCTTCGTGCCCAGCGATTAGATAGTTCGAAGCAACATTTGCGAGACCGGCAAGCTAGAAGGATAACCACCGATCAATGATAGGGACTTTAATCACCTCTAAAACGAGCATCACCTGCGTATCAAACAGACTACAGTCAATCCAAAGACCCTTCCCAGTTTGTTGCCTCGATATAAGTCCGGCCATTATGGCTCCATGGGCATAAAGCCCAGTTGCAATGTCCGTAGACGCAACACCAACCTTGCAAGGTGGGCCGTCTGGTTCTCCCGTTCTGTCTGAAGGGTGAAATGTTATCCACAGTCAAACGGGCAGGCTTACATGTGCATCAAACCCCCTTCTCCTGCAATTATAACGTCGTAGCCTGCGTGATGACTGTAGGGACCTGTCTGACCATAGCCTACAGTCACTCAATACAAAGCGTTTACTGCGGTTCTTCGGGAATACCGTACCCGTAACGGAGGCGTATATGAGGCGAGGATTAATGGCTTTGCAATCTTCGTAGCCAAGACCCATGCTAGCTAATTTACCAGGAATGTAGTTCTCCACGAGAATGTCAGACTGTGCAATCATCTTATGTATTATTTTCAGGCCATCGGGCTTTTTGAAGTTGACAGTCATGGACCTCTTGTTTTTATTGGCAGCTAGAAAGTACGCTGATTCTGGTGGGAGGTGCGCTGCTTCCGCAGGAGCGTCCTTAATCAAGGGGGTCGACGGAGGGTGCCATGATCCTAGTTTAGCGTCAACGAAGACAGTAGTGAACGGGAGTACACTACAAACTAGTATCGTCGCCTCGAGTGACCTCCTCAACTTTGATCACGTCGGCGCCGAGGTCGGCAAGCAGCATTGTCGCCGTCGGAGCAGCTAAAACCCGGGTGAGGTCGACGACCTTGATACCCTGAAGCGGAGGCGGTATAGCATCTAACGGTGCTGTCTGTTGCTGATAGTATCTGCGAGATAAAGCTCGCAACCAGTAGCTGGACCTTGTCTTGAACATCCTTACTAAGTGAGAGAAAGGAAGGAAGACCAGTTGATGATATTTCTACCCGAAGAGTCACCTGAATCCGGCAACTTGTTCTCGGACAGCGCGTCACAGATCATCTTTCTCACCACAACCACCACCCACTTTTCTCAACTCACCTTCAGGTCGTCTGCAGCGCAGTACCTACCACACAAAATGCTTTCCAGGCAGGTACTACGACGCTTCCCCGCTAACTCGGCAAGATGGACGAAGCAGTCCCACCGCGCAGTGCTTGCCCTAAAACGTGACATGGCAACCCCAGCAAAGCCTCCGTCACCCAACGATCCATTTGCAAACGGTACAAACGCTTATTATGCAGAGGAGATGTACCGACTGTGGAGGCAGGATCCCAAGTCGGTTCATGCCTCATGGGATGTTTATTTCCGAGGCATGGATAAGGGTCTATCCAGCCCCCAGGCCTTCCAACCGCCTCCGCAACATCTACCGCCACCTGCTGACGGAGCCCCCGCACTCTACTCCGCAACTGGGGAGCTGGACGACCACCTTAAAGTGAGTGATTCACGTCACAGTCAACTGGAAATGCTCATTCCGGTTTGTTCCAGGTCCAACTACTTGTACGAGCATACCAAGTTCGTGGACACCACGTCGCCGAGTTAGACCCTCTGGGAATTCTTGATGCAGATCTCGCCGATTATCATCCTCCAGAACTAGAGCTCAGCCGCTATGGCTTCACGGAACGTGACCTCGAAAAGCAAATTACATTGGGTCCCGGTATCCTGCCCCATTTCGCTACGGAAGATCGTAAATCGATGAAACTGGGCGAAATCATCAAATTGTGCAAACGGATATATTGTACGTTTTCCCCGCAACCGTCCTGCTCATTCCGCCTCATATTGTGATCAGGTGGAGCTGTTGGTATTCAATATGTTCACATTCCCGACAAGGAGCAATGCGATTGGATCAGAGAGCGCGTTGAAATCCCGAAACCTTGGAACTACACGGTTGAGGAGAAGCGCATGATTCTTGATCGACTCATCTGGTCGGAGTCTTTTGAGAAGTTCATTGCTAGCAAATATCCAAATGAGAAACGCTTTGGTCTTGAGGGATGTGAGGCTCTCATTCCCGGAATGAAAGCGCTTATCGATCGTTCAGTCGACCATGGTGTTAAGCATGTCACCATCGGTATGCCGCACCGCGGTCGTCTTAACGTCCTTGCCAACGTCATCCGTAAACCTGTTGAGGCTATTCTCAACGAATTTTCTGGAGATGAAGGAGACTCACCCGCTGGAGATGTCAAGTACCATCTTGGTGCTAATTACGTTCGACCCACACCTTCAGGAAAGAAGGTCTCACTTTCCCTTGTCGCGAACCCGTCTCACCTGGAGGCAGAAGACCCTGTCGTACTCGGCAAGACTCGCGCCATCCAACACTTCGAACACGATGAAACCACACACAACACTGCAATGGGTGTGCTTCTTCATGGTGATGCTGCATTCGCCGGTCAAGGTGTTGTGTACGAGACGATGGGCATGCACAATCTCCCGAGCTATGGCACGGGCGGTACGATCCACCTCATTGTCAATAACCAGATCGGCTTCACTACCGACCCGCGGTTCGCTCGTTCCACGCCCTACCCCTCCGATATCGCAAAGGCTATTGATGCCCCCATCTTCCACGTCAACGGGGACAACGTCGAGGCCGTTAACTTTGTATGTCAACTGGCGGCTGACTACCGTGCTAAGTATAAGAAGGATGTCGTCATTGATATCGTCTGCTACCGTCGTTATGGTCACAACGAGACCGATCAACCCATGTTCACGCAGCCCAGGATGTACAAGGCTATTGAGAAGCAGCCGACGCCACTCACACAGTACACTAAGTTCTTGGTTGGGAGAGGCACGTTCACAGAGAAGGATATTGAAGAGCATAAGAAATGGGTATGGGGCATGCTAGAGAAAGCAGCAGCTGCGGCTAAGGACTATGTCCCCACCAGCAAAGAGTGGCTATCCGCCTCATGGCAAGGCTTCCCCTCACCCAGGCAACTTGCTGAACAAACCCTCCCAACTCGTCCCACAGGCTCTGACGAGGAGACACTCAAGCGTATCGGCAAAGCCATCTCTTCTTACCCTCAGGACTTTACTCCTCACCGCAACCTCGCGCGCATTCTCTCTAATCGCGGAAAGACGGTCGAGGAGGGCGAGAACATCGACTGGTCTACTGCCGAAGCACTCGCCTTTGGCTCCCTTGCGCTGGAGAAAATTCACGTTCGTGTCTCTGGCCAGGATGTCGAGCGAGGAACTTTCTCTCAACGCCACGCCGTCGTCCATGATCAGACCAATGAATCTCAGTACGTCCCCTTGAACGACCTCGGCTCCAACCAAGCGCGCTTCGTCATCTGTAACTCGTCACTCTCTGAGTATGGTACTCTCGGCTTTGAACTTGGCTATTCCCTTGTTTCACCTGACTGCCTGACGATGTGGGAAGCCCAATTCGGCGACTTTGCTAACAATGCCCAATGTATCATCGATCAATTCATTGCCGCTGGCGAACGCAAGTGGTTGCAGCGCACCGGTTTGGTAATGAGCTTGCCACATGGGTACGATGGCCAGGGACCGGAACACTCCAGCGGGCGTATCGAGCGCTTCCTGCAGCTCTGCGATGATCACCCGCATGTCTTCCCTACCCCGGAGAAGATTGAACGTCAGCATCAAGACTGCAATATGCAAGTCGTGTATCCCACCACACCTGCCAACTACGTGCGCCACCTTCATATTATCGGCTCAATGGTGTCTCAATTGTTGACTAAATTGCTCTCGTTAGTTCCACGTCCTCCGCCGTCAGATCCACCGTGACTTCCGCAAACCGGTTCGTCCTTTATTCAAGTCCTCTAGAAACCACAACTTACGCTGAGTTCTCAGCTCATCCTCTTCTTCTCCAAGAGTCTCTTGCGACACCCAAGAGCACGCTCCAGTCTCTCTGAAATGATCGGCGAAACTAACTTCCAACGGTACCTTCCTGACCCTCACCCCGAAGAACTCGCGCCCCATGAAGAGATCAAGAGGCACATCCTGTGCACTGGTATGTTTTGTCAGTTCCTCCGATTGGGGGTACATGCTGACGCTTGTTGTTTAGGCCAAGTTTACCATACGCTTTTAGCGGAACGCGAAGCCAAAGGATACAACAACGTCGCAATTTCTAGACTAGAACAATTGTCACCTTTCCCTTACGATCTCGTGAGTTACTCCACTTTCGGCATCTGATACCTTGAATCTGATGCATGCCGATATGTAGGTCACTCCCCATCTTGACAAGTATCCCAACGCCGATTTGATGTGGTGCCAGGAGGAACCATTGAACAACGGCGCGTGGAGCTACGTCGGGCCTCGCATCTACACGGCTGGTAGCAAGACGCAACACCACAAGGGCAAGTACCCTTACTACGCAGGCCGTGAGCCTACCAGCTCTGTTGCCACTGGTAGCAAGGTCAGCATGCCCTTTATAATCATCTGGAAAAGTCATATCTCATCATTTTCACTATAGGCTCAACATAAGAAGGAGATTGAAGAGTTCCTCTCTGTTGCATTCGACCTTGAAAATGTCAAGCGCCTCCGTATAGCTTCATAATATCCTATGTGTAACTCTTCTTCGTTCGTTCAACTGCTACATCATTAGCTCAACGTAGACGATAATATATTTCACACAACTCTCTCAATCCAGTTTGAGTGAGCTATTATTGGAATCTCCTATGGAGAAGGGAATCATCTTGAGGCACTTCCTGCTGATATTTGTCCACATTGATCGTCACACTTAGTTCGCAATACCAAACCAATGCATTCCTCGACAACATTTGTACGATATATTAATAGTAGCCAGACTGGCTGTTATTCAATTATTCCACGATAGACACGTAAATTCATGGACTACGCCTTCTGGATTTAGGCTGCTGTCGTAAAACCAGCCTCTTTGAGCTTCTGGACAAGCTGGTCGACATTTTCCACCTTAGAGCCACCTACGCGCTTTGGTGGCTCAGTCACTTTGATAGTTTGAAGTTGAGGGGTAAGGTTAACATTGAGATCCTCTGGTTTTAGCTTTTCGATAGGCTTTTTCTTCGCCTTCATGATATTCGGAAGAGACGCATATCTCGGTTCTGTATTAACAGTCTGAGTTGGGATTTATAGTTGAATAGGATGAGACGTACCATTAAGTCTGAGGGCCGAAGCGTGAAGAGGCTGATGAGTATCCAATAATCAGTAACGATACAGGACGTTACTCACCTCAGATCCGTTGTAATTACGACGGGTAGACGACACCGTACTTCCTCCGAGCCACCGTCTATTTCTCGCAGTACAGTGGCTTCTTTCTTTTCTACATCAACATCGACCTTGGAAGCGAATGTCGCCTGAGACCAGCCCAGAAGACCAGCAAGCATTTGGCCCGTCTGTCCGGCATCGTCGTCTATAGCCTGTTTGCCCAAAATGACTATATCTATACCGTCTTTCTGCTTCAGAATGACCTCACGCAACGCCTTAGCCACGCCGAGCGGTTCTGGGGAGGGTGCAGATTCAGGTATTTCGACGTGAATAGCAGAATCGGCACCCATGGCTAATCCTGTTCGGAGGGTCTCGGAGGATTTTGGTGGACCAATTGTTACCAACTTGATAGACGATATGTGTGACTTGAGCTTTTCGCGTAGACGAATGGCTTCTTCGACAGCTACGAAAGACGTAGGATTAACCGAGTTAGGAGAACGCTCATGGAGAGCTAACCTATTTCATCAAAGGGATTCTAAGTGAGACGGTTCATTAGATAATTTCATTGCAAGGTGATACGGAGGTCACACCATCGAATGTTTGACATTAGTGTCGATTCCAGTCTGCTGGGGATTGACACGAATTTTGACAGCATAGTCGACTGCACTGCACAAGGATTTGATTAGTTTAGCGTCTAGATATTAGAAATAGAGGGCTTACCGCTTAACAGGTACGAGAACGTTGAGAAGTCGAATGGCTGAAGGTCGCATTGCTAAGGTCTAACGCCAGTACAACCTACCGTCGACCAGAGACACCGGAAATGAGCCGGAGAACTGGAAGTAATTCATTAGGAAAGAGTTACTCACGGGTTGCCATGGCCGAGAAATTCCGCAAGTGGTCACGACCTTTACCAACAATCTTTCCGACGCTCCTCGATGCTGCCTCGAACAGTGCTCAGTCGCGCTCTTAGAAATGCTGCGCGCAGCCCAGTAACTATTTTTCTCAGTGAAAACTACATCTTCAGCGCTGACTCGTTTCATAGCGCTCTTTACGGGCATTTGCTACGGCACACAATCTTGCAGGTCCCTTTACTGAGGTCTCTACACTTCCCAATGGTTTGACTGTCGCAACGGAGGCACACCCGCAGGCGCAGACTGCTACCGTTGGTGTTTGGATAGATGCTGGCTCACGGGCAGAGACAGACGCAACAAATGGTACTGCTCACTTCCTCGAACACATGGCATTCAAGGGCACTGGCCGGCGGACTCAGCATGCTCTGGAACTTGAAGTTGAAAACCTCGGTGCCCATCTAAATGCGTACACCTCTCGTGAGCAGACAGTATACTACGCGAAAAGCTTCCGTAAGGACGTCCCCGCCGCTGTCGACATCATCAGTGATATTCTTCAGAACTCAAAATTGGAGAACTCGGCCATCGAGAGGGAAAGGGACGTGATTTTGCGAGAACAGCAGGAGGTGGATAAGCAGCTTGAGGAGGTCGTGTTTGACCACTTGCATGCCGTTGCCTTCCAAGGTATATATATATATTCTACCTCTTTACCTCCGCTGCTCACCCTCAATTCCGTTTTCAAAGGTCAATCGCTTGGCCGCACCATCCTGGGCCCGAAGAAGAACATTCTCTCCATCAAGCGCGATGACCTCGCATCTTACATCAAGACCAATTACACTGCTGACCGAATGGTTCTTGTTGGTACTGGCGGTGTTGACCACGGTGAACTTGTCAAGCTCGCTGAGAAGCACTTCTCTACCCTTCCTGTCTCTCCCAACCCTATCCCTCTTGGCCGCCTCTCTCATTCCAAAACATCCTTTGTTGGTTCGGAGGTTCGCATCCGAGATGACGAGATACCTACCGCCAACATTGCCATTGCTGTAGAAGGTGTTGGCTGGAGCTCCCCGGATTACTTCCCTATGATGGTCATGCAGAGCATTTTTGGCAACTGGGATAGAAGTCTTGGTGCATCCCCACTGCTCTCTTCACGACTTTCACATATAATCTCCTCCAACAACCTCGCCAATTCTTTCATGTCCTTCTCAACGTCGTACTCTGATACTGGACTCTGGGGTATCTACCTTGTTTCAGAGAACGTTGTCAACCTCGACGACCTTGCACATTTCACACTCAAGGAATGGACCCGCATGGCCATTGCACCTACAGAAGCTGAGGTCGAGCGGGCAAAGAGCCAATTGAAAGCAGGGCTTCTTCTCGGACTTGACGGGACGACAGCCATTGCAGAGGACATTGGGCGACAACTTGTGACTACTGGACGAAGATTATCACCCAAGCAAATTGAGAATGCCGTTGATGCTGTTACCGTCGATGAAATCAAGCGAGTTGCACAGAAATATATATGGGACAAAGACGTAAGACAAACGCTATTCTCGAGTGGTTCGCACTTATTGATTCTTTTTCGTTTCTAGATTGCTATTGCTGCGGTCGGGAGTATTGAAGGTCTCTTAGATTACAACCGTATTCGTGCAGACACATCTTCACTTCTCTACTAGATGCCCATCTTCTCTACGGTAACATAATACAAAAGTAGAATATCTTTTCTGTTCACCGTCACGTGACTGATTGAGTGACGCGTGGTTGAAACTGAACCTCCTGTCATGAACTTGAAGCACACGCGCCTTGTGTCTCTACCACCACGACATGACCTCCGTAGCCTCCATTACTCGTCAAATATCTGCTCTAGATATAAATGCCAAGAAACCCATTGCATCCTCATCATCGTCCTCAATCAACCGACCCACACATGCGAAACATCCCAGCCAGAGTAACGTCACTAAACTACTCACCAAATTCGCCGCGCCAAATCCCTTTCCAAATGCAACAGCGAAACAACCTTCATCACTGCGACATCCAACAATTGTGACAGGTGGTACCGCTACTGCCTCCAACAACAATGCGATACCTCCCTCTCCTACTACTAAAGCCATAGCTCGTTCTGGCATTGACATAGGCAAGTACGACGGTGGTTTGGAGATTGAGAACGAAAAGAGAGGAGAGAAAGTATACGGAGAAGCTGCTGAAGAGCTTGCCCTTGATTCGAGCGTCTCCCGGTCCGTATTCGTCTTGTGGATAACATCGTCGTATGCTTAAGGCATTATAGTAAACATCCAACTAGAGAATGGAGCCTGCACTCGTTTGACATGGGCCGACCCCTCGGTAAAGGAAAGTTTGGCCGCGTCTACATGGTCCGCACCAAAGCCGAACCTAAATATATTCTCGCTCTCAAGACTCTATACAAATCTGAAATCGTCCAATCACGCGTTGAAAAGCAAATCCGGCGCGAAATCGAAATTCAGCAAAACCTACGGCACCCCAACGTCCTCCGGCTTTATGGCTACTTCCATGATGAGAAACGGATATTCCTTATGCTGGAGTTCGCTGGGAAGGGCGAATTGTACAAACAACTGAGCAAGTACGGTTGCTTTTCAGAGAAACGGAGTTCGAGGTATATCGACCAAATGGCAGATGCGTTGATGTATCTTCACAGCAAACACGTTATTCATCGTGATATTAAACCGGAGAACCTGCTGCTGGGGATCAACGGTGAACTCAAGATTGGGGATTTCGGCTGGAGTGTACATGCGCCAGGCAATCGTCGGATGACTTTATGTGGGACGCTAGATTACCTACCTCCAGAGATGGTGGAGGGCAAAGAACACAGCGAGAAGGTGGACTATTGGGCTCTTGGTGTTCTAACCTATGAGTTTATGATCGGAAGCCCCCCTTTCGAGGATCGAAGTAGTGTTAACAGTAAGTCTCCAATCTTACTTGCTGGCATGCACTATTTATAGCCGTCACAGATACCTACCGCCGAATTGCGAAGGTAGATCTCAAGTTCCCGTCATCGATGTCGCTAGAGGCAAGAGATCTAGTGGCCAAGGTTAGTCTCGTTACCCACTATGTGCTAGCTCCATCTGATCCCCCCGCAAACCAGCTACTCCGGTACGAACCAGAACAACGACTCCCGCTGTCCGAAGTACTCCGTCATCCGTGGATTGTAAAATATAGGCCAAAGGGAGTGATCCGTGATGGGAGTGTGTAGTGATTCGTATAAATTTGACTGTAGCCAATACTTTGTAAACATTCGGTTCGGAGGGGAGTTTACCGGTAGTTCCATCTAAGAAGGAAGACGCTTGTCTCCTTACCCTTATATTAAGCCCACGCATGGGAGAGTGTCCTTCGCCGTCCTGATTGAGATGGGACTTTCAAAGCAAAGTGCATCTCAGTTATGGCTGCGTAGCGGACTCCCTGAATCGGCTCTTAGCCAGCTTTTCCTTCCTCAACCAGCAGACCCGTCCGTCAACTCAACGTTCAAACTCGGTACAGCAGCTCAGGCGAGTGGATATTCAGCTTTCCGTAGACCCGTTGCTGATTAAATTGGCATCAGACTAGTATTGGTCTTGCAGGCCTGGCCGCGGCTCATTTTCATTTCTTGCGGACAGGCGTATCCCAAAATGTCATTGTGAGCGCTCGGGACGCAGTGATCGAGTTCCGTAGGTAGCAGCACACATTCCTACGAACACAACGACCCATCACCAATAACATTACAGATAGCGAGGCATTCTATACCTTGAGTGATTCAGCCACCACCAAGCGAAATATGTGGGATGACATAGCTGGTCTCTATCAAACGAAGGATGATGGCTATGTCCGCATCCACACCAATTTCCCTCAGTAAGATATCCTCTTCTCCACCAGGTATCTATCGTACCAATACACGAGCCAGCCACCGTGCTGGCATCCTCTCCATTCTTTCCATCCCAACCTCTCCAGGCTCTCCCCTAGTCACTCGCGAGTGTGTAGCATCGGCACTCTCGCAATGGGATTCGAAAGAATTAGAAGAAACCGCAGCTAACCGTGGCATGTGCGCAACAGCATTGCGCTCTTTCGAGGAATGGGACATGCATCCTCAGGCAAAGGCTCTGATTAACACCCCCCCGGTCTCCATTCATAAAATCGGAGAGGCACCGCCACGCCATATCTCTGCAGATAAGAAGAATCTTTTGCGTCCTTTGCAGGGTATTCGCGTCCTAGATCTTACGAGGGTAATAGCAGGTCCAACTGGTGGGCGCACGCTTGCAGGTTTGTATCCGTACTCAGAATCTAGGAGAATTGCTAATTGAACGATCTTCCGTTATCATAGCTCATGGAGCAGATGTGCTTTGGATCACTTCGCCAAACCTACCATCTCTACCTTTATTGGACGCTGATACTTCCCGTGGTAAACGTACAGCTCAGCTTGACTTGAACGTTGCGTCTGATCGTGAGACGCTGAGGCGCCTTGCCACGGAGTCGGATGTCTTCTTGCAGGGGTATCGACCAGGTGGACTAGATGAGAAGGGCTTCAGCGTACAAGAACTTGCAAATCTCAGGCCAGGGATAGTCTGTGCTAACCTGCGTGCCTGGGGATGGGATGGTCCGTGGAGAGATCGTCGCGCAGCAAGTACTATACCAATCGTCATACGCCAAGGCTAAAATGTTTTTCATCTGAGGTAGTTTGATTCCCTAATTCAAACGGCAACGGGTTTCAACGTTGCAGAAGGACAAGCCCATGCAAATACTCAAAGTGAAACAAGCGAGTTCAAACCCAGGCCTTTGCCCATGCAGGCCCTCGATCACGCAGCTGGATACTTCCTAGCATATGGCATTACTGCTGCCCTCTGCCGGATAATTATGGTGAGTACTTGTCGTGGTTTCGTTGATAGCTCATTTTATTTCTTTGACTCCGGAAACAGGAAGGTGGTTCTTGGGAAGTCCGTGTATCTCTAGCCGCTGTGGGCCAATGGATTAGGCAGCTGGGACGTCTTGATCCTCGACTGGCTTTCCGCACAGGCAGACCGCTACCCTCAGGACCGTTAGAACCCGAGATTAAGGAGTTATCAAGCGTTTGGCCTGTTGTTTCTACTACTGCAAGGAAGAATAAGGTCTATATGACAGCCGTCAAGCATGCTGCAAAGTTGTCTATGACACCAGTAAAAGAAGGGGACACTGGTATAGTCCCCCTGGCGCTCGATGTACATGGACCTACTTGGTTGTAAACTTCCGCCGCAATGTGACATGTATTATAGAGGGTGCCGTTACTATTATGTATGAAACACAATGCAACTCGTGAAATTTGGTACAGATGGATTTTATCAAATTACGTGCAACAGGGAGCCATGATAAGTAGTGTTACTTTCTTCATCCTGTTAACTCTAGTTGTAATCAGTGAGCAATAAACATGTCCGCATGAAGGATATACGCGATCATAGTCTTTCCGGGGTGGTTTAGCCTATAGGTATCAGTGATCCGTCCGCAGAAAATGGTGTCGTGTTAGGCTGGCAAGTAACGTTATTCGGGGGTACGGTTCCATTGAAATAACCCAGGATATGCTGCACCGTGCAGGTCGAAGGATCCGCCACGGAGCAGTGCTGTTTCCACACCAATCAATGCGAAGTACATAAAGTAATATGAAGAAGGGGTACATACACCAATGCCATCCTGGGTGAGGAGGACGGAGGTAGGAAATGCGGAGGACATTTTTTGTGCGCTATAAATGAGAATATTAGTGCTTTGAAATACGAATAAGGGAAGGGAACGAACTTGCGGAGCGGCGTCAAGGGATCAATCGTATTACTAACGAAGAGAAGTGGGAAGCTGGTATTGGCAACAGAAGGGGGAAGAGATCCTGAGAGAAGATCAATCACCGTGACAAAGAATATGGTCGTGAATGAAAGGAACTTACCAGAAAATTTTCCAGACTGTGGGGGCGGGACATCCATGGATCTACAATTGAGTGGAATCGAGCTCCACGCATCCCCGACATACTTGCTTTCCTTGGCGAGAAAGTTGGCGTGTTCTTTGTATGCGTCCAGTGTACTAATATTGTTCTTGCCGTATCCGTCGACGCACATGATGATCACCGCTGCATCTCTTGCATCCCAACCACTATTACTCCAGGACAGATTGATACCCGCAGCTTGGATGAGTGCCGAGCCGTTGCCATTTTCAAGCCCATTCATAATATCTGCTAGGAGCGGAAAACTAGCCAGAGGATTGGCAATGGCACTCAATAGGACTTCAGATGAGGCATGTCGGGAGCATCCCAAACAGCAATGGGAGTTTCCTTGATCCGCTCAAGAAGTTGTTCAAAGCGAGATTGAATATCCTTTGCAGAAGTCGCCCAGAACGAGCACTTTTCCCGCCCTGCCTTGAAGCAATCATCAAAGAATCTTTCTACGGCCTTATCTGCGTCAACCAAGTTATTCCTCCATTGCAGATTATAGTAGTCTTGGGCGTCCACGACGCCGTCGAGTACCATTCGCCCAACCCGATCCGGGAACATTGACGCGAATGTCGCCCCCAGCACGGTGCCGTAACTGAGCCCGTAATACCATACTTTAGCCCCTTCTTCTGGCAAATTCGTTGCTCTTTGTTCCGCTTCAGCATATGTGAGCATATCGCGCGCGACCGCGGCCGTCCCAGAAAATCTAGCCGTCCCATTTGGACCTGTTCCTCCGAGCACGTTACTGCACCACTTTCCATACGCATCAGTAGCTACAAATTGGGATGCAAGAGAGGTGGAAGAAGCATCTGAGACAGAACGGTGAAATAGCGTTTCGAAGATGTTGCGCGTGGCTGGAGCGCCGGGAAAGCAGTCGATGACAGGCGTAGTGTTGTTGATTCCGCGCGGATCGAAGCCAATGAAGTTGTATGACGTGCCAAAGAGAGAAGTCAGTACAGAGGCGAATTGTAGGATTGTCTGGACCCCGGAACCTCCTGGGCCGCCTGGAAGGAATCAGAATCATTATGTTATGGTCGAGCAAGACTAGATAGTAGAAACCTGGATTGAAACGGATATTCGGGGCTGGTTGAGTCTCAGCGGCTAGTCTGACGAATGCAATCGCGGCCGATCTCTGACTTGGGTCATCATAGTCCAAAGGAACCTGATCGCTGATAGGTGAAGCACGCTTCATCACATTAATAGAGCGGTCTCACCTCCAAGCGCGAGCAAGTGAAATTGTCGAAACAAGGCGTCCAGGATATATTCGAGGATGGTGATATCTGTCCATACCAGTTAGTACCCTTGGCCACTGTTCTACTTGGGTCATCGAGCTACCTGGCTAAAATCATAAATCATGGTCGGACTCCTGGGTGATGCCAGCAGACTACCTTCCACTTGCCAGAAGGGCATCGAGTGAAAGGTCAAGGATTGGAGAAACAAAATGGAGAACAGGCAATGCAACCAAAGGGGAAGGTCAAGGGCCATGAATGATGTGGTTTACGACGAGCTTAGAGTTTTCGTTTGACTTTGACCAGTGTCGAGGTTTATATACTCCACCTTGGTCATAGATTCCTAAAGGGTTCTGCTCTAAGAATGAGGCCATGCTGCGCTGCCGCTGTACTTTCAACGCTAGGTCGCCGAAACCGCTGACGTCGGGCGCTGATGCTCTGGCCATCAGCCGCAGCATGGGGACCGTACGGTGTTCATTGGTATTCGGTTAAGGACATTTAGTATGTTCATTTCGTGAGTGGTCCATTCATCTGGTTATAACATGAAGGAGGAAAAAGATCCTTGATTTTGTGTCTGGGGATAATGTTTGATGGAATCTCCATGCAGGAGCATGTTCAAGCTTTCACAGCCTATGTATATGGTCCTAAGAGTTGAGAAGAGTGAGTTAATCCCTGTGCACGGGCAGAAGGGGTACTATCTTCTCGGACCCAATCTGACATATCGGACGCTGAATGACTCGAATCAATCTCAGTTAAAACGGTAATTCATGAGAAGTTAGTAAAAGTCGTGGAAAAGTCTGCTCAAGGCGTGCTAAGTCAGGTTAGTCGGGAGAATGTGAGAATGAGTACATTTAGTCATTTGTAATATTTATGTCACAGTTTGTGGTTACTTTATTACAAATGACTAAATGTACTCATTCTCACATTCTCCCGACTAACCTGACTTAGCACGCCTTGAGCAGACTTTTCCACGATCTTTACTAACTTCTCATGAATTACCGTTTTAACTGAGAATCAATAGGCTTCGCCAGCCCGATGAGTGAATAGAACCCCCTCGGTGTTCAACTGAGTCAACACGTAAAAAACAGCCAAATCAGCTTAAGTAATCTCCACGACCACCTTAATAATTTCTTGAGGACTGGTGCTGTCGCTGTGCCGAACGACGAGGGCAGACCATACGTAGACGGAATTTAATGCCAGCACGTACTTGAATGCTTGAGCATTCAAATATTCAAGTAGGTAGGTAAGAAGCCAAATGGAGTGATAAGAGTACCATATAAGGGAAGTCCCTGAGCTAGCCGGCGACGTAGGTTCATGGCAAGAATATATTATACACAGAGACTACGTGCTGATTGACGCTAAGAACGAAACAACAATGAAGGAATGATTTATTGAGCGATAAGAAAAGCGAAGTATCATTCCATGACTACTCCGGTATGTACTGTACTGTGTTTCCTTGGCTTGTGAGAATCTGTAATGGGCGTATCCTTGAAGGTCAATAGACTGTACAGCTTCGCAATCTGGTCTCCCTATCGTCCTTGTCAACGGGGTGATAAGGAGGAAGGATCACAGACACTCACCTTCTGTTCGAGAATATCGACAATCTCATGTAGATGCTGAGCCAACATATTTCGCTTTCTGACATTTGACACTGGGTCCATGTCCTTGTATTCATCAGCAAGCTCAACATATATACTAATCCGGAGCAAATCCATTAGTGAATGATGAACGGGCGTGATATGGAAAATACCTTTTGTAGTGTGTAAAGTCATCCTCAAGCTCTCGGATGACTAGAGTAAGTGTGGTTTGAGGAGGTAGGGGATCCTTAGGTGAACCCTGGCGATAACGGTGGTCACTGTCGAGAGGCACGACTTTAGGGTCTCTGGCCTTCCTCTTGATGTCTGGCATTCGTTGAGGCTCGTCTTCCTCACCTTCCGCGAACCCTTCATCTTCGTCTAGAGTATTGGCTACTGTCGTTTTTCGTTCTTTTGTTCGAGAACGAATTGACCACAATGGCGAACTTGGGCGTCCCTGGCGTGTATAAGTATGCTGGTTGTTCATTCGGCGGCCTTCGCGCAAACACATTGTGCAGGTCTTCGCATTGTGCTCTGGTGCAGAGAAGAATAAACGCTCCAAATGCTCGCCACGTATCTGAGGGAACGGTGTTTCTTCAATTGATGGCCCAGGATTCGGTTGACGAGATGCGTGTGCGGGCGTTGGCGCAGTCGGCCTTGACAAGCTAGGTACCGTGCGAGCACTCGGTATTGGCGTACCTCGGCGTGCCTCGCGGTGGTCGGAAACTGTTGGCCTTTGGGGAGACACTGGCACTTCTGCTTCGGATTCTTCATCACCAGTAAGGAGCATACTACCACCTCTCCCTATGGGAGAAGGTGATGGCGGGTGCGAGCGAACAGCCGAATGCACCTGAGAATGCCTCCCCGAGACCATCGAGTTATGGATTTCACCCTGTGACAGCGAATCGTGCGACGCAGAAGACGACAACGAGCGAGACCGCTCAGCGCGACGCTCTTCCAGCTCCGCGGATATCTGTTGAAGGGCCTCGCTGGTTATGAAGGGTGTAGCAGAGGTGGAGGGGCCCAGACTAGATGAACCCGCTGTGGCATGGTCAGTACGCATGGTTTTGTCCAGAGGATTTGCACGCGAAGAACCGATGATTGATTCAAGTTCTTCCACATCGCCTATAACTGATGAATTGGATCCTTCCGACTCTGATTCTGACTGGACAAGCTCCTCTACGGGCTCCTGTTCGTCCGTTCGGCTAGGAGCCTCATCAATGGGAACTTCATGTTTTGATTCATGGAATGGCTCTCCTTCATCCTCAGAAGGAACCCGGCTTCGACCACTCTCCCTCCGCTCTTTCAAGCCTTCTTCCACTACACCCCGAAGCACTTCAACCTCTCCAGCTAACCTCTCAACCTCTTGTTTCAGATGTTCGATTTCGCCAGCTTTTTCCTGCATACGGCGAGTATCGGCCTCTCGAAGATTACGCAGCTCAGTAAGTAGTTGCTTGTGGTCTGCAAGTTCGCTAGTCAGCCGTGTGAGATGACTGCGTAAGGTAGTTATCAAGGCCTCAAGAGCTAGAAGACAAGGATATTTAGCCTCAGGGTTTGTAGGGAATGGTACGTTTAATAGCACCTTTCTTCTCCTCAACAGCTTCCTTGTACCTCCTCTCCATCGTGTCGAGGTCGTCTTGTTCTCTTCCTTTGCCCTTAGTATCTCTGGCCTGTCTCCTTTCACCTTCAAGCTT
The DNA here is from genome assembly GCA_014058305.1 of Pleurotus tuber-regium. NCBI lineage: Eukaryota > Fungi > Basidiomycota > Agaricomycetes > Agaricales > Pleurotaceae > Pleurotus > Pleurotus tuber-regium. Next base: position 1,716,981 of record JACFYU010000042.1, on the reverse strand, counting down.
CTGTTGTACAATCATCTCTTCCCTCTCCAAAACTCGCGTCCGTTCTCTTGCCACTTCCCGCTTACAAACCTCGAGTTCCATTTCGAGTTCTCTCACTCTTCTCCTAGAGATGCTATTCTCCTCTTCGAGTCGATATAGTTTTGCTTGGACTTCGTTCAGCGCGGTAAGGAAATACACTAACGCTCATGTCAGATAAACCACAATCGTCGTTACGTGAACGAATACGAACCCTCAACTTCTCGAGGCTTGCCATCGTTCTCATATTTATAGTAGGCCGCTTGCGGCCGTGCAGGAGATTCAACTGCGTTCGTTATTCCTGTCACATCGGGCAAATACAACTTCCCTTGCTCAGATATCCGACTTGAATTAAGGATGTGACTTGTTTCTCGTAGTCCTATCTTCCGTGGTGTAGCTCTTGCAGGTCTAGGGGACGCATTGACGATGTGGATTTGAGGGTTTCTGCTGTGTACATTCGCCCTCGAAACCTGACTTGTTTTGCGCGTTTGAACGCCTTGTTCTTCAGTAGTGACCCTAGCAGTCTGTCGCTGAGACTTAGGCCTTGAGTCGCCAGCGAGCGGATCTAGTTGGGAGGTTGCGTGGGATGGGAAAACGCCAGTGCGTCGGGCTTTAGGAGTAGGTGCATCGTAGTCAACACTCTGACTTTGCCAATGAGGAGCGGAGGACGAAGGGGCAACGCGAGCAGAAGAACGATGAGAAGACTTAGTCGATGTAAGTAGATGTTTAGAGCTAACACGGCTACGATCTGGTTCTCGCATCGGTGAATGTTTAAGATTAGAGTCAGTTGAGTGTGCTGGGGAGATATTCGCATGATGTGCATCCTTTTGCGAGTAGTTCGACTGGACACTACGCGGTCGCCTGGGCGAGAAGGATACCCGTCGGAGTGCCTCTGATAACTTGGGTCGCCCAGAGGCGGATTCGGCATCGGAGGACGCGGAGGACTCTGATGGTGGGTGGGGGGAATGTGGTCGTACTGATCTGTGCGGTGCTGCAGCGTGTCCAGACTGTAGTATGCGATCCAATTCAGCAGTGTTATCAATCACAAGAGGGTCAGCATCTACGCTACCCATACCCTGCGGGAAAACATGTCAATGGGAGAAGTTCTGATAACCGATTACTCACTGGATATCTTGAGCGAGATGGCTCGTAGCTGAATGCACTAATTCTGCTGGCAACAGCAGGCAAAATATCACGAAGCGGTCTATCGGGATCGTATTCGGCGCCACTCATGCTGATTTCATTCCTATAGCCTCGACCGAGTCCAGCAGCCAAGGTCAAGTTGCTCGCATGGTGTGCTGCCGTCGATAGTGTCTCTCCGCCATATGGATTTATGCCTTCCTCGTCGTCGGCCGACCGATAAGACCAAGGATGTATGTGATCACCGTCTTCGTCAAAATAGTCTCTCGACCTTTGCTCAAGAGATGCAAATTCACGAAAAGCAGTGGGTTCTGTAGCGTGTCTCGGATATTCAATGGAAGCGCGATCACCGTCAGCCTGTGATGCAGTATCAGGGGTAGAAGACAAGTGAAAGGACAGTTCGGCGTGCTGCAAGGTGTGCTCTAGCTGAATCCGGTCTTGTTCAAGTTCGTCGCCACGAATGCTGAGATCAAGGTTAGACTGCCGCTGCTTTGAGAGCCTGCCCATAGCGTTCATGGTGCGATGCCTGGCGGTAGGTAACGCCGAAGAAAATTGAAGAAGGAGAATGAATGACTGGCCAGGCTCAGCGTCAACTTGAACGCAAGTGGTCAATCAACAACTTGACCTCCCGAAGTCGCGCTCACCACGTGACGTGGATTGTCACATGAGCGCGATTTCTCAATTACCAATTCTAGTAATCGATACTTTTTGCTATGGACGATCGACCTCACAAGGCTCATAGGCCAGCCCAATCTGGCGCAAAGGCAGAGAAAAAGAAAGGGAAACAAAAACAGTACAGTGGGTTTAATGAGAAGGTTACTCCCCATAAATCATCACTTGCTCATTTTCTGACAAATTCTGAGTTCAGGCCTTTGCGCCCAAATCTGGTCGACGGGCGGAACGACAAGGTCGTCGCAATGTCGAGAAAGACCAGACAAGGTTGCATGTTCCTCTGGTCAATCGTACGCCTGATGACGAGCCCCCTCCTGTCATTGTTGCCATAGTGGGTCCCCCCGGTGTGGGCAAGACGACTTTACTTAAGTCTCTGGTAAGGAGGTACACCAAGCAGACATTAAACGAGGCAAAAGGCCCTATTACTGTGGTTGCGGGGAAGAAACGACGTTTAACATTCATAGAGTGCAATAATGACCTTAACTCCATGATTGACATTGGCAAAATTGCAGATCTCGTTCTCCTAATGATAGATGGCTCCTTTGGGTTCGAAATGGTATGTCTTACTTCCTCCTATGCCCTTTTTTCTACGCTGAGTCGGATTCGTAGGAAACGTTTGAATTTCTTAACGTTTTACAGTCTCACGGCTTTCCCAAAGTAATTGGCGTCCTCTCCCACCTCGATCTCATCAAAAAGGCGGCAACATTACGTACTACTAAAAAGGCTCTCAAGAAGCGTTTCTGGACAGAAATCTACCAAGGCGCAAAGCTCTTCTATCTATCAGGCGTTTTGAATGGGCGTTATCCAGATACCGAAATTCTCAACTTATCCCGTTTCATCGGAGTCATGAAGTTCCGTCCATTGGTGTTCCGCAACTCTCATCCCTATCTTTTGGCGGATAGACTGGAAGATCTCACTCCTCGCGAGCTTATCCGCACATCCAAAGGAAAATGCGATCGTACAGTGACTGTATACGGCTATGTCCGCGGTACCAACCTTCGCTTAGGAACGAAAGTTCACATACCGGGTGTTGGAGACCTCGATATAAAGAATGTATCCAAGCTCGGTGATCCTTGTCCTTTACCAGATGCAGAATCGGAGAAGCGTCGCAAGCTCAGCGAGAAGAAGAAGTTGCTTGTTCATGCACCAATGAGTGATGTAGGGGGTGTGGTTTACGATAAAGACGCCGTGTGGGTGAATGTACCAGGTAGCTTCACGAGGGGTAATGCGGACGGTATGCTGTTAGTATTTTATTATACCTCCACTCATTAGTTGTGCTACAGTTCCCCAGGGCGAAGGCGAGCAAATGGTCATGGATCTTCAAGACGTCGATGGAACTCTTGAAGATGCTGTCGCACGAAGCTCGATCAGATTATTCGGATCGTCATCGAAGGCACTAGTAGTTGACGATGACCGACATAGCGACGATGAGGAAGAGAAGGACAGCACAGAGTATGGCGAGGATGAGGATGAGGACGAGGATGAGGATGAAGGATCCGCTGATGATTTCTCTGAGGACGATAATGAGCTCTCGGATGGGGGCGAAGGCGTTTCTCAACAGGATCCCATTATACCCTCTGGTGATAATGGTCGTTCTCGACGTCGTAAAATCACACGTGTTCTTCCTTCGGAAAGTAAGCCTGATAGACACGACGTTGCATATGCCGAGAGTGACTCTGACCTCGATTTAAATGATGAGGGAGGACGGGTCCACTTGGACGACGATAATGACCAACATATATCATCAGCCGATGAGGAAGAGGATGAGGAAGAACAGGATTCTGATGCTGACACCCCAAAATGGAAACGCAACCTCTCTTCCCTTCTCGGCTCTTCATCTTCCCAAAAACCGCGGAGACGCGATTGGACGAAACTCATATATTATTCAGACCTCACTCCTTCGCAGATTCTTCACTCCGATGCCATTAACGCACAGTCCCAGCATGACGATAATTCAAGCAATGACGATGACGACTTCTTTCAAATCAAAACAAGGGACTCGACAAACGATGATGAAGTCATGGACCAGACTAAAGAGCCTCTGGATTCTGAGGCCCTTCAGCGTTGGGACGATGAGGAGATGCTTGACTCGATCCGGAATCTTTTCATTACCACCACATCATCAGGAGCCGCCGGTGATGAATACGAGGACACTCAAGGGGGTGCAAATTATGAAGATCTTGAGGTCGATCCTTCCTCTAACGACCCAGCAGCTGGCCCCTCCGCCTCCGATGAGCAATCTCGTGCTGAAACCCTTGCAGCTAAGAAAGCCCAGCTCAAGCGCAAATTCGACGAGCAGTACGACGAGCCCTCTTCATCCAACCTCGACTTCTACGCAGAAAAGAAAGAGGAGATGGCTCGACAACTTGAAATTAATCGAGCCGAGTTCGCTGCAATAGAAGACCCAGAAGCGCGTGCACTCGTGGAAGGATATCCACCAGGCGCGTATGTGCGTATCGAGCTCACGGATGTGCCTTGTGAACTAGTGAATCATTTCGATCCAACGTACCCGATCGTCATAGGGGGTTTACTGCCAGCCGAAGAGCGGTTCGGGTTTGTACAAGTGCGCATTAAGCGACATCGCTGGTTCACTCGTACCCTTAAGACCAATGATCCATTGATATTCTCCCTTGGCTGGCGCCGCTTCCAAACTGTTCCTATATATTCCTTGGACGACCACTCAATCCGCATGCGCATGCTTAAATACACTCCAGAGCACATGCACTGTTATGCAACCTTCTATGGACCCGTTTCTTTACCTAACACAGGCTTCTGCGCGTTCAATACCCTCACTAATGACACACCAGGGTTCCGAGTCTCCGCAACGGGCGTGGTGCTTGATATCGATCGCTCGGTGAAAATTGTGAAGAAACTCAAGTTGACAGGTGTCCCATTCAAGATCTTCAAAAATACAGTATTCGTCAAAGATATGTTTAATAGTGCCCTAGAAGTTGCCAAATTCGAGGGTGCAAATATCAGGACTGTGTCGGGGATACGTGGGCAGATTAAGAAAGCATTACCGAAGCCAGATGGCGCTTTCCGAGCGACCTTTGAAGATAAAGTGCTTATGAGCGGTAAGTAAGAATATTTCGGAGCTACGAGCAGCGTCTTATCCATTACATCAAGACATCATTTTTCTTCGAGCGTGGTACTCCATTGAGCCTCGCAAATTCTACAATCCTGTCACTTCTCTCCTGCTTTCAGAGAAGAGTCGCTGGTCCGGCATGCGCCTTACAGGCCAAGTACGGCGTGACGAAGGACTCAAAACACCCCTCAATGTCAACTCGACGTACAAAAAGATTGAGCGCCCTGAGCGGCGATTCAATCCTCTCAAAATTCCTGCTAAACTTCAGGCTGCTCTGCCATATGCTTCAAAACCCAAGCTCATGAAAGCTCAACAACGGCAAACATACATGCAGAAACGGGCCGTCATCATGGAGCCCGAGGAGAAGAAGGCTCTTGCGTTATTGCAGCAGATACGGGCACTCAGGAGGGATCAAGTAGCACGGCGGAAGGAGAAGAAGGCAGAGCGCAGTGAGGTCAGGAAAAAGAAGGTTGAGAAGGAGGAGGCCAAAAAGACGGAGAAAGAAAAGGAGAAACGGAAGGAGCACATGAAAATGGCTGGTCAAAAGAATAAGCGAGCCGCTGAAGTAGAGGAAGGGAGAACTAGCAAGCGTAGAAAAACATGACGGATTTGTAGGCATACATTTATAACCAATTTATCTTGCATTCTTAATGTATGTATCTTACTCATTCCCTCCGATCTGCTTCATCCTTTGCGCAGCCTCTTTCGCAGCCTCCCTAGCTGCTTCATCCACACTCGCATCGTTACTGAATTTTGTGAACTCCTTCTCCCACAACGCCCACCTTTGAGGGTCAAATCCTTGCTTTCCGCTCCACTTCGCTCCACCCCTTGCTGGCGCTCCAATTTGTGGCCCCGACTCAAATTCTTCTGTAGAGTTATATATTTTCTCCCCGGCATACTTGATCCACTGAGCGGCGGCGCGAATATTGCCAGAGTTCTCTACAGCGTTGTGGGATGGTTCATCCTCCAAGGCACTACGCATCGCCCAAATTGCGTATAGCATGAACAACTCCTTCGCACCAGTCAGTCGCGCAAGAAACGCATTCAGCTGCACCCAATTCTCCACCTCCTCAGAATTCAAAGGATCAAAGCCTGTACGGGAATCGTCAGTCAGAACTGATGAGCTATCGAAGGTGAATACCTACCATTGTAGCTTTCTCTAGCCGTTGGGCCTAATATGGGAAGATCTTTCCATGTATATTCTCGCCCCCATACTCTCCAAGTAGTTTTCGGAGGATTGCGGGCGAGTTCGGCAACAAGCTTCACCAGCCTGTCTTGCTTATTTGAGTGGGCTTGTGCTGTATCAATGACTGAGCCCCATAGATCCCAGAAGAATCCTTCCGCATCCGGTGTGTCGTTTCCGTCTGCGGGGAGAGAGGATGAAGCGATAGCAGGAATTGAACGAATTTTGTTGGCTGCGTCTGCAGGAGATATAGTACCGTTCGCCACAGACGAAACGATGTCAGAAATTTCAGATGTCATTTTGAGTTGATTGTGCTTGAAACAAAGTAAGGAGTATACAACGGATGGTAGAGATATAGCGGATGAAGTTTGTTCATCTGAGACGAGGCTAGTTGTTATATAGGCTTTGAGGAAGATAACGAAGGCAGTGCATCATGATGGAAGAAATGCAACTGCCTCTACTAGCATAGGTTTACGAGGTAGAGTATACTCCATATGGTGGATGGCGAATGTGTTTAACCTTATACATACATGGTTCTACGGCCCCATGATGTACTCTTCGTTGGGAAAGGCGAAGAACAGATGCATCTTGAGTCGTCAAGTAATGAGGCGGGCGTAACTAGAGAATATGTTCTGAGTCGGTGCAATCATCACGTTTGGTCAAGGGGCAGAGTAACAAAACCTCTCATACATCATGTAAGAAACATGGATTTGACGGTTACTAAGGCGGCAGAATATTCAAATCAATAAGCTCAAAAGTACAAATATAACCTTTGGACCTAGGCTGAGACCGCCCTCTGACGAGCGTACGTGATATGTAAGTCGATACTGTTATCCTCCAGACGCTTCAGTCTGAAATGTAGCATGGGTTCGTGGCATATATCCTAGACAATTTTTTTCTTGTTAAATTGGTCTCATTCGAGCCAGTGTCAGTAACAGTGAAAGAACAAAGTTCGATAGGCTCGATTCCTCGAAAACGGTTTGCTGAAGATGTCACAGCTTGTCACGATATCACGTTAAGCGCTCGGGCGCGTCGCGCAGACGCTCAGTCACAATATTCTCTCAACTTCGCTCATTTTGCCAGGTCCTGCAAGCTGAACTGAAGGCTTTAAGGGCTTGAAGTTGCAGGCAACGATGCAGGGTAATAACAATTGGTATCCACATCGACCACAGAGGCAAAATCTTCGGCCGGATGGTCACCAGCCCTCTCCTGATTTGCCATTGAATCGGGTTGCTGCAGACTCTGTTCAAGACGCACATCGACTGCTTGCTATTTATCCAACAGCTTCTGCAACACCTTCGGCTCACGGTAAGTTTTTCGCTATTATGTCAAAATACCTTACCTTTTTGTTGTTCTCCAGCCGCGAGACATCTGGAAACTATGAGCACGACGTCAGTACCACCATCATTTGCCCGACCTGGGTATTATAGCACGTACTCCCAAGTACCTCAGGGGAACCCCCCTCCTTACACAGAATATGCTCAAGAATTCAATTATCTTGTGTCACCGCAGTCGGATGATCAGTCCGTATATTGGCAAAGGACGAGGAATGATGCAGTGAGGATGTTGCGGAACGATGTAGACCCGTACGTATTACGTTTCTGCGCCTCAGACGTTAACTGACCATCAATACTACAGCGCATATATGTACCAAAACACCTCTCAATGGTCTGTCCCGAACCAAACTCATAGTAATACATTCGCACAATCAGTGTTCCAACATGTCGCGCCCACCAATGCGTACCCCACGCCACCTCCTCCTGGCATCACGACATCTTCATCTTCCTTGGCCTTTGCACTAGGAGTACCCTTGTCCCAATCCTCTCAGAACCAGCATACCCATCACCCCCAGCAATCTTCGCAATTCTTCAACAATTTTCTCGAGCAGAAGTCGAGTGAGATCCAAGCGCTACAACCCCAGCAGAGTGTCAAGCCCCAGCAGAGTATCAAAGTTCAGCAAAATCTGCAAGGCAGCCCAGATCCACTCGCTCTCAAGGCTGTAACCCCTCGTAAGCGGAAATATCCTGAACCGGTTGTAGAGATTGTGTCTCCGTCTGTTAAACGTTTGCACACCGGGCATGCCGCAATGAAACCTATCTCAATGCCACTCACTCCTCACACCGCTAGCTCAGTCTCCGTTCCTCCAACTCCTAGTAGCACTGCCTCTGGAGTCAAGACACCTAAACACCAGATGACTTTGGCTTATGTCGAGATCCCTTCGAAGCCATGGACTACCCCATCTTCCTCGAAAGATTCGTTTAGGTCGTCGCATGAAGCTGTTCAGAGACGCGACCAAGATGATGGTGATGATCTTGGTGGTTATGGGTCTGTTGATGAGGAAATGAGCGTCAAACGCCATCTAGATCCCTCCAAATCTTCTTCCAGACGGACTGGTGATAGAGACGAGAGAGCACCATTGGAAAAGCTCACTTCACTCATCGAGGACGTATTCGAAGCCGAAGATTCCCTGCCACCGGATGTCGATATCGATGATTTACCTCATGAGTTTTTCTCGCCCTTGACCGTTGACTCTCAACGTCCGCTGCTTCAGTCAAATGTCATCAAGAAGCTGACCAAGTACATTTCTCAAGTTGCGCGCCCGCCAAAGCGTATCCAGCATGGGCAGACCGGTGGTCCAGGTACACCTCGCGTGAAAGGAAGGATGGCTGGCGTCGATATAGCAGTATTGTCGAGAATCCTAAAAATTCTAGAGCGGAGCGTGAGAGTAGGGGACGACATAGACCCCTTCATGGGCGGTACAATACCTAGGCAGGAGAGGGAGAAGACTGCTTCACCTCGCAAGCCCTCCATGAAGAGTGCAACAAAGAAATCTAACGATCCGCGATCCAAATCAAAGACACCAGTCGATCGCGACGATGGTGAATCCGCACCAACTGAGTCGACTTCTGTCCAAGACACCGAGGTTGATTTCGAGAGACTAAGCAGAGTCTTGGAGTCGGCTAAAGATAGCGTGCTCGCTGCTGACTGTTGTATTGCTCTACTGGCTAGTGACAGGCTAGCGAAACAAGTGCCGCTTTTTCCCAATTCTAATTATCATTGTCTGACTGCTTTTACCTATAGGTTTATTCTGAAGAACTCATCACGTCCTGCCTGACTACGGTTAAAAACCAGCTGACCAAAGTTATCTATCCTTTTGTTGAAGCTTCTGTGGATATGGATGCAAAGGATATACATCCACTCTTATACCACTTGATCAAGACCAGCACTGCTTCCTCCCCAGAGGCTAAAAATATTCGACGTCTCCTTGGCGAAGTCTTTCAGTCTCTTTCGTCCGTCTTACCGCGCGTCAACGCCCTAATCAATGCGGAAGTTGTCGCTATGTCTGATTCAATCATCATTCAGGCAGTGTATATAGCCATTGGGCCATTCTTCGTAGTTGATTCAGGCGATGGAGACGCTAAGGGTAAGAAGGAAAATTTGGTCCTCAACACGTTCGGAAAGAGTGCTATGAGAGGACTGAGACTTGATGCTCTGGCGCTCATCCGCAGTGTGAGTGATAGTCCAGTTCTGAAGGAGAAACTTACCAATTAATTCGTCCCTCGTCTCGTCGTAGATTTTTGCCAATCACGAAGAACAACGTTCCTGGATAATCGAGGAAATTTTGTCCTCCCTCATCAAGCTGTCCGATGCGAAACAGAAAGCCGGTCAATTCCGGTTAGCTTAGCATTGATTGTCATCGATGGGTTTGGAATTCTGACATTACTATCTAGCCTCCGTGATGGACGTTCAATACGGACTGTATCAGCTCTTTTGCTCCAGTTGGTCCAGACATCAGCCCATGATGTGAGGCTGGAAGCCAGGCGAATTGCTAAAGCTCGCCAACAGGCCTTTGCTTTGAGGCGCCAGGAAAGCTTCACCGAGAACCAGCAACAACTGACGGAAGATCCTTTACTAGATGAACATGATCTCGAAGTTCGTGCCTCGCATGTTTATCGTCCTTTTTTATATTCACCCCTTTGTAGGAAATTCATCTGTACTCGGCTGGTTTAGAGTCTGCGATCAAGGCAGCTAAGACTATCATCCTGTTTTTGACAACTCGGTAAGCCCCCTTTCCACTTCTGCTTCATTGTCCGCTGGAAACAAATACGCGAATAGATCAGGTAAGGGCAAGGCCACCAAAAATTCGAATGAAGCAGAATATCGTACAATCTTCGATAATCTCATCTCCGACTTGCTCGTGGTCCTGTATTGGCCCGAGTGGCCAGCGGCTAGTCTCCTCTTAGGTATCGCATGCAAATTCATGGTATATTGGTTTTCCTACCTTTCAAATTTGAGTTAATAAGTCCTTCGAGGTGGCATCTCTTGACGACGTAAAAACCGCCAGCCAAGCGGATACGAATGCAGCAAAGACCATTGCTCTTGACCATTTAGGTGTTATTGCTGCTCGTATCAGATCGAGTGCTCTCAAAGTGCAGAGCAGATCGGCCCACTCAGAAACAAAGATCAAATCTTTGAAACCATTAGATGAGGTGAGTTGGTTTGCTTGCGTTCAAAATAGGTAGTAAACTAAGGATGAACAGATTGTCTCCAACCTGAGCCTGCGAGATCTCGGCAAACTATTAGCAGCCCACCGTGATGTAGCGTCACATCTTAGCAAACGGGCTTCGGAGGATCAAGCATATGACGTACGTTCGTAGCAATATCTGAGTTCGCAGCTTATGAGTTTCTTTTCACAGAGCGCCCGGGAATTAACTGCCGCTACACTTGGACAGGAATTAGCACGTGCCCTCGAACAAATCAATGCCTGGGTAACACATAAAGAGGACGATGGTGACTTGAATTTGAAGGATGATAAACGCCTTTTAGCTTTTGGGGAGAATGTCAAAGTCGCGATGAGGGAGGTATGGAAGGATCCAGGGACCGATGTTTTCGATGTTGGGTCAGTCACTTCAATTCCTGCCAAAGCCAGTTCTCACGAGCCACTAACTTTTAGAACGCAAGACGAAGTCGCTCGTGTAGATCGTATAGCGGAGGAGATCGGCACCATACAAGCATTGAGGAACTCATTCCATCCTATACTTAGCATCATCTTGACGTCTCTTGATGCTCCGCCGATTTTCATGCGCACCAAAGCCCTGCGTGCACTCGGCCAAATAATCACTAGCGACGCTAGTATACTATCTGCAGTGAGTTGCGACCGAATATAGCGATTATCGTCAATTCCCTGAAATCAAACCTTCCTCAGACTAATGTTCGACGTGCCATTGAAAGCCATCTCTTAGACAGTTCACCAGCCGTTCGGGACGCTGCTGTGGAACTTATTGGCAAGTACATGGTGGATTCTCCCGAGGTCGCGGGGGATTATTATCCCAAGATTGCTGACCGTATTGCTGTAAGTACTTTGCCCTTGTCCGTCGCGTTTCTACAATAGATAGCTAGGATACCGGCTTGAGTGTCCGGAAGAGGGTCATCAAGCTTCTCAAGGCATTCTATGGTGCTACTGAAGACATACCTAGACGCATTGACGTAGCCACTAGATTGGTATTACGCATGCTCGACGAGGACGATACCGTCAAAGATCTCGCCATCAAGTCTATCGAGGAACTTTGGTTCCAGAACCCACTTCCCCCTTCCGCTCTCAAGAAAGGTGGTGTCAACTCTAACGTCAGCGATTCCAAAGGTCCTCTGCTAAGCAAGGTATCCGTAATTATGGGTGTTGCTGCGAACTTTAAGGACCGTCATTCGCCGTTGGAAGATATGTTGCATAAGATCATGGCGGATAAGGAGGGTAGTGAAGCGACTTCTCTCCATGCTCGATACTCTGAGATTTGTGAGGCCTTGATAGATGGCCTGGTAGATGATTCCGACCTTCCAGGCTTCGTAAGTGCCTCGTTCGCCACTTTCGCAACCCTCTCTCATATGTATAGCAGACTGTTCTCAATTGTATACGGACGATCCACCTATTCACCTCGGCATATCCCGCCATACTCTCTGGCTCGCATGCATCTACCCTTCTGCCGTATCTCAAAAATGCTACTTCAGTACGTCTTGTTGACCATAGAGACAAGCTTTATCAACCTGATACAAATACCTGCCGCCAGCCTGAAGAGCAAGCAACAACTGATTACCTTCTAAAAGTGTTTAGAGCATCGATTCCTTACATGCCCAAGACTGAAGCAAAGTTTGGAGGGGAACTGCAAACTACACTTCAGCCTATGATAGTCAAACCCTCAGGAGGTATTCTGGTAAATGCCTGGTCATCCCTAGCTCCTGTTATATAGCTAACGGTACGCAGGCTCTGCAAGAAACTGTCGCATGCATGTGCACTGTCGTCAAGCATCTAACTCACGACTTCCCGCGGCTCGCAGCACTGTTGAAATCTTGTAATTGTGAGTGCTGCAGCACAATGTTTTGATAATACATTTTCATCATATGATAGCACGATTGCAGGAAATGATCAGACGTCCAAACGACAAACCTATGTCGGCCATCGATCAAAAGGCTCTTTCAGTGCTAATATTCATCGTTGCACTCTTGGGCGAACATTGCAACTTCGACCAGCTTCGCAGCGAGAACCCATGTACGTTATGGTAGACATATATGCACGTTAATTAATCAACATGCCCTCAGCACTTGCTCCGGTCCTAAATGGGGTCACACAGGTTTTTCTTCTCTTTATACATATTGTCCTCATGCTGATACCAACTGACTCAGGGTTCCATAATGGAGCACATTTATAATAGTTTGTTAAAGTTATACGATAAACATGGTGATGCCATGCTCCGTGGACGCATTCTGCAATGCTTGGGTGGGTTTCATAATCATACCAGTAAGGAGCGCAAGACGATTTATTCTGTTAGGCTTCCTCTTCCGTGCACAACCAACCCTCATGACTCTGGAGCGTTCTTCAACCATCATGGACGCCATATTTGCCTCTCCAGAGGAGGAAGGCAGAGGGCGGTTACTGAAGATCATGCAAGACTTCTTGTTATCAGAGGCGTCAAAGCACTCCGCTAAAGAAAAGGGTAAAATCATCGCCGTGACTTCCTCGCTAATCGCCTAATATTTCCATTCAGAGAGCACCAAAGGAAAGTCTAAGCCTCAAGATGTGAACATGGAAGAGCTCGTTGGCAATACTGATGGCTTTGCCGACTCTGGGTACGTGGCCTTCAATTACCTCATCGTCGCGTTCCGTCTTGACCCTTTCCCAGTGTGAGCTCGGCTGTCGTCCAGCGGTACTTATCTCAGATTCTGGATGCTGCTCTCTCCCAGAACTGGCAGATTCAAGCCACAGCGATTGACATTCTGACCTTCACAGTCAAACAAGGCTTGGCCCACCCTCTTCAAGTATGCTATTCCGATTAATAAATATGCGCGTGTTCATAATTGACATTGTTTAGTCCGTCCCTGTTATTGTAGCACTTGAGACTAGTTCCAATACCGCCCTCAGTAATCGCGCGAACGCTTTACACGCCGTCCTTCACAACAAGCACGCATCATTGCTGAACACGCGTTATATTGACAGCGCTCGTACCTCTTTCACATATCAAAAGAAAATAGCTGCTGGGATCATCCACGGTACTTTGCTCTTGCATAAACTGTAACAAAGTCACTGAGCATTTAACCAGGGTACCGAATGCAACCTACACCTACCGCACTTTTTCAACGATGGTATTCTCTTGTGAAGGAGAAGCGAGCCTCCAGACAGGACTTTCTGAGATCACTTGTTAAAGTGTTTGAAGGTAAACAATCATACCAATCGAGCCAGGTAAGTTCCATGCACGTCGTGTCAACGAGTCCTCATTACAGGGTACAGGATGATGTCGATTTCACGCGTTTCATGGCTGAAAACTTTGCATCTTTTGACTACAAAACACAAGAAGAAGTATTGACAGTGGTCAAAACCTTGACGACCGTATTGTCCACTACTGGCACCCAGCTTCTCGAGATCATATCTCCATCTCATTTACTGGCTCAATTAAATGCTCCTCAGCAAGGGCATGTTGCTGTAAGTTTTCCTGTTGTCATGTCAAGAACGAGAGTTCCTGATTAGTGGCTGCAAGGCTGACGACCAAGGTCCTGGTAAAGGTACCCACAAAAGTTGCTGTACTGAGTCCCTCACTAATCCATACATACGTCAGGAATGCTGCCCACCACCGACTCGTCGATCATGCGGACGACGGTCATCATCGGGATGGTGATGTTACTCAAAGCCCATTTAAAGGCACTTTATGGTATCTCGGAAGAGTAGGCTTATCACCGCGCTTTGCTCGTCAATCTGGATGACAACTTCATTCTTTCTAGCAAATGTAATAAATTCGTCATCGGCAAAAAGAGTGCAATTGGCGACCGGCCTGCTGTCAGACGTCATGAAAATCCTATTTCCTGGGAGCGCCTACCATATGCGTCGAGACCGCTATTAACAACTGAAGATATGGAGATTCAAAAGACAAGGGTGAGTGCATACTGGTTTTTCTATGCACTGATTGGAGTGTTGAGTCTTGAGCAGTTCTTGGATATCTGGAACGAAGACGGCGTTACAGCGGAACCAGACGATGAATTCTCCTAACGCAGATGCACTGACAACTCACTCCAGATTGTACTATCTTACCTGCCAAGCCTGGCACATTGTTGTGAAACAGAGCATTATTGATACCCTATCTAGTTAATTTAATGGTATACTTAAGAAAACCTGTAATTCTATTCGATTGTAGCATTACTACTGGTATAACTTGACCACTGCACCATCCACAAACTTTACAGGGCCTTTGGGCATCTCAGAAATCACGGCTCTAGCTTCTTCATCTAGGTTTGGTTCATCCGTAAACGTCCACTCGAGGTCACCACCGTATTCTCTAGGCAAGTCTTTGGGATCTACCAGCTCACGGAGGGTCGGTGCGATATCTCTACCCAGAACATGAATTTTGTTTCTAGTACCCTCATCAAACCATCCCTACAAAGTGCTTTTGAATATGAGATTATAAACACTAACCAGATCATGACTCACTTTAATCCATCCCCAGATGGTCGGAAAGAAAGAAGGCGAGTTGACGACAGCTATCGAATGGAGCGTCTCTGGGTAATTGGCCGTGGCGAGACGGGAAGCTTCTTGCAAGTGATTGCGAAGGGCCCACATGGATGTGAAAGAAACGTCTTTGAGATCGATGATCGTCATCGTGGATGAAATCGGGGTTGGTGCAGTCGAGTGCGGGAGATGGGTGCAGAGAGGGAAAGCGAAATTGCACATGTACTCGTAAAGAGCGACACTATGACACTAAGGAGTCAATCGCCAAAACTCGAAAGCATTTCACATACATGCGTTGATATCGACGTGCTGGAGGGACCAAATCCAATTCCTTCTGCAACGGAACCACACACGCTAATTTATAAACATAAAGCGGTAATCCATGCTGATTGATTCCACATAGGAGCTTTCAACCAAAAAAAACAAAAAAACAAAAGAAGCATACCTTCTCTCTACGCCCTGTCCACCTAGGATAAAAGCGCTTCGCAGACTCAAATTCCATCGGATCAAACGTAGCATACAAATTGTCTACATCATGTTGTGCTCGCCACTGTTCCGTATCCGCAAACTGTTTCTGGGCTTTAACTGGATCGAACCTTCTTGCTCGTAAGAACCGTCTTTATAGCAAATTCATTGGGGACCAAGTAGAAAAGGAAGAAATGCGCGCGCACAGGATAGTATAATCTTCGTGGGAGGCCTTTGTCGTAGTATCTGTACCATGAGTGTAAAGCTTTGCCTGAGCTAGATTATCTTTGAAAGCGATGAATGCCTCGAGTTGCTCAGAGTTGAGGTGAAATAGATGCCCTGCAAGTGGGTCGAAGGAAATGTTCGACGGAGGACCATCGCTCATGACGCGGACGATAGAGTACGAGTGAGTGAGTGAGCGTGCGTTTGGTGATGTCATACATGCTACATGATAAAAAGAAAACATCGAAAACATGGCAGAGAAGAAAACTATATGCACGTTGAATGATTTATCAGTACCAGTACAAATGCCGTTATAAATGTCCAAGAGAACACAAAAAAAATGAACAAAAGATGAAACCATTACTATCACCCAGCCTGAGGATAGTTGAGAACCATATCCGAGAAATCGATTTCCGAATCATCATCTGCATCTGGCATGACCCAAAAATTGGTTTCCTGTTCTGTGATATCCTTTATAGTATCTTGTCTAGTTGGCGGCGGGGTCTTGACCATTGCCGGATCGACCGAGTCGGAGCTTGACGAGGTATAGTTGGAAAGCAGGGGACTGACGCTCTGAGGCGGTGGTAGTACGGTATTAGAAGAGTCGGGAGGCCTGGAGGGAGAGGCTGATGTTGATTGATGTCGACGGTAAAGGTCCTCTACGGCAGAAAAGAAATTATTCCAGTGAACGGACGATTGGCGTCGTTTGGGCGGAGACGGGCTAGGCTGTATAAAGGTAAATATCAAGATCGACGTAGATGTAGAGAGGATCTTACGTTTAAGGTAAAAGTGGATTCTACATCCATACCACTGTTCTGCATTATTGGCGGTTTATCCTTGCAGACATCCATTCCCCTTTGTTGTTCCACAACTGGACTTTGAGCCGACTTGGCATCATCCGCCAATTGATCTATTTCCTCTTCCTCCCCATCCTCTAGTGTCTCTTCACGAACAAGTCTAGGCGACCACAAAGAATGATGACAACCCATATTCAACACCTCCTTCTGGCGAACCCATTTACGTTGGGGACTCGACACGGGTTTCATACAGACGCGTGGTGATTCTAATTTTGTGGGTGTTGAGGGAGGAGTATCATGTCCTGTCGTTGATGGCGAAGATGGTTTAGGGGTGGCGGGGCAAGATGAGGGCTGAGGAGAGGAACGTTTTCTTGCAATGGGTTTACGAGGATTCCACATTGGCTGAAACTCGGGAGGTAAAAGGTGTTGGATGGTCTCGATGGTCTCTTGACCTTGACGAAGCACTTGCTCAATGTCAGAGGGTGAAACATGGGTACTTGATCGTGGTTTTAAGGGTGTATCCGCTTCGTCTTCAAGATTAGATGGGCCTGGATGATGGTCATCTTCGTCATCGCTGACGAGATTGATGACTTGGAATTTTGAGATACGGGGAGGACTGGGACAAGGGGATGAATCTATCTCAATGACATCTATCGTACGGGGGACTGGTAGGGAATGTTAGTCGAGTACAGATCTGAATATGGATGGACGTACTCTTGCGTCGTTTTCTGGGAGGAATGGCGTGTCCTGATGACCGACGTCTCTTTGGCTGTGGAGGATCACGGTCGCGGGCTGGTCTTCGTGCAACGGGCAAGAGACCCGCCGACCTTACCGTGACAGGCATCTTGCAAGTGCTTTCGATTACCACATTCTCACGGTATTTCTTACTCATGGAATCGCTGGTGCCGTCGACAACGTATCTGCTCGCTTATGCTCTCCCTCTCTTCCTGGTCTCTGTTGTGTCCACCTTTGCAGGTGCTTTTCTTACTCTTGACCGAACTCGCTCTTTCCCTCCCAAGAAACCTATCATCTGGACACTCGAGGGTGGAATAGGTGGTCTCGCTCTCGGCTACCTCTTTGGCGGTGAGTGGCCATGTATTCCTAGCAACAAGTCAATTCACACTTGCCCAAAAGTCCATGTATCGACGTTTCTCAGCCTGTTGATTCCCTCTGTCACTTCCTCTGCACCTCTCGGTAAAGCAAGCTTTCTCGCAGTCTGGATCATATCTGCCATTGTCACCACTCTACTCGCTGGCCGTTGGAGATATTGTGCCTTTGCTTTTGCTGGCATCTCTGCCGGGTAAGTATCATTCCTCTTACATCTTTTTCATTCTTAAACAACTCCCAGAGTCTTGCTCTCCATATCCCTCTCCATTATCATTCACCCCAGCCTTCTCACCCGTCAAGTCATCACAGGCATACTCACTCCCCTCAGCCTCATTGCCTCCCTCATCCCCATCCCCCGCCATCGTCAAATCACCATCAGATTCTTCTCCTCTATCACTGGCGCCTTTGGCTTGACCCTATCTACCGCTCTCCTTGCACATGTATCACCATGGGCCAACGCTTGGGAAAGACTATGGACAAGTGCTAGTATTGAGTGGGGAACGAGCAAAGAAAAGGGCCTCAGTGCCATGTTTTGCTTGTGCACTGCTCTGGGTGTAGTAGTCGATTGGCTATTGAAGAGGAAATTTGGAGAATGTCCAGACGAGAAATGGGACGCATATCTCGCAGACTACGCTTCCAACCTCCCAGACCGAGCAGGTTCATTCCAACCCCTCACTTCATTCTGGGATCGTCTAATCCATCCCACTCCATCTTTTTCGCGAAACATCCCTCCCTCGCTACACAAACACGACGACGATCACCACACCCTCCTCTCACTCCCCCAAACCCCTGCCTTTCTTGGAAAATCCCGTTCTCAAGCACGACCCAAACGAGGTTTCCATCAAAAGAAGAGACAAGGTGTTCAATTTAGACCAATGGGTGACTTTAGTTCGGATTCATCCGATGACGACACCAACCCCTGGTTGAACCAAAAACCATCGATGACATCCACAGACACCACCCTCATCGACGATCATCACCACAACGACGTCATCAAAGATTTGGATTACGACAGATTACAAGCCATGGGTAAAGCACGTGATCTACAAATGGGCTTGATACCAGACCATGACGAAGCATCCATCACAAACTCCGCCAGTGCAGTGGCACCACTTGCGCCTGTCCCTGCTACACCCTCCTTGATAAAGGCCCTCGATCGGGTCGCTATCGCCCAGAAACAGGCTTTTGGAGGCTCGACGACGCCAGCAGCAATCCCTTTATCGTCTCCATCCACATCACCAAGCACTAGGCAAGGTGACAAGACCGGTAGGTGGCAGAATTTCTGGAGAGAGGTAGACGATAAAGCCAGACAATAAATAACCTCGGCACAGTACATTTGTCTTATTTGTATATTTATATTTCTCTACGTACGACTTGCGACGACGACGACGACCGATGTACCTTTCTACATACCCACATAATGACTATCGCTTTTTAAACCGTAGGGGGAGGCGGTGGCCAGCCTTTCCAAAGTGACTCTCCAAACTTGGCAGTGGCATTTTCACCCAGGAGGCATTTAGCATCCTTGTTGGTTTCCCCCCACTTCCAAAGGGCTCTTAAAAAGCCCTTTGAAATAGAGGAAACTGATAAGGATTGTTTTTCTTGCTATCTGGCGAAAACACAACAGACCTGATCGAGTTGATCGAGTTGCTTCGGACGGGTTTGGGCCACCGCCTCCCCCGAATTGCGTTAATACGGGCGTTGTAACATACGTGACTGAGATCAAGACCATAGATACTTTATTCCGCATCTTTCGAGACCCGTACTGTAGAAATACCTATAATCGTAATCCTCTCTCGCCTGTCTGACAAGTCATAAAAAAGTATTCTTGATTGGGCCAGTCGTCACTACAGAGTACTCCACACCGAACCTGCCTCCCTAACACCAACCTGATCACATACTTTCCTTACCAACTCCTTTTCCGCTTTTGTTAAAAAGAGAAGTATAGTACCAAGCCGAGGGACTTGGAGAAACGCATCCAAGTATTGCTTAACCGATGGGACAATTTGTACATCGACTTGGCCGTCCCGCAGGACAGCTTTCAATGTCTCGAATATCGACACAAGTAAAGGCGGCTCGAGCGACGTCTGGAATAGGAGGGGGAGGGCGGAAGGTGGTACTTGCACCTAAAACCAGTGGGCGTCAGGGTGGTCGTAGGAATCAGAAGTGAGACAGACCGTTAAGAGTTTCCAACGATAGGCGGGAGACGATAATGAATACCAAGTTTTTGAAAAATCAAAGAGTGACATGGACGGTTTCGATGTCAGAGTCGTATGAGAGGTGGTATTTTGTCGCTGTGGTGAAGCGGGTGTAGGGATGAAGGGAGCATCTGCTTCTTGACCGACGTGCGTGAATATGGTATGCTTCCCGTTAGCTCTAAATATCCCACCCCCCATCCTGCTCGGCTTGATGCTATCTCGTGCCTGCTTGGCTTCCTTAAACGTCGAAGGTTTTACAGTAGTAGGAGGGGGAGAGGGTACGTGCTTAGGATCATCCTGCGGTGGCTCCGCTTTCGTTACTTCTGTTGGAGGGACTGATGGCCTTGGTTGGGCACCGGTTGCCAGCGGTCTTGAGGAGACAGGCTTCAGTAGATCGTCGGTGGCTGGGGTGGTCGGTTTGGGCGGACTTGGAGTAGAATCATCTACGATAGTAATAGGTACCCTCCTTCTCTTACGTCCATCCTTTTCAGAGCCAACACTTGTTAAAACTGTCTGAGCCCGAGTCTGTAGTAGTTTATGAACTAGAAAAATACAAATGCAACAAACAACATGAGAAAGCCACTTACAGCTTTCGCTTTCGACGTCTCAGCTTTATCTATCAGCTCTCTCAGTTTCTGCAATTCTAGTTTGGCGGCGTGGTTGGTCGGATCGAGTTCGAGGATCCTCTCAAAATCTTTCACGATTCTTCAGTCATTTCAAGTTTCATAACATTGATCAAAGTCTCACCTGCTTGCGCATCCACATACTTTCCAATCCCAACTCGAGCCTGCCCTCGTCTGAACAAAGCCTTCAAGTTATTCTCGCAAAGTTGCAAAACCTTTGTGCAGTCTCGTTCTGCGTCTTCGTTCCTGTTACACCACACATCCGCATGTTAACTTCTGATGATATACCAAACGGTCGAAAGACACGAAACATACGACCGTCATACGTACTTGCCTAGTTTCAGATACGCAGCTGCTCGGTTGAGGGGGAATGTCGCGTCGTTTCTGTTGTTTAGGATAGCGGTGGTGTAGTGACCGATTGCAGAAAAGTAATCGCCGGCTTTGAAAGCCTCATTTCCCTGGTTATGTAGCTTAGCGCACGCTCTTGAAATATTCCGGGCCAGGATATACCTTTTCCTTTGCTTGCAGAGCCTTCTTTGGATCATCCATTATCGAATCGTAGAGGAAGCCCCTAAGCGCCCGCAAGTAATCCATTCACACAATTCTTTACAGCGTGTACACTAGAACTTCACCCTATCCTTTCCAATGCGTTACATCCACGGGTCAAAGATGACTTTTCCCCATCTGCCTTTATCAAAATGGTCATACGCTTCGACTGCTTGATCAAAAGAGACAACTTTATCGATCAAACTTGCGTCTTCTCCTACACCACCAAAGACGTCCTGTCTCTTAACTGGAAACACCTCCGTTAGCCATATTCATTCAGTCATCGTGGTACTCACCCAAAAGATCAAATGCTGGTGGGAACATGGCGCGTGCAGGGCATCGACCAAAGTCGAAGGAAACATTCTTGTTATATAGCTGGCGGCCGGTGAAGGGAACGGCAGGTTCACCGTGAACGCCAACCGAGACGATGGCCCCAAATGCTCGCACAAGTTCGTAGGCAAGTGTTATTGCGCTGTTGTTTCCCACAATCTGGACATCAAAATGCTCAATGAAGAAGAGACAAGCACAAGCACTATGCGCACCTCTAGAACAGCAGTGCAGCCGATCCCAGCCGTCCATTCATTCACAATAGTCTTGGCCTCGTCGATTGATTTTACTACGAATTCACCTTGACCTTTTCCGTCGGGACCTATCATTTTGTAAACCGCTTTCATTTTTTCCCTCCGCGATTCAATTGGGTCAATGGCCACAATTTTGTAGGGCAACCCTCTAGTCGCCAAAATATCTAAAAGGCTGACTGCGGTGCAAATCCCCACTGGACCTAAGCCTACAATCGCAAATACCAATAGCTTGTCCTCCGGGGTCAAAATCTGCTTCTGCAGATCTGTAGCCTCAGAAGGGTTCAAGGCGTACGGCCAAGGAAGACCAGTAAGCATCGGCGAGACTTTGGGATGGTTGATAGCTTGGGTTGCCGCAAATACCCCTGTTGGCAGAATATCGGCCAAAAGGAGGAGGGACGTGTCCTTTAACGTTGATAGCGCCTTAGACCGCTCAGCTTCTATCAAGTTACTGTTCCATGATCCAGGGTCGCTCAAGTTGAACAATGTCCCTCCAGCTTTCGGGACGCGTACATATTGCGCTTGCCCACCATCCAGGAGATCGCACCCAAAGAGAACGCCAGAAGGGCACCGGCCGGTATAGCCAAGACGACAGACACTGTGCATTTATACGTCGTTACGGACGGCGTATATCCTATCAATGAGGCTCACTGGCATTCGCCGCAATTGGCCGTAAATGGCGATACAATCTTGTCGCCTATTTTGAGAGTTGCGTAGAGGGGAGGTCGTCCAGTTACGCCAGCTTTGAAGCTGTCTCCTAGCGCAACTACTTCTCCGATGAACTCGTGTCCTATTGTATGACTTATAACCATTGGTCAAGATCCTTCAAAGAAGAATGACATTACTTACACCTTGGTAGCACCACCATGTCCCCTGTACACCTACGTAAGATTAAATATAACCTCATCGTCGGCTTCTTATAACAGGGGCGAGTACGAACATGAAGGTCGCTTCCGCATAATGCCCCGTACTTTACTGCATGTCAGTTCGGCAAGATAGGAAAGTGATTGTGATGCTCTACCTTGACCTTGACGATTGCGTCGTCCGGATGTTCAATTCTGTTGGAAGGTGAAGAGTTCAGATTCCCTTGTGATCGTATTTTCGACTACTGCGACCTACTGAGGGATGGGAACTGTCTCTACACGGACGTCGTAGGCGGGGGGATGCCATCGGACCGCTTTCTGCGTATTGACTGTGCTCGACATTATTTACCTTGAAGATAGAATCCGATTGATCTTAATCCACGGGTGAGAATTACGCTACAAACCAATCCTTGGCCACTGGTCAGTAGACAGGGGAGTTGAGTGGAATGGTTATCACGTGGCCTTTCGGACCGCTTCCGGTAAAATGAGCCGGTCCGTCCCCACTTCCTTACAAGTTCGTTGCTCCAACCATTTTCCGGCCAATATATTGAAAACAGACCACACGATCACCACGTAGCAGAAACTTCGGTGTTGTGACGTTCAAACTCTTTGCGGTATAAAATGTGGCCAAGGTCGAATTATAAGTGCATCATCGGCCCTCCATGAGGTTTTTACAAGCAATCCTACCTACATTCGCGCTTGCGACCCTTGTCCATGCAGTCGTTGGCCCCGGTAAAGTAACAGGTAATACTGCAGTCCATGACCCTACTATGTGTAAGGATAGTAGCGGAAAATACTTCGTTTTTTGTGAGTGAAAACTGTGCGCATTCAACAAATGGTTATTCAATTCACCTGGAAAACATTAGCCACGGCACCCGGTTTAGAAATTCGAACATCCACGGATAGGACAGCTTGGACTTTGGTTGGAAAAGTCTGGCCCGATGGCGCACCTTGGACCGATGCTTATACTGGAACGTCTAATGGGTATGTTTCAGCTATGAACGCTATTCCTTGAATGTTACAAATTCGATTCATAGGAATCTATGGGCTCCAGGTTAGTAGACAGGATGTTTGGCTAATTGTGCTCCCGCTGAGATGCGATAGACTGTACCGTTATCGGCAGTACCTTCTATGTGAGTTACTCCATTACTGATTCATTATAACCAGCTTAACACATGTCCAAGCTTTACTACGCCGCATCTAGTTTCGGATCGCAGCATGTACGTTCATCATCAGATTCGAACTGCATCTTTATCTCTGATAGCTCTCAAGTCCGCCATCTTCTTTGCTAAATCCACTACTGGAATGCCTGGTTAGTAGCTTCAGTGCTCCTATAAGAAGTTTGCGTTTATGTTCTACAGGCAGCTGGCAAAACCTCGGGCTGGTGACTGAAACTTCCAGTAGCAACAATTATAACGTAAGTAGACATATGTTTGCCCGTTGCATAGTTAACGAGTTGCTGCTCTGATGACTAGGCCATTGATCCCAAGTCAGTGTCACCTTCCATGTAATAAAAGACCTTTGGCTAATAGCGGGAACTACCAAATTTTCAATAGCCTATTCGTTGAGGGCAGCAACTGGTATCTCTCCTTAGGAAGCTTCTGGACTGGAATCAAACTGCAAACGTGAGTTTCCTTCAGGGATGTTGAATATAGTCCGTTACTTGATTATATCTTCTTCAGCTTGAGCTCTTCTACTGGCAAGCCAACCAGCAGTGCTGTGACTTCCCTCGCCCAGCGCACGGCCAACAGCGGCGCCATTGAGGCTAGCGTCATCTACAAATTTGGAAGCTTCTACTATCTTTTCACTTCTTGGGATAATTGCTGCCAAGGCACTTCCAGCACATATAATATTCGCGTCGGCAGAGCGACGAGGTCCGTCTCACTATACCGATGCCGAGGATTTTGGACTGATCGCATATGGTAGTATTTCTGGCCCATACAAGGATCAAGCTGGTGTTAACTTGACTTCCGGCGGAGGCACCCTCGTTCTGGGCTCCCATGATAGCGTAAGCGGATACTATCTGGCTTGGCGGATTCCAGTATAGATGAATCTAATAATCTAGATTATTGGCCCTGGTGGCCAGGACGTCATGACCGACAACGACGGTCCTATTTTGGTCTACCGTACGTAGTACTATCTTCTTTTCGCACCGAGCCAACACTAATCAATACCCTTCTACAAGATTACTACACATCTGCTGGTAGCTTCGTACGTCAACTTGTCGTCTGTATTGGTTATTAGCTGAATATATCATATCAACAGCTGGGCATTAACAGGCTCGATTTCTCTAGTGGATGGCCGGTACGTCATTGCTCAGTGCTTTCTTACTTGTTGAGTCTCAATGAGAGTGCGGGTTAGGTTGTCGTCTAGGTTGAAGCTCGATTTAATAGTGGCATAAGAGACGTAGAAAATACGACCAGACCCAATATCTGATCTTTCACCATTCCGTGACTTCACTGTCATCCGAACGTCATCAATCCCCGTAAAAGATTAGATTATCCTAAGGTAATGGTCAAAAGTAGTACAATAAGCATGAAAGAACGTTATCTAGGTCGAGGACTTGGCATGTCAACAACATTAAGCAAAAATCTCTCTACAACAGCCTTTCCTCGTTGAAGATTGGCTAGCGAAATTCTCTCGTTGGGTAGATGGGCTTGATCCTTTTCGTCACATAGACGTCATCGACAATCTTTGCCTGACATAAAAATTTGGTACTCACTGTGCTCTGGCCCATGGGTAGATGAAACGCTCGGCATCCGAACTCCTTTTCTAGATAGGGGATTGAAGGAATAGACTATTGAAACCGTTAGTTACTTGTATTTCCAGAGTCTGAGTAATGACTTACACCACCCTCACGAATTCGCAGAGGCTCTACACCCCATTCGTCTTGAACGGCCTTTTCTAAAGACTTAAACCATGGACCATCTAAGTCTCCGAGCCACCAGTCCGCAGTATGTTCGATGGAAACCTAGTGCACGGATAAAACATTTCAAATAAAAAGAAGAAATACTACACTACCTTGAGGGTATTGGGAGAACAAAGCGTTCCGAAAGATGCTTGAAGGTGGTCGCAAAGCGAATTGTAGATTGTTTCTAAATCCTGATCTGGGACAATACGAAGGGATACCTGAGCCGTGACACTCGCGGGGATCACTGTAGCATCTGGTAGGTACTCATATAAGTCAGAATTTCTGAGAAGGGACGTCGGGCAGCGTACTCCTCGGGCCGGAAATCTGGATATTGTGCACAGTCAATGACGGCTCGCACCATCGGGAAGCAAGGGAAGAGGCTGATCGCTGCGTGAGAGCTGAAAGACGCATATACAACTGTTGTTCTTCTTCTGTCTGAGGGCGAACGCTATCATCTGCATGTTGTGCGTCAGCATTGTCTAAATTGATCGGTCCTAAGAACATACAGAACCCAGGTATCTGAACTCGGTTCTTAGTATCCGTTAGCGTAGCAAGGAGCCTCACCCTGAGGGCCTGATTAGTATTCTCTTTAATAAATCAAGTTATATGCTTACATGTCAAGCATGGGCTCTGCTACTGCGCCTCCTTCGATACCAGAGTGCAAGTCTGGCAAGTTGCTCGATATCTAGAGTGGATGAGGTTGGTGGTACAGGCTAGCGATAAACTCGCCTCACCTGGATAGCACAGTGGACGACGCCACGAAGTCCATACGTTATGCAGGGTGGGTTTTCGGCAATCCATGTTGAGTTACTATGAGCCGTCAACATGTACCGTCAGCACTATATTTTGATGAGCAGCTTGTCATACCTGACAAAAATCGCATCTATGGAACCAATCTGATCCTGTAAATATAGCAATGAGTTTCAGCTGCGGGTTGCTGCCGGCGATACCACGTACTTTGAACTTCCTAACAGCCTCCTCAAAACCTGTGCTTCCACACTCTTCTTCACCCTCGATCAGAAACACCAGATCGACTCCCAGTGCCCTCTTGCTCAATAGGTCTGCAGCTGCATAGGCAACGGCGATGATAGGACCTTTGTCATCCGTCACTCCACGCCCGTAAAGGTACCCGTTACGCCCACTCAGCGTGAATGGATCGGAATTCCAGCCGTGGGTTGGAGCGGCTATCACATCGTAGTGCCTATGTAACGTGTAGGAACGTGGAAAAACAGAGATAGAAAGGATGCCAACCCATAGAAAAGTATTCTCCGCTTTTGATCTGTCTTACTCGTTCCATTGAAAGTCCCCAGAACAAGCGGATTATTTCCTTCCCCAGTCGGGAGCTGTAGGAATACGACGCGTGTCAATATATTAGTTTGAAAAAGAAATGGGACACACTAAGGTAGACTGAGCGCCCAGTTGGGCGAGGCACTTCTTTAACCAAATCGCTGCCTGCCTACAATCTTCCCTGTGTCTTGGCAGGCTGCTCACGCTAGGAAGAGCGACAAATTTGGACAGAGCATATTCTATACCCATACGTTGATTAGTTGCGGGCGTGGATGATTGTTGTGAAATGGTATAGAACAATACCGATTGTGGACTTGGAGTGAATATTTGGTAATAAATGGGCATTTCTAGTTTTTGGTGGTATCACTTCCCAGACCTAGGATGAATGGTCAGCTCCATTTTCGTCCAAGCATACAAGATATTAAATCACCTTGATAAGCGCATCATTACCCCCGGTTAACAGCTGCCAGCTCTGCTCCTCGTTATCTCCTAGTTCCCAGCCACCGTCCTTGCACTGGGTGATACGAGATGACAAGATGATACCGTCGTGACCCTTCCAAGACGCGGTGCAGTCAAATGAAGCCGACCAGCGCTATAAGGATGGGAAGAGTTGTGTGAAAATATCCTGCTCTGCAGGAATGTAGCCAACGCATACCTGGATACACCCGCCAGCTGAAAATGTATACAGATCTGAGCCCAGTAATGACAGCGAAAGTATGTCTACGCCCTAAAACAAAGTTAGCTAGTCCTGGTAACCCATCTCACCTTATATAGACCCACCTCTTGAACAAGGATCGTCCGGACGCAAACCCTGGTCTCTATATCTAGAACTTTAACATATCCATCCTGGCATCCTGCATATATTGTTTCTCCTCTGACTACGATCGCCAGAATCGCTCCGTGCGAACAGTCGTAAGTATGCACAAGATGCGGCACTGGGTTGATGGATGACCTCTTAATACTCCATAGCTGATGCAAATTGGAGTTAGTCACAGCATAGGACGAGGAATAACTATTAATGAAACGATCGACTGACTTTGACCGTTTCATCGCCGCTCCCTGTAACAAGTTGTATATCGCTATTTTTGTCGCTTTCATACCCATTTCCGCCATCGCCTTCCAGTAGTGCCATACAGTACACATAACCATAATGTGCGGAATCAATCACATTCTCTGCTTTTACTGACAATCTTCCTACTGGTCCGGCCAACTCGGTGTCTCCATCTTGGTGTGAGGAAGAGCTTGGGACTGGTCGCGTGGTGCTCGAAGTACTTGGTGTAGAGGGTATGCTAACGTTATTGTTGGCAAAGATGTCCGCCGGGCGTCTTTCATATTGCGGATAACTGTCGAAGAACTTGTGAGGCTTTCGAATAGGTGTGCTGGCTCCTGAACTGGACGATGAATCCACTCCATTCCTACGTAAAGGACACTGTGCAGCTCGATCATGGGTTAGGCTGTCAATGTTTGCAGTCCCATTTTGGTGGACGGTACGGAAATCGAACCATTGGAGGGAGGTATCTTGACAGCCAAGGTAGAGAGTGTCGAGTGAGGGAGAGTAGGCGAGGGAAAAGAGGTCGCCTGAGCCCGTTTCGGGATATGGTTCCAAGGTGTAAAGAAGAGATAACGTCTTGGTTGACCATACCTATCTAAGGGATTAGTGTGCAGACTAAGAGTTGTTCAGGTAGCACGCACACATATAGTGCTATCACCTACGAACTGTGTTAGCTCACAAGGGTGCGGTACACAAGAGGGAGTAACATACCTGAGGAGCTGAATAGCCAATCTTTCTCCTTTGCATACTCTAGTGCTAATACACTCCCAGTATGCCCTCTCAATACATGAACCTGCCGAAAGGTTTTCCTGCACCATACCTACGCCAGTCATATCGGAATTGATTCATGTGCATGCAGTAAAGTAATAACACACCGAGATATGTTGGCTTTGACCACCCGAGAAAATATATTGCTCGCTGGCGGCGAGACTCAACACCGAGCTTTTCTCTTCATGTAGTGAGTGAATTAATGTTGGCATATCTGCTGAGCTCTGCAAGTCGCGACTGAGGGAGGCTGAACATTGACAACGCGTGGAGACAACACGTGTACGTTTATGTTCAGCTAAAGTGGTCAACAAGCACATTATTGTAAACGTGGCGTACGATGAGGGACTGTCGGCGAGTAATTGGGATATCCTATTGGCATTGCTGTGGACTTCGAAGAAGATTTATATACAGTTCGTCTCTAACAGCTGTAAAAGCCGTAGTGTGTCAGACGCTTCATCGAGTAGTATACTGCGAGCCGCGATATACCTATGTATGTACTGAGCACTGAAACTGTCAGGTAAAGGATGGAATGGATGTGGAGAGCTGTATTGGGTTGAGCTGTGTATTGCCAGGACGAAGTCATTGCATTCGATGGCGAACAAATGGCGAGAATGACCCAATGCAGACTGATCCGGCTGGCGCTGAGCGCTGAGCGCCGGCACAATTTTATATGGTATGTAGATATGTACGATATAATTTATTGGTCAAGAAAACGGTGATAACTCATGATTGCCGCTGGTTCAACGAAGGTATAGACATGAAGAAGCTCTTAGGTATCGAAGAAACCCCCCGCGCATAGATTTGATTGGTATACACCTTGATCAATCGCGTTCAGCATGGAATAAAGAAGAGAAAGTGGTACTAACCAGTTCATTATATATGATTGCTGGTATCTTTTTGTCCGCGAGAACGGAACTGGGATGTATTTTGACCATCTGCGGAACCAACCAGTTAGACAAACTGCGAGCCAGAACAGTGATGGCGCTTACTGAATGGCCCATAGTCTGCTTGTATGATATTGCATCTGGTTGCAGTAGTGCTGAGTTCTGCACCAGACCATGTGCTAGAGCTTTGAGCACCATATCATCTTTCTCTCCGCAGCTCACTTCACATGAGAGTCCTAGGCGAGCACACGTTTGCTTCAATTGATCTCGGATATCCCGCGCTTCAAGCAATGCTCGTTCGTTCAAAAAGTGCTTCCTACACCATTCCCTGCGTCCAGCCTTGTTCTCCGCCAATGCAATCTCCTGGTAAGCCTTGACTACGTTAAGAATGGTGAGATGATCCCCTGATGAGTGGCGAAATTTGCGACGGGCGTCTGTGGCTGAGTCGCGTTGATCGCTGATATCAATGAATAATTTGGAAGATGCGGACAAGACGGAGATAATTTCCAGGATCTCTGCAGTACAGCTGTATTCCTTCGATGCAAGGACTATGCGAGCGTGACTGGGCTCAAGAGGGAAAGCTGCCATTTGCCGCCCAATAGGCGTCA
This sequence comes from Pleurotus tuber-regium, assembly GCA_014058305.1. Lineage (NCBI taxonomy): Eukaryota > Fungi > Basidiomycota > Agaricomycetes > Agaricales > Pleurotaceae > Pleurotus > Pleurotus tuber-regium. Next base: position 1,686,992 of record JACFYU010000042.1, on the reverse strand, counting down.
ATTCCTTGGAGTTATTCAGTGCACCTAAGAGCCAAAGTGACTTGTATGCAGATGCAACTGGAGTAAATATTTCAGATCATTGCCTGCATTGATACACGTTAGAGACAGCGTACTGGAGTCATAATTGGGTTTGTCCATAAAATCAATTTCCTGGAAATCCTGGCCGAGGCACTTCAACTGCAATACACTGGAAGTCAGACTACACCGTCGAATTTCCGGCTCAGGTGAAACGGCCATTTTACTATAGGCCGCCTCCGTGTATAAACGGAAACACATCCCGCTACCCTGGGAAAATATCAACGAAGTGGGAAAGGTAAAGGTGAAGATGTAGGTACCTCTCGACCCGCACGGCCCGTCCTCTGATTAGCGGAGGATTGTGTTATGTCCCTCGTTAGAAGGGTATCAAACCCTATGCGAGCTATCGGCCGTAGTTACACCGAACATAAAGTGACTCTTACCTCCACCTGTGTCTTTCGCAAGGTACTGTTTCTCCTTACATTTACCCGTGTCGATTACATATTTCACTCCGGGAATAGTGATGGAAGTTTCCGCAATATTGGTAGCCAAGATGCATTTGCGGGTATTTGGTGGTGTAGGATTGAAGACCTTCGAATTGTGTCCTGGTGCCTGCGCAGCGTACATCGGGCATATCAAGACCTAGTCATCCACCGACTTGAATTGCGAAAGCTAGAGAAGGTAGGAAACCGCTCACATCCATGCTCTTCGGAGGTAATTGATTAGCGTACAGCTGAATAGATTTTTCCAGGCTCTCAATATCCTCCTGCCCTTTAAACGACTTAGACGTGTTATCTGAGCGAATTGGAGCAAAGTAGTGTATACCTGGTAGAAAGACGAGGACGTCGCCCGGTCCTTGATCATTGTGGACCTGGAAAAACACTCGCATGGCTGCAGCAAGATAGTCAGTTTGACCCTCAGTCGCGTGAAAGATTTGAACGGGATGTTGTCGCCCCTGTATATATTCGATAGGTGCACTTTGAATGAAGGTTAAGAGGGTTTGTAACCAGTATATGCAGAATACATACTTGTCGAAAAACCGGCTGAATTTTTCGGCGTCCAGAGTCGCACTCATGATAATTATCTTGAGAGGGTTCAGCAAGGAAGAAGGGCCCTTGCCTTTCACATCCGAAGGTTGGTTTCTGGTTTTCTGAATGTTTTTCAGTGATGCAACGAGAAGATCCGTTCGTAAAGTTCGTTCATGGGCCTCATCGACGATGACTACGCTGTAACGAGACAGCAGAGGGTCTGATAATAGCTCGCGCACGATCATCCCATCAGTGAGATACTTGATGCGAGTATCTGGGCCGCTGCGTTCGTCAAAACGCACGGAATAACCGACGAGGTCACCGACTTTGACATTTTGCTCCGCTGCAACGCGTGCTGCAAGAGATGTGGCAGCAACCTTGCGTGGTTGCGTAACGGCGATCATTCCCTTGCCTGCGAGACCAGATTCAAGGATGTACTGAGGAACCTCTGAGGAGAAACCGGTGGGAGGTTGAAATATTTGATCAAATGCAGAAGAACCTACGAGTTGTTTTACCAGAACCCGTTTCTCCCAGCAGCACAATGACGTCGTTCTCTCGAATTTTATTTATGAGTCTGTCCCTACCTGGTGGAGAGATGGTTAAACCCAGGGTGAGTCATGAACTGCGCAGAGGCTCACCTAGGGCAATGGGGAGTTGACGCCTTTGCTCTTGCAAAGTATCCATTTTGGAGAGCTCAGCCTCCGAGTATCCTTGGCCATGACCATTCACACCAGAGTGTTGTCCTAGATGCTTAAACCGAGGAGAGCCAGAGAATCCGTTCATTCTATTGACTCCATTGGGCTGCGGTTTGGAAGGAATTTTTCGATGTCGTGGTTCATCGTCAACATCCACCCAAGGAATATGTGGGCGAGGTTTTTTAAGCTGTTCGACGTTCCTATGCCGAGAAAATTTCTTGTTCCCTAAGATTCGGATTTTGGCCATCGGACAATAGCACACGGGAAGGAAATGAAAGGAGATCTATGACTCTGGAGCACAGGCTGAAAGATGAGGTCGAAGATTGAGATGGTCGACATATGAAAATGAGTACGACCACTAGACGAGTCTGGGATCTTGAAACTATCAGAATTCAAAGGGGTGTTTTCAAATTATTGACTGTGGGAATTACTGGACGAAACGTTTGTTGACTTGCAAGATCAGATTAGTATCTCACCGACTCAATGCCAATTTTTAAGTCCTCCAGTGCCCTTCACAATGACTGCATTGTACCCCAAGTTTTTTTTGCAAGTAGTAATTTATAATGCGCCACAAATCTGTCGAAGCCGTTGTCCGTATCGCCAAAGTTCGCAAGCTGGATGCCGGAGCAATTGTCAAATGCGCACCCACTCATAGACCGTTTGCAACTATCCTAGTCCATGTCCACTCAGCCCAGAACGGCGAATTTTTTGGACGAGAGGGCTCACAATCACTGTAGGGATGGGGACAAATGGATTTAAATGATGGTGTTTGCAGGCGGTGAGCTCTCATTCACCAAATTACCCGATTCACCGAACTCGCAAAACAGCAAGTGATGGGTCTGGATAAGGCTATATTATCTCGAATTGGGCGTCATACTTTTGCAGCATGCGAAAATCCGATTATTTCCACAAAGGTGAACAAGTGGATGATGGCCTCTCGTACACTCAAATGGTCCTGTAAGAGGTTGCTTTGTCACTCGCAGTTCAGCGTGGGGTGACCCATCACCGTCTGCCAATCTAATCCGTAGCGAGTTGCAATACTCAGTGATGAGGGGCATTGACGACAGACCTAGAGTCGCTGGACCATACCGTTCAGGGAAACGCAACAATACTGCGATGGGATCAAAGTGCGGTAGTAAGGCTGAGCCAGTTGATGTGGCGCTTGGCCATAGCGAAACAAACCAGCAAGGTAGGCCTCTGAATTAGTATTCCGCAGCTCACTGTTTCAATGTAGAATACGGAGAATTCGGGAAAATGTATTGCAGGTCATGTTGCTTCAAGCACTGGGTAGTTGTGTGCGGAAGTAACTCGAGTACACGGTGCCTAGCATCCCTTTGGCTCAAGCCAGGCTCAAGACCCACTCACAACGCCGAGAGGACTCTCAAGCTTACATAATCAGAACGGTCAGCCTGCAACTCCAGTCACGGAGGATGCATCCCAAGACCTGAGTAATGTACCATCAGAAGATACACTCAGTTGGTTACTGTCAATTCCATTACTGTCAACTATTAACTTTTGAAACCCACCCTGCCAACCGAGACTTTCACACTCGTTGCAGCCTTAACTCCAGAAATATACATGCCCTCCACTTCGTTTGCCTGTGCCGACATATGGGAAGCCATTACGATATGCCCCTGGCTTCCACCCTACCGCCGATCTTAGATTCTGAGTTCCGAGTATATAACTACTTGATTGTGGCTGCAGCTGCTTCATCGTATACACCCTCAAGCCGTCGTCCAAGATGGCATTGTCGGCCACAGAGATAACCGCTATTATCATTACTCTTGGTTTCCTCTTCGTTGCACATAACAGGAGAAGAGCAACATCACCTTATAAGCTTCCTCCCGGCCCAAAGGGTATACCTTTCTTCGGCAATCTATTCCAAGTTGACGCACTTCGCCCGTATCCTAAGGTAAATGATAACTTCTGCTGCTGTCAACTTATGCGCTCAACTATTAAATAGTTCCGCGAGTGGGCCAAGCAGTACGGCGAGATATACCATCTTCGCCTCGGACCTCAGGACGTCATTGTTCTTAACACCGCTGAGGCCGCTGACGAGCTTTTCATCAACCGAAGCAAAACATTTTCTAGCCGATCGCCTCCCCATGTAGCCCATGATATAATGAGTGCTGGCCAAAGGCTGGTTTTCTTGCCGTATGACAAAGAATGGAAGGTATGTCTCTTGGATCCTTGCTTTCTATCTTCTATCTGATCTCTAATCCTCGGTCTAGACTGCCCGAAGGTCTCTTCAAAGCGCCATTGGTCCTGGCCCTTCAAAGCGTTTGAGACCTGCTCAGGAATTGGAATCAAGGGTGCTACTCTATGATCTCGTACGTCATGGTGACCAGAGCATCGTCGAAGAACTCAAGGAGGGCCCCAACGGCGAAGTGCCAGAGAAGCATTGGTTCTCGCTCATTCGACGATACGTCAGTTCTATCGTATCCTCCCTGCTCAACTTCAATACTCATTTACTCATAGACCACCAGTATCGTCATGTCGGTGATGTACGGTAAACGAGTACACAAACTGTCGAACAATGTTTATCTGTCAGTGCCTTTAACTTTCTTAAGCTACTAAAAGCTCATCCAGCCGCGTTGACAGTAATATGATCTACGAAGTTTTGGCCAACTTTACTCATGTTGCCCAGCCTGGAAACTACATGTAAGATGATATTTGTGTTTCCCCTCGATAGTTTATATCGAAAGCACATTTGTAGTGCCGATGCTTTCCCGATCTTCAGAAAATTGCCCGACTTCCTTGCACCTTGGCGAGTGGCAGCTCGTAAGATGCACGAATGGTGAGTTTCACCCTGTCTGTATTCACTGCATCCTCACGAAAGCGGAAACAGGGAGATGAAACTCTGGGGAGGATTGCTCAAGGATATCAAATCAGAAATGGATAAAGGAATTGCCAGTGACTGCTACGTCGGTAACTACTTGAAGCAACGCGCCGAAGCAGGACAAGAATCGGCGCCGGGTTGTGGCCTGACCGAAGACGGCTGGCTCAAGGATACACTCTTGGCGTACACGGCTGGAACTGTTCTCGAAGCTGGTTCGGACACTACCGCCAGTACAATGCAATGTACGGCGTATACCATTCAATGGCTGGCTCACTACTCATCCTTTTTCAGCGTTTGTCCTCATGATGCTTGCACATCCTCACGTTCTGGAGAAGGTCCGAGCAGAAATCGACCGTGTCGTCGGTTCAGACCGTATGCCGACATTTGAAGATGAACCCAACCTCCCCTATCTAGTGGCTTGCATCAAGGAAACTCTTCGCGTCCGACCACCTTCGATCATGGGTAAGGTAGCATGACTTTCCGGTAGTCTAAGCAGCTGACCCTCTCCACCGCAGGCATTCCCCACAGCGCTCACGAAGATGAAGTTTACAAAGGTAGATAAGGTGATATAGTTCTCAACTACTGACAACTGACAATCCCATCGCTAGGTTACCTGATTCCAAAAGGTTCAACAGTGATAGGGTGAGCCTATTCCAAACGCTTCGCTGCGTTGCATCCGATTTACCTCGGTCTGGCAGCAATATCTGGGCCATTCACAGGGACCCTGTCCGTTTCCCCAACCCAGCCTCTTATCAACCTGAGCGATGGTATACCGAGGGTAAGCCCACCAGATGGGGTAGCGGCCCTGACACAGATAGGGACCAGTGAGTTTCTGTCCAATACCTTGATTGCACTTGGCTTACCCGTCCCCGCAGCTACGTGTTTGGCTGGGGTAGGAGATTTTGCCAGGGTAGTCACATAGCTGAAGCTTCACTCTTCATTGTTCTATCTCGCCTCATCTGGGGCATTCACTTCGAAGCCCCTAAAGATCCGAAGACTGGAGCGCCCCTAGTTCCAGATATTAATGACGAAGCTGCTACGTTTTCGGATGGTATCGTTGCCGTGCCTTATATCTACAAATGTGGCTTCAGGGCTAGGTCAGAGAAGCACGCTAGCATCATTAAAAGGTCGTTTGAAGACGCTCAGGCGGAGTGGCAGGTGCTTGGTCTCAAGACAGACGAGCGTTAGGTTGGGAGGATTTAAATTCTTAGATCTAGCTCACGAAATACAGATACTTTAGTATTTACCATCTAATAGCGATTCTTAGCACCATTAGCACTGTACTATGTGTAGTCCAAACTACGCCAAAATTCATTCATATGAAACCTGTACTCTATTACGTGGAAGGACATCCACGAAAGAGTGTGTTTCACACAACTTTCCAACTCATACAAGATCTAGTACATCCTGTATGTGGATATACGGATACTTATGAGTATATGACTCCTCAGTTTAGCCCCAGCTATTTGAGGTGAATGATCTCTTGCTCAAGACATGGACAGTAGGATGTATGAGTATTACATATGTATTGTGTAAGTCACACCGCTGACTCTTGTTTGACTTCCACAATACGTTTAGTACATTACATCTTCGTCATAGGTCAGTACTTCAGAAACGTTCTAGATATTCGCAAGCTACTGCAATACAACGAGAAACCTCAGAAATCTGGACGAGAGAGTCAGACATCATAAAGCAGTCATCAGAGATCCACGCACATTTTTTGGATGGAAAGGCTCGAAATGGTTACCAGGAATATCTATGACTTTGATAGGGTAAGAAGAGAGCGTGCGCCAACCCTCAGTTGCGATCTCGGGGTCGCTACGATCAGCAAGCCAGAGGGGAACGTCCGCTACGCCTGGAGGATTATACCCTTCCTTAGAACGAAGCAGCACTATCGGAGGACATGGGGCACTAGAAGCAAGGGGATCATATTTCCCAAGCATCCGAGAATTAGTCTGAAATTGTCGCTTCACTAATTTTGCTAGGGGAGATTTCGCTTTGGCGGCGTCGAGATGTACGACCGAGTCAATCAAAGAGTCGGACAAAGGAACATGGGAAATAGGCCCAGGAGAGTCGATGAGTACAATGCCCAGGACCTTGGATTCATCAGCGCTGTTGAGGTGTCGGGCGATTTCATACGCCACAACGCCACCAAAAGACCAACCTTGCTCATACTGTGAGTCGAGGGTGCACCATAGCTTTACATGAGGACCCACCTCCTACAAGGATCGGCATGTCATTCTTGCACACAGACCGTATATGTTCGCAATAAGCTTGAGCCATCGATACGACGCCATCCCATTGTTTGTTGTCAAAGAACAAAGGATTAAACATCCCCCATACCGCGCGATCGATGTTCGTGATACGACTGTAATGGGTGACGATTCCGCTGCCATCGTGGACGAGGAATAAAGGTACACGGCGAGTTCGAGTCCCTGGATCTTGTAGGGAAGCAGGGATGGACTCCATTCGCAAAAGTCTCTTCATGCGAGCGACGACAGAAGGCTCCAGAGAGATTGGCTCTACTTTAAACTGATCGCTAAATGTATGCTTCTGTGTTGCCCTGTGTAACTTTGCTTTAACCAAAGCAATGTCATCTATTGACGTCGTCTGGTTCTCTTTAGATTTCGTTTCGGCCGTCGGACTCTGATGTACATAAGCATTCTTTGCAGGTACCTTGTCACCATTTGCATCAAGATCGAGTGACGTTGGTTCGTCCGCCATATCCTCTGGGACGAGTGTGGGAGACGAAGTGGCGCTGATGGTTTCATTCGGGGGGGAGTCTGGCTCGCTGTTGTATCGCTTCCTGATGTGACGGCTCATCTTCTTAAACGGAATCCGGATAGACGTGGATGCAAGGACGGAGAGCCCTCTCTGGAGGATGTCTAAACGAACTCGTCGAAATTGAAGCCCCTTAAGATGAGCAACGAGCTGCCTGGAGCCGGAGTCCGCCATAGTTATAGCATAAACATCTGCAATGATTAATCCACCGTCCTCCAGTGATGCAGCACTGCAATACAAGAGATGAGGTGAAGTGATATCGATCTGGCCCGGAACGGCACGCAGGGAACCAAAGTCGTTACACACAAAGGCATCTTTGCTTCCACTGCTCACATCAGCCACAAGATTTGCAACTTGAACAAGCGCTTCTACAAAAGCTGGTTGCATAAAATGACCTTCCCCAGCACGTTCTTGGCCTGGTGGAAGTTTAAAGTGGGCGTAGCCTTCCATACCACTTGGCCCGAGGGCGAAGGACTCCAATGAACGGAACCTTTCCCCGTAGTTTATAACGCGGCGGAATACAAAGTCGAACATGGTACGTCTCGAGAAGAATTGCAAGTCGTTCGCTGCCACCATATCGCAGAGTGTGTCGACACGACGGCCTATGCCAGCCAAGGCGCGGTTGAACTTGGAGATACGTAGGTGAGTCGCCTGGAAACGGTACTCTCCATTCACATGGAGATCCTCGGCTTGCGTGCTCCCAGAGCGTGAACTGATGCTGAAGACACCAAATCCGTTATTAAGAGTGATACTCGTTGTGATAGTTTGAGCGATATCTTCGTTATAGATAAACGGTCTACTGAAATGCATTTGGCGAAGCAAGACATCGGAATCCATGTAAGTGATCCCTAGGTGTCGCTTAGATAATGCAATTGCTGACAGCACTAGTTCGACGAAGACGGAAACAGGGCAGACGGCTGCTGAACCCCCAACGACATGGTCCTTGGTGTAATCAGCGAGACGAGCTGCAGGTGTCTCGAAGACAGCGACAAGTCCATTGTCGCTAGAAGGGAACTGGACCCAGGTATGTAAAAATGGATGTGCCGCGATCAGATACGCCGGTCTGGTACCCAGCGGTGAAGTTGCACGCTCACTCAGTTCGTCTTCCTGGAACCTGACACATAGCTTTGCTTTTGGCAGGCAATTCGAGGGTACCTTTGCGCAAGAGACGGACGAAAGATGGCCGAAGACATCGCGCCAACATATGTTGACATTTGCGACATACAGGTCCGCGAGTGTGTTTGCCAGTGCGGACCATGCGGCTTGCTGCCTGCGTAAAGACTCTGAAGAAGCATCTTGAGAAAGACTGGCGCTGGATTCCAACATAGGAAACGACGTGGCATGAGGGCCGATATCTACCCAAGCATCCATGACGAGGCCCGAATGCAACGACAAACTCTGGAGAATCCCCTTTTCAAACGGCATAGGGTCTGCACAATGCCTGGCAAAATATGCCGCATCGAACACAGACGCATCTCCAGGCAAAACAATCTCTCCGAAAACATTGGACAGAATAGGAATCGTAGGCGCGGCGATAGCGACTCGGCTTGTCGTTGTAATGAGGTCATCGTCATGGGACTGGAAGCTGACGTCATACGGGACCGTGAGAAACTTGGACCTGCAATGAATCTCGACGTCCAGATAATCTTTCAAAGCCTTGAGTTGCCAGAGAGGGCCTGAAATAACGCAGTCAAAGGCGCTATTACAACAGGAGATTGACAAAAGATCAAAGTGCTCAGAGGCGCACAACGCTTCTCGCACAGCGGCCGGCGATAGGGAAACCACAAGCATCCCAGTCGAGTTAGCTGCACATTCCCTGATCAGGAGCTGGACACGGCTGGCTACGATAGCCAAGGCGCCTTCAAGCGTTAATACGCCAGCGATAACCAGTGCAGCATACTCCCCAAGGCTGTTCAATCATCAGCCAGTTGTGACTCATGACTGGAATTATTGACTCACCCCTGACCAGCAACCAAAGACGGACTTAATCCCCAAGAAATCCATAATTTCGCCAAAGCGTACTCAAGCGAGAAAATACCCGTCTGATATGCTTGAAACTCTTCCAACTGCGATAATCCGCTCCCTTCTGCGCCCGCAGTCACAACGGGCAGCATACCGGGGAAGCCCATCGAAGTCAAGATACCATGACACTGATCGATGTATTGTCTGAATAACGACGAAGTCTGATAGAGCGAGCGGCCCATTCCTATATATTGACTGCCCTGTCCAGAGAAAATAAACGCTACCCGCGCTGGCTCCTGAGAAGCTTTCACAGCAGACGCATTACGAAGCTTCTCGATTAGCTCGGGTTTCGTGCTGGCAGAAACAGCAAGACGTTGTGATTGCAATGGGCGATGGGCAATAGTCGTGTAGGCGACATCTGCGAGTCGAATTGATTCGCCTTCAGGTGATTGAAGCCAGTGAACATATCGGTCACGTAGATCGTGGAGTGCGGACTCGCTTGGTCCAGAGAGGCCAAAGATGTATGGCATACCTTTGTCAAAGGGTCAAAGGGTCGAGACGAAACTAGCGGAGTATTCGTGGAAAATAGACTAGGATCGGAGAGGCGAAGGGACAATGTTATTAAGTATGGCTTCCACTGACAATTTGCACTGACCTTGCTACGTGACTCCATGAGGTATACGCGGGTTCAGCGATTATGATAAGAAGAATCGCAATTGAGTGCCCGACCGCAACAGATACAAGATGTTGGCAGACCATCCTATCAAAACTGGGATGGCGCGGATTACCCGGGCCCGGGTATGTAGCGAAGGTGATTGTTCGACAAGTACTCGCATTTTGAGATGCAATGCTCGAGTTCTTCATGGTTCTGCAGATAATTATGGCTTCTTTGCCCATTTAGGCGAAGTAACCCCCAAGCAGCGGGGAAGCATTAATGCCAAGCGTCAGAATAAGTGGCGTTTACCGAAGGTTTGGACTATAAAGTCGGAAAGGTGAACAGCGCTCCAAGTGCAGTAACCCTTTGGCGCATGAGACGACTCCAGGGAGATGCGATCAAGACTTTTCGTGGGTATACACTATCGTAGGCGTGAGTGAGGACCATTCTGATTTTGGGGGTTTCCTGTGGGAGGCGCCCGCTGACAACTGTAAAGCGCTCTAGGCATGGCTGCGGCGTAGATGAGTAACCTCGTCGATAAAGGAGAAAACATCGCGATGAAGGAAGAGGATGAGACGGCCTGGGTAAGGAGGGATTCAGAGTAAAGTGTATGGATGAATAGCGTGTTCATTCCCATGTCCGGAAGAATGGGGCTCCAGGCCAGTAGCTTATTCGAAAGTAAGAGGGGGAAAAGAGTACTCTGATGCACGAGCACCCCAGCAGGGACAACTGACTTGCAACGTAGGCAGTTGGATCTGTCTCTATCCTAAATGATCAGTGTAGGTGCATCAATTAGAGTGTGGTCTAGGGATAGGTACAGACTCGAGGGAGATACGAGTTAATTAGGGAGGCAACAATACTATTGATGCAAGTACTTTGTGGGCTGGGCCCAAAGTCCAACAAAGAGAGCACCTGGGCAGTATTTTGCATTGTTAGTACGAAACAGGCAGCAGTGCGAACCATATGAGCGTGGGTTAGTCATTGGTCACCAACCGAGGTTCTGGCCAATCAGTCGGCGGTGCACCGCAGAGTTGAAAGTGATACTGGCTTACCGATCCGTTGCATATTGTTACAGGATGACTTGCGTTGAAAGGCGCCTAGGTCATCCAATAGGATCGGCCGATGGTATATTGATTACCGAGGTCAGTACATCAAGCCAAGTGATTTGAAAAGGTGCCCGATACATACGCACAATACATCGCAACATCCTAATCGGAAGGAGATGGTCATCAGCATCTATATCTATTATGTAGAGGCGTCACGGTCTCAGACAACGACAGATTTCATTCACACAGGCATGAAGTAGCAGCGCTCGCGGAGTATGACTTGACATTTGTTCATGGAGCAAGCGTACTGCGAGACATGATGCTCCTAAAACTACATGTTCAAGTCAAATGAACACCCGTGCAAATGTGGATGGATCAACTACCTTCGGCCTGGATCATTTATACTTTGACCTCTGTACCTCTGCACATGGGGCACGGTATAATTTGATGGAATTTTTGAGAATGGGGGAACTGGACGTGTCGAGGTTCACATGCGTTTGAATTCAACAGCGACGAACGCTCTGTGTATTGACTTCGAAGATGCGACGGCGATGGGTGCCAATTGGGATTGGCAATAACGCGTAAAGGTGTCGGCGGTTGCCGGACCTGTCATTGTGGCGTGAATGTGTGAACAAATTATGTCAGCTATGAGCTCTCCACTCACCGATCAGTTCGTGCAGACCCTGGCCAGTGCACCAACCCAATGTTTGGATTGGACCCATCCCGCATGATATCCGCTCTCCAATCCAGGTACAAGTGCTCAGAGAGGTATGGCATGCAATGTTGCTTCCAGCCAGGTTCAAAGATATTCCTTTCTAAGGAGTCTTGCCGCACATTTAAAAGTGGATCCGTAAATGCCGGAGATGTCATATTTTTGGTTTGGGTGTTGCCGATCTTGACCACCTCCTTCCGCCTAGGACCTTGTTTACCGCCGCGTAGGAGATACTGCTAAGGCAGGACACTCTCATCTGATGGATGTTGAGATCTTGGATTGCGACGCTTATTCCATGCGAAGGCTAATACTTTATAAAACCCAATAGACGAGATGATATTCTTGAACTTCCTCCCCGACCCCGCCTATGGCCGCCCCGCAGTTCTCAATGGCCCCTGCACCCCTCCCCATAAGAAACTCCATCGACTTCAAAGCTAATGGTGAGGTCTCAAGAATGCGCTCTCACAGGGGCAACATGCCCTCTCTCCCTCAAACCAAATACTGTACTCTATGCCCTGCCAAATTCACAAGGACGACACACCTAAACCGTCATCTCCGGTCTCGTAAGTCAAGCCTGGACTCGTATTGCTCCCCACGAAGCTGACCGTGATGTCAGACACCAATGAACGGTCACACCGATGCAATGTACATTCCTCTATTACTTTCTTCTATCCAGTCACTGAAACCCCACTCGCAGACCTGCAACGCAGAGTTTACTAGGAGTGATCTATTAACACGACACAAGAGAACTTGCGGAGATCCGTAAGTCTAGACACGCTGCTCTTACACCTCAGTTCTTACATTTCAGCAGGCAAAATGCCAACCGTTCAAGGCGAAAATCATGCCAGGTATTCCTCTCCTACCACAAAAATCACCCATTGCTGATCAAGCCTTCTGACTAGTCTTGCGCCGAGTCGAAAATCAAGGTACTTTCCATGTCAATCTTTACTCTACAACTCTGACTCAGGGCCTAGTGCGATCTCCAATACCCCTGCTCAAAATGCGCTTCACGAGGTCGAGAATGTATCTTCATCAACGACCCGGAGACTTCTCGCAATAAGAAGCTAGCCGCGGCCAAACGGGCCGCATTGCGTGCAACAACGTCCAGGTCACCAACCGGGTCTGCAACTCCTCTTTCTACGCCTCTTCCATCCGTACCTCCCACCCCCTCACAAATCTTCACGAACTTCACGTCAACCGGATATATCCCGGCATCTCTATCGCCAACACAGGCTACTAGAATACACCCGTCAGAACCATCCATATTAGACATTCCTCAGTTCACACCTTCCTCGAGTTCCTCCTCCGTCTCATCCACTTCTTCTCCGCGGTCAGAGTTCTTCGACAACCAACTTAGCTCGTATGATATCGGATTGGATGCTCTCACCCTGGATTCACACCTCAACAAACTGTTCTCCAGTAATATGTTTGAACCTTTTTTAGAACATTCATTCACCTCGTGCTCACCTCAACAAGGGCCTTCCGACCCGTTACACGGCGACTTCGGATGGCTGGAAGGACAAGACTTCTACGCCAACTACTCGCATCTAAGCGCAGATGAACTCGCTTATGTGCAGACGCTAGATTCCGGACTACAGTACTCAGGCTCTGCGCAATTTTCGGGAGAAGTGATTTCGGCATCCCCCTCTGCCGCTCAAATGTCTGATGTCACTCCATCCCACGCTCCCATTGACTCCTCGGCACCGGGGTCAGTAACGCAGCCACCCGCCTCGGATTTGCAACACTATCGTATGTTTTTCAATGACCTATTTCGCTCTGTACGTCGATCTTACACGCTAGTTAGTGTACCTGTTCTTTACAGCATTTTCGGTTCAAGTACCACTCCTGCATCCATCAACATGGCATATTGATGGGAAACCACCAATTCTCGTTCGCGCCATGCAGGCCTGTGGTGCCTTGTTTGTGAAGACGCGCATGGCATTAAACTTCATAAATGACACGCTGTCGTCCACCCGAGACATTCTAATACAGGAGTTTGTGAGTACTCTGGATAAGTGTAGCACTTGTGTGTATCGTCTAATTTCTTGCTACAGACAAGAAACCCAACAGATTCGGTAGAACAGACGAACCTGATCTTAGCAGTAGTATTGCTCCAAACTATTGGATTATTCCACCAACGGACAGATCAAAGGGTATCTTCCAATGTTTACCACGGCATGCTGGTCATGGTATGTACCTTCGATTCTCCTTGAGATATCCTTTTCTCACCACTTCATCTAGATGATCAGAAGATCAGGCTTACTCAACCTTGTCGCATCCTGGTCGCCAACAGATTTCAACAACCCTAGCTCCTTAGAGTCTGCCTGGAGGGAATGGACAACCTACGAGTCCATCAAGCGGTATGATCCTACCCGTTTCTCCGAGGAATAGACATCACTCATATTACGCTAGGGCTTTATTTTTATCTTATCTTCACGATTGCTGTCATTGCATGTATTTCTCCCTTACGCCTTCCTTCCAACCTGCCGAATTCGATATTAACCTTCCCTGTGACGACATTCTTTGGCGAGCTGGAAGCGCTCAAGAATGGCTGGACGCTCTTCGCACGCCTTCTCCCTATGGCATCGGTCATACACGGATTATGGGTGTCGGCATGCAACATGCCTTATCGGCGCTCACGGATAGTCGCACGTTGACATCACCACTGACGCTCAATCCATTTGCGCACTTCATCCTAATTCACTCAATCCTTCGAAATATTTATGCCTGTCGCGCCGAACAGCAACCATCAGGCTCCTCGGGTTCGGAGTTGATCGCCGGTGGTATGGGCGAGGGAAGCACAAAGCCTTCCGAGGCAATGAAGGAGAGCATTCAGCAATACCAAATCGCATTACAGAACTGGTTGCATTCGTGGCTTAGCAGCCCAGAGACCATGCATTTGGAGAAGAGTCGCGAGGAACCGCCTTTCATATGCAACGCCTTACCGTTCTATTGGCTGGCCCAGGTTTCCCTCTTGGCGATGCAGGAAGGTTCTTCACCTACGAAAGCCCTAAGCTCGAAAGCTGAGGGTAGATATCGACTAATGAAACAGTGGCTAGATCATATTCGTTCCTTCCTTCGCCGTGGAGATCAAATTCCTGCTCATCTCTGGGACGAATTGATGAAGATTCGGCTACAAGTGACGCAAAGCGACGGCGATAATGCGGGTGACGGGCGAGAGGGGCTGCTGGGATTCTTCCCAGAGCAGTAATCATTCCATTCCCCAGGAGGAAGTCGAGCAGTAGTGACTTTTTTGTTTCATGATCGTGTCATCATAGACGAGGATATTTGAGGGATAACTAAGCATATGTATTGTATTTGATTTATGCATACGGGATTGAAGTGAAGTCAATGGGTTTATTGTCTCAAATTCGGGAATGAGATGTAGCGAATTCATGCGATTATTGTACCAAAATAAGAGTACTGAGTGAAAGGTGGGTTACCTGAGAGGTAGTAGGTTGTCCATCCGCGTACGATGGACGCGAACCAGTGACAAATTGCGGCACGTCAGCTGTTCTTGGATGTCGATGTCATCGAGCTCGGTCTGCACTATATGTCATAGAGGCCTGCCAGTGTCAATGTAATCGGTTCACACTGCTACGAGACGTGGATGACTGTGAAAATCAGGGCTAAAGTCAGTAAATGAACTTTGAATCCATGGAGAAGAGGAGAGCCTCATCAAAAGACAATATGGTCAGCATGCTTGCCGAAGCAAGTCAGGCTCATTAAATCAGATTTTTCTTTGACAATCATAGGCAAGGCAAGTGCGACGATAGTAAGACAATATGATAACTCACCAAATATATTCGTTGGAACGTTGTGGAATCGTGGTACTGCGAGAAAATTGTTAGAAAATAAGGTTAAGACTCCGAGTTTACATAGTAGACGCCGTAACGAGACGCCTGGCTTAGTCAGAACACGCACGATGACCGAGTCTCAACGCTGTGGACAGGACTCTTCTCAAGTATTCCACTGCGTGATTCATGCCCGTCGAATTGAAAGGTAGCTGTCACTGCGGCGCTGTCAAGTTCAGCTTGATGTCCAGCACACCCGTACCATATCAGGTCTGTTTAACATGTACCCGCAGCACCACTGACTTTGGAGTGTTCACGCTGATGGGCTTCTCCCTGACACTAGCTTTGCCTCTGCTCAATCTGTCGGAAGGTTGGTGGCGTCGGTGGTTCCATCAATCTCGGCGGTCACTCGAATACACTGAAAGTGGAGGGTAAAGAGCACATCAGGTATACTGCAATATGTGATATGTGATCCTTGTCAATCTTGTTGATATGACATCATCACTGTCAGTGTGTACAAGGCCGTATTGGATAGGGGCACCTCAAAGGAGAGGATTGCTTCATCCGAGAGGAACTTCTGCTCGAAATGCTCAGCCATGCTTTGGTTGTACGACGAATCATGGTAGGCCCATCATCCTCGGCCTCATCAACCCGACATAACCTATGGTTTGATGCATAGGCCAGAGTTAATTCATCCTTTTGCTTCGGCCATCGACGAGCCCGAGCTCCAATCTCCTGAGACACTGGTAGTTTGACATTTGCCTCGGGCAGTTCCAAGTGCGCGTACTAACATCTCATTGTATTTTTAGACGTGCATCATGCTTAATTCCAAACCTGACTACGTGCGATTGCCAGAAGGAGACAGAAAAGATTACAAAACGTATTCCAGGCTATCGCTGGAAGACTGGCACAAGAAGAACGACCTGTATGTGGAGTAAGATCCAATGGGTTGGTGAACGGCTGTCAGAAGTTATACAAATTAAAACATGTATTGTGCGTGAATACAAATCAATCTGCTATTGCTCGAAGACGGCATTTATTTGTTCCGATCTGATTCCCTCTTGCCCACCACCACACCTTGCGCATAGACACCCACGGAGAGCTGTTATTCGTTTCCTACTTGATCGCGCATACACAGGCGTGTTCATCCCCGCAAGAATCTATGTACAAGTGATGTAAGCCTTGATCTGATCGATTGGACTTAGGGTAGTACTTGGCAAGCAAGCTTCTATGCGAGTCAGAAGAACGATTTTCCTTCCAGTTCAGATACTTCCAAGCCCCCCGGCGATATGTAAGCCCTACATTCAGTGGCAGCGGCGCCTATCTGCCTTGGAAGCTTCGAGGTGATGATGCGACGATTATATGGTACGTACAGCGCCCAACCCATCCAGGCGGGCTACCAACCGTGATCCAGGCATCCAAACAATTCAGTCTCGGCAATATTTGCAGGCATGAGACCGTACCCAGGAATCCCCATCATGAGACCATACCGTCGAACTTTCTGATTCATGTGTCCCCGAGTTCAATCAAGCCGCTAGCTCGAAATGTCAAGATTCCATTTACCAGCATGTAACAAGATTCGGTGTCAGGTTCTCCCCATCCCGAAGCAACTTGGCGCATCCAAGGCTTATGAACGCGGGAAAAGTATTTTCTGACAATTACCCCATATCTCCCTAATTATTAGGAGCATCTCCTCGAGCCGGCGATCTACTCACACTTCTGATGGTAATCAACGTTCTCAATGTCGGATTGTTAGCTTCCGGTGATGAATGAAGATGCGGATATCAGTTCCTTCGTTACCAGATTTATCAAGGAACGAACGCTTTGGTCGTTCAGGTTCTAGAAGTACTAGTAACCTTGACCCGAGAATATAGGAGCGTGTGTCACTTACAATCCTGCTGACCACCCAGTGTTAAGCGCCTTTATCTTAAGAAGGTTTGTGGTTGATCTCGGGTAATCAACATACTTTCTCCTACTAATACCACCCACCGAGGAGATGACCACCCACAAACGTATCGTCTCCGTCCAACCTACGCACTTTCGAACGGTTTCAGTCAGGCGCTCCATAAGGACGTCTCTCATCTGGGCCATTAACTACCTGTCATTAACAATCAAAGCTGACTGGTATTGGAGAGGTGTCACTTCGAGGCGGAGGTGCGTGCCCGAACATCTTTGCTTTCGATTAATCACGTGCACGTAGATGAACGGATGGCCTAGATTATAGACTGTAACCAAGACACCCCAGAGGAAATGGGCGGGGATCATCAATCATAGCCACCTGTTGAAAGCGAAGGCGGTAAAGCTTCTTTCCCCTCTCCACATGTAACGTTGATGTTGTCAGTCAGCGTCAACTCGACGATTGAGCCAGACACAAACACATCCCAATCGAGATAGCAGTTGGTCTTATAAGGTTTTCCGTTGACGCTGACACTCTATTTCACCGGCATCAGATATGTCGACAATATACCCCTGAGGAAGCGATACACTACTTTGATGAATATGTTCCCGCCTGTCCCATTTGGAGGGTTGCCCGTAAATCCTTTAGATATTATCCTCGTAGTCGTGCCGAAAACCGGATTGAAGAATGATATCTGAGGGAAGAATGGCGATGAAAGCAGGAACTGCTTCGTTGCTGGAAGCGGATATAAGCCAGCTAGATAAAATGCTACATAACTTCCCATAGCACCTGGACACAAAACGGTTGACGAGACGATGACGAGCCGACGACAAGGCCTACGCACCAGAGTCTACCAAGCACATTAGCAAATTGAGTAGAAAAACCAATGTAACGCATACCATCATTGCCGGGGAGACCGTTGACCGATGTATTGTAAAAGTTAGCAATCACTTGTCTTGACCTTTGTGTGCTGAGTCCAGGCCTATTCGCGTAATGGTACATGAAGGGAATTTGCAGTGAAGGTTCATCAGTGGGGTCAAAGTAGCTCTGTTTGTGACCGATTTAACGTTGTGTAGGCTTAGGAATTTTCTGGAAGACTAAGCTTACTTGATTAAAGATGAAATCGAGCCTCGATATGAATTTCTCCGCTCCACCCTGGAGATCAATCAATTTGGCAGTATCGTGGGGAACATACTACGATGTTTTGGGTCATATATTGTAGCAAAAAAACAAATAAGCATCCCTACTTGGGAATACTATTGACCAAGAATTAGCGAAGAGTCAACTATTGTGATGATATTGAAACGTACAACAATAGGCGACCCTTCATAAAAACCATCTGTGTTGACGAAATTGTCCAGGAAACATGTCGAATGGTACGGATCGTGGACACTACAGTGGCGAGGGTCGGTATAGCTAAAGGTACCGTTAGCAAGGCGAGGCTGTGCGTAAATAAGTAATTGAGGGAGCTTCACTGATGCAGGTACTGACCTGCATCATTCCTTTGATATTAGACGCATCTGGTACTGTGGTGTTGGGGTTCCACACATTGATAAAGTTGCCAGCGCGACGTGCGTACTGATTAGTAAAGTTAATTAAGGTTTTGAATATAAATTTGATTTCCAAGCACCTTTCGTTCATCGTTTATTCTGCCCAGAATTTTTGCAACTTGTGAAATTGTGAAATCATCGAAAGCATACTAACGAGAGTTCAGCAGCGTGAACAAGAGTTCATATATCGTCATTACTTACCTCAAGCGTCCGTGAAACCTGTCTCGTATTATATTCGTCCTCATATTTGTCTCCAGGTATGTAGTCTAATGGAATTAGTTTCCGGGTCTTATAATCGCTCGACTCACTTACTCAAGAGCTTCCAAGGTTTGATCTGCCTCCCTTGATATTCCCAGTCAGGGGGCTTACTTTCTGCATCTGCCAGGAGTGCATTGTACAGGGCCGTGGAGGAGACATTCAATGATGATGCCTGCCTTGAAAATCTGGATTGCGCTGTGAGGGTAGTTGTCTCAGAAGACCATCAAACTACACACTTGACAAAGAATTCTGCCAGTATGGGATCGGCGTCTGAACAAGTTTCAGAGGACGCTCATTAGCCAAAGATGTATGCTTATGTTTGTTCTGACATATACTGACTGCTACCGCCTTGAATATGCTGCATTAAAGTCGCACTTCGGCACTCGGGCAACCATCCTACAGAATAAATTCAAAATCGGCGGACGAAAATATACGTGTTAACATACCCTCGTGTTTTTGGATGTCAATCATTCCCCGCACGATTCTTGCGAAGTTCTCAGGATCGTGAAGGGACATTAAGGGGTATAGTGTGCGATAGGTATCCCACTGTATAGTATAGGATGAAATGCTCATAGGCCGTTATTAATGGTTCCGAAGAAGGAGTAGAAGACTTACATTACAGTAAAATGAGTCGTAATATGGTTCTGAAGAGTTCCACCTCGGGTTCTCGCCAGTATCTGTCAATGGTAAGTATTGAATGATTTGCCAAATAGAGCTCTCGCATACAGTCTGCGGGTACAATATGGGTCCTGTAAAGCTACATATCGATGGCATGGAAGTCCTGTGATAATAACCCACCACTTACCGAAGAGTAAAAGAGGGAGACTGTATCTCGTGAGATGCCAGTCATGTCTACTTGAACACGCCCAAGGATGTCATTCCATTGCCCACGAGCTGCCTTATGAACCCCATCGAAGTCAAAAGACGGGATTTCAGCCTCAGCGTTAGCGCAGGCTTGCTCCACCGATATAAGGGAAACTCCAACGCGAGTTAAAATCGACGTGGCCCTCCCTTTGGAATCGTGAGGAAAAGTTAAAAGTGCACCAGCTTCATCCCAGGATGTTCCTTGAGAAATCGCAGGCACAAGGAATAGAACGGTGAGACACCAGGTATGCACAAGGCATGCTGACTCACCGTCTGTAATCTGATCTAGATTGGTAGTACCCCTCACAGGCTTATCGCGAGACCAAGCGCCGTATTCCGCTGGTTCTTTGAACGTATAACCTTGGCCCTTGAAGTCTACGCAGACGAAGGCACGGTATGCCCCAGGTCCGAATGACCCGTCGTATGTTGCTCCGCCTAAGCACGGTTATTGTGAAAATGAAGTTCGCGGGTAGGTAGCATATTCATGCTCACCACGGACGCGTCCGGTCGTGGGCTCTATTCCCATAGAGACGTCACGAGAGCTTCGTTTGCCGTCATTAGTGAGGTCTACCAAGATACGGGGATGGGTGGTGTTGTGCGGAAACGTGAAGCGATGGAGAGCGGTCCGTCTAGTAGCGGTAATTTCAACTCGAACCCCTGTTGACTATTGAATGTATGAGACCAAGGATGCCAGAGTGACGAAGCGGCAACACTACCAGGTTGGTTGAGAAATATCCCGGAGATGCGAAGTCATCAGGTGTTCCTGCTCGCGCTAGTTGTATATCGTCACAACCAATGTAGAAACGCAAAACTGACCGTTCGATAAAACCTTCCTTGGAGCCTTCCTTCCGAAGAGAGATGTCTTACATTTATCAAAAGAGGGGCAGTCTGCAAAAGGCCACAATTTGAAGTTTGATAGAGGTATATCCTGACGATATTATCAGGAAAACAAGGCTTATTCAAAATCGCGTTAGAGCATACGCCTCCAGTACCACTTTCGTGCAGTTGCGAGAAGCCCGTAGCCATATAGCTGGGATTGCCGTCATATCCTGCGTGCTAGTACATACCATGTCAGTAGATGCTGTAGTTACGACCACACCAGACAGGTACATTGCCCGGGGAATCTGTATCCATTCCAGCTTTGATCATCCCATGGGGAACAGTCGCACCTTGTTTAAGGTTAATATAGTGCCTATTCTCGGCGGGAACGAATCGCACCAGGAAAGACATGTCCGCCGTTAGTTGTGCCAATGAAAGGATTAACGAAACCTGCTGGGTCGACTACACTTTCACCATCGATTGCCTTGGCTTGCGCGTTTACCGGAACTTGAGCAGGGTCGGGGCGAACGATTGCTGCGCTGTTAGCCCCTCGCTCACTGCAGGATGATAAGTTGTTGCAAGAGTTTATAGAACCTGATCACTTACCGACTTAGTCGGGAGTTTGCAATCCCAGTGTGAAGCAGCAGAAGTGCAATAATCGGCTGCAGGCTAGTTCGCATGAGGACGTGAACCTAACTTCCTACCAGGGTGAACTCGGGGGGAGTTCGGTGTCCAGTTGCGATCGTACGCCATATGTAACTTGATACAACTACATTACACGTCTCAGTGAATTGCTGGCAGTTACTAGAAGTGCTAGATGTATGATTTAGTGGATCGGAGTGTGAATCGTACTGTAATGGGAGAATAGAACGTTTCCTTGTCAAATAAATAACCTATGACAGCACAGCTTTGATGTAGCACAAAGAGTATAGATGAGGGTATGTTAGTCCGCGAACCAGCTCCTTGAAGGATTCTTCAAGAATGTCAGCACGGCAGGTTTTCTTTGCCAGCCTTTACCTTATTTGGGTCGTGTTTCCCGCCCTTTCCCACGACCTTCCCGCTCAACTCAACTTCTGCCTCAAAGCTAACCTCGCTGAGCATATGCCAGTCTTCATCACCAGGCATAGTTTGCTCAAGGAGGCTAGGCTGACCATTATATGGATCCATGCGAAGTGGCGACGCGTCTAATTCCAATTCCTGAGCAAGCTCAGCCTCAACCTGGGCCATCTCTTCCTCTTCTTGCATCGCAGGTAATGTTGGCCGCGATGATGGGAAAATTGACGGCCGATTAATCTTGCGCTCCGAGAGCGCCGTCGGTTGCTTCAGTGTCGACGATATTGGGGTGCTCGCTGTTAAAACTCCCAAACCTAGAGAGTCAAACTTGCTGACAAAAGCAGCAAGCGCTCTGCGTTCTTCTTCGAGCTTTGTCCTTGTCTATGCAAAGCGTTTGAGTAAGTAGTGGAAGAAGCCCATGGTGCTCACTTTTTTCTCTTTCTCCAGTTGCTTGACCAACTCTTCAGCCCATCGTTCACTTTCCTCTCGTTTCTTCTTTTCTTGTTTGAGTTTTTCCGACCACTCCTTCTCAACGTCTTCTTTGACCTGCCTCAACGGTTCGCCCAAGTTATCTTCGTAGCCTTTAACAACTATCTCAAGTTCTCTGATCGTCTTGGCCTGATCAGTGATTAACTTGTCCTTCTCATTTTCCGACGCTGATGGTGACAACGGAGGCCGGTCGAGGAGTGCAGCCTCCAAAGACAGGATTTGCGACGCCTGGGACTCTAATTGGTGACGTGCATTAAGAAGTTCTTGTTGTAGCTATAGAGCTGCGGTTAGCCGATGGTTGATCCACTGATTGACAAGGTGTACCTGATATGGTGACATATCAAAATCTACTTTGACTGGACTAGCAGGCCGCGATGCATCACCCGAGCCCTCTTCGACGTTCTGACTAGTCAGAATCAATTTCGTCAGCTGTTGTATTCGAGAGTTCAGGTCTCTCATGGCCTTGGATTCGTCAATTTGCTACAAATAACACAATCAGCACGACGCAGCGGACACGAACAACGCCAAGTACCTCTCTTGCTGACAGTCGCCTATTTCTGACCGGTGCTTCGGCTTCCCGTTCAGCCAGCCGCCTCTTAAGCTCTTCAATCTCCTTCTGGTACCTCTCGATGAGTGCATCCGTATCCACGATCTCTTTCTTTTGTGCGTGTAACTATTCCACCACCAGAGTGAGTATGCAATCAATACCTTCACATCGAGAATACGATGACATACTTGAACACCTTTCACTCGCTTTGCAAATAGCAGAGTGCTAGTACTTTCAGCCACGGCACTAACATCCGGATTTATGGTACAAATTACACTGATGCGGGCGTTTCCGGAGAGTGAAGGTTGAAGTAGACGCGTTAGCTTGGAGTTTCGGTATGGGACATGATCACTGCGAAACAGCTCCTATGATGAGCACTGGATACCTGAGTGGCTATCTAACTTCGACTGACCTCTTGCCCTTGGCGGCGTTCTCAGAGAGGGTGCCAATAACGGTACCAAGGGTGAGCAAGCTGCGATCATGAATTGATATAATAATGCAACGAGTTAATATGACCAGCTAACCTCGTATTTATATATTTTCCCTCCCTTGTTCTCTCTTTGTCACTGGTGGCCTTTTCAGAACCGGCAAGATCAATTAGACTCTGAGTGCCAAATGTGAATCGATAATCGATGCTCCTAAATCTCAATTAACTGACCAGCACTGAGCATTGCACACTCCTGCCGCCTCTTGCTTGGAGTCGAGGCCCAGGAGTTTGTCGCCCATTCAAGCCAGGAGTTTGGCGTCCACTTGGTCCGGGGGTTTGGCGACCGCTCGGCCCTGGAGTTTGTCTGCCAGTGAGTTCGTCGCGTTCGCGACTCTCGATGACAACTCGAAAGACACTATGGCTTCGGCTACTACGCTCGTTCCAGTCCGTACAGGCGGTCCTTCGGTTGCCTTCACCTCGTTTCAGTACTTCTTTGACGGCTTGCAAAGAAGTAACGACCTCTTCACGCAATGGTGTAAGGTGGAGTGTTGGTCCAGTGCCTAAAGTCGGTGAGTGTGAATGAGACATCAATGAGTTGAATGGCATCTTCACCCACCCTGTAATTGAACGATATGTGAACCAGTTGTAGATGGTGGCGCTAATAAATCCACGATAGTTTCATTGTAGATTTCGAGGTATGAGCACCTTAATAAGTACTCTCTTTCGGGGGTCCTCTTGATGAATCCAAACACGTCCTTCATGGCACGAGGGATAATGCCCGGTTCCTCACTTGTCCCAGAGAGTGTGAAGGTCTTACCGGAGGCCGTTTGTCCATAAGCAAATATAACTGCATTATAACCGTCCATGGCAGCATGGACGTGTGACCGTGCAGAGATGGTGTAAATAGGTTTGTTCGGTGTGCCAGTGTGAATGGCATCGAACGTAAAAGAGCTCGACGTGGATGCACTGGTTGCGTGCTTCGAACACGATGGATCCAGTTTGATAGTATTGGTTACCTGGTCTGGAACCCAGGCAGATGTACCTTCCGTTGTTCGAACTCTGAAACCAGGTCACGCAAGCTGCATCGTGGAGTACAACGTCGCCGTACCTGACTGAGACCATGACTTTATCTTCCTTGCCGTGGGACCCCACACTGCTACCACTGACTGAGGCCCGCAGCCATGCCTCATCCATCTCTGCAGAAACATCTGCCGGATCATTCTCAATTGTTTGATAGTCCACCAACACCTCTTCGGGGTCAACCCTGCTCACGTCCATCACGCTTATTCCTGCGTCATCTTCTGAGGGCCCCCTTGATTTACTACGCGGTGTAGTTGGAGTCCGTGGTGGATTTTGGAGAGAGGGAGGAGATTGGGTCGGTAAAAGTTTGGACGGAGAACCTGGTACGGTGGTCAATGCCGATCTTGTAGACCGCAGCTTTGACTCGGACGATATAGCAGCTCTATATTTCTTCAGTGTCGATGGAGGCGCATTCGACGCCGACGTGAGCACCTTCTTCGGGGTGAAAGGAACAGGAGCCATTGCGAGTAGAGTTCAAACAGTGAATTCAAACCGTGTGAAGTTCAAACTACTATACTAACAATACATTATACTACAAGTCACGTGGTCGCGTTAGTCTAATGGATACCAACATCCTCCTTGTAAATGTGGCCGAACTCCCATCTGCGAGAGTACAATTAGTAACGGTAAACAGAGGATTTATGAAGACGTACTTTGGAGCCTTCCCGTTACCCACGAAAATCATCTCGTACAACTTCTCGGCCGCGGGTGGGCACTTCCATTGAGTGTTGGTCCAGCTTGTCTTCGCTTTTTCAGTCGCGTTAGATACATGCACGTCGTCAGCCGGCGACTTTTGGGAGCCGGTGCTTGTTGTCGAGCCCTGTCGTGACAACGATTTACTGCCAGAAGACTTAGTAGATGAAGCGGATCCAGGCCGAGAGCCAGAATCGATCGCCCTTGTCCTCTTGTGACTCCCGATTGCACCTACGCCCTATAGATATATACAAAAGAGTCAAATCGGTGAAAAGTCAGATTAATGAAAAGATGAACGCACCGTATCTTTTATTACCCATTCCTTACCCCACCATTTCCTTGTCTTCCTAGCTCCAGGGATGAGGCTATACAGCTTGCCTACAGCAACGCCCCGTAATTCAACGCCAGATGCAATCTTGAATGAGCCACTTGCACCACCTGTCGGCTTAATACCAAAAGGCAGCGTGATATCCTGTCCTCGCTTGCCCTTGCTAGGGGTATGGTGAACCTCTTTACTGACCCCACCTCCAATCTTTCCAAAGCTCTCGATACGTAGATACGGTTCAACTTCGAAAGCAACCGCTGCTTTGACCTGGCCGGCAAAACCTTCAAGACCGATGACCACGGCGGGAATGAGTCCCGCAGTTATGTTCAACTTCCCGTCAATGTCTCCCGCAGCAGTGAGATTAACCTCTGAAATATTATACGTGAGACTTTTCATAGTCCAGCAGAAAGTACCATCACGTACTTGCGTCTTCAGGCTGGATGTCACCCTCTTGACCCTCGTTATCCACTGCCTTCATACCAGGCCATACGTGTTCGGCTACAGGGAACGGTCAGTGCCTTACATTCCCAAGATGAAAGGAACTTTGCCCTACCCTTCTTGATATTATAATTAAGACCTATATCGGCGGTGCCCTATGTAGAGCAGTATGTTAGCAACGTCAGGATCCATGGGATGATTGACGTTGAACTGACAATTATATCAAGGCTTCCGTCGATATGTGCCCGAACTTCAAAGCGAGGCCCAAAGGAAATGACACTAGATAAAAGGGTCATTAGACAATGTTATAAACATAATGCCTCAAACTTACCCTGGCCAGTCGAAGGGAGGAACCCCGTATCTGACGAGGGTCTGTTCATGTTTCATGGGTGCCTATAATCATGCGAATAAATGGGGGAAATGGAGCTATTCCTCATGATACGTACCTTGACCTGGGCAGAGATCTTCACTCCGCCATTGATATGACCGTGCCAGCCTTGGAACAGTTAACAACCTCATCGAAAACGATTCTGGGGTGACTTACCAATCAGTGAACCGAACTCGTTAACACCCTTTGTCAACGATCCCTTTGCGGCGAAACCAACGTGTCCCGTGACATCGACCTTGATATACGTTGTCACCTTTAAGCCTGCTTTCTTCCCTGCGCATTCAGCAGACAGATCTACAATGTCCGTCTCGTTGTTGTAATTCGTGTGGATTTCGGTTTTGTTACCACTCTCAATGGTAGTACTGTTGACTAGTCCCTCAACGAGCTTCCCTGCCGTGGTCTTCATCTTAGAGATAACCTTAGTGATCCAGTCGGTAACGCCACGTTCAGCGAGGGCCTGCTGTGTATTCATCCATGATCCTGGAATGGTCGATCCTATGATGGTGTACTCGACGTCTCCGTTCCTTGGCGTAGTATTAGAGGCGAGTAGAACATAATGCACGGATGCCTTACAGGGAGGTATCGAGTTTGTCCCATGCTGTATCAACCGAAAGGACATGTACATCGGGGGTGACGCCGTCTCGGCGGCGTATCTTACTGACATGATGGGCCGGGATAGATTGATCAGAGTCAAGAGCTGCCTTGGAAATCCTGACGAAGGGACCTTTGCCGCACTATAATATAATAGTTGAAAGGTTAGTAGATATACACATGTGTCCATAGAGAACGGTAACGCACGCTATCGGGTAACCTGAGTATCTTGTTCACAGGTCCACCGTTGGAGAAGAGGTGAGCGCAGCTCTCGGCCTCGTTGTCATCGTTTGCACAAACTAGGCGGATGTCCTGATCGAGTGCGTTCGCATCACAGTCAAGGATCACCCATCCTGCAGCCGGGGTAATATCAGCTATTGCATGGGGAGCACCGGACTATGTGAAACCACTATTAGATTCTGACATAGGAAAATAAAATTAAAACATACGAATTGTAAAGTAGCAACTCCTCCCGACGGATGGTACAGGTCGTAATTGCACTCGCCGTGGAAACACGGTGTGCTCCAGTCATTCCGGGCTGACACCAAGGCCGCAGCAACAAGAGTAACGCTGAGACTGAGTCTCATTTTGGCTAGACATACAGGTTGAGTGAATGTTAACACGGCCGTCGTAGGAATACTAACTCTCTGGCGAAGCAGTCTGGGACCAACTGCTTGATTAGACGCCTGTGAAACATCAATATGCAGCCAGTATAGCAGCAAAGTAGAACATACGAAATTCTTCGGTCTGGCCTTTACAACTAGCCACGGCGAGCTATTTATATCAGTGGTCAGCATGTTACATGCTAGAAGTCTATGACACTAATTTCCCCCTGGCATCCTTTAGACGGTGTCGAAACGCTAATTGCCAGATACTACTACATCATTCATACCACTAAAACTGGAAAGACTGCTGCTAATGTCTTTTGACAACTCATACGTCGCTAACGGGTCGCCGTAAAGGACGTTACTACACGTTGGCGTCGTTTCGTGGAACAGCACGCATGGTGGAAACCGGCGTTTACTATTTAGGCGGCCGGACGAAGAAAGTCTGAAGTTCAGACTTTCATCCGTGGCGAGTCGATCGCGCTTGGCACAACAGCGTACTCCACAGAAGACGGAATACACTGACGACAGGGTACTGACAGTGATAATGGAACGATTACCGTCGTCAATCAGCCGTTCGGTTTTATGGGGGTTTGGTTTGGGCTAGAATTTTCCAAAACCTGTACAACTCAGACACTTGAACAACCTAGCTGTTTCTAACATACCTGAATGATTTACACCAAGTTCCAAATAAAAACTGATTGAGCAGTCCCTTCTGCAGTAAGTAGCTTCGGTTCAGTACTCCAGTGCCGACACGGAGTTTGAAATACTCGAGAGCATTCTTGCAACTCGCCGCATCAAGACGGCCTCCTGCCCATCGCTTGTGCTTCTTCGTTGAACGGATCATTTAGGACGTGATATACACATTGAGAAACAGCCTGTTACACGTCTTTGCAGATAGTCTGCCTGAGAATACCCAGCATTTCTTCATGGCACCATACTTATGAAGGTGTAGACAATGGTGCAATGAAGGGAGTTTGTCCCTCTGCTGGAGCGGAGCAACGTTGCTTGACCCATGTCGACGAGGCTGCATTTTAAACAAGTTAGCGCCCGTGGCTGCAAGCTCCGGCTATAAAGCGGTTGAGCGCCGCGCCTCACCTGAGCCATGCTGCACTGACGAGGGTATAAGCTCAATCAAATTTCATTCCCTACTACCAGAACGCCCAGAATGTCAGCTTCCGAAGCTGCTCTAACTCAGATCCTTGCACAGCTGCAGGCCATTCAAGTCTCGCAGCAAACCATGCAGGCCAAAGTGCGTCATAAAGTCACCTTTTCTACGCCTGGTAGTCTGATCATGATGTACTCATAGCTTGATGCTCTTGAGCGATCATCAGCTTCTGGCCAGCCTGAGCGCCCGGGTATAGCCATTGTTCACCAGAGATCGAGTTCAGTGGAGTCTACGCCAACCTCAACTTCTCCAGAATCCAAAGTACCATTGACCGATGTTATCTCTCCCGTTTTGCGTCCGCCTCAAACCACTAGCGGCATGAGCGACAAGGAAAGGGAGAAACTCCTCTATCCCGGTCGTGTCCATTTAACAAGTGAGTATGATGACATTTCGTCAATAGGGGTTACATCTTTGCGCCATCTCACGCCTGTCTCCTACTCTAAATAACGTTTGCACTAAACGCTTTACACATAGCCTACCCTGATCAACATGGGACCAATCCCTATCCCTTGAAATGGGGTGCCGCGACAGCAGAAGAACGCGGTCCAGTCATTTGCTCGCGCCTTCCTTCCTCCCTCAAGCATCGGAATGCCATCGGTGCCCACTCCGGTTCCTACTCAATCTACCGTGCTCTTGCCATAGCAATGGGTACCTTATCCCCCACCCATAGGCCAGACTTCAGCTTAACGGAGCCACCTGTTGATATTCCTTACCAGCCTGCATGGTCTGATCCCTCTAAGATTGTGTCCTTCGACCCTTACGGACATCTTGTACAGCAAGTCTTTCGTAAAGAACTTGACGAACTTAAGCTCGACATCCGCCCCAGCATCGCAGTGACCAAGGCGCACCTTAAGATGAGCGAGCTCGACGAGGCCTCTCGCAAGGGCGATATCGTTGTTGACGGCAAGATTGTCTTGAAGAGCCGGCCATTATTGAACCCTGATGGTACTGAAAGCAAGCTGGATAGCGGTGTGGAGGTAAATGTGAGCAAGGCAGCCGTAGAACCAGTCTGGTACCTCCCAGGCGTAGCTGAGCGATTTGGCATGTATGCAGACGCGTCTCTAGATGTTACGGAGTTGCGCTTACTATCCCATTTTCACAGCTCCGAGAGCCTACTCCGTCGCGCCCTATTTGAAGATACTGGAGGGATGTATCCAGAACTCGTTACTCGGCCGGATATCAAGATATTTCTTCCACCCATCGGTAATCTAACTGTATACATCTGTACGTTCTTGAGCCCTTTTCGATTGCATCTAGTCTAAATGGATGGGGATAGTCGGCAATCCAGCATACCTTTATGACGAAAGCAAGGAACTAACCCTACGAGTTCATGATGAATGTCAGTTTCATCTACCCAATTCTCAAGTCCAATCTGACTTATGTCGATTAGGCAATGGATCTGACGTCTTTGGATCTGACATATGCACATGCAAGCCTTACCTCACCTACGCTATTGAGGAGTGCATCCGCGGCGCTCAAAAAGGTCTGACCGGACTTTCTGTGGCGACTTGTTGATCTCACTATTTACTGATATCCAGGTGGAGTTGGCGTTGTCGTTTATTTCAGGAAGGAAGGCAGGGCGCTTGGCGAAGTCACCAAGTTGGTACACTTCCTCATTCCACGGGACGTAAAAATCCTTATGAATTTCTGGTAGATACTTGGTCTACAATCTTCGCAAGCGTGGTGGCGACTCTGCAGACAAGTACTTCAAGTCGACTGAACTCATTGCTGGCGTCAAAGACATGCGTTTCCAAGCACTGATGCCCGATGTCTTACACTGGCTCGGAATAAAGAAGGTCGACAGGATGGTGTCGATGAGTGACATGTACGTTTTATCTATCAAATTATGGGTTTCTCTTACATATTCATGTGATCTAGGAAATACGACGCCATTGTGAAGAGCGGGATTCCTATTCTACATCGGTATGACATACCAGGTATGATCGTTCCTCCTTTTTTGCGTCAGCTGAAGTCATCATCTCCTTAACTTTACTTTCCCAGAGCACCTCATCCCTCCTGACTCTCGGGTCGAGATTGACGCCAAAATTGCTGCGGGATACTTTTCAAGCACCAAGAAGCTCACCGAAGCCGACCTTGTGAAGACGGTTGGCAGGACTTGGGAAGAAACGGAGCACTAGGTTGTATTGTATAGCGCTTGTGAGCTGTAATATAGAGTTCTTTGACATCATGGGATGTTCTCAATCCGCCACGAAGCGTGAACACGATGTACGGGCTGGGAGCTCTTACACGCATTGCCTTTAGGAAGTAGCAATAAGGACAGGTCACAAGACAGGGTGCTTATCAACACATAAAAGGCGGGCAATTGCTCATCGGCACCACATCACTCCACAATGTATGATGATAAGGAGGGCCATTGCGACTAGTTTCCAACACCCATCAACGGTAGATATTCGACCAGTATGAAAACGTAAGGCATATAACTAACCAGTAATAATGTTACACTGACGGTTGGCTTCTGTGATCATGGTGAAAATACAATAACTTTGAAAAGACTAATAGATCTTGCCATGTATTATGCAAAAGACAACAGATAAAGGGAGAGGCCGTTCGACGATGCGTGGATTACTCAACAGTAATCGTTGCTTGCTCCGCAGGAGGATCGGCGGCGGAATCAGTAGGAGCATCTGCAGGGGCATCTGCAGCCAGTTCATGGTGGGCAAGACCACTCTCCTTGTTCACCGGGCTAGTCGGATTAGTTGGTGAGATGGAGAGTGTTTGGTGGCCATTGCCGTTGGGTGAAGAGGCGTGAGGAATACTAGGTGCACGCATCAGCAAACTAATGTAATCTAAGAATAAAGCAGTACATACTTCTGGGGGTTCGGAATAGCGGTCCCAACGGTGGTCTGGGGAGCAACGCCAGCCTTGGAGAGTGCGTAGTCGCCTGAATCAAAGTACTTGCGATCCTGCGATTAGGCGTGATGACAGCTCAGCGCACAAGACTTGAGTAAATAGGATATTCACTCACTTTCTGCATCTTGGTGAGAACATTCTTGTGTGTGGGCAATTTCCCGTACAGACGGAAGAGCTTCTGCTCCTCCTCCGTCAGCTTCTATAATCCGTAAATGATACGCATCAGCATCAATGACATATATTAATTGTGAATTATTCGAAGGGAAAAAACACAAGACAGTAGACAGATGAGAACTCACGCTGATGTCGACTTTGTTGCGCTTGGCTGGAAGCATACTGGCAGAAAACGCTCAGAGTGAGGCTGCAAAACGCGAAGGAGGAGGAGGAGAAGTGACTGAAGAGTCGCTAGAATAACCACTGGTTGATTGCAGGTAGTTAAGACGAACGCTTATACTTGGATCCTTATTGATGACCCAGGACACGGCTTGGTATTTTTATCACACTGGCATTCCGCGGGCGGAGTTCAAAGCGGGTTACCAATTCCAAATGGGGAACTGCGTTCAGGCATTAAAGCAAGTCGACAACCTCCAGCAGTTGTGGGTTTCTATATACACCACCAATGTTCCCATCCATAAATACCCGAGAGAATAAGAGCTACAGCCATCCACTGAAATCATAAGTCTAGCAGCATATCTTCGTCACTCTCTTCGTTGTCCATCGTTTGTAATATATCGCGTCGACAAGACCCCGCATTTTGACCGTTGATCATGAGTCGTAGGGCAGAGGGGATGTGAGAATACATAGAACGAGGTGTGATAAGTGCCGAAGCTGCGTCTTCGCCTGAATAAGAACCACTGAAGGCCTCAAGTCCATCCAAGTCTGAGCCAGTCGTCAACGTCATATCCGGGTCAGCATGCCGCATGTCGATATCAGTATCCATATCGAACGCAAGAAGGTCAAAATCGTGCTTGAGATGAACCTTTAAGTTTTGCTCTTGCTCGTCTTGCGATACCTCAGAGAGAATGTCGTCCTGGTCAAAGAATAGAGCTTCGTCAGGCACATCAGGGGATGCAGTCTTGGAAATCGAGGGGTGCCCATTATGACTTTCCAGGTCCCAAAAGGCAGTAGGGCGAGAAGGCAGGCAGTGCAAATGGTCTGCGATTGGCGACCTAGGTTCCTCTGACGTGCGCTCAATAGGGTAATTCATAATGTGTTGCTGACATTGAGAAGCACGAGATGGCGTGACCATGATTTGAGGGAGTGACAAAGAAGACAAAAGTTGATCTTCTAATGGAGCAGAGATGTCAGTAGATGCCGAAAGTTTGATAGCTGAGCGTGAACTCTTGGCAAAATCTGAGGGAGAATCGGTCCAGAGATCGCCGTCATCCATGAGAAGCTCGTCAGTCTCAGTGCTATCGCTAAGCGTGATCTGGAAATCGTCTGTCGTTGAGTCCAGTCCATGGGCCCCATCAGAAGTACGGTTTTCCACCGTAGAGTCCAACATCCAAGCCAGAGCATCACGATCAGCTGCTGGAAGAGTCGTGATCGATTTCAGAATTGGAGAACTGCCGTAAAGTATTCCTTTCTTTTCAGAATCAGTAGAAAGATGGTCACCGATGGAAACGCGGTCTTCCATGATTGGTAGATGGACGAAATCCTGATCAGATGATTGCTCGTCAGGATTATTCGCGTAGCCCTCCAGTTCCACATCGCTACCCTCTTGCATCGAAGATTCCTGTAATGAATGTAAACTTCGGATCACGGGCAGCTAGGAAGTTTTCACGAACTAAGGGACGGAATTTAAGACGTCTAGTCCCAAATTTGTATAGGTTAGCCAACGCCGAACATAGGGCATCCTCGGAATCCACAGTTTGCGGGGGCGAGATAGGGCGCTCATCATCAGATGCTCCAAGGAATTGTGTAAAAGCTGCAGCAGTTACGTCCAGAGATAACAGATGTTGCGATTTAATCTTCTGCGACGAGCATTAGATGATATTCTCTCTAATGGGCCCACACACCTTGATATACTTTCGGGCCTGTTTACGAAAAGCGGGGTTGGGCGAACGAGAGATTATGTTGCATATAGCACGAGAGATGGGGCTGAAAAATCTTGATTCTTGGTCAAGGTGCTAAAAATTTGATAACTCAAATGGAAATAATGTGACCGAAGTATCTTACTGACTTCAGCTTGTGGCCCAAATATTAACGGGTATCGTCTGCGGAACGCAAGTTCTCCGGTTGTGATGCTAGAAGGAGAAACAACGTATGAAAAGACTCACCTGACCAGATGCCATGTAAGGAACCTTTGGTGAACATCTGTAAGCATTATACAAATTGGGAGGAGCAACCTTGCGGCGAAAGGATGGGTGTCGGAATGCAAAGCAGGAGATGATGTAGGTGGGGTAGATGCAGCGGCATCCTGGCGCTGGGTGGCTTTCCACGTATAAGTAAGGTGAACCGAGGTGAGGGTTGCGTGGACATGGTGATCACTAGGAGAAAGCGGGCGACTAGGGACAAGAATGACTATAAGCTATTGTAAGCCATTGGAAACGGACTATCATCAGAATCTGCAAGTATACTTCGAGGTTCATTGTCTTCTTCATTGATGTAACAATCCGAGACCCTTCTTAGACCCAGCTGGCTCGCGTTCTACGCGAAAGGATGAGTTACGCATCAGTGTTGCGAGAAGCTTGCCCGTACCAGTCTCAAGCACCTAATAAGATGTCGGCAAATAGCAGATGATCTAATGACCTCTGCCGACACCTTATCTTGATCCAATACGCCTGAGAATGATATACAGAGGTTTGACGAGAGGAAAACATCAACCCCTTCAGGCAAACGCGCCTGAACCTTGGTGTAGGCGGCATCCTCTGTTACTTTGCCGACAACCAGACGATGGCACACGTCGAGAACCAAGGAATAGTCAACAGAAGTAGCCTTAACGCGAGAATTGAGGGAAAACTTGGGCATAGGTCGACACGCTGAAGGTGGTTCAAGACAGTTCACCTGATTTGGACATAACTGAGGTCGAAATAAGGTAATTGATTATATCGATTTTGATAACTATCATAATCATATCACAGCCTGACGCAGCCACCATTCTCATCGTAGTCAGTACGTTCAACAGCCGTTGTCGACTTCTTCTGCACCGTCTGCAACCAAGGCGGCAAAGCCCAACACTGGTGGTTCTAGCGTTGGCGTAATGGTACAGTCCTTTATCTGCATTTAAGCATGGCGGAGGCAGTAGTAACTTGATAATTGCTTGATCAGGCTCAGGAAATCGACCAGAAGATCCAGGAAGTCTACAAGCACATTCAGACAGAGCGCAAAATTCTCCAGGCCTCCAAAGCTCTCGCCCAGGCCACCAATAATCAAGATGTGCTCAGACGGAACGAGTCCAAGATAAGAGAAACCGAACGGTCTCTTTCATATTTTGAGGACACTCTCCGTGAACTACAGGCTCGCAAACTACAGCTCTCGCAAGGGGGTGATCAACCACGATCAAGTTATCCCGGGTCACCTCAGGTGAGTAATTCCTCTAGATGCCGACCAAAGCATTTTATCAATTCGTTCACCATTGAAAGGTTCCGCCCAAGGATTATGGCGCCTTCGGAGGCCGTGAACAATATTCCCCCGACATGGGGTATAACAGAAATTCCTACGGCGAGATGAGACCGAAACCCAAAACATATACCAACCTCGACTTGATAAAGGCCGATACCCCTCTCACGCCAGCGAAGATATCGAAGATGCTACACCAAATGGAATTCAAACTACAAGTTGAAATGCAGTACAAGCAAGGGATTGATAAAATGGCTAAGCTGTATCAAGCCGACGGCGATAAGAAATCAAGAGCAGATGCCGAGATGAAGAGGGTTGAATCCGAGAAGAAAATCCAGTTGTTGCAAACGGCGCTCAAGCGATATAAAAACCTTCATATCTTGGATGACGTCGCCGAAGAGGAGGACACAGGTATGTCCTACTATTCTGTACGGTGCATAGCGTTCAACGAATATACCAGACGCAACCCAGGGTGACCGCAAGGACAATCTGCGTTCGAAACCTCTTTCTGGTACTCTATACGTTACCGTCAAAGGTGCCCGTGAACTTGAACACGCGCCTATTTCTACTTTTGGTCGTTTACGTTCCTCCTCCAAGCAAGTCACAGAAACACAAATCTCAATAAAAGTGGAAGGAACCCAGGCCGCTCGCACCCATCCCTCTCGAACAGATCGTTGGAACGAAGACTTTGAAATAACTGTCGACAAAGCCAATGAAGTTGAAATTACCGTTTACGATAAACAAGGCAGCGACCCCAACCCGATTCCTATTGGTATGCTTTGGATTCGGATCAGTGATCTCGTTGAAGCCCTCCGTCGACAGAAAGTAACAATGGAAAGTGGAGGTGGATGGGTTACCGCCGGAGCCATGCCTGGTGACAGTCCTACTATGCCTGCTCACGCAACGGGCGTGCCGGGTGGCATGGACTCCCCTTTGGGGCCTGTACCACCACCAGGTAGTCAGAGAAGCGGAATGGGTCCCCAATCCGATGGTATTGATGCATGGTTCGCGGTGGAACCCGCCGGTGCTATTGCTCTCCATCTCAACTTCAGTGAGTTCGCATCTTCGTGTGAGTTCAGGGTAATTGAGTGAGTGCATTCAAGTCAAGGAAAATGTCCGCAAGCGCACGATAGATGGCCCTCTTGGTGGACTCGGTCGCCAAGGAGCCGTCAGGAAGCGCAAAGACGAAGTGCATGAAATGAACGGTCATAAATTCGTCCAAAGGCAGTTCTACCAGCTCATGTTATGCGCTTTCTGCGGCGATTTCCTATTGAATGCGCTCGGGTACCAATGCGAAGATTGTCGGTATACATGCCACAAGAAATGCTATGAGAAGGTTGTGACGAAATGCATATCGAAATCTACCGTTGGTGTAAGTACTATCTCCGCGTCTGCGCCGTTCACAGTCATTCATATCTATATATTCGATAAAGGAGGGCGATGAAGAGAAGATTAATCACCGTATCCCACACCGTTTCGAGCCCCTCACAAACATCGGCGCTAATTGGTGCTGCCATTGTGGATATATGTTACCCTTGGGTCGCAAAAATGCACGTAAATGTTCAGAATGTGACATTACTTGCCATGCAAACTGCGCCCATCTCGTTCCTGACTTCTGCGGCATGTCGATGGAAACCGCTAATGAACTTTTACGAAATTGGCGAGATATCAACAAGCAACGAGGTAGCAAGGTTGCGTCTCAGCGCCAACAGATACAGCCAGCTTCTCAGCCGTATACACAACCTCCACCCGAGCAGCTCGGCACCGGAATGGACCGTATGAAAATTAGTGCACCTCCCGAAGCATGGGTCCCCTCTCAGGATTCTAGAACACAATTAGCAACCCCGCCTCCAGATCAGTTCACTACCGGCTATAGGCCTTATCCTCCCCAGCAACCTGTTGTTCCTGGTCCCCCTATAGGTGGTGGTTATCCATCTCAGCAACAACCTCCTGCTGGTAGGCTACCGCAGGCCGGCAGGGTACCCCCTCCCATGTGGCCGCAGGATACACAGCCAGGGCGTCCTCCGCCAGGTGCTTATGAACCCAACGCACCATCTCCGATGGATGCTTACGCTCAGTCACCAACGCAATACGGAGTATGTACTTATTCTTCTCTATGACTCTGATCGTTGACAAAAGCCAATAAGCGCCCCCAAGTACCACCTCAACCCCAGCCTCCACGACAGCAATCTGTACCACCTTCTGGTATTCCTCAGCGCCCTCCAGCGCCTCCTCAACAGCCACAGCAAATGCTCCCTCCCCAACAACAGCAGCAACTCGTTCGCAAGCCATCAGCGCAGAGGAAAGTTGGCCTCGACGACTTCAACTTCCTTCGCGTTCTGGGTAAGGGTAACTTTGGGAAGGTCATGTTGGCGGAGGAGAAGAAAACCGATAAACTCTATGCTATCAAAGTCCTAAAGAAAGAGTTCATCATTGATAACGATGAAGTTGAGAGGTCAGTAGCCTGTGCTAATTGTTATCCATTGTGAATGACCCTTATCTGCTCAGCACACGATCTGAGAAACGCGTTTTCTTAGCTGCTTCTCGTGAACGGCATCCATTTCTCCTGGGCCTCCATTCTTGTTTCCAAACCGAAACTCGAGTTTACTTTGTCATGGAATACGTCAGTGGTGGCGATCTGATGCTTCATATACAAAGGAAGCAGTTCTCCCTAAGGCAAGCCAAGTTTTACGCTTCAGAAGTGTTGTTAGCCTTGGAGTATTTCCATGCAAACGGAATCATCTATCGGTGAGTGCCTCGGCGCCTACAAGTCTGTTACCTGTCCTGAGTTCTGTCAGTGACCTCAAGTTGGATAATATCCTTCTGACCTTAGATGGGCATGTTAAGGTCGCTGATTATGGTCTGTGTAAGGAAGAAATGTGGTACGGTCAGACCACCAGTACCTTCTGCGGTACACCGGAATTCATGGCCCCCGAGGTACATTACTTTACCCGACCTGATACACCCGCTGAACATCTTCCCAGATTCTCCTTGAGCAGCGCTATGGTCGTGCTGTTGACTGGTGGGCATTTGGTGTATTAACATACGAGATGCTTCTTGGCCAGTCACCGTTCCGTGGGGAAGACGAAGACGAAATTTTCGACGCCATCCTTGAAGACGAGCCGCTATATCCAATAACCATGCCACGAGATGCCGTTTCAATTTTGCAGAAAGTATGTATTGCTAGCATTCCATGACTTAATGGACCGCTCAATCCTTCGTTAGCTGTTAACCAGGGATCCTCAACGGCGCCTTGGTTCTGGAAAGGAGGATGCCGAAGAAATCAAACGCCACCCCTTCTTCAAAGACGTCAATTTTGACGACGTACTCAACAAACGGATACCCCCACCATATTTCCCTACCATTGTTAGTTACAAGGGTACCAATTTCTCGCGCTCTTCTGACGTCCTTTTTAGAGTGGACCCGCGGACACCAGCAATTTCGACGAAGAATTTACCCGGGAACGACCTACGTTGACTCCAGTGCATACTCAACTTACGGCTCGTGACCAGGCCGAATTTAACGGTTTTTCATGGGTAGGTTGCGCAATCATGTGTCAAGATCCAAGTTCTGATGCTGTCTTTGTCTCAGGTTGCGTCTTGGGCCGATATTTAACGAGTTTACGCAATGTGTGATGTGTTTTGTCTATGATACAGTGTACATTCCATGTTTAATAAATCGTCACCCTCTGATCGTGACTGTACATGATACCTACTCGGATATTGCGAAAATTATCAATCGATACAAGGCTCTCTTCAGCATGCACCTCTTATGTTAGCTGATAATACACGTAAGGCCAAGCAGATTTGGTGGGGCGGGATAATTAGGCGCCAAACACAATTTGCCTCCTAGTTGGGCAGTGACTTGGCCTGACACATTTACTGCCGAGTGAGGTATAGCGTAGTCACCCACACCAGTGAAGGCCACGACGTTATCATGTTTCGTTCTCGTGGAGATCGGGTATCGTCTTCTGGGAATCTTTCGAATTCAATGCGAGACAATTATGGGGAACATGGCGTTGACGAGGTAGTGTAACGGGAAGACTCTTGAGGCTTGAGAGAGAGAGTTTGAGAGAGAGTTTGAGGAGAGGACGAAGTCCGAGTCCGAACGAGACTGCGTTGACTAGACGAAGGTTACAAGATACGCTCTCGACGAGTAACTACTGGGTCGGGGACTTCCGGAATCATGTGACTACACTAAGAGTCCGTAGTTGAAGTATCTACTAGCATATGAAGAGCATACAGGAGGTGAGCATAGAAGAGATGTAGCATGAGTACATACAGTGACCATCTGGTATCTAGAAAGGCCGTGGTCCGAAGACCTAACCCTCACATCATCCCCCCTTTTAGGGAGACGACGCGCCGCAATGAGTTTGTTACAACTCAGGGTCATAGCGGATGGCAGGACGTGAGACTCTACCGGAGCGAGTAGTAGTCTGCAAGGGAGGCTCGTACTCAGATCTCAATCTCTGACGTACGGCTGGGGGATAGGCAGGGCGGGCAGCGAGCGGAGGCACGGAGGGCAAAGGAGCAGGCGCGGCGGTGAGCGGTTCGACATCGGGTTCGGCATCTGTGAGGGGATGGTCTGAGGTCAGTGGCATAGAGGGTTGCATAGGTAATGATGGTGTTGTAAGTAATGTGGTAGTTGGAATGTAGGTATGGTTTAGAATAATAGGATGAGGGCGAGGAGCTTTAGGATGACGACGGTGGAAGCGATCAAGAAGCTCATTGGAAGTGTTAGGAATATCAGAAAGAGGAACCCAAGAATTTTCTGAATCGGGTTGGTCTTTCCAACGCACGAGGTATTCATAACGCTGTCCAATCTTTCTACAATCAAGAAAAGAATGAATGGCAAGGGCGGCATCGTCAACCAAAGTGAAGGGTTGTGGTTGGGAGTGGGGGTGAAATTCTGAAGGATCATGATAAGGTTCAAGGAGGGAGACATGAAAAACGGGATAAAGACGTGATAAATAATTTGGCAAGGCAAGTAAGTAAGAGGATGATTTGACTTTACGTATAACACGGTAAGGACCAAGCCTGCGATGATCCAGCTTGTCCGAAGGCCGTGAAGTCTTGATATTGCGACGTAAGAGCCAAACAAGTTGATCTGTTTGAAACTCTGGATCAGGAAGGTGTCGTTGGTTGTAGTACTTTGCCTGCAGGTTTTGGGCATGCTCTAACTCAGCTCGCAGCTCAGTGTGGATGTGAGCAAGGCGATCAGCAAGCGAGTCGGCAGCAGGAACAGTACTCAGGTGGGAGATTCGAGGTTCAAATAAAGGGTGGTAACCGAGATTTGCGAAGAAAGGAGTGGTGTGGGTGGACAAATTTTCCAAGTTGTTGAAAGCGAATTCGGCCAGCGGGAGGTAATCCACCCAATCATCTTGCTGATACGAGCAGTAGGCACGGAGGTACGTCTCCAGAGTTTGGTTTGTACGTTCCGTGAGACCGTCCGTTTGGGGATGATAGGCAGATGAGGTTCGAGGGTCAATACCTAAGCGAGCACAAAGAGAAGTCCAAAAATTTGAAACAAAGAGAGAGCCTCTATCTGAAACTATAGATGAAGGAAGTCCATGAATGCGAAAGATACGATCAAGGAACAGCCAAGCAAGATCTGGAGCAGTAATAGTTTCAGAACAAGGAATGAAATGAGCAGCACGAGTTAATCGATCACAAACGACCCAAATGGAATCAAAGTTGTGTGAAGGAGGAAGTTTAACAATAAAGTCCATAGAAATAGATTGCCAGGGAATAGAAGGAATATCTAAAGGTTGAAGTAGACCAAAGGGTTTATGTCGAGGTGCTTTAATACGGGAACAAGTATCACAAGCTCGAACATAATTGCGTACGTACGTAGCCATACCAGGCCAAGAGTAGTCTCTGGAAACTAGAGACAGGGTGCGATGACGACCAGGATGTCCAGCGATAACGGCATCATGTCGAGCAGCAAGGATTTCGGAACGTAGGGATGGGGGAACGAAGAGACGACCAGAGTGAAACACGAGTCCAGCTTCTGTTTGAAAATCAGAGTTACCATTAAGTACTGCGGTACGCCACTCAGAGTCCTGCTGGTAAGCTCGTTTGAACTTGTCCAACAGCTCAGAGTTGTCGATTGCAAGAGTGGTGAGAGCAGTAATGGATGAAATACTTGATGACGATTCGGCATGGAGAGGAGGGTCATGAAGGAACTGGGTGTGTCTCGAGATAAGAAGGGTCTGGTGTTGGGCAAGAACGTGGTCATCCCCCTTTTTAAGCTCGTAATCCGGTCTGCGAGAGAGTGCATCTGCAACGTTACTCTGGCCAGGAGCCCATTTCAGCTGAAAGTCAAAGTCGGAAAGAAACATTGCCCAGCGTGCTTGACGACGATTCAGTAAACGTGAGGACATGAAATACTCAAGGTTCTTGTGGTCGCAGAGCACAGTGATGGGATGAGGAGAGCCTAAGGTCCATGCGCGCATATCTCGGAAAGAGTCGACAATGGCTAAGAGCTCCTTGTCATGGACATCATAATTGATTTCCGCAGGCGACATCTTTCGAGAGTAGAATGCGATAGGGTGAAGATGACCGTCATCATCTGGTTGCTGAAGGACACCAGAGATGGCAAAATCGGAGGCATCAGTGGTGAGGGTAAGGGGAAGAGAAGGGTCAAAGTGGCGCAGAACGGGGGCCCGTTGAAAAAGATCTTTCAACTTAGCAAAAGCCTCGCTAGCAGCAGAGGACCATTGCCAGTTTACGGACTTCTTCGTCAGGTTGGTAAGGGGTGTAGTAACGCGGGAGTAAGCGTCAATAAAACGTCTATAGAAGTTAGTAAAACCAAGAAAGGATTGAAGTTGTTGAACCTTTGTAGGCTCGGGCCATTGAGCGATGGTCTCGAGCTTTTTTGGGTTCATCTTGATCCCATCAGCGCTAATGATGTAGCCGAGGTATTCGACTTCGGACTTGTCGAATTCGCATTTCTTTGCATTTGCACAGAGTTGAGCATCTCGAAGGCGGTCTAAAACCATACCAACGTGTTTGTCATGCTCTTCTTGAGTTCTAGAAAATATCAGTATATCATCAAGGTAGACAACACAAATGATATCTAGAATGTCACGAAGAACATCCTGGATGAAGGCCTGAAAAGCAGCAGGGGCATTGGTGAGATCATAGGGAACAACGAGGTGCTCGAAAAGACCAAGGTGTGTGCGGAAGGCCGTTTTCCACTCATCACCTTCCTTGATTCGAAGATGAGAGTAAGCGCTTTTGAGATCGATGACGGTAAAGATTTTGCAGCCTTGAACGCGGTCGAGAAGATCGGCTACAAGTGGGAGAGGGTACCGATTCTTCTTGGTAATCGCATTCAAACCACGGAAGTCGACGCAAAGGCGGATCTCTCCAGTCTTCTTCCGGGTGAATAGTACGGGGGCTCCAGCCGATGAAGTAGAACGGCGGATGTGGCCACGCTTGAGATTTGAGTTGACGTACTCAGCCACAGCCTCACGTTCTGTAGGAGTAAGGCGATAAAGCGGACCAAAGGGAGGTGTCTTCCCCTCCTCTAATTCGATATCAACATCATAGACGCGATGCTCTGGTAAGCGTTCGAATTCGGAGGGATTGAAGACGGTATCCGCCCATGGCCAGTACTTCTTGGGAATAGATGAACGATAATCATCGGGAGGAGGATCGGGAGGTGGAGGGTCCATTGAGATAGAATTGATAAAGGTGGGGGAAGTAGAGTCATGGAAACGCAGGTAGTAGATGTCTTCACCATGCTTCATGAGTCGGCGGAATCGTTTAGCGCTCAAAACCGCAACATCAGGTTTGTCTGGTGATTTCTTTTCCCAAGGCATAGGCGTGAGACGAGAATGACCTGATGCAATGAGAAATGAAGCGAGGTATGAGGTGAATCGGGTAGAGGATGGGGAAGTGTGGGAAATTGGAGTCGAAGGGGAAGGTTCTGTGTTCTGATGAAGATCAGCCTTTGGTGAGGCCGAAATGAATGTAGAAGAGAGTAATGGGTTGGATAGACCAAAGCCTAAACCGACCTTTGAGAGAGAAGCAGGTGCAGGCTGCATACTAGGACCAAGGCCCTTGGCATGCACCGTACAAGGGGTCTCGAGTCCACAGCAACTAAAGGTAAGAAGACCTTCAGCCCAGTTTATAAAAGGATTATGGCTTTCAAGCCAATCGAGCCCTAGAATGACAGGGTGTTGTACAGAGACCACAGCTAATGCTCTGATCTCGGAATGAGAGCCAATGGAAAGAGAAGTGATTACATCCTGGGTGATCAAGCCAGAAGCAATTGGACGGTCATCAACCGCCATTATTGGTACAGGTACGTCCTTAAGACGCCGAGAGAGAGAATGACGAGTCGCAAAAGAATCAGATATACAAGAAGAAGTCGCGCCACAATCAACCAAAGCTATGGTATGAATGGGACGACGATTTGGGAAAGATAGTTTTATGGAGATAAAGAAATGGCCTAAAGAATGAAGATAACGAGAAGGAGAAGGAAATTGAATAGCGGAAATGAATTTCGGAGCAGGAAGGGAAATTTGGGTATAAGAACCATCGCTCAGGCGAGCGTGGCGGGGCCTCGGCGTACCGTTGGTAGGCAGAGGATGTGTCCCGTCATCCACCGAAGGCCCAGGGACTGAGGTACCTTCGGTTAGGCTTTTCCCGACTGGGAAGAGCCTTTAGCGTTCTTCTTGTCCTGATAACGCTTTTTAGCAGTCGCTGACATGTTAGGACAGTTGTCGATGCTATGGTTGTTACCCGCACAATAGCGACAAAGCCCCAAGTCGATTCGACGTTGGCGCTCTTCAGTCGTTAGGGGGCCGCGAGGAACTGTTCGGGCAGCGTCGATCTCCATCGGCTCGCCTGGGGGAAGAGTCGATGAAGGCTGAGTGACAGCGGATGGTGTGGAAGAGGAAGGTTTGGATTGGGAATGCGAAGCTTTGCTTCCCGTTGAAGATTTATTAGAATTGTTAGTACCGTTACCATTACCTTTTAGCTTCTTGATTTGTTTCGAGTCATTCTCGTACTCGCGGTTTAGGTTATCGAATTGTTCGGCAAGGTCGGCATATTCCTTTAGTGTGGAAACGCGCACGGCATGACCAACAAGCATCTGTCGAATCTCTTCCTTGAGGCCACGTCGGAAGAGGACTATTTTCATGGACTCGTCTAGCCTAACGTGCGGCAAAAGCTCTGTGAAACGAGCACGATAAATTGCGACAGTATTGGTCTGTTCTAGGTTTTCGAGTCTGCGGAGAGACGAAGCAGCAAGATCGGGGTCGCCAAAGTGCCGTCTGAAGTCACCGCAGAAAGCTGTGAAGTCGCTCAGCAACCACCGCTTATCTGGGTCAGTTTGGATAGCGGATAGCCACTGCTTGGGTGTCCCTTCGCCTAGGAATGAGCTCATGTAGGCGCATTTGAGCCTATCCGAAGTCAAGGCGGACTCGTTCAACATGATGGCATTGCGCATGTCAAGAAGGAACCCTTCGACCGCGCTAGCTTTGCCTGTGAACGGCTTTGGTTCATTGAACTTCGGGACACCACGAGGAGGCGTAGCGATATCGGGTTGTTGCGAGGGAGGTATAGGCGCAGTAGGGTGATGAATTGGCGGAATAGGAGTAGGAAGGGATCGCCGTAACTCTTCTCTAAGAGGAGCAAGAGCTCCTTCCAGATGTTCGCCGAACGCCGTGCTGAACTGCTTTCCAAAGTCTGCGAGAAGGGAGTGGATGCCTTCCCAGGTAACCGGCGGGGGAGGTGGAGCAGAAGTCGA
Organism: Pleurotus tuber-regium; assembly: GCA_014058305.1. Lineage (NCBI taxonomy): Eukaryota > Fungi > Basidiomycota > Agaricomycetes > Agaricales > Pleurotaceae > Pleurotus > Pleurotus tuber-regium. Next base: position 1,642,082 of record JACFYU010000042.1, on the reverse strand, counting down.
GGCAACGGGGTCAGGCTGAGTTTCGGGAACCTGCTGTTGTTGAATAGGAACACCTTGAGGTGCCGTCCAACCAGTAAAGTTGGGATCTTGGGTCAGATCCATGCTCGAGGTAAAAGGGGTTCTACAGTAGGAAGGTTAGATAGACTTAGAATAAGGAATAATACTGTTGATATGTTAATATTAGTGGGTGGTCTAGTCAAACTGTAACGGGAAGACTCTTGAGGCTTGAGAGAGAGAGTTTGAGAGAGAGTTTGAGGAGAGGACGAAGTCCGAGTCCGAACGAGACTGCGTTGACTAGACGAAGGTTACAAGATACGCTCTCGACGAGTAACTACTGGGTCGGGGACTTCCGGAATCATGTGACTACACTAAGAGTCCGTAGTTGAAGTATCTACTAGCATATGAAGAGCATACAGGAGGTGAGCATAGAAGAGATGTAGCATGAGTACATACAGTGACCATCTGGTATCTAGAAAGGCCGTGGTCCGAAGACCTAACCCTCACAGGTAGGTCCGAATTCAGTTCCCAGAACGTGATCATGAGCTTACGCTTGAACGTTCAGTACTATCGTAGGGTCGGTGCAACATACAGGAACCCACATTTTCCTGGTGTGAAAGCGTGTATTTTCCACTGGCTCAATGAGTGCGGATTTTTCTTGTAAAGCATGCGCACCGCATAATGCATGGAGCTATCTACAGATGGTACCACCACGAGTTCCAGAACAAGGAAGGCGTAAATAGTGGACCATTTATTTTCGATATGGCATGTGGTCGGTTCTTCCTTCATCCTTGTTTCGAGAGATAACTCATCTACGCCCCCCTTTATAGGCAGGTGAGCTGGCCTCTTCTTCCCACTCTTGAGTCGAGCTGTATTTCGATGTATCCCGTAGCGGCGAAGTAACTATCTCTATACTAGAATGGTGGGAGATCGGAAAGAGAAGGGGGGCGTCGGGTACTGCTCCAAATAATGCACAATTCCGCCGAAAGGGCGTAGTTCCACCTTCCCTCCCGTCAGATACTTTGATCCCAAGAATTCTGGCGGCTGATCCAGTCAGTGGGTTTTCTTCCACGACCTCAGTTTTAGCGGCTTATGGATGGTCACGTAGTATACTTCTGAAGCATACCGGCAACGCACGTCAATGCTATGTTCGTCACTATCATTCAGGGATATAGCGGAAGGCGCGTTGCCTCCTATTCTTTGCCCCGAGGGCAAGGAACATTTATTGAGAGTGGACTCTCCACCTGATGGCGCTTCCTTACCAAGCAGCGCAGATGGTCTTTCAGAAGGGGCGAAAAGCGTTCCTTCGCCAGGAAATAATGGCTGTTCCTCAGAGAATATCTCTCTAGCTGTTGAGGACATCACACCTCCAATAGGTGCTCCCACACCCACGCTGGAGATGGTAGTTTGTTCGTTCGCCCTTCATCTCATCGATAATGCTTCCGAACTGTTTGCTTTATTATGGGAGCTTAGCATGAAGACGAAATGGCTCATCGTGATTGCACCTCACAAAAAACCAGAGGTAGTGCTTCTGGCCTATTTACCATTCGATATGTTGATTGATGATGAGTAGATCAAGGAAGGATGGGGGTGGAGGAAGTGGAACCCGATGCGGTGGGAGCCATGTCAAATGCTGGAACAACAAAATGATATACTCCATGACAGGTGAGATGATGAACCTGAACTCACTAGTCGATATTCACTTATGATTTGTGCCAGAGTGCATTGTCGCGTCTTTCGAAGCTACAATGTATGAATAGGGTGCACTATTAGTCCTTTGATACATGAGGGAAGTGATTGAGATCGGAAAAGAGTCTGAACACTGCAGGACCCCGTTTTTCTGCCAAGTGATGAACAGCAAGCCACTCTCGCCTAACAAGGCAGACGTTGTAGTCAAAGTAGAGATATCATGATAAATAAGTTATCGCTGTTGCAAATCCTTTCAATGGTTTCCCGCGCTACTTAACTGTAAGGATTGGGTTCGGCATATCAAGGCTACTACAATCGACGAAAGACGGTAAAGGTTGCTCCTAAATGCTATATATGTAGCATTCTGCTAGACTGCGTCCGTGGTTGTTTTGGCATATACAGTGCATCAGGCTTACCATTCTCTGAGCCACATGCAAGACGCACTCAATCGCCACCGTCCTGCTTTCTATTAGTGGAAGAAACCACATGGCCACCAGTACCAGGTAGACCTCGCATCTCGTTGTCTGTCCCTTGGTCGGCCACCACGCCAGAACCGTTCATCAGCTGATAGAAGCTGTGCCAGAGAGAGGCAATCGTGTCGTATTCCTTTGTCATTCCGAGGACCTCTTCCAGCTTTCTATTCAATACATTCGATGAAGATAGAAGCTCCTCAAATCCCTGTGCCAGTAAAGCAACAGACCATCAGCAAGCGAGAGACTAGCTGGATAGTGCTGACCACGGTGATTTCTCTAGCGAGTCTGTCGCGCTCGCGGTCGAAGAAAGTCTGTTCTTCATCTCCGTGCATCCCTCGATTGGTGTTTTGTGATTGACTCGGACGCGTCTGTGGCTTGTATTGACCCATATTTATCACTGTTGTGCCATAGCGCAGTCAACCAAAGTTGGTACGGAGAGTGTAATCATCGCGACTCAGGATGGACCAAATGGATGAAGATATACCGTATGAAGCATCCAGCCCTGATATCTGCATGCCTTGCTGACTTCATTCTATCACGAATGCATAATCTCTGACTCTATTGCAAGATTAGAGACTTAATCGAGTCTACTCCGGATGGTGGGGTAATTCCTCCCAATGCCAGTACGGCAGCAATAGATCAGGCGGAGGCGGCTGCTTCACCCCGTGTGCCTCTGACAATTATAAGTGGATTTCTCGGTGCAGGGAAATCCACGTTGTTACAGTGCGTCGTATCGAATACTTAAAGGACGCAGTTATCAACCAAATCCCGTTAGGAGAATCCTGACAGAAAGACATGGATACCGAATCGCCGTAATTATGAATGAGTTTGGAGACACCGCAGTTGAGAAATTCCGCTCACCATACGTAACGTAGATGGCTGATCATAGTATTCGATGCTTAGGACATTGAATGTATGGCGTATAGTCATAGTTAAATGGCTATACTCTGGCTCACCATTGGACTTCCACATTGTAGCCAAAACGATAAACATAGGATCTGGTGACAATCCTTCGCAGAGATCGGATGAATTCCTCGAGCTTGCGAATGGGTGCTTATGCTGCAGCATCAAAGATTCCGGTGTGGCTGCTATCGAGAAATTAATGCAGAAGAGAGGTGCTTTTGATCACATCTTGCTGGAGACAACCGGTCTGGCGGACCCAGGTCAGCCGAGTAACACAACAACGCCAAAACATCTCGTTGATTGGACACATTATAGGACCGATCGCGTCAATGTTTTGGTATAACGAAGAGTTTGCTACAGGACTGGGACGTGACATCACGCTTGACGGCGTTGTGGTTGTTGTTGACGCAGTTTTCGGGAGAAAGGTTATTGTATTCTCCCCTACGGCGATTTGACCTAACCATATGTTCGTCAACAGCAAATGGAAGAGGACCATGGCGTAGACGGTGGCGGCGAAAGTTTGCGGTGAGTAAATACTGATCATACGATTAGCAATCGTACTGAACTCCTTTGAACAGTCAGATTGGTTGTGCAGACGTTATTCTATTGAACAAGGTGGACCTCGTTCCCGAATCAGAAGTCTCCGACCTTAAGAATATAATTTACGGCGTTAATCCCGCTGCACCCGTGCATGCGACCGTTCAGTGCCAGATCGAACTGAAGCATATATTAGACCTCAAGGCATATAGCTCGGGACCTGATATACGCCTGGTGAACTCCCATGCATTGCAATGTCACGAGTCGGCCCATCATGATGAACATAACGAAGATAACGGACACCAACACGGCACCCATTACGAGATGCGCGGAATATCAAGCATCCAGGTATCTTGTCCTGTATTGACGCAGGATCATTTTGACAAACTGGATGAATGGATACGAAGTGTACTATGGGAGAACAAACTCCCTGAGGCGGATAGTCAGTCAGAGGCAGGAGCAGCGAGACTGGAAGTCCTTCGCTGCAAGGGTCTCTTCACCTTGGAGAATGGCGAACAATATGTGTTGCAAGGGGTTCGCAACCTATATGAAATCAATTTAGTTGGAACGCATGGAGTGGTCGGCTTGCCAGACGAGGGAAAGGTGGTTCTCATTGGAAAGGGTTTAAATGAGGATGTACGAACGAGTTTATCGAGGACCCTGCATAGATCCTAGTAGCCAATAAGAAGCGCCTACGATATTGCTCTCGCATCTAAGCGCTCGCATTATCTTTTAGCTTCACTAACTTTCGCTGTTGCCCCAATGGAGGCTCCAGATCCTGCAAACGTTCGCATAATCACGACACTGGGTCATGTTGACCATGGAAAAACCACCCTTATGGACGCTTTGCTAGCGGCGAACAATATCATATCAACTCGTATGGCGGGCAAACTCAGATACCTCGACAGTAGAGAAGATGAACAAGAGCGAGGTATCACGATGGAGAGCAGCGCCATCACTCTGAAATTTCAGGTAGCGGAACGAGGTGATAATGGAGAGAGGTGTGCTAATCTTACGCATCTCGCGCACATAAAGTTGGACAAAACTTGACAAGGAAGATCGATGAAGACATATTTCGTGAACATGATTGATACTCCAGGTCATGTAGACTTCTCAAGCGAAGTTTCTACAGCCTCTCGATTGTGCGATGGTGCACTTGTGTTAGTAGACGTTGTTGAAGGTGTTTGCACACAGGTAGGGAACCAGCAAACGTTGTCAGTGGTATCCCTTCATCTCACCATTGGTAGACTATCGCTGTCTTAAGGCAAGCATGGCACGAACGCCTGCGGCCTATTCTTGTTATAAACAAGTTTGACCGTCTCATCACCGAGCTGAAGTTATCACCTGTAGAAGCTTATCATCACCTGTCTCGGTTAGTTGAGCAAGTCAACGCAGTTATGGGAAGCTTCTTCGCTGGCGAGCGCATGGAAGACGATTTGCGGTGGAGGGAAGAACGCGAAAAGCGCCTTGCTGAAAGAAAGGAAGCGCTAGGAGAGGAAGCCGATTCATCTCTCGTAGAAGAAGAATTTCAAGAGAAGGACGATGAGGACCTCTACTTCGCACCGGAACGCGGAAATGTCGTATTTGCGTCAGCCATCGATGGCTGGGGTTTCCGTGTCGGTAAATTTGCTCAGCTCTATTCTGCAAAGCTCGGTTTCAAGGAATCTACTTTACGAAGGGTGCTTTGGGGTGATTTCTTCTTAGATCCAAAGACCAAGAAGGTGATTGGCTTCAAGCACCTACGAGGACGCGCTCTAAAACCACTATTCGTGCAATTTGTATTGGATAACATATGGGCTATTTATGACGCTGTTCTAATCAACCCGTGAGTCCGATGATGCTAGATGCCAACTATTCTACAGATTTCTTCACAGGAATCCGGACAAAGTAACTAAGATCGTGACATCACTCAATCTGAAAATACCTCCTCGAGACCTGAAATCAAAAGACTCGCGTAATCTCCTTTACCTTATCTTTACACACTGGCTCTCGCTATCCACGTGCATCATTCAAAGCGTTATCGACGTCGTTCCCTCTCCTACTGAGGCGCAACATGTTCGTGTTCCCAAAATACTGTATCCAGATTTGCGCAGAGACGCAAATGTGCAGCCTCAGAACAAACTAGAAGAGGACCTATTTTCGTGTAACTATAGTCCAGGAGCGCACATCTCTGCATATGTCAGTAAAATGTTTGCTGTTCCCGCAAAGGAGCTCCCAGAAAACAAGAAGAAACCCCTCAGCGCTGAGGAGATGCGGGCCAGAGCTAGGGCAACCAGGGAAGCTAGACAAGAGAGCGACTTCAACAATATGGATCCACCTAGTACTAGCCTTGATGAACTTAGCCTTTCGGGTGAAGGAGAAGTAGCTGAACTCCAGTCGAAAGCAGAAGTATTGCTCGGCTTTGCGCGGTTATATTGCGGAACCCTTCGACCTGGTGTAATGCTCTACGCCGTCCTTCCCAAGTATGACGCGAACCTTGGGCCCAAACATCCCTACAACAGCAAATATCTCATTTCTGTCAATGTTGATGCCTTATACGTCATGATGGGCAGGGAACTGATAGCCGTGGATAGTATACGAGCTGGTAATACATTCGCTATCAGGGGTTTGGAAGGGAAAGTATGGAGAAATGCTACGCTTTGTGGACCTAATAAGGATGGTATAGGGCCTGACCGAGATGCTACTCAACCTCCAAATTATATCATCAACCTTGGAGGCGTTGATCGCTCAGTAAGCTACCTTCGTGCAAGAGCGGAGTTTTCAGCTGATAGTAATCTCTCAGGCTCCCCCGATTGTACGTGTAGCGTTGGAACCAGAAAGACCCGCGGATATACAAAAATTGCTAGATGGATTAAAGCTACTAAGCCAGTCGGATCCTTGTGTTGAGACTTTCCAGCAGTCGACAGGGGAACACGTCATCGTAACTGCTGGTGAACTGCACTTGGAGGTGAAATGCCAGCCTTGGCCATTTTGATGAATTACTGATTGACTTTCGCAGCGCTGCCTGAAAGATTTGCGAGAGCGATTTGCTCAAATCGAAATTCACGTTTCCAAGCCAATTGTTCCCTTCCGCGAGACAGCTATACGTGCTCCAGGTAAATTGACCCATATGCGATGATGGTGTCTGTACTCTGACCAAGATCCCAGATATGGGTCCCCCGAAAACGCCCGGTGCACCTCGTGGAACCATACGTGGAGCCAGCTCCCTTGATCTGGTCAAGTTCACCATCCGTGCCAGTCCCATGCCCAAGAAGATTCTTGAGTTCATCCTACAAAATCAGTCCACTCTTAAAAAGCTTCATAACCAAGCGTTGAAAGACTCCCATGATGGGGATGGGGATGTAGCTCTAGATCAAGATACTACCCATATCCATGGTGATATTGAGAGAGCACCAAGCGTGACTACAGAACAGTTCTGGGAGGTGCTACAGGATGTATGCATGGCAGTTGGCGATGAATGGAAGGATGTCGCCGAGAGGATATGGGCGTTTGGGCCGCGTAAGACCGGTGGATGTTTACTTGTGGATGCGAGACAAGGCTCGGCACCTCATTCGTAGGTGTTCGGCCGCGCTGACAGCAGCCACGGAATGCTGATTTTTTTACAGACTTAAACAACGTCTGAAAGGAAGAAAGCCTATAGGCTCCGACGATGACTCGGATAAGTTGCTAGAAGACTTCGAAACTCACGTCGAAACTGGCTTCCAGCTGGCCACATTTCAAGGCCCTCTCTGTGCTGAGCCAGTTGAAGGCTTGGTGTACTTTCTAGAACGGCTGGAGATTGATAGAGAGGGAATCAATCAAGAGATAGGTGAGGAAGGCGTAAATTGATGATCATGCTCTCATCCTATGCAGAGCAAAATCGCATTGCCCAGGTGACCGGATCGTTGATCTCCGCCGTCCGTGACGCCTGTAGAAATGGATTGTTGGACTGGTCACCAAGACTGATGTTAGCAATGTATGCTTGTGATATCCAAGCGTCAAGTAAGCGCTAACATAATTTTACCGAGACGGCTCACTGATGTATCTACATTTCCAGCTGACGTCTTGGGTAAAGTATACGCAGTAGTCGCCAGGCGACGTGGGAGAATTGTTGCCGAGGAAATGAAGGAAGGCACTTCGTTCTTCACTGTGTCCGCCTTACTTCCCGTGGTGGAGAGCTTTGGTTTTGCCGATGGTAAGCTGTCCCCACCCGCGAAGGCTTCCAGACCCAGGGACTGACGCAGCCCCAGAAATACGCAAACGTACATCAGGAGCTGCTAGCCCACAGTTGATTTTCAGCGGGTACGTTTATCCAATTATAGGCAACAACAATGATATGATTGATGTTCTTTGGCAGGTACGAATTGCTTGATCAGGACCCTTTCTGGGTTCCGACAACTGAAGAGGAGCTGGAGGATTTAGGAGAGAAGTCTGATAGGTCAAATATTGCTAAAGGGTACATGGACGGGGTAAGAGAGCGAAAAGGAATGTTTGTGGATCGTAAAATAGTCGAGTTTGCGGAGAAGCAAAGAACATTGAAGAGATAGAAGTAGAGCTTACATAATATACAAGGTCGCAATAGTCGGAGGACCTGAGGTACCCTGTGCGATACTGAAGTGTACCCAGGACCTTTTCTCTCCCTTCGTTATTCTGCTCTTCGCAATATACCATACCTTGCGCCCATATGGCCACGGTAGCCTCACCCATGTATGGCGCTCACCATAATGGCTTTATATCCTCTACCACCGCATCCACCGCATCCACACAGTCTCACCCTGCCAACAATCAACAGCACCAGCGGGCCGACGCTGAGCAATTCGACGCCGAGCACTCCCTTTTCTGTCGCGCTCTTTACGATTATCAGGCTCAGGATGCCTCAGCACTCTCTTTTCGAAAAGACGATATCATAGAAATCTTGACTCAGGAAGAATCAGGCTGGTGGGATGGACTCCTGGGAGATGAGCGCGGATGGTTCCCCTCAAACTATGTTACCATTATATCTGAAGAGGAGGCGGAGGCTGCTTTTGCTGAAGCAGAAGCGGAGCGTTCGCAAACGGAGAGCCAGACCGACTCTATGGTCTCAATGTCGCAAGCTATGATGGGCATCTCCCAGACGGAGAACGAGGAGTGGTTAGAGAGAGAAACGGGCACTCGTGACGGCTTGGAAGCCCTCGCTAATGCATCGATCGATGGCGCAGCGCAATCCAGCGATTTCTGGATGCCCCAGGTGACAGTAGATGGGCAGGCAAGCTCCTACTACTTGTGTATAAAATCACCATTTATATAGTTTTCTAGATATATTACGTGAATACTCAAACAGGCCAGCACTCTCGAGACTTGCCACAGGAGTCGGACGACCAAATCTCTGACAGTGAATTCGCCGGTCTAACGTCTCAGTCAAGTTCACGCTCAGGTACCAGTGCAGGACTTGGGCTGACACCCAGTTCTTCGACCTCGTTAGAACGTTCGATGAGTGGTTCAGATGTGAGCATTAGTGCGGGATTTGGTGTGCAACGGCGTACCGGTACCCCGGAGCCATGGGTGCGGAAGCTTGCTGATGATGGGATGTCTTATTACTACTGGAATCCCATAGATAATCAGGTACAGTGGACGAGACCCGAGGTATCCAAAGCCTCGTACAACATCAAAGAGCTCCCGCATGGGAACCCAGTAACTCCTGCTCCGATGGCTAGATTGCGATCGGATTCTCAGCCAACACAACGGAGCAATCGTCTAAGTGTCTACTCAGACGACTCCGATATACAGCCCCATGAAGGAAACCGCACAGCTCGGGCACAGTGGAATGGTAATGGTGAAAGTGCTCAGCTCCGTATCGTAGACCCTCGTGTTGCAGATGATGGTAGAACGAATATGGAGCTTACCTCGGCAGAGCGACTTGCACAATCCTTGCAACAAGCATTAGCGCCCTCCCCTCCCGAAATTATAACTGATCTGTCAGCCATTGCTCGAAACGCTATTCAGGCCATTGTGGACAGCATTCAGCTCAATGGAATCATTCGACGCCCTGAAGAAGATGAGAAGATGGATGCCCTCGTTCGTAATGTCGTCTTGGCTGTACGAAATCTGCTATACGTTTCCGCAATTCCAACTGGTCACATCCCGAGCAATGTCTTGCCTCCAGATATGCGAAACTCTCGGCCCAGCTCAACTGTCCAGACACAACTGAAATCCGCGCAGAGAAAAGTGACCGCAACCCTGTCCAAACTTGTTCTCTCCGCCAGAGCCATGCAATATGACACGGGAGTTTCTGTGGTAGATACTCCGAATCGGATTGAGGGCGATGCGGAAGAGCTGGAGCGTGCGATTGTCTCATTTGTATTGGAAGTTCAGAGATTTCAGCATCAAGCACCTGGAGATTCTCAACCGAGGCCCTCATTCAAGCGATTGCATGGTGTCTTCTCTACCGCTAACATTGGTTTGGGGCTGGTAGGAGCTGGCGCAGCTGGAAGCTGGAAGGGTTTTGGTTGGGTATCTTTGGATAATGAACAAGAGGAGCCTCGCCGTTTGTTGGGCTCGGAAGTAGTGAACGAACTATCATCCTTCTTATCGCAACTGGAGGAGAAGTTTGGCTCAATGGACATGTCCATAAGAAGCCGCAGTGGTAATAGAGGTGGGTACCATGTTTTCAGGACTATAAGCGAGCATCCGACTCAACTCCCCTGGTAAAGAAGTGGCCTCCTCCCAAGGCCGAGACCTTGTTACCAAGTTATCTGCCTTCCTCACTTTCGTTGCTAACATCCACATTGCCCGGCATGTCGATATTGACGGGATTCGCCAAGACACCGGTGCAATGCCAAACGAGCTCTACTCACAATCGGTCGAGAATGCTCGTAGCCTAGTTCGAACTCTGGAAGCCGCCGTACAGTCCCTCTACGATGACAGTGCTTCGACTTTACTGGCGTTACAGTCCATACGCTTCTTTGAGCCAATCGAGACTAGCCAAGGAGATATTCCATTGGACCTTGTCGGTACCCTCGTGGTTTCCATGAGGTCAAATTTAAGTATGGTCCGTGACACTTTAGATGCCCTCCTATCCGTTGGCCACGAGCAAGCAGAGCTCGCTCAAGGCGACTACAACGGTTCGATCGAGTGGCGTATGTCCCGCCTCAGTATGATCGATACCCAATTCGGCGGTGCCCTCCCACCCATGTCGCCTTCCTTCCTTGAGGCAGAACAGGAAGATGTAGTTGACATGGGGTTCGCATTCAGCAAACAAGGCAGTAAGCTCCAGGCTGGGGTACCTCCTCCGCCTGTATATGATGAAGCTACGCCTAGCAAGCCGGCCCGAGGACTTGCCATTACCCCACCTCAGCCTGGTATCAATGGTGATTCTACCGCGGCACAGGATGCATTGGCTTCACCAGTGTCTCCGGATATGCCAGCCGAACTTGACGCGAGCCCGTTGTTTGAAGATGAAGGTATTGTATGTAATGCAATCAGATGAGCCGATGTTAATTGGTTTTTAGTTGGACCGGCGTCGCCGAAGTCACCACCACGTGCAGCTGGCGCAGATAAATTGCGTAAATTGCTTGGTGACGATGCTCCTCGACATTACCTAGACGCAGTCAGCGCGGACTCCAAACCGTGGTATTTGCGACCTAACTACGATCAAGCTGAGATTCAGATGGATCCCGATGGCTCAGTAAGAGGTGGGACCATCCAGGCATTGGTAGAACGCCTGACAGCACACGAGCACGGAGGTAGATACGTTATTTGCTCATAGATCTCCCTGCTAATATGGTGATAGATCCCACATTCATTAAGACCTTCCTTCTGACGTTCAAGTCATTTACGAGTCTTGATGAACTATTTACTCTGCTCGTCCAGCGTTTCCATATCCAGCCTCCACCGAAACTCAATCCACAAGAACTTGAAGAATGGGGCAAGCAGAAACAGCATGTGATCCAGATGCGGTGAGTATTCTACATGTTGCAGGTCCGCTCCTGGTTTAAGTGACCTGTAGCGTCTTGAATGTATTCAAATCCATGATCGTGGATGACGACGTCCTAGAGAAAGAGGACTATCATATCCTGGGTCCAATGAAGGAATTCATCTCCTCGGCTGAAGTCTCTCGTTTCGCTGCCGCAAAACAATTGTTAATTTTGATTGAACGAGCTGTATGTACTTTTTCACCCCCCTTATTCCAGGTTTACTTACTCCCGACCAGCAAAAAGGGGGCGACAATATCAAGACGATGGTCAGTACATTAGCACCCCCACCCCCGCCGATCAACCCCAAGATGAGCGCCGGAAGGAAGCTCAAGCTGCTTGACATCGACCCTCTGGAATTAGCCAGGCAATTGACTATCCTAGAGAGCCAATTGTATCAGAAGATCAAGCCCATGGAATGCTTGCAGCGTGCGCGAGAGCAAAAGATGGAGCACAATGACAACATTGCTATTGTTATCCAGACAAGCAATAGGGTGAGCTCAATGTAGTCGATCCTTTGCCATTTCTAACGCATATGCTAGATTGCCGATTGGGTTGCAGAGTCCATATTGAGTAAAGAGGATTCACGGCGCCGTGCCGCAGCCGTAAAACAATTCATTAGTGTCGCTGATGTAAGTCCTGAGTTTATAGATGCGTAGCAATAGGTACTTACGCCTATATGTTGTATTAGCGCTGTCGAACGCTTCACAACTTCTCTACAATGGTCGCAATCACTTCTGGCTTGAACACACCTCCTATTCGACGGCTGAAAAGGACTTGGGAGCAAGTTAACCAAAAGCTCATGGCACAGCTAGGAGCCTGTGAAATGACCATCGATACTACCAAAAACTTCAATAATTATAGATCAACTATGGCTTCAGTCACCCCTCCATGTGTACCATTTATCGGTGTGTCTAATCCTGCTGACTGTTTTTGATCCCGGTTAATAATAATCAACAACTCAGGTGTTTTCCTCACTACCCTCCAGTTCATTCAAGATGGCAATCCAGACAATCTTCCTGGCAATTTAGTCAACTTCCGCAAGCGTCAAAAGGCAATGGAAGTAATCAATGATATTAAGCGTTGGCAGGCCCAGCCGTTTAACTTCACCCCAATACCCGCTGTTCTCCAGTTTATCGAGGAATCACTCAGTCAATTTAGCGATACAGTGGATGTTCGCGAGCACTTTTGGAAGCTCAGTCTCGAACGAGAGCCAAGAGAGCGGGAGGATGAGAAAATGGCGAGGCTCCTTCAGGAGAGTGGCTTCTTATAATTACTCTTTGGATATTGAAATCATCATCATCATCATTATGGACTGCATTATTCGTATCTGCTGGTATTATTCATGCTTTCGTGTACAATATGGAATGGATTTGGATTGTTCGTCAGAGTGTACCTCAGAGTTTAAGCTCAAGCTCAAGAAGATAGCATCTGTGCGCGGTTCCTCAGAGTTCAAACATAAGCGTGATCGTGACCCTGGCTTACAATGAGTTTACCACCAAACCGCCACTACCTGTATACCTGGCAGTCCGCCTCTTTCCCGCTTTGTCCTCTTTGCCACCCAACCTGATTGCTCTCGATGAACTCAAATCGCATTAAACTGAGCGATGAGCAGCTGCGCAATGTCGTAGCAGGGCCGGGCGATGTTGAATGGAGGTGCGCACCCTTCAACTTCATAGCGCTCTGCAAGTCCTCATCGTGGCTCTTACATATAAGATACGAAATGCGGCGCGAATGTCAAGAAATATTACCTGGCCTTCTTCTAGGCCCCTTCGTAGCCTCTAAGTCGCTTGAGACGCTGCAATCGTTACGAATCACACACATGTATGTATAGCTCCCATATTTGTAGCCCGAGTTTCCTGGACTTCTTACATCTACATTCTTGGCTATTAGTGTGTGTATACGCGATGCGAAAGAGGCGTTCTCTGTCCGCCCACGGTTTCCAGAGCATTTCAGGTACATGGTTCTTGATGTGGAGGACAACGAAGAACAGAACCTCATTAGACTATTTCCTTCGTACGTCTCCTTTGATTATTTACCGTTCATACTTTGAGTGTCTGCAGGGCAAAACTATTCATCGACGAAGCGATCAGCCAGGGCGGGCGCGTTCTCGTGCACTGCAACGGTATGTCTCCTACTTGCTAGTCGCCACCTCCAACCGAGTCGTTTGTATTAAGGTGGCATAAGTCTATCCCCCGCCTTCGTGGTCATGTTCGTGATGCAGTACTACCAAATGAACTGGGAGGATGCACTACACATGGTTCAAAATCGACGATACTGCATATCCCCGAATGGCGGCTTCCTCACCCAGATCAAGGTGAGCCAATCGCACCCTACATCCCTGTCCCTTCCATCTAACGTAAATGTGATTTGCGTAGGAATACGAAGCTATATATAAAGCCAATCTCGCTCTAGAGGAATCACCGTATCAGAGTGTTCGAACCGTGTTTAGACGGAAGAGGGAAGACGATGATGACGAAGACGACGATCGGTATTACTCCTCGCGACTAAATCAATTTACCTGCTGATGTTTATTCATTATAGTTCCGACGATCGTAAACGGCCCGCAGTTGCACACAACGAAGGCGATCCCGATGCTATGGAGACATAGCATTCGCGTCATCTGGCTACACCTTTAGTGGTTGGTATATGCACCGCGCGATTATATTGTCCTATCCTCTAAGTAGTATACGTGTGGTTCCTAACTTCGCCGTGTTATGTGTATTCTATATTGATTTAATCTTCGGCTTTTCCTTTTCTTGGATAACGCGTTTAGCATGGACATCTATTCAGTGGTCGTTGCTTAGAGGCTGCTTAAAAGAGAATGTAAGGTTGAATCGACGTACCCTTGCGTTTCACGAATGCCTCGACAGATATCCCTGCAAATACAATCGCAGCACCCAGCCATTGTCCAACAGTCAGCTTATGGTTGTATACAACCACAGAGAGCAACATCGTGAAGAGTTTGCGGGTCAATGTTATTGTCCTACATGGGATTATCAACTCAAAACTCCAGTTAGTAACATGGTGATTACTTACACAAGCGTCAGCGAGCCAAAATGCTGCAATGTCTCGAAGATAAATAATTGGCCCAATGCGCCTGTCAACGCAAACTGTGCCAAAGGCGTGATTATGGAAGGATGCGTGCGGATGAATTGCAATGCTCCCATGAGCTCGGTTCGGCCGTCCGTCGATGGATGGATGACAGGAATATAGGGTAGGGGCAGGACTGATAGCATCGAGGTCAGTACGGTGCAGAAAAGGTTGATCCACAGCATCATCTGCTGGCCGGTGACTTTATGACGAGCAAAAATCTCGTCCTGAGTCGAGTTCGTTGCTCCGTCCAACGCGAGGTTTATTAAAAGATAAGTTATTCCGATCAGGTTGGCGTATGGTGGCTTATCTCCCGTCGCTGCCTTCGAATGTGATTTTCCCTTCGACTCGTTCCCAAAACCCATAAAGACAGTTATCCCAATAGTTACCATAAGCACGACGAGGTATTTATGCGGCGCGAATTTTCGGCGGTACAAAAGCACGTTCATGATCATGACGGGCACAAGTTTGCATGATTTTCCGAGCACCATTGCGGGGTAAGAGATGTATGACAAGGCGGCGAAGCCAAAGGGTGCTGCAGAGGTAATAAATACGGAACATTGAAGGTATCGGAGGAGTAGGGCAGACGTGGAGAAGCGGGTGTTGTTTTTGGGTTTATGGCTCGACCCGTTTTGTACATGGCCGTTACCATTTTGCGAGTGCTTCATGTCGTGCTGTTCGGCTTTACGTGCGACTTCGGATGTGGGTTCGAGGCCGAGGGTTTGCGCAAAAGTATCGTTGGGCTTACGACGAAACATTATGTATAGGAACGCGGATATCGAGCTGAGGGCGCTCTGGCATGTGCCCATGAAGAGTGGTGATTTGAACTTGTCGGAAGACTTGCCGTCTATTGACTGGAACGGCACAGATACTGGGAGTTCATTCATTAGAATGTACTCGACAAGTATGAGAATGAAAAGAGTAGTTACGTCGTTCCTGTGCAATCGCCCATAGCTAAGGAAACAATGAACGGTGGGCGATTTTTCTGAACTCGTGCTATTGGTTTGCTCACCAGAAACATGGAGTATACCCCGCAAACGCACAGCGCAAGCCTATCATCAGTTTTCAGTCAATCGAGTGATGTCCCGGCAGTCTTGAAACTTGCCTTATGAGCGACATGATGGTTGGGGAAACGAGACTCGAGGGACCAGCCGACGTGTAGAGCAAGTACTTCGTGACGTGGAATGGGCGTATGGCGTGTAACCCTAACCACGGACATATAGACCCTAACCTTAGCATGACTAGTGTGACATCATCAGCGTTCGCCGAGTCGTATATAATATCTTTACGTTTCAAACTTGGAACGTTGCAACTTGCAAAGAACTGTCGCTCATGTCTGTGGCCCGGATTGTTACACAGCTCAGGGAGCAAGATCATAATAATCACGAGCAACCAAGCGGTATTGACTTGAGCAGTCCGGCGGATCATTCCACTCCGCGACTTTCTCAACATGACCAACCCGCCGCTCACTTCAAGAGCCCACCAACAACCCCCTCCATGAGAACGGGCCCTCCAAGGTCTTTTTCCTATACATATAGTCTCCCTAACTCACCGGTGGCCTCGAGGCATAATAGCAAAATGCAGGATGTCCTACCAGATGCTATCCCAGATCGTATTCAGGAAGATGGCGAATATTTTACTTTTTCTCGGAGAAACACCGATTTTCGTGGCGTGCTGGAGTATAGCATTAGCTCCGAACAGAGCGATAGAAAAGGAAAGAAGAGGGAAAGTCGGTTTGTGGACGAGAGCTGGAACCCGATGAGGTGGTTCCAAGAGTCGCCAAAGGAGGAGAAACAGGAGTTTAATTTCAGCCCGGAGAAGAAGGAGGAAGAGTCAAATGTCGAGGATTCCGGTGCTATTAGTGAAGGAGAAGGAAAAGCTAGCTCATCTACGCCTAAACAGACACGGCTGCGCCGCGTGTCATCCACCCCTCATTCTCCAGCAGAAAAGCACAAGCCCGGCCTAGCGAAATGGGGCCGCCTGCGCTCGCTCCTACCAAATGTTGTGGCTCAATCAAATAATGCCGCTGTCACCCCCGGACCTTCCGCTGTTACACATCATTCAGTCAATATCACTGATGAACTCATCACCGGTGGACTCTCGACTTTGATGCTGAGACTATGGTTTGAGAGGGATGAGAAGGATAACCGTCGTGTTCCAGTGTTATTGCACCGACTGCGCATACGTGTTAGTGACAGTCTGCATCCCCTGCACGGACACAAGTCGGTATTCAGGATCGAATGCGAGTACGCTAATGGCGCTGCACGCTGGGTAATATATCGTCAATTACAGGACTTTATATCCTTACACTATCATTATGCATTCTCTAATGCGTATAATCGCAATGTAGAAAAACTGCCTGAATTTCCACGGACGAGTATGTTTCCTTCAAAGTAACGATGTTCTTTGAAAGCTAATTCGTTCAAAGGTCTTCCGTACTTTAAATTCTTGAAACGAGAAAGTCGCGACGGACAGGTTGGACAAGCAGACTTTGCTCGTATGCAAAGAGAGGTTCTGGAGAACTACCTTATCGAGCTTATCCGTGCAGTGGTACGTATACCCGATCGCTATCCCATTGTTCTCGCGTCTCACTGTTTGAAATAAGATGTTCCACCCATCCTCAAATCGACTATCAGGCTTTTTCGAAATAAGCGCACTCTTCATTTCTCTAGCACAATCGGGAGGCGCTCAGTACAAGGCTGGATACCTTCGGATTGAAGCCGCTGGAAGTAAAGGAGGTGGATTTGGGAGAAAGTCTGCTAGTTGGAAGGAAAAGAGGGAGCAGCGATGGTGTGCTGTGAGGGAAAGTTATTTGGTGGTTTTGCAAGAACCGGGAGAGGTGATGTCGTTTAGCACTTTTTCCGAGGATTGGTTTTTGAGTTTTGATTTTTCTTTTATGGGTTTCTTCTTTTGGGATAGTTGACTATTTGGGACGTTTTCATGCTTGATCAAGATTTTAGGATTGATCAACCGAAGCGGTATTATCGACAACCTTTCGGGCTTCTTCATCCAGATGCTGCTACTGAGGTTGAACCAGAAAATCATCACGCTCGGACACACGCTCAATCGGAAGTAGATAACAAGTCTGTTGTCGCGTCTATCAAAAGCAAGCTTTCGAAAGCGTTTTCGTTGCGCCGCAAGCCGTCTCAGCGTCCGAGAATTCCTAACGGTGTTATTGGCAACGGCAATGGCAATGGCAATCAAGACGGCAGCCATGGTCAACATATAGGCGATGATGGTGATAGCTCGGATGGATCATCAGACGAATCGTCCAACGTCCCCTCACCAATGCTAGATCCCTCCACACACGCAAACCCCTTAGCCGAAGACACCCACCTCATGGTCAACGGACCCCCAAGACCAAAAACCCCCTCTGATCAAAAGAAAAAGAAAAAGCTGAATACGGATGTATCCAGGCATACGTTCTACGTCGAGAACTCCCAGATGAAGTTAAAGATGATCGCGAGGAACGAAAGACAGATGTCGCAATGGATCGCGGCTTTGAAAAAGGTTCAGGCGACCTCGCATTTTACGGGTGGGAATAGGTTTGATAGTTTTGCGCCGATAAGGTTGAATGTGGCTGCTCAGTGGTTGGTTGATGGGGTGAGTTTTTTTGTGATATTTCTTTTTTCGTTTGTGGGTGGCTGACATCTGGAGTGGGGTGTTCTTATAGCGTGATTATTTCTGGAACCTTTCTCGTGCGATCTTGCTCGCTAGAGAGTCGATATATATCCATGATTGGTGGTTATCGCCTGGTAAGTCGTTAATAAACGAGTGTTTTCGGATTTCATATACTTAGAGTATTGCGTTGTAGAATTGCAGATGCGTCGTCCTAATAAGGAACGATACCGGCTCGATCGTCTCCTTGAACGTAAAGCCAAAGAAGGCGTCAAGATACATATTATACTCTAGTAAGTGGTGTTCACGACGGCTGAACTGCATTTTATTGATTGATTGATGTAGCCAGGAAGTGTCTAACCGTACGACGCCTACGGATAGCAAGTACGTCCCACTCATCTTTGTATTTTATCGGCCACTGTATATCTAAATCCGAAATGTGCTTTTTTTCTGTTTTTGTTCTTGTTTTGTCTAGTTATACAAAGCAGAGATTATCGTCTCTTCATCCAAATGTGATGATTCAGAGATCACCATCACATTTCCAGACTGGCACGTTTTATTGGGCTCATGTGAGTGTACCTTTCCCCTTTGCAATCGATTTCCTCGGAATATATGCATACTCATGAAATGCGAATATTAGCACGAGAAACTCTGTGTTATTGATCAAGCAATTGCCTTTATGGGCGGTGTAGATCTGTGTTTTGGCCGGTAAATTTCTACCTTCTTTGACTCAGTGAGACAGTACCGAAATTGATGACTTAGATGGGATTCGCCTCAGCATGTGCTCACGGACGATGTAGACCCGGATTCGGGTGTCTCGGAAATTTGGCCAGGAAAGGATTATAGCAATCCTCGCGTCATGGATTTTCATACTTTGAATAAACCTGAGGAGGATATGTATGATCGGGCGAAAGTACCTCGTATGCCGTGGTGAGTGTATGTTTTTAGGAATTGGAGGGTAAAGAGATGGTGTTGATGAAGGTTTTTGAGGCATGATGTGGGTATGCAGGTTGTCGGGCAGCCCGCGCGTGATTTGGCTCGTCATTTTGTTCAACGGTGAGTTGTCGAAATTGTCAGGTTCATTCACCAGAGATTCAGTTGGTTTTCGTTAGGTGGAATTACCTCTTACGGATCAAGGTATATTCGTTTTTTGTCAAGCTGTTCTTTTGCTAAGTATAGTTATGAAAATGAAAGAATCACTCGAGGGTAATGCCATTCCTCCTCCCTCCGCCGGATTTCAAACCTGGCGAGCTATCGCGTTTGGGCTTGACTGGGACCTGCGAGATGCAGATATGTCGATCTGCTGGTCCGTGGTCTATGGGCACACCAAGTCGTATCGAGCATTCTATCGAACATGCGTACCTCAAAGGTAATTTTTAGATAATATGGATCCGTGGATCATTGATTGATATTTTTTGTCATAAAAGCGATTCAGCTTTCTGAGCACTTTGTGTATATTGAAAACCAGTTTTTTATTACGTCGTATGTTGTATTGTTATACCTTCCATCTCTTCTTGTCTACTAATCATTAATCTCCGTGACGTAGAACGGTCGTCAATGATGTCAAGGTGGAGAATAGGATAGGTGATGCTTTGGTGCATCGGATTATCCGTGCCCATCGCGAGGGTACACCTTGGAAGTGTTGCATTCTGATTCCTCTACTTCCTGGGTTCACGTTCCCTGTGGATCATAGCGATGCTAGTGCTGTGCGTTGATATCCCATTTTCTCTTTACATGGTTGAAAGGTTTTGCTCGACTTACATGCGCGTGGGTGGGCTAGATTCGAATCATTCTGGAGTGCCAGAATCGTACCATCGCAAGGGGACCAAATTCGATATTTTCGAGATTGAGGAAGGAGGGTATTAATGTGAGTAATTCGTTTGTGATGATGCCATTCGTTAATAATTCTGACTTGTTACATCATGTTAGCCCGATGATTACATCTCTGTCTTTTCTTTGAGAAACTGGGCCAAGTTACGCGGAGGCGTACTGACGACCGAGCAGGTTTGTCTTTAGTCCGATCAAATACCGAAATGGCAATTATCATCTCTATAGGTATACATCCATGGAAAAGTCTGCATCGTCGACGATCGCTGGGCTATTATAGGCAGTGCGAACATCAACGAACGTTCGCAGCGAGGTGATCGTGATTCGGAGCTTGCTGCAGTGATAAGGGACACCGACATGATAGACTGGTAGGAATCTTCATTGCTTGCTTGTTTTCGAAATGTTTGTGTCTCACTTGGACATTTAGCACCATGGCTGGGAAACCCTTTAAAGTTGGCCGGTTCGCTCATTCTCTTCGTGTTCGGTTGATGCGAGAACATCTTGGTGTGGATGTAGACGCTTTGGACGAGGAAGATTTGATGGCGAATCAACCTATAAGACCTGAACACGAACAGCAAGAATGGGATCCGAGCGGAGAACAGGAACGGGGGCAAGAAGGGGTGACCCATATCAAGGAGTCCGAGCAAAAATCGGTTGCTGGTCGTCTTTTACATGATACTACTGAAGGGATGCATCAAGGTAATTTGTTTTGTGTGTTTTTTGGTGCGAAGAGAAGATTGAAGAAGCATAATATAGCTGCACATGCCTTTGTTGATGCCACTTCGCACGGCATAGCTAAAATTGCACGGAAAGAGGGCTTAGCTACAGATCAGACAGCATATACGGCTGGTGATGATGCTTTAGACGAGGAGCGGAAAACTTTCACTCCTGATGGCGAGAAACAGCCTGGGTTTGCTAGCTCTATGGTACCGACCCTCGAAGAGAAGATTGTAATGGAGAAAAGCTCTGTATTAGGAGAACATGATGGGGTAAGTCATCTTATCACGTCGTACAGTCGTGCAGTAATAATATCTGCTCGAAGGAAAACGGGTCACCTCCTCAGGCCAGAACAGAAAATGGCGAGTTATTTGGGGCCCCTGCAGATGCTTCGAAATCTGTCAAGACGGACGATGAGCCCCCACATGCCCGTTCCAATGCCAATACTGTGGATGAGTCTGAACAGGCAGCTCCTGCGGCCCGTGCTACAATCAGGAAACATCTGGAAAGCAAGTTGGATAGCAAAACCTGGACGGTGCCCACTCCACGACCTGAAGTGAAAGTCGATGGCTTCGAAGATCCTATAGTGGAGTCGTTTTGGACGGACGTTTGGGTTGCGTCTGCTGTCCGTAACGTGAGTTCAAGCCACATCTCATTCATTAGGAATCGCTGATGAATGAACGTTCAACGCCCAGACCGAGATCTTCCGCAAGGTCTTCCATGCAATTCCTGATGATTTGGTCACCACTTGGAAACAGTACAAAGAGTTCGTTCTGCACCACGAACGACTTAATAAACCTGTAGGTCTCGTTCCTACATCCCCTGACGGCTAATAACCGTGGGACAATACTTGCAGCCTGAAGATACGAATGCGTCATCGGAACCAGTCGCCCGTATGCCTTCGGAAACGGGTGATGAAGCTGCACCGACGGATCCTCAAGCGGATACAGTGTACGAACTCCCGGTGGATGAAGAACCACGACAGAGTAAAGAGGGTGGCGAGGAAGTCCCAGAGAGTCGTGTATCAACCAGCAATGGTGGATCCAATGGAACGGAGAAGGCTCGCAAGCCAGCACGCGGACCTGAGCCCTTTGAGAAATGGGAAAGGGAAGAGATGGAAAAATTGTTAAAGGAGCTGAATGGCCATCTAGGTGAGCTGAATGCTACTTTGCTATTTGACTCTAGACTGAGATAGGCTGGTAGTGTTATATCCTAATAGATTCTTGGAAGGAGAGGATATAGCCAACAACTTCCTGTTTAATGCGGATAGGTGAGGTATCGCTAATGTATAAGAAGTCACAAGTCTAATGAAGCTAATACTACAGACTTCTCCCCTTGCCGATCTACAACTGAGTTCCCTCATTACCTCCTCAGGGCACGACGAGATAAATTCACGACGCTTCCATTATCACCCTACATTATACAGCTGTGCCTTCATGCACCTTAATGCAGTGTTCCTATCGTAATATCTTGTACTCATCAACGGACCAAATGGCTATATTGCTAGGGTATGCGGACGAGTGGTGTTGGGGCAAACAGAGTTAAAAGAGATTTAATTCGGCGATTTGCATCATTCTCGAGGCACATATTTCTTGCTTTCTTGTACGATACGTGCGAGTACGACTAATCAAACCACATACCGCCGTCTATTGATATAGTTTGGCCTGGAAACCGGGGACATCATCTTAGATTTTGAACTAATGGGAGATGATTGTTGATGCACGCACCTGTAATGTAGCTGGACCTTTCGGATGCTAGGAATGACACGACATTTGCCACATCATCCGGGTGACCGATCCGTTTTATTGCTGCTCCGGCCAGCACTTGCTCGATTGTAGCCGCGCCTTCGATTGCGGCAGATTCTTCGCCACTTCGTCTTACTAAACAGATCATAGTTTGTGATGCCTCAGTAGGATGTGGGTAACCTACGCAGTGGAGTGTCTATGACCCCTGGGGCGTACGCATTGACAGTGATTCCGTGGACGCCAAGCTCAGAGGCTAATTCATCAAGTCAATAACCGTTCTCCAAACATAATAACAAATTGTTTACCAGCAGACTGAGTTAAAGATCTCACTGCAGCTTTACTGGCACAGTATCCGGCTACTTTGGGCAGGCCTGAGAGAAACCCATAAATGGAGAACACGTAGATAACATAGTAGAACGGTACCTTTCTTGCCTGCTATGGAAGAAGCCGCTGGAATAATGACGGGTCAATAGTTTTGGGATGTCATCGTGTACTTAGCATACCAATGAGACGGCCGCCACGTTTCTGTTCAATCATAACTTTCGCTGCAGCTTGATAGCACAGTAGGACACCCCGAACATTGACAGAAAACATATCATCCCATTCTGCCATAGTGGCTGATTGTAAAGTCGATTAGCAGCCTGAAAACCTGTTGGTCTGGAATACAGGAACTTACTATCAACGACTGATGTATTCTGGAAGGTACCCGCATTGGCAATCATCTGGGGGAATTCCAGTGAGTGTGCATCACAATGAATGTAAACTGAAAGGCAGATGACGTACCACATCCACGCTGCCCATTCGTTCTTTGGTTTGCTTGACAAGATTATTCACGTCATTTTCTGAGGAAACATCGGCGGTAATGATTTCAACGCGTCGGTGGGGACAAGAGGCTTTAATTTCGGCAGCGACGGCTGTGAGTTGATCTAGCTTGGGGATACGGCCGCTAAGGACGACATCTAGGCCATCTTCGGCGAGTCTGAGTGCGATGGCCCGTCCTATGCCTTGGGAGGCGCCTGTGATGATGGCGACTCGTGCTGGTATGCTGTCATTGGACATTCTGCCGTATTGAAATGCAATATCGTTCGGGGGGCGGTTCTTACACTTGAGCATTCTAAGTGGTTTTGTTGCCTTTTATGGTGACGTTGAGCTAGTCCATGTCTAGCGAAGGTTAGTAGAAAACAATTCTTTCATTAATCAATAAGTACCTGTCGCAAAATGTCCCTGCGCTGCTGCTAGACCCATGATAGAAAGAAGTTTCGTAACCGCTTGGAGGTGTGGGAGCATCATTACGTTACAAGCGTGGAGGGTGAATAGAATGGTTCCTCCGCCTGTTGTTGTGTAGTGATCACATCCCTCTCTTATTTAGGTCACTAAAAAGATGTCTGAGTTCTGTACCATAGCAGGCGGAACTTGGTGATACGCGTGGAAGCAGATGGTAGGGACCTTCGTTCTGTGCGTTGCCGTGTGTGTGGGCCCATTGACATATAGTGAAGCCGTTGTAAATCTAGAAGGCCGCAGACCATGTATTCCCCTGAAGCCTGATGCGATGACGAACCAGTCCTGTATCTTGCCCCCGGCGGATGTCTTCTCTTCGGTGGTAACGAATTTGCATAAAACTGATGGTGATTATTCCATAAATTCGAAGTGATACAACAACGCTACAATAAGTATGGTTGATTGAGCGACTAACGCAAAAGTGGATTGACGGTGCGGCAATTCAGCTGAACAGAATCCGGGACACCCTGTAGCGTTATTTGTGAAATAATATAAAGCATTGTAACTGCAATCGCGTACAAGAGGGTGTTTATCGCAGCAGACGGTATCACCAGTACAGGACATTTTGAATGGCCAAGATAACTCCGAGCAGCCCGTTCCTACAGAAGTAATGCCTGTGGGGTCGAGAATACCGAGCCCAATCAACAATGCAGTAAGGTCTGCCTATAGACATTTGCGGTCAATGCACAGGATAGTGAGCATAAAAGGACAAGATATACCGATTGAATAGTTTGGCAACACCAGAGCTGCCCTGAAGGACAAGAGCTAGCTGGATTCAGACTAATTTGGCGTGTGTCCATTTCGTTAATTCCCTCATTACTGACAAGGGGAGTGGCGGCTGCAAGCACAAAGAAGGCGAAGGAAACCGACGCCAATAAACGAGTAAACATGACGGCTGGGGAGCTTGAGAACAGGACAAGGCATGCTTTATATGTGTCAGCGAGACACTAAGTCTCGAACCTCCAAGATGCGGTCTTAAACTTTTTCAACGAGGCAGGATGGAAAAATGTAAACGCAGCGAATCAGAAGTCGAGCGTTGGCCGGATAGTGAGAACGCACACACACCTCATGCCAGGTCGTAATTGGTAGGATATTTCAGCAATCAGTGCTCGGTAATTTTTTTGCCGTACTACAAGGAAGCATGCACTATACAAAGTGACATACTTACATACACGATTGATCGGAGAGGATATCGAACGTCTGTATACGGACGGGTTTGAATACCGTCTAAGGATGTCTCCAGAATGTGTTGGCATACTCTCATGATGGAAATTGAAAACCCGGGGCTCTCCTAGTAAAGTTAGCTGCCAGCGGTGGCTGATGCCTTACCTTTTAGTACAAAACAAAAGAATGGGCCCCTCAGGCCTCTTTGGGGCGTGTGAGAAAACTTCCAATCATGGCAATCATGTAATTGGGAATCCACCAGCCAGTGAAGCATCCTCAGTGGTGTCCAGAACTTTGCAAGGACCAAGATCCCAGTTTCGCTACGTGGTCATACGAATGGTCAGATATATCAACTGTGATGTGATACTTTTCCGTTCCATCGTAGGAGTCGTCCAATAACCTGCACCTGTGCGCAGGAGCTGGCTTCTCTCATGAGAAGTGATAAGGTCGCGAAGAAAGATTACATTGTCGTTGACGTCCGGGACGATGATCGCGTCGGAGGACACATTAAGAACAGCCTGAACATACCATCTGGCGACTTTCTGATGAATGTAGACAGACTGGTGAAGGATACCAAAGACGTACCTTTGATCGTGTTCCATTGTGCGCTATCTCAAGTACGGTAGGTGAACAAGAGCAATGTGATAATGAATAAAGGTTTCTCTGAGTGCTCCATGTAGGGGACCCAAGGCAGCTCGAGTGTGTGGCTCCTTCATTTGTTTGGGAATCTGCTTACCATTCGCAAGGTCTACGAGGAAACGAGACAGAATATCCTCGAAGGATCAGACATAGAACATGAAGTTGTTATATTACGTGACGGTTTTACCCTCTTTCAGACGAAATTCAGAGTATGTTATCTATTGTATTCTGTTGTCAAAGGGGTGCTTACGGCTTTATTCTGCGAAGAACGATGCCGACTTAGTTGAGAATTGGGACAAGGATGTTTGGGAGCCTGAATGGGAAATTCAAGAACGTACGTCCTACTCGTCCTTGCATATGACATCATACAATAAAACGTCCTGCAGTCAACGGTTGGACCAGTGTGAATCGACCATAAGCAATGATCTCGGAAGACCAACCAAGTCCCCGGAAGAAATTATTAAGGACTCTAGTCCGTTGGAGAGGGGTTGTCCTCCTTAGTTTTCAGCGTTCGCTGTGGTAGTGAATCTATTATCTTCTGCACTGTTTGTTGCTCTCGGCGAAGCTGTCTCTGACAGAGATGCCTGGAAAAGGGATAGGCAGTTCAGCGGCCAGAATTCTACGGGCTTAGAGGTGCACGTACCAAGATCCCAGAGATATCACCGTAAAAGTGGCCATAGCCCAATGACCAGCGACCAGAGGACCTTGAGCATTATCTCAGCTTAGGTCCTCGAGATCAAAATATTGTTCAAATACCTGCAGAAAGTCCTCTAATCACTCCGATACCCACACCACTTGCAATTCCACTCAACAGACTATTTCTCGCACATGGTACTTGGCTTATATTTCTTATGCTCTTTCCTTCGCCCGCAATGTAAGAGAGTATACTCGACAAAGCGTCATGCTGCTACTCACATTGTAAACGTCAACCGCAAGACTTCCTGTGGGTGGTTGATACCCGGGAGGCGGTGGTAGGGTAGAAGGTGATGATGATCCCGAGCTATTGGGATCTACGTTGGCCATGACACAACTCCAACTTGCTTGAATCTGAACTTCAATGAAGTGTGTGAAGAGGGAGTAGTTACGTAATACACAGTGCTTCGAGGTGACAGGGGCCCTTGCATGAGGCAGCGTTCATGCACTCAAGGTAAATTAAAATAAGCATGGGAGTAGGGGTTGATTTCCATCTGCATTCTACAAAACCTGCTATTTATTTTGCGCACAGATGATGCGCCCAGCCTCTTGCCCTGCTTCTCGTCCAAACACAGCTCCTGCAGTCAATCCACTCCCTCCTGGATAATTATAGTAAAATAGACCACCGACCATCTCTCCCGTGCAATACAAGCCTTTGATTGGCAGGCCGGAACTTTCTGACAGCACGGCAGCTGACTTGGGATCGATTGCTAGACCCCCGAACGTGTATGTGATCCCGCAACCTACTTTGACTGCAGTGTACGGAGGTTCGCCAATAGGTAATGCCCAGTTGGACTTGGCTAGAGCAAGCCGTGTCGTTGACGATTGAGTCGAAAGGCCGTCTTTGATAGCTGGGTTCCATTCTTTGTCGGGGTGTTCAGCTCGAAATTGGCGTGCTGCTTCATTGAAATCATCCAGGGTCTTCAAGAAGTTCGGAACATCTTCCAAACCACTCTCAGCCAACTGAGCAGTGAGTTCCTGTAAATCCTTCCCTGTGATCTTTTGAACGATACCTTCACCGTATTCTTCTTTGCGTAGGTAATTGTCGACTTTACTGTCCCAGATTTGGAAAACAAATCCTCCCGGTTGCTCGAGGATTGCTCGGCCAAATTTGGCATATGTGTAATTGCGAAAATCTTCTCCCTCGTCAACGAATCGAGAACCTTGTGAATTGACCATAACGCATATTGGATACCCAGATTTGGTGAACTGATTCGTCAACACTCTATCCCCAGAGTCAGAGGGTGCATTAGCGTCCCAACACGTGCTATGGCATCCAGACCAGTCGCCAGTGAGTTTGGCACCAACTTTGGTGGCAAGCGTAAAACCATCCCCAGTATTGTATGGCGTTCCACGGACCTGATTAATGTCACCTCTAACCGCTCATCAAGATACTAATTTCCACACCTTCGCCCTTGCCCAATTCTGCCCCAAATGCTTTACACGCATCTCTCTGTTAGCTTCGAAACCACCCGCAGCCAAAATGGTCGCCGAGGCTCTAACATGGACATCGTTCCCATTTCTCCTGACTACGACGCCGACCACATTTCCTTCTTCCGTTAGTAACTCGATTGCAGGTGATTCGAACCATACTTCCACGCCGTTCTCTTTGAGTGCTCTGTGATGCGCAGCAATAAGCCCTTTGCCTCCATCAACCACACTTAGAACCATCCCGCCCCAGAACTTCTGTCTTCCGTTGACTTCATAAGCCTGTCTATGGAATGAAAATATGAACGGTATCCCGATTCTTCTCGCTAACCACTCAGTCGTCGCACGAGAATTGTCAACCACTGATTTGACCAGCAGGGGATCTGGCTTCCCCTTGCCAAGTCGCATTATGTCCTGTGTGAAGTCCTCTGGCGTGTAAGGATCCATATCGATCGTAGCTGCATCCTGAGCGGAAACATTTCGAACCAGCGGAAGCAGGTCATGCAGGCCTTGGTGCACAGTACGATGAGCACCAGCCGTGAAGTATCCATTTCCTCCTGCCCACTCCTCTGGACTTTTCTCGACCATGAGAACTGTGGTATCGTGGTCAGTCGTAGTGGAGTGTGATGTGAGAGTGTCTACTGACCTCGTTTACAACCAGATTCCACAGCAGATATAGCTGCGCAACTACCTGCATGGCCTGAGCCAATAACTACACAGTCATATTCGTGGCTGGTCATGGCTGAAGGTCGTATAATAGAGGTCGAAAACAACCTTAGAAGAGATTTTGCATGCCTGGGTATCGTGCAGCCGAACCACATGCTCGTGAGATGGCTTGTAAACTAGAGAAATCGTTGCTTATTTATTGGTTTCACAGCTTATTGCTCGAATGGGGGAGAAGCAAAAAGAAGGGTATGACCTAAATTTGTGTTATACAACTGCAGGATTGACTGCCACATATCCGCCATCAATGACTATTTCCTGACCATTAGTATAGCACCCAGCAAGAGATGCGAGATATACGGCCGTTCCAGCCATTTCTTCCGCACTGATAATAGATATGCGTCAATATCTTACAGATACACCACAATGGAGTCATACTTACGTTCCAGCTCTCTTTGCCGGCACTGGGTGAACACCCATCCCAATCTTATCGACTTGCTCGACTGTAATGGTGTCAAACGTCATCTCTGAGGCATAGACACCCGGAGCGATTGCATTGACTCGAACAGGAATGCCTTTCAACGCAAACTCCGTTGACAAGAGCTTTGTGAGATGTGAAGCGGCGCCTTTAGCACTGTTGTAGCAGAACTGCGTCGAGGGTCAGTGAAAAATCCGACCGGGAGATAAGCAGACGTACGTGATTTTGGGCCACCTTTATGACTCCACTGATACTAGTTATATTGATAACACTCGAAGTGTATCGATTCTGCTCCTTCTCCCTAGTTCCCTTCTCGAGCAACCCGACAAACGCGGTGGTGACGAAGAAAATTGAGAATGTATTGATAGAGTACAGGTTCGCCCATCCTTCGAATGACTCGTTATCGAATAAAGCTCTTCCGAGAGTTTCAGCGTCTTTGTGCTGCGGTGCAGAAAGATCGTTGAAGAACGGCGATGTGGGACCAACCTGACCCGCACTTCACGGGTTCAAGAATTATGCTGAATACACGTTCATTCCTATTCAGCATGAATATCGAAACGGACTTATTGACTAAGATATGTAATCGGCCTTCTTTTTGCTCGATCTGATTTCGCGCTGCGATGATGCTCTCCTTATTGGTGGCATCCATTTGTAATCTGAGTCCCTGTTCAGGAAGAAATGTTTCGGGTGGTAAAGTCGACATACGGAATAATGGCTCCCATATCCTTGTCCCAGCCATCGGCAGCTTTTCGAAGGACTTCCAGACGACGACCCGTGATGTACACCTTAGCACCGTTCGCCGCGAGCCCATAAGATATCATCAAGCCAATTCCAGTACCTCCACCTGTGACTAATGCCACCAGGCCTGTGAGGTCGTAGATGTTCTTGGCGGAGAGTGACGTGGTGGTCATGATAGCTCGCTGTAGGCAAAAGACACCAGACAAGCGTGTATATTGAGCTTATAAACGAATCGTCGGTCCGCTTAATCGGACCGGAGGGTGGTATAAGCTCCGGCGTAGCATGTATGTCCAATGCCGTGTGCGTGGTGTCCTTCGTCGATGTTGTTATACCCCTATCTATGCTATAATGATAAGACTTTAATGATAAGATCTCTCGGCGCCTCTTCGAGATCGTGAGGAGCTAATTCCAGAAGTCGATGAATGTCGACGGTGAGAGATAATCTGCAGCTCTAAGTGCGGCATGCGTCGAGCCAGATGCGTCACCAAGCTATGGTCGTGCCAGCCATATTCCAAACGAACCATACGGAGGAACTTGGGATATTGAAGTACGGTGAAGAATTGAGGAAGACAATTAAAGCTCCGGCGGCTCTCTATCGAATCAGAAAGAAGCAGCGATTGGAGTGAGGGAAAGGTAATTAAGGACATAAGTTGTAGAAGCTCGAATGGTATATCAGGCCCATTACTCTGTAAGTGAAGAATTCGGAGATAGGGCAGTGATAGGTGCCCAACACTGTGGATCGGGCGAGAAGAATGAGGAATTTGGCCTTTCCAGGGGAACATCAGCTTAAGCTTGACGAGGAAACGCGAGACGTGTAGGATAGATAGGACTTCATAGATTGCCGACCAACCATTCGAGAAACGATGGTGCGTATAGTTCAAGTAGGTAAGATTCCCAAAGAGGGACGGTGTCCAGGTCAGTCTGATGCCATCTATGGTGGCACGGCGTAGATTGGGAGCGTATCCGTTGAAAAGCCAGTATTCTTTCGAATCGTCATTAGCTGGATAGACGAGGCGAATCTCTTCAAGCATAGGTGCGTGAATTCGGGGTGTATGGGCACAACACTCGGACAGTGCTGCATTCCACAGGAAGGGAGAATAAGATGAGAAAACAATCTCTAAGGATCGCCATCGTGGTATCAGGCAGGAAATCGGATGCATGTACCATTGGACGGTGTTGTGGTCCAACCGATGGGGTACCCGATGGCCAAGTCGGGTAGCGTAGTGCGGCAATAGCTGAACGTCAAGCGAACATGCCCGTGAGCGATGGATCCAAGTCCTCCACAAGTCCTCATGGGGGGTCAGGCATATCCTCCTCCAAAGTCGTGGTGTATGCAAGGCAATCCCGCGCCAGGCGCTACACACCTGCGATACATTCATGGCGAACATATCGTCATCTTCGGCCCCTAGGACGAATATGTGTGCAAGGAGTTCTGGTGGAAGAGCATGTATGATGCTTCCTCTATGAAACACGTTACGACGACAAGACCCATACAAGAGGTCGTCTTCTGGAAGTCCTGCTTGAGAGGGGAAGACGGGGGAGCTTCGGCAAGGTGAGACGGTATCTTCAGGAACAGATAATCCAGAGCTCACCGTCGTGTAAATATGCTCCTCTTCACTACATCGATGAACGAACGTGTGAAAGTAAGTTCCCTACGGTGCGTTCGCTTCAAAGGATGGGGCATTGTTTGAAGACGCCAGAGCACTTCATGCTGAGTTATAACGCCTACGCACCAGGACCGAATAGGGGCTGTAGGACATTAGCAGCTTAATCAGGCGACCAGGGTGAGTGAAACTTGGATGTCGGATGGAATGATGAGAAATGGAGTTATTTGTCTTGTTCTGAAATACGGTTGCCACGGAGGATAACAAGTGACAAAAGAAAGAGGGCAAAGGTGAACCAAGCGAGCGTATTCCGCCGGAGTAGAACCCGTCATTTACGTTGAATGAGAGCATCTCAGCACAGACTCGCACAGACACTGAATCGGACAAAGCAAGTTCCTTTCATTTACCACGCCACCAACTTGTCACAAGCGCGCGCCTATCCTTGTTCGTCTCGATCGACGCGTTGTATAACATCGCTTCTCAACATAACAGCTCTTCTCGGGCATTAATTCCACCCGGAAATGGATGAAACTCAGTCTCTGGATGCACTGGCTCGCCTTCTGGAAGGAATATCACAAAAGCCTTATGATGTCTCCTTGCATGCCCAACATATCCGTTTAGCAGGATCCACGGACGGTATGGAGGCGGAGGCATTGGCTGCACGGGAGATGATGTCCAATTTCTTGCTTTGCGGCGAAGAAGTCTGGATTCCCCTTGTTGAGGCAAAGCGCGCTACAGTAGATTTGGACACAGCAGCGGGAGTACGGGAGCTGCTGGATTTGTATGCTCGTGCAGAAATGGACTATCTTTGTAGGATATTCATTCTATATATCAATGCTCATGTGTTAAAGAATGTTCCTAGCTATATCATTACTTCGAATGCATCTGGAATTTATTACTGAGCAATACGCTCGTTATACCTCCGGAGAAGCAGAGCGGCCTGACGGGCTTGAGGACATCCTTTCGACTAATTGGACGCGTGAGGAGATTGGAACTATCGTTAATAAGGGCATCGGGCATCTTACCCAGGTGACTGAAGCAATCCAACCGTAAAACAGGCTTCGTACTCACATACCATTCCCACCTAGAGTCACTTGCTGTGGGATATCCAACGGGACTGGGAACTTTCTCAGCTCGAAGCAGCCCCAATATCAGATAGGTCGGTATCCGTTTGCATATCTCTGTCTGTATATTTCTTGACGCTGATTTGATATGTAGACCACCCTTGGTAGAGCGCGTCCAGCTTTTACACTTGACTCGGTTGCGTCAACCACATTCAAGTACATTGATGTGTGTTATTCCCTCATATTGTACCTGCTTACTCTGTTTGTTTAGCACTTGAAGAGACTGCACAGTCGTACTCTACATTTACAACTAACTATAAACCGCCACAAGAATACGAGTCTCTCCTCGTGACTGCCTCCAAGATACGGTCACAAGGTATCAAGTCGTTCGAGCGTCGTGATGCCTTTGAAACCAACCTCGTAAACTCCCCTCCGCTGAGCCTAATTATATACCTGGCTGATACATATTTTTCATTCTTAGGAACGAAGCAAATATTCACTAGAGGCCTTTGCTCAGTATATTGTTTCGGAGCGACGTGCTAAGAATCCAGACCTTTTCGTATTAAAAGGTCTTTACGAGAGAGCTATCGCAGAAGCTGCTAGGCGTCGTTTCGAAGGCGAAACTAGGGCAGAGGAGATATTACGCAGCTTTTGGATTGGGTATTGTGACACGTTGGTAAGTCGCTGTACCTGCGTGATAAGCTGTGTCAACCGTTCATACCCTGTAAAGCGACTTCACGAAGCTGCTGATGAAGCAATGGAACACGAAGTCTTCCAAAGGGCCGTGAAGAGTGTACCTGGCTCTGGCGAAGTGTGGGCTAGATATATTCGATACTTGGTTCAGTCATTCATCTTACTGGTTTGAATTTGCCTTCATATCAATTATTGTAATCAGGAGCGTGTCGCAGACTCGCAGGAAGCCCCGGCAGACCGTCCATCTGTTTCTGGTCAGAATTATATGCTTACAAAGTCCAGCTAATACTGACGAGTTCGCACTAGATGTTTATACCAAAGCCCTTTCTACAAACTTAGTACAGACAGACGTGGAACAGCTTGTTCCATTAGTCCTGGCACGTGCTGGCTACGAAAGACGTCGTATTGAGGCTGGCGTTGCAGGTGTAGTTTCTTCCTTATTCAGTTGTGCGTCAGCAGCTCTGACTAGACACGAATATAGACGAAGACGCTTTTGCTACTCTCCTCAATGTGCTACAAGACGGTATCAACTTCGTGCGACAAGGCACGTCTAGGACTTCTTTTGCCATGTAGATTTACTTATGACAGCACTAGCCTCTCCGACTGGGGATCCTAGATTCCGATTGGAGAAGAATTTGGCAGAGATTGCGAGTATTGTTTTCATACCCTCTGACCCACTATTGACTATTATCCGTACAGTACTTGCGGCTCGCGGACCTTCCAGACGAAGGCGCAGACGTGTGGCGAAAGACAGCCAAGCATTATAAATCTAGCTATCTCGCGTGGACGTCATATATTGATATCCTGATGTAAGCCACAAACCTAGTATTCTCTGCGCTACCTATCGATCAGATATCTAGTAAACAAGACAAGCATGACGAGGCCCGGGCGGCATATAAAGATTTGCATATGAAAAATCTCGACTGGCCGGAAGCAATTTGGGACGCCTGGCTTAGCTTCGAACATCTCTATGGAACGATTACTGACATTGATTTCTGTTTGGACCGGATTGAGAAGGCGCAGTATCAAGTCAACGTTCGCCGTGCAAAGGTTGTTCAAACCATTTTGTCATGATGAGCAGCAGAATCCTGACAATAACGACCAGGAAGCGGAAAAGGCCTCGTACCAAGCAATGCAGGTAGCCGCTGAACAGCAAGCAGCAAACGTTCCCGTTGCGGAAGTTGTTCAAGCTGATCAAGGGCAGGCAGACACTGCTATGGACATGGATGCACCTGCCCAAGAACCTGATTCCAGTAAGAAGAGAAAAGCTGAAGAGGAAGCAAGCACCCCCACGGAGTCGCACAAAAGGGCTAAAACCAGTACGTTGTGATTCACATAAACGCTAGATCTTTAAGCTGACTCATACAAGCTGTCCCACCACCACCATTGAAACGGTAGGATTCTTCAGTTGTTTTTGTTCCTAAAGACCCACGTATTTCCGTTAGGGATCGAGAAAACTGTACCGTATTTGTATCCGAGATGCCTGATGACACTACAGAGGAAGACCTCTCAAACTTATTCAAAGACGTACGTCCTTACATTATCCAGCCTAATGACATCTAACTCGGCCAACAGTGCGGAAAGATTCGTGAGGTGAAGATTACCAGACTGCCAAGCACATTGGTAGCTACCGTTGAATTCTTCGAACGGGTAAATCGGCCCTCTGCCATGTGCACTGTGAATCTGGTTTTGTTGATTGTCATTCACTTTAGGACAGTGTCCCTGCTGCCTTGACTAAGGACAAGAAGCGTGTGCATGAGCAAGAGATTGCTGTTCATCTTGCATGGAAATCGACACTATATGTTACCAATTTTCCGGAGAAATCGAATGATCAATCTATCAGGGAGCTATTTGGCAAGGTACGATCACTAAGGTTAGCTCGATCGACGTTATTGAAGAATCTGTTTACGCAGTTCGGCACCATCTTTGATGTTCGATGGCCGAGTAAAAAGTTTAAGAGCACGCGTCGATTTTGCTATGTTCAATACACGACACCGGTGTGTTACTTTCCTGTATGGGCGTCATTGTCATCATCCTCACTCAGTTTAGGCAGCCGCTGAACAAGCGCTCCAACTTCATGGCCAAGAACTGGAGCAAGGCCTACCATTAAATGTTTTCATATCTAACCCGGAGAGGAAGAAGGAGAGAACCGACCAAGATGCCAACGAGAAGGAGATTTACGTGGCTGGCTTGAGCAAATTTACAACCAAGGAAGACCTGGAGAAGATTTTCACATCTGTGAGAACGAGATCCATTTCTCCATCATCATTGTCTCATTCTCTTCTATGTAGTACGGACCGGTGAAGGATATCAGAATGGCTACATTTGACGATGGAAGTTCAAAAGGATTCGCGTTTGTTGAATACGAAGAAGAGGTACGAAGCACGATGCTCTGTTCGATATACGACTAATGAGATCGTTAAGAGCCACGCTCATGCAGCACTTGGGGCGAATAACTATGAACTGAAAAAGCGTAGGATGGCTGTGACCATGGCTAATTCTAGGGTTCGATCAAAGGAAAAGTATGTTACCTCACTCAACGGCTGATGACAATATTCACAACTGCATCTACAGAGGCGGTCCCGATTCTGGATATGGTAAACGCGCAGATGAGCGTAATCGTTCTGTGCGTGTTCGGAACCTACCCCCGGGAACACAGGAAGGCTTGCTCCAACAACTATTTGAGACATTTATCTCCGTGAAACGTGTCGAGGTCTTCCAGCAGAAGAGAGAAGCTCTCGTTGAACTACACAACGCTGCTGTAAGTCTTCGAAGATTTCTTATGCATTGTGTAGAAGTCACCCACTGTGCAATTATAGGACGCGGGTAAATTACTACTCCGTACTGAGCCCATTGAATACGAGGGTAACATTTTGGAGCTATCGGAGGAGATGCCGGAACAGTTGGCTGGCAGGGCTCCGGCCCCTCCTGTGAAAACAGGAGGATTATTCGTTCCACGTTCGGCGTTGTCACGACCACGAGCAGGATTAGGGCATGCTCGGGCTCCTAAAAAAGCTACAGTCAATGCAGCAGCTTCTGACGCTAAGCCACCCACCACCTCTAACTCACAGCCGGGTCTTGGAAAGGGGCAAGACGATTTCCGGAAAATGCTAGGCTAACCTGTTTATCCCGTTCTCCACGTTTGATAGTTCCTCTGATGCTACAATCCATGTTAAGGACCATTCAAGGACCATTGCTTAGAACAATCCCTTTGTAGTGCATGACGTAATATAGTACAATGATTGGCGCCCTGGCTCAGTGGCTGCTTTGGGGCCCAAGCTCAAGTTTGAAACACGAACATTGAGCTAGCCTGGTAAACACCGCGTTATAACATTGAGCTAGGAACTACCTACATCCCCAGACTCGACATACAATACAGCCATGGAAACTCAAAATGACGGCGAGTATCAAGAAAGCACATCCATCACTTTTGAATGGACGGTGAAAGGCTTGAAGAACCTCTTCGATTCAACGTACGCGTGGTTTCGTAGATGACCCAGTGCAGATAGCTACAATGATTTGCATAGCAAAGGTGAAAGTAAATCGAAAGCCACAAAGTCCATGAAGTTTGGTGGCGGCCGATGGCAGGTGAATCACTTAAGTTCTACATCGCATTTACATTTGATGCCAACAGGTTGCCACTCATGAGTAGATTCTATTTTATCCGAATGCTGGACCTTCAAAAGACAAGGACGGCAGTACCGATGCAACCGGGAGCTACATCAGTCTCTATTTGTCTTGCGAGGTAGGACAGCTCAAGTTGATAAATAGATGCCAGAATCTCAACATTTAAACATTCAGCCAACAGTAGAAGAGAAGGAGAAGGCGCTTAATGACGGCAAGTAAGTACTTCAACCTGTGTTCTGAGTTGTAATTCTTGATCACCACTATCCAAAGATGGGTTAGAGAGGGAACCTTTAAGTTCAGTTTTGAGCTTACAAAGTACGCCTATCCTCTCACCGTGTACTGGTCCCCGAGTCAGTCAAAAAATCCTGTCCTAGTATAAATAAAACCACTATTTACAGTGTGAAGGAGGCACACAATCATACGTTCACGTATAAAGTTCGCTTCTTTTTTGACTCTATTTGACTAAGTGCTCAATCGAATACAGACAGCCAACTGGGGATGGTAAGCCGGTCGATTGTATCCACTATCAGTCTGATGTCGAGACTATCGCAGGGCGCAATTTGCACGACGTGACAACGTTTATTACAACTCAACCCTTAACAAGGTAATCCCAAAAGATTCTAGTTCCCCTAAATTGACCTTCGCCCGCGTATTCAGGCACGCGACACCTTTGTGATTGTATGCGTCATCACATCCGTGTTGACCCCATCGTCTCCCCCTCCTTCGACTGGACGGAAATTCGTTCCCACCGATCTACTGGACACAGTTGGGACTTTACTGGATGATCCCACATACTCCGATGTTGAGTTTATTCTACCGCGGCGCGCACAGTCCGTTCGAAACGCCAGAAGAATATTTGCATCCAAGCGCATACTCAGCCGCGCAAGCTACTTTGATGCAAGTGAGGCCAAGCTCAATTACAGAAAACTAACACCTAGTCACCTCTTTCAGTGTTCAACGCAGGTTTTGCTGAGGGTGCTTCAGGCAACCATTCAATCGAGGTGGTTGATGATAATGCAGATATGCCAGATGACGAGCCTTGTCCGTCAGCTGGAGGATATAATGATTCTGATGAAGAAGACGACGATGTCCAGGAAGACACACCTGCGCATGTCCGTATATCTACTGAAAGGGAAGAAGCTGAGAAAGAAGCCCATTTAGAGGAAGCAGCGTCTGGAGACGTTGAGATGCAGGAAGATTCAACCCATACAGATGACCTCCCTCAGAAGGAGCAGTCTAAGCTCGCAGCAGATGCTCCCGCTATATCAGACCCTCATTCAGAAGCAGCTAATCCCTCGTCTACCACCGACCAACCTCCACTTACAGGCGAAGGCAACGATACGGGTCCAAAGAAACAGAAGGTAATCGTCAGAGATGTTGCCTATACCACGTATCGTGCAGTTCTTTACTGGGTAAATAATTGAATTTTCGTATCACATATAGTTTTCTGATTTGGAAGCAGCTTTACACTGACACCATCGTATTCGCTCCACTTTCCTCTTCATTCACTGTCCGACGTAAGGACGCGGCGTCCCCTGTTCCCCCGGTATCTAAATCACAGACGACATCAGGGAATACATCCACCAATAATACGCGTAACGTTACAGCACCCTCACGAAGAGAGTGGATTGTTG
This sequence comes from Pleurotus tuber-regium, assembly GCA_014058305.1. Classification (NCBI taxonomy): domain Eukaryota; kingdom Fungi; phylum Basidiomycota; class Agaricomycetes; order Agaricales; family Pleurotaceae; genus Pleurotus; species Pleurotus tuber-regium. The sequence continues at coordinate 1,603,852 of JACFYU010000042.1, read as the reverse complement.
ACTGGATGAATGAGAATCCGGGGAAACTGAGGCCCTGCTCTGCCAAGGCTGTCTATCGTCTAGCTGACCGTATGTACTACAGGACTTTGCTCTATACGCTTGATGCTGAACACCTGTACTTTCCTAGGTTTGGACCTTACCGAGTTAAAGGAACGAGCTGCAAAGGTAAGCTGATACTCAGAGCGTGGAACGAAGTTAAACCATGCGTTCATTTCTCCCCACATACAGCATATATTCAAGTCTTTAACGGTCGATAACATCGCCTACGAAGTATTCTCGCCATTTGCAGCTGCATTTGATGACATTCGCAAGGTTTGTCCTTCTGTTTGTAGATTAACTGACACTTTCTGAGGTCATTACAGTTCGAAGTAGAATTCTTTCTCGAAAATTGGGCTAGGATCCGGGATTCAAAGGCCATGCGTGATGTGTGGCAGCAAATTCGTGTTGGTCACCATCCCGGTTTTGAAGAAGGTACGCTTGCATAATGAATAGTGACGGCTGGAACTGATATGTTATTTATTCTTGAATAATCTAAAGTATGGCCGGTCATCGTTCAGAACCTGGAGTTCGTGCAACCAAGCAAGTCTGGAACATTAGGGGAATCTGGAAGCAAAGGCTGACTACGCAAATGGCGTGGACGCCCTTTCGACATCTCGATATTTTACATTATCACATAGCCAATACATCTGACGTATCAAGGATTCGGGATGACTCAGAATAGCTCGACTGAGTCGTAGACAAAGTTAGGGCTAAGGAAACCATCTCCAGAAGAACCACTGATGACGTTGATGGCGATGGTATTGGTTCCAGCGACTAACGAGGGATCAGCATCTCGCAATGTAAAAGGCCAAAGATCCTCACCAAGTGTTCCACTGGGGATAGCGAAATCGTAGACTTGGTTAAGACCTCTCCAAGTCCCTCGAGTCACACTGGGAGATTCCAAGTAAGCTTGCATAGCCGCAGTGAGGGGATTAGTGGATTTCTTACCCTCTGGAGTCAACTGCTGGTGGCGCTGTAATTCGTAGGCTTCAGTTTCTGGTCCATAAGAAACTGACAAGACATACCAGCTGGTGCGTTGGAGGTGAATGAGTTGACAGTGATTTGAGGTCTGCCCCCAGCGAAAGCTTCTGAAGTGCGGATTCGTAACGTCCTTGCACCTGTGCATGTTTAATGTCACCCAAGCTGTTTGGCTTGTATGAAGGCATTGGTCTCACCGATCTGAGAAGATGAAGCGGTCCATCTGATGGTCGTAGGGTTGTTAACCTATATTGCTTGAATGTGAACCAGGGTCATATCGACTTTTCCGACAGACCTACCGTTTTGAATTGGGCCATAGGGAAGTCCGAGGTAGCGCTACTGCCAATCGTGAACGTAATCGGTCCCCACGAAGACATGCGCGTGTCAGACCTGGTCCAACCTCTGGTTAGGGACAAGCCACGTCATAGCACTTCGCGGACGTACGGATGCATCTTTTCAATCTTATCTGCATTCCTAAAGCCAGCGGGTGTACCATCCACAGTGCCTATAGCGAGTGAGTTCATCGCTCGAAACTGGATGAGTGAACCCACCTATGCTCCAGATGGTAGAAGGTCGACTTAATGAAGACGTCAAGGTTATGGTCGATGTTCTTCCTGCCGAGACGGTGACCTATGTGACTATGATGAGAAGCTATAGATCCTATAGTAAAGTCGACTTACGCTGCCTGTGCCCGCCTCCAATTCACCCTGGTAAAGGGTAACGGTGTATGTTCCTGGCTTCATCAAAGTGCGTGTGAATGAACCGCTGGAAACGTTAAGCTTGCATCACGATCGTTTAGGATATGTAGAAGTTACCCTGAGCCAGAAACCCAGTATTGAGCCGCAGAGTTCTACGTGTTGTGACATTAGTACGTGATAGTCGCCATTTGTGGAGGACATACTTTGAACCCAATAGTCACTGCCAAACCGGACAGTGTACCAGAATACGACCCAGATACGGTTCCGCGACCTGATGCGGATACATAACCTTGAAGACCCAACGAGTCCATGAAGGAGGTGTCCAAGTTGGCAGATGGTGCGGCACCAGTCGTCACGGCCATAGCATATGGACCAAAGAAACCAGTGCGATATGACTCGGCTGAATTTCGAATCAGCCATCAAGCGGGGCTAGCTTTGACTGAAACCGTTACTTTGCTCGTGGTTGCTATTCATATACCAGTATAACTCTTGCTGAGCACTTCCTTGGTTGTTGATATCTAAAAGAAGGTCAAAAATTGCAGGATGACTGGGAGGCGGAGAGCTTACCACGGAAGAACGGACCACCAGAAGATGTCTCGTAGCTGACGCTTGGAATAATCATGTATACGCCGACCCCGGATCCAGTAACGCCATGGACCTAGGAATATTGAGCTCGTAGTCTAGGGATTCGGATTGTATATTAACCTGATCGCGGATGAATGGAACCTGTATATACATGATGAGCTTATTGTATTTTCCAATGGCAATCGCCCACTCACGCTAGAGTAAAACTTGGATCGAGTTTGACCATTGACTAGGAATACGTCTGAGCCTTCGATAGCAGTACCTCCGTTCATCTTTATGGAGTTGAATACGGATTTCGACATGCAGATACATAAAGACTTCTTACCTCAGATTCAGGGATACCATTCGGTACGGCTGACTTAGACAACCGAGCAATAAAGCGCAGTTCCCCGACAGTTGGCTCCGCAGATGCGAACGTGCCTGTGGTGATAGTTGAGTAACGTCTACTGCAAATTTACGAGCGAAAAATAACCTATATAGATGGTATTAATCCCTGAACGAACAATGTAGTAATGAGTCTGAGAACACAAGTCAGCTAAATTACTACTGGAGAAACGATGCATCTCACGATAGTGCTAGTTTTGATAGTCACTATGGCAATGTTATTGGCCACTGAGTGTGTCACAGTAGCAGAGCCTGGAGAGCAGAGATAGATGTGAATACTCTTTTCGGAAAAAATACAATGGTCGAAGCTCACCCAAGCCAGAGCTGAGCTGGGTGAATTTGCTAGAGTCTTGAAGCTGTTTGCCATTGAATACGAGAGAAGTTATATCACCGTTATTCGAGTTGACTATTTCCATTCCATTTGATCGTTCTGTGAACAGGAATAAGTAACGTACCTGTTGTCACCAAACCTGCACCGGAATCGACGATGACGTTTGAACCCGAAGTGGTGATGCCAAACGCTGCGAATGCAACGGGAAGTAACCACGCCAATATCGTCAGGGAGCAAACCAACTTCATTTTGGGAAGCAGGTATTCTAGGGTCAGCTTGTATCGCTGGCCTTTATATGCGTTCTACCGGAAGAAACGCGAGCATTGCATTACCGTCAGGTGGAGAACAATGTGAATTGAACGGTATTTCTTCGTCACTAGGTTATTGCTGGCGCCCTTGAGAATTGAAAAATGTCTATGAGCATGGAGCTCAGGCCCTGACCTCGCGATTGGTCACAACTATAGCCGAACGAATAGGCGGACCGTTTCCCTCTAAAGTCATAAGCATAAAATAGAGCAACCCAACCTCAGAATAACGAAGACATCCGTGGATCCTCCGACTGAATAAAGATTCACAGCCAAGCGGGCCGGATGGCCAGCTTCGACCATAGCTTTATGAGAATGAATATCCGGGTGAAGCCATCTCACCGTGAGCCTATACTTAGGGTGTGAAGACGACCTCATACCGTAGACACGATATATGAGATGATATTCATATGCACCCAATGACAAGCCTATAAGTGCACGCCCCTTCCTCATCAGCGCTGGCCATGCTACGGGCCGTTCGTTCGGCCCAATTAACCGCAGTGTCATACTAATGCGGTATCAACACTAGTAGCAAGAGTCATTATACAACCATGAGATTCACCAGATGAGTCTTCCACTTCTTACTTTCATTATACTAATGCTGGCCGTGAGCATGCTTCACGGCCTATAACGGTCCCTATCCTCAGCTGCAATCGTGTAATGATTGATGATGCGCACAAGACTACAGGTACTGATGTGAAGAGTTTCTAATCGGGGTGTGCAGGTTCATTCAGCCGAAAGCGAGGTCCCTAAGCAGCCTGGTATTCTTCTTTGGTGGTCCAGAGGTTCAACAGGGAAGAGTGAGCATGCTATCAACTACAAGGTAGAATTTCGGCGTGGCGTGGACGATGATCGTGGCGGAGACGGGGAACTAGACATGGTTGTGATTGATGGTTCGAGGATCGGAGACGTGATGAACATGTTCATGTTCGTGATGGTGTGGCCATTGATGTGCACGTGGGTCAGTATATGGAACATGAGCGTGAGCGTCAACATCAGCGGGCACAAATAGTGCCTGTTGCTCGTATTCATCCATGGGTTCTTGTAACTCAGGGGGAGTAGACCCAGGAAGGCGGTCACTTGGTTGAGGTGGAATGCGATGCAGCAATCCGAATCTAGATAAATGATAATTGCCTTAGAAGTCCCTAAGTGAGATGGAGGGGGGAGTAAAAACCAACCCAAATACACATCCCAACAGGCCCTCACCACCCCAGTGACGATTCGGTACGAGGACTACCTCGCGCAAATTATCAAAATCATGCGAGTACACGTATACTCTTAGCGGTTTGTCGACATGCTAGAAATACTAAGCGTTCAGATCATACATACTGCTGAAACACTTACAGCTTCTACAAGGTCATAGAAGTCGCCTTCTGCACTCAGAATGCCACCTGACCAACCAATTATCCAATCACCGAATGGTACAAGGCCGGCACTTTCGGCGGGACTTCCTTCCAAGACGTCAAGAACGTGCCACACGTTATCCATTGCAAACTCAGGCTGGCACATCCGCATGCTGAGGCCAAGTAAAGAAGGTTGGTGAGACTGCTCTGGATGGCTTGGTTGGTCCGATGAAGGAAGAGACCATTGCCGAGAAGGGGTTATAGGGACAACTAGATATGCCCTATGTCATGATTGTATTGCATTTCGGAACGAAACGTCCTGACCAACCTCTCGTCTCTTGGCTCTTGCTATTCCAAACGAGTAAATTCAGAGTACGACCTTCGTGATTTTCAACTATCTTTTCCAACTCTGATACGTCTATGTTATTATGTAGTGAGAGCTCGTCGCCTTCAAAACCCACGATGAAGTCGAAGAATGGCTCTATTGTGGTCTGCGAGGCTGGTGACGAAGGCGTGACGCGGAGAACATGAAGGGCTTTAGATGGTGGTTGCGCCTGAGATGAGGATTGGGAAGCTCCCATCTTTCAAGAGACGAAGGGATGATATACGGATATAATGAACCACGATCGACGTAGTCAGTTTAAGACTTCAAGCCGTGAATTCCGCAGGGCGCTTGATTGAACACAAGAGCGCCTAGTTACTTTATAGTACGCTGGTGCACGCTTCGCCGAGAGCTTCCCATATCAGCCGAGAGAGTATCGCGCTCTGCACCCGATTGAGCCGTAAAATACAGAGTAAACTGTCAGATGACCAGAGCTTCTGTGCAGCAATAACTATACAATAACAATTTACGACACTACATGGAATTCTGATCAAAACAGACTCTTCATACTCCACTAGCACAAGCCACCGAGTGTATTTCTCACTTATGTCTGTAGGCCTGAAATAAAGCCTGAGTAGGATGGGAAAAGAAATGAGCAAAACTTAGAAAAAGCGCATGCTTACATGGAGAGAAAATTTGATCGGTTTCAGTACTTGCCGCTTAAACCAACATCCGTCGCGGAACATATGAGAATCAATACAGGTAACGTGGTTGTGAGGCTGGTGGTTGTTGGCGGTCGTCGGTCGGGGAGCTGTGGACGGAAAAATGAGAAGATGCACTTTGAAGCCTAAAACCAACCAACAAGGAAACGCCAGACCAGCATTCTGGTAAGCAATCATCCTTATCAAGGAAAATAGCCACATGGAAGGAGCTTTTCAGGATCATGAAGTTAGAAACTGACTGGGAGAGGAACGATTGGGGAAAGCCAAGTAACGAGGGACCTGTACAACGGGGGGGCTGACGTCGTTCGTTGTGCTCCTAAGGGCGGAGGAATGGCCTGACTATGAATTGGGTAACCAGAGCATTCGAATGCCATTGAGATTCCAGGGTACTGCCGAAGAACAGCCGCCAGCGCAAGGATGGGGCCCCGCAAAAGAGCCTCGACAATATTTTGACGTTGACATACCTATAGACGGCTATCCTTACTGCGCTGAGAAGGTTGCACTATATCTTAAGGCCGAAAGGGCCGATACTAGTAGCTGCCTCGATTACGAGCACATGACCGTATACAGCGGGCAAACTGCCTTGTATGTGGTAGGGCGGACGGTGAGGCTGCGAGTGCGCCTGCGGACTTAACTGTCGCAGTGACCTCAGTGATGTGTCATAGTATACCTCTTTAGTAGTCCGGTGTTCTGGTGCCCTAGTGTTCGTGATGAATGTCAACCATGCAGTACGTCTTGGGCTAATGCGGAGGTATTCCTGCCAATTGTGTCTGGTGAATCCGCGAAGCTGCCGAACTGATGCGAGATCTACCGCATCATGAACGGTTCTGTTCGTCACTGCGTAGTTTTGAGCTACCCTTTCCTCAAAGGAATATTCATAATTGTCCGTAATTCAATTGTCGCTGTCAGAAGAAAGAGGTGATGTTGATGAAGGGTTGCTTAAAATCTTTACCGCAAAATTTCGCCCTGTTCCACCGTGAGTAATGGACTGCCATAGATATTTCACGAGTACCTAAGCGTCATTAGCGATGGGAACCTCAATGACAAGTATGTTGCGCGTGGGTCTGAGCGGGTCATGCTGGGTCAATGCTTGCGGCCGACTCGGAGTTCCACTTTCTTGATTTCTATGGGTAACCAAGATCCGTGAGTACCTGGCCACCCACGGCGGAAGTATGTAGTTGCCAGGGAAGTACGAGGCGGCGGGCTCTAGTAAAGCGACCAGATCTATTCTAATTTGCAAAAAAAGACAGGAAATCCTGACTCATTGAAGGAGTCTATAGTGAAGAGAAATCGAGCGTTCCTAGCAGCGCTTTCCAGAAAGATGGGTTGTAAGTTATAACCTTCAAGTCAAAATGTATGGTCACCGACGCGCCGCCGCTGTCATAAATAGTGCCCGTAAGTTGGCGTGATGCTGTAACGCGTGACCTTATGTGACAATTCGTGACTGTGTTGTCGCGTTCCACAATTTTCCGCGACGTTGCAGTTCGCAATTTCTCGCTTTACATTTGTCGTAGATCTCTTAAATCACGACTGCGTAGGACCTGCGCGTATCATATAGAGGGGGCGCAGTCTCATTGATGCGCTATGCAGTGAGTTTCTCGTCGAACTTGGCTAGGCATTCAGCTCATATTGTATTTTTTAGCTGACTTATGTCCTGTTGTCGTCGGCTACTTTTGCAGGTGCACTTTCTCAAATTGGTTTACCGACCTCCGTTTCTACGAAGATACTATCCCGATCCAGTCTCTCCAGGCCAAGCTCCCAATCCACGTCGCTACTCCTCATTCGCTTCCTTTGGCCAACTTACCGTGCCTGGACCGTCTTCAACTCATGGTCAATCCATACATACTGTCATCAATGATCCACAAGAAATATTATATACGGAGAATACGCTGTCGAAAAGACGGATGGAAAGGAATACAGTCCTTGATTTACAGCTATACAAGTCACTTCGTCTAATGGATAGAAAGCAGCTCGCCACCATGGGTGTGGATTGGCTTAAGCTCCTTGACGAGGCCCAAGTCCGCAACGATGCAGCAGTCGTGCCTCACCTTGTCGCCGATCTCTTGGACGTTCCTATAGGGAAATGCTCTAACCGTACTCAGGTCATATATGCTTTTCTTTCTAGAGTAGGAACGTCATTACTGGGGTCTGACGAAATTCTCTTGCTATTACAAGGCATGGCGAAGCCGCCGTCGGCTGCTATGCGCGTTCCTAATAGCGCCCTCAAGCGCTTAGCGCTTTGGTTGACAAGCATGGATACTTCGCACCCACATCATTCGCTTCTTTCAGATATTATCCAGTCGCTGCTCATCACTCGACTCCGGAAGATCCGCGTGGCCTCGGGAGTTCGAATGATAGACTATTACCCTCCTGGCGTCGTTCATGCGACTTTCCTCCTCATATGGAAGCTCTTGACTGAGAATGAACAGCAACAGAAGCGAGCGCTGAAGCTGTTCCGGGTTCTAGTTTGGTCGAAACACATCCCGCCGGAAGCCATTCAAACAAGTGACAGTCAGGTCAGTGACTTCAAGTATGTAATCGCTGCGGCGCTAGTTAGAGCGTCGCTTCACTGGGGATGGAGAAATACTGCTGCTAGTATCTTGGGGGAAATTCTCAAGCTCGGTGACCAATACGAACCCCTCACTCAATTAGTTGTCGATTCTTTATACATTTTACTGGATACACCCACGCGACAGGACATCACCGCGTTTAGAACCATAATCTATGCTCTTCATCGCCGTATACCCACTGCAATTGTTCCCGATGGCCTTATTCGGCAGTACTACGATCTAGCGTACGAATGCAGGATGCCTCACGAAGCTGAGTCGGTGTACGCCCTCTCGCGCTCTCCCCACATTGCCAAGACTCGCACCTACCCACCTCCACAAGGTCCCGCTTTACTATGGTTACTCGGATTTTTCACCCATGTCAGTCGAAACCAACACCTAGCACGCGAATTGGTGACGCAAGTAGTCGATGACTATGAGCCCATTCCCGTTCAGTGCCGTGCGAGATTTATTGCATGTGCGGCCGCGAATGGCTTTGGCAGTCATGCTCGGTCTCTATGGGAGAGATACTCGGTGGGCAAAGATAAAGACGCCGTTCTGGGACACGCTGCCCTTATGTTGCGCATGGTGGACCTATTTTCTCATCTTGCCCGTCGTGCTGGTGGCCCGACGAACGGGGATGACGACGATCCAAATGTATCGGTCGACTCACTGTCAATAGAGGAGCGGAAAACCAACAACCAACTGAGTGTAGACTTTACTTCCTTTGCGGACCGGGTACTCTCGGAATACGTCCGTATCCACGAACCTCTTTCCCAAGCGCATCATTATAACCTTACTTCCCTGGCCAGAGCTTACTTCGTGCTGGAGCGATTCTCCGAGGGCTTCGACATCTTCAGCCATTTGTGGGATCGGAAGGAGGTTCCCGACCTCCATGACATCAATGTCGCTTTATCCGCTTTAGCGGAGCACAGGCCTCGAGCGGCCGCAAGGATGATTGAGCGAATGATTGAGAAGGGCCTTCAACCTGATCCAGTGACGTTTGGTACAGTGATATACCATGCACTGGATCACAATGACACGGTTCTTGTGTCTGATGTGATAACCCGCGCTCGCAGCCTCAATGGTGGACGGGTCACACTCAAGACTGTCACAGCCATTGTTCGTGCCGGCCTAGCCAATAAGAGGGACTCCGTTGATCGTCGATCAACCTTGATGCTAGTGATGAACGTGCTTAGGGCTCTACAGGACGCAGGCTTCACACTTGCGCCAGGAACGGGAAAATACTGTATACAAGTATCGCTGGATAATGACGAGCCCGTCCTAGCATTCAAATTTTGGCGTTTACTTGTGAAGGGCAAGACACAATGGGATGATAATCAACAGCGTTATTTGCGGTGGTGGATGGCCAAGACCATCCGCAGTCACCGTTTGCATCGCAGGATAGGGGACGCGCAGAGTCGGGCCATGCTTTCCCAGCTGCGTGAGAAGCAGAGGGTTCGACGAGCGCGGTAGTATTTTGGCTGTCGAACCTCGACATGCGGCGTTCGCCCTCCATCTTGCCACTGTGTCGTCGAAGGGTACGCGATGGAAGCATACTAGTCAGGTGCCGTAGGGTGCTGTACACAGAGTAGGACGTATATCTTCACGTGGATTTAAGATCATCCTCCGGAATCCGAAACGCTAAAGGTACCGCAAAGGAAGGGTTCGGGAAGTGACGATGGATTGATCTGATCAAGGCGAAGGCGAGGGTCCTGGGTGGCCAAGTTACTGGATGCTGTGGGGTAAGACCGGGATTTGGCCGGCTGGGGATTTTTCCTAGATTGTATTTGCCAGGGACTCGTGATCTTTGAGCATGTTGGGAATATGTAGAGAAAATCGAGAGTAGTCGTTTGTATTCAGGATCGATATACATCTAAGGAGGAGAAAGCGCCCGAACTATAAACACAGTGACACGGGGACAACAAACAACCATCGATTCGTTCTGTTACAAAAGTCAAAGGTTGTTTCCTCTCGTTTCTGCTCGTCTCCCGCTGCCCCGTATTCTTCATCCCACAAATGCCTGCTGCTCGTCCAAAGAAAGAGTCTCACTCCGCCACGCCCCCTTCCGACGACTGTACCAAGGAACCACTCTCCGAAAACAGCAAGAGCAAACGAAAGTACGTTCCAGATTGCCCGACCTTTCTCCGTTCCCCCTTCCTGCTGCTTTGTTCACGCCCCGTTCTCTCCTCCTCTCTATCAGCATCCTACTTCTGCTTTTTCATTTGCCAGCCCTTTTCAACTCTTATGTTGTTCATGTTTCTGCTCTCCGCTTGCTGTCTTTACTGACCAATTCTCATGTCTAGGCGTCAATCTCAGAGTAGGCTGCTTTATATTTGACAAAATCTCACCACATCATTCAGCCCCTTTATAGGCTGCGACGCTTGCAGAGCACGCAAAGTAAGATGTGCTCGAGAGAACCCAGACGATCCCAAGCAATCGTGCAAACACTGTATCACTCTCGGCATCCCGTGCACCTATGACTACCAACCCAAAAAACGCGGACCTCCCAATCTGTGAGCACTTCCCTTCAGATTACGTCGCAACCAGCTTATATGATGTCAGCTATCTGCGACGTCTGCAAGAAGCGGCTGCCGCAGCAGCCTCCAACCAATCGGATGGACAAAACGAGCCTGAAGCGTCAGTCTCACCTGTATCTACGACGGTAACGAGCCCACCGCAGAGTATTCTATCGCCATCAAACGGACAGCGAAAGAGTCCCCCCGCCTTCCTTGAACCATCACTGAGCCCTCTGCCTTCGATTCCATCGGTCGCCATCCCCCCATCACGTTATCCAATCGCCGCTGACTCTTACCATCCACATTACCCTTCACCGTCTTATAATGGTGCTTCACGAGAACCTACTGCAAATGTCAATGGCAATGTCCTCTCATCCCCCAAGCACGAAGAATCTCAACCTTATTCGCCTCCTTCAGAATCTTTCAATACGTATCCATTCTATAATTGGTCCTTTAAGCAACAACAAATGAGTCAAATTCCACCCCCAGCTACCATCCCCCCACTGTCATATTATTATCGTCCCCACCGGCTAGAAGACGTCGCACCCCGGGATACTATCTCACTGATAATTGCCCTTTTCTTCGATTTCGTTTACCCCTTGACCCCCTGTGTACACAAGCCTTCATTTATGGCGGACCTTCACTCCCGGAGAGAGGAACGTGACCCCTTATTCTTCGCCCTTGTAATGTCAACCGTGGCCTCGACGCTCGTTCAGGTTCCCCGATCATATCTGCCAATGGAGCGGCCGGTTGTGAGAAAACTTGCGCAGGTACTTGAATATATTTCTCAGTCCTACTGGCCGTCAGTTATCTTAATCATCCTTGCGGTGCAGACCTGCCATGAGGCAAGTCGACATATTACCGTCGCCTCGTATGATCCACCAACCTCTATGCATGTCGTCATTCGTTATTTGTGAGTTTTTCCTACTCTCTCACGAATGAAATGCCTTATGATGTATGATCATCAGTGATTGTATCTACCACTTTTGTGAGGGTCATGACGCTACGCAGCATGCAGCCTTTGGCGAAGCTGCCCACATCGCCGTTTCATTACGGATGCATGAGGAAGCATCATACGACGGTCTTGATCCCATCGAGTGCGAGGTCCGAAGGAGGACATTTTGGTTGCTTTTTGGAGGCATGTCCACGCTTCTCCTCAGCTTATCTGATCATCCAATGATGTCTTGTCATAGCGGATAAATCGATGTCCATCCTCTTGGGCCGGCCTATATGTCTACGTGACGAGGATTGTTCGGTCCACTTTCCAAAAGAGTTGGATGATGAATAGTATGTGCCGGGTAGCAACTGCACCCGAGGTTTAGCCACGCTAATACCGTTCTATTTTCCTCTGCCCCTTCCTTTTGCAGCATCACTCCCAGCGCATACTTGCCTCAGCCACACGGGAAGACGGCTCTTGTCTCCGGGCTAAATTATATCTCGAGAATCTTTGCACTCCTGGGAGAAATTTTGGTCCGGATTCGTGTGGACAAGCGTTCGCCCCCTCAGGGACAGTTTGCCACCGCCAGATTGGAGGAGGTTCAGTCTCTGCACCAAAGGATTTCTGCTGCGCTCAGCCTGGCACCCGAGCCACTTCGATTAAAACAGGTACAAAAGCCGGCACACATCCCACACGAGTATGGAGGTGCGGGTTTCCGGCAAGCAACGTTCGCCGAGGTGAAGGACTTCTTCGATAATCCCAACGCCTCGCGCGCCAATGCTCTCAACCCCTTCCTTGTGATGCAAGCGAACTTGTATGTGACGCAGGTCTGTACCTATATTCCTCATCTATACTGCGTCGAACTGATCTAGCCACGTCAGCAACTCGTTCGATTCGTCATTGAACAGTATCGGGACGAGTTGATAGTGTCGTTACAAGGAAACATCGATGAGCAACAAGTTGCTGAGGATCGGGAGGCCGTTGCCAGTGATCTGCTCAACATCCTTCATAGGTAGGTATTTCTGCTGTCTACAAACCCGTACAGGTACTCATGCGATTGCCTAGTATACCAATACAATCAATAGCTACGAATGGTCCTTCCCTTGTACGCAGCATGTTCATCATTTATCTGGATTTCACTGATTTTATGTGCGCAGGTACACAAAGTTCGTTTCGTTGCATCAACTCTTCTGGATGCCGTGCGGCGAGCGGAGACGGCGCCGGCGTCAGCTGCTCGTGCTCATGCATATCTATGTAAGCTCTGCGCGTCTAGCTACATCTCCCGGTAGTTAATGCTCTCGTTTTTAGGGGACTTTCTCAGTATATTGTCCGAAATCGAACGCAATTATTTGTGAGTAGTAACGGACACGCCCTCGCAACATAGTACTGAGCTATCTCTCCTAGATTGGATGACGATCGAGATGCTACCTCCAGCGGAGATGGCATGTTGCTTGGTTAATTTATTTATTCGAGTACTTCCACGAAGACAATCATTTATGATGCACGTTGGAGTCTCCTCGTCGATGGCGGTTTTTATTTTTTATTGAACCGTGAACTAAAATTTGGCATATAAATATTTGCAGATACCCCAGAGTCGTCTATATCGAAGTATAAATGTATACACTCACTGTGTTTTTAGTTCATCCTCTTTCAGAGTCAAATACGTACTTGACCAAATAGTAAAATAGTACTACCCATGGAACCAAAGTGCATACCATTAATGTCAGAGGTCATACAAAGTTCTCATTCAGCCCTGCGCGGGACACGCGCGGTAATTTTAAACGACGCGTCTCACGCCTGGAGCTGCGCCACCTTCTCAATACTCACCCACATACGAGCCACACCGAGTCGTTTCTTTTGCCTCTTCGGGCCTTGAACAAAGTCACTTAGGGCTTAAACAAGAGACACCGCGTGTTATTTGAAATTAAAGTCCGTTATGTCTACCCAGGAGCTTGGGAACAAGAGTATTCCTGTGCAAATTACAGAAGGTTGTAGCACCTGCTCTTCCCCACTTTTATATTCCTTATCTCTGATGTTTTCCATTTTCTCGTCGACTTCCAGATGAAGCCGCCGTCTATGATCGGCAAATCCGCTTATGGGGACTTGAGGCTCAACAGAGGTACATGTCATGAACTTAGCCCCAACCTACAATGATCCAAATACGCTTCGCCCATGTTACTACTCTTCAGGTATGGAAAGCCCGCGGAACTGATGTGATTCATATCTTAGGATGCGAAACGCGACTATCCTCGTGGTACAACTGAGAGGGGCTGCCACGGAAACAATCAAAAATATCGTATTGGCTGGGATAGGAAAGCTGATTATTGTCGATGGTAACGATGTCGCCGAGGAGGACCTAGGGTCGGGATTTTTCTTCAGAGACGAAGACGTTGGAAAGAAAGTGAGTATTATTCTACTTAAATTTGACATTTTGTTTTGCGAACGCTCATCAGCTTTCGTGGCGGACTTTTGCTGGGATTACCTCGGGCGGGAATGTGAGGTAGAGAGTTGATGCTGCCAAGGCAAGAATTGAAAGCCTTAATCCGCTTGTAATTGTGGAGACGATCCCAACATTTTCGGCATTAGAACGGGATGTCTTGGACATGACCGTGCAAAAAGCGGATCTCGTATGCGTTAGCGATTGGCGGCGTGATGAACTGGTACGTCTATGCGCATGCCTGAAGCTGCCCTGTCGATACTTTGTGCTGAAATCGGGGCGTCCTAATGTTCCGACGGCTTGCAGATACATATTAACGAAGCTTGCCGACGAGCTGGGAAGCCGCTCTATGCAGGCGGCACGTTTGGCCTTTTTGGTTACATCTTCTGTGATCTACTGAATCACGACTACATAGCCCCGTGAGTAGCTTTAATTCATATTCTCATGGTCCGTTGGCTTCTTCCGGTCTTAATTGGACTCGCTTCGTGATCAATAGAGACCGGTCCGCGACCAAAGATGGACCAAAAAGTGTCAGAATGACCACGGCGTATCCGCCACTGCATATGGCCCTTCAACATAAGTGGACGGGGTTAACGAAAAGGCAAACCAAAGAGCTAAACCCCGCCGTTGTCTTCGGGATTCTCGGTATGCAGGTTTTCGTTACCCTTATGCTCTCTAGCCGTATCAAGACTGACTTCATCACAAAGCTGTATGGGAGTACCAATCGCTCCACGGGGGCATTCTTCCAGATGGTCCTGAGCATGTTGATGATCTGGAGGCTATAGCTAACAAGCTCTTATCAAGTGCCGATGTCAACAAGCAGGTGGCTACGGCCCTACCGCGCAGTCTGATTGAGTATGTTCCTTATTGAGCGTATATGTGCTGTAATCTCATTGTACCGTATTTGGATCCCGTGCTTCTGCGTAGAACGCTCTCAACAACTGCTGCTCACGAGTTCTCTCCCGTTTGCGCCGTTGTGGGTGGCTTGCTGGCACAGGACATCCTCAAAACGCTCGCCGCGCGGGAACCGCCGATAGCCAATTTTTTCACCTTCGATGGAAATACAGGTGGAGGGACTGTATGTCGTATGAATATGCCGTAATTACTACCCTTGCTTTGCTGTCTCGCTGACATATATATATATATATATCGTGCGGTCATTCGTTGACTAGCTTTCGTGAACATTTCTCACCGGGAGCTGAGCTAAGATTCGATGCTAGTCTAAAGGCAGTCTTATAGCCTTAGCTTAAATCCAGCTTGTAAACACCAAACCCTGTTCTGCAATGAACCCATCGAATGAGGTGTATTTGGGGGTGCTAACACGCTGTCTGCGTTGTCCTGCGATCAACTTGCCAGCCAACATCGTTTACCTCCAACTTTGATGATAGACTGACTCGTGACATTGATGCACATGATACGAACGCGTGACTTGACGGCGCTGTTGTCACTGTCAGCCTCAAGCTTGCCGAGTTTAGCAAGTTTAGTTTTGGGCGCCAAAAGTCTCCTCACTTTCACAATTCGACCTCGAGGCCTCATGGCAAGTCCGTCACGTCGTGTTCCCCCACCGCACCTTGGACCTCAAGATTATGCCGCCGTACCAACGAGTCCAAGATCAGCAATGAATACCTACTACTCGACGAATTACACTCAACCCTCACGACCTCCGACTCGAACTCCATCAGCTGGAAGCCGGATGCAATCAGGCAGAGGCGCTATTGCTCAGGGAGTAGCTACTGGCCAGATTGGCGGCGGTTATGGACCATACTCCGTAAGATTTAGCTGATGCAACCTTTCTGTCTAGTGGCTAACCTAGGATACTTAGTACACACCTTCGACTAACGGAGGTAATGGAGCATACACTGCCTCCCGATTCAGCGCAGCACCCTCAGAAGTATCGTTACAAAATGGTGGAGAGAAGCAGGTAATGCCGACAACCACGACGGTACCTCAGTATATATGGGATAGAGATCCAGATATCGACGATGAACTGCACAATCCCGATCCAATTCGCGACGCACGAGAGAATCGATCTTTCACGTTATTCTCTGCAAGGGGGTGGACAAACGCATTGGCGATTGTAGTAATCTTTGTCGGACTCTTGACGCTTTTCGCTGGCTACCCCATCATATCCTGGTCCCGTCGTAGATCCTTAGCAAAGAATGGTTTTAATCTGGGAGGTATCAATGGCACCGGTCAAATACCTGTCCTTCCCAATCTACCCTCGTTGATAGATGAGGATACCCCACGGTCGGCTTATAGTCGCGTGGGGACGGACGGCAAGAAGTACGACCTCGTCTTCAGTGATGAATTCAACAAGGATGGGCGAACTTTCTATCCGGGCGATGATCCTTTCTGGGAGGCAGTCGACTTGCATTATTGGTGTGTAAAGGAGTAATGTTCCAGTTAATGTCGCCTAATATGATTGTTCACCCTAGGCCGACTGGTGACCTTGAATGGTATGATCCTTCTGTAAGTTACCCTGCATAACTAACTACCGATGGAGGATTTTCATATACCAATACACAGGCAGTCACAACTGAGAACGGCAAGCTCGTCATAACTTTGTCACAAAAACCATCACACGATCTCAACTTTGAGAGTGGTGAGTTCATATTTAATGAAGCAGTCTTGGCCTATGTACTGACTAGCCACTAAGGCATGCTGACATCGTGGAATAAGTTATGCTTCACCACGGGTTACGTCGAACTTTCAATAAGTATGCCCGGTTCACCCAAAGTACCAGGTTTATGGCCAGGTGTGTTTTCACACTAGCTTTCAACTTCGAAGAGTGGCTCACAGCTTCCTAGCCGCCTGGACACTGGGGAATCTCGTATGTCATTTACTCGTCTTCGTAACTTCTGATTTTAAGTCTTCTCCTGCGCCTATCCACAGGGACGAGCGGGGTATGGCGCAACCACCGAGGGCATGTGGCCGTACAGCTACGACGCTTGCGACGTTGGGACGTTCCCTAATCAAACCGCTAGGGATGGCACGCCGCAGGCAGTGGCCACTGGTTCGCCGGATAACGGACCTCTCAGCTTCCAGCCTGGCCAGCGCTTGTCGGCATGCACCTGTCCTGGATCCGACCATCCTGGTCCAAGTACCAACAAAGGACGCAGCGCTCCTGAAATCGACATCATAGAAACACAAGTGGACGTTTCCGTCTTCCGGGGAGAGGTTTCACAGAGTTTCCAGGTTGCACCGTACAATTACAGATACGAGTTCGTCGACACAGCACCTGCAACCACTATATATGATACCGACGCCACACAATTCAACTCCTATAAGGGAGGGGTATGGCAGCAGGCTGTGTCAGCCATCAGCTACATCGATGATCAATTCTATAACGATACCGCTTACGCACCGTACGCCTACGAATGGTGGTCGAACCCAAATAAACGGTCTGAAGGTTACGTCACCTGGTTCAGCAATGGTCAAAAGACGTGGACGATGACCGCTGACTCTATCGGTCCGGACTCAAATGCACAGATTAGTGCTAGGATCGTACCAGAAGAACCGATGGTAAGGATGCCGTGTTTTCCGTAGTATTTTGTATTGACGCTTGTGTGTAGTATCTTATTATGAACCTGGGTCTTGCCCCTAACTTCCAGAAGCAAGACTTTAAACATTTACAGTTTCCGTCGAAGATGTACGTCGACTACGTACGAGTATATCAGCGCCAAGATGTGAAGAACGGACTTACTTGCAATCCACCCTCTCATCCGACAGCGGATTACATCGAAAGGTATAGTCGTCTAAGTTTTCTATGAAAGCAAGTACCGACGTTACCATCGCAGACATATTACAGCATACTCAAATCCGAATTTGACGACATGGGCCCAAGCAGGGTTCACATTCCCACGGAACTCACTCTACGACGGATGTTAATTCCAATGGCACGACTCATCTCCATGATTCATTATGATGCATCTATCATCAACACCATACATTGACGTTTATGACCACAACGGAGAGCAAAGGACACAATTATTACCCTAGTATGCTCAGCTCCATCCTGCGTCCCAAAACAGTTTGTAATTATCTATCTGTACTCGTTGCATATACTACCGTTACGATCTACCATCCATTATGAGACCTTACACTATTCTGCGAGGCGGATTTGTTGTTCTTTCCCTTTCCCCTTCCCTTTCTTACCCCGAAGGGGTTGATCAGCTAGAATGATTGTATCAATGGACGCATGACTTCACTAAATCTAACGTTAATGGTTTGATCTTTGCAGAACCGACTGAGAGAAGCTGAGAATTGCTCTGTGTAACTAGTAGTAAGTAGCAGTTATGCTACTTACCTGGTGTTGCAGTGATTGAGGACCACAGCCAATGCGCATCTCAGTATTCGAGACACGTGATACCAAAGTAGTACTTCCCACCCGTACTACCCTGTACTACCTCCGCTGAAATCGTTACATTATCAGCGGCTGCTCCTCGCTGAAGAATAAATACAGTATGTATCGGCTGGGGTAAAGCACTATGTAGCCCTTTCCAATCTGTGCTCATACATCCAGGCTCAAGCGTTCCAGTTAAAGCTTCAACATGTCCATCGAGTTGGGTTTGGATCGTATTCTGGGATTGCTACACCATCTCCCCCCATATACACGACCGACTATCCACGTCGCCGGTACCAATGGAAAGGGGAGTGTTACCTCTATGCTATCATCCATCCTCTTGGCCTCAAATCCGCCACTGTGCATCGGAAGATTCAACAGTCCCCATCTCGTTTCCATCTACGACTGTATCGTCATCAACAACAAGGCCGTTGCACCCGATGTATATTCCGCTGCTAGAACCACTGTTGAAAATGCAGATCGAGAGCATGGGACCAAACTCAGTAGCTTTGAACTACTGACAGCGACGGCACTTCTCATTTTCGAGCAGGCCAAAGTTGACATTGCCGTGATAGAGGTTGGGTTAGGGGGACGTTTGGATGCGACGAATGTCATCCCTGACCATTGCGTCTTGGCGTCAGCGTTGACTGCCGTTGGCCTCGATCACCAGGCGTTTTTGGGCGACACTCCTTCTGCTATCGCCAAAGAGAAAGCTTCCATAGCAAGAAGAAATAAACCCTTTATACTTGGTAAACAAGAATACCCTGAAGTCGAAGACGCCGTAGAAGGTATCGTGAAAAGCAAAGGTGGCCACTTGATAAAGGCTAATGAGGTCACCCTTCGAGAGTGGGATCCCAAAATAGACGGGACTCCTCCCCCAGCGTTTCGCCTTTCAGCGACCAACTTTCAAGCACCTCCTAGCCAGCCTGTATCGCTGAACATGTCTTGTTTTGCTACCCCAGTTTATACGCAGCTACCATTATATGGCGCTCACCAAGCAGATAATTTGGCTACTGCAATGACGATAATATCTGCCATACTCACTCATCCGGCATGCATTCATCTCGGCCTCAGGCAGCGCGTTACTCCACAATCGGTAGCAGAGGGTATAAGAAAAGTGCGCTGGCCTGGGAGACTATCCTTTTGTACTTTCTCTTGCAAAGCCCATCCTGATGACCATCCTATGGTAGTTCTTGTGGATGGCGCCCACAATCCTGCATCGTCCGCCACTTTGTCCGCGTATATTACACATTTACTATCGCTCTTGGCTAAACCGGATCCCTCGACGTCACGCGCAATAAATATAACATACATTCTGGCCTTGTCGCATTCACCCCCCAAAACGCCTTTCCAAACACTTTCACCTCTTCTTCCTCCTCGTTTACCTGAGACCAATTCTCAGCTACATGTCCGCTTCAATGTAGCTGCCCTCAAATTTACGCCGCCAGATGGAATGCCGTGGGTGAAGGCCGAGCCCCCAGCCCAATTACTGGAGGTGATCAATGACCTTTCATCCGATACGACCGTCTGGACTGCCAATGGTGATGACTCGCATCAACTTGAGCATGCATTGGAGTGGGCATGGGAGAAAGGTGGAATTCATAACAAAAACTCAGAGTCACTGGTAGTTATCGCGGGAAGTTTGTATCTTGTTGCCGACTTTTATCGGCTCTTAGGCAGAACTTCATCATCAGTCTCAAGTTCTTTGCCATGAGGTAAGAAATAGTGAGTACGGTCATGTTGAGTATTCTGATTCTTGTTTCCATCCTAGACTCGATTGATACTCGCCGTTATTGTAAGTTCTGTTAGTAATGATGGGATAACTGAACTACTATATCCATCCTCCACAAAGAAGAATAGCTACTAACGCTGACTGGGCACTAGTCTATTCCCATCCACTACTTTCACATACATGCTGTCTATCCTTCGCAGATAGAACAAAATTTACATTTCTACTTCCACTTTCACAAGTACACAGAGTTAATACAGCTTCACCTTTGGGTTAGACAGCCATCATGAGTACATGTGGTTAGTATGTGCGGCATCGTTTGTTAAGTGAAGCGCCAGGGCGCTTGACGGCACTATGGTCCGAAAATGTATTTGTGACGCGAGGTAGCGCACAGACCGCAGACTCTTCTACCTTCAAGCTCATCTTTCTCGCGAATCCTAGATCAATTGAGGCCTTGTCGTGTCTCCGCAAGCGAGCTCTCGTCGCAGAAGTTTAGACGCGTTGGCCTGACTTGGTCGTCTCGAAGACTTGATCATACTTCTATATGAATCTTGGACCTAATATCTCACTGCAAGTGCTACGTTCTATTTCCCTTCTTTGCTCACACGACGCTCATTGAAGGTGCATGATGGTCGATTGATTAGTGCCAGCCCCTCAGCCAATGGCGCTGCCCTCTCAAAAGGACCGGAATGCTATTAATGAACTCAGTATCTACGCTAATGGTGTGGGCAAGAGACCACCCATGAATAATCGAGACGCCTCTGGATCCAGCTCAGATGTGTGAGCTCAAATTCTATCTTCTAGAATGCACTTTTATGACATGAAATAGCTGGAAAGCTGAGAAGCCCACCAGAATTGCCCTACCGAGGAACCCCCCTAGGCGACAAGCCGATCCCTATAACCGTCACACGGGGTTTACTCCCAACATTCCCGCTTCCCAGACATTAACTGGGTACAGTAATAAACGACGTAGGACCAACCATGGTGACGGGAGAGCGGGTTTTCCAGGCCGGGCAAGTGCCACGACCAAAGGTAAGTCAGCTGCTGCCAAGCAAGAAGTGTCATCTTTCTCTTGTTGTCGAGCATTGGCGTGATAATGTTCCCTGGTACAGGAAAAGGGAAAAATGTGGTGCTAGCGCCGGAAGATATCACCATTGTTGAGGACGTGGATGACTCCGACGAGGATCTGGGCAAGCCGCTACCACCGTCATCTGCACCACTTATGAAAACCACGTCGTCCCCGGACCCTCTCGATGTGCTTCCTAGACAACACGAAAGAACAAGGTAGAAGACAAGGCTAGTCATAGAAACACAAACCCCTTCTAACCGCGCTTTCAACAGGAAAGGCAAAGGGGTGGAAGACGCCTCCTCTATGGATCGAATACGAGAGAGATATAATGACCATGAGCCTATCAACTTATTATCTGATCCTATCGAGGAATGGTCGTCATCTCCCCCTTCTCCAACACAGCCGGGTGATCCTGGGTTTGTCAGGAATCAGGTTAAAGCCATCAATAATCGTAATAACCCAAAAGGGCCCCCACACCTCGATCTCTTAAGGGTGGAAGGCAAGATAAAAGACGGAATGAAAACTAAGAGCGGCTCTGGTCCTCCTCTTCAAGTCCGTCTAGTTTACCATTTCCATATTCCCCAGAAGTAACATATTCTTTGCAGATTTATTCTGTGCCGGATACTCAAAAAGATCCCCTCGCAACCTCGAAAACTGACTTCAAACATGGGTCTTCTGCTCTATCAGATAAACCCCGTGCAGGTCGAGCTGATAGGCTACAAGTGAAGAACGCGTACATCGGCGTTCAGGAGTTTACGACAGCGTCAATCTACATAACCTGGAAATGTACTGGCAATTCTTTCCAGATTGAATTACATATACCAGGTAATCCCCGAGTCTTCGATTTCGCATCAGATAGAGAAGTCAAGGAGTTAATAGTGAGCTACCTTTGATCTTGACTTTGAATAAATGATTCAAATGGTACTTTGTGCAAGGTGACGAATGTTAGCAGCGATTTACGGGCCCCTATTCTTCAGTTCAAGACATACACTTCTCGCTTGCAGTCCAAAGAGTCGCCGTATTTTGTACCAGGTATGTTCTGTGACCTCCATGAAATATAGCTTATTCACAATTTCCAGGTGACGATGACCTGGGGAAGATTCTCATCATATTTAGCCATGATCAGGATCATCTCCGAGCTCGATATAGTACATTTGTCGAATTACTCAAGAAATCCGTTAAGGGCCTGAATTATGTCGAGTATGTGCGCTCTTCGGCGTGTTCTTCCCACTTATCTCATGGCTAGCTCAAAGTCACTCTGCAGCAACTGCCATTTGGGAGATGTATAAGCGTTCAGCTCAGCTCATGAGGTACAAGCTCCGCACAGCCGAAGGGCAAGAAGTCCACGCGCAGGGAGCCCGCTCACCGAAGCCTATCTCGGGGACAAAGCGCAAAATATCATCGGATGGAGACGGAACGCCGCCGCCTTCAGTCAATCCCCCATTCGATTCTGCTAAGCGGTCAAATCGTAGCGCATCGGACGATGGAACGACATCTCTTCTGTAAGTCTCTCGAAAATGACAGCGGGGAAGTCCATATAACGTTTCACTGTAGGAAATCCCTAAACGGCAACGATTCCAATCTGCCGATCCCCCTAAGGCGGTCCGCGCGACAATCGGCACAAAACGAAGGTTTGCCCCGTTCATCAAGAGGTGATCCTGATGAAATGTAAGCGATCTTAGCTTACACTGTTACATCCGTTCTGAGCCTTCTACAACAGAATTTTGGTCTATCCTCCCAATACCACGGGGGCTGTGACAATCAAGAATTCAGACCTGGACCGCTTACAGCCAGGAGAATTCCTCAATGATACCTTGATCGAGTTTGGGCTCAAGTAAGTGAAAAAGAAGACACCAATAGTCCTTCTCGCTCACCATACGTAGGTTATGGCTCAGAGAACTGGAAGAAACCGATCCAGGGCTGGCCAAAGACGTCTACGTCTTCAATTCCTTCTTCTACAAGAAGCTCAAAGTAAGGAAGTAAGTAGCTATCCGAACGTCCCTCCGTACACATTGACTCATTAGACAATGCAGCATCGAGGACGGTTATCAAAGTGTACGGAAGTGGACGTCTAAATTTGACTTATTTCAAAAGAAATACATTATCATTCCCATCAATGAAAAGTGAGCGTCCATGGTTTTGCCTATTCGGCACATCTGAACGTTGGGTAGTCTCCACTGGTACCTTGCTATTATTTATGAACCAGAACATATATTGCTGCCACCCCAGCTTAAGGAAGCGCCTCAGACTCGACGCAAAGGGCGTGAGTCAGAAGCTCTAGAAGTCTCCATCCCAGATACCACGAATGTCTCCGTTCCGACTCGCTCGCAGAAATCACCAGAGGAGGATCTTGCGGAGCGTACGAGTGAGATGATCCTTTCTCCGCGTGAAGGATCCAAGACACCCGATGAGGACCGGGCAGAGGTTGAACAACAACTAGAACCTAGTTCAGATGGGTTTGACATATTCGATTTGGTCCAGGATGACGACGAGGAGATGGTTGGCGGCGGTCCCAGTGGCATTGGTCAATTTGACTCATCTCCTCTTTCCTCCCCCCCTGAGGACGACATGGAGAGTAATTTTCCTATGGATGATGTCGAGTTCTCCGGACCCAATAGCCGAGACAGGTCATTGAGTGTCTCTGAATTGCCCCAACAACGCAGCCACATTGAGGAAGATACCCTGATGTCCGATGGAGAGTCTACCACAGTATCCCAGCAGTCCATAGGAAGGGATCCTCCTGACCACATCGCTGCATCACCAGTTGACCCTAATACTGCAGCCTCCTACTCGGCTTACAGAAGTATTCGTGCCACCCAATTCTATGGTAAAGGAGCAAGTTCCAAGCAGAAGCCAGCCGTACGCAGTCTAGAGCCCGCCGACCGTACTGATGCTTCTGTGGTGGACGTATACTCTGAAAAGGAGGATACAACAGAGGTTCAAGTGCTCGACTCAGTCATACCTAGGTATGTCTGTTGTCTTCGGGCATACCTCTGGCTCACTACGCTTTACAGGACGTACATTTTTACCTTAGACTCATTGGGAACACGCCATCCTGCTGTGTGTCGAACGTTGGGTCTATATCTCAAGATGGAAGCGAAGGACAAGAAGGGTCTCGAACTGACTAGCGATCCCCAGGGTATACAGGCCCTCGTATGTTTCCCTTTCTCTCCGCGTACATGTGGTTCACACTCTCTCAGGTGCCTTACCAACCAAATCACTGTGATTGTGGTGTTTACCTCCTCCATTTCGCTCAGACCTTCATGAAGGACCCTAAGAAATATTGTAATATTATCAAGGTATCTCCAGGTATTCTCTTCTTCTGTACCTTATCACATTCGTCATATTAGTCGCGTAGAGGCCCAGGGGTTGATATGCGCCAACGGCAGACCGACTGGGATGACGCTAGTGTAGGCGAGTATCGAGAGAAACTTGCTAATCGAATCAAGACCTTGTCCAGTGAATGGAAAAAGGAGCGCGAGCCAAAGAAGACGGAAGGTGAACAACGAAAGGAGAAGGAAGGGGAGCTTGGCATCTCAGAGAGAGCGGACGTCGGTGAGGCACATCTGGGTAAGGATGCTACAGAAGCGGAGGTTGTAGAGGACAGCGAAGAATCAGACGGCAGTATTGAGTTTGTTGAAATCAAGCAGGCCGCGGGACGAGGAAGAGGACGAGGGACACCTAAGTCTGCAAAAACGTCCGGCGGACGGCGCGGAGCTGTGGGGAAAGTAGCAAGACTACGCGGCTAAAGCAACCTCGGTCATTTTGAACTCACGCTGACTTCTCTCGTTGTTGTTCTCGTTGTTGTTATGAACTTTGCTATCAGTTCCCTTTTGATCGGTTGAAACGGTCCTCACATTGCATACCATACTCTGCCGCACATTCTGATATTTATCGTATTTAACATACTAATTAGTTAGAGCAAAATTATTCGACGTAGCTAATATTTGTCGTCGTCAGCAGGGGTCAGGAACCGAGTATAACACTCAGTGTTCTGAATACTGATTACGATACGTTTGAAAAACAGGATACAAGACCAGTGAAAACGATCTCCCCGAGGCGTGTGAGAAGTAAACAATGTAGGGCATGGGCCTTTCATTTGCTAAACCAAAATGCCCAAATCACCTAAGTGGCACGCCGTCCTCAACTCCGACCAAGTTATCGTTGGTCGGCCACCGTGGACTTCCTAGATCCTCTGGCTGCTAGTAGCTACCTTGTGAATCATCCTCTGTGACCTATGTTTCTCACTCCAACCGTTCATTCTGATGCTTCGGTAGCGAAAGAAGGAACGGCAGTTCTGTTAGGAGAAATTTAGGGGAAATCCAAATCCCCCATGTGCCGGGGAGTAGTATAGATATCCGCAATATTGAAAAAATTCGGATTAAGTTTGGGAGTTTCTGCAGATGTCCTTGGTGCGGAAGAAGTACGGTATTCAAACTTAATTGGATCGACCATTGAAGGTTCCAGTGGAAATTGCTGAGAAATGAAACCCTGTCATTGCCGCCGCCGCCGCTTACGCTTGTGCTGACTGCTTGCATGATATGTTTATGCGACTGCAAACAGTGAGAAATTGGGAGACACGGGGGTTGCTGAGCCCACTCGTTGCTTCTGAAGTTCTCATCACATTTTCCCCTCAAAGTCGACTCTCACTCGGCAATGTGATGCACTTTCCCCACGAATTACGTAGAGTATTGTAAGTAAGGCACACAGTGACTTGAAGGGTGATGGTAGAAAGGGCTCACAGCCAACCCCTGAACTGTTCTTTGCTATGCTGGTACCAGCAGGGAGCTGGATGTTCGACTGATCGGAGGATCAACGGATTATTCTCTACAATCCAGAAAGCACCGGAGATGCCCAACCTTGATCGTAATCCGCCCTTTGTAGGTTGGCCGCAATGTATGGCGGGCCTATAATTACTAACTTTTAGCGTCGCATGCTTTCTGAGAGTCTAATGTTCAGTCAAAACCCGTATTTAAACATCTGAGATAGTCTCGAAAAAGATAGGTGACTCCATCACCCTTGCTTGGCTGATATTGTGAGCAAAAATGGCTCATGAAATGAGGGAACAACATGCTTCAATCGTTTGAAAAGTCGGCCTATAAACCTACTGTCGTTATAGTATCCTGAAGGGAAAGAAAGTTTCTACCAGCTCACCGGTTGCTAGTGAAGATCCTTGTGAGGGTAGCGTAAATGAAAATTTACTGGTACCGATAAAGTCCATACAGAATACAATCCCTGCAAGTGTAAATTGCAAATTCGTTTAGTGTCGTGGCTACGAAGTGACAATGGAAATCAGGCACAGTGCACTACTCCTGTGACACGTATCTCAAAAAACACTCTCAAAACACAAAGGCGTTGCTATTCCGGTCAAATCTTTGAATGTAGGGCAAGGTCTGGCGAGGTATCCTAGCGGGTATCCTGGGGTATCCCGGTAATTAGCACTGGGATAGGGTTGCGATAGGGGATAAGCTCTTCAATTTGCGGTATGGTACACGCGCGGCGCAGGATTTGCCGGAGGAAAACAAGCACGGAATGTTTGTCAAGGGTCGAAATAATAAACATGTATGGTGCCGGGCGCCACAACTTGAGTTGAGAGTGAACAAAAAAAATTCTTCGAAGATTTTGGTAGGAATTCACACAGACGTTTATAAGATGACGCAAGGAGCTCGAAAAACATCTTTAAGCGGTTATCAGTACATGTCACTTGCATCTTTTGGGACGCTTAGGCAATCGAACTTTGGCCTTTAGGTCGAGGGAATCTAGGGGAGCCGTATTGTATTAGCGAACTTGTATCTCCCAAGTGCATACGCAAATTCGACCGTGTAATTGTCGAAAAATAACTAATAGGGCTAATGACTATGCGTCAAAACCAGGGCCCAATAGTCTAATAACGCCCTACTCAGACGGTAAATGAACCAGCTCTGTGTAGAGTCCATCGAAGAGTAGGTCTAGCTATAGAGAAGCAATGTGCCGCGAATGATCGTGGCAGCACTTTGCCTACTGCATGAGTTTACCCTTGCGGAAGGATATATGCGTCGCTCATGGTTCAACCTTTCCATCTTGTATCCTGAGTCTGGCTTGCTCAAGAGCTCGATATATATCCCCACTTGACTCGGATTTAAGCCCAAACGTCTTCAAAAGAGCAGGCACAGCGTCGCGCGTAAGGAGGAGGTTATGAAGCGAAGAACTTGATGGCGATGGTTCTGATCTCAGACCAGCATCGGAAGCCGACGAATCAGAAGGTGATTGAGAAGATGTCGCGGATGTCGTCTTTGGGTTGTATTTTTCGTATAGGCCGTCTAACTCCTTGCTGGGTTCGGGAATCACAGCCCCGCTTTCGAGGAGAGCTTGGACATATTGAGATGCTCTATATGCTGATCATGTAAGGCAATTAGCTCCTTACGATAAGGGATTACACGCAGTTACCATACCTCTATAATGATGCCATGATCTCCAGACGCAGAAAAAGAAAGGAAGGTTTGGTATAATCGCTATATTGTACGAATTAAGATATCTCAAAGAATATGTCAAGGTAGACAGCGTACGTATGATCATAAACGGTGCCGTGAGTGGTGCCAGTAGCATCCACGTATAAAATCCTTTTCTATGCTTGGGAGCGCGATGCTGAACCAGAGCCATCAAATGGGTCAGTGTTGAAGAGCCAGTTTGTATTGACGGCGCATAAAAAAGAGGAATCTAGTTTGAACATCAAAAGGTTAGGTTCTCATCATGCTAACGCGATAGAAATTTGCAACACGAGCCTTCAACGGCGGTTGCTTCTTTATGTCATCTCTAGAGTGACCAGAGAAGTCTGGGTGTGTTATTGAAGGCCCGAAAGATGGGTCAATCCCTTTGAGAGCAAGCTCCTCAAAGTCTATACGATCGACGAGTCGTTCGCCAACATTGTATACTCTAAGCTATGCCAATCATCATAAGATCCATTTTAATAACAACGCGTTCGTAAAACTATCGATAACTCACTTTCCAGGATCCTTCTTTGGCTTTACCGAAGCCGGCCCAAGCCTGCGCTGCCTTGCCAGTTGCCCACTTCACCCAGCCGCCTTCAGGAGCCCATGAACGCGACTTTAGCTTGTTCTCATCTTGCGTAAGGTCACCAGGCTTAGTTATTTGAAAATGATAATATATCAGAGACTGGCGCAATATTGCCGACCCCGTAGGTTTACTGACTTGCGTCAGTGGAAGCGCTATTATGCGAGTAGGACGCATGGCCTTTATGAGAGAGCTCATAATCGAAATGAAGCAAAACGGGGCCTATGGTCAAGAAAAAATCAAGTACAAGGAAGATATGAACGGAATAAATTATTGTGGATCCTGACGCGCGCTGACAGTGACTAGCGCCTCACAACACGCGTCATGTCGGCGTACGCATGACTAATCCAATTTCCCAATATGGGACGCGTCGCACTTCACTGGCACGGCTCATTGCTCAAGCGCTCAGCGCTCAAACCCAGCACCAGGCCTTTCACTATTCAATGATTGTCGAGTCCTGAGGCAGGAAGGCATGACTGGTCAGCTTGTATTGTACTGGAAACCTTTTGACAACCTTCCTGAGGCCTTGCGGCTGCCTGACATCCTCCAATTCTTGTAGTACAGTGTTTCTCTAGAAATGAACGCCAAACATACTCGAAGGTAGGTGATTACCCTCCCTCGTTTTGAACATATCGATTCATATATCAATGTATGAATTAGTCCTGTAAGGTCGCTCTCCATTGCCTGGACTCCAGACGGTGCTTTCACTTCTAGGAAAACCCCTGGTGATACTTTCTAGCGCGGCTGGAGGGAACGTCTAAACCGGCGAAACGGAAGACATACTCTGCCATCAATCCTACTCCTCTTCTAAGCTCGCAGTTATTAACAGGCCACTCTTACTTGGATCTCATTCGTAACTCGTTGGTCAAGCTATATGTTGTGAGCAGCCATGAAAAACGGGCTTGCTTCCGATCGTATCGATAATGGAGGGCTGGGGGACATCCAAGCGTATTCCACCTGGTCCCTTCTATGGCGAGAATGAAGGGGGACTGAGGGGTTTTGAAACATATTCAAGTCCTCTTTGGGCAGACGGGGCATTCAACCCATCCGTTCCCTTGGGCACTGTAAACCCGGGATCATTCTTGCCCGGTTGTGCCTTAGGTAGCAGCCAAAGCTATGCAAGTTGGATCAGCTACGCGACGCACCCAGGTCAATGCCCCCTTCCCAGCCCAGCGCATCCCATATCTCAACATCGATACGGTAGTCACTGAACACTTTTACTATCTACAAACCGTGCATTGCGAACGTCCATCTACGCTTGCCACCGTGCGGCATCTCAGGCTTCAGACGCCGACACATTGCCGGCGAGATACTCAACTCAAGATTGGGAAGAGGTCGCTCAAGTCCTAAGGCCAATTCGTCACCAAGTTTTTCAATGTATATGCCCTCAACTATTCGCCTTTGAGGACCATGAGTAATGCTACGACATACGCGCTACATCGCGTCTCACGTCTCGTCCTCGAGACATGTTAGCTCAGTGGCTCTGACGGAAGTATACAAGGATAGTAAGACAGTAAGACTACGATAGTAGTTAGACCCAGAATAATAGTAAGACTCAGTGCTGTGGCTTGGATTAGTCAGCAAGGGTGACCCAAGCGCGAAGTTACCACTCGATTAGAGCCACACCGACGCTTTGCGCAAGCCCGCCCCTCCCGCCACTACTACGAAGGAGTATGTGCTGCCCGGATCTATATGACACGTGAAAAATGCTCTGCCTTTAAGCTCATTTGGGGAGGTCTTTAGGATACGGTGAAGCAGCTGACTAGAAAGCCAGTCCAATTCAGGTTCATGCATGGCTCAGGCATTCGTACTATTCTAGTCGATGGCAGCAAGCCTCAAATTCACGGTGCAGGGGTTGATTTTATCGAAAGAAACTGTCGCATACCTGAAGGTCAACGTTTGGTACACGAGAATGATCCTCAGAACATTGTTCAATACATTGTACGGTGTTGCTTAGTTCATCTCGATCGGTACAGTATCTCCCGATAGCCTTGGGACAATTCTTGATAATACAGTACACTCCGAGTCGACGGATCCGAGCACACCTTCCCTACCCGAACTCAACACTGATACATCCATACTCGATGCATCCGGCCTCCGCTGCTTATGTTCGCATAGAGATAGCAATAACCGAAGAGCCCGCGTGGCTCCGCAGGCCCTTCGTAATATAATTGGCAGTGGAGGGAGAGAAATTGCTCATCTACATACAAGTACACTACACTAGTTCTAGGGAGAGGAGGGTGGGGGAGCGGAAATGACTATAATAATTTGGGCAACACAATGCGATACTGTGAGCAAGACCGTTAGCCAGAAGGGTGTAGGGTATTAGGGGAGCTCGTACCAATGCTATGAGCAAGACCGTTGCTCGACTAGCATTGGCTCCTCAGGCTTATATACCTGAACCTCGCAGAACTGGCCTCTGCTAGACTCTAGCACCAGAACTTTGAAGGCATATGGCCTGAGGCGGAATGAGCTCATTGAGGACGGAAATCAGCGTACACTGTCATCAGTGAGGAGCGGCCTCAAAGATAGCGGCTGACGGATGTGCGGAAATGCTGTGATCAAGGAGGGATGGCTATGATGATAGCGGCTAGTGGAGTGGACATTGTCGAGAGCGGAGGGATCGATCGTGAGAAGGGCTGATTGGGTCGCCTCGAACTGACACGCTGCCGAGGCCTCTGAAACTCCTCTCTTCGTCGTCGTTACAACGACCTCCGCTGCTTATGTTCGCATAGAGATAGCAATAACCGAAGAGCCCGCGTGGCTCCGCAGGCCCTTCGTAATATAATTGGCAGTGGAGGGAGAGAAATTGCTATATTGCTGTTAGAGATGTGAGAGAAGTTGTCGATGTTGATGGTGCGGGGAAGGGTTAAAGTCGAGAAGTTTTTGCTTGGAGCTGCAGTTCTGCACGAATAGTCGGGTTATCTCGAATGTAGATTTTCCATGCCTGTGAGGACCACCTGCCCAAGGATTGTATAATATCTTCGGAGAGTCCGAGACGAGCGTAAAACGTAGCTCCACCAGCACGCGCTGAGTGTCCGCCATATTCTTTCCCAAGAATAGCGTGGAATCGCTTTTCGAACCAGCTTCGATTAGGCATCGCCCCGTTCTCAGTGATAAACAAAGCAGGTCGTGCGCCATGGATACGATCCCGCAGAGTGACATATTTATGCAGTAGCATCACTGGACAGACACGCTGCTGAAGCCTTGAGAAAAGGATTTGCGAACCACGATAAAAAGGATCGGCTTTGTGGTAAGGCAGATGGTATGAAGCACGACCATTTTGAAATTGCAATGAGCGACGTTCGATGATCTTGCGCCAGTCAAAGAGTCGCTTGTCATTACTTATGACAAGCTCCCCCAGGCGATGACAAGCGAAGAAGGCACAGCTCAAGATTGTGATAAAGAGGAGGTCATCGTACATTTGGGAGATGTCGGCTATCTTTGCAAAGTCCTCCAGATGCTTTATTTCCAGAGGCGCTTTACGGGTTACTGGATCTGCACGCCACTTCTTTGCTCCTCTGATTGTCGCTTGCACTAAGGGGTGTGCACGACTTGTATCAAAGTTTGGGTACAACTCCTTAAGAAAGTGACGTGCTCCTGAAAGATACTTTGGTGCTGATGCAATCCGGCGAGAGGTATAAGCAACATATCTTGCCAATGTTCGGGGAGTTGGGTCAAGGGGGAGTTCGTGTGAGATGCAAAAGCTAATGTAGTCTTTTGCGCCGGTGAGATACCCTTTCTGGGTGCTTTTCTCAATCGCCATCACTTGCAATTTGGTCACGAAATCATCGAGTGCGGATAGATTGATGTTTGGGCGTGCAGAAGTATTTCCCGTGCCTATTAGGCTCAAAAGGAGTGCCTCCATATTTGGGGCAGTAATTCGCGAGGTGGGTCAAAGTGATGTATACGATCTGCGGGAAAATGGTGACGATAGTCTCTGAACATGAGGCGGGATAGGAGGTCAGCGCGAACATTCTTTTTGCCTGCGATGTGCCTGACTCGGAGATCAATCCCGGTTGCCAGGGCGATAGAGGCCGAAGATCGTAATGGTGCATTGTGCATTATCGTGTTCGCTGACAAAGAGTCGAAGACATCTACTGAATTCAAACTATCTGAGTAGATGAGGAGGCGACATGGTGGGTGGGGCTTTGACGCAGCATGGAAGAATGCGGAGAGGATAGCAACCTCTTCCAAAAAGAATATGTCAGGTTTCTGCTTCCCACCACCCACATTTACTAGCTGATTGAGATACTCTTGA
The DNA here is from genome assembly GCA_014058305.1 of Pleurotus tuber-regium. NCBI lineage: Eukaryota > Fungi > Basidiomycota > Agaricomycetes > Agaricales > Pleurotaceae > Pleurotus > Pleurotus tuber-regium. The sequence continues at coordinate 1,571,255 of JACFYU010000042.1, read as the reverse complement.
TTGATTTGATATACAAAACCGTTCCCCGCATAGACAAATGCAATTGCATTTGTCAGGCTGGCATCTGTCCACATGACCATGTCCGCCTCCGAATCTTCCCATCTGGTCGCGTCTACGAATGTCACCCCGATTGACTTTGGGATGATTTCTGCTAACCAGGACAAATCATTGCGAACTTGGTTGTTGATTGGAATGCCTAGAGATGGGATCTTTTTGCCTGCAATTTTACGGTATAATTCTTGAAGGGCCGGTCGTCCCCATGGTAGAACATTCAATGCCCAATTGAGGTGGCCAGACAGTTTCTGCCAATCTCGAAGAGGTGGAGCATTTGTTGCGATGAAGGTATTGATCTTCTGAGTAAGATCCACAATAGACGATGGCGTAAGTGATATGCTTCCTTTTGCTATGTCAACCCAGAACCCAATAATTTTGAGCGTTGAGCCGTGTTCTTGCTTTCTGTCTTCGAAAGGGCATCCAAGGAACTCCCACAAAACAAGGAGTTGCACCTGCTTTCGAGGGCGCATCATTCCATGATACATCACCATATTGTCCGCAAAATCCCAGCCAAAGAAGTCATCCATATATACGTGCAAGCCATCGATGCCAAACTTGTGTATTGCCAGCCAGCAGATCAGACTGGAGACAGCGCACCAAATGCGGGGAGAAGCACGATTTCCAAAGACTAAACGTCGAACGATATGGAACTTTCCGTCTACTTCGACAACTTGGCGAAGCTGCCAAATTGGATGGGCCGGGAGGTTCAGGAATGCAGAGGCTACGTCGCTCTTGAACAGATTAAAGGGACGGTTTGGGAATGCCTTCTTTGCATTGAAAAGACACTGTCCAAAAGGCCGCATGTCGTCATATCTGACCTTGGCGTCTTCTCTCGGAATACCTTCGTTAAGACCTGAAGCTGAATGATCTGTGACCACGCGGCCTTTGCCGTTTTGCCAAACAACAAACATTGGTGATAATACCATCCCCGGTTCAAGTTTGTCGAAAGCGCTAGACCATCGTTCGGCAGCGATTTCTTTGTCACGAAATTCCCTGATGGTATTGAGATCCACATTCGAGGAGGCATAATTGCCATTCGTTTTAGCCCGCTGTCCTTCCTTCAGGTCATCTTTGAGCAAGTCATCCCACTCGCCATCATCCAAAGGCCAGAATCCTTCTCTAAATCCTTGGATAACTGAATCTACGAAGGGTCGGTTGGGATGGGATGACAATAAATTCTCAAATCTATCCACATTGAAAGGGGTTGCGATCTTGATTTTATCACCTGCTGCCTCAAGAGCAGCAAGAATATCATGGTTATTGAGTAGATGTGCTGGTGGAGAAGGGAGAGGAGGAACAGTCTCGGTGTAATGAGCAGAAGGAGATGTATTAAAATTGCTATCTGAAGACCAAGTATACCCTCGACGGTATCGAGGTGAGTCTATTGAATCAGTTCCCCTTCGCTTCCCTAGTAGAGTAAATCGTTGTGGACCCTCCGCTGCTTTTTCCACCTTCGCCGCGGCTGCTGACTTGTCCTCTTCCTCGCTTGCTTTCAAGGGAGTTACGGCATCCAGTGACGTCCTTTGCTCTGTGTCCTTCGCCACACTCACTGCAGGAACCATGCTTACGATAATACGGGCACGGTTCCGCACAGATCCCCAGGTTCCAATTCTGGCAAATGACCGCTGAGCGTTTGCGAACGAGAAGAGGTTGAAGTGATGAAGGCCTTTTCCCACTGTTGTTAGCAGACGAAGGGCTAAACATTTGTTTGAGGAGAAAAGGATTTGTGCTGTTGCGATCGTCCAGATGGAACGGAGACTTCGCATAGCGTTCTCGTACACTCGCATCAAAGCGGATAGCAATGAGCGGATTATACGTGGTGGCGGCAAACAGTTCTTCAACTGTTTTCTGGTAGTTGTAGAGTTCTTCGCGTCGATGAGGGTAAGGAAGGAGGACGGCGTCTCGCCAAGCTCTATAAGTCCTTTCCCAATCCGATTCGGAGAGTAGGGCTTTGCGAGCGTTAGTCTGTTCCTTCTTAACAATGACATAGCCGTCAACAAATTCCTTTGCCTCATCTCTATGATCATAGCCTGGTTGCATCGTTGCCCATAATTTCTCGAAATTGATATATTTGTCTTGGACAATATCCCGCCAGATGGCCCTGGTGATAGGCTCGTCCAATGGTTGCAATTGGAAACGGTCAATGACAGCTTCAAGGGCTCTCTCCGTCCCATAAGCATGACGGGCAGTCCACGTCTCAGCAAGGTGCGGGTCTGAAGGTGTGGATGGTAGGGAATTAAGATGTGGTAACGCTGCAAGAACTGACGCTGGAATAGCTCCAGAAGTTGACGCTGCAGGTGGTAGGCCGAGGAGTTTCGCGATGTCAGTCGGGAGTGAAGAGGAATTAGGGACAGCTCCTTTAGCATTAGCGACTCTGGCACGAAGAAGAGACCAGGCGAGCTCGTCTTCTGCTCGCCTTCTAGCTTCTTCGGCGTCAGGATGCGCATTAGCATTACTGGAGTCAGAAGCGCCTTGATGAGATTGTTCCAGGGCCTGGTCAAGCGAGGCGAGTGCTTGTTCAGCCCGATGAACGTAATCGCTGGCTTCTGCTGGGGTAGCTCCAGCTTCCTGTAGTTGATCAATAAGCTCGCCGACGCTGATTTTTCCTTCCACACAGACTGCGACAATTTGTTCGAATCGCTCGATCCGATCCTCGACCGGCATACTGGAATGTCGTGAGGGCGCATTGGACATGCTCAATAAATGAGATTTAGATGTGAAAGAAAAAGGAGCGGAAATGACTATAATAATTTGGGCAACACAATGCGATACAATGCTATGAGCAAGACCGTTGACTTTTGGGCGACAATGCAAGCTGTTCTGGCGCAACCTGCTTCAATATGGTAGCTTATTTAGGACCTGGTAGTCATTCAAACTGTGTATCTACTCTATTATTTCAATGTACTGAATGTATACGTTCAAACTGATATGCTAAGCTAACACGTAGGCCCCAAACGGCGGCCCTGACGTGGCGGGAGATTGACAGGTGGGACCCCCGAAGTGGGCCACATGAGTCGGCGCAGTCAGTGCGACAGTCTTACTACTTTCCCTGGTGAGTCTTACTATCATCCTTCAGAAAGTAAGACTCGGAACATTCGGAACGAGTCTAATCTTACTGTTCTTGTCAACACCCGGCTCTGACAGAGCGCCAGAAACCACAAATCCTTATCATAGATTCGGATGTGGTACGAGCCCTTGTACCTGGACGGCGGCATTACATCTAAACTTGCGGTGGTGATGCCAGTCTGCCAGGGGTTTTGGTACCGCCCACTTGATAATAAGGTAAAAACAATGCACCGACCTACTCGTGTTCATGATGCCAACGTTTATCGGTTGGGTGGCCGATGAATACGAACTGGGGAACAAGGGCTAATGTATACAACTGTGATCAGCAAAGGTGACAAAGTCATTGGGTACGCACAGCGGGCGGACATGGGCGACACCCGTCGAGATGAAGAAGGATCGTCAGTGGTGGGTAAAGTGAACATGGCGTAATAGAGATTGTCACGTCCTTCTGGATTACGAGGAGGCTAGCTCCCGATGTATGCTGCAACCCCGAACGTCGAACACCGTACTGCCGCCGAAGATTGCTATTAGCTACACAGAATCCTTCTTGGATAAAGCAGTGCGTCTTGAGCCTTTCTAGGAGAGCATTACATGTTAACCAACCTGCATGGCAAACTACGTTAGCCGAGCCTGTTACCCTTGGCAAGAGTCGTCCCCCTTTGTTACAAAGTGTCAGTGTTCATATCCAGTTGTTTCACTCCGCGCCCATTCACTGCCAAATGCTACTCAAACTAAACTAAGACATTGGCCCCTGCCTCAGGACTTTGTCTCGGGCGGTGCTCGCACAATGCAGCTGAATCACACTGTAAGTTGTTCGTAGGGCGGTTCCGAGGCGCTGCCAAGAACCAGCCAAGACAATCCACAAACAACCGAAACCCCCAGTTACACCTTAAATGGACACGCACCTGCCTTATATGTATGGTGGCGGTGTACTCAACGGGTCGCAAAACGCAAAATTGAGCGCTGCTAAGGACGAAACTCCTTGGAACTCGGGCAGCTACCCTGCACTTGCTCACCTTTAAATGTCCTAGGAAGATGCACAGATCAGCACTATCCGTTCTTCTCTCTTCATTTCTTCTCTTTCTCAATGGTTCATACCCCTTCGCTACTTTATCTTAGCTCCATAATATTATCAGGAGTCGCCTTAGCAACACCACATACCAGTCGTCAAACGCCTCCTAAAGTGTGCACGCCCCTGTTCACTCCAGATGCTGCCTTCGACTGGAACAATTCAGGGGGTATTGGGTTATCAGATGGTGTAAACGATGGTTCTGGTGTCATCGTCAGGTCAACTCCGAAGGTGTTTTGGAGATTCATCAAATCTAATTCCTCACCGCCCGCCTTCACTATCCAGTGAGTATAATGACGTCTGCTTTTCAAGACGGATTACTGATTATCTTCAGACCCGCTGATAACTCAAATCTGGCCGTCGGGCTACGTGCCAACAACTCCTTATACCTCACGCCGAGCAAAGGTGATGGGTGCGTCCAAGATTTCCCCTTGCCCTTCCCACTGCGCTAATCTTATATGACCAGAAATACGCGGTTTATCATTGAATGCGGCGATTGTTTAAGCGTTGGACAAAATGATTGTTTCATGAAGCTTGCAGATAAGCCCGACCTATGTGTTCAGGCAGGAAACCGAAGAAACGAGCTGGGCCCTACCAGGGGTGCCGCTGGAGATCCTTTGTTTGTGTCAGCCCCTTGCCGAAAGGACGACAGCCAACGATACAACTACTTCAAGCAACAAACGCAAACTACAGCATCCGTGGTGTCGACTCCAGCTGCTACGACTACGAGCCCTTGGGAGCATGCTACCACAGTCGCTCCACCAGCGCCCACACAAAGTCTCTGTAATCCTAACTTTGAAGGCGAGGGTGTACGGGTAGCAAACAGTGCTGTAGTCTGGGGTGCCCCTTCCTTCACTGCAGGCACGGACCTTATTGCGGAAAGCATTTCAAATTTCAACCAGCGTCTGGAGATCCGCTTTGAACAAACAGGCTCTCCTACTCCGTACTACATCGCCAAGTTGGTATAACTTTCTCCGGCATATTTGTGCAGAAGCTGATGAGTTCGACTTTCAGGTCATTGAACGGGACCAACCTTGGAGTCAGTATTCGCGATAACGGCAATTTGTATTTCATTGACAATCCTCAGCCCAATGATGCGTAAGTATAAACCTTGCTGTCCAATTTCATGAGCAACTGTCTAACGACTTGCGTATGTAGCCGCCACCGTTGGTCGATCGAATGTACTTCTTTCTGCAAAGGCGCCTCTTCCGTTGCCCCTGGTGATTTATCTGCCGATGGCTGCACGATCAAGTCCGGCTTCAATAATAAGTGTGTTCAGATTGGGAATGGTCCCCAAGCTGGCGACAAGGGCGACCGCATCTTCGTAAATGAATGCTCGGGAACTGACAGCCAAAGGTTCAACTTTATTACATCTCCCTTCAAGTTCGGCGGACGCACCGCGTCAGCAACTTCATCGACAGCCGGGATTGCGAAAGTCAATCTCGCCAATGGCGACGATGGCGATATGGACGTCTCTTTGAAGGAGTTGCTCAGGAATAGCTACATTGTGATCGGTTTGCTCGCGGGTGCTTTGGTCGGGCTGATCGTCCTTGGTGCTTTGGTGGTGAATAAGGGCTGCTTGAGGGGTCGTGACTCCAAGGCTCGGTATACAACGGTGTCCAAGGGTGATGTGGAAGGCATGAAGTACTCAGTCGACTCGATGCCACACGGGCGATACAGCGATTGAACGACATTTCGCACTTCACTTTGCATACAAGGCCACGTATTTTAGTATTTATTTATTGATGCCTTCACGGACTTACATATGTTATATTACAACATTCTTTCATCGCAACCTGTCATTTACGCATGTATTGGTCCGTAGATCTTATATGTTAAATGCCATAATGTTTGTATGATTAATTCAACTAGTGAGAACATCCAAACGCTTCACGTTAGGAACATTTGGATGACTCACTGGTAGGCTTTCTCTGAACTCAAATAACAACGGGTTGTGTATTGCATGGTCCTTGCTTCCCTGTCGAGCCTGCTACCCAGAGTTAGAAGCTTCAAGTCCAAGACTAAATGCCACTGCTTAGGACTTGAAGAGGAGGACAGGAATAGAAACAGTGATCGGTAAACTCTTGTTCATGATTCACCATCTAGCGACTCGGAAAAGATGAGTGGATGCTTAGAGTACTCGCATCGTCTGGAGGGTTACTTCAAGCGAGGCGCGTATGTACGTTCCTGAGATTGGCGTTTGTCACGCGCTGATAATCTTCCCCTGCTCCGAGTCGAACGAATTCATCGGTACAGTATGTCTTTGCATAAAAAACCTGGGTATGATAAGTTTGTTTTCAGTCGCTAGATCACTACGAATACATTACCTAGTCAATGAACTATGGGATACGCTGGTAAAACAGCCGGATAACGATCTCGTAAATGCCGATATATCTGATAGTGATACGACTTGTAAACCAGACCAAACGAGCCAGTACGCATTGAGAGGCTCAACATAATTAGCTGCATACTTCAAGCGGTCACCCATCGGATGAGGTACATCGATGTCCTTGAGATTGGCGTTCGTTTGCCGACAAAGTCGTATTATGTTCTGAAAGTCGGACTCAAGAGTGCACGCGTTCATCGGTGTATATCGTTCTTCGCGCCAAAACACCAGATATGCAGCAATCGGTATACCATTGAATTATTGCTAGCGACGTTCGGATGGCTGAACCTAGACGCCAGTACTTTCGACGGCGGAGGAGTTGAGGGAAAATTCTTCGTTCTGCTCAAGTCCACTTGGCATGGGGAGGGATATCCGCCTAGTTGGCGCTTTGCATCGGAAGGCTCGCCAAGGTGGACGGGGACGTCTTCTCTTTCTATTGTTTGAGTACTTGGCATGAGGAAGGACGGGCTAGGGACGAACACTAGCAGCTGGCTGATACCGCTTCATTCATCGGACAGCCCGCCGACGTCTAGTAAACATCTACGGAAGCATTCTGCAACGGAACGCATCTCCAAAAGGGCGCATACATGTCAGTGAGACCGCACAATCCGGAGTTCCAGATTCACTTCTCTTGAGTCTTCCTCAGCCTGACTTGTCAATCCCTTCCGAATAGGAACCTCCATTTTCCCGATATATGCTTCGAGAATCAACTTGATTCGGGATTGGCGAGGACGGCCGATAGATGCGGATACAAGATTTTCAGAGATAGTATTCAGTGCGCGTGGTCATCACGGTGTACACGGAGAACCGCTTAGCCAGTTTCTCACCAATAAGTACAGTATGTATGGTGTTCAGCTCATGTTCGCCAAGCAGAAACCTAGGGAGTCAAAATTAAAAGAAGTCAGTAGAATTTCTCAGCAAGAGTAACAAATTTCGTTACCGCTCAATCGCCGCGAGCTCAAGCATCGTCAAGGGCTTGGTACAACAAATTCTCTTGGTTCATTCAACAAAAAAATAACCAATGTCGTAGGGTTGGAACACAAGAGCGTGACGCCGTATCTATAGTGGAAACATGCTAAACCTGTGAAGCCTCTAAATATTCTGATATTGAAAGCGATTGAAAGCGAATGAGGGTGAATGAGTAGTATGGTATATGTATAGATATGCCCAGAGGGATTCAAAGGTTCATCGGGTTCGAGTTTACTTGTGACTGGTCTTCTTACTCGGAACGAACAACCATGAAATAGCGATAAGCAACCGTATGCCCACCCCAACACCTAGTGTGCCTGCAGCGCCGATCTTGAATAGTATAGCACGACTAGCGAAGCCGCCGATGAAAAGGGAGGAGGCAGCGATGAGTTTGTGATCGCGGGTGATGACGGATTTGCGGAATTGGAAGAGACGGGGGTCAGACATGAGCTCGACCCATACCGTAGTCAAAACGACTATTCGAAAAAATGTTTTTAATCAGTAACGGCTAAACCAGCGAAGAGAAGAACCGCACGTACTCGTAGTGGTGAATTGCGTATTCAACCTTTTACCCATGATCCCCTGCACGCCCAAACTAGCGCTCATAAACCCAATACACACAAATGTCAATGTATTGGTCCACGATGGGTCCCCTCGATCATCCGCAATGCTCAATTGCCCGCTCTTCCACACGGCAATAGCTGCGGCCATGGTGAACAGAGATTGGATGAATGTGCCGAGGACGAGCCATTTGCGTGTCATGCATCCCATTTTGTCGCCGAGGCGGCCAACGAAAGCACCCATGTTGAAGGTAATGAGAGAAGTTAAGGCTTGCTGGTCGGCTTTGTGGAAAGATTGGTCACGGAAGCCTGGGGGGCCTTCGAAGAGGCGGGCGAGCGCCAGCGAAAGCTAGGGAGCATAAACGGTTAGATCGCGTCGATGAGACGGGATGTCGGCGCTACTAACCTGAACAAAGTTACCCGTTTGAAAACCACACCATACGAAGATGGCAGAGAAGGAGATAGCATCACTGTATGAGGTATGATCGAAGTCAGAGGTCAGATGAGGAGTGTCGACAAGAATAGGACAGTGATGTCGAGGGATAGGGACGCACATAAACCCTGTCATGAAACAGAACGCGGCCAGAGGAGCCGTAGCTTGCGCGGGATCTACATCCTCGTTGAGATGCCTCCATAGCGAAGACGTTCTGGACTGAACCGCATCACAATACTTAATTTAGTGACCATCAACGGGGAGAGGTAGATGTATTGAACGCACAACGGCCACCTGGTTTTCGGACAACGACGCCTCGCCAGACTCGACTTTCTCTATTGCTGCGGACATGGTCTAGAAGGGAGTGCTACTGCACAGCAGGGACGAGGAAGCAGGGAAGGGGTAGAGACAGTGGGGATGCCTACTGGTTGTTGAACCGGCACTAGGTGGTTTTTGAGGACGCAGGCCAGGCAAACGAGTTACGCTTGGAGTTAGAGCGCCCTTTTGAGAGTGCAGCTCCGATTCTTGGCGAAGTTTTTTTAAACTCTTATCCTACCTTATCGAAGGAGGGAAGTTTTAGCAGACGGCGAGCCGAATATGAACTCTCGCACCATCAAACACCATCTCTATGAGATCGGTGCCAAGGCATTCAAAATGATAGGGGGTGAAACTCTTGTCAGAAAACCAAAGTTCAACCTTTCGTCTTATCAGCGCATTTTTTCTACTTCGCTGGCTGTCCCAAGACGCTTGATTCGGTTCAGGAGACGAAGAATACATCAATCCAAGACCTTGGGGGTAACTTCCTCAACTCCGAGTGCAAAGATAGGCGCCAGATACAAGCGCTCTGGATGTCCGACCAAATGGCCCCGGCAGCAGCCTTGGCAAGACTACTTGGAAGCTTCTTCACTGGGTGCATCTTGAAGGATTGGGTAGTTATTTCGAAGTCAAGGAACACAGTTATGGGTACGCATGTAGGTCCCTGCATGAGAACAAATAAGTACGGCTCCCTTCAAGTCCTTTACATCTCGAAAGATACTGCACGCGTCGTGCCTATGAACGGGCCTGCCAACGCTAGTGCACTGCCGACTGCAAGCACTGTCTGGCGTCTTCAAGAAATGCAACTTAAAGAGATAAAACATACAGTATACTCCAGTAGCTTATCTACATTGGGTCAACGTTGCCTTCATGCCGGTACAAACTCTGGACGTCAATGATTCCACCAATACTTCTTGGATGGGGTGGGAATGCGGCGATCCTCGAGTTCAAATCTGTATACTCAAACAATCATTGATTTCGTAACTTTGCAAACATATACGGCCAGTATTAGCAAATAGAGTCCTTAATCACAACACAAAGCGTGCAAACGGAATCAAAATCATCTGAGTGTCGCGAATCCTACTTGGTGGTTTCCAATGTCGAAGGCTGCAGAGTAAACATCATATAAATTGATGTTTAATGGTAAAAGACACTGAACACTCACATGTGTAGACGTTCTGCAAAAACACATCTCCGAGAACGAACACTAATACAAATGTTTACCGGTGTGTACGCACATCAAATGATATCAATACTCACTATCCAAGTCAACTGATGCAAGACCCCCCACGCATTGTGTTGAACCAGGCGAGACTGGGCCAAGATTGAACTTATCTGGAGAAATGGGGAAAGGTCGACCTCCGAAGGCTAAGCTGACGACGGGCACGCTTGTACACGGTACTAGGACATCGGATGAAGATTAAGCGTTCAGCAAGTGAAAAGCAGACATCACAGGAACTTACAGGTGAAAAAGCCAGGGCCAACTGTTTTGGATGCATTTTGTGCACCAGGAATTGCGGAGTAGACACGAGATACCGCAGCGGATGGTCCAAGAAGCAAGGTTGTGCCCGTGTCAACAACTGCTGGGGCTTCAGTGACTGGAACGAGACCGTTGACAGCAATGGAATCAAGAGTGATTTCCCAGAATCCCTATAAGCTCCAATATCCAACATGAACCCTCCAACATGGAGGGAAAGGGTCATACCACTTGAGTCACAAGACTCTGAGTGAACGTCCCTGTGAATAAGTTGTTGTTCACGCCACCCAAGAATAGTTCTGAACCAGAAGTGGATAGTTTGAATGCAAATTCTGGGGATGTTGTCCTTCCTTGGGCGACCAGGGTTTGGAAAACCGGACTTGTTCCCAATATTGATATCTCTGGGAAGGCCATGCCCATAAGACCATCGGGGGGGAACTGTTTAATGGCGAAACTGTTGGGGTAGTGCGTAGCCGCGCCCACGGCTTGTGATGTAGCCTAGAGGACAACTGATTCTTGAACAGTGATAACTATGGTAATAAGTCCTTACGGGGAGACCTGCAACAGTGACCGTATCCTGAAAAATAGTCCCAGATGCGACGCCGTCATTGGTTTCAAAGTTGAAATTGCGCCCAGTATTTCGTGCAGTGGAACTAGCAGATGTATTCCACAAGGTATGTCCGGCACAATTACTGACGCAGTTCGAAGCTGGTAGGAAAAGATCGCTACTACCTAGACATTCCTCAGATAGTAATACACCGTCGCCACGAAAGAGGATTACCAGTATCAAAATCGACTATAAAGGATACGTGAGCGCACGGATAGATTGTTGATTCCCGTTCACTTGCCTGTAAATGTTTGAGCCGGAGTGCCTACCGAAATGGCACCTTGCCAAAGTTCTCCCTGATCATTAGTCAAAGGAACAGCTCCGGTTGCACGCTTTGTGACATTAGGATGGACGGTTCCAGTATTTTTTTCGAATGCTGCAAATCCTCGGTTGATCTTGCTGAGTACGGTCATCGCAAATCAGTATTGGGTAGATAGTTCATAACGAGCTAAGCGTACTTGCTAGCTCTTATAATTTGGTTCCGAAGGGCCGTTATGTTGACCGTACCATCCTCGTTGGATAAAGTTGTGCGCTTGGTCAAGGGGATGCTGATACCCACACGTTCTGTGGTGGGTATGGCAGAAGAAAGGACGGCGAGTGTGATGAAGGTTATGAGAGAGGAGAGACGCATGCTGTGTTGAAATTTGAAAGCTATAGGACGACGACGGCGATGTGTTCGGTGCGCAGACCTAATGCACAACGTTCAGTGGGCGAGCTGTTTTATATGCAGATTTGCACGAGCCATGTACTATTCATACTCACCCCACATGTGCACGGAAATTTCTGATACTGCTACACATCCGACAGAAACGAAAGCTGGATAATGGTCATCACTCCATGAGAGGTCCAACATTCTTTTCCGTGCTAGGTTTACCCACACAATTTAGGGGGTGCTATCCTTACCTGGAATCAATGCCCATGTAAGAACATCGTAGGATTTACCTGTGTGGACCCCAAGTCCATACCAGAGGTGTCTGATAGAAAATTTGATGCTGTCCTTGTCTAATTATTCGCGCAAAGCATCTTTATAACTGCTGTTTCATCTTTGTGCTGTGAGTGTAGATAAGGAAAGGATACTTGAAAGACACCTCACATCAAGAGTCTTCTTCATTCATGATAAATGCAGCAACAAAGGCTAGGTCGTTGACAAAGTCCTTTGAGCTTGAGATTCATTTGTTCCCCTTTTCAGGGGGTGAATCCATCTAATTGGTACGCTAGGTCACATCAGTCAGGAACTGAAAACAAACGATCATATGAGTTTATGTTACTTAAAGTTCAATCATGAACAGATGAAGGTTCTCCCATTGAAGACGGACATGCGAGGGCGTGACAAGACTCGAACCTCGTTTGAGTACAGGACCCAGGTGACATTTACTATATAGATTTACGACATCCTACTTGGCTGTCGGCTGTATCCTCAAGTAAGTAGTATACTGAAACAAACTGAGCGGCCGCGTGCTGCGAAGTCCGCGACGAGTATCCAATGAAAGTTCAACCAAGCAGATTGTAGCTGTCATTCAAAGCTACTTGAAATTGCGATGGACTAGATACAACGTCCGAAGAAACGTCCACACCGAAATCAGGACTAGATGTTGTATGATCGCATTGGAACATTGGCAGTGACACCACAGTGATTCGAAGCAAGGATATCGACGCAGGAAGAAAACACGATTTCGATGATTCTGCCACAGGAGGTGAGCTGCAAACCGATCAGACCGAATAGCTCGTCATCCGTTCCCTGGATTGTTCCAGAATCGAACGGGGCCAAGAATGGATGATCTCTGGAGCCATCCCGATGTAGTCGAATCAAAAGATATAGGTTGGTACTTATGAGGGGTCACGGCGGATAATCGTTGCGAACTCTCTGAGGATATTTGCGCTGGTCCTGCCTGACCATTCTCTGCTTAGACCTTGCATCATTTTCAAGGAACTGATGGTACCCAGTCGTCGTAGATATCGAATTCAAAACATTCGCATTTGAGTAGCTCTGGTTCCAGTAAAGTATCAACTTTTAAGCGACGATGTGTTGGCTTCCAGCTAAAATAGGCGTGTTCAGGGATAATCGGGGATGGCAACAAGAAAACGTCGTTGGTGGATTGATGGAGACGGAGAAGAAGATGATGGCGGTTGAAACACATGTGGTGATGTGTGACGAAGCGTGACAGATTTTATAATAAGACTCGGGCTAGTTTAGTGTTCTTCTTCAACTAACTACTTTCTATTAGCTAGCTAGAACCTCACTATCCTCTGGTCGCCAGCACCGAGGCATCCTACGCTCTCTACTTCACCCACACTCCTTTCAATACCAAGATACCCTAATGGCTCCAAAGCCTCCCTATGCAACCGATATTCCAGACGAGGATTATGATAAACCAGCTCCCACACGCAGGCTCAGACTACCAAAGCCCCAGGACCCAAATGCTAGGTCTTCTGCATACGACGTGTACGTTTCTCATCCTCGAAATCATCCTTTTCTTGCTTATATTTGCCTAGTTATGAGAACTACCTCGCGCCCGGCGAGAACAACAACGCCAGTGCCCGCAACTCAGGCATCGGCGCCCTCGGGCTCGGCCTTTTAAATGGCGACATGTCTGATTCCGAAGACGAAGACGACGACAAACCTGCGCCCGCCAACAAGCAGGCTGCCCTCTTAGCTGCTACCACCGCTGCTGCTGCAGGAACCAGACCCATTCCCACTCAACCTACTCGATCTCAACCAACCGACGCTGCTTCCCACACTCAGTCAAAGTCTCCGCCGCCTATCGCTGCACCTCGCCCAGGCTATGCCGCTCCCATCGCTGCTCTCAACCTCGCACGCCCCGCACCTACAGCGTCTCCTCAAGGTCGTCAACCCCCCTCGCCCCCAAGTAACCCATTTGAGCCTCCAGAAAATCCATTCGAACCGCCTCAGGCTTCACCCGTTTCTCCTGGATTTTCCTCTCCGAACCCACGCCGTCCACCCCCGGGTATCCAAATTCCTAACCTTCGTGTCCCACCAGCCCCTGCTTCCCCACGCGTTCCGAGTACGCCTCATCCGCTCCAACCACCGATGACACCCATTACACCCGTGTTTGTCAGGCCCACTGCATCGTCCCCACCTACTCGCGATGTCAAATTCTCTGAACCTATTATTCGTAGCAATACGGAAGAGACCCTCCTCCCTAAGCGAGGAGAACGCGGCGATGATTTTTGGCGCCGGTTCAGCATGATCGCCAAGGTCGAGAATGGGAAGAACACGAGTGAGAAGCAAAGGTACGTTAACGACCACCACCACCAATACGTTCCCTATTTCTCATAAAATTTGGCTTTTCTAGTTCATGGCTCCGCAAGACCCAATCTGGCACCCAACGTCTGTCCATCTGGGTCTACGTAGTCGGTGTACTCCTCCTTCTCTGCGTCGCAGGTGGTATCGGCCTTGGCTGGTATGCTTCGCACAAGTCCACCTCCCACACACCCCCTACCGCCATTGGTGGTTCAGCCAACCAATCCGCTGTCTCGGGACCAGGAACGAGTACGGTGGGGTCGAAAGACGGTGGCCCGAGTGTGAAAACGAGTTTGCATGTGAGCCCGACGAGGACGATTGATAATAGGGATGTTGCGGAATTCCCGAGGGAGACTGGGCCTCCGGTGATACGGAGACATGTAAAGAGATTTGGGAGGAATGGGAGTGTGATGTTTTGATGAAAAGGAGGTGAGGAAGAGGAAGAAGATCATCTATGCGTCTCAGTTTATCTTTACTATGCATCGGGTCAACTTGTCAAATCAAGGGCTTATTTATTCTGCGTCCTTTCTGCGCTGGCGCCTTGAAGTGTATATATTCATCGCATATTCGCTTCATCGGCGCCGGCGTCTACGTTCACGAGGAGAGGCGAGCTGGGGCACGGCGAGGGTTGGTAAGCGAAAGCTGGGTAGCAAGTTGTCCAAGTCGGTCTTGCTTGGACACGCCTTTCGCCGCGTATCCGTGTCTCTAATCCTTGACCATCTATTTATTGTCTATATATTGGACAAGCCGCAATCCCCCATTTACTACGACCATCATACCACCTAACCCCTCCCTCGCCACCCCCATTCTCTTTCTCCACCGCCGTTAACATTTTACCTATATACCTTCCTATTGTACATACATATAGACATGGAGGCTCCGCGGCTTTCAAAACTGCCAACGTATTCCCCACTATCACCCCGAATTTCAATTTTTTGGATATACTACACCCAACTTGCATGTACATTCCAACTACAAGCAAATTCTCTGTCATTTCCGTGCCACATTGTTGATTCTGAAAAAAAGACTATCGTTTACAACTATACATGATATACCCTGGAATCATATGTCCTTGTCATGGAGGAGTCACAGTACATTATGGGTAATAGGAGGGAAAAGAAATTTAAAGAACGTGGAGATCCTTCCTCTAGGAGGATGGGAGGTTTAGAACAGCTGGGAGAAAGAGGAAAGCCGAATTGAAGTGGAAGGAGGTGTTTGAGAAGGCAGTCTCGAAGTGATGGTTGTTTCGTCGAGTACTAAGAACTCGGTACCGAAGAGATTTCCGGGATTTCAGTGGTGGATACACTTGTGAATCTAAGGCGTCCATCAATGTCTCCCTCGACCTAGATGCGGGTCTTTCTGAGAGGAACATAGACTCCGGTCTTCTCATCTAGGATTATATATTATATCACTTGTTCTTCCACGTTAACGGGGATAAAGCTTACCAGAGAAGCGAACTCTCAGTTCACTAACCCATCTCCTTTCAGGGGTTAACCGTGAATCGTCTTCATATGCTTGTTACCAGCTCTGTTGGTTCTGCAGAGGTATGTGTTAATCTCTGTAAAGGACGGAGAAGGAGAAACGAAGGAACCAGGCTCCGTTTCTCGATGAACTGGGGGTGGGTCTATGAAAAGCGGGGCTGAAGAAAAAATTGAAAGGTGTAAAAGAGCGACGGAAGAGAATGACAGGGAAAGCGAAAAATGAGAGAGAAAGCGAAATGAAAAAGAGTGTGTGGAAAGATAGATAGACGGAGAGATGTAGAAAAGAGGGGAAATAGACACAGAAGAAGGGAAGAATCGAGTAAAAGAAAAGGAGAGAAGAAGGAGAGATGGATAAACAAAGAAAAGAGAGAGAGAGAGAGGAAAGAGAGAGAGAGAGAGAGAAAGAAAGAGAGAGGAAGGAAGAGAGAAAGAAAGGGAAACGAAATGAGAAGGAAAGAAAAGGAAAACAGCGTCCAAAGGAGAAAAGGAGAAAGGGAATGAAATGAGAAGGAAAGTAGAGCAGCGTCCGAGGAAAAGAAGGAAAGGAAAGAAAACGAGAACGAGAACGAGGGAGCAAGAGAGAGATGAGGAAAAGAGAAAGAAAAAAAGAAAATAGCGTCCTTGTCACTCATTCGTGGAAGGAAAGCATGCACAGAGAGCAATGAGAAGGGAAGAAGCGTCCATATCGCTGAAGAAGAAAAAGGGAAACAGCTGAATACTAGGAACCTGGGGCCCCCTACAACCTTCCGAATATCCTGTTCGTCCAGCGTGGATATCGAATCGTCGTCGTATGCGTCGATCGGCGCGCCGTATTTTTCGAATTTTCATCCACTCTCATCACATCCTGCCGCAATACCCACCTTCGCCCCCTCGTCCCCTTCTTTCCTCGCCCCCCACTTCTCACACCATCTTCCCCGTACGTTCATTTCCTCATCTGCCTATTCAAGGAAAACATTTTTGGTGCCCTCATACGCTTTGACTTGACTTTGGTGTTCACACCCAAATTATTGTCGCAGTTCGACTCCCCCGTGAGTAAAGGACTACGCCATTGGCCAGAGCTCGTTTTCGATCTCTTCGGAACTGCAAGAATTGTGACTGGTTCCTGTTGTTGGCTCTTAGTTCGCCTAAGAATCCTAGGATTGGGATAACTGTATTTCAAATTGAAGAAACACGCCGTGAGGAAACGATTATCCTCTCGGGGTAGTTTGAGGATATTCGAATTGGGCCTATCAGGAATTCCGAATCTCCACGACAAGGAGTATGCTGTTTGTTTCTCGATTGAGCGGCTGCTTCGGGCCTTGTCTCTAGAGCAGTGGTGGACACGGATGGATGGGGTGGACGAGGTGGCTGGTAGAATCATTGTTGAGGAGTGATTCGATCGGGGCGATGATAGGGAACTTGTAGTCGGAGAACTACCATTCGGCTCCTCGTTCAAAAACTTGAGCACTTCCTGAAAAAGAGCTACAGGGTCTATGAATACTTCTGCGTCAAGAGCGTCAATTTCGTCGCACACGATTTTGTCGGTTACATGGTCGTCGAGTTGGCCTGCAGCTCCTTCGGTAGGTATCTCTGTGTCAGAAGGACCAGCAGAAGTCTGTGTACAATTTGTAGTGGAATCGCGAATGGTGTCCTGCGAATCACTCTTGGCGGCCTCGGTAGAGCCACGAATGGTGTCCTGAGTATCATTCCTAGCAACTTTCGCTGGCGGAGACATAAGATTGGGTTCGCCAGCCACCGCCATCTTCGACATTGCTATAGAAAACGAAATAGGAGGGTCGTCCTGAACGTCGCCTTCCATAACACGATATACGCGATCGTCGACAGTAAGAGCGCGATCGGCAGTAGGAGCGAAGAGAGTAGTAGACATGATAACAGTGATGGTTGTGATAAGATCAAGACTATAACCTGTATAGCTGGGGTTGTTTATGATGGTTAAGAATATACTTTAGCCAGCCTCTTTATGCCAAAGGACGAACGACAGGGGTTAATGCATAACGACTATTCGACCAGCCGCAAGGTTGACCCCTGTACAGAACGGGACCTCGGCTCAAAGTTGCTACTAGCGGTGTGAAAAGTATTCCAGGAGGTACTCCCGGACTTTCCCACGAGGTAGTCCTTTCCCTCTTACTACTCAACCATCCCTCCCCCTACCCCACATGGCTTCCAACCGCCGCACGTCGGAGGAGTCAATTCGCTCTCTTGACTCCTCTGCCCTAGATTCGTCAACAGCTCTTATCCTCGTTCATGATGATGACGACGACTATTTGAGCAGCAACCCTCCAATTGAGGACGACGACGACGACGAGCCCCAAACCGAGGCTACAAGGAGGCCGGCGGTTCCTCCGCTGAGCACTTCGGTTGTGTTTTTGTACCTCTTGTCGCCTTCTCTCAAGCTCGGTGCCATACTGCTACCCGACATCGGCCCACCTCGTAAATATACTGTTTCTTCGGTTTTTATCTTCGCCCTCGCTACGGCTTTTGTGCAACACTTATGGTACATGCTTTCCCGGCACCTTCGAAAGCATACCGTCGAAGACATCATACCAGAAGTGTTTGCAAGGGCCAGGAGAAAGGAGAGACGAAGGGCATTCTTACGGCGTGTCTCTAAACTATGTGTTTGGTTTGCACGGTTGTTATTGGGTATTGTCTATTTTGGACGTGAGTGATCCTGGCTATCTTCCTGTTCCTTTCTGAGCTATCCCCTCAGAGGCAATCACTATTATCTGTCCGCTTGTTCCTCGAGTACTCAGTTTATCGCCTCAATTGGTGCTCGCTATCCTTTTTGGTGTACCACTGTTACCCCTGTCCACCGCACATTCGTTCGCTTCCCTGAGGATCATCTTGATATCTAGTTTATCCATCGTGACTTATATTGCCTGGTTCATATCTGTTGCTATCGCACAAGCGCGTGGCACGCTGGCCGCGGGCAGGCATAACACTGGTGGTCTATGGAGATCAATACGTGCGTCCAGCTTCCTCGATGTCATCATTCATACTAAGCATGCCCATCACTATAGCTATCGTTGCATTCACCTATTCTTCCCCGGTCACTCCCCATTTGTATTCCGCATTGAAAGGAAATCAGCCTTCGACTGTCTCAGCCAAAACGCCAAAATACCGATCTTTCAATACCCTCTCATTATTATCCTTGGCTGTGGCCACCGGTTTTATTCTCCCTTCGGCTTTCTTTTGGGCTGAGCCAAAATTCTTTGAAGTACGTTGACCATAGTTCTTCCTCGGCAAATTTCAGTTGAATCATTTCTAAGACCTCTTTACAGCCGCCGGGCCGTCCTGCGCCTGACATGCAGAATACCATCGCTGTACTTGAGGCGATCACGCTACTCCTCGCGATACCTCCGCTCATCATCTCTGTACCTCCCTTACCCGTGCCTGGTCGAGTCCGTCATCTAACCGGCGCTTCACTGTCAAAAATAACACTCCTAGTCCTCATTGTGATGTCAGCTATCTTGCCGTGGGATGCACTACGTGTTATCAACGACGTGACCCTCGTCTTGTCCCTATGTAGCACATATATTCTTCCTGGTATGCGCCTCCTACTTGCTACGATTCAGCCTAACTCTTTGTCCAGCCCTCCTACATATTGTTGTACACAATTTCAAACGTCCCCTATCAATTATCGTCCCTACACACCCGTCCACTCCGATCACTGCCCATACCCCTTCCCATTCCCACCCAGAACCGACGACACCTGTCTCCGCCAGCGACGAGCTCTTGCAGCGCAAAGAGCGTCTCCTACAAAAACGCCAGTTCCGCAAGCGTCTTGTGTGGGATATCGGAGCTTGGGTTCTGCTCATCCCAATAGGTGGCGTGGGAATTTTCTGGATGGTCGGTCATCTCTCAAAGAAGTGGTGATTGTTTTAGCTACGGACAATGCTATTGTCTTAGCATCTACTATATCTGTATGCATCTTGTTTTACGGTGGTTTTGATAAGCATCGAGTTTACGATTATCATTTCGTGCGATGTACATATATATATATATATCTCGTCTGGTTCGTTTTGTAGTGCTACATCATGGACACTGTATGATTATCATTTTTTTCTCGTTTATTGATCTGTTCGATTGCTCGGGTTTATTAAATCAGTTACGTAAACAAACTCCTATTCACAGAGTAATTAGGGAGGAGCTCCAAAAACCACTGTGTTTTCTTTCCCCCCAGAACTGATTGACCAGATATTGGACTACCTCACAACGATACTTATACTCCTTCGTTCGTCCAATATCGTTCCAATAGTACTGCAGGCTTTGATCAGGGACGAGTACATTTGCTAAGCCCTTGGGAGCACCCGCGCTTTGAGTCAAACATTTACCATCGTGTCCATAGACAATCAAAATTTTAGAGACATCATCGTATGAATATTTTTGTGAAGGAACGAGTGAAGAGATTACTGCCGGCATTTCAGGGTACGTAAATGAGATGCTAACCTTCTTCCTAGATTTTTCCTGAGGGCTATCATATAGGTATTGTCCCTTTTGATTGTCTATAGACGCGATAGTATCGTGAGAATCGGGTGTATCATAACCTGAAGTTGGTGGTCTCCGCCACAAATCATGGTTTCACTCCCTCCAGAATTAATTGACAGGATATTGGACTTCCTACATGCCGACTCAAAGACACTCGCTCAGTGTAGTCTCGCTTCAAGGGCATTTTTGCCATCCAGCCGATACTACCTCTTTCGTTCGGTTACGATCAAAATCACCCAGTTATCCGATTTCTTGGACTTATTCCAGTCTCCCTGCATCACATTCATATCCAGTGTGAAAGAGCTGTTCATAAATGGCTTGAACTCGAAGGCAGTGGACTGGAATCAAGAAAAAATGGAGAGTGTCCAGTTCCCAAGCGTAATAGCTTTATATGTTCACTCCATAGAAGTAGTCGAAGAGGGGATGATATCATGGGTTCACCGAGGGCTTCCCCATATTCGCTCTCTTTCCCTTGAATCTGTTTTAGTCCGCTCGCTCAATAATCTAGCTATCCTTGCCCGTGGATTCCCATGTCTACAATCACTGTCCCTCAGCGATGTTGGTTGGGAGAAAGAGCCAACAAACGAGCTAGATATATCACCACCCACTAGTTTGAGATCACTCAAGCTCTCCCACTGCTATAAGGGCGATGCGTTGAGCTGGATCTTCTCTCCTAAATGGGCAACAGCTGTAGAAACTCTTGATCTGGGCCTGGTAGCAGAATGGGATACGGGCCCTATCGGTCGCGCCCTTAAAGTCGCAGGTTCAACATTGCATAAGATATCGATTGGCATCCATGGATTTAACGCTGGTGGGAGCGCAGGTTTGTTTTTCCAATTTAACTGATTTACTAACTTACTCACTTGCTGTATACATGCCACTATAGAAAGCTTTCTCTCGGACGTCGATCTTCGTCACAATACGGCGCTCAGGTCGATCCACATATACCTCAATCTCTCTGAATTCCAGCTTTCCAGTCCATTATCCTACATCCC
Source organism: Pleurotus tuber-regium (assembly GCA_014058305.1). Taxonomy (NCBI): domain Eukaryota; kingdom Fungi; phylum Basidiomycota; class Agaricomycetes; order Agaricales; family Pleurotaceae; genus Pleurotus; species Pleurotus tuber-regium. The sequence goes on along the minus strand of JACFYU010000042.1, from coordinate 1,550,096 downwards.
GGCTATCCTTACTCAGGTCTCGTCCGAAAAACTAGTGAATGTGACATTCAATATAACTGTCAGTCGCCTTCGCCACTTCGACTTAGATCCCTACGATGAAAGTGATAATGATAGACTTAGTTTCTGGACTAGTCTCGACCAGTCCGCGTCCAAACCACAGCTATCGAACTTGCAGTCCATGGTGTTCGAACTTCAGAATATTCCACTCGCGTTTCACACTTTCAAAAGAGCAGTCTCGGACAGACTCCCTTCTTTCGATGCGCGTGGCATATTGGAGTTCAAACTATCGGCGAGATGTGAATCTCCATGACCCTGTTGATATGAAGGATCCACCTTACGGTGAAGTTTCAGCTATCTTTTCCCCTTCACCGTCTTCATCACTACCTCTCCCTTTGAACACCTCTTCTTTTGATTCCTATTTTACCTCCTTGGCAGCTTTGCCGAATGTAGGGGGGCACCTGTCCGTAGAGTACCTTTCATGTATCTATCCCGTGAACACCTCCTAGACTTTTCTATCTCATTCATTTGTCATCACTCCTTATCACTCGATACCTCTTCATACAAACCACTGTACTAGATCACCAAAGACAAGAAGAATTTCCTGCTCACGTTTTCTCATCTGCCTCTCGCTTCGCCTGTTTGCCCGCCTTCAGTCCTCTAGTAAACTGCCCACTTGACTTGCTGCCTGCGTTAGCTCAGTCCTCGTGCCCACAAGAGTCATCGATCAATAGCCTGCGATATCCCATCTAAAACGGTCAATCCCATCTTTTCACCCTAGACTGACATGTCTCTCGATCTGCAGAAATTTCATTACGGTTGGCCGGAGGCAACCATTCTCGCATTTATCACAAATCTCCACTCGTCGTTACACGGTGGAATTGAGTAGGTATTGGCAATCTTGGTGCTATATGGCTGTACACGGCACGGCGTAGCGTTTGTATGTTATCCTCCTCCAGATTGTTGATACGTCAAAATGAATAATGGGTTTATCTGTGTGCAAGTTACGTAGTGAATGACGGCAGACTATACTTCAGAAGCGTCATGCTCAATATGAAGTGGCAAACACTAAGGCTTGAGAAAAGCTCTTTTCGACGAGTGCAAGAAGCGATGGTGGGATAGCCACTAGAGATACAAGGGGTACGGATATGGAAAGAACGGGGAATAATGCGATAGGTTACAAAGGGGGGGGTTAGGTACTTTCGGGCGGCTGGAAACACCCAACAGAGTACCATGTATTACCGCCTTCCGTCATAGAAGCGTCGTTCCCAATAAGTCTTCCACGAATCAATATCGGGATGTCCTTCTGTAGTTTGAATCACAAATTCCTTCTTCCAAACAAGCGATTGCCGGGGATCTCGCCAAGCAAGCGAAAGTGGGTGGTAAGATTCAATTTTCGCAGGCGTACTCTGCAAGAACCCTTTTGTCCTTTACGTTGTGAAAAGATATTGGCGGACCAACCTTATCTAGTAGCAGCGACCTGAGCTCAAGCGGTTTGAATAGCTTCAAATTTGGGTGGCGAGGTAGTGCGTGACTCTGCAGACAGTGGTTGATAGTGACTCCCTGACAGTCGTGATCATTAAAGACGAACCGAAAACTGGAGATAGGTAGGTCCACGGGGAGATTGGGCGATCAACATGCTAGTATGTCGTCGATCCACCAGAATTTTCACAGGTTGGATGGCTATTATGGAGTAAAAAGATGAACATATTTACAAGGACGGTAACCTAGACACCGCACCGAAGGGTTCGTCATTCATCAGGTGTCGCATAGCGGTAAAAATAGTCAAGGCCTCGTCCCGTGCTTTGAACCGTAAATCAATGAGGGATGAGCCATGGATCGTAATGCTGATTAAACGGCCTTTCAGATCAGCGGAAAAAGGTCCCTTTGCTATGTGCTCTGGACGGTTATCTCCTGATATCCCGTCCCCACTAAATATGTCGAAATCCTGAGCAGAAATTCCTGTGTCAAGCTTTATTGCGGGCTTGAGGAAGTAAGAAATGCTCACGAAACCAGTTCTGGTGGAAACAAAGAAAGAATTACGACTCTGATCATACTTCACAACTCCTTTGCCTTTCTCCTTGCACAGGAATCTTCCAATAGGTATGCAAGTCGATTTGTTAGCTCTCCAAGCGTCGAAAAGTTTTCCTTTATCGTCAAGATATGCAGACAGATGGTCCAATCCATGTCCTCTCTTAGCGAATTTACCCAAATTGGGATATGCTCTACCTTTTTCCTCCGCTATGGGGGCAAACTCGAGACAAAACGTCCGATATACGACGGAGGAGAACCAGTAACAGCTGCGATCCCAGAGGTTGTAACCTCCATACTCCTCGTTCGTTACGACTGCTAGCAAGTCGAGTAGACGCCGAAAGGAGATAGGGTATTTTGGAAAATATGCTGACTGGGCAATCTCGAAATTCGGCTCTACAATAGAGTCGGTTCTATGCGCAATCCGCGCTTGGTGTTCAGCCAGGCAAACATTGTCTTTTTCGGTAAGGTGTGTGGTAGACTCCGAGGCCGCAAACATATTGATGTTCGGATTTTGAACGTAACGGTCTACTCGTAGGAGGTATTTTTGCCTCTTCTCAATTACGATTTCGAAGAGCAGCATTTCGTGATATGGTGTTACTACCGTTTCCTTGTAAATGTGCATCGCTACAACATGACATTTGTCCGTCACAGGTAGCTGCAATAGGCCATCAATAAGAGTAGGCAGAGTGTCCTTCCATATGGCAAATGAGCTGATCGGAGTTGACCCTGGTTGGTGCTCGTCACTGGATTCGAAGATGGTGACGAGCTTATCCACCCCGGAGTACACTGGCGCAGGCGCTGTGGAACCTGCAGAGCTGGATAGTGAGAGGCCCATAATCGAGTTGCAGCGAGCGTTGGGACCAAGGGGCAATAACCATTGCCTACCATTCCTCAGACTCAGTCACCTAATCAAAATTGCGCGTAACGTCGCGGTCACAGTAACGCAACTCTATTTCATCGTGTATTGCGTGAGCCAAAGGCATTATTGGCAATAGGAATGTCAAGGCGAAATTCACCGTCCCCTCCTCCATCAAAACGAGCCAAACGTAGCTCGGAAGGTCCTCCCACCTCGGAACCCGCCAACGGAAACTCCTCAATGTCGTCTCTTCCACCGCTTTCGCTCTCGATATTGGGTGTTGAACCTCTTGACGAGTTCATCAAAGAGATCGCGGACTTTGTGCACCATATGATTGTGACGCGCCCTGAAATTGCTGGACAAGTCGAAGTGGAGGCTAAAATTGGTATTTTGAGAGATGCTGGTGGTGCGAGGCTAGGTCTACCGGTTTTGGTGGAAACTAGTACGTACCTACACTTATAATTCTCCCATTGGGAGATAATGAAAGGGAATAGTTCTTGCGCCAGATAGCGTTGATTGTCGGTTTGAATCTAACATGTCAATGGTGAGTAGTTGACTAAACCACTGAACCACATATCAAAGACCTCAAAGGCCCTTGCAGCATCAGCATAAGCATTACAACACTCTTCTTAACAATCTTATGAATACTTCACACCAGCCCAGTCACCCTGCCTCACCATTGGAGTATAGTCATCTACGACTCGTCGATACTTTCTATCCCGTAGAGGGGCAGAGGCGGGACAAGATACGTGTTACCCGAGATGAGCAGTCTGGTAAAGTGCTGGAATGTATGAAGAAGATACGCTTGGGGGATTTGAATATCTATAGCCCGAAGAGGGCTGCTGATTGGCGTGTTTCGGTGAATCTTGAAGTACCAGGTAATGCTACTTGGTTCATCGAATGTTCCTTATGCTTAACGTCTGTCAGTTCAACACCCTGTAGGCTCGGCTACACTGACACGGCGGAAAGACCGCATGAGCTACTCTCACGAAGAATTCAACATCGACTTAACGCAAGTAACATCAACAACCTCACCCAATGCCCCAGTATGTTTCCTATTTGTTAGCTATATTACCGCATTGTAAAATATTTTGCCAGCCCCAAATAATGCATGAACTTGAGGTAGAAATAGCACGCTCTGATCTACTGCTCGCGACAGCCATGCAGCGTGGCGATCCCAATGTCTCTGAACTCGAGCGAAGTGCATTCGACGAGCTTATCCGGGCTTTCGTCAACAACGCAAGAATCCTTGTTAGAAATGCCAACGACGGATGGCAATAAAATTCCAACGGGTATTATTAGGTTATGTGGATATTACTGTTGCTATTATACACCTACTAGTCAATCCCTTGAAGTGCTAGTAACCAAGAATGCAGCATAGGGTAAAGGAGGAAAGGCTCAGATATGCAAGCAGCTCATAAACCAACTACCTCAACCTGATCACCATCTTCCAAGTCAAAAGTTTCTATCTCCGTGCCATTGTCAGCTATATCACCATCGATGGATAGCTTCGGGTCCTTAGCGGTCTGCACATTCTTGCTACCTTTCTTCTTAGGTTTTATTTGACCGGTAACGACTTCACCGGCTGATGGATACTGGTCACTCAAGCCAGCTTTCTTCAAGAAAGCTTTTACAATGGCGCCGCATTTCGTGGTAGGTCTAACCATCAAGGTGATGTCTTTATCCTTTGTTAAACTCGACCGCAAGATGAGTTTGAACGTGTCGCTGTTGCTTGCATCGGATTCGCTGCCCGAATCATCGTCCTTGGACTTCGAAAAAGATTGGGATCGAGATGATTCAACACCAGGAGCAGCAATATCTTCCATAGGTGTGACGGGCGGTGGATTGTTATGCTGCTTGCGCAGGTATTCCAACGTTGATCGGTCACATGCAACTTTTGGGTTTTCGTTAATCTCGGGATGGCGAGAGAATAAGATAACTAACCAAGTTCTGCTTCAAGTGGCATTTCCAGACCGTCGGGAGTCACGGATGCAAACATGCGTACTCCGTTGTAGCTGAGCCTAAGGTTGTCCGTTAGAGTACCTGTACTGTCTGCAATTTCATCGAATAGAGTATGGAATGTATCGTCCTGTATAGATGATATTACTGTGCAGGCTACAAATACGAGAGATGGAAACCTACCCTATTCATTTTGAACACCCATGTTTGAGATCTACCAGACTGATTCATAGGATGAGGTTGCCAACGAACCCGGACCATGATGGTTCCAGTAGCATGAAGAGAAGATTCATCAGCAAATCCGGCGGATGTGGAAGCTGCTTGAGTGAGCAACGAATGGGACTGGGATTGAACGGCTTGCGCAATCTGTGCGAGCTCCGGGGCAAGGATAATAGTATCGGTTGACTCATCGGGATCAAAAGCGGTAGGCGAGGCAGGTCTGGGAGCGTGAGCTAATGTTTGGCTATGAAGAACAGTAAGCGCTAATCAGATGGAAGCACTTAATACCACAATTACCGGACTACATTGCGCGCATTTTGAAGTTGGTGTATTGGAAGGGCAGGAGGCGGTGTTATAGATCTCGACCTTGAGCGGCTCCTGGCGGCGTGTCGCCTGCGCTTATGTGCTTTTACAGGGCTTACACTGAGAACTTGGATGTCCTCTGAATCGGATTCGGAAAGTTCTTTGGAGAGGAAACTAGAGCATCACGTCGTGTTACAGTAGCCGAGAAGATAGTGGATGCACGAGAGCGCACCGAATGATGTTCTGATCCTTCTCCCATTTCGGCAACATACTTCCCTTCTCATCCGACTTCCGCTTGTGGTTTCTGCGCCTTGGAGAAACTGTCGGGCTGTCCCCGTCACTATCGATCGTACGTGACTGTTTCACCGAGGCCACTGGTCTAGATGAGATGATTGTGACAGAGATTACGAATTGATACTCACATTGATCTAGCTCCTCCAGTTGTTTCCATGTTTTGGATGTACGCGTCGTATTTCGCATGAACAACGCGTCCTCATCCTGAGATTGGATGGTGGCGAGAGTGGATGATGTGCTGGGCACCTGGTTTGTAGCTGCTTGCCCGTCGTTGGATCCTTTCGCCTTGGGTTTCGGCCGTGGGCGCGGGCGAGGACGCGGTCTTGTGTCTGACATGTTGCAATTTAAGTCGCGAAGCGTGGGAATCTCAGGGTTTCGCACAAGGTCATTGTCACGCCTCGTGATTGTAACGCGTCACGCGCCAATGTCAGACGCACCGGTCATCTTCAAAAGAACAAAGTCGAAACCAGCTCAACGAGCGAGGCAGCAATCCCCCGTCGATGGCGATGAGGCTCCTCAGAAAGACGTTGACCCTCCCAGCACACTTGCAGCAAAATTGAAGAAGCGCGCAAAACCGAAAGCAAGGTTGAGCTTTGGTGCTGATGAGGAGGTTTGCGTTTCACTTGCTGTAAAGAATTGAATGCTAATCGAGGTGATGGGCGTAGGAGGGTGATGGAGAGGTATTTCAACTGAAGAAATCTAGCCTCAGTCGAAAGCTGACCTTGGGTCGGAATGCAGCAACTTCAAGGTGAGCCCTCCTGTACATGAGTTTATGGACAATATTAAATAGTCCAAGTAGTAACTTTCCTCAGACGCCCACATCAGCTACATCAAGCGGAGGCCCTGTATATGACGCGGCATACCTCTCTCAGCTAAAAGCAAGCACCCCATCTTCGCGGCCTCGGCCCGTTATAGACGATGATAACACATCCATGGATATTGAAGAGAGCTCTGTTTCAAATATACAAACGGTTGACATTTTTGGTGATTTCATGCTCCATATTCGATTGCGAAGTTGACTAACGAAATACCAGAGACGGAAACAACCATTCCTGCCGAGGCAACCATAAAGAATGCGAAGGAGAAACGAGAACGACTGCGTGCTGCAGCTCCAGGGGATGATTACATTTCCCTTTCAGTCACTCGGCATATTGAAGACCAAGGTCCGCATCCGGAAAGTCGTCTGGTACGAGAAGAGGACGAACTCGGTGAAGGAGACGACGGTACGTGTATTAATTTGATTCTCTCGTATTCACCCCATGCTAAGCCCTACCTTCAATAGAATTTGCCGAATATACCAGTGCGCAGGAGCGGATAGCACTTGGCAAAAAGTCCCGGAAACTTGAGGCCGCCAAACGTAGAGATGCTATGAAGGAGATGATCAATGACGCGTGAGTAACATTATTTGACACTCCCTGAATCGTCATTCATAAGCTTTATCTGTCTCAGTGAAGAACAAGATGACGAGACTCTGGAATGGGAACAGGAGCAGCTGAGGAGAGGCGGTCACCAGGTATCTGTTACCCCTGGTCAGACTCCGGTCAAAAAAATATATAAACCCGCGCCAAGTAAGTCATGCTCTCGCGGGACTGTGTTTACCAGAGTTTGACTTCCATTCGTAGTACCAACGATCAGTCCTGTCCCTTCCCTTGGGCCGGCGCTTGCTCGTTTGGCTGAATCGCTGGCACAACTCACCTTATCCCACGCCTCGAATACTGCTTCTCTTAGCGCTCTAGCCAAAGAACGACAGGAAGTGGACGAGCGAGAAAAGGAATTACGGGAAATGGTGGACAAGGCAGAAGTCAAACGTGGCTGGTTTGGGGCCTTCCGTGACTGGGTTGAAGGAGTTGCTGGATTTTTAGACGAAAAGTACCCGCAGTTGGAAAAGTTGGAAGAGGCACAAGTCAATCTTCTCAAACAGCGATATGATGTGATTGCAGAACGGAGGCGCTCGGATGATCAAGATGACTTAGCCATCTTCAGCGGTAAATTGCTGTTGACAAAAGCCGGGGATGTCGATTCAAAGGATGGTCAATCAACGCCTCCAAGCGTACAGAGGCGTGAGCGCCGCGCGGCACGTTTGGCTCGTCGCGCGAGACGTAGGACAACTACTGAAGAAGAAGGGTACTCGACAGATTCGTCTTTAGCTCCTACAGAACAAGAGTCATACAAATCTGCTTCAGCCGAGCTGATGGAACGCAAAGCGGATGTCCTAGCTGATGTACGCGCAGCTGAATTCAAGGACCCCGCCAAAAGTAAATGGTGGGGCGAGTGGCGAGAAAAGTATGCAGACAGTTATGTAGGTGCCTGGGGAGGATTAGGACTTGTTGGGGCTTGGGAGTTCTGGGTCAGGTTGGAAATAGTTGGATGGGATGTCATTCAGGTATTCTCTCGTATGAAATCATTCATAGTGATCACTGATAGGCGATGTAGGAGCCCAGAAGTTTGGATGCTTTCCATTGGTATAAAGGCTTATACGAGTACTCCCGGCCTGGGGATCCTGCAGATCCTGAACGGGAGCTTGGCCCAGACGGTGATTTGGTATCTGCTATGATATCAACGGCAATCATACCTCGTGTATGTAAACTTATTGAAGCAGGCGCTTTCGATGTTTATTCCGGGAAGCATATACGGAGACTCGTTGATCTTGCTGAGGAAGTGGAGGTCAGTGTGGAACGGGGAAACGCTAAATTCCAGGTAGGTACCTCTCAACTCAACTTACTTATCAAGTAACTACTTTCTCAACTTCGACTTTAATAGATGTTGCTCAAGTCGGTATATACTGCCTTTGAGCGTGCTATAGGGGAGACCGAAGCTCTTCTTGCTCAGGCGAAGGATGCGCCTTCAAGTCCTCCATCTTTTGACCCGGAATCAATTCCAGCTAGGACCCGATTCATTGCTAGGCGCATAAAGCTAGTTAGGAATCTAGTCAGATGGAGGAAATATTCGGGCGAGATTTATGGCGCTAGTGAGATGGCGAACAGGTTAGTGGACGGCTGTATTAGAGGCGTCGCTGAGGGAGGCTGGGATGTTGGAGGCGAAGCTGCTATGCTGAAGGTGAATTATTGCGGTCATGTCAGTCATTGGGATAGACACTGATTCTCAAATAGGCGATACAAATTCTACCTCCAGATCTTGTGTCGTCCAGCACGAAACGAATGCTAAATATGGCTTAAGTGTTTGGCTTCACCGACTCTGGTATGGTACTTGATCTGGAGCAATCCAGCTCTAGAAATCGGTATGCCTCTCCTGGCAAAATCTGCTATGTAAATTGTCACCCAATATTATTGCTAAAACAAGCTTTATAGTCCCTAAGTACGATTTAATGCGAAGGTTTCCGACCTGAATTCGCTGCAGACACGAGGGCCTAGCCCTTGGCTAATCTATAGTCAAGGATTTAGTTGGACAGTTTGGCGTGAGTTCCGGCTTCGACTCACATTCCGACCGAACTGTCCATCACAGCCCTCGAAAATCGATATTGAAGCTTCAATGACCCGCTCGAACGTAAACGCTCCTACCCTCGTGTGTGGTTCGTTCCGCTGTCAGACATGGCTCTCCTTCACCTTATAGAAGTCTTTGGTAACAAGACCTTGTTAGCTATTGCATGTTACTTTGATAGCATTCAAGAAGCTCCGTCTTGGCCTTTCGGCTTCCATTGAAACCTTTGCCGATGTCCAAAGATGGCTGGAGCAGGTTCCAGCTTGTTATATAATATACGGGGATACGCCTGCTTGCTGTGATTTGTTGTGTCGTTCCCGCAATTTCTCCAACTTGTTAATCATAAGCGTTGTACAGTTGCCATCCCCCGTGTTAGAAGCCGGACCTAGGTGTACCTCCTCTCAAATCTCTCCAAGTCCCCTCTTTTCCCCTCAGCGCTCAGCATTGCTCATGATTATCGCAGATTGCATTTAGGTACATCTGAGAAGACGCTTAGACATCTGACTTCATAGAGCCGGCGGGAAGGACATGAATATACTCTATCATTTCACCCACTAGTTGCTTACCTCAAGGAGTGCGTCCAATGGACTCTTTAGGTCTCGTTATGGAGGATCTCGTTATAAGCCTGGAGATATCAACATCTTACTTCCCCGGGTCACGGAAGCTGGGGCTGCTTCACCGGCATGCATATTGTCGAACCCGAATACTTGTTTCTGAAATCACAGCTTTCTTCGTCGCAAGTGAGGATCATCCCCGAAAGCAGCGGACCATGTGGGCCGCTCTCAAATGTTATTTACCTGGTTAGATGCGACTCCAGCCTATCACCCATCTTGCCCATCTTTAGCCCCTTCGACCATCCTGGCCACGACACAATCCATCTGAACACTTTTCTTGATGTCTACGCAGAGCGCTAGTACCCAACAGTGGGATGATGCGCCCAAGGAACTTGATGCGATAGTTGGCCCAAGTAATGATGACGAGTATATGTCGACTCGCCCAAATTGGTGGGCAAAGTATCGGTATGTCGTTGCGTTCGGCTTACTACGTTTGCACCCAATGACTATGCATCTCTCAGAGACTCAATTCATGAACCATTTGCCGAATTTTTAGGGGTAGCCGTACTCATAGTTTTCGGAACTGGAGTTGACTGCCAGGTGGTTCTGTCATCCGTTCCTGGCGTGGCCTCGTCGCCAAAGGGTGTAAGTGTCTTTCGCTTGGACCGAGTTAACAGTCTTGGAAACCTTTGGTTAGGACTACATGTCCATAAACTTTGGTTGGGCCATAGGAACTGCGATGGGTGTTTGGGTATCAGGCGGGATCTCAGGTGGCCACATTAACCCAGCCGTAAGCGTAATATTCTAAATGTTGTAAACATCTTGAACTTATCATCGTAGGTTACGCTCGCATTAGCTACATGGCGAGGCTTCCCATGGCGAAAGGTACCTGCATATATTTTCGCTCAAATCATGGGAGGGCTAGTCGGTGCAGCACTGGTGTATGCCAACTATTTCCATGCCATTGACATATTCGAAGGCGGTAAGGGCGTCCGAACTTTGAACACTGCGGGACTATTTTCGACATATGCTGTACGTCCTGTTGGGAATTCTGGCTATCTCCAATTCTGACGCGAGGCCCTCACTAGTTGGACTATCTCACCGATATATCCTGCTTTTTTTCAGAGGTCCTAGCTACTGCCCTCCTGCTTGTTGTGGTTCTTGCAATAGGAGACAACCGGAATTGTCCTCCACCTGCTGGTCTAGCACCATTAGTTTTATTCTTGCTTATTCTTGGCATTGGTGCTTCCTTGGGGATGCAGACCGGTAAGTCTTGCTCCTTACGCCACGCCCCATCCCTCAATCAAATTGTTTAGGATACGCTCTCAATCCTGCTCGTGATTTGGGTCCCCGCATCCTAACAGCTATGGTTGGCTACGGGAAGGACGTATTCACCTTCCGAAAGTGCGTTTTAGTTCTTGTTTAAGTGGACATCATGAAAATTCTCACTGCTCGTCATCTAGCCACTATTGGTTGTGGTGTCCGGTTGCTGGTCCTATCATCGGTGCTCAGCTCGGAACGATGTTCTATGACATATTTATGTTCAAGGGTAATGAGAGCTTGATAAATCGACCGTGAGTCACGGCCACCGGTATGGGGAAGCGACTGAGTTTCTTCGTTGCATAGAAGCGCAAAATCTCGAAGGCTCCATCACGTACAAACCTCTCAGCGACAAATTCGACCTGGGGCTGAAGAAAAGGTTTAAAGGACTACAATCATGTTTTCTATTAATTCGAACCTCTGTAGCAGGCCGTTGTAGCGATACACGTTGTAAAGATAAATCAAAACAACAACACTCACAAATGTTCTCACCAGCTCTAATAATTAAGAGACTGTACATAAATACATACATGGCAAGGTGTACATATCTGAAGCTCAGTGTTCATGGCCATGGCCCAGCAAGACTCCGAGCGTAAAGGGTATAAACATGCCTACGGCAATAATGGCTACCCTGGCTATTTTTGACATGTCATCTGTGTCTCCAGAGACCGGTTGCAAAACTGTGGCGACATATAGGAACGTGCCACCCTTGAAAGTAAGAAAATGAACGGCTCTGAGCAGGCACTGCCCCGAGATTTACAAGTCAGGACTTACAGAAAAGAGGAGCGCTACTCCGGTCCAATCTTGGCCGAGCCCCGAACCCAAGTAGGAGATAAGATAATACGAAAGGAGAGCTCCAATGGGTGTCGAGGCACTGAAGAGTGCGAGGTGTTTCCTGCACTCAGTACGTGGCAAGTTGGTTGCTAGCAATGAAGTAGTCAAAGCCAGAGCAGTAGGAGCTGTGCAACGTTGCTGAATGCATATAGACATTTTTGCCGAATATTGAAGCTCACCTTTGTGAATCAACAGTGCCAGGAATACGATCAGAGAAAGATCAGAGGGATGCGAGGTATTCATGGGTAAGAATGAGGCGCCAAGGGCGAGCCCGTCCGCTATTGCATGGACGAAGAGGCCCAAGGTCAGCGTTAAAGCTTGTCGGCGCCCATTCTGTACACCGTCCGAACTAGTATTGGAACCCGAGCGTAAAGGTACCGGCGGTCGGCTCATTCCTTGCTCATTCTCTAATTCGCCTAGTTCTGCCTCAAACTCTATCGCGTTGGACTCTTGTAGCGAGACTGATCCAAGGTAAGGGTGTGAATGCGAATGCGAATCCGTGGCCAGCAGTTGTTCTACAACGAGCATGAGAAAAAACCCGCAGAGCAGTGATATGGAAATAGTCGACGTGGGTATTTCAGCGGGTGATTGGTGTTCTTCGGATGAAGCGTGGTTGGAGGCCACAGCTTCGACTCCTCTGCCAGTATGAGATGGGCAATACGTAGATTCAAATAATGGTAACATACTCTGGAATAATCACTCCAAGCGCAGTCCCAATCAGAAGCCCCGTTCCGAGAGTGGAGAGCAGGTTAATATGAGCTTCTAAGGTAAGGATAGAGCATTAGTTATGCCAGAAGTTGAAGCTGCACAGAATAGAACTCACTGGAGAGAACAAACGACAATGGTAAGATTCCGACAAGAAACGAACCCAGTCCAAGGACAAATGACATTAGAACAAGCAGACTAGACATGTTCTCCCTCCTTCTCCTACAGCTTCAGCTAAGTATTTGGTTTGTTGTTCCTGCTACGTTAGTAGAAGGTCTGGTTCTCCCCATCGATGTGCTACCTTCGGCGCTTACAGGCCACGTGGGATTATGTCGTCTTGTTTACTTTCACCGTTTGATAGCACGTATTCTTGTCAACTTTTAAAATCGTCGTCATCCACTCCATTAATATATATCTATGTGGACTTGCCCTCGTCTCGAAATGTAGGAGATGAGGCGAAAACGGATGGCTTAGAGAACAATTCTTGGCGACTGGATTTCGATGTGGATAATGGGGAGGCGAAAATGGATCATGATTTGTGAGTAACACAATTGACTCTCACAGCGCACACAGAAAGATACATTTAGGGAAAGCACCATAAAGGTATTGAAAAAGTATGAAGAATACTTTTTCGGTACTTTGTTGCAAAGTATACACAAAGTATATAAATGATATAGTACTATATTGCCTTATTAGGCAATTTTGTTTCAATACTTTTCCGGATAATGTGTAGTAAAGTAGTGAAAAAATATTCTGTGTACTTTTCTGATACTTTTACAGCGCTCCGTCTGAAATTATCTTTCTGCATGTGTTGTGATCTAGAATCCGTTCTGATAAAGTGTAGGCGTTATAATTGGGTGGCAGTGTGAAACTGGTGATGACACTGTGAAAGTGGGCTATTTTGCATAGTTGTATTTGTGTGTCTGATGTACTTGTTATTGTGTCGTATCCAAGACTGTTGGCGTTCATATGTGTGATTGAACTTGGCTAAATTCTGAGTTCTCGAAACCGTGGTAGCAGGCGTTGCCGCTCTACGGCGGCGTTACTGGATTATATAGTACAGTTGAAGATCAACTACTGCATGCAACAGTCGCGACACGGCGGCCACGTGGCCCCCAAGCAGCCGCCCCCTGTTTACATTTACTTACTTTACTTCCTAGATCTGGTTATAAGTCTTAAACTGTCTCAAAGCGCTAAAGGCTGGGGCTTTCAAGGCGGGCCGATACTTTACAGGTTAAATCAAACTATGTGTTAATAGGCATGACAACAACATTTCATTTGCTATTAACTACCTCTAAGCGCACCATGACATTGTCGTGTTTGTCTAGCTAAGGCCACACGTATTGTTCATATCACCATCCACTATTTTTAACTGAGCGAATTGATAGGTTACGATGTTACTTTACACGTTAGGTTTCCTGAAAACCGAATTCTATATGTCCCCTTTCAGCGCATGGTGGGTTTTCCCAGGTTTCTATGCAGCAGACAGAGTTTGACAGTCCTCTTAGGCTCGCAGAAGATGAGCGAAGTGATCTGGATATTAGGCATATTATTTGATTCTGCCTGAATCAGCCCTATTCTATACAATGTTAGTCTGATACTACAGGTATTCACTGACTACCAATCAGTTCCTGTCCTTTATTCTTAAACCGGCCAAGCTCTGTCCGCCAGGGCTCCCAGTCGTTCCCATACTTTCGCAGAAGGTTTTGTAGTTCCTCCCTTTGTTCCTTCTATAAAGAGCTGAGCCTTCTACGTTGATCCTATGATATAGACGTGATCTTACGATATTCCACGGTTCCTCTCCGCCATAAATGTCCGTGAACAGCTCCTTAAGCTCGCATCTAGGGAGGGATTCGGCTCGCTTGAATGCCTTCATTACATCTGATTTCAACTTGTCTTTGAGTTCTTCCTCAGCATTGGCATCCCACCAGCCCTGTGACTCCATGAAGAGACGGAATCGAGTGATGGGATTATCTATCTTCTTCCGATCCTCTACTTCTGAGCGTGCGCGATAAGCGAATGAATCATCTGATGTGGAGTGGTGTCCAACCCTAAGGGAGAATTAACCATGTGTCCTACCTACATTGGGGTACTCACCTATAACTCATCGCTTCCACAAGAACTGCTCGGCCGCCTTCAAGGCATTTCTTTCGGGCCTCTCTAACTGCGCTGAGTACTGCCAGAACGTCATTTCCGTCTACCCTTATTGTATTGATGCCATATCCCGGACCCCGACTAGCGATACCGTCACCATAATATTGCTCGGAGCTAGGCGTACTGATAGCAAAGCCATTATTCCGTGCTATAAAAAGCGCCGGGGAGGGGACAGTAGAAGCGAGCATAAGACCAGCGTGAAAATCGCCCTGCGGCACGAGTCAGATCAGTTGCTGTGGATGCACTACTTTCCTACCTCAGATGCAGCACCCTCGCCGAAAAAGCATGCAGCTATGGAACGTGAGCGCCTTGAAGGCGTTCGGCGTAGTGCGTAAGCCACACCAGCTGCCTGAGGGATTTGGGTAGCCAAAGGAGAGGAGATAGTATGGAAATGATGGGCTGGCGACCCGAAATGCTGGAGTGCAAGGTGAGGGAGTGTGAGATATAAGAAGATATGTAGCATACGACTGGCATCTGTCTTCCTTTGCCAGAGGTATCTTCCTCATTTCCAAAACATTGAGCCATTACATTGTCTAGCGTAAACCTTTGGTGAGAATTATCAGTAAAATGAATGTCCGATGTCATGTGAAAGGTCGTACCCTCGCCAAAGGAGAACACCCATCTCACGGTATTGACCTGGTATGGTATTGCTCAAGAAACAATAACGAAATGCAATAAGCAGATGTACCTAAAACTCTGAAAAAATGTTAGATAGGGAGCCCGGACGGATTGAGGGAAATTCCCACTCGTCATCCATTTCGAGAGCAGCGGCCGAGCCAATGATCGTAGCTTCTTCGCCATGCTAGCGACGGTACAAATGATTAATTTCGGATGAAATCCCTACGGCAACAACTCACGGATGTCATCTACATCCCACAACTTGTGAATCCGCAGTCTGATATATATAAGAAGGAAGCTCACATAGAAGGAAATCTTGCCTTGACGTTGGACATTGTATAGAATATTGTCTAAAGTTGGGAGCAGCTGCATATTTTCGTACCTGCAATTGGTGAGACTCCGGATCATCATAAGAGGCTGGTACCTACAGCTTTCGGGCAAATTCTCGGTCGATCTGGTGAAAGAGAGGTTGTCAACGGGAAAGCAGAACATAAGTACGTGAGCTGACCTCGGGTAGTTGGGCACCATCCAATGGCTTTCCAACACCGTCGAGAACACGGAACGTGGGTATTTGCTGCCCGTCGCCATTGACGGAGTTGAAGAAGTGTAGTTTGGTAACGATGGGAGAATGAGAGTGGGGAAGGTGCCCATGTTCTTGAGTTGCTGCACTCATTAAGCGTCTGCATTGGTCAGCGCGACGAGCAACAGTCGACCAGCCTCCCCGGATCATGATGAGCAAGAGGTAAAGTGAATTGGAATTCGAGCTCCATGGCGCGCAGAGGATCCGGGAGTCACGTGGGCTAGATATTGACCTTATATAATTGCCTAATTCGGATATGTCGAATTGCTCTGATCAGAACGTCGATGTGCGAGAACTAGTGGTAAGCTACATGGCAACAGGTTCAACTAGCCAAATGACCAGATCACAGCATCACATAGCGCCAATATATGTCCGTAGTAGAAAAAAGATATGTGCAAATTTCAGGCCCGTCTTTCTCCCCCCGCTCTTTCTTCCCTCTCCCTTTTGTTTCCACTTGGCTAGTCCACCCCATCGACGGCAGTTTTGTTTGCATGTTCCAAGTTTAAGACACTCTTTTAATTCATTCTTTCCAAGCCGTTCATGACGTTACCTCTATTCCTTCTATTTTCAGGTCTTGTGGCTCTTGGACCACAGGTTGTTCTTTCACGTTTGGAATTATCCTTCTCCGATGTTGAACAGTGTGGACCGGTTAATGTCTCGTTCACTGGGGATAACATTAATGCGGACGAAATCCCTACTCAATTCACAATTCTCCCTTTCAACTCTCGTCCCATCACCATCCCAATCCCGAATGCGTCTGCGAATGCAACGGGAGTAGCCGTCACGTTTCTACCTCTGGCTGCTGGAACGAACTTCATAGCTTTCCTCGAAGACTCGTCCGGAACCGTGACTGGCAGAGTATCAGACATAATCAGAGTCTTACCTTCCTCGAACAATGACTCGACATGTTTGCCCGCCTTGACAGAAAAGACTCGTAGGTTCGACCTGGACGACGATAGTCTGTCCCAGTGCGAGAATTTCACCGTCAGCTATGATAAAAATGACGAGATACCTCCCTCTGTCCGCCTGTTCATACCGCGTGGTTCATCACACACCCTTGCCCAAGTGGACGTAGATCCCAAACGAGGCAAAGCGACATACCTGTTGACCGATAAACGGAGTAGGGAGGTGGTCCTATCGTTCAGCGACGGTTCTGGGCACACGGAAACAAGTAAACTCTTGACTGTAGGTGGTGACTCTTCGAGCGATGAAAGCTGCTTGCACAACGATAAGAATCGTTCCAACCAAACGATGATGGAAAATAATAATACTGATGCCGCTTCAAAGCCCTCCCTTCCCAGGTATGCATGTTAATCCAGCGAAATGATAAAAGGTGCTGATCCAGGATATAGGGCAGCTATCATTGGTATCGCTGCAGGGGGCGGTGGTCTTGTCGTCCTTGTAATCCTGCTGATGATTCTGTTCATCGTTCGTGACCGTCGCCGAAAACGCAGAAATAATATCACCTTCCATGATACACGTCCAGAGAAATGGCAAGGCGTAAGGCTACCTCCCACGCCTCCTACCGCAGCCTCCTTCTCGGAAGCTCTCATTGGAAACCCGCCATATGTAGCGGACAGGTTTGCTTCGCCCATGCTTGATCGTAGATCCACGCTTTCATCTTGGATTCAAGTCTCGTCTCCGAAGCAGCCTTCCTCGCTTTTTTCCGATCAAGCAACGAGCGTTGGCAGAGATAGCACGCCACCAGTTGACGTCGAGTCCGTGGGGCATTCGTCCCTGTCCTCCATCGATATTCAGCAAATCCTCGATTTGGCCGTGATGAGAGAACTAAATAGCGGCTTCAACTCATCGCGTCCCTCGGTGGTCCTTCCTGCCGCACGAACCTCGGAACTTTCGCTCAGTTTAAGTGCTGCCGGCGTGTCTTTCATGGCCCCCTCACCACCGTCAACGTTTTACCCTGCTACACTGGACCCACCGAAAGGGGACTCGCCAAAAGCGAAATCCACCTTTGGCTACACTCCTCGTCCCAATCCAGGACGTAGCCGTGGCTCTCCGGACGTCCCAACAGACCCCTCGTCGTCCCTCACGTTGTCTGCGCTTTTCCCTTCCCCGCCTTCGGATATTCCAACCCTCACTTCCCCAATGAGGGTCGATGTCGGTACAAGCCCTCGGCCTATGCTGCGCCCGCTGGTCACTTCTGTAGCGAGAGTTGAACATAATCCTTATGTCGAGCCTCGGACACCTTCAGTCGTTATACCGCGAGGACCAGTCATAGGCCTACCTGCCAACCCTCGCGATAAAGGGAACAGGATACGGCAACTATATCCTCCTCCTGACAGTGATACTCCGATCGACGCGACGTCGGTCCAGTCCGACGGCAATCACAGGGAATCCGGAAGCAGTTTGGGAGGGTGGTTTGTTGCCCAATAAAGTATCCGGGATTGTTTTCGGCTCAGCAAGGACTTTGTGCGAAAATTTCGCTTTTGTTCTACATTTGATTTTCAACCATGTCTTTTGCCTTGGCACAGTTTCTTGCCATACTCGTTTCTCTATGTTCATATGGGTCACGTATAAAACATTTGTATATGTACTAACCTTCAGCATCTTCGTTCTTATTGCTGGAATCTCCTTTCCCCCTTATTTCCGTCCTGTTGCGTTGAACAGCTCTATTCGTGTATTTTTAAAGTGAAATTCAGCGTTCAGTAGAATTAGACGATCGTTCTACTATTACTACTAGTCCTGTAGAGAAGCCAGCAATGACTTTAGTCTTGTTGCTATGCATTCCTGCGGCGCTTTTTATATTCGTTTTTGCTGAATTTCTAGAGCCTCCGACCCAGGTGAAACAACGAAGATGCTGGGCTTAGTAAGAAGATTGGTTTGCCACGATATCAGTCGACGATGCGTAATGCATAGCACAGTTCATATAGGCGAAGAGGCGTCGGATGCACCGATGCTGGTATTAGAATCCATTTTTGTGCGGCATTCGGCTGAAAACGAGTATATAATATAGCAAATAGTCAACAACAGGTGCTGGTAGGACATGTGCAACCTGAAAATCCTATCAGAGCGTGAATGCTAATAAACCTGCGAAGCCAGTACCTCTAGGAGAGCAGGGTATAGATTAAACTTGTATAGCTTCACCCATCGTCACGTCGCTTCCGCTAGCTGGGTCCACCAGGTATGAGTCTTGATCTCCCAACCCTACACTTCTGGCGATTTTCCGCGTTTTCAATGCTTCAATCTCTGCTTGAAGCTTGGCCTAGATGATATCAGGAATTGATCGCAAGATGGACCCCGTGGCGTACGTACAGTTTTTGCTTCTAGCTCTGCCTTGTCGAAGATAGAATATGGGGTAGACTTTGAATGCTCCCCTTGGTCACCTAATCGTAAATCGTGATGAGAGAAGAGATTCCGTACAAACCATTCACAACGAACCGAAAGCAGCGTATCGGAAGACCTCATTCATCAGTTCATGGTTTCGCTTATACCGATTTATTGCTAAGGTTCTCGTCGATATCATCTCGGCTTCGTCTACACTAGACGTTATTTGGCAGTAGTAGATGCTAGGAATACTATAGCTTACCACCCGACTCGTCATCAATCACCGGTGGTCGTGACGCCTGAGCATCAATATTAGTAAAGCAGATAACTAGAAAACGATGCAAAACGGACCGTAGCTGTACTACCACTCCTGTCCCTGCCAGGCCCGTCTCGCTGACTTCGCCGCTCCAAAGCCTCCATGTTGCTGTTTTGTTGAGCCATCATCGCTTGAGCTTGGCGGTTAAAGCCTATTCCCATTTGCCCCATAGCCATATTTGGCGCGCCGATGCCCATACCACCCATGGCGCTTACGGCGTGTGGGTTAGGCATGCTCGGCGGCGCATTGGATGGCATGCCCGGTATAGGGACTTTCTGACCGACCCTATCACCCATGACATAGATCGAGGGCTCTGTTACAGGTCGCAGAGGATAAACGCGAACGGGTTGGTTGATTATAGCGGGTGGTATCTCTGTAAATGGGCAGAATTGAGCACTGCGCAACTGGGCTATGAGACAGGTGAAACAATGCATACGAGTAGTCGGGCCACGTGAATAATGTACCAGAACTAGTTGAGGGTGCCCGCCCTTGTTCAAACGGAATCGGCGACGAACTCTCCAAGCAGCTGGGTCTTGTGAGCCTGGAATGAACCCAAACTTCACTTCGTGAACTTCAAGCTCCTAAGGAGTTCTGGCATGAGTTGGTGAGGAATGCGGAAAACCGATACAGAGTTATTTTGACGACAAGTAGCGTAAATTACTCACACGATTGCTAACAGGGAGTGAATGCTTTGATTCCTGTTCCAGAAAGCGTATGCCATCTGCCGGGAACGGAGATTGCAGAGACGTCACAAAAAGTAGAAAGACTTGGCCCTCTGATGCATATTTGAACATGTTAAGAACTACAAACGATTCTGGCATCTCTTACCTTGAGGTTTGTCGATGTATCCCCATGAAAATGGAACCTGTTGTGCAAGTGGAATGGCACGGAGGAGCATATTTACGGCAGATTCAAAGTCTATGGATGCATGAGAGCCCAAGTTGTCTGGATATCGCAGGCAGACGCCTTCTGGCAGGCCTTGGTGCGCCATTAGTACCTAAATGAAGTGGTCGCGAGTGGAAACTGGGATTAGGTGGGTCACGTGTCTCGATATTCCTTCGCGTCCTCCGTTATAAATATAATAATATCAGTAATCGACTGTCTTTTACTGAATTCGCCTTTGCTTGCCAGGCTAGCGTCCTCCTGACACTGATAGTGAATGGGATACGGACATTGCCACATGTCGTGCTGCTCTACTCGGTCCGCAACATGAAAACTAATCGTGGTATCGAAGAAACGGAATACAATTCCTACACACTAATAACAGAAAATAATCTAGCCCCATCGAACCCGAAGCGGATGAACCTTCCCGACGATACTATTCACGACCTCAGTTCAATCCTTTTCACCTGTGGTTAGCTTTTAGAGCGAATCTACTGAGTTGTTTCGCTAGGTCATGTTTTTTTCTGACCCAGGGGCGATCTAATGACCAGCGCGCGAATTTACCCCGATATTTATCGTTTCAACGGCGCAACACCTCTTCCCTCTAGCATTTTCGACAAGTGCATATCTAACGCCATTTTCAAGCGCCGTGGACTATCCTAGTGAGACATTCACTGGCACAGAAGGTGCAGCAAATTTCTTTCACCTAGTCTCGACCGTCTTCTTACGATGTTTGCTCGTAGAGTTGACATGGTATTCCAGCGGTGATATTTTATTTATATGTACTTGGCCTCTCTTAATGATGACTTACATGTAGGTTTACGTCCGCCTCACCCACAAGCCCATCTCACCCACAAGCCCAATTAACACATGATTCATCCACGAGTCCAACTCTGAATGATGACCCGATTACGTTGTCATTATGACAGCTTACAGTCATTCACTGGTCAATGGGAAATCCCCTGTCAATGGGATAAGACCTCGGAACCAATATTTATTAATATAGTACCCATCGGAGTTTCTGTTAAGTCATTAAACCAACTCATAAGCATGTCTTGCTTGCCCTCCGATATTATGTCTCTGCGTGCTCGTTGTACAGATCAGTGATCAGTAGTGAAAAATCATGTATTTGGTGATTATCTTCCATTTTTTGGACATAATATATGCTGAAAATTCAAACATGGACTTTCAGTGTCAACCCCAAGCTACATATACAGTTGATCAATATCCCCAGGCAGACAATAAGCCGCAACGTCGTGCAGGACAATGACGAGACTTATCTGTGTCACGTCACGCATTGCCTGATTTGGACTTCCGCCCTTCCATATTTGGACACACTCACTCACAGAGGGATCGCAGAAGTCACTAGTCACTCGGAAATTCTTTTACTGTACTATTTGTGCACCAAGGTGATTAATTAT
Source organism: Pleurotus tuber-regium (assembly GCA_014058305.1). Classification (NCBI taxonomy): domain Eukaryota; kingdom Fungi; phylum Basidiomycota; class Agaricomycetes; order Agaricales; family Pleurotaceae; genus Pleurotus; species Pleurotus tuber-regium. The sequence continues at coordinate 1,528,330 of JACFYU010000042.1, read as the reverse complement.
GCAAAGCTGGAGGAGATTATGGGGGTGTGGATGAAGGGGAGAGTGAAATGACAAGTAACCTAGACATCCAAATTCGGATGATCAGCACTGGATTTGTATAAAGGTTAGCTTAGTCATCTTACATATCAGGCAAGAGCTTCGTGTTGTGACTGTCCCATTGACTGGTGAGAGCACTGATAAGAACAGAATTCACTGATAGTACGATCCCTGCCGTGAATAACACACAATCTCATGATCGTTGTTACCAAGAGCAAAATAATGATTGTTATTGCCCTTCTGATAAGCCCGATTAGCCGCTATCCCTCACAATCTCCATTCCGGGCTCGCTTTTAGTTTGGTCATCCCATTGACCGGTGAATGACTGTATGTGGATGCTCTGATTAGTGAGCCCCACGTCCAGTGTGCGTTGGCTGGTTACTCCGTTGTAGGTTTTTGGTACGTCAACAGGATGAGTCGATGAAAGGTTTTTGTGGTGTTTACGATGTTGAACTTGTCCACCTTCACTGAGTCTGCGATACGATCATGTATCAAAGGAAGCACCATCAAAAGTATCCGAACTCGGGCCCTTTGCGGCGAATGTGTAATCCCAACGCAGGTCACAAACCCTTATCCTAAAAGCCTAATGAGATGTGCCCATTGGAGACTTTTGTGGAGGCGCAGAATGAGATTATTCGGAAGGTAGATTGGTGATATGATTGTTGTGGGGGCTGGGGGTACGGCATGGTGCAAAATACCAATGAAAAATATTGCTAAAGGGGATGTCCATATAAACTAGGTAGGCCTGTAAAAACGAGATGAGGATAGTAACCTCAGGAGGTTTGTAGGGCTCTCATCCGCGCACACCCGGTAAAAATTTATCTAGGTGTGTGGAATAGAGCATGCCGAGAGAATTCTGATTCGATTCCGCGATTTCGTTCCGCGTCCATGCATGTCTCTAATCAGTCGTACTGGGTTCAAGTTCTCAAAATGGTGTAGCTGAGTCCAACTGTGGGTTTCCTCGTTAAAACAATTTATCCGCCTGAGATATAGGATTTCTAGACTCAAAAATCACCACCAGAGCGGCGATTGTCGTCGAAAAGGGGCTGGAGAACGTAATTCGCCTAATGGTTTGTCTCCTTGGTTACTCTGATGACGAAAAACCGAGGCTTCTGCTTCGAGTTATCGCCACTTACGAATCTGATTCTCCAGCCATCGCCTCGTTCCAAGGTTTTCGCCTCAGTGGGCTGAGGTGATAGCCCATTGTTCTGTGTCAACATCCATCCAGATAAGCCAACGAACTCAACCGAAAAGCTTGAACTTGCTAGTAATGCGGTCCAACAGAAACAGCAGTGCAGTCGTAATAAATGATGGTGGCGGGGTATTACGAGGGATTGAGGGGTAAAGGCACGCGCACTGTACCCATGGGCTACCTCTCTGGTATTCGGACGTATAGCAAGCCATTCTATCATAGCTTGATGGACTATACGAAAATTAGAAACCAGAACATGCAAGCCGTCATTCTACTTACTTCCAAGATGATCTCCCAGGCACGGACATGGGGTGGAGTGATCATGAGGTGATCGGACCCCGACCGTTCCAGCTAGGGTTCAAGGGGAGGGCCCTGCTCCTTGCGGTTCTATGTATCTGACCCAGGCTGGTGGGGATTATGAAGCTCTGAAATTGCGTAGATGCTCGTATCTTTAGTGGCGAGGGGAAAAGCTGGAATAAGCACATGCAACCTCATGTTGAGTGTACACGCATTCACGTTTCGCGAAAAGATTGCGAAAGCGTGAGCAATTTCTCAGTTCTGGGAATGATCTACTAATCTTATTCAATGCACGCGACGGTATGCATTGCAGCACCTTCGACCGCCATCAGATTTTCCCCGGATGCTGGGTGACTGATAAGGTTAAGAATGGCCAGCAGTGTTACATGCATCCAGCGGAGATGGCAATGCTTGTACAGTAGATGTCTTGGAAGGTATTGGCAGATGACTGGGTAGCATGGACATGGTGGGCAACGTGTAGGCTCGTGTAGGAGGCAAGCAAGGGTCAGTTGAATGATCACTGCTTCCAATTGGAGTAAGAGGGATTCGCGGGATTTCATTACTCAACCCTGCCTGAGAAGTAATCGAACGCTTGTCTCTGCTCCTTCATGTTCTCCGCTTCAAAATCCCCCATCCACCGTCTCCCCGTCGAGCTCTTGAGCAGGATTTTTTTAGAGGGTGTCAGTGACGACTTCCCTTACGCCCAGTCGCCATTTCTCTTCAAACCAAACCAGCCGACATATCGGGAAGATGATCCAAGCATTCGCTCGCCCAATTTCCAGCTCTGGGTGTCTCACGTCTGCAAACATTGGCGAGAGATTGCACTCAACATGGCTTGCCTTTGGACCACTATTCATCTCAGCAGTCCGAAGCATCTCCCCCGTGCGAAGGAGTACATTCGCCGCTGTTTACAGCTGACAGATTCCTCCGACCGCCACAGACGGTCACCCACGCAGCTTCTCGATATCATGGTGGACACTGTTTCTCCGAACGAGTGTAGGCAAGGCAGGGATCTATGTAAGGATCATTTCGATGATGTATTCGAGATAATCATGCCCCATGTCCTGCTCTGGCGGTCCTTCCACCTTAAGGTGCGCGATCACGCTTGCAAAGCCCTTGCACGCAAGTACCTTTGCGCAGCGAGTGCGGGACCACATCTTGAGACCCTCCAACTTTATCACTTCGAAGCATTTGGAGACGCCAGAGACCTATACCTTGCAACATATCGTCCGCCCGTGATAGTCTTCCACAATCATTTACCCAAACTCCGTAATGTATCGTTGATCGGGGTCAACCTTAACTGGGCCGAATCCAACTTTCTCTGCAATCTAGATAATCTACAGCTCGCCCTTCACTCTGACAACATTCGGCCGCCCTATACGTTCTTTAGTGCTATGCTTCGTGACAGTCCTAGTTTACGAACGTTGTCGCTCCATTATTCTGGCCCAAAGAATCATGATGGCGACCCGGCCAACAGATGGGCTCTCGTCAATGAGCCAATGACTCTTCAATCCCTCACCGACCTCTCTTTGGTCGACCTCGATCCGGGTTATGTTTGTGCCATCATGGAACGGCTTACCGCACCTTCCCTGACTAAGCTCACTTTAGAGCTCTCCCAACCAGATATAGAGTTTTCGGAGTGGGATTATACCTCCTTCATTAATCTCCTTGTGAAGGGGAGGGAGATCAACTTGCTGGGTCCGGCTCCCTCTCATAGTGCATCGTCATCATCTCCAGCCAATGGGAGCCCTCCGCCACATTCGCCTTCTTCACCTACGCTACCTACGACCAATGTACCCTCAATACATCAGCCACCTTCCCAGGTTCTACCTGTCTCACACACATTGAACGAAAATAGCTCACCTGAAGTCCCTGCTCAAAGCCAATCCTCCGGCCTTCGTACCATTCCCATTCGTCCTGTACCTGATCTTTCGGGGCTCCGCCATCTTGTTATCACTGCTTTAGTATGCGACCTGGAATCGTGGCGCTTGCTACTGCGATCTTTGACGGGTTTACAAGCATTGGAGATTGATTTTGATAGGTTGTCCTCTTGCGGTCGGTCCAGCGACGAAGATGAAGATGCTTCTACAGAAGATAGTGTGAGAGCGGTCAGGGATCAATACGAGCCCCGCGAGTCTAGCCCAGTTTTCTTCAACGTTCTCATGGAGGGAGAATATGGGACCTGGGGGTTTCAGCAGGTAACAGAGCTATCCTCGTTACAGGGTTCTCTGCCTATTTCCAGCGTTTATCATTTATCCCAGGATGAAGACAAGTCTCGCTGTTCATCCTCGTCTTCGACACCCCCTACGCGCTTGCGCGTGCCTCTCCTACCAAGCTTGCGCGTATTCAAGATGTCGGGTCTTAGCGGTCCGCAAGTGAAGGAATTTATCGTGTATCGTGAGGGTGGGTGGTTACGTCAGGCCATGGCAGACGCTTCCCCATGCATAAACGGAGCCATGCCAGTGAAAGTTGGGCCGTCTATATCTGGCGATTCGACGCCCTCACATCTTACTGCCAATATATTACGTGATCGCGCGCTAGACAAATATATCGTACGACGAGGTTCCCAGCAAGAGGACCGAGTGCTTGACGGTCTCTTGAAGGATGGTTGTTGGGTTTCTGCTATTGATCTACCATGTTTGGGACATGCCGCGAATATGTGGGACGATGAAAATGGGCTTGCTGCAAGGCAAGGTTGGTTGGTCACACTTGAGGAAGAGCTGGGTGAGGAAATTGAAGGCGAAGAGGATGATGATTCTGGCGACGAGTACTATGATGAAGAACAGGGCGAGGACCCGGTAACCGTAAATGGACATTCGATCAGCGAGTCGGGGAGCCATATGGCTACTGAGGCCGACGAAGACGAATGGGATGAGGATGAGGAAGAAGACTCCGACTACGAGACGTAGTTCCTGGAGCTAGCTTTTCCTCTCCAATGCGTAGTCTTCAGCCCATGACAGCGAATCATATCGGTATGATCGCCGCACGATTGTTGATGTCTTATCTCATAACATCTTCCACAGTTTTGTGTCAACATCAAATCCAGGCTTGCTAGAGCTCGGCCCAAGGAGGCACTGCACGTCACGTCCATCTTTGGCCTTGTCTACTCTGATGTCCAATTGACTTATGAGAAATCTTGTATTCACTTGCCTGCCGATTTTCATGCTCCGTGCACGAATCATCCTTCCAGTGGAGATCTATCTATTTGTATCTACCTATCTTTTCTTTTGTATATCTACTCCTTTCCTACATATTCGAGATACCCATGACGTTCAGTTATTTCGTTGTATTTTTCCGATATTTTTCTAGTGTTAAGTAGGAGTCGGGTTTTTGGATACTAGATATTTAGGGGGTGGATAAGTAAATTTACTCACGTGGCTGCACTCCACTCGTCCAAACTACCCAGGGTTACCCAAGTTGCTGACATGTGAATGTACCGATGGGTAGGAGTGCCAAAGTGCATAAACGAGTTGTAAGAACAGACGATACTGCAAATGTTACTTATCCACTCACCTTATTGCATGCTCCCTATCTAGCCCAAAAAGTTGAAAAGCTCGGCTCCAGTAGCTTCGACTAGTAAGCCAGCTACTATACCTTCTCAAGGAGCTCAGGTCGCGAAAAAGAAGGCTTCGTTGAAGGACAAAGTAGCCAAAATCAAGGCCGGTACCAGTGATGCTGGAAACAAAGTACTGGGCGGAGCAGATTATGTCTCCTTGTTGATGGGTGGGCGAAGAAAAGCCAAGGAGGAAGCGCAAAAATTGCCCCAAGAAGAGGATTGAACGACTTACGGTTCACTCTGTTCGCTACTGTAGAAAGTGTGCATTGATTAATTTCCTTACATAGAATAACTTCGATCCTAGCTGCAAGTGTATAACGGAAGATGCAACACCTCCGTAAAATAGAAAATGCCGAAATTGTATCAGCACGACGGATGAACTATCCTGTCCTGATTTACAGCGTCAGAGATTGGCCCCCCACAGCTACTCCAGGAAGTGGTTCGCCGTTCTGTACCGAGGGGATGTAAGATCATAGAGGAAAGCACCTGAGTCGTTGGTTATATCTGCGTCACCAAGGGCTGTTCACCGTACAACCTCCATATCTACCCGGTCTGATATCGAGCAAACTTCGAAGTCGGGACACGCGACCATCGCTCTGCCATGGTAAGCTGCACTCCCTGCACTGTTTTGGGCTAAACACCTTGGATTTTATGTCCGAACATGTGTTCTTTAGGTAAGGTACAATAGGTAGGCTGGTAAGTAGGGTTATACAAATCTTGTAAATTACGGTGTTCGCTTGACAAGCTGGGGATTGCTCTTAGAAGCCTTAGCCATTAAACGCTAGCTGGCCTTGACCACGTTCAGGATCTGGCATCCTATTGACGCGGACGGTAAGACCCAGTTGAACGTTCGTCATATCTTGCGGCGTGATCAAGATGTACTGCTTCTTGTCAGACGAATTAGCAGTCTCAATCTACGAGTACGCAAAGTCAATTGCTAGCATAGATAGGTGATAAACCCCTGGATGTACCATCATTTTCATACTGATTCGGCGATTGACCGCATCCATGAAGACGTCGAATTCATCTATCGAATGGACTTCGTCAGTAATCGGGCCTAGGTACAACGCATAACTTCATACCAAGGCATCTTAACGGACACCCGATGGATTCCCAAAGAGAAAGCAATAAACAGATGGTGGAGAAAGATTTTTCACCGCCGCTGAGGGAACGAGGATCCTTATCTTGGGCTCCTTGGGTACCAGCCATGTCGTCGGTTTGAACCTAGGAAGTAACGTCAGACTGGGGCTAAAATTTTTCACGGACACGAACTTTGAGCTGAAGAGTGCCGTTGGTATGATCAAATATGACTTTGCCGAAATAACCACGGTGAGAGAGGTTGTATTGGAAAACTAGCTTGCAGCGCAAAGCTATATGACGTCTGAATTCCTGCCATCTGGCCAAGCGGGTGTAGAGGGAGTGTCTAAGGGTCTGAGGAAGGGGTGTGCTTCAGTGGCGGATAGAAGAAGACTGAACATACCTTGTTCAAGACTGCCATTGCTTTAAGATCTCTTTCCACAATATCTAATTTGGCCTTGGCCTTATTGACTTGAACCGTCAGTTCCTCCACCGAAGCGCCATGCCTAACGGCTCCTCAATCAACCATCCAAGCGTAGTTGTGAGGAAGCTTACTTCTTTTCGCGAGCCTTCAGCGCTTGTTGCACACCGGTGAGGATTCTCTGGATTTCATCAGGCTTGCGGGGATTCTCAACCCTCTTACAGTATTCCTCCGCGCGTGCCGTCCAATTCTTGAAATATGAATACAAGTCGTGATAGAGAGATCGGCGTAACGCACTTTGAACTCTTCCTGCAAGACCGTGACTTGGGCTTCCGCTTCATCGACTTTAGCTTTTTGACCTGCGTATTTAGCCTCGTAATGTTTCTTGTTGTTGAGGGCTTGCATTCGACTCGTCACAACGTCCTCGATTTTGTTCTGCAACGACGATAGTCCACTTTTCAGAAATGACCAAGGACGGGCTCAACTTACACGAATCTCCGTTTGTCTTTGATCGTACTCGTCAATGTGCTGCTTGACCTCGTTCAACTGTGTCAATAACGGTTTCTGCATTTCATCCACTTTGGCCTTCTGTTTACTTAGTTCTGCGAATTGAGCTAAGATGGACTCTTTTTCGGTTTCGGCTTCCTATATGAATATAAGGGGTGAATAATGAATATGCGGTCCATGCAGCCGCTTACTGCTTTGGCAGCCTCTAAACCGGCGATACTAGCTGGCAAATCGTCATTTGCAGCTTGTAGTAGATTATCTACTGTTATTTTCGCTTTGCGATACTCTGCATCAGCCTTCCGTTCTTGTGCCTGAGAGAAAGGTTATAGGAGCCATTGTAGAGGAATCTTAAGCGTCAGCACAGACCATGAGCTCGTCGATCTTGCGTCTCGCTTGGTTGTATTCTGCTCTCAGATTGCTCTCTTCGTTTTGCAGACGTTGATAGTCTTCCTCGTGCTTGGCTAATTCCTGTTGGAAATACCTGGCAGAAAACTATCAGCTTGGCCGTATCGCTTGGGCTAGTATGCCTACTGGGTATCTCCGGCAGCATCTCGTCCAGTTAAGAGCAGATTATGCGGATGATTCGGAGCGAGTCTGGTCAACTGCGTCGTTTGACCACCACCTCCGCTGTTGTGCAGGTAATTGGTGAGCAGGTGACAATTGGAATTATGAGTGCTGGCGTACTGAAATACAGCTACCCTTTGGGCCGTTCTAGTCCATGCTACACCTCCACCACCAGACTTACACATCATGTCAGCCTCGCTATAATCATGGGCCAGGTAAATATGTTCAATGGATGCCTGGTTGATGAAGATGCGCTTAACGTCTTCATCGGAGAACTATTGACAACTCTCAATCTACGAATGTTTTATACACAGATCATGCTTACTTCGAGAGCACGCAGAACTGTCAACATGTTTTTGGGGGGTTCGCCGCTGGAATAATCGAAAAGATCCCTCTCAAAGATGATAACGCTAGCGTGGTCACTGAGAAACGTGCATAAGACCCGGCCAATTAGACAACCATGGTGACAACGTACTTCTTACTGTCCTTGAGCAATTTCTTGAGTATAGGCATGTCCCTTGCGTCCGTGACGGCCCAAGCTGTCAAGAGGTTACCAAGTTGGGCTCGCAGCACCTCACTTGCCCACTTGTACTGCTCGCGTACTGTAACCCCCACTCCAAGAGGACCGAGTGGTTTACCGCCACGCCAGTGTATGCTGCCTACATGCGCAACTACTTGATCCATATTCCTTCCGAATGCGGACAGCGTACTGCTTGCTTGATTGTCACACTGAGCGATCATGTTCTGACACTGTTCAATGTTTGTTTTGGCTATTTGAACTTGGCGTTGCATCGATAGACCTTTTTCCTTGATTTTATCCGCTTGACTTTGAACTTCATGACGCTGAGCACGAAGTGAAGTCATATGCTCCTCCGCTGAGGACACTGTTGCTCGAGCTTCTTGGAGACGGCGCTGGGTTTCTTCACGCTTGGCCTGGGAGTCCGCTTCGAGTTTTCGGGTCTCATTTACAATTCGTTCGGTATACTCAACGATTTGACGATTGATTGCTTTCAGAGAGCTGTCCATTTGCCTCTCGTCGTTCTAGCGAGATTTTTAGTCGTGAGACAGTGCCAGAACGAGAGCTTACCCTGAAGTCAGCTAGCTTATTTTTGTTCGCTCGGATCTGGTCCTGGAGTTCCTTCTTGCGATCATTCAGATGACCGATGTCACCGATCTCTTTGTATTCAGCTTCGAAGCGAGCAACTAGGTCAGTCGCTTCTTTGAACTTCGCCTATGATTCTTTCAGAACTGGGTTGCAATAAAGCTGAATGATCAAAAGAACTCGCCTCTGCATCGTCGACATGTTCTTGGATTTTTGGGAGCTTCCTAGCTAATGAGGCAGCTTCTTCCATCTGTTTCTCCATCTCAAGCTCCTTTGTTTTCACGTGGGCCCATGCAAGCTCCTTCTTGAGCTCATCAGCTTTCTTCTTCTGCTCTCTCGCCTTAGCAGCTTCCTCAAAGCGAAGAGTAGCTTCACGAAACTCGGCACGCAGGTCGGGCAATGCGTTGCGTTTCTGGTTGAGAATCTTATTCGTCGCCTTAATATTGTCGAAGCAAAGTTCATATTCTTCAGAAAGCTGCGACAACTGGGTTCCTTTGAGGAAAAACTTGAAACAAATGCGTCAATGGAATGTAGATTATGAACACATCAACGGAAAACGTGCCTTGTACTTATCACTGGGATGTGAAGCGGAGAGGAATTGCCTAGCCGCGTCTTGAGTGAGGACATTCATGGGATTATCAACCTGGATGTTCATATGATCACAAATAGCTGCAAGCTCCTCTTTCTTCGTCGAAATTGTGCGTCCATCCTTGCTCTTGATTTTCCAAGTCGATGAACCTTCCTTTGAGAAGCGTCTCGTGATGACAATCGATTTGCCATACTGATCGGGCTTATAGGCCTCTTCCCCTTGGTTTTTGATCGATATTGTGACTTCAGCTGCACTACGAGGAACCTGAATCACAATGAAAAAAAATCGAGAACGCGACTTACGACTGTCCCTCACGAATGAAAGATTTAAGGCCACTTCCACGGCCTGTAGAAGTAGCTTTACCACCAAGTGCTACAGTGATTGCGGAAAGGACGGCACTTTTCCCACCTACAACAGTTTTTGCGCTCGCCTCTATCTCAATATATTACAGACTTACTGCCATTGTGACCTAGGTCAAGATGAGGATGCATGTGAATATATCAAGACTGGAGTACGAACCAATAATAAAATTAATCTGAGGCCCAAAGTTGAAGGAAAGATACTTGTGGCACATAAACTGATGCATTTCGATAGACTCAATGATGCCATGCTCGGCGATGCCCTTCAAGCATTTAGTAGGGTACAGTCATCAGAACGGCTGACTTACTCCTTGCACTTTTCGCTTCGCTTCAATCGACGCACGGATAAGGTCTTCAAATCCCTCTTCGAAGCGGATCTCGTCTTCTTCTTTAATCTCTTGACCAGCCCTTCCTTCGTCCTCACTTTCATCACTTCCTTCTTCGTCATCGTCGTCAATTTGCCTAGATTTACCCTTATCGCGTCTTCGAGCCTGAGAGGCAATTACCTCCCCCTCCCCCTCCTCTTCTACGGTACGTGCCCGTTTTGAGATAGGAGTTCCTGAATAAGACTGCTCCTCATTTTCCTCATCATCGGATTCATTAGCATGCCGTTTTGCCATGAAAATGTGCAAGGACGAAATAGCAGTTTTGAAGTACGCCTTGATTGTGGTGGAAGCGTCTTCAAAGTGTGAAGCAATCAAAGTCCCTAAGACGCGATAAAACGCGTCAATAAATACAAATATGTGTCTTTATTTGTCGCGTAGTTGGTCAGAGCTGCTTACCTCGACAACGTCAACGTTAACAGTATGGACTCTGCGGAGCGAATTCAAATCGCCTCTAATTTTCTTCTTCAGTCACCTCCTGGAGAGATAAATGATGTTCTGAACGGTCCGTGTATGATCCTACCTACTTAAACGTGAGTCTGAAAGCGAAATACTACAGATGTGAGGAATATCATCTCAGATGACGATTCACTTCAGGATGGCGTCCTCCCTGCCCTTCGAGAATATAACTTAGCACAATTCATTGTTGTCGACGTTCCTGGAACCAATCATCAAGTAGTGTAATTTCCGACGAGTTATGCATTAACTTACACCGTTTATCCCAGTCAATCGTGAGCGATGCAGCTAGGGTTCCCTCATCGGAAGGAAGTGAAGATAGATTCATTGACCCTCGTTCCAAGACGAGTTTTGTGTTTGACCACCTGACTTTGGTCGGTTGCTGATGTTTGATTTATCTACGAATGTCTGATCATCTGTTTAGGAGGCCTCACATCCACAAACCTTTGAGCCCGATGCTGAATCTGAGCTCCTTCGGTATGTAGTATGGGTACATATCTGACTGTAGCAATGATTGACCCATCATCCACTAGGAATGCACTTGAAACATCCACTCTTTCTTACTTAGCCTCCCATTTTCATGCAGGCGTGGGTTGCGTTTACGCGATCTCAGACGATTCCGGCCGATTTGTGATACAGATTGTGGCTAACAAGTATAATCCTTCAAACTATTGGTACGTTAATTTGGTAGGCTGTTCAATTTGCCGCTCAAGAATGTTACTTTGAAGGTCTGGTAGATGGAGATCCGAATATACTCTTGCCCCTAAAGAAGGCTTCCTCAACGGCCGAATTCAGGTGAACGTTCATTACTATGAACAAGGCAATGTGAGCACCAAGGTGCATGGAGTCAGCACTACCTAACCAATTTACACTATCCAGGTTCAACTCGCTACGGATCACAACGTCGAGATCACCCTTCCTGCTGGAATTGCTAACCGACCCCCAGCCGAATTCGCTTCTAAGGTACTTGCGCTCATCGGTGATGAGGAAAGCAAGTACCAAGTATCACTGAATGATACGTACCGAGAAATGGGGGACAAAACCTTCAAAGCCCTCAGACGTGCTTTGCCACTGACAAGACAGAAAATTGACTGGGACATGGTTTGTTCCTCAAATTAATCAAGGCTCAACCTCTCATGTTTTCCCCCTCTTAGGTGCTCAGCTATAAATTGGGAGCTGAATTGACTTCTAGTAAAGGTGTTTTTACATCTACTTGATGTCGGAACAATGCAGGAAGTGAACTAGAAATGTAATATTCCATTGCCACCAAGCATGTTATTGACAAGCCTCCCGAACTTCTCGTGGTTATCCGCCAGTCTGAGTGCGGATTTCACTCTGCCACTTTTTGAGAGTGATTGCTCGATTAATGGCTTTCTCATGCATTCTGGGTGTAATGACACTACGTATGGTGCGCAGTTGTCGGAAAGGTAGTGGTACTAAGATGGTGGATATGGCACGATGTAAATTTGGTATCATTCAATAGAAAATCTACGAGCATTCGACAGTTTCAGTAGCTTGGATAAGTGCGCCATTCGGTGGGTCTGTTGATTGAAGCATCTAGGATACGACTCATGAACGACCTGTACACGAATCGACAGACAGAATATATTTTTGGCTGAGCCAAAGTATAGCCAAGTTACACAGCAATAGCTGCTGCCGCTTTCTGCCCAGACAATGACCTTGGTTCTGGATGACCCAAATCATGTTTGGTTCAGTATAATCAGTACTCCCTGATTTTCAAATCACTATTATCTAATTCGTACTTACAAATGAACTCAAACCCTTGTACCCTTTGCCGGAGATCCCACTCAAATGCAAAATCCTTCCTACTGGCTTGTTGTTTCTGTAAACGCTCTTGGCACCACAGTCAGTTGCGGAAATTTTTGAAAAAGTGGACTGAACTCATTCGATCAATAGAATGTCATCCGCCTCCACTAACAGAAAGTTACCTTATCAACCTTATTCAGGCTTCAAACAAAAAAGACTGGCGTAATGGGTTAGAAAGTTGGAAGTGTCATAGATGTAGTGGCAAAATAGTGCCAAGGGTAAGCTATCAGCGTATCACAGTGCAACCACAATTATTTAGATTTGATTTATCCAGGAAATCATTACTATTGACGATGACAGTGATGACAGCAATATGGAAATAATAGAAGAGATCGTGGTATTAATTGTTTTTGTTGGCTTCCTTTATTCCACTCATAGATTGTACATAGGATTCTTTGCCAACCGAAATAGCTCGAAGAACAGAAATTGAGCCAGTTGTGCTGGACTTGACGATGTCCGATGAAGATGGGGATGAAATGGCTGGCAGAATAGATATTAAGCCAGTCGTGCTGGACTTGACAGTGTCCGATGATGGGGATGAATTGATTCAGGCTGTAAACGCTTTTTAGTATTACACCATCTTGCAGCATGCTTACATCTTCAGCAGACCCTTCCTTCCGGTTCCAATGCACCAGTTCCTTCTAATCCTCCGCAAGAGTTATATCATTATGAAATTTTAGGACTCCCTCTCACAATACACCCTCAGGACATTCGCGCAATTCCATCCAAAAACCCTTTACTTGATTGGATGGATCAGTACAGTGCATCAGAAACTGATGAGTCCAATCGCAGCTCTCCGAGGGGGATCCGACGACGGCCTAGGAAAAGCATTGCTCGACCATTGGATGGAAATCGGGCTGAGTGTTTCTGTCTGATCTCTATGTAACTCTACCATGTGCTCTACCTGCCCTTCATGTAATCTCTGATAATTTTGGTGTCACACTGTCGTGTAACAGGTTCTGTACTGAGCAGGGTATATGTGTGCTGAAGCCTAGGGGTTGACGCGTTGACGGTTCGGCCTTTCAGGGCGAGCGAGGGTGCTTATGTAAATGAATGAGGATTTATCCTTCATGAAGTCGATCATCCGTCCGACTCAGTTCAACCATGTCTTTTACAGCTGAGGGCCTCAAAAACCTCACAGGTATATGCTACGATTTACTCGCAATGATCCATTCTTTTAACCATTTTTTCACCAGTGCCACAGTTGAAAGCGTTGTGCAAGGAGCGACGCATTGGGGGATACTCAAAGCTTTCGAAGGTTCCTCTTATCCAGAGGATCCTCAATCACGATACGAATGAGGAGAGGAGGCTTCTAATGTTTCTCGTACTTTCGGCGACCCACAGTCAACGTTACTGCTCCAGGATAACGAAGCAAATTCCCCTCGGACTGGCAAACGTCAACCTTTTCAGGATTCTTCTCTCACCGTGGCCAAACCATCCGAGGTTGTCTCCTTATCTCCTCCGGACGTCGTCACGCCTTCCCGCGAATCATCCGTCAAGGATAGCACTCGAACAACAGATTCCTTGGACCTAGGACTGGGCAACTCCTCGCGGGCGAAGAGTGTTTTAATGGGGATATCTGTTAATAGTCCCACAACTTCTCGACTAACAGTCAATGAAACCCTTCAAGGCGAGTTATTAGCATCCCGAAAAAGAAAGGAAAATTCAATCCTGCACGAACCGGCAACCAGAAAGACCAAAGCACTGCATATATGCACGGAACTCCCTACAAATGAATCAGCTACTGCAGGAGATACGGCGTAAGGTCCCAAAAGTATTGCTGTCTCTTCTACCTCAATGGTGCCTACCCTCAATGCAAAGGAGCTGATCGCCAACCTTGACTCTAACCTGGCCAATCTTGAAGCATCTGTTACGGGATTGGAGCTTGCACCTCATGTCCTGGATAGGGGCGACAAGAACCCAAGAAATTTTTCAGCGAATCCGTCTGCAAGCAAATATCTGCCGCGTGTGGGAATGAGTGAACCCAGACCCACGATCTCCGCCCTCAAATGCAGCCGTTTCAAACCCCTTACAATTCGTCGTCTTCACCCTCTGGCTTCGGATTGTGTAGCAATTCGAAATACCCATGTCACTCAAGAAATTCCGTCACAGTACCTGGGCTTTCCTATCTCAACTGCAACTGTGCTCTGTCCTATCACCCTTCCGCCCAGGTTGTCGCAAAGGAAATATGTCACAAAATATGCTTTGATCTTCAGCTGTCTAGATGCGGAATCTCTCAAGCAGTGTGTTGAATCGGCTCGGGTGCTAAGATATGCTGGTATATCTTCCAATCCGTGCGCACTGGCTTGGCCTAATCTCTGTAATGCTGGCCTGCAGTGTACCTTGCTGCTTACTTTAAGCTTAAGCGCGATTTCTCTGGTTGCCGACTCACGGCTATAGCGCAAAAGTACTCCCCGTCGACTACAAATATGTGGCCGTATCTACGCGCGAGGGTTATGGAACGTGCAGAACGGATGTCACGCTACAACGAGTCCTTCTTGGCAAAGGTTTTACCTAGTCACCTCATTTCCGATCGCCTTTGGACAAGTCCTGATCATGATGAACAGGCCACCGTTGCTGTGAGGTCAGTTCCTTAAGAATACACTTAATTCCGTGTCTCCCAACTGTAGGTTCAGATTTTTGTTAACAAGACTATGGTTCTACGTATCAATCGGCGGTGGATTAAGCCACCCAGATAAGTCTCAAAGTACAATAATCGATGCGCAAGAAGTGATTCCCGGTGAGATCTGGAGTATCAGTACTCGTTATTCATCGTACACAGAAAAACTCTTTGTATTGGCCGCTACCTGTGAAGTGATAGGCCACGGCTCTTCATCATACCCCCCACCTGCGAACTCCGTTGCTCTACGCATCGACTGGTCCCGGTTTATTCAAGACCGAGTCACCTCGCCCTCGCGATCCGTCTGTATCCTTATGGACCATTTAAGTTGGGCAAATCACGAAGAGTATGAAAAGGGCATTAGCAAATTATGGCTACGAAGGATAGAAGGTGAAGGTGAAATGGGTCGCGCCAAGCGGGTTGTTGCGGAGAGATATGTACTAGCGTCTGTCATGGCTAATAGGTATGGTCTCTCCCTGTGCTGTACACTGCAAAGTGAACGAAACATCCTCGTGGGCATTTTAGTATCAGTGGTCATTGGATGACAACGTCGGAGATGTCCCAAGAACTCTCTGGCCTGCCTTCGATTGGCCATGCCCCGCGGCTACTCCACGTTAACAAGTCCAAACCTGTTAATCTATTCCTGCCTTTGTAAGTGCTTGTTATATACTAGTTCTAAGTGATCTGAATTGTGCTATTGTGACTAGGCATCATCATGTTGAAAGTGTTCACTTCACTACTTCAAAGGGTATTCCTCTGCATCCTGCTCTTGCTGTTGTACAGACTCCCGGACGTGAGTATTATATTTTGAGGGATAATGGGATGCAGATCGGCTCTGAGGAGGAGGGCGTTGCAATTATTTGGACCCAGATCATCGGCTGTACAACCCAAGGTGTCGCGGAACAAGTATAGTCACGACTCAGTTGATATAGATGATGTTACAACGGAGACTTTGACTCCTTTGACGGTGACTAGTTACAAGAGTGGTTGTCTGCTTTGCTCGAATGAAATTTCTTATTGTGATATCCCGTCAAGGTAGCACTCGGAGTACAAGTCAGCCCTGTGCGGAGCCGAAGATATGTAATATGTGGTCTGTGCACCTATGCGCGGTCCGATGAAAACACAAGTAAACAAACTACTTCCTCCAAACTTCCTCGTCGAAACTTGAGACGGAGAGGTCGACATGAATTTCCCTCCACCACCGCCGCCTGGTTTCCCTATCGGTGTACCACCACCTCCACCCGGTATGCCACCTCCTACGAATACGGCTTCCGCACCAAAAATCCCCAGAGAAGGTGAGAGAAGCGCTATCATCATGGCTGGTTTTGCTCATGCCAGGCCCGTTCACTCAGTCATAGCACAAAAATCTCAGAAATGGATTCAAATGCAGAGAAAGAGGTACGGAGAGAAAAGGAAGGGAGGTTACGTAGATATGGGTAAACAGGTTCGTACACATACCATCCTGCTTCTCCAAAGTTTTCTGACTTGATGCAAAGGACTTGCCTCCCGAGCACGTTCGTAAAATTATCAAGGACCATGGTGATATGAGCAATCGCAAGTTTAGGAATGATAAGCGCGTTCATCTCGGTGCTCTCAAGTATGTTCCCCATGCCGTTATGAAGCTTCTCGAAAACATTCCTTATCCTTGGGAACAAGTACGCGAAGTCCCCGTACTCTATCACATCACCGGTGCAATCACTTTCGTGAACGAGATACCTCGCGTCATTGAGCCCGTGTATCACGCCCAGTGGAGTACTATGTGGTTAGCAATGCGGAGGGAGAAACGTGATCGTAGACATTTCAAGCGTATGCGCTTCCCTCCGTTCGACGACGAGGAGCCCCCCTTGGACTACGGCGATAACGTGCTAGATGTTGAGCCGCTGGAAGCAATTCAGCTCGAGCTGGATTCAGAGGAAGATGCTGCCATCATTGATTGGTTCTACGACCCTAAACCTCTCATTGATAAACCCGCGGTCAATGGCTCTTCTTATCGGTATTGGTCGCTCACCCTCCCTATCATGGCCAACTTGTATCGTCTTGGACGCACCCTCCTTTCTGATCAACCAGACCGCAATTCCAGCTATCTCTTCGATAAAAATGCATTCTTCACTGCGAAGGCTCTGAACATGGCAATTCCTGGCGGGCCTAAGTTTGAACCGCTATATCGTGATATGGATACGTACGACGAGGACTGGAACGAGTTCAATGATATCAACAAAGTCATTATTCGTCAACAAATAAGAACGGAGTATAAGGTCGCTTTCCCTCACCTGTATAACTCCCTTCCTCGCTCTGTCAGCATCTCCCCTTATCATGCTCCCAAGAACGTCTACATCCGTACCGATGACCCTGACCTGCCCGCTTTCTATTTCGATCCCTTAATCAACCCGATATCGTTACGAGGCTTCACGCCGAAGAACGCACCTCTCGTACCCCATGAAGATATGATATTTGGGCCCAACGGCGCAGATGACGACGACTTTGAGCTTCCTGAAGAACTCGACCCCTTCTTGTCCCATAAAGACCTTGAGAACGATCTAACTGCTGACGGCATAGCTCTGTGGTGGGCCCCAGAACCATATTGTCGGCGTTCCGGGCGCATGCGTCGCGCTCAAGATATTCCACTTGTGAAGAACTGGTATCTCGAGCACTGTCCACCGAATCAGCCCGTCAAAGTCCGAGTCTCGTACCAGAAATTGCTCAAATGCTTCGTTCTGAACGAGCTGCATACTCGACCTGAGAAGGCTATGACGAAGAAGAACTTGTTTAGGCAGCTGAAGGCAACGAAGTTCTTCCAAACCACGAAGTTGGATTGGGTGGAGGCTGGGCTGCAGGTGTGCAGGCAAGGGTATAACATGCTCAACCTTTTGATTCACCGCAAGGTACGATTATCTGCCATCTAGGGGCGCCTTTTTCATATTTCTCCTCTACAGAACTTGAATTACCTGCATTTGGACTACAACATGAACTTGAAACCAGTGAAGTAAGTACGGTCAAACCTCAAGATAATTAGGCTCTTACACTGTCTTTTAGGACCCTTACCACCAAAGAGCGCAAGAAGTCTCGGTTTGGGAATGCGTTCCACTTGTGCCGTGAAATTCTACGTCTCACGAAGCTCGTCGTTGATGCCCATGTCCAATTCCGACTGGGTAATGTTGATGCATTCCAGTTGGCTGATGCACTCCAATATATCTTCGCGCACATCGGGGCACTGACTGGGATGTACCGATACAAGTACAAAGCGAGTATCTCCCTTGTGCCTTATCTCACTCGCTGACGTACAAATGTAGCTCATGCGACAAGTTCGAATGACCAAGGACTTAAAGCATCTTATCTACTATCGGTTCAATACCGGCCCAGTTGGCAAAGGACCTGGCTGTGGTTTCTGGGCACCTGGCTGGCGTGTTTGGCTATTCTTTATGAGAGGTATAGTCCCGCTCTTAGAACGATGGTAAGTGTGGAGCTCCCCTCAAACTCTCTTACTCACCCTCTCTCTTCAGGCTTGGTAACCTTCTCGCTCGACAATTCGAAGGCAGAAACAGTAAGGGCATCGCTAAAACCGTCACGAAGCAGCGTGTGGAGTCGCACTACGATTTGGAACTGCGAGCCGCCGTTATGCATGATATCCTTGACATGATGCCCGAATCTATCAAACAGAATAAGTCGAAGACGATTTTGCAGCATCTTTCTGAGGCATGGAGATGTTGGAAAGCTAACAGTGCGTACTCCTGAAGCCGATTATTTTGGCATTCCTGACAGTTGCTTTTGTATGTAGTTCCCTGGAAGGTTCCTGGTATGCCCACTGCAATTGAGAACATCATTCTTCGGTACATCAAAAGCAAGGCCGACTGGTGGTGCTCGTAAGTGAATTGAAGGATCATTCGAGCCCAGCTTGCTAATTGGTTACATAGCGTTGCTCATTATAACCGAGAACGTATACGACGAGGTGCAACTGTTGACAAGGCCGTGGTGAAGAAGAACCTTGGCCGACTAACACGTGAGTATACTGTTCATTGCAATTCCAAGCATGTGCATTGAGTTCTCTATAGGTTTATATCTAAAAGCGGAGCAAGAGCGCCAGCATGCCTACCTCAAGGACGGGCCTTATATCAGCGCGGAAGAAGCTGTTGCCATCTATACAGCAACTGTTCACTGGTTGGAGAGCCGGAAGTTCTCTCCTATTCCCTTCCCGTAAGCTTTATATACAATCAGGACGAAATTGTTATTGACCACGTCCGATTTCTCAGACCGTTGTCGTATAAACACGACACGAAGCTCCTCGTACTAGCCCTGGAGAAGTTGAAAGAAGCCTATTCTGTAAAAGGTCGACTAAATCAGTCCCAGCGAGAGGAGCTTGCCCTTATCGAACAAGCATACGACAATCCTCATGAATGTATGCTTCCCTTCATCTACATCCTGTGAACCACTCCTCACGCCGACTATTAAACTAGGTCTGTCGCGAATCAAACGTCTACTACTCACCCAGCGAGCCTTCAAAGAAGCAGGTATTGAGTTCTTCGACACTTACGATAAACTCATACCGTGCTACGATATCGAACCAGTCGAGAAGATTACTGATGCTGTGAGTTTTCGACATTGTTTTTGTGCAATGATTACGATAATTACTGACGTCCAACAGTACCTTGATCAATTCTTGTTCTTCGAGTGCGTACGATGTTTTTAGGTATAACTCGGCTATACTAATTTATTTCAACAGGGCCGATAAACGAGGACTCTTCCCAGCATGGATCAAACCAGCTGATACAGAACCGCCCCCTCTCCTTGTGTATAAGGTTTGTTGCAACCAACTTTACTTAGCTATGTCTACTAATATATCTTCAAGTGGTGTCAAGGAATCAACAACCTGACTGACATCTGGGAAACGAGTGAGGGCGAATGTGTCGTTCTTATGGAGACCGTACTTTCCAAGGTGTATGAGAAGATCGACTTGACACTGCTGAATCGTTTACTTCGCCTGATCCTTGACCACAACTTAGCCGATTATATCACTGCGAAGAACAATACAGGTATGTAAACTTCTATCTATCTGATTAATTCCCAATCTGATTGTCGCGTATAGTGTTGACATACAAGGGTGAGTCCGTCAATGGTAATACAATATTTATACTAAGTTCCTCGATAGATATGGCGCATACCAATGCTTATGGCCTAATCCGTGGCCTCCAATTTTCCGCCTTCGTATTCCAGTATTATGGCTTAGTCCTCGACCTTCTCATCTTGGGACTTCAACGTGCCAGTGAAATGGCTGGCCCACCGCAGATGCCCAACAATTTTCTTCAGTATCGCGATTCGGCTACAGAGACTCGTCACCCCGTCCGACTGTACTCTCGCTACGTCGATAGGCTACACATCCTCTTCAGGTTTACAGCGGACGAAGCACGAGATTTGATCCAACGCTACCTATCTGCAAATCCTGACCCCACCAACAATAATGTTATCGGGTACAACAATAAGCGGTGCTGGCCAAGGGACTGTCGCATGCGGCTCATCAAACATGACGTTAATCTTGGTAGAGCTGTCTTCTGGAACGTCAAGCAGAGTCTTCCTCGATCGTTGACCACAATTGAGTGGGAGGATACTTTCGTTAGCGTCTATTCACAAAACAACCCGCAGCTTCTATTTTCGATGTGTGGCTTCGAAGTTCGGATTCTGCCCAAGATCAGGACGATGAGCGGCGAGCAGTTCTCCTTGAAAGATGCTGTCTGGAATCTGACCAACGAGCAAACCAAGGAGCGGACAGCGCAAGCCTTCTTGCGCGTCTCGGATGAAGGTAAGTCATGCATTTACACCACAAAATTGTTTTGCGCTGAACGGTGTATACAGGTGTTCAGCAATTCAACAATCGAATCCGACAGGTCCTGATGAGCTCTGGTTCTACGACGTTCTCTAAGATCGTGAACAAATGGAATACTGCACTTATTGGGTTGATGACTTACTATCGCGAAGCCGTCATTCATACGAATGAACTGCTCGATGCGCTCGTCAAGGCTGAGAACAAGATTCAGACTCGCGTCAAGATTGGGCTGAACAGTAAAATGCCTTCTCGATTCCCTCCCGTCGTCTTCTATACTCCCAAGGTATAAACATACTCGCCTTCTTCTATCACCTTATCATTTACGTGTATATTAGGAACTGGGTGGTTTGGGCATGCTGTCTATGGGACACGTTCTGATTCCGCAAAGTGATTTGCGATGGTCCAAACAGACTGACGTTGCAGGTTTGTTGCACTCTTCAAAAGTCATTGCATTGGACTTACGCCTTTGTCGTACATAGTCACACATTTCCGTGCTGGTATGAGTCACGAAGAAGATCAACTCATCCCTAACCTGTACCGATACCTTCAACCATGGGAGGCTGAATTCTTGGACTCCGCTAGAGTTTGGTCGGAATATTCAATGAAGCGCAAAGAGGCAAACGCACAAAATCGCCGCCTAACTCTTGAAGATCTTGAAGACAGCTGGGACCGAGGTATTCCTCGCATCAATACTCTCTTCCAGAAAGATCGACACACGTAAGTTCGGGTACTCCATCAACGGATGAACTCTCTGACAAGTTAAATTAGGTTGGCGTATGATCGCGGTTGGCGTGTACGCACTGACTGGAAGCAGTATCAACTGCTCAAACAGTAAGCTCGGATTTGATAGGCTGCCGAAAATATTATAAATAATTCGTTCTTCAGCAACCCTTTCTGGTGGACATCACAGCGCCATGATGGAAAACTGTGGCAACTTAATAACTATCGAGTTGATGTCATCGCTGCGCTCGGAGGTGTCGAAGGAATCTTGGAGCATACACTATTCAAGGGCACTTATTTCCCGACATGGGAGGGTATGTATTCTCATATATGTGATAGAGTAGCATCTGAGGTACCTACGTTTTGAAGGTCTTTTCTGGGAGAAGGCTTCTGGCTTCGAAGAGTCTATGCGCTACAAGAAGCTTACCAATGCTCAGCGTTCTGGTTTGAACCAGATTCCCAATCGTCGCTTTACTCTATGGTGGAGCCCAACCATTAATCGTGCCAATGTCTATGTCGGTTTCCAGGTGCAGCTGGATCTCACGGGTATCTTTATGTGAGTATTATGGGTGTCTTCCGTATCTTCGTCCTTCTCATTGCGCCCTAGGCATGGTAAAATCCCAACCTTGAAAATCAGCTTGATTCAAATCTTCCGTGCTCACTTATGGCAAAAGAGTTAGTCATCCGTTTATCCATTTACTTTAGAGGCTGATTGTTGGCACTAGTCCACGAGAGTGTGGTCATGGATCTCGTAAGTTCTCCGCTAAACACAAATGCCCTGAGCGTCTGCTTACCTCTGAACCATCAAGTGTCAAGTATTCGATCAAGAACTTGAGCCACTGCAGATCGAAACAGTACAAAAGGAGACGATCCACCCCCGAAAGAGTTACAAGATGAATTCCTCATGCGCCGACATCCTTTTGTTCTCTGCCTATAAGGTTTGCCTCATCCTTCCTGGTCCACTTCTTCTGATATTCACTCCCGCTTCCAGTGGAACATTACTCGACCTTCATTGGTGACAGATGTGAGTCGAACATCATATTCTTTAGAAAATAATGCCTAACGTAGCCGATCCAGGTGAAAGACGTTTTGGACGGCACCACAAGCAATAAATACTGGATCGATGTCCAGCTCCGATGGGGTGACTTTGACAGTCATGACATTGAACGGTACACTCGCGCCAAGTTCTTGGACTACGTATGATTTTTGCTACCTTATTGCTTCCATATAACTCATCTGAAATTCGAAGGTCTCGGATTCGATGAGTATATACCCGTCACCGACTGGTGTCATGATTGGCATGGACCTCGCGTACAATTTGTGGTCGGCATATGGCAATTGGTTCCCAGGCATGAAGCCGCTGATCCAACAAGCCATGGCTAAAATCATGAAGGCCAATCCTGCCTGCCATGTCTTGCGAGAACGTATTCGGAAGGGCTTGCAGCTGTACTCGTCGGAGCCAACGGAGCCTTACCTCAACAGCCAAGTATGTTTCTAAGGTATTCACGTCCGTCCGTTCCTGACCTGCCACACGACAGAATTATTCAGAACTATTCTCGAACCAAATTATCTGTTAGTTCATTTTTGTCTTCTCTGTGAAACATCAGCTGATAATCCTACAGGGTTTGTTGACGATACCAATGTGTATCGAGTCACAATTCATAAGACCTTCGAAGGCAACTTGACCACGAAGCCAATTAGTTTGTCAACCCTTTGCTGATATAATTACAATGAACTGATGAGTCCTGAGTAGACGGTGCTATTTTCATCTTCAACCCTCGTTCGGGGCAGCTGTTCCTGAAGATCATTCATACCAGCGTGTGGGCCGGCCAAAAGCGTCTAGGGCAGCTTGCGAAGTGGAAAACAGCCGAAGAAGTCGCAGCATTGGTTCGCTCTTTACCCGTTGAGGAGCAGCCGAAGCAGGTGATTGTTACTCGCAAGGGGATGTTAGGTATGTACAAAGTGCAGAGTTTATGCGCTAGATTATTCAAGTCATTGCCTAGATCCTTTGGAGGTTCACTTACTTGACTTCCCAAATATTGTCATCAAAGGCAGTGAACTCCAGTTACCATTCCAAGCGTGCATGAAGATGGAGAAATTTGGCGACCTCATTTTGGTGAGTGGCGACTTATGCTGATTAGTCGTGTAACTTGACCGCCTCCTTAGCGTGCAACTCAACCACAAATGGTGTTGTTCAGCTTATACGGTAATCCTCCATCCTCCTCATCTCTTCAAGCGATTGAATTATTTGGATTAGACGATTGGCTCAAATCCATCTCGAGCTACACAGCTTTCTCTAGGCTTATTCTTCTTCTCCGTGGCCTCCATGTGAACAACGAGAAAGCCAAGATCATCCTGCACCCCGACAAGAATACGATTACCGAACCACATTTCGTGTGGCCTACCCTATCCGATGAAGAGTGGATCAAGGTGGAAGTGGCGATGAAGGATTTGATTCTCGCAGTATGCATTATTTACGTTCACTCATTATTTTCCCTACTGACAACGGTTTCTGAAGGACTTCGGCAAACGTAACAGCGTTAACATCGCCTCCCTGACGGCTAGCGAGATTCGAGATATTATACTCGGTCAAGAGATTGCAGCACCCTCCGTCCAAAGACAACAAATGGCTGAGTTGGAAAAAAGTACTGAGGCCCAAGCCCAAGTTACCGCAGTTCAGACGTATGTGTTAAACAGTTGTATTGCTCATGAAAACTAACGATCCCTGTAGTCGAACCACTAACGTTCACGGAGATACTATCCAAACTGTTACAAGTTAGTGCTCATCACTCATACGTACACATAAACTTACAAAATCAACTCCATAGCTACCAATTACGAGCAGCAAGTGTTCAGCAGCAAATCTGATTGGCGTGTCCGAGCCATCTCCGCTACCCATCTCGCTCTCAGGTTACAACACATTTATGTGTCTAATGATGATGTCAAAGACGACGCTGCCTCTTTCACCTTTGTATTGCCGAAGAACATTCTACGCGCTTTCATCACTGCGGCAGACCTTCGCACACAAGTTGCAGCATTCTTGTATGGCGTCTCACCGCCGGATAACAAGCAGGTCAAAGAAATCAAGGTAAGCACTACATGCTGCTTATGCTGCGTAGAATTGCTTACAATGGCATCAGGCGGTCGCTTGGGTACCCCAGCGCGGCAGTAATTCCAATGTCGAGCTACCTAGTCAACTCCCTAAAGATGACTTCCTCCTAAAGGACTTGGAACCATTGGGATGGATCAAGACGCAAGCGTTAGAGATCAATCACCTCTCTCCGACTGACGTCACGACACAAGCCAAACTCATGGCTGACCATCCAGAATGGGGTTCGTCCTCAATATGTATCACCGCATCCTTCACTCCTGGCTCCGTCTCGCTCTCAGCACATTCTCTGACTGTTGCTGGCTTTGAATGGGGCCGGAAAAATACCGATAATTCACCCAACCCTCCCGTAAGTTTCCACTTCTCCGTCGTCTCGCTTTGGCCATTGATGTAGTTCTCTGCAGGGCTTCAATCCCAATATGTCGGAACGCGTTCAACTGCTCTTGTCGGACCGCATTCTTGGTATGACACTAGTGCCTGAAGGCAGGGTCTGGAATTACGGCATTGGCTTGACACAGCTATGGTCACCTAACCTCAGTTACTCCATGACTTTGGATACCCCACTTCTATTCTGGGCTGAAGAACATCGCCCAGCGGCCTTCTTAACGGTACGTCTTTAGTCAAAATAATGTTGATTCAGCACTAATAAACCTTTAGTTTGCCAACCTTGAACAAGGTGAAGATAGTGCTGATGTAGAGAATAGCTTTGCATGATTATTTGTCATCGATATACTTGCGTCGGACATATATAATTTTGTAAACTAGCTGAAATCCATAATGAGAACCATATTGAAGTATCAAGCCTTCCCGTGAAAGTATCATCGCTACGCGACAATGGAGACGAACGAATGATCAAGTTATTGTTATTTGTGGTAAATACCAATTGAGGGTACGTACAAACTAACAAGATGATGACTAACATAATACAATCCAACCATTACCGAGTCGATATCCATGACAATATTATAGCGATATTAAAGGTCTACATGCTGACAATTCCAAGGGATATAACTGAGCCATGGCGCGAAAGTGGTAAAGGTTTGGGTTCAACATCAATTGTTGGCCCTTGCTCAGCATCAGCAGAGGCGATGGCCCCGTCTATTTCTTTATCAAAGAGGGACATCTGCTTTGAACTTCGCCGAGGTGGAGGAGATAGAGACGTCACTTCAGTAAGCTGTTCCGGGGGTGGAGAGACGCTGCGAACTATTGGAGCGGGCAAAGAAGGTATTATTGGTGAATGCATTTGCAGGAAACTGGGATCGTTCTGTAGATGCGTGATCTTTTCGGCGATGGGTGTACCAGGCTGGGAACTAGAAACTTGCAGTGGTTGAGGTATCGCTACAATGGACGCTGCTAAATTCGGGGTGCTACCGTTTGAGCCGACGGGCTGAGATTGGGACGGCGCACTTAGTATACGCAATCGCTGCTTGATAGATGAGTGTCGAGTGGGCGGCGAAGTGGATCCACCAGGCGTCGGTGGCAGAGGGCCTGAGGGAGGGGGAAATGGGGGTGCTACAGGGGGGGAGAGGGGAGAGGATGGGATTGAGTATAACTCAGACGATGGACCCTCGCTTCCCACCGATGAGGTCCGTCGATGGCTACGGGCGATAGCAGGCGGCTGCCTTTCATCCGGCCGGGGAGGAAGAGCGGTAGGTGGAGGGGGCTTCGGAGCTATAAGAGATAATCTCAACGCTCTGTGGGCCATAGATTCTCTGAACGAAGTCTTAGTGGCTGGCGGCGTAGTTGCCTTGGGCTGTAAATCCTGGTCAGGTGCAGGTGGAAGAGCGGACGTTGGAGCAGGGCGAGGCGGTGGCATTGATGCCCTATGTGTATTCGTGACCCGAGAAATGGTACTTGTAAAGCCATTTGTAAATGACTGAGGCTGGGAAGAGACTGGCGACGTATTGACGCTTACGGCGGAAGAAGTAGAGGCCCGTTTAGAAAATGTAGGCAGACCTGAAACCACACTTCGATCACTTGCTACAGACCGAGTGGATGTTCGACTGGGTGGTCGATCAACACTAGCGCCCGCAGCATAAGGGTGCACCCGACCAATTGGAGGAGTGAAAGAAGATGAAGAAGATGCCGACCCATGGGAGGGAGCGTGTGGCATTGAAGGTGGAGTCAACATCGAACTGCCTTGACGAGACCAGCGCTTCATGCTAGAGCTTCTCTTCGTACTCGTACTAGATCGCTCTACGCTTAAACCAACGTCTCCCGTAGAGGCGAACGTCGAGACCGATTGAATTGACGGAGCTCTGGGTCGTTGCTCAGGCGTACCAAGGGAGTGCCCACTCACCGTAGGGCTAGAGTCAGACAATGGCAGAGTAGCAGCATGGTCATGCTGCGAAAATCCAAGCCCAAAACTACCAGCCACTGAGCTGTTGCCGTTGACATGGTGGTACAACCCACTCTGTTCGACCTTTGTCTCAATGAGACTCAACCCTGGAGTAGTCCACCTCTTCCTAGGTGGTGGTTGCAAAGACAGAGACTTGTTCGGCCTATCCTTTGAAGTAGCGTTCTGAACAGGAGAATCCTCGACTTGCCAGCCAATGGACTGGCGACTGGGATGTACAACAATTTTTCTCTCGAGTTGTTGTTGGTCTGCACCCATACCATAGTAACCGCTGTTCGTGGAAGGTGGCGTAGAACTATTGAGCACGGAACCACCAGAGTACGGTAGCATCGTGTGATGCTTCTGAGGAGTTCCAGGGCCAGAGGAAGAACCCAACCGTAGTGTCCGAGACGTGCCGTCGGGAGATTTCAGCATGTTGAGTAAACTGTTGCCCATGCTCGCAAACGACCCATCGATAGTTTCTCGGTCCTCAGTATTAGCTCCACCAATGACTATATGCGTGGGTTTGTCAGTTTTAGTGCCCTCTCTTTCTTGATCAAATGATGTAGCATGCGAAGCGCGAGAAGGTGAGCGGGGTCGGTTAAAAAGACCTTTGAGGGCGGATACTGCATTTCCGGGAGTAATAGAAATATGCCCTGATTTAGGAGTTGTCGCCTGTGAGCGAATAGATTGCGAAGAGATGGATGAGGCATAGTTTGGATTGCTATGTTTGGAACTATGCCTTCCTTTTCGAAACTCGTCGTATGCTTTACGGGGAGATTCTGGGTCAGTAAACGCAAAAGTGCTCGCTGTCGCTGGTGGAGTAGCGGGAATAGATGAATATGATGAAGGAGAACCAACGGCAGATAACGCGGAAGGGGGTGGGCTCGCGGAGTTGAGAGGCGACGGCATTTGACGTATGCTAGGGTTCTCGTTAGTGGCGGTACTGGGACGAAGAGCATCCGTATTTGCAGATGTCTGTGATGCGAAAATGCCTTGTCGCCGCATCGTCAGCATAACGTCCATGTCCCCTCGTGGCTCGTTACCCATAAGCGGCTGGACAGCCAAAGGCGAAATACCAGCACGCACAGTCCTGAGATTCGTTAGTATATAGCCAGCATATATCTACGACATAAGCTGACCTTTGTCCCAGGATGGCGTTCTTGATAGCAGCGATCCACTTTTGGGCTTCCGCCGTGTCGGTGATTTGCAGAAACCACATAGTTCTGCCACCTTCCTCGACGTTATATTCTCGCTTTAAAGCACCGACATCCACGCCGCCAACCTTGACAACATGTCTCCTCCCAGCAACCTCCTCCTCCGCTACAAAGACCACACTTTCCTCATTTATTTCTAATCGTTCCAGCTCCTTTTCATCGGATCCAGACGACTTGAATAAGTGGAGGTAAGAGGGGGAAGGCGACGATCTTGTGGATGAGAAAGATAATGGAAATGATACTGGTGATGACAGAACCATGTATCGTGATTTCCAGCTCTTGGACAGAGCAAATATACGAAGTGATGTAGATGGATAGTACTTGGGAAGTGTCGATGAGTCTTGCATGAATTGTGTTAGTGCGGAAGGTGTCGAAGGGAACGAGGGAATGGAGACGGGGGTGATGGAGTTATTTCGAGAGTGTGTATGTAGGGAGCCAGGACGATACCTTGATCTGGTGACCGACATTGTACTGCTATTCACGAGGTTGCTGTGTTCGGTATTAGATATTGAGTGAACCTCCTCATCGCAGGCGGACATATCCTCATGGTTATGCTGGTCCACATTCTCATCATCCTCTCCCTCTACTATATCATCACTTTCGCGGGTAGCGTTGCTGTTGTCCAGGAATGCAGGGCCCAAAATGGCCCTGGCTGCATCCTCCTTGAGTTTCTCCCGCTCCTCAACCTCCTCGTCTCTTCTAGGTGCGCTTATTTCAATAACGTCAGGCAGTATGATAGGTATGTAAGGTTGCGGGCGCATCGGAGGAGTTGTCTTGGAACGCCGCCGCCCGAGCTTTCCGAGGGCGTCGGACGCAGCACCAAGGATGCTTCCGCGAGTGCGCTTCAGCAGGCTCGGCGGCGAGTGCGACGAGGGTGCACCACTTGTGCCTGCGGTCGAAGGTCGTGAATGGCTGTACACAGATGACGGCTGGGCTGGTATGTGCAGGACGTTCGATTCGTACGATGAGGTGGATGCATTATAGTCTGGATCTGCGGAGCGCTGTTAGCAAAATAGATAGATAGTAGGTAGAGAAGCAAGGGACATAGTACTACAGAATATTGAAGGGTGATAGTATGGATTACTTGCGAAATACGAAGCTGTGTTCTGTAAATAATCACCGAAGACGAAGAACTCACCTGTATCTGGACTATTGCTGCTACTGTCAACTGACGACTTGGCCTTCTGCATTTCTCTTTCCTTTCCCCTGGGCTCTGTGGCGCCTGGATTGGGCGTAGACGCTCTTCTAACACGATTTGCGTTCACACCAATCTCCTTCGGTGGCTTCGAATTTGCCATTAACGGTTTTGGGTTGAGCAATGTCGGACGGAATGCTCCAGGCTCAGTTGTTGTGTTGCGTCGAAAGGGAAGTAGAGCGCCAGGCGTCGCAGAGGTAGCTCGCTGCGTTGTGGTAGCCATCTCTAAATTTCTGGTGGTATTCTGAAAGCTGGGAAAGGACTACAAGAGGCAGATCATGAAAGCAGCGCTTTGACGTGATGGTCAAATCAGAACTCACCTTCTCATCAGTAGCCCGTACCGACGATGTCTCCGTTGTTGACATTGACGAGCTCCGTACTACTGGCTGTACGAGCAGGTTCTGGCCGTCCTCATGTTGATTTGGCTATGTCGTACCTTTTCATTTTGACAATGTGCCTCAATTTCCTAACCAAAAATGGTTCAGCGACCCTGCAGATATCATTGGCTATTCAATTGCCGACTTGCTAACTAGGTTTGCAACCTTGGTTGCCAACGACGCTCAGCCATTTATTAACCAGTCTGCAACCGCCTGACCATCATAGGAACAAGGTAACCAAAATCAGGATCGTAGCATCATATGGAGTCAAATTGTGCTGCTGAGTAATTTGTTCTACCTGTAGTCGTATCCAGCCGGATCCGTTTTCTACGTAGAAGTCAAGATGATATTTCTAGTCGACGACCATTTCCATGTATGCTAAGGACTAATTTCGATGTACAAAACGTCAAGACTCGGCCGAGGTAATGCAGAACATGGTATATCGGAATTGTAATAACTCTGAAAGCGTATGTAGGAATACAACCATTGGTTGCATTTACAAGACCCGGAATTCCAGAACCTACTACTACGCCCCTCTACGAAATCACATCATTTATACATGGGTTGAGGCATTAAGATAGGTAAAAGTGTATTTCTCTACCCACTGAAGGAAGGTTTCCTCTTATACGTCCCGAAGGGCCCTACCGTCCCCGCTGCACCTCCCAGAACTCGTGTTGCTGCTTGCGTTTGTTGAGGCGGGGCTGGCGACTGCGTGGACTGACGCTGAGGGCGTGACGACGAGTCAGGGTGCTGTTCAGAACTCTCCGAATGAGCTAGAACCTGGTCAACTCCATGTATAGCTTCATTGCTGCCGGTGGAAGCGTGTTCAAAACGTGCCTGTCGCCGCGGTAGTTGAGGGATAACACCCAGCATACGCCGTAGTTCTTCGTTCTCCTTTTCGAGGCGAGCTAGCTCGACTTCACGTTCCAGGGATTTTTCGGTGAATACAGCTAATTTCCAAGGTTCTCGATCTTCGTCCTCAAAACGCCCGAGGGTCTCAGGACCCGACGGGGATGAATCGGAAACCTCGGATGAAGAGAGGAATGACGGAGAGCTAACATCTTCGCCGCATTGAATGCGGAGGACTTGTCTCAAAAC
Organism: Pleurotus tuber-regium; assembly: GCA_014058305.1. Taxonomy (NCBI): domain Eukaryota; kingdom Fungi; phylum Basidiomycota; class Agaricomycetes; order Agaricales; family Pleurotaceae; genus Pleurotus; species Pleurotus tuber-regium. Next base: position 1,497,478 of record JACFYU010000042.1, on the reverse strand, counting down.
ATGGGATATGCGTGCCAGTGATTCTGAAATGGCGGTGCTATTGGCCAGTTCTCGAGTCGCGTTCTCTTCTTCGAGAAGTAGTAGTTTAGTCTCGTATTCCCGTATAAGTGAAAGCTCGCGTTCTTGTACATCTTTCTATTGAAATAGCTGAGCTCTATTTTAGAGATTCAGACTTTAGAAGGGATGCACGCACGGCTCTATTCCTGAATGTGCTCATTAAGGATTCAAGAGTCGTTTCAAATTCCTTGATGAGGGTATTTAGCTGCTTATTGTCGTATTGGAGTGATTGGTTCTCCAGAGTCATGGCGGCATTCATTCTGGAGAGTTCCGCATCGTATGCTTCTGCATTCAACAAAAGCATTGTAAGTCCAGAAATCCACGGATTGTCGTATCCCATTCAAACACTGACCAAAAGGAATATGAACGGACCTTTCGATTTATCAAGGTTGAATCGACGTAACACAAAACCGGTTTGTGAGTGGATGGCTTGTGACTGAAGCAGTTCATAATGTGAATTCCTATGTCAGACAAGCAGGATAACTGATACCCATACCTTTACATCATTAGCTCGCGAATGAAGTACATGGGCGAGGTTACGATTCTGGTTTTGCTGTTCGCCTATTTCAGTGATCAACCCCCAGAGCTGCTGCATAGGGTCCTGTAATTGGTCGACATGGTCTGTAATAATCATGACTAGCAGCCATGCATGAAAGGAACGAGCTTGAAATCTGTAAACCTTAACCCTAATATTTCGATGATGGTGGCAACGTGCGCCATATTTTCCCACGACACGTTCCCTCCCCCCAAAAAATGCCTCTCCGCTTTTTGTCACCAACCAACTTTCACTTCCCCGATAACCACCATGTCTTTGCCTCAGCCTGTTCCCCCTTCCTGGAAGGCATGTTTCCCATACTTTTCCCTCATTGACGATAGCAATTATATCTTCATCTCTGCAGGATCTTGGCAAGTCTTCGAATGACTTGCTTGGGAAGGACTACCCTTTCCAAGGGACCTCACTTGAGGTTAAGACCAAAACGCCTTCCAATGTCACCTTCAAAGTTGCTGGTTCCCAAGACTCGAAGTCTAACGCCATCAACGGTGACATTGAGACCAAGTACACCAACCGCAAGCACGGTCTCACCTTCACCCAGGCATGGACCACGGCAAACGCCCTCCGCTCGCAGGTTGAGGTCGAAAACACCATTGCCAATGGTCTCAAGCTTGATCTTGCCACTACTCTCTTCCCCGATAAGGGCAGCAAGAGTGCCATTTTCAACGCTGCTTACAAACAGAGTGGTGTTCATGGACGCGCAACCATCGACATCCTGAAGGTGTGGCGACTATACTTTTTATAGCCGTTTGAATTTAATCTCTTATTCAGGGCCCCACCTTCACTGCTGATGCTGTACTCGGACGTGATGGCTTCCTCGTTGGTGGTGAAGCCGCCTACAATGTTACCGAAGGGAAGGTTACCCGGTTCGCTGCTGCTGTGGGATACAACGCCCCCGAATATGCCGTCACCCTCCACGGTTTGAACAACCTTAAGACCTTCACCGCTAGCTATTATCACCGCGTCAGCGTCGATGTTGAAGCTGGTGCCAAGGCTGTTTACGATACTAAGGCCACCCACGGTGGTGTTGCTATCGAGGTCGGCACTAAGGCGTATGTGGCTTAACAGCCCGTATTTTCAGGATTTGGTTAAACTAATATACCGTATCAGCTATCTTGACCAAGCAGCGTTTGTGAAGGCCAAGATCAACAATGCTGGTGTGATTGCTCTGGGTATATTTTCCACCAATCGCGATTGGTCACATAGCACTCACAAGTGATCGGATCAGGCTACACCCAGACTCTACGCCCCGGCGTCAAAGCATCTTTTGGCCTCGCCCTTGATACCCAAAAGCTGAACGAGGTTTCTCCTGCTGGACCCTCTCACAAGGTCTGCTCACCAATTCATTGCCGTACTAATCCCTAGTGCCTGACATTTTCCTTAACCTACAGGTCGGGGCCAGCTTCACTTTCGAATCGTGATCAGAGACGGCGTTGTCTATTTGGCCCCTTGTAGACATCCAGTTCACCGTGATAAATTGATACCTTTATGTGGCGCACGTAGATCAGTCTAGAAGAGTTTAATCGATTTGCCTTCGAGGTTGAGCTATCGGCCACCACGAACCAGTGTTGCGGTGTCGAACTTTTCTACTCCCGTTAGCCTTGGAAACACACCAGCAATCAATTTGCTCCTCACTGCATTTTCGCTACCTCTTTGTGCAATAACAGTGAAGATCATCATGATACCTTGTAGGCCTGGGCAGTGTCGAGCATCTACAAGGAGTGGTAGCTTAGGGCCTGTTCGGCAAGCGGTACCGGTACCGGCACGTTTCGTGAGAAATATCCCATTAGAGCTTTTAACAAGTCATAAAACAAATTTACCAGTGAAGCTTTGATTATATATGACCTACTCAGGCCCGCAGAGTTCATGTGTAGATGTCTCAATTAGTGATGATATATATAGGGCACAGGCGAGCCTCTCATATATACAAATGCCACGGCTCAATGTAGAAGCCGTCTTTAACACATTGAGGCCTGGTTTGGGTGTGAATACAATCAAATTATGTACCGATAGCAACGTGTGAGAAGTATTCCCCTCCGTTCAGCGCGCCCCTCCGTTAGAGGACCAACACCCTTCTCAACCTCCAATACTTGCTAACCAGTCTGACTGTGCTTCAACTACTGACCATCGTCGGCGGGCGCGATGAACCACCAACCTATTATCTGCCTGTACCAACTCATGCAGGTCACCTGAAGCAGCCATCCCTCTCTGACGTGAAGTAGCAGTTCGTAGAGAATTAGGTGGATAGCTTGGCTGAATGTGTACCTGATCGAGCGACCAAAACTGGCCCGCTGGACCGTGGGCCCATAAGGCCTCCGTGAGGGGGCCGCGTAAATAACGCAGCTTCTCTTCGGTGTATAGGAATAAACTTTTAAGATTAGGTGCGAGGGCGGGAATAGTACACAATGTTAGAGGTGGCCAGACGGGATAGAAGGCAAGACTGAGATATCGCAGATGGAGAAATGAGTCCGTAGACTCGTCGTCCGGAAAATAATTCATGATAGGTGTATGGACAGTGAGATTGCTGAGGTTCGGAAGGTGAATAGGCAACATTGTGTATGTACGCGGAACGTTGCCGTGGATAGTCAGAACGCGAAGGGTATGCTGCAGGGTCCGTAGAAGAAACGAGAGCTTCTCCGACCACTGAACCTCCGCTTCATCTGGCTGAGTCCATCGTTGCAGCCTATAATAATCTGCAAGTTCGCTTTTCTTAAAGTCGGCATCGCAAATGACGTGAGATTGTATAGAATAGTTGGATACGAAGAGGTTTTCAGTGTGACGATCCTTGGGGTCGATGTTCATCAGGATGTCGATGAAGCAAGACATCTCATCTACTCCGGTAAGAGAAATTGAGCGTAGCTTGAATCTGCTCGAGTCTGCAGCGAAGGCCCTAGAGACAAGGGATAGAGAGCGACCTGTGACGCCAGTGTCTGTGCAGGCGAGGTAGAAAATCTTGCACCAAATCTCAGTTGGAAAGGAAGACATTTTGGGTGCAATGGGTTATGTTCAGCCTCGACTCTTATACGCGTCGATACGCACCAAAGATATGGTCCTCGATTCGCATGGGATCTGATCTACGCAACTTCTTAGATGTTGGGATGACATATGCATTCAAGCCTACACAAGGAGTGAGCTAATTTGAGAGGCCTAAGTTTGTGAAATGGTGGAGGACTCAGGCCACCCCAGAGCTACAGCATAAGCATGATAACATTCCTACGCTGCTGCGATTCCTGCAGCCCCAATATGCCGATTAGAACCTCCACATGTTGTAGTTCAGGTTCTCAGTTTTGCTACGGCGTAAGCTAGATTAGGTGTGGGTATGTGAAACGGTGGGTGGATGGCTTCCTGTGAGGTCACGGATTATCTCATAGGTTATCAGCAACTGAGGCTGAGAATGAATTTTGGGAACATATGTTCATCGGGCTGCGTCATGACTCAAGCCACCCTGGAGCTACAGCATAAGCACGATAAACAATCCTACATCCGGCAGCCCACAAGCCGTGAGAGTGTAGCAAACGGTGACGGGAAAAGTCCAATAATAAGAAGACTTGCGTGGCTTCCGTGGTATTCATGCGTAACACTGAAAGTTGGCGAGTTTCGCATTGCACTTTCCGAAGACATTGGAACGAGCAGCGTTGGGAGAGCAAGCTTCGGGGACACCACCACGATTGCCCATGCGTAAATTTGTGCAGTAAATATATGAATACTGCTAATTTGGGTTGCGCGAACGGCCACAGCAATCGTCGTCTACACGCGATTCATGCAAAACCGGGAGTTTATATGAAAGCCTTGTAAAGGTAGTTACAGGAGTCCAGAAGGGTTGAAGGATGCACAATCCAGATGAGATTACGCTCCGCGATTAGCTTTGTCTAATACTGCAATGGGACGTTAGTAATTGACACAGTATCGCTTCAAGTAACGAGTTTTCTCACCGATATCATGCGCCACCTCACTGAAATCTGTGCCTTGGATTTCGACATGAACGCCTACTAGAGATCGTCGCAAAGCATCTCTCGAGGATGCAAACAACATCTTTTGCTTAATCTTTGCATCGTCGGGAGACCTTATCCAGTAGGATTAGTATTTGATCGGCTCGATTGGGGAATTGACCGCAATCATAATTCCCCTAAGAACGCATCCTATGCAATGTTACGCACCAGGAGAAGAAAATAATCTTATTTCTCTGGCCAGCGCCTTCCTTCTCGAAGGCGAAGTCATATACAGCCCATCTACATTCAGTTTCCGGAAGATCGGCGACAAAATCGTCGTAAGAAGAGGATTCAGAGGTCTTGTCCACAATGATTTCGGTATTATCGCTGCTGATGGTGAAGATAATGTACTTGATCGTCTTCTTCAGCTTCAGTTCTTGGAAGGTTTCTAGGCATTTCGCATTGACGGCAACACCTGAAGCCTTGGGTATCCTCAGCATATATTTACTTGGCTGGACCACACTATCTACTCACCATGATATACAATGAAGAATGCTAGAGGGGGAATAGATTACTTCTCGCGACTGATTGAGGAAGAAAGGCTTTATACTGTTAAGTGGCTGTGGCTGCGATCATGATAACAGGGTTTCCAAAAGAGGCAACCATGTAAAGCTAGGGTAAAGCGTTCTACGGCTGTGTAACGTGATACAGTATCTAATAGACTTATACTACATAAAGACCTCGTCTAGCCAGCGATTGTAATTGTATTCAGGCTCTCCAGCTTCGTTCGCTGCACTAGGTATGGCTTCACGCAAGTAACCGATGGCTGCTGGTGGCAGGTGCGCAAGCCTTAAGTCCAACTCCGTAACAAATGGCTGCGGCAAAAGTTAGTCGGTTATTCAATCGTAATAAACAGAATCTAACTTTGTCAGAAGCAATGCTGCGGAAGGCTTCACGAAGCTGCTCCAAGGAGGTCTGGTCCTCGGTGATGTCAACCTGAGCCCAAAGACTTAAACTGTGTTAGATGAGTAAGAGAGGCCAGGGCATACCAAGAGATTGATGAATGCTTCATAAGTGACTGCGCCGTATTCTTCAACTAATTGATCGTAGATGAAATCCATATCTTCATCCTGTTGCTGCTTAGCACCCTGGTGGCCAAGAAACGAGTTATTATTTACCGAATAGATGATACCCAAGCTGGCAAGAGCTGAGGTCATTTCCGGTTGGCTGAGAGTGTTAGATTCATCTTTATCGAAATATCGGAATGTGCTCTCGAACTGCTCAAGTTGCGCCGGTGTTAGATTAGTCATGTTCCGAGATATAATCTAAGGAATATCAGTGGGACGAATTAATGCAGCCGTTAACAATTTTACCTGGTTATCAATGAAAGCCATTTTCTTTGCAATACTCTGTGCGACGAGTTCGACCTCAAAGACAAGGTCCTGATAGTTGAAAACAGTGTAATCGTTCTCTTCTACGTTCGCGTCATTGCAATCTTCCTCTGCTTTGAGCACGACTCGCAAGGTTTCAGCTAACTTGGACACTCGCTCCTGGATTTTCTTGACATCCTGCTGCTGAGTCTAGGTAACTTTAGTCAATCATCAGCGAATAGTGTGAATAAGCGTCCATGCCCGACCTCTAAGGGGCCTTCAATCTGAGCGAGATCAGCGGTGACATCACGCAGTCTTCGCTCAAAGTCATTGGCTAGATCAGCGAACTTTTGACGGAGCGATTCTTTTATCCTAAGAAAGAACAAGAGGTTTTGAGAGGCTATTATCGAACCGATGACAGATACATACCGGCGTATTTGGGCGTTGATTGCGCGCGAACGTTCGGCTTCCGAATTCAGCAAGATACTCCACGCGTTGTCAATGTCCTGGACAGAATGCTATCACATAAGTGCGAGCAAATCGTGCGAGGAAAGGCTCACAGTAAGCGCCAATCCCTTCGGAGGGATATACTCCCTAAGACCATAAGTCCGTAGTTTGGTTTGTACATTCCCGAAAAGCGTTGCCAAGTCCTGCTTTTCGGTCACCCAAGTGCGTTTCGTGGTCTGTTTATAAGCAGCAAAATTGCTCGATTGTTCTTTTGCATCAGCATAGGTCCCGGCAAACTGGCTGGCGGACCATTCACTCTGGATGCTCGATAATGCCTGCAGAAGCTGGGCAACACATCTGGGATGGCTGCTATCTGACAGTCGATGAGGTACATACCACAGACGCCCGGCGTTCATAATCGTTACGGGAGACCCAAACCGACTGCATCAATTCAGCGAATTTCTCCACTCTTCGGGAGACAGTTTCGGCCTGATCTAGAATTATTGTCTATCAAGATGTTGCAACGCTAGCAAGTGTTAGGCAACGAACCCATGCTGGAAAACGCGTGGAAGAAGCTTGCAATATAGGTCATGACACTACGCTCGTCCGGATGGTTGGAATCACAGAGATCCTCTACTTCGAGTAGTTGCTGGTATTAAAAAGGATACATAGTACAAAAGCTTTCAATTTGCGTTGTCAAACAGGTGATGACAAGGGAGGATGTGAACTTACTGGGATGCCTAGATGTTCAGCAGCTATTTGGAAGGCAAGCCGTGTATTTGCGTATCGATCTGACTGATCGGTATGTGAGCAATACCAGAGAAGGAATATCCGACTCCACAGACCTTATCCAGCTTGTCATAATCAAGCAGGTCCGGTCGATGTCGGTGTATCAGAGCACATCTACCAAGGGCGTCAATTCATAATGCTTAGGATGCAGTGGCGGAAGATGAAACAGACAAGGCAAGCCCATCTGACCAGCTGAGAGAAAAGTCTTGAATGTCTACTTCTTTGTAGGGCTCTGTCTTCCGCTGGCACCATAAAAGGAGCCCTTCTTTAGCTGAAAGCCCCTCTTCGCTATTACAAGTTTAATTTGCCACATAGGAGGAATGCTATTAGCGGCAAAGGCATACCTAATATCAGCAATAGTGAAGCGAAGGATTAAAGTCCATATCATGCCAAGTATTAGCTTTAAATTTCCGTCGATGATATCTGCGTACACGTTAAGAATCATTGAAGATGTATGAGGCTACTCTTAGAGTACCTTCTGGACCGATATTCGTCAGTTTAACACCTCTTGAGGTTATGAACTCCAAAGCTTTATTGACGTTTTCTGCCTTCTGGACTCGCATCCGTGGGTTTTTGTTGTATCTTCCAAGAGAAGTGTCCCCTTAGCGCGTTTCATTGAGTCAGTCTACGCAAATTATGATATTCTAGGCAATACCCATTATCTCCTGAAAGCGCTTTGGGTCAGCATAATAAGGCTACGGAATTGTGGTACCGCACCATTAGTTGTATTAGTCGCACTCCATCGGAAAGATCCTTGACTAAAGAGGTCATTGGCGGGTATCCATTGCTTTCAAGTTTAGTGTTGAGCCTGCGAGATAACTGAGCATTAAGTTCAATAGCATCGAGTAATCACAAATCTACCATTTGCAAAACGTCCTTTCCTGCACATCGCGTGAGCGCGTTTCCAAAGAGTCCATTCGGCCAGCCGACTAAAGGATATGTTGAAAAGGCACAAAGGTGATGAGTACTGGATATATAGTTTAGTTAGGCGCTCGGTGTCATATTATCTAGGCAAGAAGCGCGCATCTTGACGCGCTTTCGATACCATCTTCCTCCCTGATTCACATTCACCCTCAGGCCTCAGGGCTTACACTTTACTTCGATATGAACCAGCAGGCCACCCAATTCGATGGGATATATAATGGTCTTAACTCAGAACCAGGCAGTAGGTTTGGTTTATCCACATACAGTTTGGCGAACTGAATTTTCGTGTAGAACTTCGCGTTGCGCAGAGTGGAATGGCATGGAAGGGCTCGGGGAACGATATAACACCAATTCCTGCAGGAGACATCAAACGGGCACAGTGGCAGCGAGTTGCGCGCAATTTCCAACTGCGTGTTGGGCTAAAGGATAGAAGGAAAGTGTGCTTTGACGGCTTCATGCGGGAGGTATGCATATAGTTTTGTGCGTTTTTCTATGACTCAGAGTCAATCCTCCGCACAGGATCATGATAAAATTCAGTCTCTCTTAAAAAACTACTTTGGAGTTATTCTCGAGACAAGAGAAGTCTCGTTCAAGGGCTGGAACTGGGGAGATACTGATTTCCAAGGTACTATACTCTGACACTCTAATGTCTCATGGATTTCAACTTTGCTCTCAGGCCAAGATCTGGCTTTCTTGGTTTCAAATAGGGTAGCGTTTGAGCTTCCCCTGAACCAAGTCGCAAACTCCAACATTGCTGGACGCACCGAGGTGTCGCTCGAGTTCTCAAACCCAGCGAATAAGGCACCTTCAAAGTCTACCCTTGACGAGATGGTCGAAATCCGTTTCCATGTCCCTGGGGTATACACGAAGCCTCGCGCTTCTGACGCTGGCTCACAAAAGTCTGATGACGAAGAGGACGCCGACGAAGCGGAGATCAGTGCTGCGCAGGTCTTTCACGACATGATCAAAGACAAAGCTGATATCGGCCAAGTTGCTGGAGATCTCATTCTTAGCTTCGAGGAAGTCCATGTCTTGACTCCTCGTGGGCGGTACGATGTGGATATGTTCCCCGAATTCCTTCGCTTAAGGGGCAAAACCTATGATTATAAAATTCTCTATACGAGCATCTCACGGCTATTCTTGCTACCAAAAGACGATCAGCACGTTTTGTTTATTGTAAGTTCTTTTAGTCTATGACTATTTAGATATTTGACATTGCCCAATAGCTTGGTTTGAGCTCGCCTATCCGCCAAGGTCAAACTAGGTACCAATACTTGGTCATGCAGTTCAGCAGAGAAGAAGAAATGACTGCCGAACTCAATATGTCAGAGTATGCACCTCGCACTTTAGTGAATGTCGAAGAATAGTTAACATTGTCTCTTAGGGAGGAAGTCGCAAAATACGATCGACTTAAGAAGAATTACGAAGATCCTACGTTTGAAGTAGTTTCTGGTGTCTTCCGCGCTCTCTCCAAGAAAAAAATCATTAGTACAGGCAGCTTCCAGAGGTACGAATCATCCTCTGTAATAGTAGTGACAAATACATATAGATTGTAGCCGAACCGGTCACCCAGGCATCAAAGCGAATTTCAAAACTATCCAAGGCGACCTATTCTTGCTCGAAAAGTACATATTCTTTGTCTCCAAGCAGCCCAGTCTCATCGAACTATCCGACGTCCATCAAGTCGTCTTCTCCCGTGTTGGCGCCAGCATGGGCGCGGCCGCCGCCCGTACCTTTGATCTCAAGATCGTAACCAAGAGTGGTCCTGAATATACCTTTTCCTCGATAAACAAAGAAGAGCACGAACCCACCGAAAGCTATCTCAAAGAAAAGAAGATCAAATTGAAGAACGAGATGGTTCCAGATGTCGATGCCATGCTTGCTGCTGGTGATGTTGATGATGATGACGATGATGACATGCAAAGCATCATGTCTGATGATGACGACGCTCCTAAGGTGAAAGTCAGCCGAGGCGGTGACGATGACGATAGCGAAGAAGATGGTGTGTTGAATGTTGTTCCACCGAGTATCCTCAGCTTGATGCGTGATTTGCAGAGGACTTTGAAGCGTCAGCTTCCGATAGTGGCTCACCGTCAGATACAGACTCCGATGACTCTGGCGCTGATACTGCTTCAGATGCAAGCGGGGATCGTGATTTCATGAAGAAGGCAAAGGGGAAAGGAAAGGCGAAGGATGGCAATGCTGCAGCAAAGAAGAAGGTGAAGGTGAAGGGGGGTAACGCAGAGGACGATGATGATGCAAAGCATAAGAAGGCTGCCCCTAAGCCAAAGGCCAAACCAAAGAAAGATACTGACATGGATGTTGACAATGACGCGAAAGCCAGACCAAAGCCAAAACCCAAAGGGGCTTCAAAGGCCGATTCTATGGACGTTGACGCTGAAGATAATCCCAAACCAAAGCCGAAGCCTAAGCCAAAGAAATCTAGTGCAGATGTCGATGAAGAGCCACCCAAGAAGAAATTGAAGGTGGATGATCAGATTTAGGGTATCTGGTATCACAATTGTGTCTATTTCTTTGTCGCCAGCCAGATCCATGATTTAGCACTTGTCGACGCTTTCACAGGCGCCAGAGGGTGTCATTACTGGTACATACATACAGAGAATAATTATGAAATACACAAAAAGGTCTAAAAGTCTACGGAAGGAAGTAAAAGCTACACACGGTTGGTATCAAGACTTTCTATACAAAAGTGAACCTGGGGCAAATACATCAGGTGAAGTGACGTCGACTAGGGGCTGTGTTGGGCGGCTGGCTGAGGTTTTCCGCGTCCCGCTTCGTGACAAAGTCGTGGCTCCCGACAGACTAGAGGCAGCCTTCGGATTGAATAAAACATTTTTCTCTTGGTAGAGAACATAGGACTGCGAAATCGTCAAAAATATAGTCGTGTACGCTCGGAGTAAAAGCCTTACCCGAGCAAGAAGGATGACCTCCAGCCATTTCTCGCCATCCTTTTGTGAACAAGAGAAGACATGCAAATAGTCTGCTGTGTTTTCAAAGAAGGACAAATTGTCGGTTGACTTGACGGCGAAAACATAAGGCTTCGGCGCTTTGTGTATGCGGGTAACAGTATATGCATCAAAATTGGACAGTGAGCAAAGAAAGACTTCATCTTTTCCCTATAAGATATCTTGGTGAGAATAAGTTCGGATTCAAGAATGAATGCGACTGACGGAATCACGCTTGGAGAGCCATAAACTATGTTCTCGAAGCTGCATCCATCGCTTACTCCATTTACCACGTTTCGCTTCCCACTCAACCCATCCAGAATGCATTGGCGAACTTGAGGGAATGCTCTGGTTATATAGATGTTTATCAGTTTCACGAATCGAAACTTGAACGGACCCCCACGCACAGAACGAGATAAAAGGGGTGACAGCGGCGACATCTTGACAACAAACATGTTGACCATCTTGTCCTTATTCCACGATGCCTGGACGTCTGCTAATAGCTCGAAGCTTCTGATGGGGCGCTCTATGGAAGCGTGAAGGCCGGAAAACACTTTGAATTTCTGTAAACTTACCCATTCCGAAATCTTGAGCAACCTCAAATACCATCCACCCGCCGGAGCCTATGAACTGCTTGAGCTGCCCTTGAACCTTTATGATGTCGAGGACATCTTGTGCCGTCGTACTAGCCGAGATTTCGACAGTATTGAACGATTGCATATCGCCAACAAATATGCGCTGCTGGGTGATCACTTGATTTTTTGCGTCGGGTATTGGAAGTGGGGGAACGGGCGAAGGAGTATGCCGCTGCAAACTCTTCCGTGGTGTAGGGTATGCATCACGTTCCATAGATGGCCGTGCAGACCGACTAGGTTCCCGCTTCACAGCCAGGTGATTAACACCCTGTCCGTCAACCAATTTCCGCCCCCTCATCAGCTGGTCGATGTGGGAAGTGTCAGCTCCTTGCATGTTCAACGATTTGGATTTGGCACCGTGGTCGACGGACGGCTCCTCGCGCCGCCGGGACCTAGCATCCGTCTTGCTGCGAGCTAACCGCTGGCCCGCATCAGTAGGGATGGGTAGAGGCAAAGAATGTTCAACCATGGGTAGTGTCTCTTTTCTGTGGAATGATCGCATTGGGCGTAGAGTCTTGATTGTTTCTTGGAAAGGCTGGCCATTTGGGATAGGAGGTGGTGGTAGAGGATCTCGGTCGGGAGAGACGTGCCTAGACCTAGACTTCGAACGTAACAGCATATTTGAAAGTTGTGCCAGCGGAGGATCCTGGTCAGGAGAGGGCCGCCTTGACCTTGACTTTGATCGCGCTGAATGCAATGGTACATCTGGTACCTGGACGGATTCTAATTTCTTAGTCAATTCCTCCACAACGAACGGCCTGGAGGCATTGCTAGGCATAGTCATTGTACGCTTGCGCCCTGCCGGCCGCGAAGCTTGCAACGCTGCTTCTTGTGAGCTTGGCATGGCGTACTGTTGGGAGGGATTATTTGGAGTCAACGGGGCACGATGTACTTCTCCATTCAAAGTAGCTTTTGCAGCTCTTTCCCTCCGGCGCTGATCCCTCTCCTCCTTGACTTTCCGTCGAATCGTCTTTTGCGCTTTGAGTGCTGTAGGAATGCGCTGAGCTAGGGGAACATCGTCATCGGAAGCAGAATAATCTTCCGGAACAGCATTCTTTGACTGGGACGCCGATGGGACGCCGTAATCATCTTCTGAATCACTCTCTTTCTCTGATTCTGAAGAATACTGGTAGCCAAAGCCCTCGCGGCCACGACGACCACGACGGTCCTCACCATCATCCCCGCCGTTTCCCCCGCTATTTCCCCAATTATTGTTGCTATGGCCACCGTACGTCCCATTACCACGACCAGAAGAACTGCCGAACCCACTATTACCTCCTTGATTACCATAACCGTGAGACGAGTAGTAACCGCTCTGGCCGGACTGCCACTCCGCACCATCGTACATTTCGCCGTTATTATCTTCTCTCATCCACTTACTTGAATAGCGACGGTTCCTGGAGAGAGCCCAAGCGTGGACGGAGCTTCCCCGAATGGTGCCAGCAGACGAACCTGGCTCAAATACAGACTCCGAGTTGCCCATACCAAGCGAATTTGAGCGATTGAAGTAGATGGAGTGGTGAGGGGTGTGGTCCACGCCCAGTTCACGAAACGGCATGTCCATACCCTCGGGAGGTTCACATCCAACATCATCAACATGTTCATCGTCTCGATCTGTATCTGCCAACAAGAAGTCGGGCGATGATGATCGTGGGAAGACAAAGTAGTTATCATCTGGGGGTGAGTCCGGGATGTCGCTGTCGCTCTCAGCAGAAGACGAGTGTGGCTGGGTAGAAGTGCTGTGTTGGGAATCATCTGACCGCTGGGAACCATCGTACCTCGTTTGGTAGTCACTAAGAGCTAGAGGGTCTTCAGATTCATCAACATCCGAGCAAGAACTAGGAGAGGAGACAGATGTGGAAGAAGACCTAGAAAGGGATGGCGGAAAATCTTGGGCGGAAGAGATTTGCGCGTTCGGCGGTGATAAGCGACTGTGTTCTGAATCGTCGTCATTTGACAGTGATTCGGAGTGCGCTGGCCGTCTCTCGAAAAGCGTTTCATCATTATTGTTGATTACAAAGTGCTGCGTCTCGATTATCGGGTCGTCGTAATCTTCATCATCGTAGTCATCATCTTCAGTCAGGTCCAGAAAGTCTGCATCGAGATCAGATGTAAAGTCATTCGAGGTGGAAGCCGCGATGGACATTGAGGGTCCAGATATCGCGCCAGAATTTTCTGTAGTTGAGGGTACCCCGCCCTGCAAGTCCCAAGGCTCAAATGGAAGACGGGCACCCACTTTACCTTTCCTGACCTTCGGAAGAGATCATGACTCAGATCAGGGAACGTGAAAATTCGAGTACCAGATTCCATACCTTTCGAGGAAGCATAACGTGCGCGTTCATTCGAGCTAGTGTGTGCAGAGAGGGTAGAGAAGGGCGGGGAGCAAAAGCTGGTCGTTTATGAGCAGGATGAACAAGATGCGATCTTGGAAATATGCTCATTGTCGCGGGGGATGACCGAGAGGGAGGACTCAGTCGTTTCGCAGGCTCGGTCGCAGAAGGGGACAGCGGTGACCGAGGTGAAGTGGGAGCGGAGGCGGAGGGTCTGGGGGGACGGCTTGTGTCCGCGGAAGAGTGGAGCGCAGGAGATGCTAGGTTGGCGAAAGGATCATCATCAAGCAAGAATGGAGGAGGCGAATTCCGCGATGAAGTAGCGCGTGAATTCGAGTCGGTCTCCAAAGGTGGGTGGTATATCAGTTCAGATTCTGAGGAAGGAGAACGCGTACGAGAGACATGAGTGGGCGGTGTAGGCAGAAGGCTCGGAGGGGGTGAATGCAGAAACGATGGCACGAGTATGGATTGCAATGAACGACGTTTCTTGGCCATCTTGATGGTGAAGGTAGCAAGCGAAGGTGGGTCTCTGGAGTTAGTGTGTATTGGGTAGAATGTTGAAGGGGAAACCGCGTCTGGGGTTAAACTAAGCGTAGGCGTGGCCAAGGCAGGGAATACGGTTGGCTACGGAAAATCATCGTGAGATCAATAAATCTAACTGTTGAGTTATAAGGGACGAAAAGCAACATGGTAACGTGGGTAGTTCGTCTCGTAAGGCGCACTTTGCGGAGTTGCGAGACTGCTTAGAAGAGCAGTAAATCGCGTAAGTCGCGTTCCTTCCAATTAATAACGGTACATAAGGGGGAAAGAGTGCGTTTGTTCAATCAAAGAAGAAATTTGGCTCACGACAGGAATAGAAGTTTTGACAAGTTGTGCCTGCCCGACCAAGCCTACAGGAGGGTCCCTAACAAAGATACAACCTCCTAGTTGTTGAACGTCAACCGGGACGAATTCACTGTCCAGTACTGGGCCCAATGAGATGTTCTCTTGATCAGCGGGTCGAGAAGACTTGAAGGGATGATATCGGTCGGTTTCAGAGAAGGGTGAAGAAGTATTAAGGCCTCCCTGAGAATGGTAAATCGATGCAAAGATATTTGGGGGTTGTAGGGTAGCCATGTGTATGAGATGTGAAAAATATGCAAGGTCCCTCGCGGTTCGGTATGTCTCAAATTTGGATACTGGTTGCCGCCGGAGTAATCGTGGTATGGGAAACGGTTGTCGAAGCGGTAAAAGGCTCTAGCACATGCAATGGAGAAAAGCGAGGAGAGTTTGAGGTGAATTCAAATTGTTGGGAGAAATATCAAAAGGCATATAACAGCTTGGGAGTTTCTTGATCACGCTGGCGGTTCCAAGCTTTCCTTACTCATTTCCCTGGCAACCACAAAGGTGTCAACAAGCTCATACGTACTGGCAGACTCGGCTGACAAAAGTGTTCACGACCATCCATCAAATCCAGTCAATAACTAGCAATCTGAACGATACATTTGCCATCGACAACACTTGATGTCGATGGCGTCGGGGCGCCGTTCTTTTCAAGGACAGTTCCTTAGTTCGTATCTTTGCTCCAGGACTAGGTTTTCCCTGTGATTGGCCCACGGCATGTTGCTTTCCCTTAGAGAAATCACGACAGATGCGGGAACATCCGGCTTTGTATTCATGGTGCCAATGCGCCAGGAGCGGACGCTGACGTAGAAACCGTACAGAGGGTGGATTGGCGCTCGTGCCAGTGAGTTCGTTAGCTTCATGCCGAAACAACTTCCAGGTTTTTATTTTGATGAAGAGAGGAACAGATATTATCCATTATCTTCGAGGCCACCAGATTCTGGCAAAGCTTCAGAGAGTGCGAGCTCTAGGAATACTTCCTATAGAACCGCCACATCCTCATTAACAGACTCGGCCCGTAAGCAAAGAATCAAATACACAGACACCCTGTACAGGTGCTCGTTTACTCACGAGAGGCTCAGATTGCGACAGTGAGTGATATCGTGGGCACTCTTGGCTAAAGCTAATCACCAATCACATTGGCAGCGAACTCGAAGCTTCACACGTCACTGCAACGTCCAAGTGTGAATACACTTCTGTTCCTCTTGTTGGCGAATTGACAACATTCTCGGTAAATTGGGAGCATTCTATAGACGTATAGTATACAGAATTATTCACTCTCCTAGACCGCGACCACTTCAAACAACCAGGTTCACTATTTCATAGGCGATAGCCATAGCTGGATTTACCGTGCTACATACCCTGAAGAGGGCGACGACTATTCAGTGTTTGAAAATGGTATCTCCAGGTGCCATTGGGCTATGGATTTCAACCTAAATCCAACTACGGAAGTATGCTCGTTTTCATAGAGAAGCCGATTCAGATTTAACATACTATCCCAGATCTCTTCAATGTCAATGTCAGACTCCACATGTGTGTAAGTGTCGCACTAACTATGCAACTCGTAAATTATTAGTGTAAGGCTAATCGTTCCCCCTAAAGTGCGACTTCTGCTGGAGCAACAGCTAAGATTGCAGTCATGAATCTGGATTCCCTTGGGTCAGGCTATCTTGGATGCATCGTAGGCTCTTATACTTAATGTCCAATTTTGAAGCTCCCATGCGACACTTTTCAGTCTCAACGGCCTGCATGACGTCTGGGCTAGCCACTTATCAGGCCACTCTCTAGTAATCGGTAAATACTCCCACCTGCGGTCCTCGTAGATTTTGTATGATCAAAACGTTAACATGCCTTCTGCTCAGGCGCAGAAGGAAAAGCCGTCTATTTGGAAGACATCGAAATCGGCCCGCCTTTGCGCTTTCTAGAAACCCACAGCGACGTATTCGCCGTACATCAGACAAATGCGCGTCTATCAGTCCACTTTCTTGTCATAGTTGATACTGATTCCCGTCTTTGCAGTCTCTTGTATTCACAGGAGCCCGAAACGGTGATATTTCCCGCTTTGATATCCGGACTAGCAAACCGGATGCTCTCGCTTTACTCCCTGGCTACTTCCACAGGAGGGATAAGAATCACATACGAACTTCGGTTGTTCACCTTGATATCGTGCGAGAATGGGAGTTAATTGTTAGTTGTATGGATGGACGAGTGAGTGAAGTTTGCGGTTGGATTACGTCTACCGCATAGTTCATGACTGATTTTGAAAATTCTAGTTGGGATCGTACGACCTCCGATTTTTGAGAGAAGCACATCCAGTGCACAACTTCCGAGGACACGTAAATTCATTGAATAGACGCTTGGTACGTATTCGAATCTCTTCCTATGGCATCCACGGCGCTCATCATTTCATACCAAATATCAGGGTATTGCTGTAGACCCTAAGGAGAACTTTCTCTTCACTTCGGGTGATGATTGCAGAATCCGCGGGTGGTCGTTACAAACCGGCCAAGCACTGGAACCAACCGGTTTACCTGGTGACGAACATCATAGCGAATCAAACACCTCCTTCGAGACGAATTTGTTCGGTACAATTTTTGCAAAGCCTATCGTGTCAATGCAGGTTGTTGAGGAACGGGGTGATCTTTGCTTGTATGCAGCTGGAGCCGGAGATAGATTGTATAGATATTATCTAGGACAAAAAGGACTGAATTTTTCGCATACGACGTCGCTGCTCTAGACATATGTTATTCGCATGTTCCGATGTTTTTATCCTGGATTCTATGATCTCATGTTTTTACTGGTGCATGGCGGCAGCCTATATGCTGAAAAGCTATAACACGCTACATCGGGTGATATCTATGTACTTGTGAAGTATTTATGTTTATGTTGGAATATCGGAAATAATAATCCTATCATTATGGATCTCATTTACGTGACTTGGTATTCTTGCTAGAGCGGGTGGTGCGATTTGCAATAGGAGCGGGGGATAACCGTAATGGTAGCTTGGCTGATTCGTGCGATTCTAATAAATTTTCGTTGGTCGCTACAATTGGAGTGAGAATTTGTCGAGGCGAAGGAATGGTTTTGGTTGTATGGTCGAAATTATGTACAAGATGCCGAGATGCTATATCTGGTAGTTTTTCAAGATTGGCACATGGTGAAGCGAAATGAATGAGGAAGAAAGTTACCTTGAGAGGAAGGCAAGGGTGAAGCCATCGCCTCACTTGGTCGTTCGTGAATTCTTGACGAAGACCTCAGATCCTCATCAACGCTCCTACCTTCGGAGTTGCGAAGGTGATGTAATACATGAAGCTTACTATGGTGAGCGTTCAAGTCTCGCAGTTTCATTTTGAATGACAAAGGTGCAGAGTGGACTAAATGGTGTGGACGTGGGCCAGCCGAGCTGCTCATTGATGTGGATCGCGTTCGGAAGCCACTGGAGGAGAAACTGTAAGAGCGGTTACCAGGATGCGGGAGATTATTGGGGTAGGGTAAAGTATACGATGAGTCAAAGGCAGAGCCACAACGTATAGGCGAAGTGTTGGTATGAGTGAGTTGCGAATAGATATCTGAGGCCCTAAACGAGTCGGAGAGGTTGAATCCAAAGCCAGATGAGAATATCATAGGATCCGGGATTATCGGAGTAACCTGTAAAGGCGTATGTCCGCATCTTATCTGTTCGGTCCAACACGTATCGTCCGTAAAACCTTGTGTCGCGAGATGTGCACCAAATGATGGGAATGTAGTAGGTATGTAGCCAAGAGAGGGGGACCGGGTCAAAGATCGTACCAAGTCGCTGGAGTCACCAGATTCTGAAGGCGTATGATTGTTTTCGAGAAAAGGGTCGGAGGTTCGGCGCGAGAGGTTTGTAGAATTTGTCACGCCATCTATACCCACCTTTATGTCTTTCCTTTGGTGGGGTCCGACGTTGTGATAACCATTGCGCTTTCCGTCAGTAGAATCAATGGGAGATGACCGAGAGCTTGTGATAGGGGATGCAAGGGCCTCGCCAGAACCCAAGGATAGCGACCGAGCCTCGGTATCATGGGAACCCTGTGCGTCAACCACATTGTTGTGTTCTGGAGTGTCTTCACTGGTAGTACTGAGACTGTTTCCTGCGAGGTGAAGGGCCGTTTCTGTTACAACTCGGATGAAGCCAGTGTTCGGTCCTGCCTGTCGAACTCGAGCGATTGCTGGCGGCTTGACCACTGGCCTGTCTTGACCTTGCTCCTTGGACGCCCGCTTCGAGCACTTCTTCCTCTTCCGAGAAAACCAATCTCCAACCCAAACGACGTCCCTGAGAATGGTGAGTGGTGAGTCTCGAATATCCAGCACAAAAACAGGATTGGATAACAGACAAGCCAATTGCCTCCGCTATCTGTGCTTTCTGGTCCTTAGTTGGGTTACTATTTGACTGGTACGAGGCCTCCAACGCCGTAAGCTGAAGGTCATTAGCAAAGATAGGTGTTCGACGCCGTTTTACAATCAACATGCCATGCAGATTATATCGAGTCGCGAGTCGAACTTGAGCAATGAGCGTCTATCAAATATATCGATCGTGTTACATGTACTTCAACCAAAACACCCTCCATGCACAGTCCATTTTTTAGTGAATGTAATGTTATCGATTTACAATGCAAATACTCATAAAAATGTGCCCAAAGTAATGCTCTACAATTTTGCCGAGAACTGAGATTCTGTAACACCAGCACCCATAGCCGCTGTCGACGAAACACCACCCGTGACAGTTTTAATTAGGTTATCGGCGTAGTCTGCACCACTCCACTATTCAAAAGACAGACGTCAGCTCATTCTCAAAAGATTTGTTCCATTACTTACGCGTTGGTGAGTGAGAACATCGGTGCCAAGTTCCCGCTCCTTCCTCTGGATAAGTTCGACGTAAGCCTTCATGCCTGACTTGGCGAAATTCTGCGCGAAGAGATCAGAGATGTACGCGTTCGAATGCAGACCGCCAAGCTAGAAAACGAGAGTCGGTCAGTCAATCCATATGGGAAGAAACAAGGCGTACAGTGATGAATTGCCAGACAAATCCTAGTTTGCCTAGCTCCCAAACGAAGGCTTCCATTTCGCTCTCACCTAGACCAGCTGCATCCCAGTTGAACGAAGGAGATAAGTTATAGGCAAGCCAGTGGCCAGGGAGTTTACGGTGGACGCCACATGCAAATTCCTTTGCTTGGCATAGAATCGGCTTCTTGGTCTCCATCCACAGGAGATCAGCGTAAGGGCCAAAGGCAACGGCACGGTTGATAGCGCATTGAGTACCACCTTCAATGCGGTAATAACCCTCACGAGTGCGGGGTGCATCCCAATTCCAATACGGGACGTTCTTCAACCCAAACTCCTTCTGTGCGATGGCTATATGGTTGAGGTAGGAGGCATGCGCGACGCGATCTTGGAACTGGGAGATCTCCTTGATGGTAGCACCCTCAGCTCGGAGGGCGTGACCAAGAGTGACGGCGAAACGCTGGAGATTAGCCGAGGCAATCCATTGGTCCTCTACAGCCTGAAGCTCGTCCCCGGACTTGCCGGCAGCTTCGGCCTCTAACATGACGGAAACCAGGGAAGGTAAATTCGGATTGGTGCTGCCAAGGATGAAAGCATGGTCACGATCGTCAATGTTGGAAGTGATGAGGGTGGCAGCCTCAGAGTCCGTGCGGGCAATAACAAGATTCTCTACACCTAAGATGTCGAACTGAAGACGGATGGCGACGAGCCGGTTGATGTGCTCTTGGATGGGAACGAGAACTTTGCCAGCCATGTGTCCGCACTTCTTTGTGCCCGGCGCCTGATCCTCGACGTGAATGCCAGCGGCACCTTTTTCGACAAACATTTTGGCAAGTTTCATGATGGCTGTCAGTCCGCCATGTCCAGTATCAGCGTCAGCAACGATGGGCCTGAGGTAATCAATATAAGGCGTCTTCTCAAGCTCAGCGGCAGAGAGGCGAGAGCGGACTTCCCGCTGCTTGCGGTCGTGGAACAGCTGAGCCAAGAAGAGATGTTCAACCTTGTTCGGGACCGTGTTGGAGGGATAATCTATAACATAAATTAAAAGGGGGGAGGGAAATTGGTGTATATTAAAAGGCTCACCGGCAAGATCAGGCCCAGGTTCATTGGTACTGGGGGCAGTACTCGAACATTGCCATCCTGAGACGTATACGGTCTCAAGATATTTAGCCATTTGGGTGACTTGGACCGGGTCGAGACTGAAAAACAAGGTTGAGTACAAGGGAACCATGTAGAAGACGACTACTACTTACGCGCCGTAAGTGTGGGAGGGGGTGCGTTTCTTAGCATGCTCCGAGAGGATGCCCCATAGTTTTTTCGCCTGGATGCTGGACGGATATTGGATGGGTAAAGTACCCCGCTTAGCCACGACCTGCGCAGCGGTGTAAGGACGCTTGACTCTTGCGAAGCGTGGGCTCTTCGAACGAAATGAGATCTACATAGTAACAAATTATAATATGACAAACCTTCCACCAGAGCTCTACTTGCGCAACCTCCGTTTGGAAAGCAGCGCGTTCTTGGTTGATTCTGGGGCTAGTGGCAGTCATGGGGCTTGAGATACAAGTGAAGGTGGGCGGACGCGAACCCTTCCAATAGTGCAGGGTATATGAGGGATTTCAAGAACCCCTTTTCACCTGTCCCTGCTCCGTTAGGCGGAACATGTGATTCCGGGGTCCGCCTAGCGGCAAATTCCGCCTGGGGTTTAACACCGTCGGCTCCCCTGTTTCGGAGCTCTACTATGCCGGTATAACAAATAAGCTTAATCCCGCTCCTTGTAGGGTGTCAATCTCAAGCTGAACGCTTCTTCAAGCATCTATGTAGCTTCTCATGTACAAGAACGTCGTGTTTACGCTCTATCTCCTGGTCGCCAAGTCCAATTATCAACGTTCGAAGCTCTTGCTGTATCTTGAGTATTGACATTCTGTAGTTGCGGAAATTCAGCGGCGTGGGGCCTCCATGCTGACTGTCGAATCAATTGTTAAATATACCTAGACAAATGAGACCCAGATATAAGCCCACGATACATAAATAGTTAAACTAAATTTCAAAACTAATACATGCCGAAGATCCGCCTCTGGGCTAAATGTTGGACCTCTGGCATTAGGGAAAGGGCTGGAGAGGGATGTTTGATTTCAAAAAGTAGGGTCATAACGGAATATTGTTCGGAGGCTAGAATTTCCCTTCGAGATCAAATCTAGGCATCGCCAGAACGCACGCCGATTTATCTCATCTACGATCCCCGTCGTAAACCAACCCCGCCAGGCCGTATCTAATAAAGAATGCAAGTACGCTACCTGCTACCTGTAACAATTTTGTTGGCATCTGTGAGGGATCAGCGAAGTAAATTCACTAACCTGTACACACATCAACACCTGCACAAGCCTTTTCTCAGTCATAGGTCCTAGTCGGACAAGCAGAAAATTCAGAATAGTCAGGTTAGTTGTCTCGCTTATTAGCCCAGTCTTGGAGTGTAAAGTAAGCTTCGTCAGACCGAGCATAGATAGAGCACGCAAGACCAGGGTCGATAGGTGGGAGGGTGGTTGCTCGAAGACAGCTTTTGAAGGATGAAGAAGATTTGTGTCCGGGTCGAATCTAATGACATAATTGCATGGTCGATTAATAGTGCATGGGAGGCAGGGTGGATTGTTGACTGACCTCGGAACGCGGTGCCTTGGACACGGCACCAGACCGAAGAGCTGAGGACATGAAAGCACGAAGTTGAAGATCTGGGGCACAAAGAAGAGAAGCAGAGTCTTCGAGAAATGTGCTTGGATGCCGACTACGGCAAAAGCCATGCCAGTCATGTAGCAGAGTGTATCACCAGGGAAAGCCCGTGCCGGATACCTGATGTTCGCTCGTCAAGTGACAATACGAGCTGCAACGGATGATCGCATACCAATTATGGTACATGAAGCCCGCGCAGACCGCAACGAGGGGAAGCATGAAATAGAGACTAAACAAGTGTCTCTCCACCAACTCTTTACTTCCGTAAGCCATTCCAGCTTTCCATACGCCTCCAAATTCTACCTCAGCTTTGCTACCGAGGAGATGGACTGGAACACGAAAACCCACGGGCCATGGTAGAAATAGGATGTCATTGAGAATCACGGATATAGCAATGATGAGGGCTTGGGAGACTTCGGAACCGTTAATTCCGGCAAGAATATTGATAGAGTTGGTGCAGAACGTGGATAATAGCGACATGTACACATAGTAGAGTGGCCCTTACAAAATACCATTAGGGTACAGAGCCATAGAGTCAACAGCAACAACATACCGAGATTAACGAGTGTGCCAAATATAAACCGCAAAGGCAACGGGACAACGACGTTGGTGTTTCCATGTTCAGCAAAATAGACCATAAGCAGGGGGACAGAAGCTATGATCGGGATAGGGAGCTTGTGTCTCCACCGAATATCGAACACATCGTCCAAGAACCCCAGGAGAGTGGCAGTCAGGAGCGACAGCAATGAGGATAGATACACTGCTAGCTTCGGGAGCCTGCGTATCAGGCTGTGTCATCTTGTGACGGTACTATTGGCTTACTTGTCTGTGAGGGAATTCTGGTACTGATATTCCTTCATGTTTTGTTGGGTGTGGAGCTTGAGCAAACCCCAAGAGGGCATCGGAGAATGCAAATGGAATGAATAGCATCAAGGCTATGATATAAACGGATGCGCAGACAAGGCCCATGCTTTCCGGTCTGCAAACGGGCTTTGCATCAGCCTAACTATCATCATCGTCATAGGCTCAAACGCGCCCACATTGGAGTTGAATATATCTTTAGTAGATCCCGTCCCTTCAAATTTGAATTGATAAAGGTAGGCCCCAAAGATGGAACAAGATATAGCGTTGCTAAAAACGCGAATATTGAAAATCCAAGGGAGGCATACAGGGCGGGTATTGGAGGTGTCGGGTCTAATAACGGTCTGACAACGAACCAAGTTGCTACTGGCAAAAGGGAGAAAAGGAGAATAGGTGGAAGTGGCCTTGGAGAGGGAAACGTAGTCATTATCCGTGACTGAATGTTCTCTGAGTGGTTCAATTTATGACTATCATGGCGGCAGTAAACCAGTGTCAGTGTTACTTGCGACGTGTTCCAGTGATCGTGTTCGATTATGTAATTTGGGAACCGTATGCTTTCAAAATAGAGAGTTTGCGAAGGCCACCCAGGTGGCTTTGTCAGCCACCGAATTCCCAAATTCGGCCAAATTCGGCTTGCGCATTCCGGTGGCTCCACACTCGCGACTAAACATATATTCTGCTGTGGTTCCACCAAGTTTATCTCTGCAACAACGAAATCGTGAAAGTTGGGAAAAACCATATATCCAAGAAGACCTCGAAGCTAACCTTGGACCTTGAAAACACCACGACTGCCTCCTTTAGGACCTGTCTCGCTCGAAAGCCATACTGCCTGCCATCTGGGTCTGTGAGATTTGGCAAGCTCCTGTTGCCCCTCCAGCCGTCAATATGTCAGTCTCAAGTGACACCGTGCAGATATTGAAGTTTTATGTCTGTTGCGCCAATGATTTGCATTTACGCATCAATGTAAATACACAAGACTGTAATTGTGGATGTAATCCCATTGATAAGGCATCCTGTACCGTACCATATCTATTGGTTATCTGCCTATGGACAGGTATGCAACAGCAATGATTAATGACTGTAGTTCAGCCGACAGTAGGGGTGAAAGCCATTCCTTCAAGAAGATTGTGCACTAGCCAAGAAAACGAAGCCGCGCTGCAAGGAATCGGGTTTTGACATTGAGGTCGTATTGTGCAGGCTGTATGGTTTGGTTAAAAAGCAATATAATGCTCAGTGTCGATAGGCATCGTGAGGTCAATGCGAGGTCGTCATACCAGCCGTTGTTTACTTGCATTTATAGCCACCGACTTCCGCAAGGTCCGAAAAGCCACCGGGTGGCTTTTCGCAAACTCTCTAATATACTTTCTAGCGAGCCATTTGTGGAGTACTCAACTTAGAGGTAAAATGATACTCAGAATGTGTCAAGGGTAGCTGATTAATTAGCTGATACTCAATCGCGACAACTAGCTGCATTTTCTGGGTTCTAATGGCTCATGATCACCCAACCCCGCCTCACCATCTCAATTCCGCTGGTTGCAGAATCAAGTACATCGAAGGAAAAGGACGGGGCGTGTTTGGTACACTGACATCTATCTTAACTTTTGAGTGTCAAGCTGATGCTTAGGCAGCGTGTTTTATCAAGCTTCCCGTCAACTAGCAGCAAACACTGTGATAGATATCAGCCCCGTCTTGCTATTTAACCAAGAAGAGTATGCTAATCACGGGAAGCATACCGTGCTTGATCACTACACCTTCAAATGGAAAGACGGCCAAATGGCACTTGCGCTTGGACTGGGTAAGGATATTCTCACCACGCTAAAATAATATATCCTCACCA
Source organism: Pleurotus tuber-regium (assembly GCA_014058305.1). Classification (NCBI taxonomy): domain Eukaryota; kingdom Fungi; phylum Basidiomycota; class Agaricomycetes; order Agaricales; family Pleurotaceae; genus Pleurotus; species Pleurotus tuber-regium. The sequence continues at coordinate 1,472,149 of JACFYU010000042.1, read as the reverse complement.
GCTCCTTTCAGGATCTTTATTCAATCATTCAGAATCACCAAACGTGTCATACACACTAAATTTCTTGAGTGAATCAATAACGTATACCACCACTCGCACGGTTACAGAAGATGAAGAACTCTGCATATTTTACGGTCATAAACTCTGGTTTCAACCCGCTGGCCAAGACAACGACGGAGACGAGACACGACACTTGTCTGACTGCGAAGTCAGTGACGAATGGGCTGGCCTCTCGAGCATCGAAGTCATCGCTAGCCCACTGGAACCAGCGGCGCCAAACAATCCATTCAGTGACGGCGATCCTGAAGAAATGATTGCCGAAAGTATGCTTCCCTTTGAACGCTTCAAGCTTCCGCCAGAGGAAGAAACACCAGAAAGTATAAGAACAAGTACGTATATAGTGGTGCCTATTCCATCGTATCGTAATTATTCGATTAGTGCTTGCTTGGGTTGTCGATATCGCAGATCCTCGACATACTAGCATGATGCTAAAGTGAGTTGTTGATATTTTACTTTCCTCGTGAGATTTGCGTCTTAAGTAATTAATATTCAGATGGCTTAAACAGAATAAGTTGGATGACGAACTGGGCCACCTAAAAAGGGTGAAGAAGCGGGGAGAGACTTCGACTATGCTCCTTGTAGCAGCTGCCTCGCCGAATAACGTGTCTGACGGCTCGTCTCTCCAGGTCGAAACTCTTCCTCTACCAACTAAGATAGCATCCCTTCCACAAACACTTTCTCTCAGTGCTCCATATGTTGTCCCCGTCCCATCTTCCGTGGCGCTCACACCGATATCTCACCAGCTCAAGAATGCTCTCTGGCCAACCGTATTTGCTCCAAAAAGGAAAGATGTAAATGATGAATGGACTCGAGGCAAAGCCCGGTGGGGTTGGGAGGCCGTGCAATTCCTGCTGAAAGAAGCGGTGAAGGCAAAAGAAAATGGAGAGGTAGGTCTAATCCTTCATTTTTCGAGCCAGCTCGTAAACCTCCTTTGTTGAAATCAAAACACCAAATGCCAGGTGCCTATCGTTGCCCACGTTCCCTCGCCATACGATTCACCAACTGACCTACCCATGGCATTCACCTCCCATGACACTCGAAATTCCATCAATCATCCCTTACGACACGCTGTGATGAATGTGATACGGCAGATTGCAGACCACCGTAGCAGCCGCTCAGATTCCTTTCCCGAAACTTCATCAGACCCCTCTCTAGTCGCCGATAACACTTCACTGCCTGATTCTGCTACCAATGACGACAACGGCCGCCAAAACGGATCGCATTATCTTCTCACCTCACTTACGCTTTTCACAACCCACGAACCGTGCGTCATGTGTAGTATGGCGCTCCTCCACTCTCGCGTTAAGGAGATTGTATATCTACAGCCAATGGTTAAAACTGGCGCGTGTGGCAGTATAACTTGTCTCCCCATCTTGAAGGGAGTCAATCACCGTTTTGGCATCCTCCGCTGGCATGAGCATACCGACGAAGAAGAGGTGAAAAAAATTCTCTCATTGAGTGATGATTTGGACGCATAGGAGAAGGATGGATTCTGAATGACTGGACGTGACATGGTAATAACTAGGCTCACTTTACATATTTTCATAATGCCCTGACACAGAATCCCACCTATTTTTCGTTACAAGACTTCTACTGACGATCGGTAACTGACTGGGGTTCGATGATGTGAGCAGCTTCGTCAACGGGGGTAGAGTCTTAGTTGTGCCGGTATGTACATGGCTGTTTCATGGTTTAACGGGGCACGAATGCTACGAATCCCTGCAACGAGTCGTGAGCCCACGATAGAGACTAGATCACAAGCATCGACAAAACAAAATATATCACGTATAATACGAACAATCGCTGTACAGAGATCGGCAGACTATCTACACTATCTTACATTCTGGCAGAGGTACGGCCAGCCGGGGGCTGCCACATCTTCCCTTGAATATAATTCACCAATGCTTCATCTCCCAAATTTCTAAGCAATAAATGACAGTCGAGGTCCTATGCAGTATTTATTTTCAGTCTATAAAATATCATCAGCTTGTTTGATGCACTGTACCTCCTTTTGAGCCTGCCTAACGACGGCCGCAGCAATCGTAGCACTGATTTCTCGAATTCTCACCAACCGAGGATATACCAGCCCACTTCGGACTTCATCATCTGTCAAGGACTCACTCAGAGCGATCGCTGCCTGAGTGACCATTGCATCGGATATGTGCCGTACTTTTGGGAGGATCGAACCGAGGCCAATACCGGGGAATATATACATGTTGTTGCCTTGACCGGGCTCAATGGTCGTATTGTTGTGCTTGACGGGATGATAAGGAGAACCAGAAGCGAAAATGACATGGCCATCCGTCCTACAGATTAATCAGCATGCATATACATAGCCTTAGATATGAGAGTGGACTGACCAATTAACTGCATCTGCGAAATCCACCTCCGACATAGAGACGGGGTTAGAGAGAGGGAAGATGATAGGTCGTTTGTTCAGAGACGCCATTAGCCGGACCACGTCTTCGTTGAACGCATTCTATGGGGGAAGCATCGTCAATGAAGGGTTAGACTGGAATCAACTGCGTATATGCGACAACATACCCTCATCGTACTCAAGCCCAATAATGCCGTCGGTTTGACGTATTCAATGATATCGGTAAGCTTTGACAACGGTGGACCATGGTAGTCCGTTCTCGCAAAAACTAGATAATGATCAGTGAGTTTTATGCGTGCTTTGTTGGGCCGGAATATGCCTACACTTCTTGTGTTCTTGCAAGCCTTCCCTGTCGGCTGTGATCAGGCCTTTCGAGTCCACAGTCTACGTTGAGTGCAAACATTAGAACCATTAGACTGAAACATCGGCTGAGTGCTTACATAAATATGCTCTTTCGCCTCGTCTTCACTCATTCCCATATGAGTAAAGAAGGAAAGCAACTGCTTCGCCACGCCTATACCAGCCGAACCGGCACCGAAGAACAAGATTTTATGTGCTTTCAGCGGCAGGCCAGACGCCTCCGAGGCAAGGCGAGCGGCATTGATGAACCCAGATAGCACAACAGCACCTGTACATTCCCAGGACAGCGTAGTCGTGTAGTCGAAAAAAGCATAAAGGAGTGAGCCAATGGGGATCAGTGAATATAGAGATTGATAGCAGGACGATCCCACCTGTTCCTTGTATCTAGAATTTCATATAAGTGGTAGATTCCACGATCTAAAATAAGAAAAGAGCATACGTCGTCGTTAAAGCAGCGATACCTATGACGAAACTTGTCTAGGTACTTGAAGGCGTTATCCGTGGAGAAATCCTCAAACTGGACGAGGACATTGGGGAAGACCTCTCTCATCGCACACATGAACTCTTCCATGAATTCGTCCATCTACAGATATCCAAGTTTGTGGAAGAATGTATTAGCCAGAAATCGGGTACGACGAGTCTCGGAACACCGATGGGCATACAGGGCACGCAAATGAGGGTTAGAACGTCCTATCCAACTTACCTCTAGAGCGGAAGGGCGCCTCCGACGCACGCCAAGATAGAGGGGGTCATCGAGGAACTTTTGCGTGTTGGTACCCAGATCGAGGCATATAGGAATAGTAGAGATAGGCCGTATTCCAGCACCAGCAATATACAAGTCCCTGTTGATAAGCACACGTTGGATCTCAAAGATGGGAAAGGCACGATGATACTAACAGTTTTCCTATGCTGATCGGAAGACCGTTTGCCCCGAGGTCACCGAGACCTAGGATCCTCGAACCTACAGAACACTTTGTGAAGGACAGTGTTAATAACGGAGGGGCCAGTCTTACCATCTGTGACAACTGAGATGCGCGAATGAAGAGCAGCAGGCCAAGTGCGTAGGACTTCACGAATATGTCCTTTGTGTTCAATAGAAACATATAGACCCTCGGGTCGTCTCCAAATATGCGAATAGTTGGAACAGGCGTCTCCAACCTGGCCGGTGAAAGATGAGCTTTAAGTACCTTTGAGGTGATAAATAAGCAGCCCACCGTAGGAGTGTACAAGATGGGTATGAGCTCAAACATATTTGCTAGGAGTACTTCATAGAAGAGATCGGAGTCGCGTTCCTTCAGGCCACTCAAAAAGATGTACTTCTCTAGAGCAGTTGCCTTAGAACGTAGTTGGGCTAGGCATCTCTGATGGTGATTAGTATTCTGGAAATGTGGAGGATGTATCTTTGGGGGCAGTGGCGAGAAAGATGACACAGGAGAGATTATGATAGGGGACAAGGTTGCGAGAGCCATTAGATCGTGTAAGGGAAAGCCAAGTACTGAATGGCACAGAGTCGAAGCATTTTATACCCTCAGTACTCCAGAATATAGAACTTGAACTCCAATAACTCTGGAGATGAAATAAATACATGTGAAAACCGTTCCTTTGACTGTAACCGGAACGGGATAATTGAGGACACTGTTGAGTAGGATCAGAAAGAGGGGAGCGGGAAAAAGCATCAATAGTTTGGAGTCCAGACTACGGACTTCCGTTAGTTCAATCACGCGACCGGGTAATTAGAGATTAGATACAGGAGGGCCACCTCTAGTCATCGTTGTATTACTGTAGGAGGGAGGAAGAAGCCCATTATTGGACTATGGACACCACAATGGCCTCACTGGTGTCTGCAAAAGAACGTATGGGTAAAGTAAAGCGGCCCCCGAATGACAACACGACGAACCTATTGGATAGTTACGTGCGCGTTCTAGGGAGCCCCGTCTCGAGTCAGAATCACCAAAATTCTCGCCGCTTCGCTCTAATTGCCTTGACCAATGAATGCCGTTCACTCCACTTCTCCCTAAATGCAGCATGCTCCTTCTCTCGTTCTCTCCAAGCGGCCTTCCGGACTGATTTAGGTAAAGCAGCGATATATTCCACGAACCAGCTTGGGCACCCAAACTTACGCGCCAAAGCGCTGCGCGTCCATCTTTTCGGATCTAACCGTCGCAAACGACGCATCTCTGCCTTTTGTTCGTCGGATAAAAGGAACGATTCCAGAGGCTTAGATGAACGAAGAGGAGGGGGCAACGGCGTGCCCTCGGCGACATTTTGTCGCGGTTTAAGTAGGGGTGAAACGGGATTGGTGGTCAATGATAACGGTGAAGGGGCCGAAGGAGGTGGTCGATGAACGAAAGTTATGTTTTCGTCGGAGAATGTCACAGTTGTCGCGTTGGGATTATGCTTCAAAGGATCTGGAGGATGATAAGGTGGTCTTTCAGCAGTTCCTGGCTTTGGCCTTGGGTATCGCGTTGCATATCCCCGCGCAAATGAGAGTATAGATGTGATTCGCCTGTTCATTGCGAATGTTCAAAAATCTTGGCGGCAATTCTCGCAAAGCGGTTGTTGTGGTGTATTTGTATTACTCTCTCTCAGGGGCATCACACAGATGCAGTAGTACGCTCCCTTGTGTCCCCTCATGTTTGGTGGGGACTATGTTTAACAGAGGGTTGATGTCACGTATGTAGAACAACAGAGCGTACTTCGAAGCAGCAAGAGTCCAGGATTACCCCTTCATGCCTTTCCAGTAGATCAGCATGGACTATTTCGACAACCCAAAATTCCAAGTAGCATCACAAAATCCAAATACGTGGCCGACCTTGGATGTTTCACACAGAGCCGCTTAATCGCATCTAGGACATCAATAACAGTGTCTTTGATAGCTAGTACGTCTCCCCTTCATCTTAACAGAAAAATATGTATACAATACACTCCACTAAGGCCTAATTCAGCGTAGCGATTGTTACCGGTAGACTGCGTCGGTCAAGTTCTGGGTCGGTGTGTCAATAGTGGAGAGGTCTGCCAGGGCGATAAGGATGAATAAAAGCCCACGGACTGACATTGAAGGGCCGACGGACTCAATATAGCCAGGAGTTTAACCAGATTTCATTTGATGCTGATCATCAATCCAGTGCCATGATGTGTCGGTGCCCGCGAGGTGTATTCCGTGGCGTTCGAGTTGGTATATCTAGCCCTGTGGCGATATTCTGATAAACCGGGAACCAAGGGGAGCTTGTTTCGTGCTAAAACCTAGGGATGCTGCAGGAAGTCGAGAAAGACAATTAAAAGTATTGACATACCTAGATGACACAGTTTATCCAGAGACAAACGCGGTATCAGTATGAAAGTGCTTTTACAACTTCGGCGCGCTACTTGCTTCGGTATGATTGCTGATTAGCTGGTGCAAGGTGATCAGCTAATCAAAAGTGGCGCAGAAGTTCGCGACAACCTGCAAAAATACTCTAGTGCTAATCAACTATTAGTCCGAGCTGAGGTCTGCTGAGGTGTCGTGCTGTGTAATGATGTCACCGGGACTATATGCATGTCACCTTTCTTCCAGTCGTCAAGGCGCATAGCGATTTAAAGTCACTAGTCAGGGCTATACAGGGCTGTACCCAGCTTCACTTGACGTATCATATATCAGATATGATTTGGTATCTGAGGGGAGAACCTGTGCGTAAAAAATTGACATACGTCCATGCCACCGAGTGGATCACGGATTCATCAGGGTACCCAATGATCCACAAGAATGATCTTCTAGCTGAAAAACCATTACAAGAATGGTCTCAACGCCAATTATTTACCGGGAGGAGCATCAATCCTTGAGTCAGCAGCCAGCTTGAGAAAGCACTAGAAGGCTGGAAGACACGCGGTTATTGGAGCGCAGTGACCAGTATTGCGACAAAATCACGCTGGCTGAAGACTCTCGAGGTTTCGAAGATATGACAGTGACATGGCTCGGGATCAGATAACCGGATCATTATCGTTCAGCGTGAAGGGCCAATAATTTGACATGCTGAATGGAAGCAACGCACCTGGGTCTTTTAACGACAGAACGCCGTATCAAATTTTCAAGGCGAAATAGAACAGCGCCAAGACGGTCTAGTTGAGTGAAACAAGAAAGTGATTGTGTGAGAACGAATGGAAAGTGTAGATGTTATCATACAAAATAGGGTGGTTGACAAAATGGATTGAAATGTACATATGGAAGGAGCGGGTTCATAGATGAGTGTGTAGATATGGATTAACAATGCATGGGTTAAGGAGTGACAGCAGCAAGTCCGGTGCAATAAAAGCTGGAAAAATAAAACCGAATTTGAGCAAGGGAATAATCCTTGCTTTCACTGGGAGATCCCTTGCAATAAGAGAGGAAAAGGGATCCAAGGCTTTATAAATAATAGTATCGCGATACAACGTCGTTATCCTAGCCGCCAAATGATGAGATCCATGAGAATAGATGTATGGATTCAAAACGCTGTACAAACGGCAAGGCTCAAGTGAATACGATAACCTTAGGAAAGCGAGTGAAGGGCAGTACACAGTCCGAAGATAGAAGGGGTCATAATACCTTCATTCAAGGGAAGAGAAAAAAAGGAGGTGCGAACTCACATAATAACCATGAAGGGAAAGAAATCTTGAAGATTGGGTGGTATTGACAGCAAAACAAACACAGCGAAATCAGAGGAATAGAAGAATCGTAGAGGATACAGTAGTCAAAAGTCAACGAAACGAAATTGAAATACAACAAGTAAACCTAGTCTCAAGTTTCATCCATCGCAGCTTCGGGATGTTCACCCTTCCTCGACTGGCTCACTCCCTCTGGCGCCGGCGCTTGTCTACCCTCTTGGGCAGAGTCTGAGCCAGATGGCTGGAAGCCAGGCCGATGAGAACCTAATCTCGAGCTCGAATGCTGTCTTGCCAATGAGGGTCGATCGGTATTGCTGCGCTGCTGGCTAGGACTATTCAGAATCTTGCCCAAGGGTGATGGACCTCGCCCAGGACCCTCGCGGAACGTTTGTGGCGGGGAAGGTACAGCCAAGCGGGACATTTGAGGCGACGATGACGGTGGTAATATTTCAGTTTGATGGTGTGAACGAGGTGGGTCAAGGCGAGCAGCAGACACCGAATGACGACGTCCATCAAGAGATGCCTGGGAACTAGGCTCTTCTGGGACTTCACGATCTCGCTCTTTATCTGCATGCCGCCCTGGTGAGTCCACTTCGCGCCCAGAGCGGGTGCGTTCGGTAGATGGTACTGAGGGAAAGGCATATGTTTCTGAAGTAAAGGGCCCAACACCATTCCGAAGCGGTTGTTTGCCTTTTTGTTTTGATCCCGCATCGTGGATTTGCGACCGTTCCGGTAAAGTATCACGCAATGCCTCTTCTAACTCATCTACCCGATATTGCAAAGAGGCCATTTCACTCCTCATAGTACCCATGCGTTTCTCCACGAGCGCGTCAACAGTCTCGTTAAGCCTCTCCTGCTGCTGAGCCAGAGCTTGTAGCATGGAATTCGACTTCGCCAGCTGTTCCCCCAGCCAATTTTTTAACTGCTTCGAATCGTTAAGGGCATCATAAAAGATCTCGAAAGGGGCCAGGAAAGCAGACTTATCGCTAGAATAACTGGGGTGTTGCAATGTGCTTGGTGTGGGCGGCACGAGCGTGGAAGAAATGGGTACGAACGGTGCTGGTGGTGACCGTCCAGCAACTCCGGAAATCGGCTGAACTATAGGCCCCGAGCTGGTGTTGATACGTTGCTGGATAGAGAGCCTTGTAGGAGTCGGTGGCACAACTCCACTTCCAACTCTACGATTAGACTCTCCACCCATTACAGACGGTAAACGAGGTAGCGTCATCGGAAATCTACCAGAGTAAAATGTGCCTTGTCCTCCTGCCTGTGGAATGGGAGGCGCACTCTGAATAGCAGGCGCAAATTGCTCCTTCGTGTGTGCTTCCCGCGGACTGATGACAATATCAGCCGGCTTCTTCTTTCCGCCTCCAAATAGACCTGCACGACGACGGGCAAAACTGATTGGTGGAGGTGGAAGAGTATGCGAAAGACTGCTAGGTACTTGAGGAAGCGCTTGGTGCGGTTGTTGGCTAGGTACTATTATAGGGCTAGGGCTTGGTGGACGGTTGTTCCCACCAGTTGCAATAGAGCCAGCCTGGTTATTATTACCTCGGCGTGTCACAGAAGTGTTAAGCACGGCGTTAGGGCTACGTCGCAGCGTTCGTGATGCTGTGGGAGGCTTCGGCGCAGTACGTTCTTCGCCAGACGGGTGGGAAGGCGGTGTACCGCGACTGGTCCCAGGAGATAATATTCCTGCCACGCTTCCTCTGCGTTGCTCTATAAGAGCCTTTTGCTGATGACTGATCGTAATAGAAGATCGTACTTGTTCAATGGCTGTGGGATCGTCACGCATGATAGTAAATCCTCTAACGACTGGTGAGATAGGAGTGGAGTTAGTCTGATCAGAGTTTGGGCGTATATCTGTGTTGAGGTTCAATGCATGGGGTGCACCACTAAGGGTAGTGGCACGGCGCCTTTTAGACGGCGAAGGCTGCAAAGAAGATGGAGGTGGGACATTGGCCGGGTCCGGTAGATGCCTAGGAACAGCAGAAGGAGAAGTCTCCAACGAATCTTGTTCCTGTTCCTCTTTGATTTGAACAGTGCGCGGAGACTGCCGTCTACGTGTGATCATCAAGTGAGGCTGATAGTCCTAAATTTTGAGAGTCAGTTGCACTTACTCTGAATCCGAGAGTTCATCATCGCGTTCAGGGGACGTGATATCTGCTCGTGTACGTTTCTTGCCTGCAACCCGATTGCTAATTGCTTCCTCACTGGGGGGGCGGGAACGATTGGAAGGCGAAGCGACGCGCCTATTTTCGTTTGGAGCAACACTGGATTGGATCGGAGGTAAAGAGTTGCCTCCTGAGGAGATATTGCCCAGGTTGGTGTTGCTGAAGGCCTGAGCAAACGGAGGCAACGACTGGGAGACGTGCGCGGCGACGCTGGCATGATTGTAGGACATTGCAAAACTGGAAGGAGGGATGGGAAAATAAAAACGAGGGTTAAACGAGGAAAGAGCAAAGTAAGGTAAGTAAACGCGGCAGAGAACTCAGAAGGGCGGGATGAATGAGTAAAGGAAGCGTGAGATGCAAGAGTAAAGAAGAAATGATGGTCGTCGTCGTGTCGAACGATGTGCTCGCTGTCGTCGTCGTCGCTCACGACGATGGGAGGTAACCAACCAAAAGGAAGGCGATGGTTGCTTCCACCCTTGTGCGCCAAGAGACAAGCCGAACCGGGACACTATTTTAATTAAACAGAATTCCTCAACAGAATCATTTTTTCGTCCGATCACAGCTCCTTTTCGCACGGTTTCAGGCTGAAACTGCTTATCGCAATCTAACAAAAAAGGACCAAAACATGGTCAAAGACCAGCACTGCAAGGGTTTCTGTAGGATTGAAACATATCTTCTCCCCTGCCCCATGTGCTTCAACGTATCGCTTTAGCATTACATCTGCTCTTCCTCCGCACAGCAACGGAAGGCACCGAATAATATCAATGATGCATTAGCTGATATCAGTTTCATGCATCAGAAACATTCCATTGCTCGTCAGGAAAGGCTTTGCCGTACTTTCTCATATGGTGCAGCTGATACCGCGTACATACAAAACATACTTGACTGGTCGCACAGTGTGATTCATATTTCGCTAGACTTTGATTGACATCTGCTTCGCAGCTAGGCCGGTCTGACCGATCCCCATACCTATCTATGAGCTCAAATATAACCCAATCTACCTTACCATAAAAGCAAGCTAACTGACATTCATTCCGTCCTTTTCTTTTTCTTCCGAGCCGTCAACAAAGTCACATGCACATTTAAATCCGCGCCAGTGGAACCATTCTTCATTTCACCCACACCTTTCTCCGATGATACAGGTGAGTTTAGTGGAGGATTGCTAACATAAGCAGAGCCATAAATATGTGAGCGGTATGTCTCAAGTGATGCCACAGGCTCTGGGAACGGGTTCGGTGAAACGTCTGGAAGTACACGCTTTCCATCGACTAATTTGGGCGAAGGAGTTCGTGGTGGTGCGAGAGAGAGTGATGGCCCAGGTGGCCGTTGGTTGTCTTCGTGCGAAAGGTAAGCTGGCCGAGGACGCGGGGCATGGACTAAGGGGACGGGTGCTGATGGTGGGATGCTCAAGCCCTCGCACAAGCCTTTGATAGTTCCTTCTATCGTTTCAGTCGCCCGAATAGCCCTTTCTTCGGTGGAAAATTCGACGCCGGTGAGGAGGGAGGTCATAATGCGTTTGTTTATTTGGGATGACACTTGCCCTGGCTGCGGAGCAAGAGGGGATGGATTACCAGAGCACGTAGAATCGGATTGGGACAAAGGCGCGGAAAGGATGAGGGTGAAAAACCCAGTCACGGCACCAGCAACACACTCCTGGCGGAACGACATCCGCTCCCAATATTCATCAGGGGTAACTTTTCCCAACTCTCCCAGGGGGGAGGAAGATTGGACGCTCTTTGAGGGGACAACACTTTCTGTGTCTTCAGCAGTTTTACCACCTGCGTGCGTGTGCGATCCTTTGCGCGGCCGTTTCCGAGCAGGAGACTTTATTCCGTCTTTGTCAGTGACATACGCTATTTCATCCATGAACCGAGATTTGGGATCGTCGTCAAAGTAAGGGATATAGTGGCCGAGATTCTTTTGCCCCTGTGCATCATTGGATGTGGGGCAGGGGTAAGGAATCTCAGCTTGAGAGTATGGATGATTATAATTCCAGACGTGCGTGGAGCTGGTGGAAGCCAGGGCAACTCTAAGCGTATTGAGCGCCTCAAGCTCATTCATCCCAGGTAGGATGTAATAAAGCTTTATGAGTGGCCGAGGTTGTACAAGTGTATCCAGTTCTGTAGCCACCTCTGTTAAGACGCGTTTCCACCAAGCACAAAGCTTAACATCGCTCAGAGGACGTTTCTCGGAATGCTCTGAGGAATTTGGGAACAAGTACTGTCCCTGAGCACGTGCAAATAACTGAATCCACAGGTGGTCGGCTGCCACAGGCCGAGTCGTAGGATTTCCATAGAATACGAGCAGTGATCGAACAAGGGTGGAGGTTGGCGATGGTGTAGACGCGAAGCCAGTGGAGTCTACTTTGGATATATAGAGAACGACGCAAGAGGTGGCTGGAATATTGTAAACACACGCTTCGACGGCAGCGACGAGAATGCGCGGTGAATCCGGTGTCTTCTGTTCGGACAGAAGGATCAGAATATCTTGGAGGTACGTTCTTGGTCTTGGCTGGGCGAACTGAAACAGCTCTGTATGCTTTCTTGGAGACGAGACGAGTACATGAAGATGAAATTCGCGAGTTCCAGGTAGTTTGGCAAGTGCAGCTAGAATGGTGTCACGCAAGTTGGACGACATGAACAAGGTAGCGTGGGAAATCATGTGGCTAAATAGGAAGGTCATCAGGTCATCGGCTTAGATAAGCTTACTTCGCCAGTTACTTATCCCAGCTTGTATCCTCTCCAACGTCAGTACGTCAGTAGTGATTTAATTATGATCCCCCTTCACCCATCCAATGCCCATCTATTTAAACCCATACTCTCGTCTTTGCCGTACCACAACCCTTTATGCTCCCTTCGCGACTGTCATTGACTTCCACCCGAACACTCCTCAACTCAGTAAAGCATTCAGCCGAAAGAACATTCTCCATCACACCTCTCAGAATGTCGTCAGGAAAAGTACAGGAACTGCGCGAGAAGAGCGATATCATCACTGCATATGATGTTCGCTGCCTTGATCTCTCTTCTACGTCGTCACTGACCCTGATGTTATGCATATATGCGCGCATATAGCCTAACTCTTTCATCGAGCGTTTCTCTCAAGAAGGCGTTGGTGCTGACAGGAAGATGCATCCTCTTGCAGAACATACCAAGCTCGAAAAATGGGACGAGAATGGTAATCCGTTCCTTTGGGAATATCAGTAAGCATATCTTCCTTCAAATGCAAGGAATTCAGCGCCTATATGCGCATACAGGGGATCAGGAAAGCTCGAGGGTAAGAAAGCCATCATCACGGGTGCCGACTCCGGCATCGGCCGTACCGTCGCGATATTCTTCGCTCGCGAAGGTGCGGATGTGACGATTCACTACCTCAAAGAAGAGCAGAAAGAGTAGGCCAAACACCTCACCCACCAATACATCATAGTTCAAACTAACATAATCACAGCGCAGAAGAAACCGTTCGCCTCATCCAACCCACCGGCCGCCAAACACTCCTCGCCCGAGCCGACTTCACTGATCCCTCTTCTACACAGTCTGTCGTCGACGCCCACCTGAAGAAATTTGGACGCATAGACATTGTTGTCAGCAACGCCAGCTTTCAAATCATGAAACCCAACATCGCAGACTTGCCACTTGATCAGGTTGAAAGCATTTATAAGAGGAATATCATTAGTATGATCGCACTAGCCAAGTTTGCTGTACCCCATATGAAGAGAGGGGGTGCGATTGTTAATACTACCTCCGTAACTGTAAGCTATCATTCTTGGGACCCTTATTAGTTAACCTATTCTTGTCGCTTTTACGTAGGCGTTCGCAGGCTCACCAGCCCTAATTGACTACTCCTCCACCAAGGGCGCCATCGTATCTTTCACACGTTCTCTCGCCAAACAACTTGCACCAAAAGGCATCCGCGTCAATGCTGTTGCCCCCGGCCCTATATACACTCCCCTCCAGCCAGCCTCACGCCCGGAAGAACAGATGGAGGGGTGGGAGTTGGGTCAGTTGCCGTTGCATGGGAGGGCGGGACAGCCTGCCGAACTGGGTGGTGCATTTGTGTTTTTGGCGGGACCAGATGGGTATTGTTCGGCGTTTTGTTGCGTGGAGGAGAGAACTGATAAAATGACACTGTTTAGGAATTTTGTAACGGGCCAGACAATCCACGTCAATGCGGGTCAGTGGATGGGATCGTAAACGGTCATACATAACACAAGCAATGAACTCCCTGAAGGACTCATTACACGATGTTATAACACCAACAACAGAATGGAGCACTGTAACTGTCTTCACCGTCGATGTCATTGTAATTGTAATAAGTTGTAGTTGGCACTGCTCTTGACTGTTCGGAGATGTCGAGCGAAAGGGATATCACGTCGGTAGCGAATAAGCGAATCGTGTATGTTTCTCCGACCTTCCTCTTTCCCGACTGCCTGATTCACTTTGACTTTTCACATCGACGCTACTCAAGAGGCGAGTCATATTCTCCCCTTCAAAATCAGTCATTGTGAAGCCGAGTCGTGGCTTGTCCTTGTAGTCACTTCCGACTCCGATACATTGGCTTGCTGATTGAACATTGAACGTAGAACCCATGCTACTCACAAGGTACATTGGAATGAAGTGGTTCTGAACTGACTGGTTCTGCACCTCATAGACATATATCAGCACTGTTGACGGTCGCTTTGACTTATTGTTCTACCCGTTGATCTAGTTACGTGGTTTATGTGCACGATACACAACGTCGATATCTGGTTGATATCTCGTCGCACCACTCGTCAACCCTGGCCAACTGGTTCAGACTCGCCGCTTCTTTCAGCATTTTCTATTCGGGTGGCGCGTATCAGCCCGTGTCAGATGGCCATTGATACCTGTCGCAGTTTCATTTTCGACCATCTTAATCAATAACCACCGTGTGGCTGACGGTATATAGCCCGACACTGGATACATCTTTTTTTGAACAACCCCCATAATGAAGATGACCGAAGAGCTCTGTGCAGTTTTACCTCTATTGCAGAAACTGAAAGAACGAGCCTGACAGGTCATTACCGAAAGCGAAAGGGAGTTTATTAATGACCTTGCCCCCTCCCGGGCTTGGAACTATGTTCTATAAGCAGTACGTCTTTCCTGGCCTAGACCCTCATATAGTCCCATGGGCTGATTTTAGGGTAAAGTCAAACCACGACCACTTTCGAAAAAGCAAGTTTCTTATTACTTTTCGGTGGCGTCATACCATGGCCCGGGGTGTCTTTCATCGGATATCTACACATACGTTGCCGGCGCCAAACCTGACAACCCTCAATTCCATGAAGATGGGGGTTACATAACGACCATTATAGTCCACAGCAGTGTTGTGAACCCAGTAGTGGGGACGTAATTTGAAATTAGTTGCCCGGCGTCGGTTACCCCGTACAAACAATATCTCGCCCCTAACAGTGGGAGTCAAAACGGGGATGATTGGAATTGTGAGTATGTTTTGAAGATTTCTCGCCAAGTTTGCCGTCCGTTCACGTTGTGTGGCCTCCTCTTTCACTTTCGCAGATAGCATTGGTTATAAGGAAACTTTGCCGATGTTCAGGAACGGAGGAAATGAATCCTTCAGTTTTGAGGCTATGTATGAAGGGGACTTCACCCGTACGACTTCAAAGCAAACTGGGCTGGAGAGAACTTTTAGCCTCGAGTTTGGCCTTAGCAATATAACGGCAAGAGTGATATTATCGTATCTGCAATGCCCGTACTAACAATTAATATAGGGCGAAACTTTCCCTGTGCTCTGTATTCAAAAATGTCAAGATCCCAAAGTCTTTCCTATCACTCGCAGTTTTCTGACCACTAATCCGGTGACTGGCTTGGCAATAGCTATCGAAGCGCGAAAGGATGGGAGTCCGACCTTCGTAAGTGCCTATATTTGATTGCATTATTGACGCCAACGTGACCTTCTTGGTTAGTCTTCCGTTTCCAGGACTGGCAACAACCCGCTGCTGAAACATGCGACATGATCCTTAGTCTGCTGAATCAATTTATCGGGTCATCTATCTATCGAAGATATCAATAGTCCAGGTTTTCGGACCACCTGGACGATGTAAATGATTAAACTACTGGTCATTCCATCAAGTTGTGACTGCAAGAATATGGAATGATGGGCAACGTAAGACGAAACCCTGTACAAGGACAACAGCTAGGCAAAAGTGACCCCGAGTAGTATATATCTCTCAAGGAATTTTACATCATACAGATTTTCCCACCTCGATCGAGACGAACTTTGGTTGAAATTCTATACGGCGTATAGCCTCCCGCGTAGTCAGATCAAATATGAATGTCCCCGAACAAGGTGGCCTGCTGATGTATCAGATGTACCAGACATTAACGAACGCATGACACAGACGTGATGTATGAATTCCACCATCAAGATGCTGAACAATCGGCGTAACTCGCCGATCCAACTCCGCCGATCCAACTAGGAAGGAATTGAACACATTCGCAAATTCCATCGGCTTCTTGGACTCGATAAAGCGATCACTCATGATCGCTACAACTGTCTTAATGAGATGTCCTGGAGGATGCAGATATTTTTGGTGCTAGGGGGCTACGTATACAGATCATTCGCGCATCATCGATGACTGAAAAACCCGACGTTGTGTGTCCAAGGTATGGAGTGTGCTCGCACAAAATTTCTCCGTATCGGATATTAGTTCAAGCGTACAGCAAGCCGAGCTGCCTCATCCTAGCTTCGGGAATCCTTTGACCGGGGGGGGGGGGTTGCAGACTGTCTGACTGTATAACCATCGTTCTAGTTCGCACAGAATTTCAATTTCCTTGATGCTACGACTTACGACAGCGGCCTGACCTCAACCGCCAGCAGGGTCCTCCAAGACACTGAATAATCACCTCCTCGTGGGGGCTGAAACTCAAGGGTTTGCAATACCCCCAGTACGGCATAATAACGATATGAGTGCCATCGCTCCAATCCAGCGGAGTGAACGGGTAAAGGCATAGCCAGACAGTCGGACTTTGTTGGATGTGCATCTATTACCTGAGGCGCAGGAAGGAACAGGGGTACCTTGTTTACAAATAATCTGCTGTTGTACAACCTACTGACGTTCACGATAAGGCTGCCTCGAAAAATAGACTCCAGAACAACTCGAGGGCGTCAAGGAAACAAGTGAATGCATTTTCGATACAATTGGGCAATCTTGTGATAATCTGTAATATACATTACGAAATGATTCTTCCGCGTAATTCGGTCAATGGGGAATAGCTATCTGATCCCAGTTCCACGTTTACTTCCTCGTATTGGTGTCCCGGTAGTGTGCACCAGTCTGATGTAACGGCGTGTACGTGACCATCGGCCCTCTAGATGGACGCGGTGGTGTATTATCATGGGGTTGCGCGCTTCCCGGAGCACGAGGATACACTGGGTATATGGATATCCCATCACGTTCCAATTCGTCAAGGAACGCTGCCAGCTTGCATAGAAACTCTGGGTCAGCTCCTTGTTCCGGTGACGCCTAGGGATTTCGTTCACAGACGTGCAAAGGATGAAGAATTGAAATGCTTACGACACTAGCTTCGCCCATATTGGCGTACGGATAGTCCGCGGTCCCAAAGTGCGCACCGCTGGTATTCGCATCGTTCCGGGATGTAGTAAGCCCCTGGTGATCCACAAAGCCCTGAGTCCCCTGAGGCTGGGTCTCGAGTGAATGTCCTGGATGGGAGCCTCCTGCTGCGAAGTTCGATGAGTTTGTATGTGCCTTCGAGCCAGATTTCAGTGCGTTGCGCATGTCGTGAAAGTTGTCCATCGTCAGTAAGAGGTATGAATTTGGTTCGATGGTCATTAACAACTCTTTTCGCGGCCTTTTATACCAACGAGGCGTCTTTGCCACAGTAAATTGTTTGGCTCGGCATTGAGCTATTTTATTGTGGTGCATTCATGAGACATTGTGGCCTGACCATATTTATGTGGCCTTGCTGGTCACTTTGTGGTCAAGCCAAGTGTGGTTGAGCCTCGACAGTGTTGTCGTTGGTCGATCGTATATATATATTGCAGGGCGTATTTCCTCTTATAGTAAGTCTGTGATTTGCTTGGCACTTACGTCCACAAAACAAGTTATTGGGCTCATTTCCAACACGCATGAAAAGGAACACAATAAGCCCGACACAGGCAATAGAATAATTAATCTCGTCATAAATAACAAAACCAGATCGCAGAACAAAGATCAAGTAAAGAATTCATATATACCGTACTTCTAAGGTGGATATATATAATGTACGTACGTATAGGGATGGAGAGGGGGTAATTGCACATTCGTCTATAAACACTCTAAGTAGACTATTCTTTGAAGGAAACGGAAGCACATAAAGGGTGGGCATTAGGAAAGTAGAGAAAGCTCGTCTATGAATCATGTGTATTCATTTCAGGAATCGTCAATGGGATCGTGAACCGACAGAAGAAACCATAGGGAGATTGTGTGGGATGGAAAGTTTGATTTGATAGAGCAAGAAGCAAGAGGGGTAAGAGGGTGTGTGTGCATATATGCATGCGAAGCACATGGGCAAGGAAGTGTATGTTCTCTAGGAAAGTCGTGACGGTCGGATATACTCAATTCAAGTGAACGAGTTTAGTGAAGGAAGTAGCATACGTGGATACGCCGGAATGGGCATGCATAACCGAGAAGATACAACGTCAAGAAGTCAA
This sequence comes from Pleurotus tuber-regium, assembly GCA_014058305.1. NCBI lineage: Eukaryota > Fungi > Basidiomycota > Agaricomycetes > Agaricales > Pleurotaceae > Pleurotus > Pleurotus tuber-regium. Next base: position 1,453,873 of record JACFYU010000042.1, on the reverse strand, counting down.
AACCTGAACCGAAAAACAAAAAACAAAATTCAAACAGAAACCCAAGAACCGAAGGGATAGTCAAAAGCAGAGTTCGTATGGGCAACGTCGACTGTGTGACGGGGAGCATGTGTATGTCTTGTATGCGTCGGGTGTGCTGCGTGAGATGAAGGGTGCAAGAAAGAGGCCAGGTTTCTCCGATCGTAAGCCTTCGGAGAAACCTCGAAGGCGGAAACCAAAAAAGTTTTTTCACCGATGCTGGACAGCAGAAATGTCGCTCGGAATCGGGACACGGGCAGCGGCCTCAAACTGGCTGAACCCAGGGAGTTCGACTTTCTCCTTTTCTGGAACTCTCACAATCTCCATCTTTGTCTCTTCGTCCCTGTCCATATCCAAATCTTCAGCACCGTCCGTTGTTTTCGTGTCAACATGCACGTCGCTATTATTCTTGGCTGCAAGTTCTTCACCGCCGGCATTTACTGATGTCTTGGTCTTCTTTACTTCGATCACCTCATTAGCACCAGTATCACCGGTATCATCCTCAGTTATCCCGGTGTTCGAACCACGTTCGTTCTCACCAGGGGCAGGAGGAGAAGAATTCTTCTCGGCGCCTCCGACAAGATGCTTGAGTGGCCTCAAATTCGGCGACGAAGCCGCACTCACAGCTATCTTCAGCGGCGGCAGGGTGATCGGCGGCGAACTCGAACGTGATGCAGGTACCGAGCGTCCGAAACTGAACCCAAACCCTCCACCTCCCGCCAATCCAAACGGCCCACTACCACCACCAGGACCAAGAGTAACACCCAAACCCGGTGTCCCCAAGCCACTGGACGATGTGTACGTTGTTGACCGATCACTGGTACTAGGATGTATAGGCGTCATACCAAACGCCATGCGGACCGAGTGCGCGAGATGATGGTGTTGTCCACTTCCACCACCAACACTCATACCACCTTCGCGCTCCCTTCCAGACCCGACAAACTGATGTGGTGAAGGTGCACGAGAGCTCACGGCGCTTAACGTGCCGCTGCCGCTCTGTCCCTCCTTCTCCATTTCCTTACCGAGTCCGCTGGTCTGGACTGGCGGAGGCACAGGCAATGAGTGATTCAGACTACGCGGACTGCTAGTGCCGCTGCTCGGCCCACTTGATAGCTGAGGTGTCGGCAGCGCGCCTCCAACGCCCAGCGCATATCCAAACCCAGAAGGAGGCGGCATCTCGCCAAATCCGTTCACAATCTTTCGTTTCATAACGCGTTGCGTACTCGATGGAGGACTGCCATATGCACCGCTGCTGCTACCGCCCCCACAACGACTAGGGCTACTTGGCTCGAACTTCACTGGGCTATCTTTGTTAATGGCATTAATGGGACTGAGCGGGTAGTTTTTTGCACTGCCGAGATGTGATGGGGGCGGAAGAAGAACAGGCGAAGGTGCGCGGGATGGGTTCGTTGAATGGAGGTTAAGCGTCCGCAGGGGGCCCAAAAACGGGGAAGTCGATGGGGTAACAAATGCGCTTGCACTAGCGCCGGCGCCAGTGGCTGCGGTGGCGGTGGTGGGTGAATGCAAATCACTCTGAGCGTGGAAGGAGTGATTGGTATGGAACGCATGGGTTGTTGGGGAATGTATTGAACTGTGATGCGGATCTTGGTTGTGATGGTGGCTATGGGAAGAACGCGAATGTGAATGAGACGAAGACGAGGCGGCACGGCGAGCTGTGGGCCCAGTATGGATCAAGAGTGACTCGGAATCGGAGCTGATAGGCGACGGAGAATCATCGTGAGTGGGAGCAATGAATTTATGTTGGTGGTCATGATGGTGGTGGTGGTGACGGTGATGAGTGGGGGGAGGATATTCAAACTGGCTATCATTGAGACTTGGATGGCTTATGTGCGGGTGGGATGCTGATGAATGGCGATGATGACGCAGGTTCTGTTGTTCACGATGTTGCCGGAGGTCGTCAAGATGCGGAGAGGAAGATGAAGATGGTGGATGATTCGGATGAGGTGGATGATATGACGAAGAGGTTGTCAAAGGATGACGCTTGTAAGGCGCATACAATCCATGACTACTCACGTACGCATGGGGGTGCATTGGTCCCGACCCTACTGCATGCGCTGTATGCGCTAGATCGACGAGGTGTCCCGAGGAGAAAGATAATCCCATGCCTGGGCGTAATCGACCGCCTTGCTCCCGCTCGCGGGGACCTGCACTGCTACTACCCGACACAGGCGTCATTTGCCAGGCAGGCCCACTAAGCCTCCTACTTGCCCTCTCCGCACCGGCCTCTCTCCCATGTCCATGCCTATTATCTTCTTCATCTTTCGTATCATCATCTACAGCCATTCGCATATTAGATTCCCTCTCGTCGGAGAACAACAAACCATGCGGTCGCTGATATGGAGTGTTGACCGGACTTGTCGTAGCGCTCTTTGATATTCGCATATTCGGTCGCGCGGAAGTCGATGACGATGTTGCCCGGGTACTTGTATAGCCGAACTGTTGCTGATATTCGTACTCGCGCCTGAGAGCATCAACCTGGCGCATCTCCATTTCGGCTTTCCGCAGCGCCTCAGCATGGGCGGCTTCATACTCAGCTCGACGTGCGGCCTCTGCTCGCTCAAGGGCAACTAGCTCCTCCATGGCAGCGCGAGAAAGTGTAGTGAAGGGGCGAAGATCAAGCGAAGATGAAGATGCGGAGGAGTGAAGAGATGTAGTTGATGGAGCGTGAGGATGGTGACGGAGATGAAATGAAGAGGGGTAAGAAGATGAAGGTGAAGGATCTTCTGCAGGAATTTGGGAAGAGGAAGGGAAGCTACGGCGAGAATGAGGGATATCGTAGGAGCCAATGGATGTTGGACGCGCGTAGTACGAATCATCCTTGCAAAGCAAATTTGAAATGTCAGAAAGTATTGTCGGAGAAACAGATTCAAGAGGACATACTTCGTCGTCACTGTTCGCACGACTGCGTGCCTTCTTCTTCACTCTAACCCCATCTTCTCTGGAATCTTGGAGATGACCCAAATCTCCTTCTGGTCCCAAATCGGTCATACCAAATAAGACAGGATGCTCAGACTCGTCTTCCTTGATAGGCGGTTCATCTACAACATGGTGGACATGCTTCTTGCCTTTCTTAGAGGATGCGTCACTGCTGTGGGTATGGGTATGGTTGTTGTGTATTCTGAGATGCCTGGTGAGCTCGTCTGATCGCGAGAAACGTTTTTCGCATGAAGGAAAGTTGCAGGGAAAGGGCTTTTCGCCAGTGTGAGTGCGTATATGCCTTGTCTGCAACGAGCGATGCAAGTTAGATAAAGCAAGTAAGTGCGATAAGGCGAACGGCGTACCTGGTGCTCTAGCCTACTGAAAGCGCGACCGCAGAGTGGGTAAGGGCATTTGTACGGGCGTGGTACGACCTTGTCTGGAGGCTTGTCTTGGGACGAGGAAGAGGGCATGGTGGTGGTAGGAAAACAAGAGGAGGGTTGGGTAGAAAAGACCGGAGAATGGCCGGGGAATGGGTGTTGTAGACGTGGGGTAAACTGACAAGTATAAGCGCCTCTTGTAAGTAAAAAAGACGAAACAGCATTCACACCTCCCCGCACTTCGGATCGGTCCGAGTGATACCGGTGCTTTTTAAGATGTAACTGGAGGCATGCACGACCTTTTTTTTTTGCTATGTTTTGATAATCCAGATATCCCCACATATAGCGTATCTCCGTTAATTCCCATCAGGCCTAGGTTACCCCGCAAGAACTTGCAACTTGTATGTTTTCTACATGTACATTGTATTGGGCACAGTCCCTGACCGAGGCAGACGTAACATATTGTCATATACAACGATCGACTGACCGCCATTTCATGTGTTTTTCTATCGTCCAGCACGTTCATCGGATGAAATCGGAGCCGAGCCAGTCGTATCCTTGTCGGCGCCCACTGTCCAGGTCTCCGTGCTGATCACCGTGGCAGTCTTATTGATCATCAAGATATCGCTCATTTACACATAAGAACGTCATACATAGCAACCCCATCATGTCTACGTTCTGGGGCTGTCCTGACGCAGATGCCTCGAATTGCAAGCACCCTCAATGTTTGCGTTACCCCGCATCCTTCGATTCTTCCTTCTAGCCGCATGTGCCGCAGGTCGCCGCACGCGTTTCCTTTCTTCCTATCGTACAAGTACCAAGTTCTCGAGCACCCCCGACGGTTCTTGGCCTGTCTTGACCCCTAATCCTGTGCTTCGCGCCATTTTATATCCACCCCATGATTTTATCAGTCTCCGCTTCGCCCATCATCTGTACCACGTCGCATCTTCCCCGTTTTCTCATCATGCATAAACCGGGTGAGAGACCAGTCACGAATGCGGTTAGCATGGTCAGCGTTTGGCACTGAGTCCATCCACAAATCTATCATTGAAACACCAACCTTCTTAGTCCTTGGGTACTTTACTTCCACGACATGTCATATAAAGATTTTCTGCTCAAGGGAATACACCGCCTCAGACTGCTTCCAGCTGGGATTGTGGCGCCGTCAGCTTCGTTGTCAACCCCAGACTCTTCCTGTCATCAAGTTCCAACCCCCCCAATTCTAATGGACCCGAACGCGAACACACGCACGCCGCGGAATCAACCATCGTCCGAGCCTTGAATCTCCGTCAAAGACTCCAAAAGCCCACCTCCCCGTGTTCATGCCTATTCGCCTGCTAACTATTTATTATCCCTGGATCTACTGATCCACCGTAAAGTCCACCTGGCCGCCAACAGATGATAAGATTAGCACCACTGATGATGTGCTTACGAAGAAGGCCGGTGGTCACGCAGCGCTTTGAATAATCACCGGTACGCGTCATCCCGAGCGTGTTCGAAGCGATCAACGTACGCGCAACATTGCAGTGCTAGGCCGGGCTGGACATACTCTTTGCTCGTGGAGTGTGCACGTGTACCTGGACATACCTCGGCGCAACCATCACTGCTGTTTGCACATGTTACCATCGGATCTCTTCGCCACTGGCTTTCTGAATAGAGTCCAAGCACAGGACCCCGGAATATCCCTACAGAGGCAGTTATCACTGCCAGACAAAATTGAAGGAAAAATAGCCAAAAGGCTAGGTACGTTTCAGACAAAAAACCATGATTTTGGGCTTCAGGCTAGTTCGGTTTCAGGTTGGTTTCAGACAAAATCGGTCGTTTCCCAAATTTTGGGCGCCCTTGAGAAAAATTTTGAGCGCTTGAGCACTGTGAGATTACCATTTATGGTGATTAGTCAGCTCACCCTGCTCTAAAGGCTGAGGGTTTTTCAGACACGCAGAGCCCAAAATTGGAAGTCCGTTTTCGGACAAATTCACCAAAAGTTGATAACTGCCTCTGTAAGATCCCGGGGTCCTCCTCATTTGAGTAGTTTTGGCCCACTGGCTCTCAAAAGAAAGAATTCTCAAAAGTAAGCGCCATGGGGCTTGAAGGTTGTCTGCAAGACGCCTGCGCCTGACGTTCGCCAAATTGGCTGCTTCCAGGACTAGTTATTTATGCCAGACTCGGCATCCCGGCTTTGAGTCTATAGTCACCAAGTTTCGGACAATCTCGGGCACCCATTTATTCCATTTAAAACTCAGTGGGCTTCCGTATACTCAGTTGTTCGGAAGTAATCTTGCAGGCTCGAGGAATAGGGCCCGAGGATCCGTCTTATATTCTAGGTTCATTTGGGTTGGGCTTTCACAGAATATCTCATGCCCTACTGCCTTTCGACGACACAAAATACTTCGATTGGGAGTACCTTACAATTTTCAAACTAAGAGACGGAATTGCATACACGATAAAGCTGTCCACTAGGTCAACGTCCTAGCTCTTGCCCATCCCACAAATTCTAGTATTCAGTTGTTGCTTTTTATCAATTTTGTTTCAGAGGAAGAGCATAAGTGAATAAAATGATTTTAGCGGGACGTGCGAGCGCCAGCCTGGTTTTGAACCCAGTACAGGCTTGAATGCTTGCCTTTATGCATTGCGTTCTCTCTATGGACTAACACCGTCGGTTTCTCGAAGCCCACTACATAGGACGAGGGCCTCGGTGATCTTGTAGGAGTCGGTATTATTCCGTGTGTCCGCAAGTGCCGCTTCGCATTAGAAGCCACAGTGAAGCGTTGGCTGCAACCTGGAAAGGTACAGCCAAATGCTGGAGACGGGGAAATAGGGTGATAAACTGTTACTACGGAGCGGCTGGTGCTGAATCGACTCACGTCTAGAGTTGGTATGCTGATTCATATGAACCTTCAAGGCGCTCGGACGAGGGAACCACTTCGAACATACATCACATTGATGCAATTTCGGAGGCTTCTTTCCCTGCCGATTTGGATTCGATGATGCAGATACAGGCGCATCAATTTCATTGACATACTCTGCTCGCATCATCTGGCCGGTGGGTGATATTCCTGCTACGGACGCCATCGACAACGGATGCGACAGAGATCCGAATCGAAGATCCTCCGAACCGCTCGTCGTCGTATTCGGAGACACAATGGCTTGATGGTTTCCGTGGGCATAAAAGTGATTGATCCCATTGGGCCTATTACATGAAGAAATGGATGAGTTGCTTTGAGGCGGCGTGTAACGTTCGGGCGTATCACTGGCATCGAATCGACTATTCGTCTCTTCCGCGGTGAACAAAGCAGCGGGGTATTGCTCGAACGCCTGCCCCAACGCCTGCCCTGTGTCGGTCACAGGACAGCTGTACCCAAGGCGTGGGCCTGAACGGATCGCGACTTCGCGAACGGGCGACGAAGGCAAGGTATATATGCCTCGTGGTTGTAGATCATATAGACGTGGTTGCTGCGACACTACCGTGTGGCTCCCATTCGGCCATATATGGGCGATCGTCGCTGACGATCAGTAAGATGGGCGAATTCATGACCAAGGTCCACGAGGGGGAAAGGTCTGCAGGTGAATGAGCCACACTCACCGTTGAATGGAAATCTAACATTTGCGTCAGGTATTTCTCCATACTGGTTATAAATGAGTCGTGGACTGGAAGAGAGGGATGAAGCACCCATTAGTGGTAGTGGAGGGCCACGTAAAATGTTGATACTCTATTTCGTCTGAACTACAGCGGTCTGGGCTCTCCCCTGCGCTATGTCCATCCTGTTGGATATGATTCGCATGAAGGTTCGGGGGAGGCAAAGGCCCAGTTCTTTTGTCTTGTTTCGGGTACGATGCGTACCATGTGAATACTTTCGATATTGTAGGCGTTGTAGCTACCGCGGAGGCGTCGCTGATACGCTCACTGACGCCCCCCAGCAGTCCATACATGGTGCAAAGAAGTTCGTCGAATTAGCTGTAAGGCGACTATCTTTCAGCTCCTCAATACATCGGCACCGGGGTTATGCACGGGGCAAGACGAAGAGGGCAAGACGAAGAGGGCCTAGAGCCAATGTGCCAGACGTTGACGAGGTTAGAAACCCGCGAAGACAGAGGTGTACGTTCCCATACCGCAGCTTATTGAGAGCAAACCGTAGTATTCAATAGTAGATCCGGGCTCTTCCACGAAGTCTTCGACAGCTGACGACGTCAAGAGAAAGGCTGTTACGCCTAGCGAGGGAAAAGTTCAAGCACTGATCGATTGACAATTTGAACGTTGTCACCGTTTAAGTTTGAGGCCTTGAGAGAGAGGATACGTGCGCTAATTTTAGCTGGGAGTCTGTGGACGCAGAGGGGGTCCATCGGGTGGACGTCCTCGAACATGGCTGGCAATTGAATAATGAGAAAGGGACACTGGAACGTGGCAGTCGTTAGACGCGACGAGAACAATTTTTTTGAGTTATTGATAGTCCCGAACACCGATGCATGATGCGCCCCAATATTGTACGACCGCGTGCACGAGCCCTGCCTTCACTGGGTCTTGAGATTGTCGGTCTCATCAAACAAAACGTAATACCATTGTATCAAAACACAGACCGTGATATAAATGATTCTTCCATGTCAGGTAAGCTCTTGAAAACCATGCCATCTCCTTCTGATGGATGTCTTCGAATACACTAAAAACGTCTCTACAGCTATTTTGAGCGCCCAAGCTTAAGGAAGTGTCACCACTTTGGCCTCCTCGAGGCCTTCTTCGCGACGAGAGTGTTCTTTCCCTTTGCCCCCTTGATCGTTTGGAGCTCTTCGAATTTCTTTTTTGCATAGCGCTTGGCTTCCGCATCGTCCACCAATTCATCTACAAGTGTGCGTTTACGATGCGACTTGGGTAGATTGTCTGTACTGGGGGCACCGAAAGGTGTATCGGTAGGCAAGATAGTGCCGATCTATAACAGTCACCAAGCCATGAGAAACGTTATGAATGATAACGGAAACAAATCGAACTCACGGCAAAGTATTTAGGAAGCCCTTTTATACCCTTACCCTCACCTTCATCCTTCCTGTAGAACCTTTTGGGGTCTAGCTGGTTTCGAAGGCGAAGGGCTTCCACTTCGCGGTACAACTGAGGTAAGTCAGCCTCTGAAGGCGCTGGGAGGTCGAACCAGCCGGGTCCGGCCGTTTGTTTCTTCAGCTATGCAAATCACCTCTTTAGAGACATGCTTGATCGTGGGCCATGATCGACCAACTCACAGCTTTTCTCTCTTTCTTTGTTAAAGGCTTCCCTGATGCATTCAGCTCAGGTGGTGGAATTGGGGGTGTCGGTGCGGACAATGCTGATGTAGCCAATTCTGCACGCTTGATATCTGGGTCATTGATTGCGAGCGGCCGTTCATGGCGTTTGTCGCTCAAGGCGAGATAGGGTGTAGGCAGAGAACCAGGGTTCAAGGATGGTAATGGTCTATATCGCGGGTAATGGTATCGTACTACGCACAAGTCGTTCAGATCATGAATTACGCACGCATTATCTTGATCGTCCTCTAATATGAGCACTTCTTCCTCGTGCTGGCTGGCTTGAGACTTTGCGGCCATGAGTGCATTTTGGCGAGACTTATCCAGAAGACTTTCTAGGTATTCGGTGGTAATAATAACGTTATTTTCAGGCTCTGATGAGCCACTGAACGATTCTGAGGATGTGTCTGACAGCGAATCTGAAGCACTATCCTCTGGACTAGACTCAAGGTCTTTCGACGACTCCACTTCTAGGATAAAAGGTTAGTTCTATAACTGACTTGAACAACAAATTCGAACCTCTTTCTTTCCCTCTGCTCTTCACTACTGGCTTCGGTGATATGGACGTGTTAGCAGATGATGTCGAGCTTTCCATTGAAAAAAAAGGGGAGCACAAGTGATGCAAGCGCCCTCAGAATCCAGGCGCTTATTCGCACTCCTATGCTTCCTTTCTCTCGGTTTTGTCGACATTCTGTCGTGCTCCAGCGTCGGTTATGCCGTTTTGCTAGCTCTAGCACGGACCCTAGCTCCAATACTCGAACTACATCCTTTGGCTTTAGAACAGTACGAGAAGAAGATAAGGAAGACCTCGTCAAAAATGTTTTTGATTCAGTCGCGACCTCGTACGACCTAATGAACGACGCGACTTCGCTTGGTGTTCATAGGTTGTGGAAGGATCAATTTGTTAGCACCCTGAATCCCGGAAGAAAGGGACCTATGAAATGCATCGACGTCGCAGGAGGGACAGGAGACATCGCGCTCCGAATTTTAGATCACGCTCGTGAAAAGTATGCGGACCGCGAAACCACTGTCGAAGTCGTGGACATAAACGGCCAAATGCTTGCAGAAGGCTACAAGAGGTTCAAGAAAACCATGTATCACAACAGTCAGTACTGCGAAGTATGATTATCTGTCAATGATTTCTGACGTTGAAACCTTGTAGCGCCGCAGGTGTCGTTCCACGAAGCTAATGCACAGGCTCTTCCAGACACGTACTTCAAAGATGATACGTATGATCTCTACACTATTGCATTTGGGATCCGCAACTGCACTTCCATACCATCTGTCCTCAAAGAGGCCTACCGTGTTCTAAAGCCTGGTGGAACGTTCGCATGCCTCGAATTCAGCAAGGTGAATAACCCCGTCTTAAGCACGTGAGTTACAATATACCACACTACTACCACGTTTGAATTCAGAGACTGATTGCGACCAGGTTATATGATCAATATTCCTTCAGTGTAATCCCTCTCCTTGGTACCATCCTGGCTGGTGACCGTGACTCGTACCAATATCTCGTCGAGTCGATACGAAAGTTCCCGCCCCAACCTGAATTTGCTAAGATGATTCGAGATGCTGGGTTCACTACAGGAAAGGATGAGGACGGTGGTGCCTGGATGGACCTATGGGGAGGAATAGCTTGCATACATAAAGGGGTGAAGGTGTGAGGACGCTAGCTAGATGCAAATTTGCCCTTTCTACCCGTGTCATGTAGTAACATAGAATAGTTAGTAATCATGGTACTCAGTCAGTAGTTTATTGGTGGCCTAAGAACAGGTGTCTGGGCACGGTCCATTGTGGCACACGCGCCGTATGTCTGCCTCCTGGTCACAACTTTGCAGAGGTGGTCGGCGCCAATTTCCCTGACTCTCTTCCACCACCACCACCATCCCATCATCCCCACTTTTCACTCCTAATATACTCAACCGTATCTCAACCGGCTTTCGCAAGAGCGCAAAACTCCTTAAGCGAAAGTCACTTCCTTTATTGAAAGCGGACGATTCAAATTCCACTTTAGTCGCGCATACGATGACCTCTATAGCCGCGCCTGCCATGCCGCCGCCCTCAGCGGACCTGGCGACGACTTGGGCATTTCTGGAGGAAGGCGTGGATCATATCATGACTAAACTCCAAACGGGAGTTAGCTATAGGTAAGGAGATGTCTTATCGAATGTCTCATTTAGGCTGTTAAGATGGATTTTTGATACTAATGTACCCCCTAATGTGCAGTAAATACATGAGTCTGTATACCGTTGCATACAACTACTGCACGTCATCCAAGATGAGTGGCGCGTCGACAGAGCAGGTGGGGATGGGTAATCGCTGTAAGTGGTATCAAGCGACTCGTATTGAAACTATTGGCTTATCGTGGATTGCACCGATCGGTGTCTTTTAAGCAGCGGGAGCGAACTTAATGGGCTCAGATTTGTATAATAACCTTATTCGTTACTTTGTGTCTCACCTCAAAACACTGCGTGAGGTAGAGAGGCACTGTGCCCACCAGTTATACTCTTTGCTGACGTTTAGTTCCAGGCATCCGACTCCCTACAAGATGAAGAATTGTTACGTTACTATGCTCGAGAATGGGACCGATACACAACTGGCGCGAATTACATCAATCGACTTTTCACATATCTGAACCGACACTGGGTCAAGCGAGAGCGGGATGAAGGGCGAAAAGGGGTTTATCCAGTGTATACACTGGCTCTCGTGCAATGGAAAACCAACTTCTTCATGCATGTCCAACAAAAGCAATCGAAATTAGCAAGCGCTATCTTGCGGTTGATCGAGCAGCAAAGAAACGGGGAGACGATAGATCAGGGCCTGGTCAAGAAAGTTGTTGACTCTTTCGTGTCTCTTGGTCTTGACGACACCGACATCAATAGAGCTTGCCTCGATGTCTATAGAGAGCACTTCGAAACGCCATTCATAGAGGCGACAGAGAAGTACTACAAACAAGAATCCGAGTCGTTTTTGGCCGAGTCTAGCGTGTCAGATTATCTGAAGAAAGCCGAAGAACGACTTCGAGAAGAAGAGGACCGCGTTGAACGATACCTACATACGCAAACTCGTAAACCACTCATTAGCAAATGCGAGCATGTACTCATCAGGGAGCACTCGGAGCTTATGTGGGAGAGTTTCCAGAGTTTGCTCGATTTCGACAAGGACGAGGATCTACAGCGTATGTATGCATTGCTATCTCGCATACCTGAGGGCCTTGAGCCGCTTCGAAAGAAATTCGAGGAACATGTTAAGAAGGCCGGTTTATCTGCTGTATCCAAGCTCATCGGAGAAGGCGGAGAGAGCGTCGACTCTCTCGATCCCAAGGCATATGTTGACGCCTTGCTGGAAGTACACCAGAAGAATTCTGAAACGGTCACGAGAAGCTTTAGGGGTGAGGCCGGGTTTGTTGCTAGTCTTGACAAGGCATGCAGGGAGTTTGTTAATCGAAATGCTGCTACTGGTACCTCAACTACGAAGTCCCCCGAGCTGCTAGCTAAGCATGCAGATATGCTGCTCCGCAAGAATAATAAGATGGCAGAAGAAGGTGACCTTGAGGGGGCATTAAACCGCGTCGTGAGCTCATTCAACTATGTTCGTAGCTATGGTCTCACTCTGCACCAGATGATCCTTTTCAAGTATATCGAAGACAAAGACGTCTTCCAGACCTTCTACACTACCAAGCTTTCCAAACGTCTCATTCATGGTGTATCCGCGTCTGATGAAAGCGAAGCCAGCATGATTTCAAAACTGAAGGAAGCCTGCGGTTTCGAATATACGAACAAACTACAACGGATGTTCACTGGTAGGCGTAGCCGATTATTCTCCTAAGCTTTTCATCTCTGACCGCGGCCCGTTCTATAACCAGATATGTCGCTTAGCAAGGACCTTACTGACTCATTCAAGGAGCGAATGCAGCAGAACCACGATGATATGGACATCAACTTTAGCATCATGGTCCTTGGAACCAACTTCTGGCCCTTGACCGCACCAAACAACGAATTTGCGATACCTGCTGAGATTCTACCGACGTATGAGCGATTCCAAAGGTATTATCAGACTAAGCACTCGGGCCGAAAGCTCACCTGGCTATGGAACTACTCGAAAAACGAACTGAGGACGAACTACCTGAATCAGAAATACATCCTCATGACGAGTTCATACCAGATGGCGGTCCTACTTCAATACAATAACAATGACACACTCTCATTAGACGAACTGGTGACGGCAACCTCCATAAACAAGGAGCATTTGACACAGATCTTGGCCCTCCTTGTCAAGGCGAAGATTCTAATCAACGAAGAGACTGATCAGTACGATTTGAATCCTAGTGAGTTCGTAGCAGAGCACGCCTATTTCGTTCACGTTTACACATACTTCCAGACTTCAAATCGAAGAAGATTCGTGTCAACTTGAATCTGCCCATAAAGGCGGAAGTCAAGGCTGAGACAACAGATGTGCTCAAGACTGTAGATGAGGATCGTAAATATGTTATCCAAGCTACGATAGTTCGGTGAATCATCTGTCTTTTATACTCCTCTGAATATCTCGTACTCACCGGGAATGATCAGGATCATGAAAGCGCGAAAAACCATGAAGAACCAGGCCCTGATTCAAGAAGTCATATCGCAAATTTCTCAACGTTTCGCGCCGAAGATACCAGATATCAAGAAGGTAATTCGAGTGCTTTTCTATTGTTACATGATTAACATACCCCTAAACAGGCTATCGATACTCTATTAGAGAAAGAGTACATCGAACGGGTGGAAGGCACAAGAGACACATTCGCTTATGTTGCCTAATCCTCATAAACGGGAGGAAGTGTATTTACCCTGTATCTGAAGGACTCCATCCTACGCGCCTTTTGTAGCATACTCCGTCATCAGCTATGTCTTGCTCTGCGTAATTCAATAACTACCTTATAGGAACACTGGTGTACACCAAGGAATATCTTCGGATGAGGCCCTCAATCAAAGAAGGAACAAGGTAACATGTCTATTATTTCTCACTGGTTAATCCGGGGCTGAATTTCCCAGTCAGTCGTAAAAATGGTACTCCCTGAGTAACTTCTAATCCCTATAAAGGTTACTGCACCCTGTCAGCGTAAACCGAGAAGCAGGTGTGATATTCTTGCAGACCGCCACATGTCTCTCACATTGCGGCCGCCTTTTCGACTTCATGGGATGTCACCAGAAAGTCTGAACGATCTTCGTTGACGAAAGACCCCGCTACTTAGACATTCTGGCAATAGACTTCAACGAACATTGGCTCACGGTATCTTTACAAGCCGGGATAGTGGAAGACAGCGGCGCGAGACAGGCGAATGAGATTTAAATCACTGCTGCTATTTTCTCTCTTCTGCTTTCACATAGACGGCACGGCCTTAGCTCGCTTCTATGAGACGTGGTAATACAATACAGGTATTTTAACCCTGTGAAGCCGAACTGTCTCTATAGTGGTGGCCCCCTTCCTACGTCCATTGCACTCCGTGTGATGAGTTCGTTCAGACTGGATGATACGTATGGCAGCGCGCTCGTTGGACTGGTCGCTGGGGCGATGTAAGCGGCGAAATACTTTAATATTTCTGGTACCTAACCTCCAATATTCTTACCTGTTAGCCTATACGGCGTCACAATACTTCAAACGTGAGTTGACAACATATAGCTGGGTGAGTCCTGCCTGATGCCAGGTGTCTATGACAGGTACCTGTATTTCAGGTAAGTACATAAACTCGAAACTATGTAATATGTGGTGAAATGGTGGGCTTTCAGGCGGTATCCCCGGGATTCCTTTGGCGTGAAGTTCATGGTGATCTTTCTATGGTGTGTCAGCTGTTGATGCGAAATATCGCTTAAACTCACGAATACTTCGTTGTCAACTCGACATCAGCTTGCTAGATACTGCACACTTGGTCCTATGCACGATTGCTATATATTGGTAAACACGATCATCATGAATCGCGGTTAACCTCTGGTGATAGTTGACGTTGGTTTAGGTATGTAATCACCAACTATTCGAATCCTGACGCCCTCCTCAAGACAAGCTGGTAAGCCCTTGTCTGCCTCTCTTCCCGTAATGGTGCTGATTCGTACCTACGTTTTACAGGAGTATGAACGTGAGTGTCACTTTGATAACTGGGATGGATATTTACTGCATCTGTGGTTAGCTGCAAACGGACTGCAATGTGATCAGCTGACTTTTCTTCTTCAATACTTTGCTTGCTTACGATCAGAAAGGGGTTAATTGGGATCATAGTCGAAGTGTAAGGCTCTCTTTGGTCAATCCAATATCCACTGTCAAGTTTATTGGGGCTATAGGTTCTTTGCGCGCCGTGTATGGATCAGTGAGCATAATTACCCCATAATCACGCAATACTCAATCTAACATGAACGGTCTCTAACCAGTGTCCCGGAACTGGTTCTTGACTGGGATCATCGTAAGCATGGGGTTCGCTTACTGGTGTCGATACGGATTAGATTGAATGAAAACTTGGATAGGTCCTACTAGCCTCTGTCCATTTTGGTACGTTCTCGATAGGCGTCGTCTCGTGCGCTCCTGACACAGTAGCTTCAAGGGCTCGGAATCGGTGCGGTCCCTGCAACGATAGCCCTCATTGATCCTGACATTTGACTTAATCCTCTTCTTTATTAGTTTTCACGGTGGAAGCGTAGGTTACCTGTATGTTCATCAGCCCTTACATAGCTCATACTCTTCCTAGTTTCTTCTTAGAGACAGTGTCCGAATTTCCGAAACTCATAGTCAGTGACTACCGACTATCCCTCATACAAGGCGTGTAACAAATTACGTTAGTGGGTAACCAGCGCAGGGCTGGGAAGCGCCGCAGCTGCAGATATCATCATCGCCGTGTCCCTCTGTATCTATTTGACTCGTAGCCGAACGGGGTTCAAGCGGCAAGTATCAGTCCGTATGATGTCGACATTGCACATTTCTGACGACTTGAAACAGGACTGACTCACTCATATCGGCTTTGATCGCATACAGTCTGACTACAGGCCTAATTACTAGGTGAATCATTAAGCCTAGCGGGGTCCCAACCATACTCATTTTCTAATTTCAAGCGTGATCGCTTCTGTATGCGTCGTAACGGTAAGATTATTGGGAACGGATATTTTCCTATGATTAACCATATTTCAGTTCGCGATCATGCCTACAAATTTTGTGTGGTTATCGTTCTTTTGGATATTGGGAAAGTGTAAGACGACCTTGTCCTACTGTGGGGACGCCTACCTAACCAAGAGAACAATCAGGTTATGTGAATTCGTTCTTAGCAGCGTATGCATCCCTTCTACTGCCTGGTCTCTTGGGATTGACGTTATGCTAGTTTGAATAGTCGAGACTCTCTACGCGAAAGAGTAGCAGTTCAAGACGGGTCGTTCTTGCTTTCGCCCTTTCAAGCAACTGCGGCTTCACACACTGTGCCATCGTCGCCCATGGCAATGGTCCATAGAGTCAGCCATTTGATATCATAGCCGTATCACTTACTGATTTATGCGACACATATAGCCTGCACCTCCCCTGACGATCAATGTGACCGTTGAAACCAGTGTTTCCAATAAAAGTCGCGATCTTGTAGAATCAGTAAGCAACGCATTCCACTTACTTCTCTGCGATCGTATTGAAATTCCAAAGCCGGCAAGTACATCGATATCTTCAAAGCATATACCACTTCAAGCTGAAGCTGTGTAACTGTTCCTTCTTTCTCTTTGCGGCACGAGGACGTTACTGGTAGGCGAATCATTGAGCAGTGCAAGTTCAAGCACCTGGTCCTCACCATTGTTTAATGACCCGTCCAAGGACTATAGAATACATACCTTTGCTAATTGCTTACGATCTTTTGGTCATCAGTCTTCGGCCTCATATACTACTGCATTTCCACGATACAATTGGAACTGGCATTGAGAACCGATTCATTCATTCTCATTGCTTCCCATACCAATGCCATAAATGCTTGAGAAACTCACTTGAAATTTGTTGATTCGACCTCCCAGTATCTATACATGGGCTTGTCACCCGTGGATTACTACGCTTGAATCGTTCGTGTTTATAGGTAGTGTAACTTATAAGTACTTGAGGGTTACACTGAATGGTGTAACTGCGGCCCGCATTCAAAAAGAGGCCGAGAAAACCTTTCTTATTTGGCTTATTCTTCCCAGAAAAAAGGCACTTGGAAAAGGTGATGATCTATCATCTATACACTCTTTCCCTCCCAAAGGCGCGCTAGAAAGACCAGCTCTCTATCGTTCCTGCACAAAGGAAAGATTAGCATGTCTCAGTCATTTCGATGGTGGCATTTAGACTTTTGGCTCGCACCGTCCCCCTCAGTGTAGAATCATATACATATGCGTTCGTGGGCTCCCTTGCGTTCATAGACTACTCGTCCACGCAAGGCGCCATCCTTGCCTTCACCTTCACTTGCTATGCAGCGCACCTAAACTCTATAGGCGTTCGCGTCGACTGCGATTCCCCATGATCTATGAATACGCCCCTTCAGCCCTTCAGCCTGCTTCGATGCCGGAGGAGCAGATGGGGGGATGGGGCTTGGAGAGTACTGTTGCACGGTCCTTGATGGCCGGTGAGCGGGAACTTGTTTTGATGTGGACGTTGGAAGAGGAATCGAAACAATGAATTAATGAAATGAACTAAAGAAAAAACAATCCCTTTAGCTATGCCATGTTCATCGAATTTCCAAACTGTTCAACGAGAGGAACTTGATGGTTACCTCAACCCATAGCGCCTATAAGGCGCTTATATAAAGGATGATTCAACTCCGGGTCAGGCCTCCGCGAACTTCCTCTCGGCAAGTATTTTTTCCTTCGCTTATATACAGTGTGTAGGGAGATGGTTATACTTGTGTGTGCCCTTGCACTGGGCCACACAGATGTCTCCTTGCGGAGACTAAGCCGGAGCGCATAAAGTGCGACGCCCCGAGTGCGTTGCGTACTACAATCCCATCTAAGTACTCTATTCTATCTTATTGTCTCGCTCGTTGCGGGTTGTTATCACTACTATTATCTTTAGTTAGCTTTGCGCACCGTGGACCCCTGAATGCGTTACCTCCTATTATGGAGAACAATAGGCTCGGCATCCTCGTAGAAGGGCCACTCCGCTACATCAATACTATAAATTGGACAACGTGAAGTCGTTGATCCACGCCCACGATGGGATTCAATCCACCTACCCTCATCACATTTCAAGGTTGGCTTGCGTCACTGCAATCCTCCTCACAACGATCTCCGACAGGCTTTTCAATTCCCGACTCTTCGTCTGACATCAATCAAGTCTCGATGTATATCATAACGGAAGTGCAGAGCGATGAATCCGGAACTATTTATCCTATCTTCGACGTTATGGATGTGGGCGTCAAGGTTGTGGTGACTATCTTACTTTTAAACGTTGTAAACTCTAATTACGGGGATATACAGCCTTGATTAAAACACTGTCCGCTACATCGTATACAAGACGGCACCAATGTCCAAATGGGCGCAGGGTATCAGGGTTACGCACAGTCGAAGAATGGGCTCTGCGGGTCTCCGGTGTTCGACTGGCGCTCAAGTTGTACGCTTGCACTGAGTATTTCGGGTGCCCTGCCATTCGTCTTGGCGTAGATCAAAAAATTGTATGCTAACAAAGATCTCGGTGTCAACCTACAGAATACCCGCCGTATCTACTATGCGTGAAGGCATACCTGCGTTGAAGGCGTCTAGCAGTGTCTTGAACTGAGGGAATAATTCCCTAATCTCCTTGTTTAACGCCAGCGAAGCGCCGTTCCGCGACGCATCATACGCTCTTTTCTTCACCTTCTTTCGGGGAATATTCTGGCCGTCCAGATGCCGCTCCGTGTGGTGAAGCGATGCAAATGAACCATCGGAATTGCGCATGTTCGCCATTTCATTGGTAAGCCACCAGAGATCGATTGTGGCCAAATTATCTGGAACGTTGCCTGTCGTCAATATATATCTGATGGCTTTGACAGCTGACCATACCAAATAATATATCAGCATCCTACATCTTGCGTCAGTTGATGAGGTACGCACCAGCCTCCTTGGCATTCAGAAGCGTTTTCGCCGCTGGGAACAAGCTCTTGAAGTTCTTCTCTGCCGCACCCAAGGCTTTCTTCCTCTCGCGATCTGTTGCCTGCTTCTTGGCTCTCTTCTTGTCAACCGGTATCTGGAGCTCTTCCTCCGCTGCTGACGTGGTGGAATAGCTAGGGCTCGAGAAGCTGAAGCTACTCTGCACCAGGTAAAGAATGACAGGAATCCCCGTGGATCAGCCCCTTAACAATTGGGAGAGGAATCTGATGCAGACTTACTGTAACTTCGGTGTCCGTATCTCTGTTGCTAAGGGGGGCGGCGATGGGGCTTGCTTCATTTCGAGTACCTGTGTGTACATCCTCATCGCATAGCTGGCTCGGCGACAACGGAGCATCGGAAGAGGGATGGGGTGAGCAGCTCTTTGCTATACTGGTGCTCTGATCAATAACACGTAGCTGCCGGTCGTAGTTGTACGGAGAACGCTGCTATACCAAGCTTGGTTTCACTATCAATATCATATATTCGGTGCATACTGACCCGCGATGGATACCTCTCTCCGGCTGCCCTCCCACCTTGATATACTTTCTGGTCCTCATCTTGCAATCTGGTATGGCCAAAGTATACCGTTGGTGTCGCGTACGGAAGGGGGACTTGGAATGGCACGGGAGGGTCACGCATTCTAGGGGTGGATTGATCGCCCAGCGTTAATTCTCGCATGCTCTCCAGGTTGGAGTTGGACTGCTGGTCCCAGAGACCGCAATCGTTCCAAGTGTTGTAGTCGGAAACTTGGTATAAGTTGTTGAGCGGTAGTTCGAATTCTGACAGGTGATCCAGGGGCTGGTAGACTTCGTCTGCATTCTGATGAGAGAAAGCGTGATAAACCGCTGGGAGCCATTCAATAGTCATACCTACCGGTGGAGTAACACAGAGCTGATCAATGTTCTCTCCCGTGCCCGCTATTGCGCTACCGCTATCGCAGATTTCGAGATGTGCTGATCCCTGTGTCAATATATTTGGATATCCCGTATTCTTTGCGACGAATGTCTGCGAAGAGTCCCAAGATTGCAAGTAGTTGGCTGCGTCGTTATAAGCATTATCCCCCATCATCTTCGGCCAGTCCCCGCAAGGAGTATCCTGGACTTGAGGCCAATAGATATTGTTTAGTATGCCGGTGGTAGAGGTATTATAATGTAAGTTGCTCTCGGTGGCCCCCAACAAGTCGCCGTACGGTTGAGGGTCTAGCATCTGCGTCTCAGGGGGTTTCTCGTCCACTGGACGCGCTTGCGGGTCAGCGACGGGCACGGCGAGGAATTCATCGGAATAGTTGTCCATATTCTAGTTGGGATATTTCCAATGGTCGTTATCGTCCCGCTCTCTGAAAAACACCCCCCTTTTTAATAGACTTTCGTCTTGTGGCCAAACCACACAAGTTAACCGCCTCCATTTAAGAATAGCTTGACAGATGCCGGTCTTTTGACTGCCACACAATAGGGAG
This sequence comes from Pleurotus tuber-regium, assembly GCA_014058305.1. NCBI lineage: Eukaryota > Fungi > Basidiomycota > Agaricomycetes > Agaricales > Pleurotaceae > Pleurotus > Pleurotus tuber-regium. Next base: position 1,433,729 of record JACFYU010000042.1, on the reverse strand, counting down.
ACGCGTCCACTGACAGGACAATGGGAGGAATGGGTGAGGAGTCCGACCTTTCAGAATCAGGATTGTCCTAAGTTCGCGATTACACGCGAAGACACGCGAAACCTGGATGTACCTGGATTGGTTGTATCAAGCTGTTGTGTTCTGTGGGTCCAATCCCATCATGCAGTCTCCATTCTTCAAACCAGCAATGTGCCGTGTATTCCTCAAGAATGTCTAACGGTAGTCAATCCTGGCACTTTCGCACTGGATATGGTTTCGCGATTTGGAGTCGTTTTCAGCCAAGTCTTCATCCGTCGTGTAAGTAATTGATTTGAACTGAGGTCCTAACTTTTTCGGTAAACGCGGATGGACCCACAGAATATGCAATGCGCAATGCGCGATGCTTGAGGTCTTGAGAATCAATCGGATTTGTGGGCGAAGGGCTGCCGGGGATATGTTCCCCTATGTTGAGATCTTGATTAAGATTGAGTATTTGAAATTGTAGTCCCATCAGAACACTCCCCGAGGCTCACACGTCTGTCTCAAGTACTGCGAAATAAGTTCGTCGATGTTATCATTACAATTAAGTATCATCAGAAAGTTAGTTCGTGCGCGTGCGAGAGTAAAGATGACGGAGTTGTAGACGGAAAATAATGATACAGCAGCCACCCATAAAAATAATAAGTTATCGCCGCCGGCTTCGTATGCTTTGGAATTTGGAAGTTTCTCTCCGTAATCGCCTGGTTAATGAGGAATTAAGGCAAAGACCCAGTAGCGCGAACTAAGAAGACCCACCGACTGGCTCTCTCCCTCTCAATCTCACGCCGTTCCACTTCCTCCGCGGTCAGTACCTCAAACTTGGTCTTGAAATCGTCCAAATCCGCCCAGTCCCTCCAAACGCTCTTCAATGTCCTAGGTCCTTTTCCATCCCTGCCTGACCTACTCCACGCCCCCAAACCCAACCCCGTTTTATCTTTTACCAAGCCCGAGCCGCTTTTATCCCGCGGTGCACCTCCGCCGACTGCAACGGATCCCGCCCGAGCATTTTCGTCGACTTGGTCGCGTTCTGGCCCGCCGATGACACCCCATTCGATTGCGTCTTTTTTGTGTTTGATGAGTTCTTCGTGGATCGCGTGGGCGATGAGGGGAACGGCCTCGCCAGATAGCCCGAGCTCCATGCAGAGTTTCTGTGCAAAGGCTTCAGGCGTTAGTGGAGAGAGAAGGTCCCATTCAATATGGTCTTGTAGATGGTGATTAGCGATCTGGACGTCAATCTGAAATAAAATCAAGGGATATTGAGATGAAGCATGTGGTGTTGCAAGAACGCAGATTCATACGCTGACGATCACTCGGCATTCCGGGACTTCTTCGCCTTCCCCAGGCTCTACGTCCAGGTCCATAGCACCATCCATTCCTAATTCCATAGACGCCACACCTTCATGCTCCTCCAGCTGGGCCCGAATTTGATTTGTTATGGTCTCCGCCCAAGGTGTCACCGGCAGGTCAAGATCGTGACAAAATACTTTTGCAAACGCCTCCGGCTTCACCAGAGTATCATTGAGATTCCATACGAAGCAATCCCGTATTCGATGCGTATCCGTCTCGAATTCCACGCGGATGGGTACCAAGGCTGTAGATTTCTTTGCATGAGCATTTAGTTCGTCTTGAGAGCTATTTCATTATGATGTTTTTCGAATCAAAGGCTTCGAATATATTGAGTGCACTGACTCACGGGTACTCATGGGCGGTGGCTACCATGGGCTTTGCTTTTATGAACCTATCCGGAGGCACCATGCCTAAATAACTCCGGTCAAGTTCATTGGACTGCTTCACCAACTGTTGAGGTACAGGAACGGGTGTAGAAGATCCCGCATGAGAGCTGAATACAGACATACCCGTCCCCATCCTCCGTGACTGACGTACAGCTGTCCGTGTTCCTCCACTGGCAACGAAATCCGAATCGTCGGAATCTAACTCACCGGCATCTGGTAGATCGTCACCAGACCCTGGATCTGCATAGTTAACGACGCCTCCACGCCGTGTCGCGGTGCGAGTGGCAGTAACAGAAGATGTCGCGAGGATGGGTTGCATGAGCAAGGTAGCCCCGGTCCGTAGACGTGACGAATACGTTGAGATGAGAGCCTGCGCTGTCGCAGGTAGTGGTGCTCGTGGTGGGTTTGATGGTACGACGGGCGCAGCAGGTATTGTTGGGATTGCTTGTACCGGTTGGTACGTCGGCTGAGGAGTGTATGGAACATTCGTAACGTTCACAGGTTTGGTTGCCCGGGAACGAGTGCTACGACTTGCTGTTGCGGGCTTTGGGGTTGACGATGATGTCGTAGTCCATGTATGCAAGTTCTTCATATAAACTATATACATATATTAATGCCTCCGAGACTTTTGACATACGGTGAAACAGACCTTTCGAGTTGGCGGACTGTGGGGTCGGTGCAGCGTAGTTTATCTGCTGGCTTGCGTTTTGAAGATTACTGATTGTCTGTCTTAGTTGGTTGTCGGTTAAGTTTGCGTATTGAGTTGGAAAGGAAGATGTCATTGCAGCAGTTGCGGGGGCCTGATCCGCCATTTTTATATCTACCACCGGATAACAAGCGTGAGAGCAACTAGCCTTTCTGACAGGAAAAGCGCTTTTGGTTCTTAAAAAATACAAAGAAAATTTTTCAAACAGATTTTGGGTGTTGTCGCTGCGAAATACGACTTGAGCTGTTGAGGTTGAAGTTATCTTCGGGAGAGAGGAAAGAGGACGCGACGCGTCTAAGCGCCCGTTGAATTCTCTTCTCATACCACGGCCACCCAGCCATGTTGCTGCCTCGAATACGACACTGCTGTCGAACACTTGCTTCAAGACATTATGGATCAAGTCAGTGGATGTCCACCTCTACATCGGCGCCTCAGTCAGATGAAAAAGGCAGAGGTCCGAACCAGGCCATCCTCGAGATGTTGCAAAAGAGTGCGTACTACTCATGTTGTGGTATCTCTATTTTCGAAACCATTGGAAACGCGTTATAGACATGCGAGATGAAGTGACAAATCCTGAACGGAATCCGTACAAAGTGCGCGCGTTCTCTACCGCAATAAATGTCATAAGGCATCTCGACCGGCCTATAACCACAATCGACGATGTTACGAACGTAAATATATCAGCTTTTAATGTCTATTGCGTCTTCGCTCATAGTCTTTGCTTCAGCTTAAAGGTGTAGGTCCTGGGATAGCGCGTCGGATACGAGAATATCTAGACGCGCATGCACCTGTTAGTATGTGCTTACTTTTCCTCTCTTGAGCTTAGCTTTCTACGCCGACGAACAGCGTACATCGCAACCAATATTACCGCAAAAGTTGGATGAAACATCCCTTCCAACTACGGAGAAGCTGAAGGAGGAGTTGATGTCAATCAACGGAATTGGGTATGTTCATGCTTTCTCTCCTGGTGTCCTCGCGCATCTCAGCCATAACTCACAGACCTATAAAGGCTCAAGCTCTGATAAACGCAGGATGCAAGAGTCTGGACGATCTAAAACTTCCCAACTTTAGGTCGAAGCTCAGTAATGCCCAAATCGTTGGGATAGACTACCTCCTGCATTTGAAGGATCCCGTGCAAAGGCATGAAGCCGAGACAGCCCTGGTGAGCTGACAAGAAGCCTGTGTACTACGAAGTTATTAACGCGCTTGCTCAGCGGTTCATCCAAGAGAGCATTTCCTCCAAATTTGAAGTCCATCTTGTGGGAAGCTAGTACGCTATTCCTTTCTTGAAATTTGACAAAATCGCTGACCTCTGCATCTTCCCATATTTAGCCGGCGTGGTGCTTCCACCTCGTCCGACGTTGACATCATGCTTCTTCACCCTTCACACGTACATGTACCTACCCCTTCACCACCCACCCCATCATCTAATAAATCCAAGCAACGTACCGATGCGAGCCTAACAACTGCCTTCCGCACCGTCTCTAATAAATCATCACGTATCAGTTCTCTATTATCCACCGAAGTTATTCCTTCCCTACAAGATCGGGGGCTTATTGCTGCAACCCTTTCTTCTGGAGCACAGAAGTGGCAGGGCATTGTGCTGATACCCGAAAATGCAAACGGGCAGCGGAACGATAGACAGAAAAGGTTGAAGATGATTGAGCAGAAGGAAGGCACGTATCGACGGCTAGATATCAGGTATTTTTACTCGTTTCTGAGGGAGTATTTTCTGATACTTTCCATAGTTTGGTGCCAATAAAATCTAGAGGCGCAGCACTACTCTCGCTTACTGGGGATGTTGAGTTTAACCGTCATCTCCGAAATAAAGCCCTTAAGCTTGGTCTACACCTAAACGAGTATGGGCTTTGGCGCTGGCAGTCAAACGGCGCAAAATCATTCTCTGACGAAGATGACGGAAACTCGGATCCTCAAGTTGGCGATCAAGGAACCAACAGCCACCCTACGCAAGGACACTGGGAGCTCATAAAAGCGGAAACGGAGAGAGATATCATGCTGGAGCTGGGGATGGAGTACGTTGATCCTGAGCGAAGGAATTATGCGTTTGTAGTCGATAAACCTATAAAGAAGAAGAGGGGGAGAAAGCCGCTTGCAACTAGCTCAATAAATTTCTAATATACCCTCGGTTGTTGGCAGTGTTCTTTGCGATGTACTGGAGTTTGCCAAGCCACGATTAGCGATTTAACTTCAACAATCCTGTACAACTCTTGCCAAATGGATCTGAGGCGTAATTTGATGGTTGCCGGCGGCACACCTAATCTAATCTACTATCTCTATCTAATCTCCTTTAAATTTTCGTTAACACCTCCGCAATGAATCCTTCCTCTCCTTGTTTGCTCCTTGTCATCGTCTACATCTGCCAGCTCAGCACGTTTAGGGTGCTTTTTCAAATAATCTTCCGTATCATAATTTCACTGCTAATTCTATATTCTTGTTATTCGATTTTCACTGTTTCATATACTGGGCACAAGACCAATGACTATACCAGTTCTCATCGTCAATACCCCACCACTGACTGAAAAGCTCGATGCTTCGTATTATGGTGCTCCTGAGTTGCAAAACCCGGTAATAGCGAGTAGTGAGCATGCGTATCAAGTATGCTTCTTCTTAATGCCCTCTATCCCCATACTGATCTTGTCCCTTTTCTTTGCCTTCATAGAAGACTAATCTAGTGCATATCAGCGATGAGGGAGTCAAAACTGCTGCTCAATATGTTCGTAGATGCATAGTCTCATATCACATGTTTATCGATTAAATGCCCCCTAACTAAACAGATACACGACAAGCTCGCTGTCGAATCATACACCCCGCGAACATGGCGGACGCACCCGCTCCACATCTGCCCTCCAGAACCCTACATACCTTCTGATCCCCTTAATAAAACTGTCCTCGACTGGATTTTCCTCATCTCGTGCCTTAACTTCAGCTTCTGGTCAGAGAAGGAAGGGAATCCCGAACGGTATGGAGTTGAATGGCAGGATGGGTGGTCTGGAATTTCGGCACAGTCGAGGACAGTTCATACGGGGTACTGGAGTTTGGTAGCTGCTTTAAATCGAGGTGAATATTTTTAGTGCTGGATTTGTCTCTGCAGCCATAAAAGATTGAATGAAGGATTCTTGACTAGCCATGGCGGACGATGATATACCTATCGTTGATCCTGCTTTTTACTCGTCGGAAACAATGTGCCCAGATTCGTTGGTCGAGCATGTTTTTCGTCCCGCGGAGGAATGCTCGGAAACAATTCCTTTACTAAAGCAGCGCATTGCGATTATGCGCGAAGTGGGATCTATCCTTTGCTCCGTTAGTGCTTATCTTGGCTTTTAGATCAAGCTCTAATGATATATCTCGTCCAGAGATTCAGTGGTTCATTCAAGGGCTTCTTGGAGGAATTCCAGAAAAGACGTAATGGAGAAGGTACCGCTCTCGAGCTTGTGCAGATGGTTACAGAGACATTCCCTTCATTCCGGGACGAAGTTAGATACGATGGACATAAAGGTCAAACAATCATTGACATATTCATCCATCCCCCGTCTAATCTCGCCTTCTCATTTAGTATATTTATGGAAGCGTGCACAAATTCTTGTAGCTGAAACCTGGGCAGCCTTCTATCCCTCATCATCTTCGCTCTCTCATCCATTATTCCCGGGTTCTCGCGGTGCATCAATTCACCAACTCACCATGTTCGCAGATTACCGCGTTCCACAAATTCTCCACCATCTCCGTATCATAACTTACCCGACATCATTAGTCAAAATACTCAAGAACCACACACCTCTCGAGTATGGCTCACGGGAAGAGCTTAGCTTACGTACAGCGAGCATCATCGCAGTCGAACGCGTTAGGAAGCAAATATGCTACCTTATGAGAGAAAGGGGGGAAAGTGAGGAAGGAATAAGTAGTGTGCTTATTGATTTTTATCTGTGGGATTTGGCGAAGAGGATAGAGAAAGGCGAGGATAGAGTTGAGGGAATTGACACAGCCGATGTCATTCCTACCCACCGAACGAGAAGTATATGGTACTAAGTAATTTATGTCAAGGTAAATGAGCATTCTGGGGGTGCGCTGAAGATATATGATGTTATAGAAAGTGTAAGCAGGAGAAGTTGTCGAGGTACGTCAGCATAATTATTTGGCAATTCTGATAGTATCCCGTCTCATTATTATGTACTTGAAATAGTAAAGACGTCCTACATTTTCATTCTGAGAATATAAGAACGAATACATGTCCTAGGATAAGTACAGTAAACTGCCCGACTCGTATGTGCATGTCACACAAAGTGGTGGCCTACACTACCAACTAGGAGGTAACCGTAGGGAATAGAACGAGATTCATTCGCACTTGTCGGTCCAATCCTTCGAGGGTGTACCCAATTGAACCACTAAATTTAGTCGCGCGTCCTGGCGTGTCATTCTATTTTTAGTACAATGCCTCCCAGCGTCCACTACCACTGTTCCTGCCTATCAGCTTCAGCAATTCCTCCGCCTCCTCACTTACCTTCATCTTCCCATAGCTTTCATCCTCTCCATACCCTCTTCTTTTGCGAAGAATGCGACGCCGTACGCTGCAACCGCTGCGTTTCAGTCGAAGTCAGCGGATACTACTGCCCAAACTGTCTTTTTGAAGTACCAAGTGCAAGCGTACGAGCAGAGAAGAACAGATGCGCTCGCAACTGCTTCTTGTGTCCCAATTGTCGGAATACATTGTCTGTTGTGCCATCTGACCCGCCGGAAATGAGTAATGGCGCCTTGTTGGTGGGCGAGCCACCATTCTTTTTGTATTGCAATCATTGTAGGTGGGATTCTGCGGAGGTAGGGATTACATTTGAAAAGCCTACTGGCCTTGCAGGTAAGAGACTTTTCGTTGCGCTAAGTGAATCAAATGCTCAAGTCGAGCGTAATAGCTCAGCTGCAGAAAACCGAAGATTCCGCACCTGAGTCTCTTGAATTCGATCGTCTCAAAGAACATTTCGAGCCTTTCATCCGCGCATCCTCCCTCTCTGCCTCTACATCTGCCTACCCTCATTCGACAACGCACCACATCCACCCTCATCCTTCCAGCTCAATTGCAGCTGCATCGGCAGCCCTTAATCGCGATGTTCCTGGCGTAGGCAGGTATACCCCTCACAACCGAGCTACTGGTCGATCGAGTAGGGATCGGACGGCCAACAAAGATGAATTTCCTGTATATAAGAGCAGGATGGATGTCGTTGCGGCTGCAAATGGATTGGGCGGTGGTGGAGAAAGGGATGTCGAGTTGTTGCAGCATCTGGAGAGCCCATATGAGGTTGCTAGTTTGGAACAGCGATGGGGGTCTAGTTGGATGGCGTCATTGAGAACTGAGTGGGTAGCTAAACAAACCATTGCTGCGTATCAAATCTATTAACTCAACTATCTCAGCGATTTGAAGCCTCTGCGTGTTCCTCTTCACGCAAAAAGAACTAAACGGTGTCCTGCTTGCACACATATTCTCATCAAACCTGAGCAAAAGGCACAATCCGTGCGATACAAAATCAAACTCATGGCCGCTAACTATCTTCCTGCCATCACCATTGCCCTCCCACATATCCAGAACTCGCGTTTACCATCTCAGGACGCCAAACGGACGTTGGGCAGATCAACTGCCGCACCACCACCAGAAGATGATAAGAGTTTAGAAAGCCAAGGCGGAATGTACGCGGGGAAGACGTATCCGTTTCATTTGGCATTTACGAATCCACTATATGACCCAATTCAGGTTAAATTATCCGTTCAGCGTGTACATGTTTCTACTTCTACTGCTCCTGCTCCAAATACTGCTGTTAGTAGTGCAGCAGGTGCAGCGAGAGAAGGCGCGGTTGTCCCGGAGAAGGCACGACGACCACCCTTCGCTATTTCACTACCCACGTCCTTTTTCGCGGTGGCTGCATTCGCTGAAGCCTGGGAGTATGATGACGACGAGGACATGTTTGATGATGAAAGTCTAGGACTCGGTGGCACGGGATACGGCACACTCGGAAGAGCTAGTCGCGAAAAGGAAGCAAAGAGTAAAACAAAAAATGTTGGTGTACTAGAGAAAAGGGCTAACGTGACCATTATCGGCGGTGAGGTGGTAATCGGCAAAGAAGCTAGAGGGAATATCAAGGTCTGTACGCCGTACTCATCGTGCATTTCTTACTCTTACTCAGGTTGTTGGTTGATTTTACAGTTCAACATGCTTGTCACGTACACATATCGATCGGACGAAGGCGGACCAACCGATGAGTAAGGATCTCCATCTTTTCACCGCACTTAATGTCATAACTCGGGAATTGATTAATTGCTATCTTCTTTCTCCGTTTTCACACTAGGCCTTCAATGATTGACTCCCCGACCAAGTCGGGTTCTTCGAAACACGCTTCTTCTCTCCAACCAGAAGTGAAGACGTTCGCTTTCTATACAGTAGTGGATTTAGGGCAAATTATACCACGAGAAGAGGCGAAACCTGTAGACTTTGAGGTTTGATGGGTTGTCGGTTAGAGTGAAGATAGATAGATGATCGAAAGAGTCGTATACCCAGTGATGGAAGGCCTATGTAGATGTTCACTCTTGAATATCATTGGCTGGAGTCAACACACAGCCTTAAGAGGGATAATCGATAATGCATCCTTTGCGTAGATATCACACGCATTCTGATTTGGTGGTCGCCATCCTATCCGGAGGCGAACCGTTATCCCTCCTAAATGATTAGAGCTCTGCAGACGGAACACTTATCCTGGCTGTCCAGTGCATCTAGGCACGGCTTAACCAATCTTACTTGTCGTACAGAACGCGTACGACAGACATTTGTTACCAGCGATATATTGTCGGCTTTTTTTTGGCTTATGCTAGTCGTCAAATTCTGCGAGTAGGGCTTCTGCTGCGGCAATTTCAGCCATCAGCCGTGTAGCCCGCTTTGTCGCTATCTGTACATGAAGGTCCTCTAATCGTTTCTGCATCGTCAAGACTAGATAGACGTCAATACCCTTGGCTCTGTATTATCGTTGATATAGACTCACCATCGTCGTGGATCACGCTACTAGTGTTGCGACGACCACCAACGTTAGCCCCGTTGATGAAACCATTGAAGTTATCTCCTTCGTATTTAGTATGTCTTTATGAGGTTAATTAATTATTTGAACAGATTGATCCAGTACGAGGTCAGACGATGACATACGTTCCTACCGTAGTGTGAATATTATTTTCATAACTTCAACAATTTGAGGACGTACTGATGCTAGTGTCGTTCCAGTTCTGAATGATAGTCGTGTGCGATAAGCGTATGCCCGGTGCATTCGCTTCTTGTATAAAAGTCCATATGATAAGCAAGAAGGTGGCAACAATAAATAGCGCTGTTAATCCTAAAACATTCGAATCGCAACTAAAGAAGATTTTAGGTATAGAATAATCATAGAAAGGGAGATTCGTACGTGATTGGTTAAAGTAGTTTTGACGCCCACCAGGCGATGGTAGGCGCCGTCTGGCAAGTTAAGAGTGGTTTCCTCAAAGGAGTGTGTTCTGCATTCTGCAGCCTAAAGGCTCGTATTTATATGGGAGAGGGGCCGGCAGTGATTGTATTTGAGGCGTGTATTTCATTAGAGCAAAGAAGATGGAATATTTGCACTCGTGTTTCTCGTGAGGCTTTGGAATATACTAGAGTCTAGTAGGCCATCCTCAAATCGGCTTCCGTCGTTCTTTGACTATTCTACACGTTGGTATCTTCGAGTTTGTACATGCGCTCCCTGCACGAAAGTCAATGGTGTAATGAGTATGGGACCTGAGCATGTGGAAGCATTTTGCGGACCCCTACTCGTTATTTGATGATGATTGTAGGCCAAGTTGTCGCTGCTTGCTAAAGATAAAGGTCCTTGCAGAGACATCGAGACGTTATTAGAAGCTTCCGGTCAACCGAATGGCCCCTATGAATATGATGTGAATTGTGATCAAGAAGAGGGTATGTCAAAGTACATCGCCTGTTCCGATCCGAATTCTAACTCGTTCTCTACAACTCGTCGCGTAATGTTCTTCCTTTTCTCTCCATGCCATGGGAAATGAATTCCAGGTCGGGTTTGTAGAGGCGGTCTGAATAGCATAATATCATTGGCAGCTCGGTGCTTAGATATGATGAACTAGATAAACTTAGATGATCATCAATTCCGTAACAACCGTGATATTGATGATGATACTTGAAGCAAAACACTAATACTGCGACGTTGGCTTCACCCATCCAGCAGAGTTTTGGCAACGTATTGGAACGAGCTAGCAGCGCTGAGCGCTCAGAATGATTGGCTTGTAACATCTTCCCACAAGCGCACTTGCCAACGAACTGCCCTGGGTTCCATACCTTGTTGTCCTGGTTGCTGCCACATCACCAGATTTACTTCCCTTATTCTGCTCACTAGGTTGGACGTCTATCTATTAGGCGCAAACAAGACCTATTGCGACCTTGCCAGGTGCAAGCCCTTTTTCTTTTCCTAAAGACTCTCCCTTTTACCACCTCGTCAATTGGGACGTATTCGGGGCTTGAGGGCTCTCAGCATCAAACGGCCCTTGAGAGTCTTTGGCACAAATGATCCCAACTGTCGAAGCCTCGAGCTCCAGTTCATCAAGTTCCTCCTCCTCCTCTTCCCCCTCTTCATCGTCTTCCTCCACTACAGAGGCGATGGCTTCATCGTCAGGTAGTGCATCCGTTGCACAGACTTCGATGGAGGAACAACGGCAAGAGGCTGGGCCATTGCCGTCAAAACGCGGCGAAATTGGGTATAGGGAGGGTTTACATAGTCAGGTAGATTCGAGGGCGGACGAGACAGCGCACATTGATCTACCTATGCCAACCCGACATCCTGCGGATAGAGATCCATCCCCTGTGCCCGCAACTACCCCTACGAATGTTCCTCCCGACACCCTAGCGTCACCCAATTCCAACACCTCATCCGCCAGCTCGTCTCGATCTAAAGCGAATCAAAAGCGCATTCTTTGCTTCCTTAAAGGAAACAAGATCCCTACCTACTGGGGGTTCAGACTCACCACTCTCCTTCAATTTACACTTCAGGTCATAATACTGGCCGGGACAATAACTGCGTGGGTAATTGCTGTCCAGCGCGTTAAACCAGGTTCATCTTCTGGCCGACAATTGCAAGGTACATCGTCATTCATTTTCGTACACGTCGTCTTTGCTATCGCCACTCTTGGTCAACTGCTCTTCATCGAGCGCCGCATCTTCCGCCTGCGTGCTGAACGTTACGCCCACCTGCACGCGGGTGAGATGCTCCCCACTTCTCGGCGTTTTGGCCATAATCCTCATATGGACTCCATTATTGCTCTATCGCCGTGGAATCGCCCTCCGTTGCCCACTTACGCGGCCGCCCTGGCGCAAAGTGGTGTAGGGACAGGTGATGTCGAAGACCATCTTATCGCTGCGCCACCCCCACCTGCGTACGGCAATACGCGAGGCAGTACTCTCCTCTTGGCAGGGTTTATGCCAGGCAGGTTGCAGGCACAAAGACCTAGGTCACAAGTCAGCATTGGCAGTCGACTTAGTCAGCGTCAGGAGCGCGAGGACGGAGATGAAAGACCGTCGAGGCCTGTAAGCTATAGGAGTAGAGATGAGGATTGGGAAGCGATATGTGATGCAGAGAGGGCAAGAAGGTTAGAAGAAACGTTGTCGAGGCTTGAGAGACCTGCTTCGAGACTATCGCAGCAGTCACGGACATCACGTAGATAACGTAGCAAAGGTTAGTTTTGACTCGGTTTCTCCTCGGCATTGGTTCCTAATTCAAGTGTCTTAGGTGTATAATATTTCCTGTGCCCCCTGTACTGATGTGAAGTTCATCTCTCCTGTCTGTTAACAACATTAATACCTGATACCTCCTTTGCGGACAATGATATATTCTTGATGTATATCTGTGTTTCAACAGTCGTTTCCCGAAAGCTATTGAACAATCTGTTCATCTGTTGAAAAAGAGTTTGTGTATGTTTGATTTTCGTGGTTGTCGAACAAATCATCTCGTTTGATGTTTGTTACCTGATGCCATAAACGCGCAGAATGACTCGAATGAAAGAAGTTGCTGACTGAGCAAGTCCGCAGTGCATTTACTACGCCCCGATCAGGAGCGTACTGAACGGAGCCTCTTAGCATTGCAGGGTTAACCGGTTACTGACAGACGCCATCAGGTACCGGTGCGGCTTGGCCTGACTCACATGTACTTCCCAACCGCTGAAAATAGTTGGTTCATAAATACCGGTCTTCTAGTACAAAAGAACACCCCAACATGTGAGCCACTTGTTTAAGTTTTCCCTATACATACCTACTACCTCGTCGTTACATGCCCGATTCCAACAACTCACATTCCCTCGTGTCTCAGTTACCAAATTACAGCCCGTCTCCTCCAGCACCAGAGTATTCCGATGAACCCCTGTCTGGAGAAGAGAGGCTTGAGCATACCCCTCGTCCTGGGTCTTCGAGGCCTACACCTACTGGCATTTTCGTGAAGAAGGCTGGTAGGACGAGCATTGTGTTGCACGAACAGGAGGACGGTGCACGTGTTCCTCAGTACGGCCGCCATGCGGTGGTATCTGGTGCTGTATGCCTCGAGAACCCGTCCATCGTGGATGAGGTCATCATCAAAGTGAGTGAACGCGCCTGTCTCTTCATGCAGGTTCATAAACTTACATTTGCCCCACACATGCGTAGCTTGACGGGAAGATAGATTTAGCTATATCAGAAGGAGGGTCGAAATCGCAGAAACTTTTCGAGGATAAATATATACTCTGGTCCCGTTACAGAAATACAGAACCTTGCCCTCACTCAGTGCCGTTCTCTTTGTTGTTCCCCTCAACGTATGAGGATGGGAACCGTACGCGACCACTTCCACCTTCATTCGATAGCGCGTTTCCAGGCGTACCTGGCTTGTTCGCTAAATGTATCTACACGATAGTCGTTACTATCGTCAAAGCCCGTCATCGGAAAGTGGCGTTCTTGACGAGGAATAAAACGTGAGTGAACTAGTAACCAATGCTTGTTAATACTGAGACTAAGTTATTGGTGATCTGTATAGCATTACCACACGTGTAAACTACTACCCTCGGACGCGTCCTCATCGCCCTAATATCTCAGACTCATGCCTCTTTTCTTCCCTAAAAGTTGCCCCGGAGGAATGGCAACAAGCCACCGCCCAAATGCAAACCCGGCCCAACTCCAAAATATCGCCTATAGACTGTCATGTGCGTTCTCTTCTCACCTCCCTCATGAATGATTCTCTAAAGCCGCGTCCAATTTAACAGCTTATGGTCCCCTCTGCCCAGATTTTTGGCTTGCAAGACACGATACCCTTTCACGTTCAGCTTACCGGCACAGTTGCCTCCTTACGTGCATTTCTCCCTCGTATTACCGAAGAAGTCTGCCCTCTCTCGCCTGTTACGTCCGCTTCGTCCACAGTCGCACCATCCCTTCTCCCTCCCTCACCCACTTCCACCTCGTCCACCTTTTCCCTCAAACCCAAAAAGTCACCTTTAATTGCCTCCCCGTCGCCTCCCCTTCCGAAGCCGATCATCCGCGTCTTTCTCCTTCGCCAAATTTCGGTTGAAGTACGTGGACAGAAGGCCTGGCGTAACACTAACCTTGGAGAGGGCAAGTTATGGCCGCTTCCTCCTCCAGCGACAAGTATGGATTGTCTTATTCCAGAGACGGAGGAAGCGAATCTGGATTGGGAAGGTGAGGTGAGATGTAAGGAAGATGTCACCGTTGGTGGGTTCAATGCCGGGAAGCTGTCGGTGAAGGATTTCATTGTCCTTGCGTTGACACCGCCCGAGCCATATACCTCGCCTCTACTCGAGTTTCAGCATGCACATCCTATCCGGCTCGTTACCGACCCTTGGACCGACGCGTCCGGCCATGAAGCTGAACACCCTGCATCCCGCTAGTTTCCCCTCTCCTTTGGTCATTGAATTCACGCCACCTTACGATTATGACGGAACAAAACCACATCGCATTTCCTCGGACCTTATCTGCAAGCACCATCTCGTTGTTGACACGATTTTCGCTTTGTTATACCACTTCTATACCTTCTCAACAGCATCGTATTTGCATCTAGTTAGCATAATCCGCATATATCAAACATCTGACTCTATGTCATGTAATTTATCATAAACTTAAAATAATGGGCTGACAGAGGATAAATGATAGCTCGCGTGAATGAATACGATAGAAGCTTGGGGTACATATGTTTTCATCGGCGCACATGAGTTCTATGGCAGGATAGAAGATATCCGTCATATCCGCGAACGCCATGTCTATTCGTTCTGGCGCAATCGAATCACCCAAGTCCTGATCAAATTAATTGCAGTGCCATTGCGTCTGATTTCAGCTGTGAGATACCCCTTTGACTCAACATGTGGCTGGTGCGATAATTGCATTGTTATGAGGGCCGACGCCACGGCTAGATATCTGCAAGAATTTATCAGTGCGTGATAGATAAATGAGTGTTTCATCGACCATCCGTGCATATCTGATAAAGGATCATGTCCGTGAGGGTACTCATCGATGTCAGCCGTCGGTATGATGACAAAGATTCACTGGATATGTTGGAAGGAGCCCTGTAGGCTCGAACTTCGAGCGTAGTCGTTGCGATAAACGCGTGGTCCGCAGGGAAACCGGTTATAGGAACCCATTCCCAATCCGGTCCAAACCCTGGGAGCACCCATTAAAAATTAGATGCTCTTTGTTGCTGCGCAATGCATCGACCTCGCGCGTCGCTCCATTTCTCCTTTTGAAGTCCATAAAGTGTTAGGTTGGAAGGGAGTTGAACATCGAACTCAAGGACCTCCAAACAGTTATAGGAGTAAGCCCCGGTGATACGGAGATACCGCCCTTGGGTAGTTGTTGTTATGCCAGACCCATTCACGATTACCAGATGCAGTACTGATTCAAAGCATTCAAGCGCGGCGTACACTTGAACGTTTGAACTGCAAGCGCTCGTTCGTTTCCACGGCACTTGAGGGCGGAGTCCCTTTAAGGAACTTCATACGATATCCTCTACTTCCGTTGGTCGTGAAACATCGCCCCCTCGGCCGCGACACAATCCAACTGTTCAGTAATATCAGTCCCATGTCGGTCACAAACCAGAGATGAGAGCTACAGCACTACATGATCACGAATACGAATCTGAATATACGGTTGGAATGGATCTACACGCTCCCTCAAGGGAGAGGCTAAATATCACTTGCAGCAAAGAACATTCTGGCCTTGTGGATACCTTCGTTATGACATGTTGCGCCTGTTCTCGTTAGGTTGTAGATAACGACGCAGAAGCATCTGAGGGCAATGATGAGGGTGAGAAAAGGGATTACGGTGAAATGGGTAATACTATTATAGACTGCGTGAATTATGAACATCGGGCAGGTGGTAGGTGGTAGGTGGTAGGTGATCCTTGGCACTACCAGTTTGATATTTATCTATGGTTGTAATTCAGACTCGCTAACGTCAACTTACCTATCATTGCGATAGTATAACAGTCGATACTCCACTAAGTCGGGGTTGGCTAGGCTAGACTCTGGCTCCCAATGCAAGCAATTTGGCCAAGGCTTACACGAACACCATTCCTCCGTGTAAATGAAACAAGTCTAGGAATTGTCGGTTTTGGTGGTGTTGCGCTAGGCTGAGGCACTTAACCATTTTCACACCGAATGCTTGCACTGTAGTGTGCCCTTTTCAGAGTCTACCAATACCAGTAGGCTTGGGCCAGTGAGCGCGTGGCAGTGTTATTAAGTTGCTAGTGAATTACCTGACTCCAAAGTGTTAGGCCATAATATCAATTTGAGTATGTGGGCCACCGCTTAAGCATGGTATAGATAGAGGCGGTATCAAACAGGTATGCCGAGTCAGCTGGGGGAAGGTGTTCTCACATGGTAAGTCTTGGGTTATTTTTGAGTCCATTGAGTAGTGATTATGATAGGACAGGACACTACCACAGTACAATTATACTGGGTCATTGCAGAGTCTATCAGATTTGTAAGCTTTCCACCATTTACACATTTGTCTAATTTTGTTTCCTAGTTCCTGTGATTACTCATAGGTGGTAGTGATCTGGAGAAAAACGAACAAAGAGACATCGCACAAGGCTCAATCGCTGAAAGGCTTGTTGATATGTAACACCTCGGTAGCGGAAATAAGTTTATTCAGCCCTATCTACTTTGCCCGACTTGGGGGACCAGCAGGTCCTCTTCTATGGGTGCATTGTTCAGCAACGTTGTCAGCTGAACGGATATCGAGTGGCCGGGGCCTTCCGTTTCCTTGTCTATTGACAGGATGTTGGTGACCATACGACACCCCTAACAGAAGGAACAGCAAATGTGTGAATGGGAAAGGGGGCTTCAGGGGCTGAGATACTTACACTAATCGACAATAAGGTCATAAGGCATCTGAACATAGTCAGCCGTCATAATTCTTACAGCAGAATGAAAAAAGGAAGCGCACGAAGGGGTCATGTGGGCCGTAACCTCACCATACAGTGTGACTGCGATCAATGTAGCTGGAATCGATGTTACAATCAGAATATGGGAATGAGCAAAAGATGGGGAAAGCAGGCGAACCGGTGACGACGAAGAACGTGAAGAACGAATCGCGGGTCATGATGGCAATCAACGATGAGTGCCGCCAGCCTTCCGGTATGACTCTTGGAGAGAGCGTCAAGAACGATATGATGACTTGGGTAGCTATAGCAGTGGCGCTGTTCATAATTACTATGAATACGCAGGATGGATTGGGTTGTAGATGATAGCCGTGACGCACCTACCCCAAGCTGCTTCACGGGGCATCCCATGGGCGAGGCATGCACCATCGTATGAAATCAGGCGAAGAGTGAATATGGCGGTATATGTAACCATGATGAAAGCCAAAAGGCGGAAGATATGCAATACAAGTATGATTTTACGGCAGTCAGAGTACAACGCATGAACTATATGGTCTAGCTTGGGGAGTTAGAAGGTAAGAAGGTAATGGGGGGACGTACTTTTCATTGCCTGCATACATTCTACTGCGAAGAGTAATATCTGGAACGAGACTGTTTGAAACGAAGCCCAAGTGATGCATTGGTGATATGAAGCAGGATGTCCAGCGTCGATACTGAAAAAGAACATTTGACTAACGCTAAGAGGGGGTGTTCAGATCATGAAAAAAAACTTCATTTTGTGTAAACATACATCTGGGATATAAGAGCGACATATCTGCACACAACGAACAGGCATTTGGCCAGGGAGACTGGTCTCCTTGAGGTACATTATAGAAAACACTTCGTTGCACGTTGAGATATGCTCACCTCCATATTAGAGATATTTCGATGGGTAAAGTGGTGAGATACTCGCAAACAAGAACAGTTAGAGCGGCAACTAGACCCAGCAATGAGAATGAAGTAAGAGAGGAAATGAGAAGATAACCGCGCATACGTGAAGTATGGTCTCGAAGACTGACTCTCCATTGATCGCTGAGAGGACGTAAGGCGTCGTTATGGTGGGCGAGAAAGCTTTGCGTCATGCAGGATGTAGCGGCGACGACCTCTCATTTGTAGGCATATATTGGCGCCGATGCTGCTCCTTAGCAACAATTAGTTTATCGCTAGAGGACACCCCTGTCTCTATGCCCAAATCCGAGCCTCGATCATCGATCATCGATCATCCCGCTGAAAAGTTAATAGCGTTGTTGCATACCGAACACGAGCTGGGGTAGGCTTCGTAGTGCATGCGTGTCCTAGAACACAAATCTTCGTGTTGTCTACGCATCAGGCGATTGCTTGTATTTAGGGATAATCGTAAAGCTTGAGCGAATTATTACATATTTATACGTCCACCCCTTGCGGAATTACCTGGTTGAGCTAATGATCGAGGGATTGCAGACGGAGAAACCAGAAATTAGCGTGAACGGCACACGATATTATTGGCGGTGTCACCGTGAGTGGGCGCATCTCGAAATAGTCAAGAGACGTATGGGTCGCATGCGACTAGGGGATCGATGACCAGTAATGTTGGCGTTGGCGACGAAGGGGAGTCGGAACTTAAGATAGCACGGATCGGCGGGCAGTGCAATGACATAACACAAGAAGGGATGCAAGGGAAGCTAGTGCTGGTTGGATGCCTCTATGAGCTAAGGTGCAGGGACTTAATCAGACTTGAAGTTGTAAGATGTACGGTGTTGCAATGAGGTCCAGTCCTCTCCATGAGGTTCGGAGTAAGATGTCGTCTTCGAGTATCGCCCGAAATAACGCATCGAGCATCGACCAGAAGTGAGAACGTCGAGCTAAGGGAAGACCGTATCCAAAAATATTCCGACTTCTCACCCTTCGTCTGGGACGAAGCGGACGATGTCCCTGCTGACCTTCTCGTTAACAACATGGGCTCCTTAAAGTCGCATATCCTCACGCTCTCGATGTGCGGACCGTCTACGTGACTCCGAGATACCTCCGCTCCGTTTAGCCTGATATACTCTCCCGCAATCTAAAAGCAATGGCTGTCCCAACCTTACTCGATTGCACCTGAGTCGTGCATCTTTTGCTGTTCACGATGGTATTCCTCAACACGTCCCAAGTACCTCTACTCTTCCTCCTTATCCTTACCTTCCTTACCGATCATATCAGCGGCAGTCCTGATCACCTCCACCGCCGCCGCCCGACCAAGCACCCTGCTGGCCACTGGGTTGCAGCTTGGACATCTATGCCCCAACTAACCGAACCCGCCAACCTGCCCCCGCCACCCTTCAACACTACCGGTCTCGTCTTCGCCAACACTACGCTGCGCCAGACCATTCATGTTACCGCCAGCTCCTCTCATATCCGTCTACGAATTTCCAACGCCTTCGGACTGACCGATTTACCTATTACGGCTGCGACGATCGCGAAGCCTCTGCGCAAGAACGCGTCAGACACAGGTACCGGTAGTCCCGCAATCGATACGAAGACGTTGAAAAGCCTCACGTTCAGCGGGGCCTCGCAATTTGCTGTGCCCAATGGCGCACTTGTGGTGTCTGACCCCATCGACATGGATGTCGAGGCTGGGACGGACCTGAGCATAAGTTTGTTCCTAACAGCGGGACAAGTTGGCAATGATATTACGAGCCACCCGGGTAGCCGCACGACGATTTGGATGTCTTTTGGTAATCAGGTCGACGCGGATAGCTTGGAGGGCAAGCCATCGTTGCAGAGTGTGGCACATTGGTACTTCATTAGTACATTGGATGCATGGGTGCCTACTGCACAACGGACGCTTGCAATTGTGGGGGACAGCATAACAGATGGGCGCGGGAGCACCACCGACGCGAACAACAGGTGGCCAGATCTCCTGTTCAACCGTCTTCAATCCTCTAGCGACGCATCTCTGAGGAATCTTGCCGTTGCAAATCAGGCGGCCGGAGGAAACCGTATACTGGCTGATGGTTTGGGTCCAAATGCATTAGGACGCTTCGATAGGGACGTACTGTCGCAGCCCGGCGTTCGATTCGCCATGATTTTCGAGGGTGTAAACGACATTGGAGTCGCAGCTGCGACGACTGCCGCTCAGCAGGCGATCGGCGACAGGGTCATAGCTGCATTTAAGCAAACCATCCTGCGGTCCCATGCAGCCGGCATTCCGATCTTTGGAGCGACGATTACGCCATTTAGTGCGCCGGGTTTCGACTCGTCGATACAGCCATATTCGAACGCGATCCGGGAAGCGACACGGCAGCGAGTGAACGCTTGGATACGGGACAGTGGGTGGTTCGATGCTGTCGTAGACTTCGATGCTGTTGTGAGAGATCCTTCAAACGCGAGTCAACTGAAACCGGAGTTTGACTCTGGAGATTTCCTACACCCAAGTGTTGCTGGCTATGAGGCTATGGCCCAGGCATTCCCGGTCAAGATATTTAAGGACTTCGAAGCTGGAGTAGACGGATGGGCGTGAGCCGTAACCGTATAAAACTTCCTCCGTGATGTATACTTGTAAAACATTAGTTCTCCTAGACAATCTCGTAACCTGTCTCCCAATCGCATACCCAATCCCAACCAAGGGGCCAACGGATTGAAATCGGGCGCTGTTTGACGTGACGATACCAGCGCTCGCATACCACATCGGCTATTGGTTGGAAATCAATACAGTGTAAGGTGGGGAGTGCGCTAAAGCACTGAAGAGCAACTGCGGGAACTTCCGAGCAGGAGTAGTAGCCGGTGAGTCTAAGATATCGAACCCGAGTAGATTTAAGACAGTGCATATTTCGCAACAATCCATTGAAGGGCTAAAGATCGAGCTGTCAAATCCATGCATACTCAACTAATAGCGGAACAAGTTGCTTACCTCGCGTGAGGTTGTATGCAGCGCAAGGTATTCCAATCGGTGCATCAGGGATGCAAGCACAAGGATTGATTCGTACCCATAGCTGGCGTGGCCACAGAAGACACGTATATCACTCAGTCCCTCCGCTGTGGGACGCGCATGAAATTCATTGATATATCTAGACCTGAAATGGGTAACATGCCGTCCCGGAAGTATACCAGCTGCTATCGCAGGCTCTGCGTCCAAGATACGTAGACGAGGCAAAGCTTTGGGGGATAACAGCAGTGGTAGGCGGTGCTTCGGGAGATCCAAGCGTTCCAATGATTGCTGCGAGTTGAGGAACGGATTGAATGGTTGGATATCGGAAAAATCATAATCCCAGGTAAAGCGCTTGAGAGCAAACGGAATCTTGTTATTATATAAGCTGGGGAGGTCAACAGGGCCTCCCATAAAAACACCATAGTCGAAGCTGAACGTCGCCAGGTTGACTAATTGACGGAGGATGCGATCAAGGTAATCCTGCGCTTCAGCTGGGAACAAGGAGAAATGCAATTCCACGATGAGCCGCTTGACACACCGGGATAGCCGGTAGTGAGATGCGGTGAGCCTCTCGTAGAGCTCCTTAAGCCGCAAAGTGAGGGAGGTGCCTTGGTGATCTACGAAATGAATGGTCTCGTAGAATATGGGTTCCGTTTCGTTATGAACGTGCCTTGATACAAGGAGAAGGGAATGGCAAGTTTTTCGGTCGTCAATGGATCGTATAATTAGCTGGAAGAGTTCAATGGGTATGTCAAGCAACATTGCAATATCCGATGCAGAAGCTAGCAAAGCTCACGAATATAAGTATTGAAGGGAACGGAATAATTAAGTGGGTGAGACGCTCACCATTTCACCATGTACCTCCACCGCGTACTTGACGAGCCCACCAAGATCCCGTACTCCTCGTTTGTGCATTATCCCATACGTTCGTTACACCCAGTCTTTTGTATCCACTGTTTTCCGTACTACCAAGTAACTGATCAAGTTCAATGGGCTGACCGTGGGACCAACTTTTCTGTTCCCAGGCTCAGTCCTCCTTTGTAAGTATAGGAAGAGCTCCGCCAGCCTTGTCTTTGAACATATCCTCGCGTCCCCTGGCCTAGATATAGATGCGGCTTCTGCATGCGAATACTATGAAGAAGTGAACCTGATTTCACGTAACGCTTGCGTTTCACAAGGATAGGAGCGTTGAATTTTCGACCTTGCGACGGCGTCGCTTCACGCCTGGAAATGATGCCGCAGAAGAATAGACACTATCGAGCCCAACCAGGCTGCTTCCGACTTTTTGCGGGCTTGGATTCCGTCGCGACGTTGTGGCATTACGCGTGCGTTTGTGGCATCTCAGCAGATCGATCTCTTTTGCAGGTACTTATTACCACGTAACCACCGTAACTTGCTATAATAATGTTCCCGTCCGAGTTCTTTAAAGATCCGATCTCTGGCAAAGCTTTAGTCATCGCCTCGCACCAGTCTGAGCATCCATATTGCTGTACCTTTACATTTCATCCCCATGCAACTCTGCGCAGCTTATTGGATATTGTATGTACTAGTAAGAGATCCTCAAACCTCGTCGCGCTCACTCATAATAGTCTGGATCAATCAATCATCGGCAGCTTGCTTTCTCATCCCACAGGAATCTTCCTGTTTTCCTATACATTACGGCAAACTCTTCGTCCGTAACGCCAATTAATAGCTAATGCGGACGATGAACAACAAATACAGACGAATGGGACGCGACAGTGACGCGGCACGCCCTGTAATTCGAAGGGGGTCGTCTACCGCAATCTAACGAATCCTAAATTAATTCCGAGTCGGCCGCAGCTTTGTCGACCTCCAGGATCCATAAAATGTCCTGATAACTTTCAGCTTGGGTGGGCGTGCCAATCCAACAGGCACCCTCCATCGAAGAAGCTATTTCTACGTAGATGGAGCGCTGTCGCGTAGCCTGTCATATTACTGACACACTCGCAATCGGGCCAATTTGGATGGATCCTCGCTGATGCACGTCCATCCCAAGTTAAGGCCATAGTAGCACTCGAACCAATTGGGCCACCCTTTACCAATGCGGTCCTTTCGACGAACCCCGCAAGACCTTTTGGACTAACAAAATAATCCATCACATTCTCTCCGCCTAGTGATCTTGCACCAGAGCACCGGTGATGATTTCACTTGCTTTCACTAGCGAGACAACTGATAAACCTCGAGAAAATCCCGGTCTTGGTGGTTACGTCTCAGTCCAGTTATCACGCAGTGTTCGACGATCGCAGTGTGCCATTCTTCAAAGAGGCTGGTGTGCCGGTTCAACATGTAAGGCTAGAAGACGTCGGGATCATGAGGAACGGACACATGATGTTCATGAAGAAGAACAATCTGGATATCGCGGAGAAGGTTGTGCTGAAGTGGATTCAGGGAATAGTCAAAGGATGATTAGACCATACCATTTCGCATACAACCTGAAGGGTTTCAACCTGGTATCTGCTTCTTGCTACGGCAAACTCGTCGTTCGTATTCTCAATCTATGATTGTTGTGAACGCACGGAACGCCTTGTAAACCCGATCGAAGGAGGGAACTGCGATGCAAGCAACCTCAGCTCCGTTGACAACCCCTCATCACCTGATCAGGCTTAACGAGAGTTGAGATTCGAAGATGGGCCGCATTCTCTTCAATGTATGCTCTTATCAGGTTATCGCCATCCATGAAACGACTTCTTTCAAAGGAATCCACTTAGGTATAATTGGAGACGGGACGGTACCCCGTGGACGTAACTCCAACTCCCACTATCAGTCTCTCGATGTAAGGACGTATTGCTCAGATGAACAGTGGCGTATGGGTAAGAAACTCTTCTAAGCCTTGTGCTGAGAGTACTCCTATTTTCTGCATCACTTCGACGCAGCGTTCGTACGTGGATGAGAATTTAGGTAAGGGTTATAAAAACCCGCGACGTCTCGACATCACTAGGCATACCACAATGATCAACTTCATCCTTCAAGTGGTCTGATCCTCACTTCCCTCCTCCCCTCAAAAGGATCCTTAGCTTTGAGCTTGCGCGGGCGTACCAATCCTACGTCGCCACCACCACCAGGGACTCTCCATCACAGAAGCTACTTCTACATAGGCGGCAACTTGTCTCAGCTAGGAAACTCGACTGTGGAAGCAGGTCAGATTTACGTCGAACGGCTGACACCACAAAAGCTCACCCAAGATCTACCGATTTTGTTTGTACACGGTCATGGTATGACTGGGACCAACTTTTTAAATACCCCGGATGGAAGGATGGGTTGGGCTGATTATTTCATGAGTCAGGGGTTTGAGGTTCGTGCCTTCGTTTATAACGCCATCCTATACTTGCTTAACTGACTCAATAATACTTAGATATTTATCATAGATCAACCCTCTCGCGGAAGATCCGCATGGATCAACGGAATCGACGGTGTTCAAGACACACCGGATACAGTCGCCATCGAATCACAGTTTACCGCTACTCAGAGATTCAAACTTTGGCCTCAGGCATCTCTACACACCCAATGGCCTGGTAATGGAAGTGTCGGGGATCAAACATTTGATAACTTTTTTGCGTCGATCATGCCTAGTCTCGCTAGCTCGACTGAGTCTTCGGAGAGGATCAAGGAAGCTGGTAGTCAGCTGTTGGATGAAATTGGCGTAAGTTCGCAATATTCATGCTTACCACACAGATCTTTTTACTCACCATGTTTGCCTATAGCCTGTTATACTACTGACACACTCGCAGTCGGGCCAATTTGGATGGATCCTTGCTGACGCACGCCCTTCTTCGATAAAGGCAATTATAGCCCTCGAACCCTCTGGACCTCCCTTTACAAACGCGGTCACTTCAACCAACCCAGCAAGACCATTCGGTCTGACGGAGATCCCCATCTCCTTCTTCCCGCCTATCAAATCGTCTGACGACCTCCATCCAGTAGCTGTCAGCACCAGTGCCAATTTCACTTGCTTCCAACAGGCCCGGCCTGCAAGAAGATTAGTCAATCTAGAGAAGATCCCTGTCGTGGTTATTACGGCTCAATCGAGTTTTCATGCCGTGTACGATGATTGTAGTGTGCGTTTCCTGCAAGACGCGGGTATACCGGTTCAACATGTAAGGTTGGAGGATGTGGGTATCAGGGGGAATGGACATATGATGTTCATGGAGAAGAACAATCTGGATATCGCGGAGAAAGTTGTGCTGAAGTGGATTCGGGGGACCGTCAAAGGCTGATTAGACGTTACTAAAAGAACGATGTCCATTTTCTCGGTCACTAAATTTTCGCTTCGACATTGTCCTGCCTAAGTGACTCAGAAGTTTGAAGCAAGCTTACAGGAGGATCTTTGATTACTGCATGTCCTCATTGGATCGTCGACATCACATTGTTTTCAGGTTATCTGCATTATAGATACAGCAACGTAGTGATTGTTTATCCTGTCCATATACACTGAAAAAAGATGTTAACCACAGGCCCACGATTTGTTGCATGAGAGGAATTACAAACATATTCCACGCTAGGTTCATCACGCTCGATATTTGGAATCTTCACGAGCGGGTACCTGGCCCTCTAATATTTTATTTCCATTATCTTTCAGGTCGGGCTGTGAGAGTGGCTACTTGGGAAACGAATACACGGACATACGGGGTCATGACGAACCTTTCCAAGGAGCTAAGTACGATGCAATACTTCGTTCAGTATGGATCAACGATCCACGAAGATTTACTTACAGAGCCACGAGCTTTCTGCAGGTCCCCAGTTCAAGATTAGAATATTTATAATCAGTGAACGGCATGCTCACCTGAGCATAACCTATGACTTGGTCCTTGAAGGGTACCTTCTGGCCAGGAACCTCGATAACGTTCACGTTCGGATCGTTCAAAAGTTCATCCCTTGCACGTTTATCTACCACACGGACTTCAGACCCATCACCAGGCTGGGTGGAAGCTACCAAGAAATCGCATTGGCCTCTGAAATTTCAAGACGTGGTGGGGAAGGGAGATTCGGAATACCTTGTTGTGGTATACTATCTGTCCTGGTTGGTTCAACCACTTGAGAAGGGTATTGCGTTTGCGTGTGGGGTGTATCGATAGATGCCATGTTGAAGCGACACAGCTGGAAACGCGAGGTTTATACTTGCAAGCTATAATGACGTCATAGAGAGGAGCTTGACAAGACAGGGGCTACTAGCGCTTATTTGTATAAAGATGATAAATACATAAAAAAATAAAGAAATATCGTACATACTATACAACCCCCTCATATTGCCTCATAAAACGCTTCCGAGGGAATACCATCCTTCATATCCTCATCTTCTGAATCCGAATGATGTCCTACACCATTCCCATTCCCATTCACCCCATTTCCATTCGTATTATTCCCAATACCATTCGGGTAGACGCTCCCCACACCTATCCCCGTTCCATCAGCAGTGTATGGATCCGTTGTAAGACGGACGGGAGCGAGGAGTCGTAGTTCGGAGAAGGGTGCTTTCTGTGGTTCGGGTGGAGTCAGGGATAGGACGATGCAATCCTGGAGGGAGAATGACTGGTTAGGGTGATCAAGGATGAATATTAAGAGTAGTTTACTTTGACGGTTAGACCAGCCGCTGAGAAACCACCAACTTTGACGCTGTTGTCAATAGGTATCTCGCCAGAGTATGCGATCCAATTGGGTCCGTCGCCCTGCGAGAGACGAGAGATTAATACTCGATTAAAACATGGACGCAGGAATGAGAGACAAACCGCAATCCTGAACGATCCCACCCCGATAGAATCAACTCTCCATATATCCGTCTTGGTACCTAGAATCTCAGCATTTCTGACATCCACCGTCGACTGCCTCATCAAATGAATCTTCGTCATTCGCTTCGTACTGGTCGTACTCGTACTTGGTCCATAGGGAAGGAAGCTCGCCAATGAGACAGCTGACGAGCGGAACATGACGTGGAACGGTATTAACTCATCCATGCAGAATACCCTAGATGCTGGGATGAACATTGTAACCTCAATGTCGTGTAAGTTGGGTGATTTGGCATGAATGGTAGATTTGAACGCCCGCCACCCGGGTATTTCGTTGAAGCCATTCTGGGAAATGGTCATGGGAGAAGGAAGTGGTGTAGCGGGACGAGATCGTGGGTAGTAAAGGAATGGGGTGGATATGGTGCTGAGCAGTCAAAAGGACAATCAATATTGACGGATAGATAATGAGAAGGGGGACATACGCATTGCTGCCAGAACCAAAAAGGTGGGTCTTGACGATGAGATTCGGGACGACAGTAGGTTTGTCGATGAGGACGGATATCGAATAGTCGATACATGCCGTGAAACCGGGCATTCCTGAGAGTTTAACATCGTACGTGGGAGGTAGCGGCTATAGGAATTATGACATTGAGACTGATATTAACACGGTAAAGTGGGGAGATGTGTGCGGACATATGTATTGTTTTCGAAAGTAAAGTGAGTGGGGAGAGCGATGCTAAATGATAACGTTGAGGGGCATTGACCGCCTTCGGCGGATTTGGACCATAATGGCTGAGAATCGAGACATAGTTTGGCAGATGTGTGACCGCCTTCAGCAATCTCTTTCAGGCGCAGCTTGCCATCAATCTATAGGGGAATCCTTAACAGACACAAAATACCGAATACATATGGGGTACGCACCTTGACCTCGACGCTAGTAACACCCTCTGGCTTCGCAAGATGAACCTCACCCTCAATGAGCCCACCTGTACCATACACCGGTAAAGCAACACCTTCCTCTTGGTCATTCAACTGCAGCGTCACATTTCCACTCTTCGACTGCTTCACAAACTTCCCTGACGGCCTTGGATGTAACCGATCAGATATCGCAATCCTTCGTTCGTAAGATGGTGGTTCGGCAGTATAAGAGGGAGTCCGTCCATTCATCAACGACGGTGCGACATAACTTGGCAGGCTAGTCGTTGACATGGTTGTGGTGCCCAGCGGTTAGTACGTGGGTGTATGGAACCAAGACCTATTTGTCAATTTGTGCTGCGAGCGATTTTTGGATCTGAAGTGAAGTGATGATCGGTATAGCACTAGGCCGGCTGTTAAAGCCACAGAGTCTAGCATCCGCGAGGGTGTGTCAAACTGTCCTGAAAGGGATAGCATGTGTTGGATATTGTGGATGCCATCCACTACACCATATGGCTACTCAAGCCACTTTGTCATCAGTTCGCTTCGATCCACCCGGGAATTAACAGCTTTGCCAGCTGCGGATGCCTCGCCGAGCTTTTCTCACAAAGTATCCTATGCCACCTTTATGGGTGAATATGCGATGAAAATGCGAACAGTTCGGATAGTTGGGGGTCGACCAGGAAGTCAAGTATGAAGCTCTACACCCGAAAATCAACGACAGACCCCAGTATATATACGTTTCGCACCAACAAGCCACACGTCTTTAAGAATGCAAAATGTCCCTTGTGATATGATAACAGCAATATGCTAATTGATATATATATAATAGTCCACAGATAACGAATGCAGGTGTTTAGATGTAACATTCACAAAGTACGCAAGAATAGCAGAATAATGCAGTAAATGCAAATGTCGAATGATTAATCTCCGAAGATGAGTTAGTCTCTTTTCCATTAGTAACGATGATCCCAAGGATTTGAGTACTGATTTGGTGGGTTGTACTGGTTCGGTTGGCTGTATTGAGGTGGTTGGCTGTATTGGACGTTCGGAGGTTGGTACTGATTCTGATAGACGGGATCGTATTGTACGTTGGGGTTGTAATGTTGTTGATTTGCCACGGCGTGCATGTCCGTATGTTGTGCGGGGTCGTTGAGGAATTGGTATGAACCATACTTGGGTGCACCTTTACGGAGACGGTTCTGTCTGATCTTATTGAAGATGAAGGCGCCGACGAGGAGGAGCAAGGCAACACCGATGAGGCACCCAGCGAGGATGTAGTAAAGGGTTCTCTTGCTACTGGAGCCGTTCGTGGGGGTCTTATGCTGGTTGCTGGAAAGCGTCCTATCGGTTGTGGTGTCGACACCATTGAGACGGACTTGGACAAAGTCAGAGTGGGCTAAAGGGACGTGGGTAAGGTTAATTAATATCAAAGCTAGTCAAAGGATGGATTAACCTTCTACAGGCTCTGTGGTGGACAGGAACTGGATGTATGGGTCAGCCTTGCCCTTTGAACCGGCCAAGAAATCGCCGAAATCAATCAACGTATAAACATTGCGGACTGACAGTCGCACATCAGTAAAGTAGCAAAGACTAAACAAAGAACACGCACGGAACGACATTCCCAAGATCATATCAAAGTTGGGGCTTTTGCCGAGGTTGAACAATACAGGTTGATACTATTATTCATCATCAGTACCATGATTTCGTAACAGAGAGGTGAGAGACGAACAGTGCCGATACAACAATCTTGACCCTTGGAGTTCTTGACATTGCGCAGACCAATAAGTGAGGGCTCCCTGAAACAGAATGAGGACTGTGCCCCTACAAAGATTATGCATACTCACAAAGTTGCATCAAGGGGGTGAACGCGGTAGGGAACGCCAGCAAACTTGAAAGTGATGTTTACCTCTTCCGTGCACGGTACTAATCGGTGATTGGTCAACAGAGGTTACCTGTAACCAAAAGTAAGAACATACCTATCCAGGTCTTACCAACACCCGTGACGTTGGCGAATTCGGCACCCGGAATACCGCTATAGAAAGCATCCGAAACAGCTCTACATATTTGCTAAGTGACGTTCACGACAATACAAAAAAGAGCTACAAACTTAGGAACCTGGCTCAAACTGAAACCAGTATCGATTACTGCGGTAATCTGCTTCTTGTTCTTGGTTTCATCGACGGCGGTCTTTATGGAGACTGGTTGGCCGTCGGGGCCAATGATACCGTCAGAATCCAAGAGTACTTGAAAGTGCTGGTCACCGACTTCCCAAATAGGGACATCAGTGACTTCGAGCTTGGGCTGACTGGTTATATTCTCAAACCCTTCCAAAAGACTGCCCACTGTGAGATCGCCAGGAAACAAATCCGTAGGGTCTGAGCAGAAGAGTAGGTTAACTCAGTCCAGGTGACATCAGGGGGGCGGCGATGTGCGCAACTTACCATTAGAACGCCCAAGAAGCACCGTAAGGTAGTTAGGAGTCGAGGTGTCTTGGTTGAATATACGGTCGAGGACAGCGAAACCCGCGGAGTTGTTGAGGGTGCGGAAGATGTTGGAGCCACTATTTGGACCAAGTCCGATCAAACCAGTGCCTGCAGCCTCATCGCCTGGGGTAACCTCGACTATCATGAATTACACCTTGAGACAATGTAAGAAACCGTATATAACAGTAGAGGACGCACGATAAGCCTGATCCTGTATTGTATGACCTGCAAACTCTAGCGTGGCGGTCTTGATTGGACCTACAAAAAGTGAGACGATGCCAGGAAGTATTCTCAGGAAGGGACAGACCTTTCACGGCGCCGACAGCGTACGTAACACCGCTAGTCTTGCCTGTGTCCTTGCTGCCAGGTACCGTGCCCGCAACCCATAAGTCAGAGCTACCAAAAAAGATTCAGCACCACCGGAAACACCGCGTCGCTAGCCGCCCAACCGCGACGTACCTTCCCGTGTCGATCAAGACTGTAAACGATGACCCTCCTAGTGTGATGTTGGTGTAATAGCTAACGTCGCCCGTATTGTTCAGAGGCGAACTCCCAGAAACGTTCCCCCGTCGTCGTAGAAAAGAGCCATCGTTGTTACCTTCAGGATGCCTCCGTCCATGTATGCTCAGCTTCACAGCATCGACGACATCTCCAAAGGTGACTACGCTGAGTGCTGTTATACAGAGATGTCCGAATCGCATGCTTGGGTAAGAGAAAGAGAGACAGAAATAGAAAGAGGAAAGGAGGAGAAGAGAAAGGTAAAGAAATATAGTTGCCGTGCATGTTTTTGTCGTGCTTTTGGCTCTGAAGGGTGGCTGTGTTAGTTACATCAGGGGCAACCAGATGTGTGCGGTTTCTCACCGTCAGCCAACCGTCAGCCAAGGTCACAAGCTCCCAATGCACTGCAAAAGCACTGGAAACATATTTTTCTTATGCCAGGATCCCATCCTACGCGTTTAGCTGAAGACTCATTCTAGTACATACAGTTTCTTACTGTCTAATTGGCACCTAGTAACGCACTACCCACAAACGGGCTGTCTTCTCCGTCGCAATCAATTGATCATGATCAGCGCCCGCTCGCACAGGGAACGTCGGTTGATTACTTCTATGCACTCGGCCAACGAGCTTGATAGTGAAGATACTACATATACTACTCGTCGTGTTCAGCCATTTGGCTTGTCCAGCTGAACATCTCAACCAGAACAGGTACGGATGCCTTAACAAACACCACAGCCGCCACTCACCCGATTGGCCCTGACTGTTTGAGGCGATGTCCATATATTCAGCATAGCATCCACAAATTTGTCCAAGACTGGACCAGTAACGAAGATATCGATCGACATGGTCTGCCTCGACATGTTGCGCATTGTAAGACTGAGTAATGTGATGTTGCTCTGCAGAGGGATGGATCCCAACAACGGAATGAAACTGTTCATAACCATCTGCTGCTTACACATGTTGCAGTCAAAAATACGGAAGGATATGTATGTATATACCAAGAACAGTCCATCAATAATTTACATGAAGCGATGAGGCCAGAAGGGGAAAACAGGCCCAGCTAGAACAACCTAACGTTTCGCGTTGCGAGGAGGCGTCATGGGTGTCCAAGAAGTGTACGCATAAGGTATGTTGGGGTTGTATTGTAAGACAACCTCTGCTGGGCGATCCACTGGTTCTGGATCGGGCAATCGAGCATACGTACCACCCGACGCTGGTCCTCCACCCTTTGACACCGACGCTGAGGCAACCTTTGAACGGCGTCTCCGAATACAGTAACAAGTGAGTGCGATCAATACGACCAGAACAATTAGGCCAGCGACGGCCGCAATGACGATGGCGTATCCAATAGGCCTCTTGAGTCCTTTATAGGCAGATTTGTTGCTATCTTTCCCTGAGTTTGAACTTGAGCTCTTTGCAAACTGATTTATACGGAATACAGTTTTGCGTTCTTCGTTGAATTCGGTGAGGAACACGGATGGGTTGACGGTGGAAAGGAGCTGGATGTAGGGAGCCTCTTTACCACTGCTAGCTGGCCCTACTCCCGGCCCGCCATAATTCAAAAGAAAGTATGCATTGTGAACTAAGCGAATATTTCCGTTAGTTATAACAGGATAGCATTATCATACAACTTACGGAAAGTGGTGCCGAGAACAATCTCTGCAGCGGGAGCATGCTCGTACGTGGGTTGGAACTATAGCATCATGTACAAGTTAGCCCAGGAGTATCGCAGTGGCGAGGGCATAAACTCACGGTACCCAAGCACGTAGGAGCATTCAACGGGGAACTAATTCCGAAGATACTCAGGTCGAGGCTAGCATCCAGAGGATGTATTGGGTATAGCTGCCCACCGAGGTCGATCGTTAAGTTGATAGGTGTCTGGCATGGTACTACCCAGACATTTCCTAAATTAGGGAGCTGGCGAAATTGCGCCCCAGGGACCTTACCATAGATCGCATCAGATATAGGTCTAGATAAGGATCGTTGAGATATTTTACAAAAGTTGTTTACGTCTTTACTTACTTAGCTACCCGAGAAATGAGAACCCGAGTATTCAGGACGACTGTTAATGGACGACCAAGGTTTGATTTGACGGTCTGCGTGAGATCAGCTCCGTTTGCTCCGAAGATCCCTCGTGGACCCAAAGTCATTTGGAAATGCCTTTCGTCTGACGAAGATGCGCCATTATATTGGAATCCAAGCCGGGGTTGCTTCAAGACCTGTACATAGTTCTTCCCTACTTCACCTAGGCTTAGAAACCCTGGGTACTGATTTGTCAAGTAATCTGGTCGCCCCAGAGCTAAGGTAAGGATCCTCGGTATTCGTGGATTTGCAGCGAAGAACCGTTCAGAAAGAGGACTACCAGCAGGAGGAGGTAGTGTACGGCGGATTTTTGAGACATCAGGGAAACCAAACCCGATGATGCCAGTGAGGTTCAACTGGGGCACGAGAGGGCCATTGACTAGGTCATGTTCAATTATTTCTAGCAGCAAGATATGAACTTTTCGACGTACTAAATGCCTGGTTTGGAATATTGACCCCGCCAAACTCAAGTTTGGCGGTCTGGATTAATCCTGACGTCAGGTGTTAAGAGACTTTACAGACGTCAACGAAGTCAGCCAGTTACCTCTCAGTGAGACATCCGACGAAAAGTGGATCGTCGAATTTCTTCCGGTATTGACGCTCGAAGGCACTGAGCCAGCGACCCAGAGGTCAGAACTGATCATCATCACAATTGATCAAAGAGCATTTGTGAGCATCAGTGACGATTACTCACCTCGACATATCCACCGCAAAAGTATGCCGAGAGCCTCCAAGTGCCAGTTGTGTTAGATAGGCAACCCCAGTAGGATCCTTCAGGCGCCTTCCATGGAGACTAAGCACAATCGCTCCAATACCCTGGAAGAGGGTGAAGACGACAAGGAGGCTCAAGCAAGCCTTGGGTATCATGAAGAGAACTTGAGGGAGAAAAGGGAAGAGGTGTACAAATGGTGCTTGACGACATCCTTTTATTTGAAGCTAGTGGGCATCATGCAGGGAGACGTCTATGCGAGCGCACTGTGAGGCTGTGCTAATACTCAATTCATTCAAAATTCCGTAAACGCGATGATCGATGAGCAACGCGTACTATTGAATTAATACCTCTGACGCGTTTTTAGCAGCGCCGGCAAGGCACAACTTCTCCAACCAGCAGTATCAGCTTAACAAGTGCCTCCTCTCCTACGGAATACTGACTCTTGATTACCTCAAGCCACTATTTGGGAGGAACGAGTTACATACAATGTTCTGATGTGACGATAGGCGCCCATTGCGCGCTCCCGGTGTCCCTGAAGCAATTTCGGGCACGTGCTGCAGGAACATTTCCTACAGCGGGAATCTCGGCTTTGCAACGTCCATTCACAACTTCTTTTCGTTCAACCCGTCCCGCCCAAATCCCTTCGTTCCTTGATCCTTTCATTCGTTTCGTCTACGCTGGACTGATTAATATCACATCCTGCATGCTGATGCATCCTTTACTACCACTATCTCTTCTGCTTTCAGTTCTCGACTCTGCGTATCACGTTCATGCTGTCAAATTTCCATTTCAAGTTCGTACTCTCGTGAAGAATAGCTGGTCTTCCGTTGATCGCTTGGGCCGTCGAGCGACTTCTACTATCCCTGTGGGGAACTCACACAATGCGCAATATATCAGTAATATCACTGTCGCGGGCCAACAGGTCGCGGTCATGTTGGATACGGGAAGGCAAGATGATACAGCATCCTTATGACGTTGCAACGTATTAACATACGGTATTTAAAGTTCCGACCTATGGGTGAGCTTTCCGATGACTATACCACAAACCACCGACACGGGAAAGTCGATCACACTAAACTACGCAGTCGGGAAAGCTCAGGGTGCGGCGTGAAGGCTCATTGTTTCTGATTGGCACACTCAACGCCATTAATCCTCGAACAGGCAACATCCACACTGCAACTGTATCATTGGGCAACTTCTCTGTCGACAACCAGGCGTTTTGTATGGTCTTCCTTCAATCATTCCCATAGTGTCTAACCCTCTTCTAAGTGCTGGTCACCGATACGACGACATTTTCTGGAGATATCCATGCTCAAGGCTTTGATGGCCTGATTGGATTCGGCCCAAACGATGGCTCAGCTATCCAAGATAAACTCAAGGGCAATGCCGGCGACACGCTCCTCAACAATATATTCCAGCAAAATAAGACTTCCCAAAATTATATCACCATACTACTTGACCGCAAAGGAGATCCTAAAGACCTTTACACCGGACAAATGACCATCTCTGAACTCGTTCCGGGTTTAGAGAATGTTACAACCATGCCCAAGTTGGACGTCGAGCTGGTCCACAAGCTGTTGGACTCGGGTGGGTCAACATCAATACCTTTTTATAGGTAGACGTCGGTTGCTGACACGCATGCTAGAACAACATTGGCAGGCGCTCACGGATAAAGATAATGGAATCATTGGTCCAGATGGACAGGTTATCCAAATCAAGTCCATAGTCCCCAAAGCCCCGAAGGGTCAACTTGTCGCTGTTGTCGATTCTGGATTCACATTCAGGTTAGCCTTTCGCTAAA
Organism: Pleurotus tuber-regium; assembly: GCA_014058305.1. Classification (NCBI taxonomy): domain Eukaryota; kingdom Fungi; phylum Basidiomycota; class Agaricomycetes; order Agaricales; family Pleurotaceae; genus Pleurotus; species Pleurotus tuber-regium. The sequence continues at coordinate 1,398,689 of JACFYU010000042.1, read as the reverse complement.
TCTTTTTGTTTATATATTAGTGCTAATCGCAGCATTCTCCAAACAGCCAAGTAGGTCATTTATATAATTATCGTCTTGAGAGACCAATCGTAGCACATATGATCACCAGGTGCCACGAGACGTTTCTGATGCAATCTATGGTCGTGTCCGAGGAGCCATGTACGACACCAAGAACGAATACTGGACAGTTCCTTGCGGCCAATACATACCATTAACCTTCAGATTTGGAGGCATCGAGTATCCTGTTCATCCTCTAGATGTCGTCAACGACGACTTTAGCATCACGGACCAGGCTGGTAACCGTGCTTGCATTGGTGCTGTGAGTCATATTCTCTGCTGCTTTCTTAGCTGTCAGAGTTTAAATGTTGTTGCTCTAGTTCCAACCCATCACCTCGGCTTTCAGCCTTCTCGGTAACTACGACATGATTCTAGGAATGAGCTTCCGTAAAAACGCTGCCAACTCTATTCATTTTTCTATGTGATCTAACGTGCCATATCATAGTACGGAATGCTTACTCCCTGCTCGATTTCGGAAACTGGATCGATGAATCCAATGATAAGGATGACCCGTATATCCAAATGCTTCCTCTCACGAAGACCGCCGACGCCAAGGCTGACTTCATCCAAGTACGACTCGGTGGTACCGACTCCACAGGCGACGCGAAATGGTCTCTCCTCCCCACAGATCAAATGCAACATTCCCCCGTCTCAGACGAAGAGAAGAAAAAGAAATACCAGGAAATGGTGCTCAGCCGGTGGCCTTATATCCTATTAGGATGCCTGGGTGCTGTACTTCTCATTATGGGATGCTGTATTTGGCATTGCTGTTGCAGGAAGAAGAGAGCCAAGGCTAAGAAAGCCAAGAACGCGGACGCTTTCTTGGGCAACATGGGTAACAGAGAGGGGAAACATTCTTCATACCATCCCTTGCAGGACCAAGGGAGCCAGATTAACTTGAATAGCTCATATGGCCATGGAGGTCAAGGATATTCAGGTCGTTAGGCATATACATTGTTTCGGCAGTCGTTACAGTCATACCATGGACTATGCTGGCAATTGATCCTACTTATCCCACTTGTTCGCTTGATGTTGTTATAGTTATAATCTATAGGATGAGTTTGCATAGACTGATAAGCAATTATAATAAAATCCAAATGGTAACAAGTCGTCAGCCCCGATAGATACTAGCATGGTCCCAACAGGATGTGTGTCTACTCAGATCCAGTCAAGTCAGATCCGGTTAGCAATGAAGCCACCCATTGCTCAACCGCGAGCAGCTTCGTATAACCCTTATTCCCCGTAAATCCTCCAACGACGAGAAAAAAATGTGCCAGGCATATAGCCGCAATAACAGAAAATACAGTGGCCAAGGGGTATCCCTTCTCTGCTATGGGAGGCTCGACGGTAGACTCCTCGATCTCGGCCTTGCTCAACTCCTCCTCCTCGGGAGGTGGGATAGTAAGCTCCTTAAAGAGGCCAGCGTTAAGGTCAAAAGCAGTATTCGCTTCCCGCAAGATTTCCTCTGTTGATAAGGAGTGAATGATCCGTCGTGAACAGGTAAACAAGACTATGTGTACCTTTAAGCGCCAGGTTGTCGCCAACACCAGCATCCATGCCGGCCTTGAACCAAAACTTGATCTTCCTCATATCCCCTTGGCTCGTTGCTGGGGCAGACGACCCTAACTGCCGGAATGTGTAGAACGATAGGCCAGTGTTAGTTTCTTCGTCAAGACCGTAGGCTTTCGCTAATCTATGCTTGATGAACTGGCCACCACTGAGATCTCCGAGATACCGAACATATGAATGAGCGAGTAGTAATGATGGGTCTGTAGAATCTATTGTCGCGATTCGTGACGTGTAGTCGGTCATGCCAGCAGGAGGGGATGCTATCAGCTTCTTGTAGACTGCATGTGTCTTCCAAGACGACTCCGGAACTTGGAGAATGGCTGCGATATCTGCAGAAAGGCCGGCCTTTCGGGCCAGCAGGATGGGGTTATACGTGGGGTGCAGAACCGGGTGATTCGCATGACGCTCGAGTGCTTCTTCGAACGCGCTGAATAGGGCAATGCTGAGTCTCACAATGGCGTTAACTCATAAGGTAATGATTGGCATACTCGTAGATGTGCCACAACATCATTAGGAAACGAGCATACTCCTCTCGGGCTAGTTGACCTTGAACTAGCGCAGCAGCACCAGCGCTCTTCTCAACCTCTTCATGGCTCTTCAAAGTCCCTTTGTGAAGTATTTCAGAAATGGGGAGTTTGAGATCGACGGTATTCATGTTGGTGTTGGGGTGTGGTAAGAAGGAGATTGAGAAGCAGTAAGAGGCTGGTATAAGTAGTTACGGGAAAGAATGGCGTGCTGTGACTCAAGGGTGAACAAGCAGTGTTGACAGCATAACTCAATTCACTAAATATGTCGCCCCAGGATACGGTCCCCATCAAATCTTATCTGATAATCCAGCCTAGACCCACCTAGATTCCCCGATTCGGTGGCTTACATTATCTATGTGGCGACCCTGCATTGGCGCGACGATAAACGATTTGTCACTGAATGTCGGCTATCGTGCGCTGTGCACAAAACGGAAGTTCAGCAGGAGGGGAAAGCAATGAAGGGCTTGACCATCATATATCCCACCCGGTTTCTGTGCTACCTATATTATTATGGTGAAGCTGGAAGCTCGAAGGTCTGGCACAGTTAATTTACTTCCTAGATTTTGACTTGATAAGCCCACTGACATGCATGGCGTATACAGGACAGAAACATATTGAATTACATCCATACATACACAAAACAACGAAGAACACGTATTGGTAATTGTGAATTAATAGAAATACAACAAGCATAGCTACGATTGTCTACTGCATTTCAAATTTCAAATCGTGTCTAAAAAAGCCTCTCAAATTTGGTCCAAGTCTATTGCAAGTCAGATTAAGGGTTGAAATCAAAGTACAGCAGGCGATTCTGCTGAAAAGAGCTGGAATTCAAATTTAGTGGCTTGTGGCTGTTTGATCGTATCAGCTTCACTCACACTCATGATGTTTACATGGGTGGCACTCGGTGTCGGTGGTGTGGAAGTTGGTCGTAATTTTGGGGTCTTCGTTGGGGTCACCGCATTATCCGTTTGTCCAAGGATAGACACAGGCGGAAGCGACGAAACATCCAACTTTAACGGCACTGCACCGGCTCTGTTTTTCCTGCTAAGTGAAGCCGGTATCTGCACCGCATCGGCACCTGTCTTGTCGCCCAAATATTCTAGAGAATCATTATACGAGCTATCCGTAGAATCAGATGACGAGCCTAGCATTAGCAAAGGCCTCAGGGGGTCAGTGAAACTGGTTCTGATAGGCCGCACTCCGTAGAAATGCTCACTTGCTTCGTGGCTCAGTGGTACTCCGCCTCCAATGACTCGCCAGGAAACAGGATAATACCCTTTCTGGATATTCGCTTCCTTCAACGAGATAGGCTTGGGTGGTAAAGGTATGCCTTGGGTGATCGGCGGAGACGGTGGTTTTGACATGATTTCGGAGATATTGTGGATGCTTAAATTCAGAGGTGATATAACCGAAAAATCAATGTTAACGTGACGACTAACAATGTGCAATTGTCGCCATTTGGGCATGTCTTGTCGGGTTTGTAGAATTTGCATGGCTTGGCTGTTTATTAGTCCGTAAAAATGCATCTTATATGAATGAATGATAAAATGGGTATCTTACTTTTGTAGTTAACCGCTTTATTTTTTGGTAGTCCAGGTGGTGGAGGTGGGCCCAGTCGCTGGGAATAATCAGACGCCCATGTTCCCTCAAAATTTATGTTGCCGTGTCTCGGCGGGGTTAAAGGATACGAAGGTGGGACGGGACTCGTCATAGTTGTCACATAGGCTTGGTGAAGAGATGGTAAAATAGGAGACATTTCGGGCGAAGCGTCTGTATGAGCCGTATGAATAGAGCTGCGAGCACCTCTGTACAAATGATAATCTTCCGAGATAGAACTAGTTGGAGAAGTTCCTAAAGCAGGCGATAAATCTAATCTTGGTGGTGAACCAATACGCATACGGTTGAAATTCAACTCGGTGTGTATGGGCGGTGAAGTCGAGAAAGCATCACCGATGGGGCGCCATACGGAAGGATAGTTAGTTTGCCCAAAAATGTCAACAGGTGAGTGAGGTAACGTGCGAGTATGAGGACTCATTTGCCGTCTCTCAGGGGACGGTGATGTCCGGGGTAGACCTGATGAATGGTCAGTAGCTCTATCTGAATGCCTTCGAAGAGCTCGCTGGGTGAGTTCAGGCTGTATGTCCCTGATATCTGGAGAGCGAAGAGCTCGTGGATCATTCACTAAGACTCAAGTAAATCAATTATCTCAGGGATTTATTGAGCGAATATACTGCCTACCGTCAGTACCCCTCTCCAGGGAGTGTTTATATCTACACCGTAGTCCATTGCTGCAATGGCCCTTTATATAAAACCGACACGGTGTGGCATTCTGAAACGTTGGTTCTCCCGTCAAGACGTGGGCGAAATCGCACTCTTCGGACGAGTTTGGACAGCTGTTCATCTGATAGAATTTACATGGCTTAGCTGAAAGTTTTACTTAGTATTGAATGACATGTCATAATCAAAGGGCTATAAACGATGCACGCACTATGCCTCTTCTTATTTTGTTTCTGGTTTGTGAGCTCCATGATTGCCATGGAGCCAACAACAACGGTGCGAGCGTAGAAAAGACAACAAGGCAGGGAAGGGAGGACCAGGCAAGGGAGCCCTGTCAGATGGGTCAAGTGGCGATAATAAACAAGGCACTTTGGCGCCCTGGGTTTCAATGTAATTCCTAGTTCAGTGAGATCTCTTGGGCGGAGGTTCCGGCGACTTAAATACAGTTCCCTCGGAGCTGGATGTGGAACCAAGTAAGGATGTACCTCCGGCATATACCCCCGATACAAGGCCACACTTATTATGTGAGCCTACCACACTGTGGTTGCATTTCAACCTTGCGAAGTGGTGAACAATGGACATTTGCTAAATCTCGATGGCCAGAAAGTAATTGCAAATGGAATAGTACTTTGCATTCATCTTACCCTCTAAAGAAAAACGCCTTGCCGCTCTAATCTTGACCGAGCCGCCGTGACAAAACCGATTCATGCCACGAGGCGGCTGGAGTATCGCATAAAACGTGTCAATAAAATACTGTTATTGGGCATATATCGTCAGCATGAATCCAAACTTTGAGGAGGTTGAGATGGAGGATATTCCTTGCCGCCCGAAGTGATCCGGGTTCTAGTTCACTAAACAATAAGGCCAGGAGGGGTTGCACGACACGCCATGTCCGATTGAAGTGAGATATGGATTATTTCCTAATTAATCCCTGCGTACCTATTGAACTTATTGTCTCAGTCAGCACATGGACGGAGGTATAAGACGGGATACTCTCACACGGTTCCTAGTCTTATTGTCTTGTAAGGCTTGCCAACGATCTTAAGGGTTGAAACGTTGAACCCTCCTACGCACCAAATCGGGAAAGAATCTTCCCTTCGTGGTCGATTAAGTTTGTGGGTGTATGGCCAAACCTGTGTCAATGATTTCACTGCACGCTACATGCTGCAGGTTTACAGGAATCCCATCATGTACGGTGCACGATACACGTTGTGACTAGTCCCAAATCATCCGTGAAGTGTTTTGATGAGACTGGTGATCTAATACAATTGGTTTTTGTTGACTCGTTATGGGTGACGATATCAAGAGAAGCATAGCGGCAATCAGGCTAGAAGATGGAAAAGCAAGACGTACTTGGTCAATCTGCGACGTATCAAATCACTGGAGTAGAGATCACTCATCCTGGGGTATATGTATTTTAGGTACAATTACCACGGTGCCCAATAAAGTGGGTGATATGTTACAAGACAGTATGATACCCGTTCAAGTTGTTTCCAATTTGAGTCATTTGAGTCGTGTCATATTCACAGCCAAGACGTTAAGTTTGGCTATTAAGAAGTGGTGTGCGTTCATTTGGGACAGGGGTATGACCATCAGCTTCAACGATTGGTGAATCAGAGGAACGCGCTGTGGAGTCTCCGGCTGAAGGAGGCCTTGTCACGTCGGCTTTACACACTGGACACTAAGAATATGCTTAAGCTATGACTCAAGGCAGCAAAATGTGGATGAAGACGAGCTTACCAGTTTCTTCCGCTGGATCAGCCATTCATCCACTTCATCAAGGTGGAAGATGTGATGACAGGGTAAGACTCGTACTCTGTCACCCTTCTCAAATTGGGATAAGCAGATAGCGCACTCTGTCTGCTGCTCGAACCACGGTTGCTCCACTGGCGTGGGTACGCTTGTGGAAGCTTCAACCGCTTCCTCTGCTTCCTCGCTTGTAACTATTATGGGAGGCGCGTCTACAGGCGGCGAGGGCGTATCGGGTGTTTTTGGTTGGTCTATAGGGCCTTCGTGCTTTTCCCATCCCGACCCGGTCCAGACACGCCAAGGGAGATTCATGACTACATCTTCCGGCGCGCGATCTAGCTGAGCGGCCCTAGCGGCTCGAATGCGGTGAATGAGGAGTGTAATAAAAGTAAGGATAGATGGCAGGAGGAGTATGATAACGAAGGTAATAACGGGCCTGTATACAATTGCAATTGTTAGTGATTCAGGAAGCCTATAGACTCTTGCACACGTACGAATACCACTCCCATGCGGAATATTCTGCTGTGATCAATAATGATAAAGTGCGTAGGCCAGAGTGTGACGTATTGGAAGTAGATATTAAGGATGAGAGTTCCATATAGGCTGAATATTTGATGAACGTGGATGCAATCTTGACATCAGAAGCATCCTCTGTGTACCAACATTTTCCAGTCGATGTGAAAGAAGTAATGAGAGCCTACTCACCCTGACTATACATATTAACGAGAGTGTCAGGATACCCTGATACATCCGGATCACTACCTCCCACAACCACGGCTTTTGCACCTAACCGTTGAGCCTCCCTGACTTTGTTAACGAACTCGCATTCACCCCTTTGCACAAGCGCAATCCATGTTTCTGTTGGTTCCGGTTGATGAGGTCCTTTCACACAGAGTTTAGGACAGCCACAATTGGTATGCGATGTAGGTTCATGTCGTGATGAGTTCATAGCACAAGGCTCCGTGAATGAAGAAAGGGGTATCACATAACCCAGCAGCGGATCTCCCAGCTCAGCACCGAATGCAGCTGAAACCAATAAGATTAGTGGGTGATATACATGGTTATTGGCTACTTACCAGGTCGTGAAGACCAGGAAACTGCTGGTGACCTATCTACCACAGAAACGGTACTCTCTGCACCCCATGCCCAACCCCATAACCACGTTCTGTCCGATTTGGCGCTAGACGGAATGAGAGATGTCGTTGCTAATGGCGACGACCTGCCCCGAAGAAAAATAGTACCACCAAGAGATAAGAGAATGAGAATTCGGAGCATGTTCAATGTCTGCAGCGCGACGTAGAGGAGATGAGGGTCGTCCTCATCGACTTGAAGCTGTTCCCGCTCCATCTCGACCCAAGTCGATCATTCCATGCTTTCAAGGCACGTGCAAAACAATCTCGGAAATCACCGCTCACGTGACTCAGGAGCATGATATTTGATCGGAATGACTTGGTTTGAGTCGAGTGGCAGTGGTGTATTTCAACCGACCGAAATATAGGAGCTGACTCTTTCAACCTGAACATTACCTGACGATGCGAGCATTCAACAAATTGCCTCTAGACGACGATATCATTGACCGTATTTTCACCTTCTTGCCATCCTTTGCAACATTCCAGTCGTTTCTCTTGACTTCCAAGGCGATCTATGAAATTTACAATAGATATCCCAACTCTATCGTCCGTGCTGTCGCGTATAATGTGGCTGGACCCGCTTTACCTCAAGCATTACGACTGGTCCGTTTCAGATTCAAGTTACAAGAAGGAATAGACTCGGATGAAGACGAGGACGAATCCGATACTAGTGGCATCCTTCCCGAAGAATCAAGCCATATAACAACCATTAACCAGTCTGAAGCAAAAGAAGTTACGGCCGTAGCCAGTGTAGCCACTGAACTTGAGGTTCTGTTCAGCCGGATGTGCGTGGTCTACCGCACCTTGAGATTTCATTGACTCGTGTAAATGTAGGCGTAAGGATCGTCGCTCGTCAACCAGCAAACTCACACCTATCGAGTCCTGGCGTTTCTGTTGCGCTTTGTACCGTATCATGCTTTTCTCGAAGAGATTTGAACCAAAATTGTCAAACGTGGTTGAAGCCACGGCTGACGACGATGAAGGCGCTGAAGCGATCAGGAAGTTTATGAAGACGTGTCGAACATTCCTTGACGCCTTTCTTGATACTGAACTCCTGCAAATCCGTGCTGTGATGCTATTCCTTAAAGGTCTCGCTTGGTCTGCCGCCGCGGCACACGGATCGTTTGGTTATTGTGAGCAATAATGCATGCTCTTCGTAGACCCTCAGGATTGATGCTGAAGCAATTCAGCACCCGAATTCGGAGAATTAGCCTTGATATCTGGCCCAGAAGCCATTCTCTCATGCGTACAGGAATGGTCAACAGACCCAGTATACTCAAACACAAATTATCATACTCAGGAGATACCATCCGAAGTAGTGGAAGGTTTTTTAGATCAACCACTCGGCGAACTACTTGACAAGAGAAACGTCAAACTCCTGGCAGACTATGCTGCATATCACAAAGTGATTATTGACCACGTAGAAGGGGAAGACGACAAATGTAAGGAAGATTTCTTCCGCTACTGATCGTGCTTCGTTAAGATCAGTATTAGGCGAACAATGCCAACAAGTGCATGGTATGGCGCTGTGGAACGAAAATAGTAAGGACAGCATCGTACGCTTGTCTATTCCGCCTCTCATTATTGTCAACCAGATTGGGATCTTCTTCGTTGTGCCGTTGGTGACAACGATATAGTAAAACTCCTCAAAGGCAGATTATTTTATAGTCCAGATGGTATTTACCTTCTGGACTTGCTTCGAGATCTCCAAATTCTCCCCACGGCTCTGCGAGAGATGTTCGATGAGCATAAAATTCATAAGTATGCTCCTCTGGAGAAACATCACTGGCTATGCTTGAATTGCCTCAAGGAGTTTATGAGGGACCATCTTCACATCTGGCTTTGTGAACATAAGCGAAAAGGTTTGCATCCACACCTCCTAATGGAAACTCACTCATGTATCTTTAACAGCTGGTCTGGCTATCCATGATAATTGCTGGTCAGTACAATATATCTGACCAACGTCTCTGGCCTTAACTCACTTTCATTTCAGGTACGGCTATAATTGTCGCACACAAATGCACAAGTCTGCACACGCAGCGAAACTAAACGTCAGTCTGAACAAATGCTATCCTCACTTGACGCTTAGCTTCTATTTTAGCATCTTTGCGAACCTACAAGAGGCGATCCTTGACAAGTTGACAGGGCTAGCGCGACATCTCACTATCTACGTTTGTACGACCAATAAATACATAAAAAGGACAGCATGTATACAACACTAATATAACGAAGATTACACCAAAACATGGAGTCAAATAGTCTGAACAAGATAAGTATGGTGTCAAGAAATATATTCTATCGCCAACTATCGCGAGTTTCGAGGTTCGCATCAAGTGGGGTTTCAAGGAAACGATTACTACCTTCTTCCCAGGTCACTTCTCCGTCTCTCCCAATTTTGCGAACGTACTTGTATTCTAGAATAGACTCTGCAGGGACCTTGACTGCACCTAGATGATGACTACTTTAGCAATGTATAATACGTGAGGAGTCACTGTCACACACCGCGCCATATGGGATATTTGTCCGGAGAAAGCTTCACGGCCTGCCCAGTAGACCAATGGTGCAAAGCTTCAATGGACCCAGTAACGTAGATATTCTCTATCAAATATAATGATATTATGGCTTGCCCCTCAAACTGTAGTCAATGTATATCTCACCACCAGGGACCGTCTCTGCGTGCACAACGAACGTCACCGTGATCAATTTAGGCGGGTTTGGTCTGCACACCGAGGGAACAGTGAGGCCTTTGGCGCCCCAGCTGACCGGTCGGAGGACTTCCGCTCGCGCGTTGAAAGCTGTCAGTGAGGCAGCATAGCTCCAAGTCAGATCGAGAGCACTGAGTGGTTTCCCGTTATCTCGATGGTATTGTTCGGAAAGGGATCCATCCCATGGCGTATACTTCGCATTGACTGCAATGAAGCCATCCGCATACTCCTTGATATCTTCGATGAGTGCAGAGAATGCATATGTTCTCGAACGGTATCTCCCAGGCTCAATGTCAGGTATGAAGAGTTGGAAGAAGATGGTAGATATGTTGGTGACCTCGATGTAACGCTGGGCTTTCCATACGTAGATTGCATCGTAAAGCTGCTCAGCGACCGCTGCTGTGGTGAGGTACCAAGGGTGGCCGCCCATGTAGATATCTTCTGAATACCGACCCGTCGCCACGGCTTCTGTGGGAGGTATATCTTGGTTGATACCATAGATGGTTCGGAAGGTGTCAATGTACGCTGATAGGCTCGCCAGAGCTTTGTCAGAGCACGGCTGGAAGGTGGTTGCATCACAGCCTGCTGAAGGATCGAAGGTATGGATAGATGCTAACACACTGTTCGCATCTTTCCCAGAACGGCCTCCACCAGTATTTGAGGTAATGTATAAATCTTCGGCATTCCAGTAGGACTGAGAAAGGCTTAAGAATTAGCATTCGAGGGAGCTGCGAAAACTTACCTGCATGAAGCAAAGTGTATTCTCTGCTTGTTCGAAGTATACATCGGCCAAAGCAACTTCTGTGAGATAATGAGCTAGTGCTGCTCCTTCGCGCAGTGCCCGGTGCTGGACTGCAGTTGTAAAGAAGGAGGACGACGAGACTTCTTCCCAGAGATCGAACCTGAAGAGACGAGGTTAAGGCTAAAGATATGAGAGGGATTCCTCCATACCCCGTACGATTCCAATAATTGACGACGTAGTCTAGATCCTTTTGTATAACGGGCCAAATAACTTTAGATACTTGTGCCTGATTGGGTTTTTCAAGTAGCCATTTAGCATAGGTAATCAAGGTGATTGCTCGTAGCGCAGGCCCGTCTTTGAATGCTCAAATCAGGTACGGCACTCAGGATATGTTGAACACATACGAACCATGCTGTGGCCTATAATCTAGTATTAACTCAACTCAAGGTCAAAGTTGTGAAAACATCACCTTCCCCAAGGGTCAGTAAAAGCGGTATGATTTATGTTAAATTTCGGTTCACCCAGGCCGCCTGTTTTCATTCCACCGCTAGGATTAGGTACGTTCTGCAGCGCGGCTTGTGCAGTAACATAATCATTGATTAGGCTCCGTAGCGAACGGTCTTTGCCGTGAGTATAACTTTGAAAGCTTCATATAGTGAATGCTTTAATCGACACCTTATATACGTACTGGTCGACAAGAAGTTTCATGACGAGTGCAGCATCCCTCGTCCATGTGTACAAATAATCCGGGTCTTCGGTACTTGGGCTTGCGATGACCGTGCCAGGCTACTTAAAATGAGAAACTGGAAGGTACTATGCACAATCCTCACTCAGAAGCACGCACCTTTGCACCTCCACACTTCGACCCATTAGGGCCGATATTAGCTAGTATGCCTGCTTGCGCGATGGGAGTCTCTCTCTTGATATATGCATTCACTATGGTTGACTTTGATAAACCGATAGAGAACGGAGCAACGGCTTGAAGGAGATGCAATGTGTGGTATGGTGCCCATTGTATGTCATGGTATAGACTGGGTGAACCCGGGAGTCGGCCATTCTTCAGCGCTAGGAAATACAGGGACGCTGCCACCATTGCAACGACCGCAGGTAGCATCCGCCAGAGTAGAACCTGCCACATCTCAGAGTTGGTAGATTTAGTAGATAGAGTGTTATTTCAGCTTGAATTTTGCGTATCAACGATATCAAAGTTTAATTCTTGAGTTCATCAGTCCTTCGTCCGAGTTTACGTCCTGGAGGTTGACTTACGTATCACGTGAGCGCTACTGCAATACCTACGCGCATCACGTGAACTGGCCGACTTTGTTACGCACCGTTTCATCGCTTATACTTCTTACTTACGCTGCTACCATGTCCATGCTTGACAAGTTCCGCAAGGGTGCCCAAAAGGCAGGCATACAAGCTACCGCTTTCTTGCACGAAAGCTCGAATAAGGTTGTCAGTGGTTCACGAGAGTTTGCCCATGGTTTCAGTCTTCCTGGAGAGGCAGAGAAGGCTGCCAAAATCCTTGACAGTTTCTTAGGTGCATTTACTCCAAATGATGCTACAAGCTCAGCTACTAAACTATGCCGTTACTAGCTGATCCAGACCGTCCAGAATCAGCACTAAACGCCATCCCCAAAGCCGTCCTTCAACGAGCTCGGGGTACGTCTCTACGACCAAGTCTTTCATCATCACTGCATTACTGATCCTCTCATTAGGTTTAGCCATCTTCCAAATCATCAAAGCAGGCTTCGTATTCTCTGGCAAGGCAGGCTCAGGCATCGTCATCGCCCGGCTACCAGACGGTTCGTGGTCAGCTCCATCATGCATCGCCACGGGCGGTCTTGGATGGGGCTTGCAAATTGGCGCTGACATCACCGATTTCGTTATCGTGCTCAACAGCGAAGATGCCGTACGAGCGTTCTCGCTGGGTGGAAATGTGACGATTGGGGGAAACATCAGTGCAACTGCGGGCCCCATTGGGACTGGAGGTAGTGTGGAGGCATCTTTGGCACATCCGGCTCCTATGTTTTCGTATTCCAAGTCGAAAGGTGCGAACTTTTCGAATGTTTTAGGCTTAAACTATCAGATTGACGATGGGAACTTGTTCTATGATGACTGATGCAGGCTTATTCGCTGGGCTTTCCTTGGAGGGTACTATTCTTATCGAGCGAAAGGATGCCAATCGGGACTTCTATGGATCGCCAGTACCTGCACGGGATATTCTCGGTGGGCGTGTACCACCTCCTGAAGTTGCATCTAGGTTGTACGAAATAATCGAAGCTGCCGAGGGTTTGGACGAGACTGGGGTTCCAGAAGCCGCTTACATCCCGACTGCCACAGGAGAACATATACAAGTTGGCAGAAATGATAATCAAATGGTCTTTGATGCTGATGGACACCATTAATTTTCTGGGCTACGTTGAAGACAAGGTCTCACTTGGTAGTGGATCCCATGATACCTATGTTGACGCTGACTCCAATTCTCTGTATCACTAGCTAATATAATATAATCACTCTAAGAGCAAATTAGATTGGTATATATACATCGAAGTAATTATGCTACAAGTCCAAAGGTATCCAAATCCCAGTGAAGATATTAGAAATATTTATCCCAGAATCCCACAGTACCGTTGGTACTCGCAGCAAGCTTCTCAATACCAAGCAATTTCACGACCAAGTTGTATAGTTCCACATTCTGGAAGCCCTCCATAACATAGGTGTCGTCGGAGGTCGAATGCCAGCCTTTATTAGGACGCAATAAGGAACGAGAAAGGGAACGAGATTGGTGAAGTGACTTGATGACTGCAGAAAAGGGTCCGTGTGCGACGAACATAGCATGCATGGAAGGCTCTGCATTGTCATACCCGTGATTCTGAGTGGACTGAGATAAGCCTTACTTCCAATACGATGATAAAATAAATACGCACTCCTTTACTCATGCCAGTGTTGCCCTCTGCGTATGTCGTCAGCGCATATCCAATCTTGGGCACGACATAGATAGGCGCAATCCTTGGGTTGTTCGAGAAATGATACCTCTTCGGCATCGTATCATGGGTATACACAGAGAACTTCTCCGGGTTCGCTTCCGACGCAGCCAATAGTTTCTCAAGATAACGGGACACATTGGTCTCAGGATGGAAGCGCAAACCCATAGACGGCCAGCCATCTTCGTGTTCAATCATACCGAGACCATCTTTGCCTAAGATATCGTCCATGTAGATCAGTTTTGGGTGACTGGTATCAGTCATGCCGTGGTCGCTGACGAAGACGATGTCGACTATGTCAGTAAGGTTTCGGGCTTTGAGCTGGTTGTGAAGGTCTTTGGCAAAGACGTCTACTTGACCGAGGGTTTTCTGTTGAAATGTGGTCAGTCAGAAGCGGCAAAACCTTGAATGTCATTACTAACATTCACTAGAGAGGACATCGGGCCGGTAGAATGCCCAGCCTGATCAAGAGAGGGTTCGTATGCTGGGAAGCAATCAGAACGATCCTATCATTGGAACGCAACGAAATATATACCCAGAATAAGTTGTGGTCGCTCTTGAAGTGGTAAATCTATCCATGACATAATCTGGTCAAGTTTCTCCTTTAAGGGGACTTTGTCCTAATGTTCAAAGAGACATGTAAACCAGCAGGCCACGTTAGCTTGTGATGTAGTCACCTTCCATGGGACAAAATATGTCGAAGCCGCGCCTGAGCTTGTCTTTGGGGGGCCGGGCCTGATGATCATCGAGTCAGAGTCTATATTTTCATGTGAAAGGGGTTTAACACACCACATGAGATTCGCAGTGATCATCCCTGCTTTACCAGCCGTCTCCCACACCTGTTAGTAGATTTCTATACTGGTCCACTAAGAAGAAGAACGAAAAAACTGACGGGTTCACCGAGCCACCATGAAGCATTCCAGCATGACTGGACTTGGTTATAATGAAATTCTGTTTTGCTGACTGGATCCCAAAAATTCTAGTGGACTCAGAATCATTGTCGGGAGATGGGGGGAGTTACTTACATTGGCAACAATGCCATGGGACTCAGCAAATAGTCCGGTCCTGCAGTGTATATGATTTAACTATGTACCACTGATTGTAAAGACGATTTATTGACGTACATGAGAGCCCAATGGTTTCTGGGATGAATATGCTTGAGAGGAAGGTACTTGTTATGCGTAATGGAAACTTACGGAAAGGTTAAGGTCTGCCCCATACCGGCGTATGATCGACGAAGAACAGAAAGCTACAAGGAGCAACTTACAGGGAATATCGGCCGCATGAATTTGGCTCTGAGGCCTTGTTTGCTAATGTCAAGCAAGTGAGGTGTCAAGCCTCTATCCAGGTAGTCTGCACTATTGCATCGTTGGGTTTGCAGATATGTGTCGATTTCAGAAGGACGCACCGTAGGCCATCTATCGAAACCACAAGCACTGTTCGCTTGAAGTCATGAGTACCATTCGACCTCAGCGCCCCTCCAACAAACATTTGATTGGGGTGTGGTGGAGGGCCGACAAAGAAAGAACGGACGAAGGCACCAGATACAAGGAGTAAAATGAATCCTGCTGCCGTCCATATAATTTGCGTACGCGATAACGTTCCCGGTGACTGCTCGTCATAGTCATACTCTTCCTTGCTTGAAGAACTGTCTTCATTCAGCAATCTTTTCCGTTCTTCGGCATCTAGAGACGTATCTTTCCTTCCATACGAAGGCATAGAGGGAATATGAGAGACGCGGTCTCTACTTGCACCAGGCGAATAGGACATGATGGCTGTTGCAGAACTTGCTGCCAAAGTGGCAGTAAACAGAGTGCGGCTAGCGCTTATTGCTGTTTGCGTGGAAATTGGCGCGGGCGCTTTTCTCATGAATTTCTGCATCGCAAAAGGTCAATCTTCCACGAGCCATAACTTATTGATGTGGGCTCGTAAGTAGTCAATGTACATATATATATTGTTTGTATTCATGCCCTCTAGGGTGCCCCATTGTTTATAGAGTGATCGGAGTACATTTTGATTTTTGTACTAGCAAACTCTACATGATTTCTAATTGTTGCTTTCACTTGAACCATGACCTGCAGCTCATCAAGTCAACTGATTGATGATGGGCCACTGCCAGTATGGCAATGTATGATGCTTGACTCCATTTCTCACTATTCCGGTTGTAAACCATGGACAATTCAGTGGGTCTTGACCGAAATAAGAAAGGGACAGTGCGAGAAGTCATCTGGTAGCAGGACTAGACAAACATATCCTTACACTGCTGATATTCAGGTCCTTGTTTAGAGTATAGAGTACACATGTGTAGCGGAACGCAAGAAAATATAAGTTAGTACTAAAAATAGTGTCTGTGGCTCCAAGTCAGCTAAACCACCTCTGAGTGTACTCCGATCACTCTATAAGCTAGGGGGCGCCCTAGAGGGCATGTATATCAACAATATATATATATACATTGACTACTTACGAGCCCGCATTGGTGAGTTATGGCTCGCGGAAGATCGACCCCTTTGCGATGCAGAAATTCAAGAAAAAAGCGCCCGCGCCAATTTCCACGCAAACAGCAATAATGTGGCAACCCTTCGGCCCGCTCTGGCGCCGTGATCTCCTTGAGCGGCTTCGGAGGTGAGTATACTGTTCCAGCCGATGCGCAAGTACTAGTCCCCTCTCTCTTCTGATCTTGTCTCAAATTCTGATATTATTAGTTCAATTCTATTACTAGGGACGACTATGGCTGAGTACGAGTGTATACTATTTGATAATACATGTCAAATTTATTGGCCGGAAATCCGCTCGAAGAATTGTTTGAGTGTACTAGCAAGCACATCAGGAAGGGCTTCGACGCTTCGCAAAACGACGTAATATTCGAAAGGGAAGGAGTCCATGTATCTTTCCAACTGTAGCTCCATGTGTCCATCTACAGTTTTGAATGCGGCCTTCTCCATTGACAATATCGAATTCGTATCCATTCCTGAGCTTCCCTTGTCATTAGATCCACGGGGAGGATGGAGTGAATCGATAATGATGAAGACGATCATGACCCTCTGTTCTGCTGCCTTTCTGAGAATCGTGCGTAGCTGCTCATGGTCCTGACATATGCCATCCGAAACGATGATTTGGAGCTGCCATAAATCTGCAACAGTGGAAGAGCCAGTAGGGCGGCGCTCCCTAGCATGCTCCAATATTTGCAAGCTCTTCTGAACGAGGGATAGGACATTGGTAGCCTTCTGGTCGAATTTGAATGCACTGATAATCCGAGTGCCGGTCAGGTCATTGAAAGGTCCTTCGTCGAATCCGTGCAGGAGATCAACGGTCTCTCCGAATTTGGCAATACCAATGTCTCCCGCTTCGAGCCGAGTCAGTGCTTTGGATACAAGAGCTAACGTTTGGAATGCCAAGTGGACCGAATGAGATTCTGCCATGGATCGGGAGTCGTCAAGAGCGATGAGAATTTGGTATTCGCGCTGGCTTGGTCTAGTTCGTCGCAACCAGATTTTGTCTTTCGTGTAATCGCTGGCGATATAGGCAATCACCTTCTTCATGTTGAGGCGTTTGCCGGTACGGTAATCACCTTTCAGCCTTGTAGCCAGTGTCGGTTCGAGGATGAGGCGAAGTTGCTCGCAGAGAGCATGGGAAAGATCGGAAGTCAAAGACTCGTATAGGCGCCAGATGTGCTCTGCTCCATACTCGGGTTGGCCCATGGATTGCCATTCGCACAGCCTAGTCTCGACATCGAGAGAATCTTTTCGTTCTGATTCGTTTTCGGCCTTGACGTCGCTAATGTCGTTAGACGATTTTGATGGGCCACCGTTACTGGAACCTTTTGGAAGTGTGCTGACGATGGCAGGTTCTACATCCATACCAAGGCCGGTACTGGTCTGCTCTCCTTCAAACGCTTGGCTCTGTTCGACCGACTCTTGCGTCACTTGTGCCGGACCAGGATCCATATCCATATCCATATCCATCGCGTGTTCCTCATCCGACTCTTCTTCGTCAATCAACTTGAGTTTATTTAACTGAGCTGCTTGTTCCTCCCCCGCAGGACCCAGCGCATCCATTTCATGATCTTCATCTCCAGGCTGTACATATTCCACCTGCTTAGCTGGAGCGGAATTATCAGACTTATCCAGAGGAACATCTGGCTCATTGGCTTCAAGGATGGGACCGAGCCTCCTACGTATCTCTTGTAGGGCATCAGAAAGACTTCGGAGAGGGTTTGGGATTTCATGCCCGCCATCTTGTCGCTCTTGGGTGGATGTTGGGCCTTGCTGTGAACCTGAAGAAGTATCACCGGCAGCTTCAGTCTCGGCCTGGGATATATTGTGGTCCATGGGGTTCTTCTCAACGCTGCTGTATGTTTGATTAGTCCATGTGGGAGTAGAAACTAATGCAGACATTACCTATCCTGATGATTTGTCTGATCCTCCTGCGCCGCACTACTACTACCCGCTCCACCTTGGCCCATCGCTGTCTGGGTAGTTACCGATGCATTGCCTCTATTCACGGCTTGGGACTGCTCCTCGTTGGCATAGCCGTCACCCGATGAGATATCTGCAGGGGCAATAGCTTGGTCAGCCGATTGGTCTTCGCCAGGAGGCGTATCATTGTCATCAGGCTCTGCGTGAGGTGCATCCTCGCCCTCGCCTATCGCTTCCTCCATGCCGGTGTCCAAGGTGTTATCTTGGAAGTCTTCTGCCATATGATCATCCTCACCGGTGGCCACATCATCGTCCATTGGCTCAGGCATATCACTATCACTGTCGACATCCATCTCACCACCGTCAGCTTCCTCCGGGCCCAAATTCAAGTCATCAGGAAGGTCGAGCGTATTGGCGTCCTGAACGAACTCATCCATAGGAGCGCCATCTGCACCCGGAGGCTCTCCTTGAGACTGGTCGTCATTAACATCCCTTTCTTCGGTATTGTCCTCCTCCTTGCCATCGCCATCGTCCGAGGTCTCTTTCAGCTTTTCTTGCTCCTTCTCACCTTGCGGATCGCGTTTCGACTGACTGCCTTCCTTGGCTACGACTTCCGAATCAGCGGAAGCATCCTGAGACCTGTCCTGATTGATCTTATCGTCTTCTTGATCTGGCGTAGGCCCCTGCTCATCTCCCCAAAGCTTCTCATCCACGGCAGCTGGATCGGATCTGTCCAACTTCCCTAACTGCTCGTCAGGCTCGTCTTTCGTGTCATCGTCCGATTCTTCACCCTCCTGTGAGCCCGTTTCAGCAACGTCTCCCATTTCCCCGCCTATATCTTCACTCATTTCGATGGCGTTGGGATCATCTGAAACATCGTTTTCATCTGCATCATTAGAGTCATCCCCTTGAAGTCCCTCCACTTGGTGTTCCTCCTCGATTTCTTTGCTCACATTCTCTGAACCTGTGCCCTCACCAAGACCTACACCGCCATCGACTTGCGTAGAGTCGCCCCCCTCGCCTGCCTCTTCGGTATCAGGCGGTTTGCAGAAACCTTGAGTCGCTAAAGTGTGGATAACAGAACAGACCACGTAGTTCAGCTTTAGTAGAGATCGAAGCCATCCTGCGTGCGCATTCAGCTGGGTTTCGGCAATGTTAGCATACAAATCAACAAAGGGGAGGAGGCGCCGCAGATCATGAACAATGCCGTCACGATCAAGGGATGTAAGATAAGCCAAAGTATTGTTGAGTCTACTTGCAGTGCCAGTGAGATCGAGTAGATTGCTGAGGTTTTGCATCGCATGGACGTCATCCCGGATGTATGCCTCTCTATTTTGTTCGGTATGATCGGTTGTTAGTGAGAATTTGGCCAAGATATCTTGAACGACGATTAAGAACGAATCTATGACCGTTTCCGCTGAGGCATCCACCCGATCGACGATGGGTTTGCTGGGTAGCTGAGGCACTGTTTGAGATTCTAACCACGCCTGAACCGAGTGGAAGATGCGGAAAAGATGGGGATGTTCCTTGCTCCATTGAGAGAGCGTAACGCTAACTGTGTCCAGGTGTGAATACACCACGCTGAGGAAATCGGACTCATCTATGTTGATAGTGAGTGACAGTCAAAACCTAGGGGGACGCCAACCAACCTCCTAAAAGCAAAGGGAACGGCGTCCAATTTACCGCCTCGATAATGGAGGCCAGACGTTGACAGATATTTTTCGTGGAGAAACTGAGCTGATTAGAGTGCTCTATGATGGTGAGTGTGTGTTCTGAATAAGCACCCATTTCTTGAACCATCTTCAACGCATCTGTCATCTCGGTAAGAGCACCGTGCATTCTCGAAAGGAGGTTCTGTAGATGGACGAGGGTAGATACCATAGATGTTCCGTAATTCACTATTGACGGGCATGAGCTGATTGTCTTGAGGCGACGAATGATGCGATTGAGCAATGTGTGTGAATTGCAAATGGCGGCGAGTCTAAGAACAAGATAAGATCCAATCAGTGTCAAGAAGATTATCATATGTACCTTTTCCTCATATCGAGGGCAAGCGAGAAACCGGACTCCAAAAACATCAAACCTCGTTGCAGTTCGCGAGTGTTCAAGTCTGGGTGATGATTAGCGAGCGACTTTCTGACCTCCGGCAGACAAGTGCATAGACGCCAGAAATACTTTTCGCAGTCGCTTGTAGTTGATAGTGCCGTAAGCGGGAGAATAGGTTGGTCTCGCATCCACAACACATCGGCCTGGTTACGCAACACCTCTGTTTTGACTGCAGAAGAAAATCCCGCGAGCTTGAGTTCCTTTAAGAGATCGTTCCATGCCTTGCGCTTTCGAACCAGCAAGGCCTTCTGGGATTTCAAACGAACTTCCGCCTTGTCACTTTTCGGTATCTGAATAGAAGCCAGATGTCTGGCACTAGCAATAATTTCTTTGGCAAAGTCATCAACCGGATCTGCAGGATGATTTGTAATCCAAACGAGGATCCGAGAGTGAAGTAACGTTTGGAATTTGGCATAGGTGCGGTCGAGGTTGGTCAAGTGAGGCGCTGTGGCCAACTCGAGGGGGGGAAAGGACGGTGGGGTGAGAATGGGATGTGTGGTGGTCATTACAGCGGTAGTGTCGATATTGGCGGCGTTGGCCATTTGAGCCACCAATTTATCGCCAATGGGTTGCCGTAGTAGGTCGCGATACTTGCGAATTATCTTGAATAATTGATAGTGAGAGCGTCGTGCGCTTTGCTTCAAGGCATGGACATTCACATCCTTCCAACTGGCAAGTTTGATGAGATCTTTTATTTCCTTTTCTAGGCTAGCCCTTTGGGTGCTCAAGGTAACAGTGAGTTGTTCCGTGTACAGGCCGAAGGAATTTCCAATGTGGTAGAGAATTCGATGTACGCGTTCAAGCACCGTCTGATGAACTCCTTCAGAGGAGGAGATGAGGCGTAAGGAATAACTTGTAAAATCTCTCAAGAGTTGCATTCTGGCCTGGAACTGACCTAAAGGGGAAGAGCGAATGAAATCGTCGAGAAGAGGGACGAGGTCTCTGAGATAATTCGACAGTGATTGGTCTTCGAGGGGATCCCTCTTGTCGATGGCCTCCAAGGTGCCATGAATGAGGGCATTGTATAAACGGAACCACCAGACTGAGGAGCTATGGGCAGACAATGTGGATTCCGCTTCAAGCAATGCTTGCCATGATGACAACTCCAACCGACGCCATTCAACAATCAATGAGGTGATGGCTTGTTGGTCTGTCTTAAGAGACGTATCTCGATTAGCATATGCTTCCCAATCCTCGCTTTGTATAAGGAGCTGCTCCAATGCTGACAGTATTTTCGCCACAGGACTCTGAACATCAAATTCCAGGAAAAGTTCGCAACGTCGCTTAAGATCCTGCAGAATGACTTGATCGGGCCAATCGTGTAGAAGGGAATCTACTCTTCGGATGAGAGATTGGATGACAGCAGCACCTTTGCTTGTTTCGGAGATGTTAGCGTCGGTGTAAAAGTTATACGACGAAGTAGGTGATAAACCGCTGACGCGATCGCGAAGAAGTCTTAACCGGAGAATAGGACTGTCGTGGTCCAGGATTTCCGGCAAACTGGAGACCTGAGAACGCAGCAAAACATCCAAGGCTGACTTGCGCGTCGCGTCAAACTGGGTAAGCGCAGTAGTAGAGGTTGACTGTGAGATCATTATGGATCGATGGACACTGACAAATTCATGGATGTCGTCCGAGTTGATGAAATCGGGCCGCCCATCAGAGGGGCGTGATTTGTGGTTAAAGGCGTCCTCAAAAGAAGGAAAAAGAGCCAGAAACTCTTCTTCCTCTGCCTCTACCTCGGTAGTAGCTTCGTGGACGTGAAGTCTCGAGTGATATAACGATTGAGAAGTTCGCTCCAACTCGTTCTCGCGAGCACGGTCAATTAACCACATATGAAGTGCCTGCGAAGAAGTGGACTGTAAAATATCCATGAAAGATTCGAGACTGACGCCAAGATGTCTTTCAAACGCAATGGCGGAGAGGTTGAGTAGAATATGCTGAAAACCACTGAGTCCGGCTGCACCGGTCATTGAGACCGATGCGAGCAGGAGCGACGAAGATTTAACGAAGGGAAAGGCTACGAGTGCCGATGCGAGGGTGGCCACACGATTTGAGGAGTCGGATGAATTGTGCTGACAAGAATGTGAGATGAGCCGCAACCCAAGCCTGATTTCCGCAGATGCCAGCTTGAGGATGGTGTTAATATCTGCGTAGTCTGAATAAACGGAATCCAGTCTTTGGCAAAATCCCGCGATCGACTGCTGAACGACATGCTCCGCTTCCAGGGCGCTTGGGGTTCTGAACATCATGCTGTCCACCAAAGAACCAAGTTTGGTAGGAGAAACCACTTGGCCCTGAAACTGCGAAACTTCCGACCACATAATTGCTGTTTGTGATACATCACTTCTGATGGGATAATCACCAGTAGTAGAGATACAGTTCGAAATCTCCGTTTGGCGCTCATTCAAAAGGTCGATGGACACGTTGGACGGGTTTCCAGTGGTCACGGACTCCAAAGCAGCGTGGAGGGATATCTGCCCCGAAATCCTCTTCAATTCTTCATGCCAGGACTGCATTTCGAAGGCATGGATGGCAGCAGGATCAATGGGGGCATCTGGCACAAAAAGATGAAGCATCATCCTGCCAACAGCAATCCAACAAGAGCCCATAATGGGAATCATGTTATGTTGTCCCTGAGTCTCTAACTGGCCTAGCTGGTGGAAAAGAGGATCAATAAACTGTTTCAAAGCCATCTTGAGTACTTCATTGGTAGTCTGACCCAAGAGACCGAGGCAGTTTTGAATGTCTATCTGCGTCTCGAAAGTCATTAATCGTTGTAGTTCTTCCAAGGTCGATTTTCCATATGAAGATGCGAAGCATGAGCAGATCTAAACGAATTGTTAGAAGAAAACATTATCGCTATCAGGACAATCAATACTGACCAATAATAGAGCCACCCAAAGTGCCCGGCTGATTTGTTGCACTCGTGAAGGGTGATTGTCTAGATGCATGAGCAATAGCTTAGACTCCACATGAAGCTTGGATCGGTGGTCCTCAAACGCGCCGAGGTAAATCGTATCCCAGCGACTAATTGACATTATTATTTAGGTCACTCGAACCTGATAGCACGTACCACGACGCAAATGATGAAACAAGAAGGGCAGGGACAAGAAGGGTTGCTGGGCCTGACGGAACCTGGAAGGATATAGTAAAAAAAGGAAGTGTCTTTAGTTGGTTGTGATACAAACATTATGAAGAGGTTTGTGGTCCCATAATGCTTGATGCCA
Source organism: Pleurotus tuber-regium (assembly GCA_014058305.1). Taxonomy (NCBI): domain Eukaryota; kingdom Fungi; phylum Basidiomycota; class Agaricomycetes; order Agaricales; family Pleurotaceae; genus Pleurotus; species Pleurotus tuber-regium. The sequence continues at coordinate 1,375,192 of JACFYU010000042.1, read as the reverse complement.
GTCGACATGCAAAGATGCAATAAGTGGAAGCGCCGCTAACAATCGTTGAGCGAGGCACGGTCAATTGTAGCCTCAGGGTGGACTCACGGGTGTCGGTTTGCATTGACCATAGCAGATGCTGATAAAAGATATAACGGTAGAGGGACTGGCCACCTCGAATAAAGTTCAACTCTATCAGCTGCTTTATAGTATGCATGACCTAAGCGAGGAATTACACCTTGGCAATTGGGTACAAGGCTAGGAAAGAGGACCTACATTGCTCTCGTTGCGAGGCCATATGCTATGGACGCGAAGTTCTGTGATCAGCGTGGATATGTCCACTTGCGTGTCCTGTGCTGTCTCTTCAATGTCGGTCTGATCACATAGATGCTAAGATATGGGGATATCAGCCAAGTGGGGGTACGCGTAGTAGGTTGCTGTGTCACTTACAGTCTTTAACTTAGTGATCAAAACATTAAGATGTCCGTCTTCGGCATTTGTGCACACCGTGTGTAGTGCCATGACGTCGAATGCATCCCTACGAAGGTCTGTGGTTGATGTTCAGGTCGTGCCTCACAAACCTGGTGCGTTACGTACCGCGATATTCAGACCCTAGCCTGGCAGCGAGGACATCCAGGTTCTTGGCGATAGCCAAAGGTTTCTTGGGCAGACAAAGGAACAGTGCAGACCAGATGTCCATCAGGCCAAGACCAGTAGTGGGAGATAACGCTCTCTTCAGACCGCGGATTGCCTCAAGCCATGGTTGGAATCGCGGGGAACAACTTTGAAGTATTTCAGTCATCCAGTTGACAATAGTTTGAGCTGCTGAATAATTGAAGAACGGATTGTCGGTAATCCTGCGAAGCTGCATGGCGTGTCCCAAAAGTTTGCGCACAACATCTAAATCGTCCTGCGGAAACTCAGTGAATTGACTAGCAGCATCTCAGGAGAAAACGAACAGGAGTGATGTGTGCAATATCGAAGCTTTCATCTGAGCTATCCATAAAGGATCGGCTTGATTTGAGTATGTGCGAAATAGCACGCTCAACCTCCGCTCGGATCGGGTCATTTTTGTTTGATGCCACGAGCGGCTGCGCGGAAGTGTTGATTTCTTGATGTTGAAATAGACTAACGCATATGTCTAAGGCGGTGAAAAGTAGCCTCTGTATAGGCCCAATCCTCTGATGTCGCTCCGATACTGGGATAGTCAAAAGGATATTTATGCTCTGATCAAAAGGATGGAAAATACCTTAGTAATCGTTTCAACGCAAAGACAAGCGTACTGACCTGGAATTTGGCGAGTTCGAGTGGAACATCCCAAGCGTCTGAGTATAGATGCTGCATATCCCGTGCATAAGCAATCAATCGTGGCCATGCTAAACAAGACGAAAGCGACTTCAACTGAGAAAGAGGATACCATTTAGCCAGTGCATCTAATGTTCGCATCAAATAAGGGATATGCAACAACGAATGGGCACGGGCATGGAAGTGTAAGAGATCATCTGTAACACATCCGAGATCACAGGTGTTCGACTCAATAACAAGTGGATCCATCAGGGCCACAAATGAGGAGTGATTCTCAAGCGGCCATCCGGATGATGTGGTGGAAGACATGACTCGAAGACGCGATGATAGGATCCCCCTCCGCATAATATCGAACAAAATTCCCTGCTGTTGGAGCAACCCCGTTGTCCCGTCGAATTTCGGGAGTCGTAAAAAATCCTGCATAGTCCCGATATCCTCCTCGGCAATATGTGTTGAAATAGAGACCTCCACACCGCGATTACGCATGGCCCTTGATAGCTCTCCATATTGTGGGTCTACCGACATGAAAAGACGGAAGTTGGGATGTGGTTTAATAACTTGAACTACTCCATTGACGAAACCTCTCTCGCTCAGTATGAGTTCTCCATTGGGCTCGCATAGGGAGTTCAACCGGTCTAAGATGGATGGACTACAGAGATTAGCACCGTTGATGAGTAACCAGTGACCTTGCTTGGCTGCACGGACTAAGGGTCCATCCACCCATACAAATTGCCCCGCAGAAGATTTGGTATTCTCCTGTCTTTCTAGATATCCATGAATTGTATCTTGATGCCTCTTGATCCGATCGTCTGACGGCAGATCATCCAGTATGGTTAATGCATGCCGAAGGACGGCTACAATATCGATTGGCGAGCCAGAGTTAACGACGTCGCGCAGCCTCTGGTAGCAGAGGACATACTGCGGCACAGTACCGACTTTGGATCGTATTTGAACACGAAGGGTCTCTAGGGCTTCGTCTAGGAGGTTGACAGCATGGCTTCGACTATCAAGCTGCTCAAAGCTACCCAAGATATCCATAGTATCTGTAGCACTGTTGAAGGCAAGTTCATGAAGGATATTGCCTGTGATATTTGCCAGCAGCTTCACTACCTCCGATTTACCGCTTTCTTGTGGGCCAGTCAAAATCGTTAACCAGTTCTGCTTGATGCAATGGCCTAACGACTCAAGAATCGGTAGCTGGGCCTGCAATAATCGTCCTGGCCGAGAAGTTGCGTGGAAATTGCCGCGACTTTGGTGGAAGCGGCCAACTTGGAAAAAGGAAGGTGTGATAGAGGGATGGGGGATGTATTCCACTTTAGACGGTGATATGTGAAAGATCTGCTCGAAGATGTCTTCCGCGTGATCTCGGTCGCTCTTCGTGCGAAATCGATGTAGATATATAGTTCGGAGATACTGAATTGGCTTCTGTGGTCGGTCAGTGGATGCGATTAGAGAGCACCATCGAAGGATATCACGCAAATTGAATTCCCACGGAGCTCCCTCTCGAGCGAATGTACGTTTCGAGGTTACTTCCAAGCTAAGTTGAGTATTGTATGATATCATGGCACGCAGCATATCTGTTTCGCAGGACGGGAATAACGGCTGGCAAACCATAAACAAGTCTTCTGGAGTGTGCTCTTCTATGTAAACTTTTGTGAATCGGTTGATGAATGATTTAGGGAGACCCTTCCTTCCACCGCCTTGACTGAGAGGGTTCTGAGCGGCAAAAATTCGAAAGGCGGGATGTCGAGTAAAGGAGCGGCCGAGCTCAGGGATAAAGACTGTCCCTCGATGATCCAAGACTGCGTTCAAACCTTCCAAGACTGCCTGAGGAGCAAGATTCATCTCATCCAAGAGGACCCAGTGTCCATCTTGGAGTGCCCTCAGGAACTCTGCATCTCTCCACGCGAACTCACCTGGTTTACCCCCTTCCACTGGAAGATCCGATCCAAAAAGGTCGATGAGATCTGTCTGATCCGAGAGGTTGATGCGGCACAAAGTATGACCTGCTAGGTTTGCTAGCGCCGTAATGAGTGTCGTTTTCCCTACTCCAGGACTACCCTCAAGAAGGATTGGCTTGGAAACTTGACATGCTCGCACTACTCGCATAGCATTTATTTGGGTCGTTGGTGTCTGTAGGTTGAATAACTGCGACCTGGGACTGTTTGGGCCTCTGGATATAGCGAACGAGCCAAACTGGATAAATCGCGCTGGGTCATGCGGAGGTACGTATGTTAATGTTTGCTCTGGGCCATCGAGAGGTGCAAGCTCTTGTAACTGCAATAAGGCCTCTCTCCGAAGCTTATCCAACGCTTCCGATGGATAAGACATCAGTTGTGGCAGGGAACCTAGTCCGTCAAGGAATGTCATCTGCGCAGCATGGTGCTGGAAGCCGTGTATGAGACCCACGAATGCAATGAAAGAGAAAGATTTTCTTACAAAGATCTCATTTGGTGGCATACCAGCTTCGCATGATTTTCCATAGACAGCATTTGAGAATGCGACCCATGCCTAATGAAGCCAATCAGCAAGTAAACAGTCTCACAGACATCAGTCCATACAAGGAGATCTCGGAGACTGGTCAGAGAGTTGTCGCCAACTTGGTGGCAGAGCCATTCTTTAAAATCTAGTACTTTTGCTGTATAAGGCTTCAAAGCCTCGAATTCCCAACGGTTGTTAATGATTAATTCGAGATCGGACCGATTATTGACAGGTGGTACCCAAATTTCAGTAAAGCGGTTACGAAGAGCAGGGGATAGCTCCTTCTTCCCGTAATCACCACCTGGATTCATAGTCGCAACAAGTTTGAAGTCCTCGGCGGCCTTTATCAGAGGTAGCTCAGAGTTATCGCCCCCTCGTTCTGCGAGGACAATCGTGCGCGCTGGTTCAAGCACACTATTCAAGCGTTCAAGCACAGAGTCATCGGCTAGGGATATCTCGTCAAGCAGGAAGGCCGTGCCCTGTTGCATTGCTTGTATGAGGGGCCCGTCTCTCCATTCGAAGATTTGGCCAAGCCGATGGAGCCCCTGACGAGCGTCTTCTAGCATTGAGACCTTGTCAGGCTCAAAACCAGATGGAGACGAGAGCAACTCGTCTATCGTTGCAAGAAGTGAGTCCCGAGACAAAACATCTACGGATATGTTGATGTCCGCTAATTTTGTAGCAATCTCTCGCAGGACTTCAGACTCCGCCGATACACGATTACGGACGGGACGTAAGCCGCCAATTAAGTCTGCTGTCTCTGTATTCTGGTGACAATTCAATGCATGCAGTTGTCTCGAAAGCGTTTTGGCGTAAAGTTGGCAAACCGAGGTCTTACCCGAACCAGTTTCTCCGACTAGAAGAATGGGTTCGTTGAATTGAAGGGCACGGGCGACGAGGATAAAGAGGCGCTGCATCGCTGAAGTCCAAATCATTTCTGAAGAGCTTGGGACGGGACACCCAAGATAGGCTGCCATATCCCTGTCCATGCGATCCAGGCGATACATGGATTTTTCATCGAGTTTGACACCCATGATTGATTCGATTACTGCTTTTACCACAAGTTTATCGTCATCTCTTCGAGCACGCTCTGCAAGCAGCATGTACCCGTTCTCTGCTAGTTCTTGGTACCCGACTGCGTCTCTTCCGGCCCAGCGGAATAGATCTCGTAGCGTGGCGAATCCTTCCTTGCTTTCGAAGACGCGACTCGATTGCCTCCGCTTCTGGAGTTCTCGGAAGACATTGACGATCTTCTTACCATACGATGGTGCGATCCTACAGCGCTGGCAAAGGATTGTCTCCAACTCGGATTGCGGGACGTCTTCATAGTGGACCTCTAGGAATCGACTGCGAAAGGCCCTTGACAGGACCTTCCTACCAGCATAAAGCCCCGGAGGATTTTGAGCGGCGAAAAGCATGAAATGGGGATGTGGTTTCACAACTTCGTGCGTCTCCGGAATGAAGAGCTCGCGGTTATCGTCAAGAAGGCGGTTGAGAGCCTCCAAAACATCGGTGGGGGCTAGATTAAGCTCATCAAGAACAATCCAGTCACCATTCCGAAGGGCCTGAACCAATAAGCCATCTTTGAAAACGAACTTGCCGGTGGTGGGGTCGGACACGTACGAACCTAGGTACTCCTGAATATCCGTGTGTTCGTGATTATTAATGCGAACAAACCGATGCCCCGTCCGCCTTGCCAAGTATTCCACTGAACTGGTCTTGCCACTTGAGGTGGGACCTTCGATGAGGACAGGAAATCGTCTTGTGAGGATAATTCGGGCCAAATCGATAAGTTTAGCTTCTACGGAAGGGGTCATGATATACTCTTCTATCGGATCTTCTGGGAACGGGCCCTTCTCAAGATAGAAAGGTCCGAACTTGACGTACTCATTGCTACGCGTGTATTCTGTGTCAGAGGGTTCGTTGGATAACATCGATCGCGGATTCCTGACGCCAGCCAGAAGGTGCTTTTGGGCCAAACCAATCACCACCTGTTTACTAGGCGCATCTAATATCATCGTAAATGCCATCAAACAACCCTCCCAGATAGCGCGTCTTAGCCCATACACGTTCGTAATGTCTGCAGCGAATGTCAGGGCGCGCGCCAGAGTACGCATGCTGAAATTAGGTTTATGATTTGACCCATCCGCAATTCGCCCAGCTTCTGCAAGTTGCTTTACCGCAGCATAGAATTCGGCGATATTCATGATCGCAGCCTTGTCGCCCACTGCACAGTGACCAATATATTGGTTTACTATGGTAAGAAGCGTTTCACGATCAGCATCGGGTGGAGGTACATCAAACTCAGTGAAAAGGGCGCGGATGTTTGGGGGTAGCTCTTTCTTTCCAACGTCGGTGGCTGGGTTCATACATGCAAACAGTCGGAAATCGGGATGACGGGGAACTGGTTCAAGCGCCCCTTGTTCGGTCAGCGTAATTGACGATGTAGGGCCATGTAGTAGGCCAGAGATGCATTCCAAAGTCTCAGAGCTTGCTAAATTGATCTCATCGAGGAGAACCCTAGACATGTTTTAGGATGTGAGAACCTAAATAGGCAGACCAACGCACCAGTCACCATTTCTGATCGCCTTCACTAACGGGCCCTCTACAAAGCCAAAGGCAAACCTTCCTTGACCCGTAACGTACTGTACTTCAAATTGTGCAACATCGTCAGCGAACGAAGTCCAATGACTTTCTGATGCCAAAAGATGATCCCCTGTAAGTTTCCGTCGTTTGCGTGGTGCATCTGAATTTTCGGCTCTGGTAAAGTATAACATGAAGTCAGCGCGCTAGTGGTCATCACCGTCACTTACCCATCCTTTTGCAACTTAGAAGTTATCCGATCTTTGGCTAATCTGGTAGCCTCTTTCCACAACGCTACACATCTCTTCCAGTTCTCTTCCGCAACTGCTTTCCGTACAGACTCCTCAAACTTCATGTTCTTCTTTCTGCTAAAGGTTGCGCTAAATAATTCCAAAAAGCGCGTATGTAGTGAAGACGCAGGGAGACGAGCATCTACAGGTTTGAAGCCACCCAGTAAATCAGCTGACTCGGTCTGATGCGAGAGATTCAGCGAGATAAGAGGACGTCGAAGGAGGGAGGCAAGATACGAGACAACACTCGTCTTGCCTGTACCAGTTTCTCCGGTAAGAAGGAGAGGCTCGGCCAGGGACACGGCGGTCGCAATTCGTGACAGCAGCGATATCGCTGGCTTGTGTAGAGCGAAGGGACGTGCTGAGGGCGGTGCGACCTGAGGTTTGGAAGGACACGCGGGGAGCCTTGTGCGACCAGCACGAACGGCGACAACGAATCCATTCGCGTCCTTCTCGATGTCAAAATGAGGCGTGGCGCCACTGAGGACCCACTGACGCCTGTCAGCATCCAAGCCAAGATGACTAGCAATGGTGTTAGCGATCAGGTCGAGGTGTGCGCGGGCCGCTGAGGTTATGCTCCCTGAACCAAAAAATACATCTCGTGCTTCAGCGAATATCTCTTCGCGTATTGAAGAATTCGGAAACATATCCTCGAAGGAAATTGTAGCATCCGTAGCTTGAGGGGATGAAAACGAGGAAGGGAGTAAGTCTGAAACACGTTGACAGAATTTCTCGAGTTCGCGCATTCCAACGTCCCTTGTCGAGCCGGATGAACCGAAATCGACGACTGCCCGCCAGAGGCGAATGGTGGCCTGAGCTAAGGATCCAGTGAGTCGGGGAAACCGAGTGCCGATGATTAGCTCAAGCTCTTCTGAAGATGGCGATGGAACGACGATCTCATGAAATTTGTGCGCGCCGAAAAAAGTTGGACGAGGGAATTGGCCATTCTTTGAGGGTGCTATCGACCGAGTGGCGAACAACGCAAAATCGTGAGCCGCGACGACTCGCCCATGGCCGGGCACTTCTATGGATGCGCATCCGCCGATCCATTTACCAAGGCGTAGAGATTCCGCCAAAGGCTTAATCACGCCGAGAACTTCGCTGCTGCCCCGATCGATATCTTCAAGGATGACCCACTTTCCCTGTTTCATTGATCGCACTAACGTACCATCCTTCCACTCGAAAACACCGGGCTGAGTTGGAGACGAGACATAAGTACCAAGCAATGACCTCGGGTCAAGAGATGTATCAGCAAAATGAATTGTAATGATTTGATTGTGTTCCGTCGGGTGCAAGATATTGGCGAGGTGGCTTAAGAGGAGAGATTTACCACAAGATGGTGGAGAGGTGATCAGCATGGGAACCCGAAGTGATAGGTGGAGGGCTAGAGAGCGCAGGGCTCTAATAGCTGTCGGCGTGCTTACAAGCTTCGACTGATGGTGAACATCAGAAGGAATACGGACAAGCAATACGCCGTGAACATCGGTGATATACGAACTGCAAAAATGACAAAAAGAACGATGATATGACGATTAAGAACATACCTAAGTTCCGACGGTAGAATTGGTTGCGACGAATCGCCCGCAGATCCGGAGTAGAAATCTTGTTGGTCAGTAGCAATGACGTTTCGGGCCTGTTCAATGCGTTTCAATTCGATAATGGGCAACACCCATCCGTCGGCTGTAATTTTGGTGCCGTCAACTTCCTGACCGTATTCGACCCAACAATCGACCTCGCAGGGAGGACCGAACGCTTCCGTTTCTATTGAAATCCTCTCTGCTTCACCCATTCCACTTTGTAAGGCGTAGCACTGGATCGCGAGCATACGTGCTCCATTATCAAGACTCTGCGTCCACACGAGACAGGAAAGAGGATATAGGGACCAAGACAGTTGCTCAGGAAGTTCACGATTGATTTGTAAGATACGGTAGTACGCCAGAAGCAGGCTATGAAGACGATCCTTGGATACGGACAAAGCTGAAGTCTCCGTGACAAGAGGTTGTAGTAATCCAGCTTGGAACGGTGGCTGTTTTAGAATACGGTATAGAATGCTGGGAACAGTTAGTTAAGTGGGAAGGATGATTGGACGATGAAAACACGTACGGGAAAAGTTCCTCGTGAGTTCCTACGAGTGAGCATAACGCAACCAACTCATCTTCTCTGTTGTCCGCCGGTTCGAGCCATCGAGCACAAAGATCAAGAAGTATTGGTCTAAACAGTTGTGCGATAATGAATGTTAAGGATGGCTTGGCCAGTAATTTCGAAAGTGTCGCAAGAAGCTCCACATTACTGCAGCAGCCTTGAATGGCTGGTCCATAAGATGATGCTCCAATTTCTTTGAGGAGAATGCGAGTTTGCCGCGCTAGGTTGATGGCCAGTGGGTTATGAATAGCACTGGTACAATCCATGATGGCAGACTAAATTGTTAACAAATATATTGACGAGTGATACATTCAAGATCGGGTTTGACAGAGTATGCGAAAACCTAACGTCAGACGTTATGAATCGGCCTGGACAGATATTTTGTGCAGTGCTGCTTTGGCGAAAGTTAGAGCAACTTTGAATTCAGAGCAGACACACACACTAGAGAGTTCCCACAGCTAACTTTGGCTGGTTTTAAAGACGATGTGATCAAAGGTAGCCTGGCAAGCACAGGCGTTGGCCGTACGCTGAGTAGGATAAGATGTCACCGAAGGATAAAAAAAATTACAGTGTACTCGGTCACGAGACCAGCACGAGCGCCAGATCTGATTAGATCTGATTATCTAACCACTGCCAGATCTGGGACCGACTCGGATCAGGGCTTGTGCCAATATATAACTTACTCTAAACGCGAAACCTTCGGATACTTACTGCAACATATCATCCAGTTCTAATCAAAATCATTGATATATAGCGATGATTTGGCGGCAGGACTAACTCAGATACTGACTGGAGCCCATCACTGCATGAGCATGCTCCTCCGGCCCTCTTCTGAGTCCATGTGAGCATCAGTGCGTCACCTTGTTGTGAGCTCACAAATCAGGCAGGTGATGATATCCCCGATCTCCATCATGATGTTTCGCAAAGATGGGTAGTAAGAGGTGCAAGAATAGCAGACGGCGGTGCAAATAATTCGCATGGTCATATCCATATGAACGTCGAACCTCCGTCCTCCCAGCAAGCGTGAACCTGCTCAAATCCTCTTCACAGTCATGGACAATGCAGAGCCAATATTTGGGCCTATGTTCATTGGCTTGCTAGTCTCTGCAATGTGAGCACGAATAACTAGTGCATTTCTAAGTACAGTGGCTTACTACATTACTGTGACCACGACGCCCTAGTCTCTTTGGAATAACTACAATCCAGAGCGCCTCCTTTTTCTCTAAAGGCCCAAGAGAACCGCTTCTGCATAGGCTGGTTGTGGGTCGCCCTTCTCACCTGTGCTTCCAGGATATTTCTAACTGATGGTGCAAGGTTTTTGGACTATGGTAAGCCTTGAGATCCGGAATGACGAGACTGTACAATTCTCGCCGTCTATACAGGATCCTAGACTTCTTGAGCACTATTTTCCTCGCCCACACCCTCTATCATTATCTTATCGCTAGTCCGCACGACCAGTATATGCCTCGCTTCATATGGAGCTGCCAGGTGAGACTGCTATGCAATGTGCCCCCTCAAGCGTCGAACTAAAGTATATTATAGGCCCTCTTTGCCATGGAGGTATGTATGGACGGTTTTGACTAGCGGGCGTTAACTTAGTCATATCGCATATCGATACAAGTCGATAATCATTTTCCTAGCACAATCGTAAGTCCCTTTCAATGTCGTCACACAGAGTCAACCACATTTAGTTTCTAGGTTATACATATTACGGATCTGGAGACGTAATACGATGTTTCCCCTTCTTTTGTCTCAAGTACTGACATCAATATCGCGTAGTTGCGGCTGCGACCCAGCAACATTGTTGTCTTACCACGACACTGGTACGTACAATAGCATGCAAACGTTGACCCTACTTATGACTGCTTCATGGAGGTTCTCGCTTCAGTTGCTACCTTGGGTGAGTCCATTATCTGCTGCTGTCAGTATCTAATCTCACTTCTTATCAGTATTCGGATTATGCAAGTGTCGCCTCCTTATATTCAACGCAAGCTAACATCACTATCGGGTCCCCAGATACGACATATAGACTGTCAGTCTCATATCTTTTCAATAAGAGTTTAGTAATCAATCTTCCTATGTGCACTGCAGTCACGTTGTGCCTGCATCGTCCAGGTTTGATAGCTTGGTCGTAAGTATCGGTTCGTCGCATACCTGGCTACATTTCACGTAAAATGTCTTTTAGTGGGAGGTTTTGGTCTGTTTGTGCCTCACCTGTGTCACCGATTTCTCTATATCCGCCGTCCTGATCGTGTTCCTCGCTAAACAACCCAAGGGAACATCCTGGTCAGTACTCTGATCATCTAATCATCTTAAAAGGCAACTTGGATTCCAGGACGGACTCGACTGCTGTTCTGCTTGCATCCTATGCCCTCAACACGGGTGTATTTACAAGGTAAAGGGAAATAACACTTTGCAACTATGGTGTACTAAGTCTACGTCTTCAGTCTTTTCTCCATCGCTGCGATTATCTCCGTAAGCACGCCTTTACCCCAGTACATTTCGACTGACTAATATTGCACCCGTAGTTTGCTTGTAATAAAAAGTCATTCGCCTTTTTGGGGATCAGAATTATTTTGTCCACGGGTAAGCACTTTCCTTCCGTCAGGCAGTACAACTTTGAACAAGTATCTCAGTGCATATCAACTCCTTGATGGCTATGTGCGTTCGCGATCTCCTACTGTCTTCGTAAGGCTTACACCTGTCGGTGTAGGTTGAATGCCCACCGCTATTTCCAAAAGCAAACCCCCTCGATGGTAGTCCTACAATCCCACGAAGCATGGCTCGCATTTTCGAAAGATGGGGAGGTTCATGCAGCACGCCGCAGACCTACGACAGTTGAAAAGGAGACACCGCCTACCATCAACGAAGTGGGGTTCCCCCAATTCAATAAAAGCCCCACCACTTGGAATAAAGTGAGGTTCATTTTCTCGCAATATCACAATGAGCTTATGTCCATCAACCCATCAGTTTGGTACGGTGGAGGTGGTGGTTGCTCAAGAACAATCCACAACTGTCTCAAGGACGCTGTGAGCGGGTTTCGGGGTTCTTATCCCAATATTTGGAAAACTGACTGTATCTGTAGCCCTGTCCCAATGTGGAATCGAACCGAGTGATGTACTAGAGAGCGCCAGCGGCCGAAGGCACAGCGTAAGGCAGCGTGCAACGATTATTTGGAGCGAATCAGGACATGTATTTTAAGATATATCACCTACGTATCTACTAATCACGAATTTCATCTAACCATGTAGCTGCTACCTTGGTTTATATACAAGCCATCTTCCATCGATCCCTTCCTTAGGGCGAACATGATTGTCGCCAATATGAAGCTCTAACCACTCGTCCACACTAATGCTCTGTCCATGAGGAGTCACCGATTGCAATACCAAGCACCTTTCAAGCCATGTCCGAGTCCAGTCATATCCAGGCTGGCACGACCACTCCCTATAAGAAGATCGTAGAATATTCCAAGTAGTGCTGCGCGATTTCTTTCTCAGGGAATCCACAATTGCGTGCAGAGCATGGGTTGCCAAACCATCGATGTCGTCAGTTGCACCGGATGACAGGCCGCTATTACAGAACCCGGAGAAAGCATCAGACCGTGTCAGTTCTTCGAATCTGATGTAGTTGTGAGCCCGCAAGGTAGCTGATACTGATGATATCCATTTCCGAGCCTCCGACCCCCTCGGCAAAAAGGAAGCTGGGATGGTGCTTAGGTGTTGGTGAAAAAAGCCTTGAACGGGAAAATTGACTGCGAGATAATGGAGAAGAGATATTAGCGTGGTTTGTAATCGATGGGAGTTGGTGGAAATAGAGACAGATTGATAGAGAGGTGGGAGGTGGGGAATGATGGCGCTGAGTTGATTGGGAGAGTCGAAAATAGCAGAGAGAAACAGGGACGTTTCATATACTGATGATCAGTATTGTGAAAATGCTGTTCATAGCTGAGATGGGAGACCGCTGACCTTTCAGCGAGAAGCCATCTTCTCTGCTTGATGAAGAGATACCTTCGCGCAACTTCCCTATTGGTTGCTGAGTTGGCAGCCGATCGAGATGAGTATTTACTACTGACTGAATAGAATAAGAACGTTCTCCTCTTCATTCTTGCGTTTGTCCGTTCGCTGCGCAGCACCGAGCGGTGAAAGTTGCGCTAAAGGACTATAGCATCATTACTAAGCTTTGTACAGAATTAGATTTCTACTGACCGACTTTCTGCTGGATGTATTCTAAGTATTCTTCTTGAACCTTGAAGTCTTTCAGGCTACACTATAAGGTCTAGTCAACGATCATATAATCTCTTTTGTCACTATGGACGGAACCGATGCTCACGTATCGCCATCTTTCTCCAGCCCACTACTTCGACTGACTGAAGCAATGAGATCCATGGATGTCTTTGTGCCTCGACCTCGAGATCCACCTCGACCTCGCATTTTGCTACTATTCAGAGATTGACCCCTTGCCCGAGACCGATTAGACATCGTGGTGGTAGCCTGGTAATAATATGAACCCAAAGAGACATCGATAATTTATTGAGCGCCCATAATTATTATGGGCGCTCCAAATTATCTCTGACAAGTTCCTCCTCAACGCACTGAGTATTGGGATGACTCTGCAAGATCATGGAATCCTGCTCGACGGAGGGTTCTCTTCGGTGGAAGTACCTCTTGGAACGGGTCTACCAACTCGACAAGAACTCTCTATCTACTATCCTGCTAAATTCACCTGGGAACAGCTCAAGTGTTTTGTGAATTCAGGGTATAAAGCTTGACGCGGCATTTCAAGAGTGCATTCGCTCATATAACATATGTACAGGGACCTAGGTCTACTCAAGCGGGATAAACAATTGCAAAAGCGGTACGATGTGTGGGCGGAAGGTATCAAGGCAAAGTATGGGTCAATGGGTAAGTGATCATCGCGGTCCCCATCGACGCCTAACCATGATCTAGTGAATTATCTACTTAACTATAGATTGCAATGGGGGAAACCCGATACACTCTCCCTTCTTCGTTCAGCACTTGATGAACCCGTTACTGCAGTTGAAGCGACCGGGGCCGAGGTACTGGACCCTAGTGCTATGAAGCCGCTTCCACCCATTCCAGATGATGCACCTCCCTACTTTACAGCTGATGCGCCCAAAGAGTTCATCAGCATCATTCAGAATGATTGGCCATATTCAGGTGCTCTTGCCATGTATTTCGTTTGTGATTGACAGCCCCTGATTTCAATGTGTGATTAGTACCGTCTGAAATCGAACATACACTGATCTGGACGCGCCTTCCCGTCTTCCATCCTGATCTCATACCAGAGTCAATATCTGCTCGTATCGAACAAGACGGTTTATGGGGTTTTACCGGGAATACCAACCCACCCCCTTCCCCATCTCTCCTTCCTACATATCTGCCGGCCTTGTCAGAGTGGGGAATAACAATGGACAAATTAATTATATCGGTGAAGGGATCCGATGAAGAGGAAGAGTTAGTCCGACGTGCCGGGGGACACATCAATACGTTTGTCAAACGCCGCTGGGTCGAGGATGAGTGGGAGACGGCTTGGTTCGTGAATCCGCCTGTGGGTAACCGAGCTATAGCGCCTATTTGACCTTCACGTCTGACTACTAAATATCTAGAGACTGCAGAGCGTTCTTGGACTGGCTCACATACACGTTTTCGCAAGAAAGAAGTGATCAAATAGAGATGTTCGCTGATATAGACGTACATTGGTAGACTAGATAGGACATATACTGGCTCATTCATTCTTCTCTAATTGGAATTTATCGACTACAATTTGCACAATGTCTCGCCATTCGGTCATGGCTCCGATACCTACACAAGATGTCATATTGAATGTCAAATAGTGGAGAGGACTCATACGTGCCTATGTCGCCACAAGCGAGCGTTTTGCCTATAGGTCCAACAACGTTATACCGAATTACTTCGCGTATGACGCGCAAATGTTCCGCAGTCAATGGGTGTTCGTACATCAATGTATTCATGGCAGGAAACACGTATGTCGGCGTAGTCGGTGCAAGCGCGCGAAGCAGAGATGTCTGTTATTTACATATCCGTAATCAGACGTTTGCGTAACAGCAAATAAGTTCATACCGCTAGATTGTCACATAGTCCGTGGGCGATCTTCGCCAGTGTATTTGCTGAGCACGGTGCAATGAGAACGATATCCGCCCAGCGTCTGAGTTCTATGTGCAGGATAGGATCGCCAATTTGGTATCCATCCTGTACGAGATCAATTCGGCTAATCGAAAGGCAATGACATCTGTACACTCACGACCCACTCATCCTCGTCTGTCCAGACCCGGACTCCGGTGCTCTCAATGTCTGCCTTAGAGTAGAACACGAGCGAGGGTTTCGTTGCTACAGCCGTAACTTTGACGTGCTTATACTACTGAACATTCTGTTACAATCGGTGAGATCGTCGAATGAGATAGGGGGCGAACGGTGAGTAGTTCCTGAACCATTAACGGGGCTTTGACTGAGGCAACACTGCCCGTGGTAATGAGCAAAACATGTGTAAACCCCTCCTTTCGCTCTTGTGCAGCTACAAAATGTGCACTCGCCATCGGCGACCAGTGCAGTGGTTGGAGGAAGTATTACGTGATAGAGTTGTACAAAATGACCTCAACCAAATACCTACACACATACAGAAGAAGAGCACCGCCACACCACCCTGATCTTCGTTCTATTCTTATTTTCAGAGTTCTCGTCAAGCGAGCAGTGTGAGTATCTCCACAATTCCAGGAGAAACCTAGCTGAAAAAGAATATGGCAGGCTCGGCTGTACTCAACTTTCCTTTCAACCTTCCCTTCAACTTTTCTAATCCAATATTTGCTGATTTCGAAAATGCGATTCTTCGTTGCTCTCACCGTTTTCGCTTCTGCTGTTACTGTGCTGGCTGAGCAGTTTACAGTTATTGTTGGAAAGGATGGAGGGTTGACATATGATCCGCCCTTGTAATTTGGCCCGTCTCAAGGACAGTGAGCAATTTTTGCTGACTAGTGACTCAGTGTCAACGCCAAGGTCGGGGATACTGTCGCTTTTCAATTGTAAGCCTTTGTATCCCTCATCCCCCATGAAGTACTTGAATCGTATTTTCTAGTGTTTCTAAAAACCACGTAAGATCACGAGCTAGTGTTTTACGATAAAAAGCCTGACGATTGATTCTCCTAGACGGTCACCCAATCTACATTCGCCAAACCATGTGAAAGAATGACAACCCCGACTGTTGGTATCGACTCCGGCTTCATACCCGTAGCAGCGAACGCAACAGCTTTCCCGCAATGGAGCATCACAATCAACAATGCGTCTGCACCTTTGTGGTTCTACTGTGCTCAACAGCCGTATGCTTTAATGTTATTTGGCAGGATGAATGATGCGACTGACACATCCTTTGGCAGGCATTGTTCGAAGGGCATGGTTTTCGCTATCAACCCTACCGCGGAGAAGACCTACGATGCATTCAAGGTGGGATATATCTTCCGAGCTGTGAACGTCATCGTAGCTGACGAATCTTGCAAACTCTTGCAATTGTAGGCTACTGCGTTGGGTTCTGCTGCTGCCAGCAGTTCCGCTAGTGCTGGTAGTGTTACTGCTACAGGATCGGCCACAGTTACTGGTTCAGGCTTCACTGCCCCGACGAACGGCGCCCCATCCCTCAGCGGCAGTTCGGTTAATCTTATTGCTGGCATTGCTTTGGCCATTGCTATGCTCCTTTGAATTTGAGTAGTATTCCCTTGACGGGTTGCTCTGTGCTTTGTTCTTTCATCAACAAGGGGGGTTCGTTGTACGCTCTGGCTTGCCAGAGCGAAGTAGCAGTCACTGGTGCAGGAATCAGACAAACTATTGAGTGTGATTCAGTGCGATTGTTTGTGAGGTATACGAGAAATGGCTAGCTACTCATCGGTGTATGTGTAGGCTCTGTTCAAAACCAGAAAAGGTTGGTATGTATTTCAATATTCAAGATGTGTAAGTAAATTCATAGCCAGCAAACTTATAGATCCAAGCAGGGTATTATTCCTATATCATCATGCAGCGAGAATTCCAGTTTCTGTCCACCGTTCCCAGAGTGCACCGACGCCTACAGGGGTATTGGGGTCACCCTTGATATCTTTGACGTCAAGAAGCTCATACTCTCTGCCAAACGCAAGGAAGTGGGCAAATAAAGAGTTGAAGTGAGGTTCCGCTCGTAGATGGAGGATCTGGGGATAATGTGCGTGGTATATGTGGGCAAAAACTCTAAGAAGTTGCCGGTATATGTGTTTGATAGTGGATGGGAAGGATGGATGGAATTCCTGATCTAAGGGTAGTCGTCAGGGATGAGCAGCTTTTATCGTAAGGAAGAAATACGGATGCTTACTAGTTTTCGTAGGGAAGACGTTCTCATCGTCAATAAGGTTTTGGATTGAAGTCATTACGTAGTCAATATAAGTTGGCGCTGGGAGGGATACTTGTCTTCGATCTTGATTGATCCAAGTATAATTGAGCCTAACATTGCATGCCTTAGGAGTTTATCATACATCAAACACAGTGGCATACCTAGGACCGCCTGTCATGGTAGGACAGGTCTGCTGAGTGCAGCACTCGGTTAGGACACCGTAGAATTCGTTCAGATTGGTGTAGAAATCATAAACTACGTATCAAAGTTAGCGAACGGGATAGAGAACGGAGATCTTGGGGGCACAAACTGTTCACGGCAACCCACTCCATAATATCTACATACTTCGGCAACCTCACAATCGTCTTGAAATTCCCCTTCACTAAAGCAGCATCGACGAAAGGTCGGCACATATATAACGGTTTCTCGGAGCCATTATTCGGCGAGCCACCAGGTGACGCTAGCACAGGAGAAGGTAGCATAGAATTCGAATTGGGAGAAAGAGGTATGTTTAGAGTTGGAGACGGTCTTCTTCGGCCGCGGTTGCTAGTGTTGATGTTGGGTCGGCTGTGCACATACAGTAGGAAGAATCATTATCAGCCACTAGATACGATGGTACGACATTATTTATAGATCGTACCTGAACATCTTGCACTCAGCTGCGATGATATTGGACCTTCAATATGTCGTATAAAGCCAAAAACCACGTATTGCAGAGCGGCCCGCGTTGGCGACGACGAGGCTGCTGAGAAGAGTGGACTCAAACCAACTCTTGAAGGGTTTGTCCGTTGCTTGTTAGGAACCATCTTGATGGGAAGCCTTCAGAAAATATCACCAAAGAGATCATCTTATCTATCACATAGATTGCCGACAACCCCACCTCGGTCTACCCACACTGAAATTTTTGCGCAGCCTCAGAGTGAAAGGGCGAGGCAAAGCCGTCAGGAACTACTCGCAACTACTCTAGCACTGCTCCGCTTCAGTAACTGCTAGAAATTTCATGTGTAAGTACGACATTATCGAGTTTCCTGTGATAAGTATTACCGAATATACTGTTTGCGATTCGCGGGTTAGGCGGCGAGCTACAGTGAGTAGGTACAATGAAATGGATTTCAAACTTGAAACGACGAATCAGAACGATCGCTCGTTTGTGCAATGGGGAAGACAACCCCGTTAACCTCGGCATCTCATAGGCTCATCATCGGCTCATGATTCTCAATGACTCGAACACACATTCGGACACAGGTACGAGAATCATCCCTACTGGGTCGGATCTGACTCGTATCTCTAATAGACGGGTCCAAACTTTGTAGCTACACTTCCATGATGCTCGGGGTGAAGCTATCTGATGCACAGTGACTGCGATGTCTGCGGTTCCGCAGTTTTTACTCGAACGCAGTACGCGTTTGTGTGTATAAAATGCCAGAATTCCAAGGCTTAGTTCTATCAATCAGCACAACCGCTACAGTTTTCTACCAACTAAACTTATCACCGAAAATATGCCTAGCACTTCCTCATATCCTTCTACGACCTCTTTACAGTCAATAACACCCTCTACGTCGAGTACCACACAACTTCGCCGCTCGACTTCTCAGAAAGATTACTCAGCTGCATTCGGGTCACTCCAATCTACCTACGGAATGGGCATTACCGGTGTGTCAAGCAGGCATTTGACTTCATCGAGTCCCGCCAGCCTTGCACCCAAAACGTCATCGAAGTTGCGGTCAATCTTCCGACCATCAACTTCCTCACGGTCGATATCACCTGATGTAACGTCCGCGCCCTCGCACAGTCAGGGGAGAGACTTTGAAGCTGCCTTCGGCAAGCTCTCTGCTACACAGGTTGGCCGAGGGCCATCATCACTGCCTTCAAGTAACTGGTCATTGTGACAACCTCTTCTTCGGAAGTTGGTAAGACCCGTTTCACAAAACCTTCAGCATTTCAAGACAGTTGATGCCGATGCTTTACAGAGGAATAATCATCCTAACTCTTGACTACAACTTTGATCACTACAATCAACCGGCTTAGTGGCAGTCCCAACGTAACCATACCGAAAATGGGACTTCAAATTGTTGAATAATTCAACGCATCATTAATTGGGTTCATAGACTATCAATTGCTGATTTCGACCTGGATTGCGGAGGGTTTTGTGGAGGGTTTTGCATAAAATTACTTTATACTGTATTGTTGCGCTCGGATGTACTGTTTGAACTTATGATCTTAATTAATCCACGATGTATTAATTTCTCTGAAGAGATCCCCTGACTCATCCCTGACGCGGACGATTGATCTACATCCAAATACATCTCCGGCTTGGCTATGTCTCATATTTCTTGATCCTCGAAAATAGTACATCACGTCACATTTACAACATGGTTAGTAGACACAATGGATCTTCAAGCAAACTACAAGTACATAACACAACAGAGCAAATACGACTGCTACTTGAACACATTTGATGATGGCCGATTTGATATAGGCTCTTCAGCCATTCAGCAGTGAGGGATACCACCAGCCCAATCAACATAATATAAAGACACCCAGTAATTGTTGATGAGCCGTCCCCACCTCCTACGGAAAGCATCAGTTGATTTGATTCCAACCATCTAGCAATAACAGGTATACATACGGGTCGCCATTCACAGTAGTCGTACCGGACGCAGTATAGCAATCGACAAAAACAACAGTACCACGAGGATACTGTCCAACTGCGGTGCATGTAGTGCGAGGACAGGTTCTGTATATGACTGCAGATGCCGTAACAACGGCCGGTACCACCTCTGCGGCATCCGTGGCGCGTTCTTCATGGTGCACTTTGAACGCTGGCTCCGCATTCGCGCCATTCAAGACCTCGGCCAGGTCATCTGTGGCACCCGCTTCGGCCTGGGTGGGTGAGGCTAGAGAAGCTGGGATGAGGGCGAGTGAAAGAAGAGCAAAAGCGGGGGTAAACTTCATAGTCGATGCGCGACTTCGTACGGAGCTGCTGAGCTATGGAGCCCTTGTGCTAAGAAACCAGCTTTTATACCAAGAGACATATGTTCGAGAAGTCACTTGAGCCGAAGGTCAAGAGAATGACCAATAGCTGGATGAATACTAGGACCCTCGTTCGAAGGCACCCCAGGTTAAAGGTGACGAGACGTATGCCGATTATGCGGCTGGTCAAAAGAGCGATTATGGAGAACGTCATTGAGAAGAACAGATCCATCATGTGCCCCAAGTGGACTACCAAAAATGAAGAACTCGATTGCCAAGGTCAACGGTACATACAGGCTTGTCGGAGGTTCTACGATTCATGAACGTCAGTGATCCCAAGCTGTATATTATGCGACTCACGCCAAGCATTGCATCTATAATGGGACAGATGAGGAGCAAAACAGTGGCGACTTAGGAGAGCATCTTACACCTAACATTCTGACAACCGCTGGAACTTGAGAGGCGTATATGTTATGTACTTGGCGGATGGGCTCAAGAACTGACCAGAGATACTGCCTGAGGCATGGACTCTGCGAGTAAAATTGCCTGGCAGCAGTCCCGGCGTACGTAACGAGAAGTCGTCCTCGTGCTTGTCATGTCATCTATGCAGTAAGGAGGCAAAGCACCAGTGAACCTGAAGAAGTTGGAGTTTGAAAGAGAAGTTTCCGCAGTCATCTTGCAGTAGGCAGGCCTAGTGTACACTCTAGACTAGACCATCTGCGTCCGCAATCCCACACCAACCGACCACACTCGTGTTGGCAAGACTGTCCATGCGGGGATGGTTCGACTGAGTTCCATTCACTATTTCCTGGGCGGTTCTGTCATGCAATATTCAATGTAATCGATGTTTCCCGATAGTCGTAGAACTGGCTCTGAGAGACATGAGAACATCTCCGTAACAAGTTGGATGCAAAGGCGCCTACACTGTAATTGACAAATGCCACCATGATAGACACGCTGGGGTAAAACACTGCAATCTAACGTAGAGAAAAAAGACAGCGTTGAAATTGTGGATAACCAGATCCATAAAATCACGACGGCGTCTAATTACGCAGTCCTTACATCTTCCAGGATGCCCATTTCTTTCCACCGCTCCCATAGTGCACCTATGCCGACGGGTGCAGACGCAGATCCTTTTACGTCCTTGGTCTCTAGCAATTCGTACTCGCGGCCGAATGCGAGGAAATGTGCGAAGAGGGAGTTGAAGTGTGGCTCCGATCGTAGGTGCAATATTTGTGGGTAATGGGCGTGATATATATGCGCAAAGACACGGAGCAACTGTCGGTAGACGTGCTTGATTGTTGAGGGAAAAGACGGTGGGAAATCTCGCCCTATTTGAGATTATCAAACCGGGGTAAGTGAGTACTGATGAAAAGTATCTAACCTGACTTTGTAGGAAAGACATTCTCGTCATCCAGCAGGTTCTGAACCCAGGTCATAACATAATCGATGTACGTCGGTGCCGGGAGGTTGACACTTTTGCGATCAGAATTGATCCATGTATAGTTCAAACTGCATACCGGCTTAACACCGAAAACAATAGTAGTTATGACATACGATATACCTTGGACCAGCAGACATGGTTGGACAGGTTTGTTGTGTACAACATTCGGCAATTACGCCGTAGAATTCGTTGATATTGGTGTAAAAGTCGAAAACTATCACCTCAAAAATTATGAGCATTGAACGGCAGACAAGAAAAATTTGGCAAAGGTCGTACTGTTAACGGCTACCCATTCCATAATATCAACATATTTGGGTAGCATTACAATCGTCTTAAATTGACCCTTAACTAACGCGGCTTCAACGAAAGGACTAGCCAGGTATAACGGCCGCGAGGCTGGTGTAACTGGGGAAGGGGGAACGGAATTAGACGGATGAGAATCAGTTGGAGATAATGTTGCTGATGTCGGTGTTGGTGATCGCTTTGGGCCTTTTGGGGCACTGCGGGTCATCGAACGACTGAAGATAATTGGTGCATCTGATTCGGTTGAGCGAAGAAATTTCGAGGACAAACCTGATTGAATTGAAGAACGACATGATTAAAACAGAGAAAAGAGTGAACAAGAAAATGGGAAACTGAAACTGAACACTATCAAGTGGTTCTCTCAGAGATTTATGGAGTTTTGGAAAAGGTAAGGACGACGATGTTGAGTGAGCTTGTTCAAGGGTAGTTTGATCTCAGGGTCACGACTTAGGGGTTAACTACACCAGTTGGTCGCAAACGAAAATTACAGTCAATACATGCGGTGTAGTTGCTCTTTGCCAATGTTCATGTGAACGTAAAGACTCAGAGCAAGAAAAAAGTTAAGAACTACAAGCCAAAGGGCGACAATAAAACCATACAATTTGATACGGAAGAAGGCGGAATTAATTCAGTTTACTAAAGAACCGAGAACTTGAGGTTTAACCAGTACAGAGGGATGGTGAAATCAACGGGGCGATGGATAACTATATTATCAACGAGGTTAGCGACTCGACATCAAATATCTGCTTGAGTTGGAGAAGCAAGAGCGACTACGATATTAGTCAATGGACTGCGTGCAATCGAGCTGCACTTACTGAACTGGCTGCAATGAGGAGTTGTTTTGGCTGAGATATCACTGCAGGAGCTCCAAAATCAGTCTCAGAAAAGTCTTTTCAACATGAGGAATACCGAGTCGTTAAGGCCAATATCACGGCCATTGACAAGTGCGTCTTCAAGGTGCGCTTGATGGATACGGCGAACGTGAGCCTTCTTGGCCACAGCATCGACGACATGCCTGATCACAACGTCCTTGCAATCTTCGGACTTCGTGATTTGGTCAATTAGGCCTCTAAGTTGCGTTATTTTAGAACCGCTGAGGGCCGAGGTAGTGTCGTGTATTTGATCAGGATGCCTGGTCTGCCATTCCAACCAGATCTTATCAATAAAGGCGTGATGCAAATAG
Source organism: Pleurotus tuber-regium (assembly GCA_014058305.1). Classification (NCBI taxonomy): domain Eukaryota; kingdom Fungi; phylum Basidiomycota; class Agaricomycetes; order Agaricales; family Pleurotaceae; genus Pleurotus; species Pleurotus tuber-regium. The sequence continues at coordinate 1,352,124 of JACFYU010000042.1, read as the reverse complement.
AAAAGAGGATTATTTGGACTGGTCTGTCAATAAAGTCGTGATACAACTGAGAGAATGGGATCAGTAGGACAATCGGACGAACGATATTGCATGCTGATTCGCCGGGACTCTGGGACTGTATGGGGGTTTGACGTCGTTCTATGATTGGAGCGGCGGAAACGACCGTTGTGAGGGCAAGAACGAGGGAAATGAAGGCAGTGACAAGTTTGAAGGAAGGCATGGCTTTAAAAAAGATTGGGATGTTCGATAAACGGACTGCAGGAGGAAAGAAAATATGACGAAGATGTCGCCAGGGAGTAGAGATGTAGAAGGACATTTTATACCGTTTCGCCGTTGAAAAATGTCAGAGTAAAGTAAAGCACAAGCAACGGAGCTAGGATTCTGTACATAGTGACCCTAGTTCAAGAAGCGAAAAGGAAGCGAAACCTGAATGAAATTAACCACTTTTGTGTATTTGAACTGAGCTGAGGTAGTGACCAGCTGAAGTGATCTAGGGTTGGCGCCGTGAATAAGTGCCAGGATCTACATATCCCTGAGGGAAAATTGGGCTCATATGTACGAAGATGTGCGATCGAGAGTCTTGAACGATTCCGTAAGAGGTATGGAGGCTAATGCATGAGGAGTGCCGCTCGGATGGTTGGATTCGAGATATTGCCAATGAGGGAGACAGTTCATAGTGTTTCGGAGGAAAGATCCATAGAATTAACGATGGCCGTGCGGTTTTCGAAGTACCATCTATGCACCATGGACAATAGGCTCAGAACCAGCTCAGCTGAAGATTATAAGGTCGACATTCACTTCTTTGGGCTAGTACCTCCTGAACTACGAGACTATACGAACAAGGCGGTCACAGTCCTCGGGGAATAGCCGAAGAAGTACGACGGTACTTTACCTGCTCGCCAGACAGGTCACCCACCCTCTGTAATAGCCTTAAACACACGTGTATCGAGCCTACTCTGAGTCTTAGAGTAACAGTTTTAAATACTGTAAGTGTCTACATGCACTCGAACCCTCTGTTAGTGAATCTCTTCTTGGGAGAGATTGGATGATGGGTGCGTTGTCAGAAGAGCTTCAGCGATGCCCTGGGAGACTTACACTGCGATGAGGCCAGGAAAGGTGATTGCTGTAAAACCGTCAATGAAGGTCATTCATGACGGATTATCGATTAGGCCTTATGCTTGGTGCGTACATGTGTGATTGTACTCGGGTCGCCACTAGGAATGGACTAGTTGGCTTGAGTTGAATTTTTACGGGCCGGTACTTAGTCCCGAAGAGAACACAAGCATGGACGTCGACGAGATGATGGATTGGGATGAACTTCAGTAACCAATTACAGTAGTAGCACAGTTTGTGAGGCAATAAAGAAATGGAAAATAAATGAGTTGGACAATGTCTCCCAAACGTCAGCAAAGCGCGAGCAGGTAATTATAATCGCTAGACAATGGAACAATGCTCCGATTATGTCAGCACTTCACATCATTAGACGCCCACAAACAGAAAGGGCACTGGTGGCGCTTCCATCCCAATTATTCTTCTGCAACGACTCGGACTCCCTCTTACTCCAAAACGAGGTCGGCACCATACTCATGGTGGGCACCCGTCGCAAAAGCAAGGCCGCAGCGGCCGCCAATGAATCCACATCTTCCCCTCCACCTAGTGACGATGGCCTCCTCGTCAATATCCCGGACGACCTTGACCAAGACATCCTTTCTTCTCTTCTACCGGAAATCAGTATCACTTCAGTAACATCAGAAACGATTTTATCTATATACCGTATCCTTATATCGCAAGCCTCCGAAGTGGATGTTGTACAGAGAGACCTTGACGAGGCACGCGCCGAGGTTGAGCGGAGAGACGTTGAACTCGATCAGGCGTTGCAGGATCGCGAGACTATGACCAAGGAGCTAGAGTCATCGTTGGAAAGCGTTCAGAAAAATTTGAACCAAATACAACAGGAACGTGACGAATTAGGTCTGTATGCGTTTTCTCTCTGTTTCGTAGGCAGCTGATGAATTCGGTGTGGTACGCCAGCTAAAGCCAACGCCGTATTGAAGGAGCAAATACAATCACTATCCAGTACTCAGTCGGCGTCCTCTGTAGAGGTAGAGGCTTTAAAGAGTCGCGTCGAGGATACTGAACGCGAGAAACGGGACTTGGTTAATGTCATTAGTCGCCTCAAGCAGGAAAGTACCCAGCAAGAAGGTACGTCATACGTTGCTTCGATTAATGTCCCAATGTTAACAACCTTATAGAGGAGATCCAAACATTACGTTCTAATCTTAAGGAAGCCAGACAAGAACATCAATCCCTCGAAGCGACGGTGCGAGAGTTGCGTTCTTCGGAGACTTCGACAAAGGTTCGATCTATGTTATTGTATTCTCTGTGGGTCTCATAGTCTATTAGTACAAACTCGAGACGCTCAACCAACAACTGGAATTGGCACAAACTGAAGTCGAACGTACAAATGCTGAGCTCGCTGCGAAAGCGGAAGAGTTTGCTAAGTACCGTCGGGAGAAGCACACCGAACTAGTCACCCTCCAGGCTTCGTATGATACTCTAACCCAGACCAACGCTTCTGCACAGACGACACTCAAAGTTCTGCAATCATCGCATACTGCTCAATCCCATCAACTCACCCAGGCTCTGGCACGCGTCCAGGATCTCACAGGACAGCTAGCTGAACAAGAGGCGACATATGCTAGCGAAGCTAGCGGCCTCCGACGGCTTGTAGCCATGATGGAAGAGAGGGAGAAGCAGGCGAAGGACATTGTTGAGGGTATCGAGAAGGAATGGGCCGGTGTTGGGGAGAAGGCCGAACGGAGGGAGGCTGCGCTGAAGGAGGAGATTGAGAGGGAGAAGAGGGCTAGAGAAAGTGCAGAGAAGAGAGTAGAGGAGTTGGAGACTGTGCTGGATCGCATGGATAGAGGCGAGTTGCCTGTTGCTGGTGGCCTTCCAGGAACACCCATGCGAACTCCTGGTGGTGCTGACCCGCTAATGCAAAGTATGATGGGCTTAAGTCCTACTGTTGCGATGGCGAGCAAGGCGCAGCGGAGTGGTAAGACGTTTACGGAGGTTTACGCGGACTATGTTCGTTTGCAGGAAGAGTTTGCCAAGAAGTCCGCTGAGTATGACCATATGGATCGTACTCTTTCTGCAGTGCTTGCCCAGATTGAGGAGAGGGTAAGAATGATTCTTTTGAAATATTTTATCGTATTAATTACCAGCACAGGCACCCATACTTTCTCAACAACGTGCCGAATACGAACGTCTGCAATCCGAAGCTGCTCAGCTGGCTTCTCAACTTGCCCAAGCACTTTCCGAACGTGACGCCAAGACAGTATTCGCCCAGGAAACCTCTCAGAAACTTGCCAAATCCACTCGCGAGAATGAACTCCTTCAGAAGCAGCTCGAAGATCTCGGTAGACAAGTCCAAACTTTGCTAAAGGAAATTGCTCGACGAGACGATCCTATGATACCTGCGGACGAGGAATCCATCCCTGCGGAACCGGCGACCAACATTGATGGAGTCATCACCAATAATCTCGTTCTTTTCAAGTCTATTGGAGAGCTACAGGCGCAGAACCAGAAGCTTCTCCGTATTGTCAGGGAGCTTGGTGATAAACTAGAGGCGGACGAAAAGGATTACAAAGAGAAGATGCAGCAAGAGCAACAAGAAGCTGTGCAAGAGGCTCACGAAGCCATTCAGGACCTCCAGAGGCAGCTCGACATGCATAAGAAATCAAATGAGAGTATCATCCAGGCTTACATGAAAGAGAGGGATACCCTGAGGGCTATGCTTGCGAAGGCGGAGGCTCGTGCGAAGGGCGTTAACGGTGTGGTTAATGGGGATATCAGCGGGGTCCATGACGGTGAAGGCGTTGTGGGAGGTGATAGTGGCATTGCGAAGGAACTGGCGGAGGTACAGAGTCAGTTCGAGGCCTATAGGACGGAGATGGGACTTGATTCTGTTAAGCTCAGGGAGGAGGTTGTGGAGGCTCAGCGAGAGGCTGGACGCCTGGGTGCTGAATTGGCTAAGGCCCATGCAAGGATCGAGTTCTTAACGGGTGAGCGTACTATGGCTGTTTCCAATTATCTCTTATGCTCATCTTACGACTTGTAAGAACGTCACCGGATGAGCCAGGAGCAATTCACAATGCATGGACGAGAACTCGAGACTCTCACCAAACGGAATCAACAACTCTTCGACCAATGGACTCGCATGGACATCGAATGTGCTAGAGCGACCGAAGATTTGCAAATTGCGCACGGCCATCTCGAACAGCTACGCACTGAATGCGCAAATCTTCGCGCGGAGCAGAAGATTTGGGAGGTACGAAAGCCATGTTCTTTGAAAATTCCCATATGCAAGTACTGATTTTTCAAGCAGAGCGTACAAGGCCGTCTTCTCGAAGAGAATAAGACTTTGGCCATGGAACGCTCCCATCTATCGGATCTGATGGCCAATGTTCAGAAAATGCATAACGACTTGGAACGATCCGGCGAAAACGATCGAAGACGCTTGGAGAGTCAGCTGCAGCTCCTCGAGTCTCAGACGTTAGTATGATTCTGTCTCCGTGTAGTTATATGCTGAAGTACTATGTAGCCAAGATCTGAGATTACAAGTGTCCCAGGAAAGAGAGACTATTCGCCATCTTACCCTGCAAAAGGACATCGAACTCAAGGAACTGCATGCCCGGCTTGAGAGATCCGTGAGTACTCTCAATTTCGCGTTGATAGTCTTTAGCAAACCCTAATGCTCGTATGTAGGCGCTCGAACTTTCTAAGACCCGCGAATCCCTCATTGGCGCGGAAACCAGCAAGAAGCACCTTGAAGAACGTGTGGAAGAACTGACGAAGAACTTACAAGGTAGCGAAGAGAAACTGGCTGTGTATGAGCGTCGTGCGACGACTGTCAATGGCATCACTTCAAACGTTGACCCAAGTTTGAACCGTGAGCAGCAACTCGAAGCTGAGGTGGCCGACCTTCGGTATATCATTGTGTCAATAGATTCCTCTTCTAGGACGCTAATCATTCCGCTAAAACAGCTCTGCGCTGAAGGTGGCTGAGGTCGACCTTGCAAGTGCCCGACGTCATGTCCAGCAATTCCAAGAAATCTCCCAGGCGAATGAGGCTGCCCTTGCCCACCTGAATACAACTTATGACGAGTATAAGACTTCAATGGAGGCTCAAGTAGCCACACAAGAGGTTAGCGTCCGCTTTCTCATCATATCACATGCGTTGATATCCCGCTAGTCCGAGCATAAGGCATTGGAAGACAAGCTCAAGGTTGCTGAAGAGGAATTAACTCGATTGCGCTCAACGTATTCCGACCTACAGAAGACCTTCGACACTGAGCGAACTGCTTGGCTTAACGACAAGAGAACTCTTGAAGACGCAATAATAGATATGACAACTTCTGAGAAACACTCTGAAAGTGATCGTACCTCTCGCGAGAATGATCTGAAGCAACAGGAAGAGCGAGCAAAGGTTCGCTTTACGTCTAATATTCTAAGTCAACAAGACTAAGGTGTCATGGCAGGCTGCAGAGGAGCGATATTCTCGAGAGGTCGTTGCCCACGCGGAGTCTATCAAAACCATTGATGACCTCAGGCGAGAGCTTCAGGCTGCGCAAGCTACGGCACGAGAGAACGCAACATTGGCTGAGACCGCTAAAGCCAATCTCAAGACTTCTGAAGATAGCTGGAAACATCAGAAACAAGCTCTCGATGACGAGATTGCACGTTTGAAGTCCAGGTATGTAGATTATCGGTTGACACATTCAACTCATGTACCCACTATTCGCCAGCTATGAAGATCTTTCCTCCCAAAATACCATCCTGCACCAACACTTGGAGTCCGTTAGCTCCCAAGCAACCCGCATCCGACAGGCAGCAGATTCGGCAGCACCTAGTTCGGCCGAGGCCGAATCAAGTGATGATGTGAACACTAAGCTTTCTGAATTACGCTCCGTTGTCGCATATCTGCGAAAGGAGAAGGAGATTGTGGATCTTCAATTGGAACTGAGCAAGCAAGAGAATTCTCGCTTGAAGACCCAGATCGATCATCTCTCCCAGAACCTCGAGGAAACTAGAAAGACCCTGTCGGAGGTAAGCTTGCGGTTGTCCGTATCTGCGCAGACTTTCATTCTGCTCGGAAATCTAGGAGCGAGAGCGTGCCCTCGAGACGGCTGCCTCGGCTAGCCAGCATGCTGAACTCATTGAGAGAATCAATCAGCTTAACATCCTTAGGGAGAGTAATGCTACCCTTCGCGCTGACTGTGAAGCCCACGCAAAACGATCCCGTGAACTAGAAGCCAAGCTACAGAGAGTGACGGCTGAGCTCGATCCAGCTAAGGAACAGGCACGCATAGCCCAAGCGCAGTTGGAAGCTGCGGAGGCACATGTGAAGCGCCTTGAAGAAGAGAGCAACAAGTGGAAAGAACGCAACGCCCAATTACTCAGCAAGGTCAGCTCCCAAAACCTAACATTTTCCCGTTGTAACTCATCATCTCCAGTACGACCGAATTGACCCAGCGGAAGTACAAAGCCTCAGGGATGAAATAGAACAGCTGAAGTCTATAAAGTCTCAACTTGAACAAGCCGCCGCTGAACATGAGAAAGAAACTCAGTCTCATGTTGAGAGGGTAAATGCATATGGTGACACCCCCTGTTCGTGACTGACGATCTCTCTTACAGATCACTGCATTGGAGGATAGTCTACGCCAAGTTAAAGATCGGCACAACCAAGTCGTCACTAATGCCAAGACTAGGCTCGGTGCAATGAATACGGAACGCACTACTCTCCAAGAGAAAATCAATGCTTTGGAGGCGGAAAAAACGACCCTTCAAAATACCTTGAACAGCCAACAAGCGTCTAATGAACAAACCTCAATAGGCTCACCGGAGCAACAAGCTGTGATCGTCAGTATCGTGTATAATTGTTGTTCGGTATTAGCTAATCTACCTCCTCGCAGGCTGAGCTGCGCGCAGAGAGGGACAAACTGAAGGCAGCTCTAGACGCGGCTACCAGTGCCGCCTCTGCTGCAACCGCTGTAGTGGCAACATCCGACTCGATGTCTGAAGCGCAAAAGGCAGAAATATTGAAGGCTCGTGATGATGCTCTAATAAAGGCCAAGGTATTCAACTTCATATTACCTCTTGATGCATGGTTTTGAGCAACCAACAGGAAGCCAATGAACGAGTGCAAAAGGTCCAAGAAGAGATTGTCGGCCTTCGTCGCTCTAACGTGAGTGTATTTTACGCAATCCTCAATAGTTGACCCCTTACCTCGCCCTCAAAGGAAAAATTCCAAGCCAGGATACAAGAGATAGCGAAAGCTAGGGCTGCAGAAGGCGAACGAGCCCAATCTCAACAAGATGCTGCCATTGCCGCTGCAGTAGAAAAGACGAAGGCGGAATTGCAAGCCCCCGGAGGTGTCGCCTCGTCGCCTCCTGAAGAAATCGTTAAGCAGCATGCCGAAGAACTCAAGACCTTGGAAGAGCGGCTTACTGCCAAACACCAGCAAGAGTTGAAAGCTGCTGTCGAAGCTGCGCGCAAGGAGACACAAGCAGGAGCTACCAATGAATCGGCGAAGAAGGAAGCTATTGAGGCGGCCATTGCGGAGCGCGAAAAGGAACTTCAAGCGAAGCATGCAGAAGAAATCAAACAAGCAGTCGAATCGGGTAGACTGGAACAATCAGCGAAGACCAAGCTTAAAGATGCCCAGCTCGTGAAAGCACAGAAGAGAGTAAAAGATCTCGAGGCTCAAATTCTCTCGTGGAAGCAAGCAGGTATCTTACCAGAAAACCCACCAAGCACCGCCGCCGCCGCCGCCGCTCCTCCCGCTCAGACGAATGTCACGCAGAAAGCTACAGCTCCGCAAGGACAAACCAAAACTGCAGCCACCTCAGTATCTACCTCCGCTGTACCTCCCACAACCCCTGTCGCCTCCACGTCATCATCAACTGTACCTCCTGCAAATGTTTTGCCTCGCAAACCTTCGGTGGCTACAACTACGGCTCCAGCCGGTGCTAGTCGCGGTCGTGGCTTAGCACCTGTACTGCGTGGTCGTGGCGGAGCAAATACAGTGCGTGGTCGTGTTGCAGCAACTGCTGGTAACGCGCCTACCCGCCCGCCACCTGCGCCCACAGGCGAGATCTCGATACAAGGCGCTGCAGGGAAACGTACCAGGGAAGAGGGCGAAGTTCCTGCAGATGACTCATTGGCCAAACGTCTCAAGCCCGCAGAAGGGGCGCCACCAAGATCAACACCTCCTGTGCAAATCAGACGTCCCGCTCCTTCCTAGTACTTAATCAATGTACTTTTATACGCTTCTCTATCAACACTGGGGCTTTTATGGACACATTACATTGATATACCATCGTCTGTCATACTGTATCTATCGCTGTTGTCTTATCAATAGTTCTTTCCATCTCGCTAATCGCATTCCGAATACAAAATAAGCTTATGCGATGAATAAGTCTACGCTGTTGCGAACTCTCAAAACCTGAGCCCCAATCGTGAAAGGAATACTAAGCCCATGGACGCCTGAAATGGGTCTCTGTCGACAAGGGATGCGTCTGTTAGTCGATCGATAACGAGGAGGCCAATTGGAGTTGCCCGTCCGTCTATAAAGAGTTGGAAAGGTTTGCGAGTTGCTTCTTTGTTGGGAACGAGGATTTTGTGGATAACAGTGAGGTATTTCAGAGGCGCTTTTGTCACATCCAGTGTATCTTCAATGGAGTGAACGCTATCGGTGTCTTCGTCGTTGGGAGGATATTGTAAGCTAGCTGGTGATGAGCGTGAAGCATTGTTGTCAGAGATGCCGCTAGTTGCTTCAGGGTGAGCATCTGCGGGGGCAGACCATGATGACTGATCACAAGTAGGTGAGACTGTGTTATCATATGCGCATATATCTTACTCTAACGCTTGAATACTGTGGATCCTCGGCGTTGGTAGAAGGACCAGAAGGATTAGCCCGGGCAGAGTGGTTAATATCGTCAGAGGTGGAGGTACGATCGGTTTGATTGGACTGAGCACCTCGAGCAGGACCAATTCGACTAAGATAGCTCACGCTGTTTGCATTGTAGGAGCTAGCCAGGGTACCAGGCGTTTTGTAAAGGACAGGATATTGAAAGTTGGTTGTCGTCGAATGTGCGTAGTTAGTCCCCCAGCGAGGCCAATAAGAAGCACCATGGTTCCATTGAGTCATATTCGGTTCAGAATCTTCAGATCCAGCGGTCCAGCCAGTTCCAGTGGGAGTAGGTAAGCTGTGAGAGTCCGTACTTTGATGCATATACCTAGGAGAAGGCTTCAAAGTCGCATTTGATTGAAGTAAAGGTCCAGCGAGGGGTGAAGACGAAGGTTGTTGTGGGTTTTCTGCATACTCTTTCTTGACTGTGAGCAGGGACGGCTCAGGCTCGCGACGAGCCTTCTTTGGTTTGAGAGGCCGTCCAGACGACTTCACCGGCAACGGTGAACGCTTCATTTGCATGCCAGGTTCTAATCCAGGTGGGAGATTTGACAAGCATGGGTCCTGATTTTCCGACTTGACTCCTCCCAGTGTTCCCGCTGGTCCGACCGATTTCTGAGCTTTCGCTTTCCCAGTTTTACGTTTCTCACGGAAGGACCAGTCGTATATCCATTTGCTTGGCCTGAAGGTATAGGTGGAATCAGCATTTCAGAAGGAGGGAAGTTACGACGAAACGTACAGGCCTGTTTGGTCTGCTAAGGCGGAAAGCAGCTCCGTCGAAACGAAAAGGTCTGGTTGACGTTTGAACGCTTCTCGGAGGATGTCCAGTTGCTTTTTCGACGCACGGGTCCTGGATTTGGCTGGTTTAGCGGCTGGCGAGGATGAAATTGCGGCCGACATAAATTGCGCTTCAAGTAGAAGCTAGTAGCTTAGTGCAGAGCTTACTATGCTGAAAAGTCAAGTTCGGTAACTCCGATATTGGGTATCCGTATTGAGCTCGCTCTCAACTGGTGCAAAAGTCTGGCAAAAAACCCATGTTGCTGAGACAAGGAGCTACGGAAACAGGAATATACTGGAATATGCTAACAGCACAAGAGTCTTATTGACCAATTGTCAAGAAAAGTCTCTGTAATACGAAAAAACAATTCAACTGTCCACAGTCGTAGCCACAAACATGAAGAAAAGTTTGCAAAGTCCATGCGGGTGATAGAACTTGGAACATAGTGTACATCCGAGGATCGCAACCCCTCAGTCCATGTACCTACAAGATCTGAACCAGAGCTGATTATTCTCAGCAGCGCAAGGCGCAAGTGTGACCTGGGCATCGTTGCCGTTATCCCGAAGACATAGACCTAAAAAAACAATATTGATGTTCAAAATTTCGTTATTAACCCAGATGGATATCTCAACTTACCTGGGTGAGCAGGATCATTCAGCTGAATGTGATTATCGTTAGGCATCATGAAATGCTGCTGAGGGACGTTGAGGCATTGGTATACTTTCATTCCGGTGCCACTTGTAGGGTCTTTCGATCCAGATGTGAGCAAGAACGAGAGAGAAGAAGTAAAATAATGCCCCACGTGAGCTAGCGTCGAGACATAAGTTGGTCCCCAAAGCCTGCATCACTTGAATTTGGGTGGAAGTCGAACCCAACTCTGGGGGAGACCAGTCCTGGGCAGGAGTCCCGTTACATGGGTGACTGCCAAGCATATGTGTTAACTATCGCAAAGGAAAGGTCAGCATGAACACATACACTTGTACTGGCGTGTCATTTGCGAAGATACGGTGCCGTACATCGAGGCACCTGTTAATGTCGTTGTCCGGATGAATGCTACAAACGAGCCTTTGGGCTGCAAGTGTAGCGGGCAACAAAGCGAGAGTAACAAATTGCAGGAAGCGTGTGGCCATCATGTTGCTTTGCACAAAGGATACGAAATCGGTCGCTGGATGTATCAGCCTTTCGCAACCGCTTATATACCCACCACCCGAATATAATGACCGCCGGGGCACCATGTATCCACCTCACCAAGTCTCCAAGATGGTCGTTATTGCACCAGGACCCCAGCTTAACAAGTTTACGATGAAGAAACTGGGGTTACAGGATCCTGTGAATACGCCATCCAAGCTCTTAGGCATTCATATGGATGGTGCATGTGATGGGGGTTACCTATAGGCCACTTAGTCGTAGCTGCTACGCTAGAGTGTTCCAGTCCATTCAAAACCACCTGCAAAAATGCGGAAGATCCTGGTCATCGAGTATAATGCGATTCCCTCATCAAATAGATATGACTGGAATTTTCTTGGCGTTAGGTGGAGCATGGTGGGTTTAAAGGCGCTAACAAAAGATTGACTATAACATCGCTGCTTACCCAAGTACAAGGATTAACGTTACGCCTCGTGATCGGTATAATTGAGTTACCTCCTGAGTCATTTTGGGTGGTCCCCCTTTCCAAAGGGCAGCTCCTCGGTAACGGGCATCTCCTTAAAAACCATTGAAGCTGCACACACGGATTAGAGGTGTATCTCCATAACTACTGGCCGGTGGTTCAGTTCAGCTTGGGACCAACAATAATGTGTGAGTGGAACGCACGCAAAGACGGGCAATGTGAAAATGTGTGTGACTGATGATAGGGGTTGTTGTGAACACGTAGCTGACGCTGAGTTTGAAAGAATTTACAGCCAAGCTCGTTAAACAGAACCTCTCGGATCTCTGAACAGAGGCGGACACCAGGCCATCCCATGACATGCCTCGAGAACGAACACAAAAGCAAATTGATCTCAGTGAGGCCAGTGTTGTCCGCCCCATTAGGTGCACTTCTAGGAGTCTAGGGACAACGTTATCGTATCCACGGTAAACTTTGCGTCTGCCTAGTACCCGTGGAAGGTGATAGATTGTGGGAAACCGCATCTTGGAGCGTGAGCGCTATTGAATCGGAGCAAGGGTAGATCGCGTTCAGGGACGAGAATGGGAGAAGAGAACGGGTGTTAGTTTTTAGTATATCCAATATAGGAACCCAGACTGCCGGACTTTCTTCTTCAGCTTAATGCGACGAGGCCGACTGAATGACACCGGCTATGGGTGACTCCTCCGCTTCAATGACAGAAGGGTTGAAGGCAAAGTTCAAACTAGGTCAGACTTGCTCGTTCCAGTTGCAACCAACAGCTCTAGTTGGGAATGGCGCTTTGTTCTTGCCAAATTTCGCATTTGCCGCATGAATCGGGTGTATATATCCACTTAAACGGCCTCTATATATAATACGGAGTAAGTATATAGAAGAACGATGAAATCAGACTGAGCCCATGCCAGTGTGGAATTGATGCTGATAGTGCGTTGAACCGGCCAGGGATTCGCTCGAATCAGTTGATGACGAGGCCAGTAGGTTGTCTTTTGTGTGCGAATGGTCGGGGGCTGGGACTTATTTTGGAAGCAAACGTGCAGCGGGCACATTTATGCACACCGCGAGTAAATATTACGGGACATTAACAGTAGATACGCTGACATTGAGTTCAAAGTCTTATTCGAAACGGAGCAAGGTTTACCACCTGAGATTCATATTAATACGTATGAGAATCCTTTTAGATGGTTCTCTGAAGCATAGGAAGAAGCATTCTGTTAGACATCGATGTGAGTGGTTAATTGCTCGCGTACCTTTTCAACAGTCCATCTTACGATAACATCTTTCAATTTATCTCTGAGAGCCTGTCGACACTGTTCGCACTCGTGACGTCGCTCTAGAGGGATTACAACGTCTTCAATAGCGCTTATGGGAAGGTCTAGATTCAACATTAATTAGACACATCATGAACTTTACAGAATGTTGGTGCTTGCCGGGATTGGCGTCCCATGAGAGCAGAGCCGTAACTGACGCCCAATTTCGAGCCAGCTCTGACGACCTACACTTGGGAGTGGGCGCATGAGGGTATGGCGGAGGAAGAAGTACAGCCTTGAGTGCAATTATACGATTGAAGTGGAGCATGAACAATCGTTTGAGATAAACGGGGCCCATTGTCTGCGCAGCTTCATCTGTGATTGCGTGTAGCGGAAATCTCAAAAGGTGAGACGAGACACGTATACATAGCTCTTCGATGGAAAAATGTGACGCGAGGGTATAGACTTCGAGAGGGACGAGAGGTGCTTGAGATAAGAGTTGAGTATACAATGGGCTTGAAGGGGTGATGTAGGCGGCTGGGGAAAGCCCGTAGTGGGGCATACGGTATATCGCGGCGATTAAGACTTCAATGGAAGACGGCTGAGGTAAGCTCGTAAGGTCATAGATGACTCTGACGATCACGTCGACAATGGGTGAGACGTCAGGTACATCGACGACTTGAAGTGATGAAGAACCATTACCAATTTGCCATGTAGTTGTAATCAAATGAGCAAAATCATTCCCAGACACCCTCGAAAGTGTATTGCTATGAACATAAAAATGAACGTCGTCTGCCGACCTTATGACCAGGTCAGGTGGCTCGGGCAGGTGGCAGGAACCGGGGAAAAACACAGGCGAGATGACTTCGGTAGTGAAGCCGACTTGGTCTTTGTGGTGCGCGTCAGGAGTGAGAGGCGTCGTCTATGCACATACGGTTACTCAGCAGCTCGAAAACAATGATAATTGGTAACAAAGTAGATTGCGACGTACGGCAATGGCTGTTGTTTGCAAGAGATCTTCAATGTCAGAGTTGGTCTGGATGGCATGAGGACCAGAAGTCGGTGCTGACTGTGTGCGTTGAGTCCCCACTGCCGTACAAGGACGAACGTTGATAAAAAAAGCAAAATTCGACGTACAATAGACGTCGATATCTGCAACATCCCTTCTTGAAAAAGATCTGCAGGGAGAGTTTCCAGAGGACCACATAATTGAGAGGCGGAGATGCTCATAAGGTGAAATATGGGACAATACAGCTTTGTGGGTGATGTATGATGAAAAGAAACCACCTGAAGCGAGACATTTAAGGAGCCTTCAATGTTGCCGTGCGAAGAATTGTAGTTGAACTTGAAAACTGGGTGGTCAATAATGTCTGTAGAGCAATTACTTCCAACGTCGTGCGCGGAGTTCGACTTATATAAGGAACGCCATGCCAGGTACACTCACTTCGTCTGCGATCGTTGCCATTAACGTCGACGACGATCATCGTCGAGCGCCTGTTGGTCTCACTGACTATCAGACAGGATCTATCTAAACATAGCAGCAGCTTATCTCGCACCACAGGAATGAAAATGGCGTCACAAATGATGCTCACCTCGGATCATCGTTCGCATGCATTGTCCATTCTGGGAATGGGTAACTCTAAAATGCCAATATGATAGCCTTTGTGGCATCACTCCACAGCGCCTCTCTAGCTCAATCGGATAGAGCGTCAGACTTTTACGCAAGTGAGGGCATCTGAAGGCTGCGAGTTCGACCCTCGCGAGAGGCTACTAGGTATTCTTAGGGCGCTCTCTTTTTCCCATCCTGCTCGACGTTTACATATGGCGAAACGCTGTTAGTATGGAAGCAATATGATAATGTATGTACAACCGAGAGCGGAATTCTCCGGCGTTCAATACGTATGAAATCGTACACGCAAAGTATGATTAAGGTATCTATCTAATGCATAGTAAATTTGCATATATCATCGCAAATACATTGGCAACACAGCACTGGCACAATAAACCAGCAAAGATCGACTTATCAAGCATGAGTCTGAAGCAGGAATTATTGTACGCAGCAGACGCCACAGCCCTGCTCGGTTTCACCACGTCCTTTAAGTGGTCGGGAGAGTAAGTTCAGCGACGTTTGTCGCTCGCCCATATATTGTCGTACTGTTTAGATCTGTTAACGATGAATCAGATATTAAAATGAAAACTTACGCCCATAGATGACGAGATAGAAGCTTCAAACGCTTGTCTGCAGGTGTACCGTCAAAACGAAGCTGGGCATTTAGATTAGAAGACATTTCGAGTTACGGTTGAAACGATGCATCGTTGGGAATGGCTGTAGTATTTATGCGGCCATACTGGTTAGGAAGTGTTGAGATTGCTTTGGTCGACGGCCAATGCCTTGACCGACCAATCTCCCACATCTCCCATGGTAGAGTAATCTACCATTCCGCATTCGAACCTCGCAGACCCAGGCAGTCACGTCACCTGGACTGGCCACCAAAGTGCCAGGCTTGGTAGCCTCAGTTGAGGTTACAGTGAGTAATCGGTGCCGATATAGGTGCGAAGCAGCAGCTAAATAAGGATCCAATGTGTGAGCCATGGTAGATTCCATTGGTCATTGGTCAATACCTTGACCGATGTATGTCCCATGAACCCCATTGAAAGATTGATCTACCATTTCGCATTCAAACATCGAAGACCATTATGTCAATTGGACTGTGGTGTCAGGCTCGGCAGCCTTAGTTGAGACTACAGCGAGTAATTAGTGGCGATAAAGATGCGAAGCAGAAACCGGATAAGAAACCAATATGTGGGCGTATGTGAGAATCGATGCAAGAGAGAATACTAGTAGTTTGTGGACTAGTCGTCCGTATTGAGCTTTGGGTCACAAGTTGAATCTTCGGGAACGAATCAGAGTCTGAGAGAACGAACAGTTCGTGTTGAGGGCTGTACTTCGCTTTGGTGTCATGGCGTGTCTATTGGCTGCTCCGTTGAGTATAGCATTTAGAGTTTCTGCATATGACTCAGGTACATGATAGACGGAGATATCTGAGTTCAAATCAGTATTGGATGCGGATCTGAGCTTTAACTGAGTTTCAACACTACAGCTGTTTGCAGCACCTCTAGACGAACGAACTGTGTCGACGGCGAAATTTTCAGGTCATTGTGTGACTACAGCGGCTTAGGTATGTGCTCTGTAATGCTAAACTAGTCTTCAATCTTTTCCTCTGGCTTCATCATCCTATTGTATCTAATCTCCTCTGCCCCGTTAGTTCACTGTGTCCATGGTTGTCTGTTTTGGCGTCGTCGAGATGATATCTACCCCGAAATATTGCCTATGCGTCCAAAGGTAGATAAAGATTATATTACATCTTTCTTGTAAGTAGATTCAGTAGTCCAATCAGGACACGTAATACCATTGTTACGTATATTGTTAAATACTGAATCCAGCTTCTACTACTAAACAGACTACAGAAAGGTATTTGGCTTCAACTACTGAAGTGCAGAGTTGCGCCGCCCACTACCTAGCAATTATACCTTAATTTCGGAACGGAGATCGGGGTTACGGAGTAACACCGGAGAACGGAATAGAAGGTAGAGTATAAGTCGGAGATGCGGAATACCGGAGATCGGCGATAGAGTAGGACAGGAGAGAGTAGGAGCTCCCTTAGTAGAGAAGAGGAGACGTATTAAGTTGATATTCGAACTGAAGAACTATCTACAAGTAACTACGGCTTAAATACTGCAAAGGTAACCTAACATGCGGAATACATGAGTTATACCTCGTGGTAACTAAGCCTAAGTGTCCCTTGATAATTAAATAATTCTACAGTAATATCAAAGTCCATATCTACACGTGCTAAGTCCGCGTGCATATCCCTTGATCCGAGCGTATCCGAAAGTCCGATAGTCCGAAGCCGATGTCCGAAGTCACGGGAATGGTCATCTGACCAGGGCTAGGGGTTAGGGGTTTGCACGTGCGTAACAGTACTCCCCCCTTAAGGCCGAGTCCCAAGAGGCCAATCCAGAGCGGCCTTCGGAGTTTCGTCCGGAATTCGGAAATTTCTCCGAGAGCTAAGGTCGAAGCCTCGGGGTCTGTCCGAGGGTCGAGATGATGACGTCATTGCTGCGGAGAACCTAGATCGAAGTTGCGGAGTTCGAACGATTGCTTTAAAAGCGGAAAAGGGGGAACTCCGATGTTCTTCGTCTTTGACATTTTTTCCAACGCGTTCATAACCCAACACCCAACTCCAATCTTTTTTCTAACATGTCTGGCTTATCCTTCAAGGATTTGGCACAGTACCCCGAACTCCAGGCTCTCGTTGCCCGAGAGATCGCGACTAAAATGCTCGCCAACGAGCACCAACCCATTACCGCGCCTACTACGCCTACGGTGGCGGTTCCGAAAATTGTCCGTCCGCGGGATGAAACACCGACCGGAGTTTCACCGCCCACGAAGAAATCGAAGGGCAAGCGGAGGATGATGGAGGAGACGCCCGGAGGTTCGTGGATCTCCGTTAAATCGGAATCGCCGGAGCTAACGCTGATCACAGAGGGGATGGCGAGGGAATTTGCGGAGATGTCGGAAAAGGCGCGGATGGCAGCGGAAGCCGCCGCGGAGCACGAGCGTACCGCCCTCATTCGTGCGCAACACCGGAAGGAGATTGAGGACCGCCGAATCCGGGGCACGAGAATCGGGATAATGCGGGCTATGAAGGAGATGTCCGTGCATGACGACGAGGCCGCGGAGGAGAAGGGACTGCCGACAATACTTGGGGGGCCGGAGAAAGAGGAGAAGGAGCCGTCGCAACGGAAACGCCCGGAGATCCGGGACCGTGAAGTTGGCGACGAGTACGCAACATTATGGTCCGATGGGGTTCTCCGCGCCTGCTTCAATTGCAGGGGACGTCGACGGAGATGTCTTCCCCAAGCAAGGTAAGGCTACTGTGGTCTTGACTTGTGCTGGGCTGACGTCGCTTCTCGTAGCGTAAATGCGAGCACCTGTGAAGGGTGCCATCGGGCGAAGCAGCGGTGTGAGTTCCCCAAGGGGCAAGAGACGAAGGCCGGGCGAGGGAAGGTGTCGGAGCGAACACCTCGGAAAAGAGCCTCCGCGAAGAAGGTGGTCGAGGACCCAAGTCCAGAAGCGGGTCCCTCCAGGATTACTCGGAGCGCCGTGGAGAAAACGGAAAAGGCGGGGAAATCGTCGGAGAATGATCCGACCAATCGACAATTGATGAATACATTCATCGATTTTACGCGGCGTTTCGAACAACGCCAGATGGAGCATTCCGTTGAGATTTCGAAGTTGCGGGTGGCGATGGCCAAGGAGAGGTCTCGGACACGACGCCTTGAGAACATTCTCCGAACGGCGGAGCATCTTGAAGAACGCGATGAGTACGAAACAGACGAAGAATACGCGGATATCGAGGATCGCCTTCAAGATGTGGAGTTTCGCCTGGACACCTGGATTAAATCGGACCAGTACGCGAGGGAGGCACGGGAGAAATGGGAAGCAGAGGAAAACGGAGAAACGGAGGAGAACACGGAGAAGGCGGAGAAGGGGAAAGGTAAGGAGAAGGAAGACGGGGATTATGAGATGGGGGTTGAGGAGTATTCCGACTCCTCAGAATAAAAGATCGTAGTATAGTACTTTGTAACTACCTTGGGTCCTTTTTTCTTTTCTTGATATATATACTGTTGTGTCTGTTCTTTTGGAGAGTGATCAATAAGTAAGTAACAGGAGAAGAGAAAAGGGTTGTAAGGTAAGTAACTAGGACTACTAGAGAAAGAAGAGAGAGAAAAGGAATGGAATACGTAGCTAAGCTACTTGGGTTTAATTTTGCTGAGTGGACCGGGTTTGTCCGGGTATCGACGATGGAACTCTTGTACAAGTTCCTGAGCGTGTTCGAGTTCGTCCGCTCCGAGTTCGGAGAATTCTTCCGCGGTGTCTTCATAGCCTAGCCATCGGACTTTATATCGCAAGGGCATCTTTCGATAACGCTTGTCGATTTTAGAGTCAACAACTTCGGCTATCTCGTATTCTTCTTCTCCGTCAACTTCGATCGGAGGTGGCGGAGATTGTACGCGGAGAGGAATCTCGTTCGGAGTTTCGGGCTCGAGCATCGATACGTGGAACACTGGGTGCACTGAGCGTAGTGATTGAGGAAGATTAACCGTGAAGGACGAAGGACCTGCTTGAGCAATGATTTCAAAGGGTCCGATGAACTTCTCGGATAACTTCTTGGAGGGTCTTGTGGTGCGAAAGAACTGAGCCTTGATGAAGACCTTTTGTCCGACCTTGAAGTCCGGAGCCGCGGATCGTCTGCGGTCTGCAGGAGCCTGGTAGCGGAGTTGCGCATCGGACATCGCGGTTCGGAGTTCTTGGTGGAGGTCGTCGAGGTTGACTACAAATTCTCTTGCACGAGTGGAAGCGAGATCGTATTCCGGATGTACGGAGATACGGGGATGGTAACCTTTGTTCGCGAAGAACGGAGATACTCCGGTGGTGGCACTTGGAGCATTGTTGTATGCGAACTCGGCTTTGGGGAGAAGTTCTGACCAGTTGTCTTGCTGGTAATTGCAGTAAACGCGGAGGTACTGTTCCAAAGTTTGGTTAGTACGTTCAGTCTGTCCATCACCTTCAGGGTGGTAGCCAGAGGTGTAGTGTAACTTCATCTCTAAGGCTTTACCAAGGGACCTAAAGAAGTGGGAGACGAACTCCGAACCTCGATCGGAGGTGACGTGGTTCGGAACTCCGTGCTTGGAGAATACATGCATTACGAACAACTTGGCTAGATCTTCGGAGGTGATAGTGTCGTGGCAGGGGGTGAATATGGCTTGTTTAGAGAGTCGGTCTACGATAACTAGAATGGAATCGAAACCGGAAGATTTGGGGAGTTTCTCGATGAAGTCCATGGATATGGAATCCCAGGGTCGAGAAGGTACAGGGAGTTGTCGGAGTTTGCCATAGGGTTTGTGTCTCTGGGGTTTAGCTCGCATGCAAGTGACACAGGACTTACAGTAGCTTTTGACGAAGTCGCGAATGTTAGGCCAGGTATATTCCCGGCGGACAAGTTCTAATGTTTTGTTTTGGCCGTAGTGGCCGGAAAGAATGTGATCGTGTTTGTAGCGGAGAACACGGACTCGGAGATCGGAGAAGTCGGGAACGAAGATCCGGTTGTCTAGTCGCAGGAGACCGGAGTCATCCTTTGACCAGCGCGGACCTAGTTCGGAGATAGGGACGGAGAGTGTCGGATCGGACTCTTGCGCGGACTTGATGTCGGAATGGAGTTGTTCAACATCCATGACTACGGATCCGCGGAGAGTGGGTACGAAGAGATAAGAAGCGCGGATTGATGCTACGAGTTGTTCTTGAGTGAAGACGGGTCGGAAGTTTTGTGGGTTGACGTGCTGGTAGCGCTCACTCCCCTCTTTAGGGTAGACGTCCCATCGTCTAGTTAAGGAGTCAGGTTTGGCTCCTAACTTGCCTGGACGGAAACGAATACAAAGGTTGAACTGGGAGAGATACTCTGACCAGCGGACCTGTCTTCGGGTTAAGACTTTAGTGGTACAGAAGTATTCTAAATTCTTATGATCAGTAACAACATCGATAACGGAAGCTGAACCTTCAAGATATTGACGCCAGATTCGGAAGGCTTCAAAGATTGCAAGAAGTTCCTTGTCGTGGACATCATAGTTCAATTCCGTGGAGGTGAACGTGCGCGAATGGAAAGCGACGGGGTGGATTTCTCCGTCGGAGGTGTAGATCGAGAGGATAGCTCCTAGAGCATAGTCCGAGGCGTCGGTTTCTACGATCATCGGAGCATCGGGGATCCAGTGAGTGAGTACCGGAGCTTGAGTAAAGGCAGCTTTCAATTCATTGAATGCTGTCCGGCACTTATCACTAAAAGCCCAAGGGGTGCCTTTGCGGGTCAGGCGGGTGAGCGGAACGACGATATCGGAGTAGTTGCGGATGAATCGTCGGTAGAAGTTCGCAAAGCCGAGGAAAGACTGAACGTCGCGGACTTTGCGGGGTTCAGGCCATTCTTGAATAACCTTGACTTTGGCTTGGTCCATGGTAAGTCCGGTCGGAGAAAGGATATAACCTAGATATTCTACGGTGTCAACGTGGAATTCACATTTCTCACCTTTAGCATAGAGTTTGTGTTTCCGGAGACGTCGGAGAACTTCCTTAACGTGCTCCTTGTGTTCCTCTACACTATTGGAGTAGATCAAGATATCATCTAGATAAACAATGACGCAGACGTCTAAAAGGTCAGCGAACACATCATTGATAAACCTTTGAAAAGCCGCGGGAGCGTTAGTTAACCCAAAGGGCATAACCAACCACTCGAAGGAGCCGTAGCGAGTTCTAAAGGCTGTTTTCCATTCATCTCCTTCGGAGATCCGGACTAAGTGGTATGCGTGCCGGAGATCGATCTTGGTGTAGATTTTGGCATCGCGGGGTGCATCTAGGAGGTCGGCTAGACGCGGAAGCGGATAACGATCTTTGCGAGTAATGCGGTTAAGTCCGCGGTAATCGACACAGAGGCGGAGAGAACCGTCTTTCTTCTTAGCGAATAGGACGGGGGCGCCGTGCGGAGAACTGGTCGGACGGATGAAACCATGCTGCAAATGCTCGTCGATGAACTCTTTCAAAGCTTGCTGTTCTGTTTGGGACAGGGAATACATCGGACCCACAGGGGGTGACGCATTCTCCTCTAACTCGATCTTGAGGTCGTAGGGCCTGTGATCAGCTAGAGTCTCGGCTTTACCTTTGCTAAACACGTCCGCGAATTCGTGGTATTCGGCAGGAACGTTCGAGAGGTCCGGAGAAGGGTCGGACACGACAGAAGATCTGGCAGAAGTTGTTCCTTCGGGTCGGATATTGATCATGAATACCTGGACTCCCCTCATACGCGAGACTGTCTTGAAAGCAGCGGCGTTAATGAAGGAGATATTCGGAGGATCGGAGGAAATCGTAGTCGAAGGCGGAGTTTCCGGAGAATCCGGAACAGACGGAGAAGTCACCGGAGATGGCTGCGGAGAACACGGAGACGTATCCGGAGATGTCAGAGTAGTCGGAGGTGCTTCCAATGCCGGGGCCGCAATAACGCTGCCAGATTCTGGTGCTCGGAACGAGATACTGCTCGAAACCCAGTCAATCAACGGATTGTAGCGGGTGAGCCAGTTGTGTCCTAGAACAACAGAACAGGAAACGTCCAGAGGTGTGACAAAGAACGTGATTTTCAGATTTTCGCCAGTCGGAAACCTACAGAGTAGGTCAAGAGCTTCGGTAATGAAATTATTGGATGAGCCGTCGAACAGTAATAGCTTTATCGGGGGTGTACGGTAAGTCAAGAGTCCATGAGCACGAATGAAACCTGTATCTACAAAACAGTGAGTAGAGCCGGAATCTATTAGTGCAGTAAAGATCGTAGTGGTATCAGAAAGATTGTCCGAGGTAAGAGAAACGTAGGTAGCGGAAGGAGAAAGAACGGGAGACGCAGCATTAAGTCTACAGATGTCGGGCCATATGTACAGATCGCAGCTCCGCGGAGGGTCCGAGGACTCTGGGCTGCACATCAGTTTTCCGTCTCGGAGATGTGTGCCTCTTGTTCAGAGGAATCCGATTCAGCTACTGCTGCGCGGGCCTTTGCGGAGTTCGAGTTTCCGTTGGGGCATTCCTTAACCCGGTGTCCGGAACCACCGCAGAAGAGACAGAGTCCCTTCCGGATGCGTTCCGCGCGGACCTCAGGCTTCAGTTTGCCATCCTTTCCCAACTGATTGGCGAAAGGGGGTGGTGCGGAATTCTTCGAAGCGGGTTTTGCGGAGGACGTTGAGGACTTGTTGCCGGAGTTGGAGGAAGACGAGGACGGGTTCGCGGAGTTCGAGGATGCGGGTTTAGACGAGTGGTGGGAGGACGTGGACTTCTTCGCGGACTTCTCGGAGTGCTTCTCCGAGGGATCGGACTTCTTCTCCTTTTGCCTCTCCCAGTATCGTTGGTCGATCTCGGAAGCGGCGGATCGGAGAGCGGAGAGAGATTCCCTTTTCGGAGAACGCGAGAGTTCGTCCTTGATTCGGTCCGGAAGCGCGTTGTAGTACATGTATCGGAGGGCCCTGTCGCCCCAACCGACCAGCTTTGAAGCGTGTTGCTGGAAGATCACGTTGAATTTCGTGATCCGGTGGTGGCTGAGCATCTTGAGAGAGTCGAGGGCCATTTCCGCGTCTCGGGCTGGGTCGATAGCACCGAAGTTGTCCTTTAGGGTTTCCACGAATGCCTCATAGGAGTACATCCAAGGTGGAACTTCCCCATCGGGTTCCGCGAGATATGGCTCGAACAGATCGAAGGCCGTGCCTTTTAGGTACGAAAGCGCGAATGTGACCTTTTCGTCCTCATCGGAGAACTGACCGGAGTTCGCGGTGAAGTATAGTTTCAACTGGACCAGGAACGTATTGAGTTTCCGGGGGTCTGAACCATCGAACGTGTCGGGAACCTTGACGCGAGAGCTAGCTTTGGCGGAGGCAGGGACGGAGACCCCACGATTCAGATCGCGGAGTGTCGACGTGATTCCGTTGAGGGACTGAATAAGTGCCTCACCAACATCGGATCGGATCGGAGTTTCTCGACGGGGAGCGGAGTGCGGAGGTTGATCATAGTTGAATGCATCGTCATCTTCGGGTTCATCATCTCCATCGTCCGGAGGCCCAGGAGGTCCGCCAGGTCCGGAGGGTCCGGATGGCCCAGCAGAGGGCTCCCGTTGGGGTTGCGGAGAATGGGACGAAGTTTGCGAGAGACGTTCTTCGATGATCGTTTCGTTTCTCCGAGATTCTTCGGGGTTCTCCTGAAGTTCTTCGGTCGGAGCAGTAGTGCTCACAACAGGAGTCGAAGAAGCGCGGACTCGCCCTATAGGTCGCCGTGTGGTGTTATGGTGACTGCGGGCGTGTGCGGAGGTCGAGGATCCGGATGCTGCGGGGGACTGCTCTGCAGCCTTGGCCAGCTTGGTAACGCGTGCTGTGGTCATCTGGGAAAAAGAGAGGGCTAGGGAGTGGGAGGTGAGTTCGAATATACTGTTAAATACTGAATCCAGCTTCTACTACTAAACAGACTACAGAAAGGTATTTGGCTTCAACTACTGAAGTGCAGAGTTGCGCCGCCCACTACCTAGCAATTATACCTTAATTTCGGAACGGAGATCGGGGTTACGGAGTAACACCGGAGAACGGAATAGAAGGTAGAGTATAAGTCGGAGATGCGGAATACCGGAGATCGGCGATAGAGTAGGACAGGAGAGAGTAGGAGCTCCCTTAGTAGAGAAGAGGAGACGTATTAAGTTGATATTCGAACTGAAGAACTATCTACAAGTAACTACGGCTTAAATACTGCAAAGGTAACCTAACATGCGGAATACATGAGTTATACCTCGTGGTAACTAAGCCTAAGTGTCCCTTGATAATTAAATAATTCTACAGTAATATCAAAGTCCATATCTACACGTGCTAAGTCCGCGTGCATATCCCTTGATCCGAGCGTATCCGAAAGTCCGATAGTCCGAAGCCGATGTCCGAAGTCACGGGAATGGTCATCTGACCAGGGCTAGGGGTTAGGGGTTTGCACGTGCGTAACATATATATGTAAACTCCTATCATAGTTACCACCAAGCTCACCATATTTAGCTCGATATGTACATTACGTAACATTATATTAATTCTTCTTGCCTTACCACCACGACATGCCTGAACAGCTCAGTTCCCTCTAACATGGTACCTGTTCCCCTCAATAGGGTTACCAATTGAACCTCGCGTTACGGTTACTAACGCAAACCTTCTCTGTCGACATCATTAAAACACGGTCGCGTTACAATGGTGGCATCTCCGTGGATGTCGACCGACTTCAACCTACTCCGGCGTTCCTACGCTGTGATTCCAACACTCACGGCGCTATGCGCTGGCACTCGATCTTCGGATAGTTCTGAATCATCGAATATCGGCGCTCCCGCGCTGTACCTTCTAATACTTACGGCGCCATGCGCTGAATCTCTTTTCATAGGTATGAACTTCTGTTCACGGCGTTATGCGCTGGCATCCTCTCTTCAGTAAGGTATATCTTTACACGGCGCTGTGCGCTGGCGTCCTCCTCTCTACAGTTCGGATCTTCCGAATCCCGGCGTTTCCACGCTGAACGTATTGTAAGATGACGCGACGCCATGCGCTGAGAACTTCCTAGGATCACCTATCCACAACCTACGGCGTTATCGCGCTGAAGCCTTTCGAATGTGCTGAGACAACGCGTTGTCTTCGAGTCCCATGACTCACGACGACGCTGTCCGACGTGTTCGATCGCTATATCTCCGGCGTGTTATCGCTGTGAATGAGTATTCGCGACCTCCAGAAACTCCTATTACCCGCACAAAGAGTTCCGAGACGTCCGAACAGTACAAGGACGGTATAAAGACTCGAGAGATTCTCGTTTAGCTACACGACATGTCGAAGAAAGTCTCGAACGTCAACCTCCCTCCTCGTACCTCTCCCGTACCTCCCCACTCTAATGCTCGCTACCCAGCTTCGAGCTCGCGACGCTCCTCGAGTCATCTCGACAAGGAAAGAGCTCGAGACCTTGTGTCCGTCGCTTCCCCTTTAGCGGGCTCAACGCCGGAAAATATTTCCCCCCCTCATTCGGTAGCGAGGGACGCGTCGACGAGTATGGAACCGTATCACGTCGAAACTCCTCAAGCGAACGAAGACGACGACAAGGTAGCCCTGGGGGAAGAGGCCTCCAGTAACAAGCCTCCTAGAACAGTGATATTAAACTCCCCTCGCGAAGGTCCCGGGCTACTACCTCTTCCCTCTACCATTACTAGTAATATATCTTTCGCTCGGACCGCTGCTACCGACAACCCGCGCGATGGCGCTGCCTATGGGGCTTCCTCGCCGATTCCGTCGTTAAATTCGTTACTACGTGCTGAATCTCCTGCTCCCTCTTCAATGCTTCTAGGAGCTGCAGCAGCGAGTCCGTCCGAATCGCTTTTCCTCGGCTCGATGAAAACTTTGAATATATTCATTGAGCCTCTCGTCGATTCTCTAAATCGTTATCACGTCCTCGAAGTAAATGAGGAGGATCCGCTCGTAGCCTATGGCGCCCAAGACGGATTACTTCCCGGCCAAACGCCGGAATTCTCTCACCTCTTTCACTCTATGCTGTTACGATGGACCACTCCGCATAAGCTGCTACTCTGGAACAACCTATCCCATGATCTAGCCGAATTACTAGTAAACAACCTCGTAGCGAAGGATTACCTTCGTCGTATGGTCAATGGCGTGACGTTATTTACGGTACACGTGAAGATCCTGGAACTCTACGGCCATGCGGTTCTAGCGCTGCAACAAATTATAGAATCCTTAAATCATCTGAAGGGCATTCCCCAGGAGCAAGGATTCGCTTTAGATCCAAACTACCAGTTAGTGCGAATGCTAGAAGATCAAACGGATCGTAATCGAGCGGATATAGCCTTCTCCTCGTTAACTCTACGAATGAAATCCGCGATCAGTTTCATCTCGGCACAACTGCAGAAGTATTTTCGTTCATTCAGAGGACGTGAAGAGGATTCCGCCTCTACCATCTCGTATTCCTCTACCGGAACCTACCGGCGCTCCCAGTTTGGTACTCGTTCTCCGAGAACTGAGTTAGCCAAGCTCCTTACTCTACCGGCGTATCGTGACGCTGTTCCGGCTCGAGCCAATCAGACAGCGGATGACTTGCTTCGAGAATACTCCGCGACTGATGATTATCGACGGCTGATAGCTGCTGAAACCAAGCCTCCTCAAATTAAGGAGCCCTCTATCTCCACCTGGGTAGCGTCCCAGAGACAACCGTCGCCCAATCTCAGAACCACACAATTTGCTCCCGAGCCGGAAGTCATACCCTCGATTACCGCTCACCCGATCAGTTACGTTCCCGGACTCGGTCGTTTACCTTCGTCAATAACTGCTAAACGCTCGGCGTCTGGGGGGCCATTGTCGCGACCTAATACTGAGTTCCGTCGCCAGACCCCTCCTCACATGCGCAGCGAGCCTAACAGTAGACGTTCATCTCCGCACCCTTCAGATCGAGACAGATCCCCAGATTGTGGAAGACTGCGACGTTGGGGTAACGACCCGAACGAGCCTGAAGACCCTTATTCTTCTAATGATCGTCGGCGTCATAACAGAAGGAACCGAAGGAACAATGAAGATCCTGAGGATCCTAATCCTCCTGCGCTAACTATCGATCGAGTTAATAGCCCTCCTAATGCGGAACCCTGGCAGATTAATCATAAACTTTCGCCTTCCCTACTACCTTCTTGGGATGGAGACGGCAAAACGCTTATTGACTTCCTAGTCAATCTGAGCGGTTTCCTACATTTAGGACCTCAACTAGCGCGGGACATCGCCAACATCATTCCTACCCTTTTTCAAGGTCTAGCGCTAGATTGGTATATCACCCTACCCCCTGAAGATAAAATCGCTATGACCTCATCCTTCGACAATCTCATATTCTATGTCCGCCGACAATTCATGTCGTCTGCTTGGATCAATGAACGAACGCAAGAGTTCGAAGAGATGAAATTTCGGCAGAAGCCTTTTATTACTGAAACCCCTCTACACTTTTTGCAACGTAGAGTCCGTTACGCTAACGTCCTATACCCTCAAGAGTCGGACGAGCCTGCGACCGTGCATCGTGTGCTACGGACTCAGCCGAGTTCATGGGACTCGGTGATGAACGTGGAAATCTGTCCAGACATTACCTCTCTATTCTCTAAAGCCTTCGCGTTGGAGCGTAGTCTAGTATCGTCCTGGTCGCGGGACCGGATGATCGATCGTATCCTCGATTCCTCCTCTTATAACCCGAATTCCTGTCGATTCATATCTCACAAAGCGTCGGCCCATCTAGTCGACGAAGAAGAATTAAATCCTTCGCTCGACTTAGACTATGACGTAAACCTAGCTAATCGTAAGAATACCCAAACCAAGACTAAATGGCCTCGAGGCGGTGTTTGGAAAGGTTACGCGTTCTCGCGAGATGATTCCCGCTCTTCCGAATCAAAACCTAAAGGGGGATGTTTCATTTGTACCAGTCCCATGCACTTTTTCAAGGATTGCAAACACTTCGGTCGATGGGAAGCGATGAAGGATGCGATGATAGCCGAAGGAGCTATAGACGAAGAAGACGTTATAATAGCCGAACAAGAATATGCTGTCATGCTAGTAGAATCAAAAAACCGTTCCTCGTATTCGCGATCGAAAACTGAGTTAAATCCGACTCCTCTCGTAAATACGGCTCTCAGACCTAATCGAAACTACCGACGGTTTATCTCTAGTCTTCCTAAGGGTAAACAAAAGGAAGAGAGCTTGGAGAGATTCGCTGGCGTATCAAGCACGACACTTAGGAATTCGTCGACGGACGAACATGGACAGTGTCCCGAACCCGTCACCTTGAAGTCGCCTATCATCGTGGAAATGAACAAACGGAGGCGTCACCCAGAAGGATTCGGCGCTATAGGAATAAAAGCGCTGCGCGTCCTAGCTCGGGTAGGATCTACTCAAGCAGATCTCATCCCTGCTAGATTAGACTCTGGAGCCGACATCACTCTCATATCGGAGGACTATTGGCGTTCCATGAACCCTATGCCTAAGCTTCGAGAAGGGCTGAAGATCCATCTCTATCAGCTCACCAAGTCAGCCGAGATTCTCGGTTTCGTCAGCGTTCCCGTGTACATTCCTGCCAAATCCGGCGAACTATTGAAGTTCGCTGCTGAAGCCTACATAGTGAAAAACATGCGAGTACCGCTCCTACTAGGCGAAGATTTTCAGACTAGCTACGAGTTCAACGTTTTTCGATCCGCCTCGGGACTTTGCGAAGTAATCCCTGGCAACTCTTCGTATAGAATAGCGGCTTCTTCCACTGACAAGGATCCTATCGGATTCACGATTCGAAAGGCCTCGCAAGGACCAGGCTACCTGCGTCGGAAACGAATCAAGAACGTACGAGCGATCCTTTCTGAGATTCCCGACAGGCCAAATCCCGTCAGAGCGAGCGCGACTGTCGTGATCAAACCTTCGATGGTCGCTAACGTGCCTGTAAGTGCCGCCTTCGGAGACGAAGCTGAATGGATAGTAGAAAAGATCCTCATTACGAATGACGATAACGATTTCACCGCTGCCCCTACTACTATTATCTCTTCTATCAATCCGTACCTGCCCATCGCCAACCCCTCTCCGCACCCGACTATCATACACAAAGGGGATATAGTGGGATGGTTACACTCCCTCAGTTCCTTTTGCGACTCGCCTCGCTCAGCAGAAGAACTCTCGCGATTTACCTCTACTGCTGAAACCATCAAATTGACGATAGCTAGTTTACCAAATCCGGCGTCGAACAACGCTGACGACGACGCCGATGACGAAAGCTGGGGTCCTAAGACTACCGCCGTGCCGGAAGACCCTTCTTCGGAAGACGTGCTACAAGCCGTTAAGCTGGGACCCGACATACCTGCGGACATACGTCCCCGTTTGGAGGAAGTTTTGCGTCGCAATACGCTAGCCTTCGGCCTAGGAGATCGACTCGGAAAGGTCGATCTCAAGGTTAAGATTCCTATCAAACCTGGTACTCAACCCATCTCCATGCCGATGTACGGTACCTCTCCTGCGAAAAAGGAAGTTATTGACAGTCAATTGAACAAATGGTTCAAGGCCGAAGTGATAGAAGCCTCCTCTAGTCCCTGGGGATTTCCTTGCTTGGTTATATATCGTAACGGGAAACCTCGTCTAGTGATCGACTACAGGAAACTAAACGCTAATACGGTAGCTGACGAGTTTCCCATTCCTCGACAATCCGAGATTATTCAATCTCTATCTGGGGCTCAAGTTATCTCCTCGTTCGACGCGTTGGCTGGGTTCACGCAACTAGAAATGGAAGAAGACTCCAAGCCGCTAACCGCGTTCCGATCCCATAGGGGTCTCTTTCAGTTCAAACGAATGCCATTCGGCTTGCGTAACGGACCCTCTATCTTTCAACGATTGATGCAAGAAATCCTCTCCCCTTTTCTATGGCTGTTCGCTCTGGTTTACATCGACGATATCGTCGTATACTCGCGCTCATGGGAAGAACATCTAGTACATCTAGATAAAGTTCTGAGCGCTATATCTAAAGCACGCCTAACTCTCGCTCCCTCCAAATGTTATATTGGATGGTCCTCTATATTGCTTCTAGGCCAGAAGGTTTCCAGACTGGGCCTATCCACTCACAAAGAAAAGGTCCGAGCTGTAATGGAATTCGCTAGACCGACCTCCGTTCAGGAACTGCAACGTTTCCTTGGCATGGTCGTCTATTTCTCCTCTTACATTCCTCATTACTCTCATATAGCCTCTCCGTTATTCGCCCTGTTGAAGAAAGGTTCTAAATGGACCTGGCTGGCCGAACACGAAATAGCCTTTCAGAATACTAGAAACGCGCTCGTCCAAGCTCCCGTCCTAGGACACCCCATACAAGGCTCCCCGTATCGACTGTACACAGATGCTTCAGACTACGCCTTGGGCGCTAGCCTACAACAAGTCCAAAGTATCCGGGTGGGGGATCTAAAAGGAACGAATGCGTACAGACTACTTCTCCAAGCCTACCAAGATAATAAACCGATCCCCTCCCTGATTCCTAAACTTCCCGCTGGTCATATTGAAATCGCACCGCCGCAAGAAGATTGGAGTGTAGTCTTTGATGACACGCTAGTGCGCGTAGAACGCGTCATAGCCTACTGGAGTCGTACACTGAAATCAGCAGAAAGGAATTACAGCGCCACTGAACGAGAAGCGCTGGGCGCAAAGGAAGCCCTTGTGAAATTCCAGCCCTTTATCGAAGGGGAACTGATTACGCTCATCACAGACCACGCCGCCCTACAATGGGCACGAGCTTACGAAAATAATAACCGTCGTCTTGCGGCGTGGGGGGCGGTGTTCGCAGCTTACCCCGGCCTTAAAATAGTACACCGACAAGGCCGAGTTCATTCGAACGTAGACCCTCTCTCAAGAATTCCTCGTAGCCCTACCCACGATTCTCCTACTCAAGATACTCTAGAAGCAATAGTACCAGGAGAAGACAAACAAAGAATAGCTCAAGACGCTGAGGAACGCAAATACCATGCCAAACGAGCCGTATTCTCAGTATGGTGGTGGCATGAGGCGACGGAGAAGGAAGTAAACGCAGTCAAGACACGCAGTATGACCAGAAAACGCGAAGATGTTACTCTTCCGGCGGCTATCGCTGATGAAAGGGAAACGGAACCCTCGAGTTCTGAAGTAAATAACCAAGAGGAGTCCTCACCTTCTCCGACTATGAAGGATAACTGGACTTATCCGATCGGGATCTCCCCCTCTCCGTTATTCCCTGACGAAAATCCATCTCTCGTACCTTCTCTCCTAGTAGCCGTGGATCCGGAGTTAATTAAGAACTGGTCAGCGAGCTACTCGAGGGATCCGTATTTCACGACTAAATTAGCGGCCGCCAAAGTCGATATCGATCACCCCGATAAGATACTTACTCCCTCGCGGTTCCAATTAAGCCCGAACGGTCTTCTCTACTTCGTAAACGCGGATTGGCAGTATCGCCTTTGCGTACCCAAATCTCAAATATCCTTTATACTCAATCATATACATAACTCCGCCGAGGAAAGCGCTCATTCGGGACCCAGGCGATTCGTAGCGAGACTACGCGAACTATTCTTTTGGCCTTCCTTAATAAAGGACGCTGAAGAATTCGCTCGTTCTTGCGATGTCTGCCAGAAAATCAAAACAGATCGACGTAAGAGGATGGGAGGACTGCGCCCCGCTCACATTCCCGCGCGCCCCTTTGAGACTGTCTCATTAGACCTCATTACGGGACTACCTGAATCTGGAGAGGTGTTACGCACGTGCAAACCCCTAACCCCTAGCCCTGGTCAGATGACCATCCCCGTGACTTCGGACATCGGCTTCGGACTATCGGACTTTCGGATACGCTCGGATCAAGGGTTATGCACGCGGACTTGGCACGTGTAGATATGGACTTGGATATTACTGTAGAATTATTTAATATTCAAGGGACACTTAGGCTTAGTTACCACGAGGTATAACTCATGTATTCCGCATGTTAGGTTACCTTCACAGTATTTAAGCCGTAGTTACTTGTAGATAGTTCTTCAGTTCGAATATCAACTTAATACGTCTCCTCTTCTCTACTAAGGGAGCTCCTACTCTCTCCTGTCCTACTCTATCACCGATCTCCGGTATTCCGCATCTCCGACTAATACTCTACCTTCTATTCCGTTCTCCGGCGTTACTCCGTAACTCCGATCTCCGTTCCGAAGTTAAGGTATAACTTGTTAGGTAGTGGGCGGCGCAACTCTGCACCTCAGTAGTTGAAGCCAAATACCTTTCTGTAGTCTGTTTAGTAGTAGAAGCTGGATTCTGTATTTAACAGTATATTCGAACTCACCTCCCACTCCCTAGCCCTTTCTTTCTCCCAGATGACCACAGCACGCGTTACCAAGCTGGCTAAGGCTGCAGAGCAGTCCCCCGCCGCATCCGGATCCTCGACCTCCGCACACGCCCGCAGTCACCATAACACCACACGGCGACCTGTAGGACGAGTCCGCGCTTCTTCGACTCCTGTTGTGAGCACTACTGCTCCGACCGAAGAACTTCAGGAGAACCCCGAAGAATCTCGGAGAAACGAAACGATCATCGAAGAACGTCTCTCGCAAACTTCGTCCCATTCTCCGCAACCCCAACGGGAGCCCTCTGCTGGGCCATCCGGACCCTCCGGACCTGGCGGACCTCCTGGGCCTCCGGATGATGGTGATGACGAACCCGAAGATGACGACGCATTCGACTACGATCAACCTCCGCACTCCGCCCCCCGTCGAGAAACCCCGATCCGATCCGATGTTGGTGAGGCACTTATTCAGTCCCTCAACGGAATCACGTCGACACTCCGCGATCTGAATCGTGGGGTCTCCGTCCCTGCCTCCGCCAAAGCTAGCTCCCGCGTCAAGGTTCCCGATACGTTCGATGGTTCAGACCCCCGGAAACTCAATACGTTCCTGGTCCAGTTGAAACTATACTACACCGCGAACTCCGGTCAGTTCTCCGATGAGGACGAAAAAGTCACATTCGCGCTTTCGTACCTGAAAGGCACGGCCTTCGATCTGTTCGAGCCATACCTCGCGGAACCCGATGGGGAAGTTCCACCCTGGATGTACTCCTATGAGGCATTCGTGGAAACCCTAAAGGATAACTTCGGTGCTATCGACCCAGCCCGAGACGCGGAAATGGCCCTCGACTCTCTCAAAATGCTCAGCCACCACCGGATCACAAAATTCAACGTGATCTTCCAACAGCACGCCTCAAAGCTGGTTGGTTGGGGCGACAGGGCCCTCCGGTACATGTACTACAACGCGCTTCCGGACCGAATCAAGGACGAGCTCTCGCGTTCTCCGAAAAGGGAATCACTCTCCGCTCTCCGATCCGCCGCTTCCGAGATCGACCAACGATACTGGGAGAGGCAAAAGGAGAAGAAGTCCGATCCCTCGGAGAGGCACTCCGAGAAGTCCGCGAAGAAGTCCACGCCCTCCCACCATTCGTCTAAACCCGCATCCTTGAACTCCGCGAACCCATCCTCGTCTTCCTCCAACTCCGGCAACAAGTCCTCAACGTCCTCCGCAAAGCCCGCCTCGAAGAATTCCGCACCACCCCCTTTCGCCAACCAGTTGGGAAAGGACGGCAAACTAAAGCCTGAAGTACGCGCGGAACGCATCCGGAAGGGACTCTGTCTCTTCTGCGGTGGTTCCGGACATCGGGTTAAGGAATGCCCCAACGGAAACTCGAACTCCGCAAAGGCCCGCGCAGCAGTAGCTGAATCGGATTCCTCTGAACAAGAGGCACACATCTCCGAAACGGAAAACTGATGTGCAGCCCAGAGTCCTCGGACCCTCCGCGGAGCTGCGATCTGTACATATGGCCCGACATCTGTAGACTTAATGCTGCGTCCCCCGTTCTTTCTCCTTCCGCTACCTACGTTTCTCTTACCTCGGACAATCTTTCTGATACCACTACGATCTTTACTGCACTAATAGACTCCGGCTCTACTCACTGCTTTGTAGATACAGGTTTCATTCGTGCTCATGGACTCTTAACTTACCGTATCCCTCCGATAAAGCTTTTGTTGTTCGACGGCTCATCAAATAATTTCATTACCGAAGCTCTTGACCTACTCTGTAGGTTTCCGACTGGCGAAAATCTGAAAATCACGTTCTTTGTCACACCTCTGGACGTTTCCTGTTCTGTTGTTCTAGGACACAACTGGCTCACCCGCTACAATCCGTTGATTGACTGGGTTTCGAGCAGTATCTCGTTCCGAGCACCAGAATCTGGCAGCGTTATTGCGGCCCCGGCATTGGAAGCACCTCCGACTACTCCGACATCTCCGGATACGTCTCCGTGTTCTCCGCAGCCATCTCCGGTGACTTCTCTGTCTGTTCCGGATTCTCCGGAAACTCCGCCTTCGACTACGATTTCCTCCGATTCTCCGAATATCTCCTTCATTAACGCCGCTGCTTTCAAGACAGTCTCGCGTATGAGGGGAGTCCAGGTATTCATGATCAATATCCGACCCGAAGGAACAACTTCTGCCAGATCTTCTGTCGTGTCCGATCCTTCTCCGGACCTCTCGAACGTTCCTGCCGAATACCACGAATTCGCGGACGTGTTTAGCAAAGGTAAAGCCGAGACTCTAGCTGATCACAGGCCCTACGACCTCAAGATCGAGTTAGAGGAGAATGCGTCACCCCCTGTGGGTCCGATGTATTCCCTGTCCCAAACAGAACAGCAAGCTTTGAAAGAGTTCATCGACGAGCATTTGCAGCATGGTTTCATCCGTCCGACCAGTTCTCCGCACGGTGCGCCCGTCCTATTCGCTAAGAAGAAAGACGGTTCTCTCCGCCTCTGTGTCGATTACCGCGGACTTAACCGCATTACTCGCAAAGATCGTTATCCGCTTCCGCGTCTAGCCGACCTCCTAGATGCACCCCGCGATGCCAAAATCTACACCAAGATCGATCTCCGGCACGCATACCACTTAGTCCGGATCTCCGAAGGAGATGAATGGAAAACAGCCTTTCGAACTCGCTACGGCTCCTTCGAGTGGTTGGTTATGCCCTTTGGGTTAACTAACGCTCCCGCGGCTTTTCAAAGGTTTATCAATGATGTGTTCGCTGATCTTTTAGACGTCTGCGTCATTGTTTATCTAGATGACATCCTGATCTACTCCAATAGTGTAGAGGAACACAAGGAGCACGTTAAGGAAGTTCTCCGACGTCTCCGGAAACACAAGCTCTATGCTAAAAGTGAGAAATGTGAATTTCACGTTGACACCGTAGAATATCTAGGTTATATCCTTTCTCCGACCGGACTTACCATGGACCAAGCTAAAGTCAAGGTAATACAAGAATGGCCTGAACCCCGCAAAGTCCGCGATGTTTAGTCTTTCCTCGGCTTTGCGAACTTCTACCGACGATTCATCCGCAATTACTCCGATATCGTCGTTCCGCTCACCCGCCTGACCCGCAAAGGCACCCCTTGGGTTTTTAGTGACAAGTGCCGGACAGCGTTCAATGAACTGAAAGCTGCCTTTACTCAAGCTCCGGTACTCACTCACTGGATCCCCGATGCTCCGATGATCGTAGAAACCGACGCCTCGGACTATGCTCTAGGAGCTATCCTCTCGATCTACACCTCCGACGGAGAAATCCACCCCGTCGCTTTCCACTCGCGCACGTTCACCTCCACGGAATTGAACTATGATGTCCACGACAAGGAACTTCTCGCAATTTTTGAAGCCTTCCGAATCTGGCGTCAATACCTTGAAGGTTCAGCTTCCGTTATCGATGTTGTTACTGATCATAAGAATTTAGAATACTTCTGTACGACTAAAGTCTTAACCCGAAGACAGGTCCGCTGGTCAGAGTATCTCTCCCAGTTCAACCTTTGTATTCGTTTCCGTCCAGGCAAGTTAGGAGCCAAACCCGACTCCTTAACTAGACGATGGGACGTCTACCCTAAAGAGGGGAGTGAGCGCTACCAGCATGTCAATCCACAGAACTTCCGACCCGTTTTCACTCAAGAACAACTCGTAGCATCTATCCGCGCTTCTTACCTCTTCGTACCCACTCTCCGCGGATCCGTAGTCATGGATGTTGAACAACTCCATTCCGACATCAAGTCCGCGCAAGAGTCCGATCCGACATTCTCCGTTCCTATCTCCGAACTAGGTCCGCGCTGGTCAAAGGATGACTCCGGTCTCCTGCGACTAGACAACCGGATCTTTGTCCCCGACTTCTCCGATCTCCGAGTCCGTGTTCTCCGCTATAAACACGATCACATTCTTTCCGGTCACTATGGCCAAAACAAAACCCTAGAACTTGTCCGCCGGGAATACACCTGGCCTAACATTCGCGACTTCGTCAAAAGCTACTGTAAGTCCTGTGTCACTTGCATGCGAGCTAAACCCCAGAGACACAAACCCTATGGCAAACTCCGACAACTCCCCGTACCTTCTCGACCCTGGGATTCCATATCCATGGACTTCATCGAGAAACTTCCCAAATCCTCCGGTTTCGATTCTATTCTAGTCATCGTAGACCGACTCTCTAAACAAGCCATATTCACCCCCTGCCACGACACTATCACCTCCGAAGATCTAGCCAAGTTATTCGTAATGCACGTATTCTCCAAGCACGGAGTTCCGAACCATGTCACCTCCGATCGAGGTTCGGAGTTCGTCTCCCACTTCTTTAGGTCCCTCGGTAAAGCCTTAGAGATGAAATTACACTACACCTCTGGCTACCACCCTGAAGGTGATGGACAGACTGAACGTACTAACCAAACTTTGGAACAGTACCTCCGCGTTTACTGCAATTACCAACAAGACAACTGGTCAGAACTTCTTCCCATAGCCGAATTCGCGTACAACAATGCTCCAAGTGCTACCACCGGAGTATCTCCGTTCTTCGCGAACAAAGGTTACCATCCCCGTATCTCCGTACATCCGGAATACGATCTCGCTTCCACCCGTGCAAGAGAATTTGTAGTCAACCTCGACGACCTCCACCAAGAACTCCGAACCGCGATGTCCGATGCGCAACTCCGCTACCAAGCTCCTGCAGACCGCAGACGCTCCGCGGCTCCGGACTTCAAGGTCGGACAAAAGGTCTTCATCAAGGCTCAGTTCTTTCGCACTACAAGACCCTCCAAGAAGTTATCCGAGAAGTTCATCGGACCCTTTGAAATCATTGCTCAAGCAGGTCCTTCGTCCTTCACGGTTAATCTTCCCCAATCCCTACGCTCAGTGCACCCAGTGTTCCACGTATCGATGCTCGAGCCCGAAACTCCGAACGAGATTCCTCTCCGCGTGCAATCTCCGCCTCCTCCGATCGAAGTTGATGGCGAAGAAGAATATGAGATAGCCGAAGTTGTTGACTCTAAAATCGACAAGCGATATCGAAAGATGCCCTTGCGATATAAAGTCCGATGGCTAGGCTATGAAGACACCGTGGAAGAATTCTCCGAGCTCGGAGCGGACGAACTCGAACACGCTCAGGAACTTGTACAAGAGTTCCATCGTCGATACCCGGACAAACCTGGTCCACTCAGCAAAATTAAACCCAAGTAGCCTAGCTACGTATTCATTCGCTTTTCTCTCTCCTTCTCTCTCTAGTAGTTATAGTCTTAGTTACTTGCCTTTAATCTTTTCCTTCTCTTGTTATTTACTTACTCACTCAAGCCTAGATATCAACCAAGTATATATCAAGAAGACCAAAAGAAAGCCCAGGTAGCTACTATATATTACAAATTAGTTTGAGGAGTCGGAGTACTCCTCTGCCCCCATTTCATAATCCCCGTCTTCCTTCTCCTTCCCTTTCCCCTTCTCCGATTTCTCCGTTTCCTCGTTTTCCTCCCGCATCATCTCCTCCATCTTCATCCAGGTATCCAGCCGGAATTCCACGTCCTGAAGACGATCCTCCATGTCCGCGAACTCCTCATCGGTCTCGTACTCATCTCGCTCCTCGAGATGCTCCGCGGTCCGCAGGATGTTTTCAAGTCGCCTTGTTCGCGACCGTTCCTTCGCCATGGCCAACCGTAACTTCGCGATCTCGACCGAATGTTCCATTTGGCGCTGTTCAAAGCGCTTCGAGAAAATGTTGATGGTGTGCATCAGGTCCTGGTTTGACGGACCATCATCTGCAGTCTTCTCCGCCTTCTTCACGGAACTCCGGGTAGTCCGCGATGGACCGGCCTCCGGCTCCTCCTCAGCTTTCTTCGCGACAGCCCTCCTCCGCGGTACCTTCTCCGCGACCTTCCCGCGTCCCGCTCTCGTCTCCTGGCCCCTTGGAAAGTCGCATCGGTGCTTAGCCCGATGGCAACCTTCACAAGTGCTGGCGTTAGCACTACACCAAAAGAATCAGCTAGGTCCAAGCAGAGGGTCAACAAGAAAACAACTTACCTTGACTGCGGCAAGCATTCTTGCTTGCGGCCCCTGCAATGATAACAGGCCCTCCGCACCCCGTCAGGCCACAACGTCGCGCATTCGTCCCCAATCTCTCGGTTTCGTATCTCCGGCCGTTTGCGAACCGATGGCTCCTTCTCCTCTTTCTCCGGTCCTCCGAGTATCGTCGGCAACTCCTTCTCCTCGAAGTCTTCCTCGCCATCATGCACGGATAATTCCTTCATTGCCCGGGCGATCCCAATCTTCGCGCCCCGGATCCGGCGATCTTCGACCTCTTTTTGGTGCTGTGCACGAACGAGGGCCGTCCGCTCGTGTTCCGCAGCAGCCTCCGCTGCCATCCGCACCCTTTCCGACATCTCCGCCAGCTCCTGCGCCACTTCCTCTGAGATCAACGTCAGCTCAGGAGACTCCGATTTCACAGGAACCCACGAACCTCCGGGAGTCTCCCCTACCATTCTCCGCTTGCCCTTCGACTTCTTCGTTGGCGGAGAAACTCCGGTTGGCGTTTCATCCCGCGGGCGAGTAACCTTCGAAGTTACCGTTACCGGAACGGCGGGCGCGGGTAAGGAGTTGTGCTCGTTGGCGAGCATCTTGGCCGCGATCTCTCGAGCCACGAGAGCCTGTAGCTCAGGGTATTGGGCGAGATCTTTCAACGATAGGCCAGACATAGTTGGAGTCGGGAAATAGGCTTGTTGATCAAAGGGGTGTGTTAGCAGGAGTTGTCAGAAACGAAGAACATCGGAGTTTTCCTTTTCCGCTTTTAAGGCGATTGTTCGAACTCCGCGACTTCGATCTAGGTTCTCCGCAGCAATGACGTCATCATCTCGAACCTCGGACAGACCCCGAAGCTTCGACCTTAGCTCTCGGAGAAACTTCCGAATTCCGGACGAAACTCCGAAGACCGCTCTGGATTGGCCTCTTGGGACTCGGCCTTAAGGGGGGAGTACTGTTACGCACGTGCAAACCCCTAACCCCTAGCCCTGGTCAGATGACCATCCCCGTGACTTCGGACATCGGCTTCGGACTATCGGACTTTCGGATACGCTCGGATCAAGGGTTATGCACGCGGACTTGGCACGTGTAGATATGGACTTGGATATTACTGTAGAATTATTTAATATTCAAGGGACACTTAGGCTTAGTTACCACGAGGTATAACTCATGTATTCCGCATGTTAGGTTACCTTCACAGTATTTAAGCCGTAGTTACTTGTAGATAGTTCTTCAGTTCGAATATCAACTTAATACGTCTCCTCTTCTCTACTAAGGGAGCTCCTACTCTCTCCTGTCCTACTCTATCACCGATCTCCGGTATTCCGCATCTCCGACTAATACTCTACCTTCTATTCCGTTCTCCGGCGTTACTCCGTAACTCCGATCTCCGTTCCGAAGTTAAGGTATAACTTGTTAGGTAGTGGGCGGCGCAACTCTGCACCTCAGTAGTTGAAGCCAAATACCTTTCTGTAGTCTGTTT
This sequence comes from Pleurotus tuber-regium, assembly GCA_014058305.1. Classification (NCBI taxonomy): domain Eukaryota; kingdom Fungi; phylum Basidiomycota; class Agaricomycetes; order Agaricales; family Pleurotaceae; genus Pleurotus; species Pleurotus tuber-regium. Next base: position 1,312,469 of record JACFYU010000042.1, on the reverse strand, counting down.
AGTAGTAGAAGCTGGATTCTGTATTTAACAAGAGGAAAAATTCACGGCTGTCCTCGCGATAGTTGATAAATTAACCAAATATGCCATTCTAGTGGCGACCCATAACACGCTAGATCACGAAGGATTTGCTCGTCTTTTCGTGAATAAGGTCATGGACGTTTACGGCCTTCCCTCTCGTATAATTTGCGACCGCGACAAAAGATGGACGTCCGCCTTCTGGCGCGCTGTGATTCGGCGCTACGGTAGCCATTTAGCGCTATCTTCAGCACATCACCCTCAGACGGATGGACAAACGGAAATTCTTAACGCTACCATAGAAACCATGCTACGAGGTTACGTAGCTCAAGATCGATCCTCATGGGCTAAATTCCTCGGAACTCTCGCCTTCTCGTACAACTCCTCCGTACATTCGTCCTCCGGTTATTGTCCTGATTTCTTGCTATTTGGCTACCAACCCGTTCAGTCCCTCGCTCCAATCTTCCTCAAGGATGATCCTGTCAATCGCCCCTTCGTATCACACCAAGGAGCTCAGGAGTTCATGGATGACCTTGAGTATCATCGAGGAGCCGCCAGAGACTCTCTCACGTTATCTCTAGAACGACAAGCTAAAGCCTACAATAAGAATCGAAGACCTGTTGAGAACATTGAGCCAGGGGACTTGGTTCTCGTAAATCCGCATTCACTACAACTCATCGAAGCCGAGGGCACGGGGCGCAAATTAGTTCAAAGAATGATAGGACCGTTTGAAGTACTAGAAAAGATCAACCCTCTGGTATACAGACTACGCTTACCCGCTAACTATCCTATGCATCCTGTTATCAACATCTCTCATCTCAAACGCTACCTCCCCTCGAGCTCTCGTTTTGGTCCCCGAGTAGAATTACCTCCGACTCGGGACGTCACCCCTATGAAGGAGGAATGGGAATTAGAACAAATCTTAGGACACCGTACGACTTCGCGGAAGACTGGCCGCAAACGTATGTACCTAGTAAGATGGAAGGGGCTGGACGCGTCCGAAGACACCTGGCTCTCCGAGACGGAATTACGAAATGCTCCTGAGCTTCTCCGCGACTATATCCGGAAATTACCCTAGTCAGCTTGCTTAGATAATCTAGTCTTTCGACCGTCGTCACCTGATTATCCATCGATCTGTAAATTATCGGAACTCTTTCGTGTAACTCTACAACATGTTTAACGTCGACCCTCGTCTCTTTTCCGTTCCTAGGTTGTTCCCCGACGCGGGATACCTAGATGATCCCGGCCCCATTCCCCAGTTCTCTCTGTACCTACCACCGAAAGGACGACTGCAAGCTTCGTTCGATGTCGGAGATGGGAAAAGACGATTCCACATCTGGTCCTTAAATTCTGCTCGTCTTCCCTTCTTTCCGGGTGTTAAGGAAGAAGGATTGCATCGCGAATCGATATCAAGAATCGTACGCCGATATGACGGACATCTCGGCCCCCTTGATGCGACGTATAATCCGCAAGTTTTCGATATCAATCAACCTCATCTACCCTTCATCCGGCGGCTAACCGCTGTGAACATGAAGGATCCCAGCCTACCAGAATTCCGACCTATTACAGATCAGAGCAAGATCTGGGTTCCCAATGATCCTTCTATCCTGAATCCCGGTTCCTTCTCCTCTGACTACCTCGATGTATTAAAACGACGAATCGAAGGAATTACGAAGGAAATGGAGGCTTCCTGGGACAGTCTGAGTAGACCTAGTAGCCTACTAGATGTGTGGTTCTCGAGACCGGCGTATCCTACTTACGCTGATGTGGACGCATTAAGAGGTATCCACTCCTTCGAAGATGCGGTGGATGAACTACTCGAAATCCAACGCGGAATAAAGGAACAAGACGTGTTCGCGAGATACTTGGAGCAGAGATCTAGTATTTCTGACTCAATGATTCGCTCCTTCTTCAGGCAGCCCGTCCTTTCCTGCGATGAAAGATGTGTAGGCTTATGGCTCACTGACGAGATCGCTACCGAATTGCCGTTCCTTATGGCGAGTAAGGGAGGCGTACCGTGTTACGTCATACACGAATACCACCGTCTTGAAGAAAGCTATCAACGATCGTCGTATTACAATCTGCTCTCCCCGAACCACTACATACATCAGTACATTACTCTCGATCCTCGTGCATCCGATGTGTTGGTAGAACCATCGGACGCTATATTCCTTAGCTCGTACGGAAGGCGTCGCCTAACGCTCCCGCATCATCCCCACGAACGTCTACGTTCCTTACCGCATCGTCAAGGATACAAGAGACCCTCTCTCCTAGATGAACGAGCGCGAGACAAGTTTGTTTACCCAGAACCTCCCCCGCGAAGAACCCCTACTCCTCGCCCTAGTCGTGTCATAGTTCGTAGCAGCGTTAAGGGCAAGGAAAAGGACCCTTACCCTCTGGACGATGAGGATGATTACGAGTTCGTCACCAAACAAACTTCCAAGCTGCCTTGGCTAGCTGCGCCTTATATTGCTTCCCCGTACCGATCCTCTTACTCGAACTGGGCGTCCGAATATGACGAAGACGGAAATCTTTACATTGAGAAGGTTACCAAAGGGTACATCCCTACAATAGACATGACGGAATGGTTCGATCGAGAGAATGGTCGTCGACTTTATCTTGGAGCGGGAGTTGTGAAATTGCACAATACTGGTGGTGACCACTTCGGTCAGCCAGCTCCCAATTGTCCTTATCGCATCTATAACGAGAGAACAAAGAAAGATTCCGAAGTATGCAAGTCGAGTTGGATCTACAAAACCATTAATCCAAGCGCCGGCTATAAGAAGCTGATTCCTCCTTCCCGTCCCCCTTCAAACGACGGCTCCTCCTCATCATCTCGTCGTAGCCCTTCCCCTTATCAGAGAGGACGTGAAGAAACAATCCGTTCTATCGGATCTCGACCTCTCTCACGAACTTCTTACAGTCCTGATTACATCTCGAACAACCCTCTCGCATCAAATTCTCGCGTTAATCACGAGCGTTCCGTCTCGCCTTCTTCCCCTCGCATAGAAAATGAAAGGAGAATGTATGACTCCCTTTATGATGAATTTCCGTTCGAACTGTCTCGCTATTGGAGGATAGATCAGATGCCTCCCGTTATCAAGTCGTACGAAGACTTGTTATCTATCTTCAAATCGAACATCTCCACTTCCTCTCTCCACGTCAGCCAGGTCTTGCGTACCTGGAGGAATGACTTCCCGATATACTGGTTCTGCTTTGATTCCGTACAGGAAGCTCTCATCGCCCGCGGATGTCTGTCTGGGTCAGGCTCTAACTCTTCCGGGTTACTAGGACCGCTAGTACCCGAACGAGTATATAAGCTCGCCTTAGATGCCGTACGCCATCCAGTCGTCCGTCCCGGTAGTCCAACCAACGCCTGGAACTTACCTCTAGGATATGAAGATCCTCCCTTACCGACTACCCCTCCGATGACCGCATCCTCTTCTAGACGACCTGCACAATCGCCAATTACTCCAAGGGATGCCTTAGTAGCTAAACGAGCAAAACTAGCAGACTCTTCCGAAGACTCTTCTAATCCCCCTCCAATTACTTCTCTCTCTTCCTCCCACTATTTCGAATTCTCCGCCAGCCCTTCTTCCCCGACTCCACCTCTTCCTCAAGAAGAGCCAAATCTTCTCTTACGAATTCAACCCGCTATCAGTCTTCATGAAAGAATAGACGTCTCCGCGTCAGTAGAACCTGACTCTATGGAAGAGGCAGAGCTAGAAGAGGAGACGACTATCCGACGACGACATAAACGAGGTTCAAGAAGCCGCGCTCGTCACAATCAAAGAAGACTACTTCTCAAGCAACGTCTTAACTAGTTCCAATCACGACTCCTTGCTATACTCAGTTTTTATTCGCTTGAACGGTTCACTTGGTTGCAACTGGGGGGCACTGTTACGTATATATGTAAACTCCTATCATAGTTACCACCAAGCTCACCATATTTAGCTCGATATGTACATTACGTAACATTATATTAATTCTTCTTGCCTTACCACCACGACATGCCTGAACAGCTCAGTTCCCTCTAACATGGTACCTGTTCCCCTCAATAGGGTTACCAATTGAACCTCGCGTTACGGTTACTAACGCAAACCTTCTCTGTCGACATCATTAAAACACGGTCGCGTTACAACCATATTCACTGCTGCAAGCATGAGATTTAAATAATTATTAGCGCGCCGCTCTACCCTTCGAGATAAACCAGGTATCATCAATCTGGACATCTCACTCCAAATCTAAGCCATCTACTAAGTGCAGATACAAACTGTTATTGGATGTTTCATAGCTGCTCCATTTAACGGCTCGTTGATAGGTGGAAGGATATGGACATTGATTCGGCTACGTTGCTTGTGTCTAGAGTGCCCCGACCGGCCTTTGGTTTGAGGGTGCACTATATTATGTGGTAACATGACTAGATGGACACCATCCCCCTGGCACCACTTGTGACCGAGGCTTCCGTTCTGAGAGTGCACCATCTCGTATGGTGCAGTTTCTATGGCTGCATTATGTACGCCATATTGCTCCTTTCCCGAGTATCCATTCTCTGGGAACTGGACACCGGGTGGTATAATCGGGGGAGCATTATGGGGCCCTGGGAGTATAACTGGCGGTGACGAGTAGAATGCACTCTTCTTCGATAGTTGGGGTCTGTTACGTGTGGCCGACGTCCTTTCCGAGCCTGTCTTAGGCTGCAGAAAGATCTGGACCGTATCACCCGGCAGTGGAGGATCTGCAGAATGGTAGTTGCCCGGGGGCTCTGGTATTAATACTCCCTCCCTATCCAGTGATATGCTCGATGATGGCAAGGGATGATCTCGGAAGTTATCGACCCGGATAACAGGATTCGCACTAATCACCGCTCCGCTACTCGGTGATGTGCTGCACGGTGGTGGTTTGCTATCGATTCTTTGTTTATTTCCGTTCAATTTAGGGCTCGAAGAAGAGGTTCGAAGGCGATGAGAGCCTTTCTTTGCCTGCTCCGGGTCATGCTTCGGATGTAACTGTGCTTCGGTTGCAGCGAGGCCCGCGGATAGAGAAAGCAATTCCTCTGTCAACGGCGGGGAAGGGTACCCATCGATTTGAAATCTAACACCCGAGATTGCGTTGCTACCCCCTCCTCTACTTTCTATCGGGTGCCCAATTTTGGAAGCAGGATATTGTGCTCCACGCACGTCTACGAGCTCCGCTCTCTGCTCGTATGGGATAAAGCTGCTGGGTAGGTGTGGTGCACAATTGTTGGCTTGCTTTGGTTCAGGAAAACGAACGTTCACAACTCTCTTCCGAATGGTATGGCCAGCAGCCACTTCTCGTGATCGACTGTGCTTAAAAACCATATCATGTGTGGGGAGTGAGTTTTACGGATAGGTTGTATGTTATAGCGCGCAGATTACCGATTGTGAACGTGAATGCTGGCAGAAATCCGTGTTGATTTGGAAGGAAAGTACGACCCATTCGCTAGAAGCCATCAAGCGCTGAGGCTTTAAGGCACACTGACTGAGATGGTGATTTATGTGTCGTGGGTGTCAATACTTTTGTAGGCTTCATTAGCGGCATTCTCGTAGATGATCATGAGGCCTGAGGGTCTGTGGGCGTGCATGGCATGCTGACGAGCCCCCCACACTATCGTGTAGTAGTATTCCGCGCATTTGTGTGGATAGGATGAGTTTTCTGGGTATATGATAGAGTTACTCTCCATGGAGCTGGTGGATGGAGACAAACATCGAGGATAGGCTACCCCTATCGAACTGGAAGCGGTGGTGTGATCGGAGAAATCCCGGAATGAGACGCGTCGTTCTCACGGTTGCTAAGCGTGTTATTTTGTGTTGTGTGTGTTGTGTTCAAGTTGAACGGCCTCGTTTCCTGATTTCGTGTGGGGTCGACCGTGTCTTGCTGTCTTGTTTTCTTCTTGCTCTCGTTGTAATTTTAGGTCCTCTTCCCCTCGTTTCTCATGGATTCACAACCACAGCCTATGCCCATCACACCCCCTCCTCAAGAGAACACCGACGTCTTTTCGTTAACCGACCAGGTTTTGTCAGACAAGTTGCAATTTGTAGAAGAGGTAAGTGGAGTTACAGAGGAGACAACGCTTTCGAACTAATGGATCGTGTATTTAGATTGGATTTGGCAATTGGGGCAGCGTCTGGTTATGTCGGCCAAAGGCCAATCCTCACTCACCTTCTGCGGACGCAGTGACACGAACCCAAGACAACAAGATTGCGGTCAAACTCGTGCATCGATCAAAGACACCCACTACTGCAGCACGGGTGCGATCATTGTGAGTCGTACTTGCCGTGTGCTACAAGTTTGGCAAGTTTGACGCGTCTGGCAGATGGAACGAGATGAAGATCGTTCGGGAATTCAAGTCTGACCCTCACCCCTCCATCATACCTTTTCATTCCTTTATAATTACGCCGTCATACGCAATGATTACCATGTACGTTATCTTCTTCTCGTAACATTTCACATTAGTAGTCGAGGAACGCGTTAAACTTGACCGGACGCCCCTTTAACACCCTATATTGACGCAAATAAACTTTTTATTTCTCATAGGGCGTACCTTCCCACCTTGGTTCCTGTTGAAGTGGAAGAATCAAAGGCTCGCACCTGGTTTCGCTTCCTGCTATCTGGCGTAGAATTTCTGCACAGGCGGGGAGTAGTGCATAATGACATCAAGTACATTTTTATAATGCTACACCAATTTATGAACTCAAGCGAAAATTGTCTATAGGCCCGCAAACATCCTATTGTCACATAGGAGTGTACCAGTCTTGGTGGACTTTGGCTTCGCTGAGCGCTACGATCTTGACTCAGACAAAGCCTTCCATAGCAATCTCTCCTATGGGACACCAGAGGTACGTGAAATTGACGGAGTTTAAATGCCGGAGGGTATTGATCTAAACGTTAGTATCTGTCTCCTGAGCGCGCCCGTGGGCTCCCCCACGATACTCGTAAATCCGACATTTGGTCACTCGGCATTACCTTTTTTGAGATACTCATTGGTCGCACCCCTTTTGAAGACTATGACGGCGAACAGTTCAGCACCAAAGAGGACCTTGAGAGATACTGGTCGCGAACCCTTCGTGGGAAGTGGGTGGGCACTTGGAAGATGTCAGCAGCTGCTGAGAGGCTCTTGCGAAGGATGCTGGTGCCCAACGCGGACTTGCGGTGTACGGCCTCGGACGCGATGGCTGATCCTTATTGGCACCACAGGCCAGTGGAAGTCTCCCACAGTAAGCTCGCATCCCCGTCTCTGCGACTTCGGGTTATTAAAGCTTTAATAGAACGTTCATCAAGCTACAACTCGTCTCTAGTCTTTGAGAAGGACTTATCCAGAGTCCTAGCGACACCATCGAGGAGCACGAAGGAGAATATCGACCTTTCTTCGCCTCCGGGGTTGGCAACGCCATCGTCACAGAAGGCCGATGGCAAACCGTTTGCTCGTCTTGTGAAATCTAAGTCACAGCCCAAAGTCAATGCTACTAAGGGTGAGTTATTCTGCAATCAGCGAAAGAATTGTCTCATACTAATAATTCCCAAATTCCTAGCACAACCTAGGAAACGCGTTCCTGCTCCACCTATAGTAAATTTGTCCCCCATCAAAGCGTCACCTCGTGCTTCACCATTGTCCTCCAACAAAGGGCACAACACTGCAATCTCGCCTATCTCGCCTACATTCCCCATAAACGGTGGTACTTCACGAAGGCCGTTCGCTCAGATTTCAGTGACCAATCAGAGCAGGAAAGAGAACTTGGCTTCCCCACCTGCATACTCTGCTGCCAAGAAGTCTTTAGGTGACCTCAAAGAAGCAATCAAAGTGCAACGACGGGCTTTGGGTGATCTCACGGAAGCCAATAGGAATTCCGAAAATATCGGCACCAAGGTTATGGCGAATACGAATACGAAATTGAAGCCTAAAGGAAAGGATCGTGTAAAGGAGCGCGTGAGAGATTGGGAGAGAGAACGAGAAAGGTTGAGGGAGATGCAGAGATTAGAAGAATTGGAGAAGGAAAGGGATGAAGAACTTGAGCGAGAAAGGCAGGGGCCGATGAAGGATGAGAATAGAAGGGACGGAGGTGAAGATAAGGAGAATTCGAGTCCTGTAGGAAGCCAGTTTACGATGATTACGAGGAGTATGAGTTCTTCGCCCGGTTCGTTCGATGTTATCTCTGGTGTCGACTTGATTACTGACTCATGAGCAGCGGAAGACTCTGCTCCGCATACACCGAATGAATCACATCTTAGTGGAATCAAGCATACATTCAAACGTTCTATTGGTAAGGCATATTTGTCTATACGTACGCGCATGCTAAAGCCTACTCTTAGATAAGACTTTGCGTTTGTACAAGTCATCCACGCTGGGTCAAGGTAAACCCTCCGCTGCAATTACGGATGAGGTTACATCGCCAAGGAGTGAAAGTGGGCGAGGATCATGGGAAGCCGAAATTCTACGTGGTGGTACGTCAGACTGACAACACACCGTGTTTCGGTGGCTGATCGCATTTTATAGCCAAATCTTCGTTGCCTGTTGTTCAACAAGCGGCGCGTAATGAGAGAATCGCCGCTGAGAACGAGGTTGATAGACTGACAATGTGGATGCGCAATGTCGAGAGTGAGTTGCTGCCGTTATATATATGCACTCATATTGATCCTTCTTACAGAGGTCGTCGAGGACGCAAGGCAAACATTTGCTTCGTCAGCCAACGCAGCCGCTCCATTACCGCCTTTACCATTAGCACCTATATCGCGCAGGACATCGCAGGTCTATAGTAACAGATCATCTCGTCTTCCCCGCAGAGTCCCGGCTACCCAAATATTCGACGAGCATGGCAATTCGATAGGCGATCAAACGCCTTCTTCATTCACGTTTGAGAACGTGTCCATGCCTTCAGGCAGCGGTGATGGATCCAGGGACGCACTGAACCTATCACCCCAGCAAGCCACTCAAACACCATCAAGACCAAGACGCGCTACCGTTTCTACTCGCTCTCCCGAACCTGCTGATAAGCAGACTAAGCGAGAAAGCACTAGCTCATCACCGAAGAGAAGAGAGAAGAGTAAATCTCATGGCAATTTATTACAGTTACGTATTTCACCAGTCTCTGCTTTGGAATTGGAATTGCAAAAATGTAAGTATCAAGTATACAGACCCCTTTGTTGATGCTAATGGAATTCTGTATTAGCTAACGCGCCATCTTCTGCAACATCTAAACGTCTGTCAGCTCTTGTTGACAGAAGTCTATTTATTTCAACACCAGGACCCAGTCGCACGGATCCCGATTTACCTCGTATAAATGTGGAACAAGATGATTCGCTGGACGAATTAACATCATCTCCCCTGCATGTTGAACCATACCCCATTCGGCAAACCGTCAACCTCAATGAACCGGAACCAGACCCTCAAATCCAACGTCGTATCGAAGGCGTGTATGACCGCTTCCTTATGGCTACTTCCGGCGTGAAGCGAGTCGGTCGAGGCTATCAATCGGACAATGCGGGCCCCGTTGTCCATAACGCCAGTTACGATGTTCATAAAGACAAAGCACAAAGTCATAGGGCTTTCTACTCTACGCGTAAGATGCCGCCGCCTGTCTCCAGCGCGGACCTACAACAAAGGCAGACGGTTATCGTCGATGAGCTAGGTATTATGTCAAGGTCGGGACCAGAAGGCGCTGGGTCGCCTGTCGTAAAGGATGAGAGTAACACGACGGTTACGCTGATGCGCAGGGCGATTAAGGCGATTGTCCCTGGCAAGACGATGTCTCGTAGACTTTCAAGAGTCTATTGATGAATTGGCTACCTTGACAATCTCGAACAAATTAAACTGTATACTCTGGACGCTCCAGTCATACCATCTCAAATTCATATTCGTCTATATTCCTTACGTCCGTTCTTTGCCTTGCTTAGCATTTTCGTATTTTGCTCTGTGTTTTCTTGCTGTGTAGGATCTTCGTCGTCGTCCTTTGCAATTGCTGTCGCCATACTTATTAGTAGTAAAGCTTTTCCCTCACCTTTATGAGCTGGAATGATGTTTCGTACGACTATTATGAATAAATGCTATTGATTATGAGGATTTCATTGTTTTGATCGAGGTGCCTGTCATAGTCGTCGCTTATTCCTCTACCAAAAAGTATGTTACTTGTGTCGGATTGGACGAAAAATCTTTGACCACCGCAGGGGTCGAACCTGCAATCTCCTGATTACTTTCTCAAGTGGGCTCAAGCATCGTAGTCAGACGCGATGCCATTTCGCCAGGCGGCCCTGTATTTAGCCAGAAGCAATCAAATGTCATTGGTTCTCAGGCTGTCTCTTACGTCAGCAACGCACATGTACTATCCCGACGTTTCCGCCGCTGAAGTTTGTATTCATCAACCTCGACAGGAGGGACAAGAAGTGCCTGGGGATGTTACCTCCCTCATCATCTAGAGCACTGCGTGCACTTATAAACCCCACCAAGGTGCCTTACATCCTTGTTAATGCAACGCTTTGTAGGCTTATTATTCTCGTTGGCAGCGGGCCTACCACGATGTTGTCGCTCTACCAAACAACAAGCCTGTCGTGTCATATGGGCCTCCAGGATACAGTGCGGTTACGGGACATGTAGTCACCGTGTTTGGCTGCACGGGCTTTCTAGGAAGATATATTGTGGCGAAACTAGGTTTGGAGGAATGTTTTTAGACGTGGTTGTTCTACTGATTGTATGTTCCTTATTCCCAAAGCCAAGATGGGTACACAGGTCATTGTTCCGTACCGAGACGAGGATGAGAAGAGACATTTGAAGCTGATGGGTGATTTGGGGCAAGTTGTGGCAATGGTGAGTTTGAAGAATGTTCCTCTCCGTAATTAGTGTTATTCAGCCTTGAGCGGATTTAGGAATGGGACATTCGGAGCGAACAACAGATAGCCGAATGTGTGAGACATTCAGATATTGTTTACAATCTGGTTGGGCGGAACTACGATACCAAGTGCGTGCCTCTTTCACGAGATCCATGTCCAATGACTTGATTATGTGTTTAGGAATTTTGATATGGCTTCGGTCCATGTTACTGGTGCAGAGCGGATTGCTAAGATTGCTGCGCAATCAGGCGTGGCGAGGCTAGTTCATGTGTCGCACTTGAACGCTTCACACACCTCTCCATCCACGTTCTATCGGACAAAGGCCGAAGGTGAAGACCGTGTAAAAGCAGCATTCCCGCGCGCCACCATCGTTCGTCCTGGTCCCTTGTACGGCTATGAAGATAAGCTCCTCAACAATATGGCCAGTAAGTTGAAATGTTCTCACTGACAAAGCACATATCTCTTGGCTGACAATTCGTTTGACTTCAGTCTGGCCATTGTGGTGGAAGCTCAACCAGGCGCAAACTAAAATACGTCCCGTGCATGTGAGTCCTCTCACGCCGAGATATGTACCAGTTTAATGTCTGAGGAATAGGTCATGGATGTTGCCCAAGCTCTCGCTAATCTTATGAGCGTCTCAGAGTTCGCTAGGACGATTTCGCTTCCCGGGCCTTCAACGTTGACTCATCAATACCTGTTGGAGTTGATAGCTTCCGTGACACTACGGCCACCTAGTCCTGCGCCGGTTATTCCGAAGTCTATCGCTACCGCGCTTGCAAAGCTTTCGCAGTCAGTGTGGTGGCCAGTTCTCAGCCCTGATGAGGTAATCCGACGGTACATCGATGACTCTGATGCTCCCGGAGATTGGGACCTTGTTGGTGTCACTCCATCAGAAATCGAAAGCAACGCAATCACCTATCTTCGACGGTATAGAACTGCGTAAGCATGCTCATTCATACTCATTCCCTAATCACTGCTTAACAACATGTTCAGGGAGAATTATGTTCGCCCTGCAGTTTTCCAGCCTCGCCCTGAAGCGGCACAAGTGTCATGATGAAACTTACATAGGTAGATAGTGTGCTGACAATGTGCGGTAGTAATGCGTTGTGCTTAGATTGGGTAGATTTCCTTGAGAGTCTTGTACTGCGCAACGTCCCACCGTTCTCCAACTCATGCCAAAAGCCTGGGGGATGATTCGACTGAGGGAAGCAATTTAAATTTATGTACGGGTGCAATATGCAGACGGGAGAGAAGGGGGATATATTCGTAAAACGGTTTACTGGAAACAAGCAAAATTTCCTCGCAGGTCATTGCCGTCATCATATTTGCCAGACTGTCAAGTACTAAGCCGTGGGTGTGGGAGGCAGAGTAATGAGGCTTCTCCTCGGAAAGCACCCCAGCGATTAGAAGCCAGGAGGGACAAGAGCCTTTGGCTGGTTTGGATTTGAGCCAGGAGGATAGGCTCCTGCGGGAGCAAGCATCTGGAAATTCGAGGTAAAAGATAGTTGAGCCAATCAAGTCGCTGAAGAGGATGGGCCGTATGAACTATGTGGTACTTACCTGCTGACCCTGCTGCTGCTCCATGAGTTCCTTCTCCTGTGCGACAATTTTGGCTTCATCTTCCAACGTCAATGCCAAGGGCAAGGCGACGAGCAATGCGGAGGTTGTCACGATCCATACGATGTTCCCAGCAATCTTCCCACTCCGTTTAAGGAATGACGCCGTTTTTGAGATGCGTGTAGCGATATTGTGTCGGGTGGTGGGCGGAACGATGTCCACGAGTGCCGCGACACGGTCGAACAAGGACTCATCTGGCTCAATCTCTGAGGAAACGGAGGACAGTGAGACTGAGGACGAAGTACGAGAAGAAGAGGTGGAGGCGTAGGGGGAGTTTTGGGAAGGGTCCTTTTCGTCGACGATTTCTACCTTGACCATGGTTGTTTACCGGCGGCGCGTTACGGTTGTTGGTAGCAAGAAAATTGTTGTCGGTACCGACAAGGTGACTGACACAAGATGGTGGCGCGTCCCTTGTAGCTTGGCGTTGTTTGTGCGAATTTCCTAAACGAGATCTACTTATAAGATCGGACGAGCTGCTCAGTTACAAGCTGCCCCTCCCTGAACCACCTTACTTCGCCTTTCACCATCATCACAAATGCCAAAGGATACTCAGCCTTCCCATGATCAATATCCCAGTTCTCTCAATCAACCAGGTCCGTCTCCCCGCTGTTCCTTGCAATCCCGACGTAGCTAACCAATAGTGCGTAATGATCGGCTGTAGGCCTAGCGCTGCCATCGCAATCAGTGCAGAATCATATCCATGAGCTCGCAAAGACCTTGCCACCCCCGCGCAAACAAAATACTGCTTGCGACGCTTGCAGGTTGGCTTTCTTCATAATGCCCATGATATTTTACAAGTAAAGTGGAACACTCAGGTCGAGGAAGGTCAAATGTAATCGTGTACCAGGGCAAGACAAAGTACGTTGTGTTGTTCATCTAAGGCCACAGTCAGCCTCTAATATGCCGTGCCCAATAGTGTCAAGTATGTTCTACCCTCACTGTACTCTGCTGTTTGCAAATATTCACATGTCCTGCCCGCCAGCACTGTCAGTCCAAAAATTATCCCTGCACGTTAGTTTGCTTATCAGCCTATGATGCGCCCTCTCTCATATTCTTTTGACTTGCAGTCATTACGTGCAACTAGCAACATCCGAGCGGAAACGCGTCGGAGTACCTCGTAGACCGAGAAATAGCTCTTCAAGCTCAAGGTATGTGTGGTCCGATTATCGCTCATCTATTAAAGAGATTCTCATCACGCCGAATGCTTCACCATCACAAGGTATTACGCTTGTTCCTGATTTGTAGGTTATCCATTGATTCTGGAAATATTCTAGCTCTTCATCTGCCGGGCCTTCTAAACTGTGCGTGTATTATCATTCAATTAAGTTAATAGGGCTCTAACGTATTATGGGCGGCTTTCTGGCTTGATTAGCGCCTCTCCCATTATCGAGAACGGCTATCCAGCTCCTTTCCCCACCTATCCTAGCTTTCAATCCGGCCCAATACCTGTCAAGTTCGGCTTCTACCCTCCAATAACCCTTGAGACTCCCACTAGGGAAGTACTTCTGTACTTGTTCTCACCGCCGGAAATTTCCAGGTCAGTCCCCCATCGCTCCTACCGCGCTTGTGGCTGATAGGAACGATGTCAATCGCAGTGATCATACTCCCTTTGGACAAACTAAGGTCAAGTCGCCATATGCCGACTGGGGCGAACAAGCAATCAAACTTGAAAATGAAGCATTCAGAACAGAGTACGTGATTTAATATCTGTTTTTAAATTAATGCGCCATGTGAAGATCTACACTATATTTGGTGAGTTGTGTATCGTTGCTAGTCCTAAACGCCGCACGTCTTACTGAAGTTCGATACAGCTCTAAATCTTCCTGTTTATTCGGATTACTCATGGGTAAACTGATATCAGGTTTGCCCTCGATCTCGTGGAAGTTTTCTTTCAGATCGTTCATAGTCGCCTCCCACTGCTTAATCCCGCCCAATTTCGACAGCGTCTGAACTTACACGGTCCATCTGGTGCCAAGGCCTCGGAGAAGCCTTTGCATCCGGCACTCGTAGCAACGGTACTCGCTTGGGGAGCCAAATTCTCTGAGCATCCTCTGCTAGTGGCCGATCGTAAACGCCCAGGTGGTCAAAGTCACCTCGCAAAGGCCCTCATTGATCGCGCAAGGGAGTTTGCAGAAGCATTGAAAGTACATAGAGTTCCCCACGCTGACCACGTAGTGATCGGGCTCCTCATCGAGCCATTACAAAGCCGTTAGTCGATTCTTTATTTAGCCATGAAGATTATACTCAAGCTGATGACCAGAGAATCCTGATGATCCCAATGGTGAGCACATCGTGTCAGTTTCACGATCACCCATGTTTTCATATTTTTGGTTTAGGATACCACGGATTCTGGTTAACAGCAGCGACACGACATCTACTAGATCTACAAGTAACAACTATTGCTATTTACAATACTCATGCTTGTTGGTTGACCGCTCCTGCTTTAGATAAATCACAAGTCTGTGATGTCAACGATTCAAGACCCAGAGGCTCGTGGGACGATGATCTTTGCGTGGTGGATGACCTGTATTTGCGACGCATATGCGTCGGCTTATTACCGTCGGAAACCGGTACTTGATGATGATGATTACGATATTGACTTTTACACCGCGGATCCTATTCATCCAGAGGCCACCGACTCTCACACACCTTTACCCTCCCCACGAGAACAGTTAGAGGTGCATTTTTACAATTCTTTACTTTATTGGGTTTTCGCTGATCGTCTTATTTTAGTTTCTCGTAAGCGGTTACGCATGTTGGGAAAACCACTAAATGGGTGATAATTGTTTTTTTTACAGGGTTACTACCGTGCAGCTCATGCTTTGGCTCGCATTGCTCGGCACATGTCCCGACAATTGTGGCGACCGGTAACGGAGGCCGATGGGATCCCGTTTGATGTAATATGCAGTTTCACGACATCGCTTGTGGAATGGAGGGATACTTATCTGAATATGGTCGGTGTGCCAAGTAACTTTGAGGGAGAGTGGGACTTCGTTTCTGTAAGTGGAGTGTGAGCGATGCTCAACTCGAAGATATTGACATTCTATCAGGCGGTATCATCGTGCGCGAGCGACGCTACGTACCACATCATGTGGATCATTCTCTTTAGTGCTTTAGATGAATTCGGCGTTCGCGAAGTTAACGAGATCGTTCGCACAGGCAGTCCAGCCGCTGTAATTCCCAATGAGGTTGCGATAGAAGGAATAAAGCGTAAGGTGATGGATGAAGCACTTCATGGTGCCCTCCGCATTGCGGGTTTGGTTAGTTTTCTGGGGTTGTTTGGTCCCTTCATCTTGATTGGATTATCTGATTCCTCGTCAGGCTGGTGTTCTAACTTCCAACGGCTACCTGGTATATAAATTCCGTTAATTCTAGAATCGGACTGAATTCTCTTGATTCTAGCGCCTTGATCCCGCCGTGATGCACGTTAGTTGCATCCACGCTGGTACTCTTCTAGCCCGACTTGGTCGGCCCGAAGTTTCCAACTGTATCGATGGCCTTGAGCAATACAGCTACTCATACGAGGAGGCCGGCGAGCAGGCTCAAGAACTGAAGCGCGTCTACAAGGAGGTATCCAACGGTCACTTGGATCTGAGTCACATGGCACAAACTGTTCAGCGGGCATTAACTTCTGATGCGAACGCTGGTCATTCAATGATGATCGACGCTGCTAATGGTTCAAACGTACGTCCATAGTTTATTTGGTGGGAAAGTATGGTCTGATCTCCCGTTGTCTTGCAGCAATTCACCAGTAGTAGCAGTTCATTCGCGCCTGTACCCTTTGGTGGACGATAACACGAGACCACAGTCCAGGCATTGAAACCCTACGCACACGCCCAAGAGAAAAAGAACTCCAATGTTACATCATGTATCGTTACGTTCCCATCGGCGTTTCTCCCCGACCTCTCCATGGTTAGACAATCCATTAGGGTAGTATTACTTATCATCCAAATCGATCTGTTTAGATTGTCTTGGTTCTCGTGTCGGTGTTAACCCCTTGATGATATGCATTAATACCATTCATGTTGTGTGTTTTACTCTTTGATTCTCACTGACAGAGTCTAGACTGATTTCAAAGTGCTCATCAATGGACAGGCGGGTTGTCAAACATTATGCATTATGTTTGATTGAGCTTGATGTCGATTGTTTGATAAAGCACAAACCCTTTTTTCCTAGTACAATGTCTTCCTTTATTGACAGACCAATGGCGCACGAGTAGAAGCTGAGACTCAGTTAAAACGGTAATTCATGAGAAGTTAGTAAAAGTCGTGGAAAAGTCTGCTCAAGGCGTGCTAAGTCAGGTTAGTCAGGAGAATGTGAGAATGAGTACATTTAGTCATTTGTAATATTTATGTCACAGTTTGTGGTTACTTTCGTAATTTCAGCAGTCACGCATAGTCATGGTTAGTCTCAGGAAATCGGAACAGATCATGAAATGGTATCAGCCAATAGCAATTACTGAAGGCATCACAAGTTTCAGGGTGGCGTTGTTACAATCTGTCCTGACTGACTGTGACTTTGCATGACTGCTGAAATTACGAAAGTAACCACAAACTGTGACATAAATATTACAAATGACTAAATGTACTCGTTCTCGCATTCTCCTGACTAACCTGACTTAGCACGCCTTGAGCAGACTTTTCCACGACTTTTACTAACTTCTCATGAATTACCGTTTTAACTGAGAGCGCTGAGAGCTCTAGATAAAATGAACGGACGTTGAATCTGGAAGACAGCTGGATATGGTCATTCAGATTGCAAAAATAAAATTAATGGTGCGAGAGAGTAGGTAAACGAATGAGCGGAATCGAATGAGAGATGTCGATGAAGCTTGAAGGAAGAGCGGCAAAGAATATAGTACGTTAGCGTCTTACGATGAAATGACAAAAGATAGCTTTGAGATGCTTACAGACTAATAATAACTACAATGACCACTGGCGGGAGGCCGATCGTTATGGAGTGACAGGAAGTACTCGAAGTTGCCAGGCACAAGAGCTGGCACTTGTACGACGCCCTAACTTAACGGCAAAACTAGAAAATTGACAAGAATAGAGTTGAGTGACAGACTGGAAGGATGTAGTATAGATATAGTAATCAGTGGCGGCAGGTCAGAACTATCGTTGTATATTAACAGGTATTCAACATAGATTATGAGCATGTGGTAAATATGAAGAGTAACAACGATAAGCGTATGATGAATACATGACGTGGTTTGAAGTCGGTGGGGTAATGACGATGAGGGTTATCAGGGAGGCAAGATCTATCAGAAACTCGAACTTTGGGAGTTTCGGGCACGAACAGCCTGGAATCCTGGTGAGTTCCGAGCGGGTGGACCCACCGGAGGCAGTGGTCAGAGACGCGACGATCACCCATTAGGACGAGCGGAAGGGCGACGGACTAAGCTACGAGAAGGCTATTGAAAGAAGTCGAAGGACGCGGAAGTTGTGGTGTTGAATTCAAGGAAAGCCTCGAGGAATTACGTATGCGTATACGGTGTATGCAATTTATTAAAACACGATTCTATGGTAATTGATAAAACGAGTGACAACGGTGGAATCAAACACAATAGAAGGAAAAGTGCGAGTACAATAGAGTGAAGTACAATTTAACGCATTTTAGGCGGTTTTTTTTTTTGAGAAAAAATGCAGAGAAATCGAGTAGAAATTGGCTATTGCATAATGCGTGCTGTAAGTGGATGAAAGAACACGTAGGTAGTGTGACCTGGTGAATAGAAGAAATGCTAAAATTAATGGCATGAACGATGTTGGCTGGATATGCATACATGAGGTGGGCAAAAGGGCGCCGTCTAGCCCTTTCTTGGAAACACGTAGCGAAATTATGGGAAGTGCAGAAGGTGAAGGAAATGCCGACCAACAAAACAGTCCGACGGAGTAGAAAACATCACGACACGCGAAGAGCCCAGGCGCAGAACAGGCTCGGTCTGGCCAGCGAGACGGAAAGGAAATTCGTACGAAACAATGTCTTGAAAGCAATAGATGACATATGTTTCACCAAGATAGCAAGAACATGATATGCATGGGATTGTGAGAGATACGATGCATGCGGGTGACAAAGACGAAGGAAATTGAGCGTTTGTGGAATAATTGCACGGGGTGGTCAAATATTGAAACCGTACGCTAGGGAACATGAAAAGTTGCACGGTTGAAAATTTAGAGAAGATGCATGAACGCTGAAATTTTGAAGAACCGAGCTGAGTACCGGAACTTGGGATGCATACTTGAAAGTTGTGAAAATAATATCTGAATCCTTGAATGGGGAAGATACTTCAGATTGATAGGGTAAATAAGTTTGCATGAGTCGGATGGAGTATGTTAAGTCCATAGAGTGATGAAGGGCATGGAAGGATGACGATGATGCAGAAATGAGAATGCATGAATGAAAGTAGGAAAGTATTGAATTCGACGATGAGAGAGCCGCAAGTACAACAGCTGGGATCCCAATTAACCACCAAAAAATTACAAACAACGACCCCGCGCGTAGAAGAAAAGTAGCTCGCCCCTTTGGAAAGGCTCAAAGATAAGGGGTGGAGTAGGGGCAGGTCAAGAAGTACAAAAGGGCACAAGAAGAAGCCGGCTACTAAGGAAGCTGAGGCGGATTAAATTGCTTTTACCCTCCTCTGTCGTATGGGACTCCGCTTCCGGCCTGGAAAAGAGCGCATTTGACTTGCGTTAATGCATCTCTCTCTTGTTGATTTATGATCCCTTTCCCGGCTGTGTCTAAGAACGTGATGAGCACATTGATTGCATCCTCTGCATCCGGAAGCGTCGGTGCGTGTGGCGTGGTAGGCAAGCGAGGGCCCTCCTGGTGGTAGATCGCGTGCCCGGAGTGGGTCTGAATATATATACCCGGCGTATCTTGAATGAGCACTGGGAGGGCGACGGCAGGCGAATCGTGCGAGGGTGGGTGCTGATGGGGGTGTTGTTGGAGTTGGGGATCGATGGTCGATTGGTGCATGTGCATGTCCTCTTGGGACTGTTGGTGCTGATGCTCATGATGCTGCTGTACATGTTGTTGCTGTTGATCTTGCGGCTGTTGATCTATATGATGGTGATGATACGCGCTGTCTAGATCGGCAGGAGGTACTTGAGACATGTGTGTTTGCTGTTGGTCGGCGGGCGTTGGCCATGCTGGTTGCAGAGCAAGGGACTCGCCACCAGCATGCTGCGTTGCCGAGTCATCTGCACCAGGGCCATCGTGTTTCCCGTCCACCATGATATCCATGTCTGCTCCGCTAGCGTTCCCAACGTTCCTTACAACACCAAGGTTCCCCAAGCCGTTCCCCATGCTGCGACCTTCCTCTGGCGCGTCATCGCCATCTGCCATCATCGCTGCCATACTGCGTCCCAAAGGTGTTCTTGCTAGGCCCAACCACTTCCCTCCTCTAATCCCATTTCTATGCTTGAAGTTCTCTACCCACCCACTACTTGCTTTGAACTTATCCTCACCAACCTCTAGGTCTTTTGCGATCTCCTTAGCTTTGGCCCGGATCATTGCGTCGGACAAGGAAGAATTGGCTAGTGTGGCCTCGTGAAGCCATGAGACAAGCCGACTTTCGATGAGCGGGAATTTAGAGGGACTAATAATCAGAGGAGAAGGGTGAATAGGATAGTCAGTTGATTATCTATATAATGTACTTGAAAGAGGCGGAATCACTCACCGATGTTTCGCCATTCTCATCGAATCATGTTCAGGGACATTCAGCCACTTGGTCTTGTTTTTGAGAATCTTACTGATCGTGCTACGTTCAACGCCGTATCGGGCTGCAATGTCTTCCTGGCGCGCGTTTGGGTTGTCCTTATGGTACTGGCAGATGGCCTTGCGGTCTACATTGAAGAGGCGCTGTTTGCGCTGCTTGGAACGAGGTGGGGCGAGAGAGGCAGGGGTATGTGGATGTTGCAATCCACCGTTTGGACCCAAATTTGGCATCCCGTTTTGGAGAGAGGAGGCGTGTGAGGCGTTGGCGGGAAACCCAGAAGAAGAGGACGGCGGGGCAGAAGTAGAAGAAGACACGGAGGTGAGTGCGGACGCGACGCTAAGTGCGGGGGATGCCGAGCGAGGGTGTGTAGATGTCGAACTCGAGTTGGAGCGCGAGTGATGGGTAGGGAAGAGGTGTGAACTCGTGCGGCCGTTATATCCTGATGAAGAAGACGATGCGGAGGACGAGGATGCGGGGGTGAGGGGGAATTGCGGAGAACGCATTGGGGTAGGTACGCTGGTGGCACCTGCAATGGAGAGAGAGAGGTGTTCACGCTCTGAGAACGACGTGGGGGTATTCGAGGTGGCGGTAGCGTTCGTGTCTTGGTTATCGAGCGTAGTTGCCCCTGCAATGGGCGTCTGTGGTCTCGAAGGACCTGGCATCATCATGTTGAAGTACATGTTCGATGTCGTCTGTCTCTACAAATCCCACGAAATATTTTTCTCTTTATGAGTATAATGTCATTACTCGTTCATATGGAACGCTCACGGAGTCCTGAGGCGATTGAGACGGAAGTGTAGAGTATCTACGAGTGAGATTTTGTTGCTGCTGCTGCTGAGCAATCGCGGCGCGCTGTCTGCGAGTAAGGACGCGATCTGGGCCGATACTGGGTTGGATTTGGGTAAATTGGGCATCATCGGTTGAGGATGAGGAGGGACCATGGTACTCCTCCGGCTGTGAGTAGGTTAGCTGGTAAGACGGTGAAGTAGGTGAAGGGTAGTCGTGATTGTGGAGGTCGTTGTGACGGGTGAAATCAAGAGCACCCCAGTGCTGTGGTTGATTGTGATGGTGGTGGTTGTGGTCCATGGTGTCGAGGGCCGGTGATGAGCGGACTGGCAGAGTCCTGGGCAGTCGAGGACGAGACTTGTAAATAAGTTCGGAGGCACCTTCCTTTTATGGACGTGTTGTAGAGGCTTGACGACGTTGTTGTTTCTTTGTTGTTTGCCTCGGAAATGAAAACAAACTCATGGAGAGTCTCGCAGTTTCAGCATGGGTAACAACTTATTGCGATCTTGGAATCTTTCGGCAAGGTCAAGGTTTTCGTTCATCCTCCACACTTCCTCCACTGGGCTACTCCATCTTCTTCCATTTCAAAAGTTCTGTGTTCTCACCATTCTCCTCAGAATATTCCTCTCTCCTTGTGGCTGTTATCTTACTCTCCATCTATTGGACTGATGTACTCTCTGGTTCCTTCTTTCCATATATCGCCGATTTTCTCTCCCCGGCCGTCCCGTTCTCTGCGAGCTGATCCCCCTCCCATGCCGCCCGAAAACCCTAATTACATTCCACTCCCAGCATCAGCTATCCGCCAGCTTGGTATTGCTCCCTGCCCTGCCCTCGCCTTATTCCTAGCACCCCCAGATCCACTTTTCCTTACCATCTTATTCAGTATCTAAACTTGTTCCACCACGTTCCTCCTCACATACTCAACTCTATCTCTAATCCTTATCCTTATTACCTATCGTGTCTCCTTCTACCACAATTCCAACGCTCTCTCTCCGCGAGCCCCAGTTCAAACCTCATCAGACGCCTAGCCAACGACCCGGACCTTGCTCATAGTATTACTCCGCCTACTCTTCTTGCTGGCATGGCTACACGTGTCGCCGAGCAGGCGTGTTTTTCGGCATCTCGCAGTCTACTCTTACAATGCGAAATGAGGGCAAGAAGCTTGGGGTTCAATTGCTGATATGTACAGCATGCTGTCCTCCCAGGGGAGGCAATGTGGCTGCGAGCCCATCTATCTACCAATACCTTGGTAGAAATTTAGCTATGCGTGCGTTGCTGCGGTACATATATGTATGTATGATTGCACCTACTTCTGCTTGAACGTGCCAACGTGCCAGGAGGAAGGGAGGAGTGAATTGTTAGCACCCTAACCCGTGGTGCATCACCGGACATGAATGCACGACTGTACCATGGATGTATTATACAGGAGTGTGTGACGTGAAGGTGAGTACACACACATTTACCCTTGGTACATCCACCCATCATGATAAGACGCAGTCCCGAAACAACCAACTAATACTAGAAGTAAATGTCCAGGATAAGCGCTCAAGCACGAGCTTAAGCGCTTAACGACATGAACGCGTTCAACATGCCTCTGTCAAGCTATTCTTTCCATTGGATCTCGTTTCGAGCTGCGTACCTAGGCATATTGGGCTGTATAAAACACTCATCGCGCCGTTAGGTGTCTAAAACGTACAGATCTTGATGAACATCAAAGTCTCCTCGACCCAGCGACCACACGACTTCATCACCCGCGGCCTTTGCATGGCTGGACGATCATGGATCATGGATCCCACTCTGTCTGACTCATTTGCGGGTTGGCATCTAAACAAGGATTGTCCTGGTAAACCCTGATATACCATGTAATCCGATATTTTTCTCGACCATAATACGACTCTACTGCGATCACTAGGATCATGTTTCATCTGACACAGACTCGCTGGCTGTAAGCATTGCTCCATATTTTACATAGTCTCAACAAGATGTATGACCAGCCCCTTGATCGATAAGTTGAACCCTTCTCTTCCCTTATTTGCTCCTCCTACTGAATTCTTCAGACTCAAGTATTCAAGACTCCATCGACAAGTATCTGCACCTTGGTTGAGGAGCACCAACTTAGATCATGGCTAATAGCGCGCGGTTTTCCGCTAGTGATTCTGAGTTGGAGCCGACCACATCTTTTAACAAGCCACGGAAGTGGTGCGTTTCATGACTCCCAATACTGCCCCTGGAGATACTCGGGTTGATCCATTGAAAGCTATCTACTCGATAGGTAATTCTTCCGAGTTCTCATGCAAGGATATGGATAATGGGATCAGTGATGATTGATACGCTTTCAGTAATGTCTACGATTCCCTTTCACGAGTTGGATCGACGATTGGTACCAAGCTGGAGATGATCGCCGATTATACGCTCCTGTCGGCTGCTATGATTCCATTTGGGCGTTGGGCACTCATGCTACCTTGTCCTTCTCGCGGTTTGGTATCAGTGAGACGCTTCGCAGTGATTCATTGCTACGTCGGCGCTGATGACGGGACTTTTAAGGCAGCTAATTAGCACGATTGGGTTACCATGTTCGTTACATTATTGTGTTGTATGGGACCTTGAATCAAGCTCTATCTCCCTAAACCCTTTGCTCGGTTGGTAAGGGAGATTAAAGTTCATTCCTCTACGTATAAACTTAAATCTTCTCTCCTTTTGTTTAGTGCTTAATGTGATATGGTGGCAGCCCTCAACCCGCCCTACCGCCTTCCCCACGCTCTAGGACGCCCTTTTCTTACCTTGCTGTGCGACTAAATCACCTATCGGTTGAAAATCAATTAAGGTACGCTATAAATTAAACGACTTTTAATGACAGTGCAGCCGTTGACTAGTCCAAAAATTTTTATACCACTAGCCGAGGTTTCTCATGATGTTCTTTTCTCAACTTCCCTGATCTTCCCATTCGTCATTTATATTGATAGAAGTTGAGCCTCTCTAACTACCCTCGGTTCTCCTCAGGAACTTGACCAGCTTCGCATGTTCACGACAGAATAAACTACGGTCTTCAAGAATATAATCAGTTATTTTTACCGGGGATATCTCACTGGATTCTGCACTTCGAATGATGCCAAACTATATGGTTTTTGAAATGCTCCACACAAACTTGGTGTAGTCTACCCTTTTCCACACGGAGAATTCGTAGTATCTGCATTCGCATCGTCCGACCTACAAAAATTACTCCCTTAATTCTTCTGGCCTAAACTCGCATCATTACGACCAAAGCTACCGCAGCATTCTAGATCGTAGGTATGTGTGAGTGGCTTTATTGGTTCAACTTGATAGCGGTAGTAGTAACCTACTATCATTCTTGGTAATTCAACAAATACTAACTCTCATAACGTCGGGTTTGGCTCAAACCGCCCAGCGTCACGGATTGCAGCACGCATAAATATTAGATGTTCATGATCCCAAAGTGCCTTGGTAGCTCGAGAGATGAAATGTCAATTTACGCCTATCTCCCGAGATATCCGGTCGTAGGGGCGTGAAGAACAGTTATAATATGTAAGCCTTTATATGGACATTGCGAGTAGGGACGTGTGTGATTCTGAACTGTACCACTGCAAAGAAGTGAACGTAGGCTTTCCAGCGGATTAGCAGTTTAGATGTTGATCAGTGCTATACATGTCTCCACTTGCTGTACTTGTACTAACTCAGAATATAAATATTGAGCTATAGGGCACTACAATATTTATGCTTATCTTTTACTAAGTTCGTACTCATCTTCATATGTAGTACTCAGAAAGTTGCATGATCGAGCTGAATGCAACACAGGAAGTAAGCACGTTGATTAAGCGCTCAATTGAACGTCCATCATGCATGGTTGGTGAGAATTTCTTTCCATCTGCCCACAATTGAACTCGATTTTCAACCAAGCCGCACCTAGATGCAGGCTGCGAGTCCGTATATTCAGTAAAAAGCCTATGCATATGAAATCCAGTATGTTTTTCGACTATCATCGTAATGGATATCAAATCTCCATCACCGACCAGCCGGTGATAGAGTGAACCGCGGACTGTACCAACCTTTCTCTCGTATGATGTCCTTACTCTGCAGGTCATAGCACATATGGTAGTTTCCATGAGAGAAACTCTTATTGAAGTTTGGAGACTTTGTTCTCGACGCTATCCACGCAACGCAGTGCCGACCAAAGTCGAAACTCTAGAACGGCCTGGGAGGACGAGGCTTGGAGAAGCTTTCAAGTGAGTAACTTATGCAGTAGTAATCCCTCTTATCGCCTCTTTTCCTCTGCTAGTTTTCTCATCATGCATCAGGATGGACTACCTAAAGGTCTATCTCCCCCGACTATTGAGCTGATGATTGAGATCAGTCAAAAATATGAATGTGAAAGGTCGGATATCGTTTCTTAGCCGGTCGATTTCTGGTACGCATGATGAGTTGGGCGAAAAACATTTTATCCGCAGATAAATTAAATCTACTGAATTTGTTGGGCTTCGATTTGTAGCTATTATGGCATGGACTTTGGGAATGTTCGACTGTTTTTGCTTAGACTACACCGTAAGTTTCTCGTGTCGTTCTTCCTTTTGTTTTCTTAATGGGGTGAGGTTCTGATCTCTCGACTAGCAGTTTATTGGGGTCAGGGCTGTTCAGATGACAGTGTTAAATTCTGAGTCCATGTTTTGTGAGTTACGTCATCTACGTTATGGTTCGTTCGTACGTTTTATCTTTCCTTTTCTTTTTCTTGACCTTCCGATCTGCGATTCAAGGATCAGTCGATGATACGCCTGTCTGATCATTTCGTCGTTTTAGGAACATTCATAGGACCGTACGCCTACAGGTTTCGAGAATGCAAAGGAACCAAACATGCTTCAATCATTACTACCGATAATGGACGACCTACGTTTTGTGCTTCTCTGCGTCTCCCGCGGCCAATACATCGGGGAACTGGTCACACTGCATCTGTCTAGGCCACCTGAGGTCATCTGAATCTTCCATGATCGACCCGCCGTTTTGTGACGAGGTGGAGGGACTTCAATGAACAGCATCGCTTAGGATTACTGGTACTCTGAGATCAATGCGCAAGCACCCGCTGAGTAGAACCCAACATGATCTCGAACAAACGACGTGCCCTTCGGGATTTGTTGACAGAAGCTACTATACTTCCGTCGTCTGGATGCTTACTGAGCAAATAGTATAAGGTGCTTCTGACAGGTCCACGAACGCGGCCCGCACACTCCATCATTTGGCATTAAACACACGTATAGGCGGATCGTTGTGTATCTATTCACACGTGCCTCGAGGTAAGTTGCGTGTTGTTTTTGGTGCCGCCTTTTTGGTGTTAGAATGCCTGTGGGCAAAGAATAACATATTCGAGGTTTGCATTGCGTTGAGGGAGCCCACACTTGGAAAGCTTCCATTTATGTAGTATGTATAGTATGAGATGAGGCGATTGGTTGCTAACAGACTTGACTTAGGGCGCCCCCACGATTAGGGTCCTAAAGAATCACTGCAACCCCCGTGCGTACGGCATGGACTATATGTAAACCAGCTTCTTTTCGCCTCCATCCGCCCGACGGGCTCGACTGCTTGATTCAACTTGGCTAGACAATGTCGTTAGCATATTTCATCTCAGCTCATTCCAGGGACGAGCGAGCTTGAGATTCACTGTTCTTCCTTGGGTCGATTGCTTTCCACCGAAGTCGAAAGGCGGAAGGGGTTCGTGGTGGGGTAAGTAAGGAGCTACCCGCATCCCATGATATGGGCGAGTGTCTGTGAGCAGAAGTCGTCAGTCAACAGGCACGCGCAGCCACACGTCACCCGCAGCGTGGATCTTATATATCAATGGATCGTGGATTTATAGTTCATGCACCACTATGCAGCAAGGGCAGTGGCACCATAACACCCACATTTCTTGTTCCTTGGCTTTTAGGACTAGGGAGTGATGATATTACAGACTTCTTGCCGTTCTCTTTGGAGCCACGGCTGGAATCGAGGAGCTCACCTCCCCTATCAAAACTGCTACAACATAACTCGTTCGCTCATCCTGTGGTGGATTCTCTGTAGCCAACGAGTTCCCGGGCAAGGTGCGCGCTATGCTCCATACATGATTCCTGCCCTTATCCCACGTGTTGCCTAGCACTCGAGGCAAGGAAGGGGCTGGTCTTTTCTTCAGCTCGCTGATCGTGAGTAACGAGTGGATAACGCCATGCCATGCGTTTTCTTTGGGTCATCCCTATCAGTATCACTCTCACGTATGAGTCATGTTGGTTCCTAGAAGTAAGTATATCGGACTTCTGGCAACAATCGCTGGGAACTGAATCGTTCGTTAAGCACAGGCGTTGAATCCATGAGCAAAGTATATGCATGCTCTCCTTATTTGGCTGATATACGACTATGTCAAGCTCAAGTTTCTCATGATCCGAGTGGGTCTTTCATAGAAACTTCGATCAGCTTATACTGCGCATAGAAGTTGTCGGGGTTGTCGTATACCCAGGGATTGACTGTTCGGCCACAGTCAATGATTCAAAGATGAATCATTCCAAAAGGTCCAGAAATATCTTTCGCCGTTAATTACTATGCAATGTTGCACAGATGCTCATTAAACCCTCTCTTAACCTTCGCGGAGATACTCAATCCATTGAGGCGATTGCCTAAAGGCCAGGAAATGACCGGGAATTGGGAAGCACTCGCACAAAACCAGTCTGTTGGGCAGTGTGCTGTAGAAACCAGTAGAACAAGAAGTTACGAATGTGAAATGTCGACTTGCCAAACTGATGTACTGGTTGGTTCGCTTCGGCAGCTCTAGTGGCTCGAATACACGCAGTACGAGTCAGCACTGGCAGAGGCCGGTGGCAGTGTGCCTTTGTTGGTTATCAGAGACAGCTGAGATCGTTGGAGAATAGCGCAGGTATAGAAATAATTTATCGCACTTGCAACAGTCATCCCTCAACTGATACGATAATTCTAATCTTGACGACGACAGCAGAAAAAATAGTCTTGCTCTTTTGTAAGGCAACCGATGGAGCTGGTATGGCTAGTGTCCATGACGATAACACTGAGCACTGAGTTTCAGGTGCCAGTGCGATGCGTTGTGAATGACATTCATAGCTCAGTTCCTGAGCTGATACTCGTCATATATCTGACAAGATACTAGTATGCATCGTACGTCTATCGACGGGAACTCAGTCCCTCGTAGATGCAATGATGCATTTCGCAGCACAGATCAAAACCTACTTCGCATGTTTGTATAAATGCACATGTCAAGAGAGAGCACTCAACTCAAGTTGTATCCGAACAAGATGGAACGGGTTTCTATTGGTATGTCACTAAGCTTCGTATGTCAGCATTTTATTTGTTAATGCCCGAGAATTTTGGTTAGTCCAGCGCTTCCTAAATCTCGTAATTGGCTGCATGCATGCACCGGAAGAGGGCCAATACTACATTCACACCGAATCTTGTCCTCTCCTTTGTTGTGAGGGGATCCATTGGAAGTATACCGTCTTGGACTCGCCGTTCAGGTGTAAGTAGACGCTTGAGCTTTCCATGAATACGTCGTTTGATGATACACTACAGCTTATTATTTAAGTACGCTAACAGCTCCAAGAGAAGAGCATGTCCGATGGCATCCAGTATAGATTCTATAGCCTTTATGGACTGCGAGTCGTTGTAGACCGCCATAGAGATAAAGGCAGGGAACTATGAAGCATTCTTGCCGTTTACCTACTTGATGCAGGGATTTTAATTCCGTCGACTTAGGGGCTGATTATGTCACCCTACTCTTCCTCGATCAGCGTTGCCACTTTCACGGAGTTTGAACGTAGCTACTATTTATAGTAACAGCTTCATATTCTGGAAGGGACGGTTGAAGAAGTGCCTCGTTAATCACGTTGAAGTTCTCACCAGTATACTTCTCCGCCCAACATTCCGTCCAAGGAGAACCACTGGAAAACGAGACGCAGGCGTTGATTATCGTCAACGGCTGAAACCAGTTACCGAGCTGCAGTGATGGTTTTATGACTCATGCGGCTACCTCCGGGTGGATAATCGGGATCACTCGGAGCAGTGACTAAATTGACATCGTGACTTTGGTCTTTCTGCAGGTATATAAAGAGCGTGATTGGTTTCAGACTGAAACCAATATACTATGATTCGAGCGCCAGTTCAACATTTTGTTATTCCTATCTACCGCCAGGCCGCGGTTCGATCTTCTGCTATCCTAGCCACTTCGTCGTATGGCTATGGTCGCCGATCATTCATAACTACGCCCTACAAACAGAATTCGCTAACCAGCGACGCCGCGCAAGCTGGAGCTACGACGCCTCATCACAGTAATTCATATTATACATAAGCTACCGATTACCGATGTTAACAGTTAATAACCGTGCAGAAACCTCTTCAGCTGGCCAGTCTCTCCCCCAGCAAGACTCGACTGATCAAGCAATCACGCAGCCAACGGCAGTTAGCACTGTGCCAACCATGATCCGGGGTGATTGGGTCCTTTTCCATCCTGTGTATACACCTGAAGAGTTGAAGGCTGTTCAGGTAATAACCCCTCTACATAGTTGCAACGATATTGCTTAGCTCGGATAATACAGATCCTTCATAAGGAGGCCAAAACTTTAACAGATAAAATTGCATACGGGCTCGTGAAGTTGGCAAGGTTTGGAATCTCTTCAATTGAACGTTTAATATAGACTGACGTAGAACAGAGCCGGCTTCGACTTCGTCTCTAGATATAAACATAAGCCTATGCCTCCAAATCACAATATGTCTTTGGAAGAGCTTCGCAAAGAGGGCTATCTTCTTGAC
Source organism: Pleurotus tuber-regium (assembly GCA_014058305.1). NCBI lineage: Eukaryota > Fungi > Basidiomycota > Agaricomycetes > Agaricales > Pleurotaceae > Pleurotus > Pleurotus tuber-regium. The sequence continues at coordinate 1,282,684 of JACFYU010000042.1, read as the reverse complement.
CATAATCAGTGGCTTAACGTAGGTGTTATATGTCGTGGAGCTAACATGGTATCCAGCACTCACCGCCGCGTATACATGTGTAGCGTATTCTATTTTTGGAGTCTATCGCAGGTGTCCCCGGGATGGTGGGCGCGATGCTGCGGCATCTACAGAGTCTTCGGCTTATGGTAGGTGTCACCAAGCATCATGTTTCAATCTCATATATCTAATCAATCTGGCAGAGGCGTGGTAAGTAATCGTGAACGGTACAATTACTTTCGTGTCATTGACATTATCTCCATAGATAATGGGGTATGTATTTATGTTGCTTGGTGATGCCAGAGAATACTCTCTAACATCGACATCTCATCGGTACTGTAGTGGGTAGGTGGAATTTAGGGACACTGGTTACCTCTTAGCGCTCAATTCAAAATCTAGATCCACACGCTGTTATCAGAATCCGAAAACGAACGCATGCACTTGATGTATGTCCAAAACCATCCTTTAGGGTTACTTTTACTCACTACTACTCCTTAGGACTTTTATGACGCTACGCCGTCCCACTATTTTCTTCAGAGCCTTAATTCTCGGGGCTCAGGGCGTATTTTGTAATCTGCTCTGTAGGTCGCTTGATATCAATCACCGATCTCTATTGAAGAGAATTCATCGGTAGTCCTGTCCTACCTGATATCTCCTCGCGCGTGTCATCGCTTCGTTGGGTATTTGGAAGAAGAGGCTGTAATCACATAGTGAGCGAAAACAAAGTCTTTTTTCAGTGACGTCAATTATCAATGTTCCTATGATAGCACTCGCTGTATACAAGACCTTGAGGCGGGCCGAATCCCAGAATGGTGTGCTGTGTTTTTAGCAACCTCTGTACTCCTTTGCTTACGAAGTTTACGTAGGACGAATGAACCAGCTCCGGAAATTGCGATTGACTACTGGCGTTTGCCTCCAGACGCAAAACTATTGGACGTGCTATACGCAGTGCGATCCGATGAGACGACGCACCGATTTGTCAACCACAGTCTGGCTAATTTGAATACGAAAACGGATGTCAATCCGTTTGCATTTAGGGAGCCTGATATGCACGTCAAAGGAGGCAAAATTGGGTGCGTAGACTGCTCACCGATTGAGCCTCATTTGTGGTGTTTGAACTCACGCTTTTGTACTTCCATAGGTTCGAAAGATCCGAGTCGGAACAGTATGTGCACGAGTCACATAATTTGTATCTCCAAGAGAGGGAAAAGGGAGTTACACAATGATTATAATCACCATTGGATTTCCTCGACGGTTCTCCTTTCTTCTTCCAATTGATAGGCCGTAAATTCAGACCCCCCGCTCCTGTCGTATTTATTTGGACTTCAATTTCCTATTGAGCAAGCGATAGACGTCATTCGATATATTACTATTAGTAAATGTATGATGTAACTAATTCTTTGTATATCTCGTTTGCTGTTGCTTAGAAACTTCGGTTATCAATTCGTATAGTAATGCAGCGCCCAATAGCTATCTCGCATATTTCTTATCTATTATCTAGAAAACGCGCATTCCGCTAGCTGGTCTTAGCCGGCCAAAATACTCCCTTCCAAATGTCGTACTTCGTCCGCTCTAAGATTCAAATAACACAGTATACAGTAGATTCTGTGCAAGTCTTCGCAAATGGCTGTATAATAGTGGCCGTGGTTAGTATGCCAGCGGTGTGCCGGTGTATTTTGGCGAAGTGCTGAGCCACCATAACTCATTTATTTCACGGTAAAAATATATTGACTTCTTGTCGTAAGATTCCGGCCTGCGACCGAATAGGCCCGGTGTCGACTCGCGTACGTACATAGCACTTTGTAGATAATAAATATCGAGTATCACTCAGTTAGCACTGGGGGAGACTGGGGGACGCGGACCCACGGACCCTGTGTTCCTCAAGACCCAAATATTCCCACAGTTAATTTACTCAGTTTCCACGATCAATGATGCTCTTGACGTGATGAGTTCCTTGGCAAGCATGGTTGCCACTGCTCGGTTCAAAGCCTACATGCATGAGTGCCACAGTCCTAGTACCCTCCTCGTCAGTTCCAAGAAAAACCCCGAAACAAGATGGTCATATCAATAGACGAGTCTTCATAGGCCCTCTGCCGGACAAGGTCATCATTCAACACGAGATTCGGAGGTCCAGGACTGGCTTTGAGAACCTTCTCAATGAAGCCATCAAACGCAATGCTTACAACCTCTATCTCATGAAAGGCGGCAAGCATGAGGATTGGCATGAAAGTGATGAGCAGAGCATCGTGGACGAAATGGTGACACGCTGGCAAGAAACTGAATGGGGACGGTTTTGGAGACGTCGCAAGGAAAGCCAAGACAGCCACAATCAACTTACTCGTTGGGTCGGTGGCACCTTCGAGGTAGGAACCGTCCTGGAAGGCGTAAACTTGATGGAAGATACTCCAAAGAACATTTCGGAACAGTCACTTGCTCATGTATCTCATTCAGTCAATACGGACACTTTCGTTACTGCTCGTTCGGAATTTGGACCCGGCCCATCCTCAAATATAAGTGCATCCCCGTTCGACTCGCCTCACCCTCAGGCCGACGGAATTAGTGTATTACGGACTGGCAAGCAGGACACTAATAATAGCCCAAATTCCAGTACTGCTCTCTTGCGTCCATCCCTCGGTCCTCGCGACGACGTACCACCGAGTAAAGCACGCACAGAAGTCTTTCGTAGACCCATCATAAAGATGCCCTCATCTTTTGGTGCAAAAAGTGACTCACACATGACTTCCCGTCGTCGAGACAAGGGGAAAGGAAAGTCGGTTCACTACGCTGAACTACACGATATAACGCGTAGAGAACCTTTGCCTGCGTCACCTGGTGATGTCCTTAGGCGAACCGGTAGTGCAATGGAGGAAACAAGCGCAGGAGCAGCTGCAGAAGCCATGATACAGAATGACACACCAAATAACCTACCTGAGGTTTTGCTCATGAGCGGTGGGTTATTCCCTCAGTCGGTGTCTGCCTCACCGAAGCATCTCCTTCAGATAGAATGCTTGTCCGGGTCAGCTACACCAAGTACGAAGTTGGACCCACTTTTGATGAAGTGGAGAACCGCACAACCAGCCATCTCTCATTTGAAGCCTTTACGGAGTTCATGGTGGTTTGCAGGAATAATCGCGTAGAATTATACGAGGACTATGTACGTACTAGGGCCACAACATGAATATATGAATTTATATGTTCGCGAAACAGAAGCTCCCAGGCAAAGCCTGGCTCACAGGTCACCAGCATCTCGCCTTTCTCATCCCGTTGGAACCACCGACTCGCCTATCTTTATACTCTTTCGTCGATATGACGTTTTGCTTGACCTGCCAGCCTACGTCTACGAGCACGGCGTCAGCATCGAAGTCAATATGGCCGTTCCACAGGAGTAAAGAGGGCTCTAATGTGTTCATTTTCAAAATTAAGAGCCGTTCGCGAGCTGTGGACTGGATCTGGCAACTTTGGTGAGGGTTTCCCTTCAAAGAATTAAGATTACTAACACATAACGACGTATTCTTAGGCGCCGCCTAGGAGGCCAGATTCCACCTACGCTAGAAATACGAAACCCAGCTTTGGATACGCAAGTCCGTGTGCAAGTACCGGCTCTTGAGTCGGGCAGTATTGAAGCAATGAGGATGTTTAGCCGCCAAAATATCATCGAGCTTGTCCGCAATTCATTGCGGTCCGTTAACCACTGGAATTACCTTGTAGAAAGGCAGTTGCAACTTGGCAAGACGTTGGAGCTGGCTTGGAGAGAGGGAACTACGATAGATTGGGTGTGGTTGGAAGAGGATGTTAATGGCAAGGATAGAGAATGGGTGGTGTTAAGTGGACTGGCTTTTCAGCAGGTAATGTGCTATTTCTGGGCAGAGTCTGTTGATTCGGTTGTCTCACAGTCGTTCATTGTGACTCTAGTCTTCTCGAACCTCTCGTTTGGAGATAAGACTCGCCGAACATACTACCCATTCCATCCGTTTACCCAATGGTGAAAAGCTGAACGAGCCGCCTGCTATCGAAGGATATGTCGATCGCATCAAACCAAATACGTCAACAAGGCAAAAGATTTACTTGACAACCCACGATGGGAACATATTCCTTCTCACACCTGCGCGTGCTCATCCTCCTGCCCCGCCTGGCTTGCAAGCTATCGGGCAGTCGCTGAGGCAAGGTGAGGTTGTTCGGGGTACCATGCAGATTATGCAGGCGAATGGTGTTTGCGATTTAAGAAGTATAATCGCTGTAAGACGGGCATTCCAACCAGTGGTTCCGCATACGCATAGCGAAGTCAACTCAGGCCCATCAAAGGATGATAATTGGGTGAATGTATGGTCGCAGGAAGAAGCAGATGGGAGCGATGTGGAGGATGAAGGCGGTGATGAATCTCTGAGCAAAGCTGAAGACAAGGGTAGGCTGAGGATGAAGCGATCCTTCGAGCTTCTGCTGAAGGATGGTCATGTTGTCAGATTTGAAGTGAGGACCTCCCTTCCCTTCTACACTTGACGCCCTACTCACTTGCTTGCACGCCGTACCTCTGTTGTAGGCATACTCTCGTCGATCAGCAATGGAATGGATTCAGAACCTGCGAGCACTGATA